>CM029402.1:18504792-19750010 GCA_017139565.1 Luffa aegyptiaca
GATTTTGTTTTTAAAATTTGGCTAGGAATTCAAATGCAACCTTAACTAGGATGAAAACCATGGTAGGGAATTTAGGAGAAAACAAGCATAAGTTTCAAAAACCAAAAACAAAAAACCAAATGGTTATCAAACGGGGCCGTAGTTTTCAAAAATTTGTTTTTTTTTTTTGGAAATTGGTTAGGAATGCAAATGTATCATTGACAAAGATGAAAACCATTGTAAGGAAATTTGGAGAAAAGGAGCTTAATTTTCAAAAACCAAAAACCAAATGGTTATTAAACGGGGCTTTAATTTTCATTAAATTGTAGAGTTTTTAAGGTGAAAATTGATACACCTTTCCAACTCCAGAATTAAAATTAAAATTTTCCTTAAAAAAATTGACCATTCGTATTCATGTTAACAGCTCAAAGAACTTGGACAGTTTGGTGGAAGAACAATACTTGCTGGACACTGGTAGGTAAATATCTTTCTACACACCCTTAAAATTTTCTAGTCAAACCCAAAAAAATAACATTATCAAATTTTACTATTTTAGGATGCGCGGTGCACTCTCGCCCCAGGACTTCACCTGCACGGGGCCGACTAAACAGTTGCCGTCTCTGTAGGAAAGAGGAGGTTTTGGGCTTAGTCAAATTCGATCGATTAATAATTTTTCCAGCGCAGAAGTTGATTTTGAGGTGAAGATAGAAAATCCCACCAAACTAATAAATTCCAAAGCTCTGAACTTTCCGTCTGCACATAACATGTTTGTCAAAATGTCCTGCCTAGAATTGCCTGAACTCTCTTGATTCTTGTCGCACTTTGATAAGATTTTGGCCACTTAGTTAAAGCTCTAGCATGTTCTTGATTGACACCAATTAAGTATCTATGACTGTTAGGTGGCCAAGGCTTTTAACGCCCACATACCTATCTCAGATTATTAGGAAGCAGAATAACCCCTTAAGAGCTTACCAACTGTTCAAGGAAGCCAGTTGTAGGTACCCAGATTATCGGCACAATGGTCCGGTGTATGCTGCAATGATCGATATACTTGGAAACTCGGGCCGAATTTCCGAGATGAGAGAAGTGATAAATCAGATAAAAGATGACTCCTGCGAGTGCAAGGATTCTGTATTTTCATTTGCAATTAAAACGTATGCTAGTCATGGATTATTGGAAGAAGGTATATCCCTGTTTAAAAGCCTTGGGAGATTTAACTGTACAAATAGAACACAAAGTTTCAATACCCTTTTGGAGATTCTCTTGAATGAATCTCAGCTTGATGCTGCTTGTCAGCTTTTTCAGCAGAGTTCTTATGGTTGGGAAGTGAAATCTAGGACTCATTCCTTGAATTTGCTTATGCAATCCCTTTGCCAAAGAGGCCAATCTGAACTTGCTTTACATGTCTTTCAAGAGATGGATTACCAAAGTTGCTATCCAAATAGGCTGAGTTATTTGATTCTAATGAAAGGGCTGTGTCAAGATGGTAGGCTTAATGAGGCCATCCATTTGCTGTATTCCATGTTTTGGAGGATTTCTCGAAGGGGTAGTGGAGGGGACATAGTTGTTTACAGAACCCTTCTATTTGCTTTATGTGATAACGGAGAGTTTGAGCAGGCTGTGGAAATACTTGGCAAGATCTTGAGGAAAGGACTGAAAGCCCCTAAGCGAGCTCATTACCAGATTGACCTCGATCAATGCAGGGATAGCAACCTCACTGTTGGTGAAATCAAGAGTTTAATCAATGAAGCTTTAATCAAAGGTGGAATTCCCAGTTCAGATAGCTACTGTGCAATGGCTGTCGATCTATATAATGAAAACGAAACTAATCAGGGAGATAAAGTGGTTAGCCACATGCTAGCCAAAGGCTTCACGCCCCCATCCTCGATCTATGAAGCGAAAGTGACTGCATTATGCAAAGAAGGCAAAGTTGATGATGCAGTGAAAGTTATTGAAGATGAAACAGTGAAAAGTTGTGTTCCAACTATTGCATTGTACAACATCGTTCTGAAGGGTCTGTGTGACGAGGGTAAATCAACAGTGGCTATGGAGTATTTGAAGAAAATGGCAAAGCAGGTGGGCCTTGTTGCAGACAAGGAAACTTACAGCACTTTAGTAAATGGACTTTGTAGTGAAAATAGATACATTGAAGCATGTAAGATCTTAGAAGAGATGGTTATCAAATCGTATTGGCCTTCTTCTAACACATTCAATACAGTTATCAGAGGTCTTTGTTCGGTTGGAAAACAGTATGAAGCTGTGATGTGGATGGAAGAAATGATTAGCCAAGGTCAATTGCCTGAACTTTCTGTCTGGAATTCTTTGGTTTCATCCTTGTGTTTCAACGTGGCTGCAACTGATATATCGTTCGAGGTTATACGACAGACCAGAAATTGTTGATGATCCATGTCGGAGTGTTTACAGTAAGCTATAAATCTCGTTTGGGTACCTAATTTCCACTTTGGTTCTGAAGTTTGCGAAATATCTATTTTGATTCTTGAACTTTTAAAAAATAAACATTTTGATCCTTATTGTTATTCTGTTAATAATTTAATAGAAGCTTCGAGAATATATATATTAATCGTTTGACATGAGCATGTATTGAAACTGTATAGACGGGTTGAGGTGGATAGTGACGAACAAGAATTGAAATGTTTATTCTTTTTTAAATTAAGTGCATTGAACTAGACATTTTGAAAGTTGGTTTAAAAGCTTGATTTGAACCTCATAGCTCTGGTTGTAGGTGAACTACTTGAAATCTACTTCACACTCTGACTCCATTGTTCAAACTTTCAAGAATACTTCATTTTGTACAGTTGAGTTGACACAGTTCGATTGTCGGATTTATTCTTTTTATTCTTTTTTTTCCTGTCAAGATCCATTATTGGATTCTGTGTTGGAAAGAATAAATAAAAGATTTTTTTTTTCATATTTAAGTCTAGAAGATTGGAAGAAAAAGACTTGAACCCATTTCAGAGGGTGTCTGTATATTCTATTGGACTGTGAGATACTTTGATCCAAGCCTTAGAGAAATAGTGACAGGTTAGGGGAGGAATGAAATCCTTATAAATGGTTAGATACATACTGTATTTCTTAAAATAGCCAAGTAGATTTTTGGGAAAAATACATTTTTAGTCCCTGAGGTTTGGGTTAGGTTTCATTTTGGTCCCTGAGTTTTCAAACTTGACAATTTAGTCCTTGAGGTTTGGATTTCGTTTCAATTTAGTCCCTCCATCTAATTTTTCGTTAAAAAGTAACGGATTGCTGATGTGACGTTTATTTTAAAAAAAGTATTTTTTTAATTTTTTAAAATAAAAATATGTTAAAATAATAGAAATATTATTTTTTTTTTCTAATTTTATTTATTCTCTCTCTTTTACTCTTCTTCTTCAACCACCACCAAAGCCTTCCTCTTCAACCACCATACCAGCCACCATTAAATTAAACCAGTTGTTGGCAGTTGTCGGTCATCGGTGACCACCGTTTGCTGCCGACAATTTTTTTTTTCTTTCTTCTTTTCTTCCCTTTTCTCTACATATTCTTTTTTCTTTCTTTTTCTAATAAAAAAGTTCCTCCTCCCTCTCCCTCTCTCTTCCCCTCTCTTTCGTGTGTTGCGAGCCCCCTTCCCACAGTTCTCTTTTTTTTTTCTTCTTTCTTCCTCTCTCCCTCACCATCTTCCCCATCTCTCGCCTTTGTGGAGTCCTCAACAGGGCGTAAGGCATTTTATCAAAACAGATCTGGTTTTTTCTCCGGTCAAAACCCTCGCCATCTCTCGTATCGCTCTTCGACCTTCTCATCTCCCCGACTGTGTCATCAGTTTTTTTCTCGAAACAGGTCTGGTTCGCGTGGGTTTCCAAATCTAGGTTCGCGTGGGTTTTCATCGTCGTTTTTCATTGCGTGGGTTTCCAGATCTGGCTTTTAATGTAAGAATCTCATACCTTCGACAGCAGTCGCTCGAAGCCTTTCATCGCTTGTTTGAAAAAAGGAGATGACCGAGTGTAACGCCCCGAGCATTTCAAAGTGTTAATTCTCTTGTATTTAAGACCAAGGTTAATTTAATTATAACCTGGCTTGTATTTTGAGAGTTAATAAAAAAAAAAAAAACTTATTGTTGAATGTTAGTCTTTTGGGTGTTGAGCGTTACTGAAATAAATCCCTCACTAAAGTGGTTGGACTTGGTTTGTTGTCAGTTTGAGATTCGTCAGCTATGTAAATTCATTTTTTTTGCGTTAAAATGTGAGATTTGGTTGAGAAATGGCTATTTTTGGGTTTTTGAGATAAGGGAAAATGAGTTAAAAGATTAGAAATTCAAGGAAAAAGGAAGCAAACCCTAACTCTCCTTCTCTTCATCTCTTAACGCGTGACCCCCCCCCCCCCAAGCCGTTCGCGACGTCGCCGCCTCCCCCTGCCGACGTCGCCGCCTTCCTCTTTCAGTCACGCCGCCGCCTCCAGTCGAAGTCTCGCGCCGCCGCTGTTCGAGGTCGCGTATTGTGGCAGTTCGCGGATCCCTCTCTCTGTGTCGTTTCTGTTCAGATCGAGTCGTCGCTCAGTTTGCGCCGCCCTGCTCGTGGTCGTCGCGCTGCCGCCGTTTGAAGCCGCGTAGGTAGCCATTCGTCGCGCCGCCTCCCTTTGCGTGCGATTCTTCTCTCTGTGAGCTCTCTCTCTCCGCGCCGTCTCCCCCATCCGCCGTCGCCTTCCCTCGCGCCGCCGCCCGGATAGTGTCGTTGCCGCCGTTTGTCGAGCTCTTCCGAGCCCAGATCGAAGCCGCCGCCTCTCTTCCCCTTGTTTCGCGCGATTTCGGCCAAGGTGAGACGTGGGTAAGTTCTTCCCCTCCGATCTAGTTTGTTTTAGGCCGATCTCACCGTTTCCTCTCTCGTTTAGCCCGAACCGCGCGCGTCCAGCAGCTTGAGGTTCGTTTTCGAGCATCCTCGCCTCTGTCCAGCGGCGTTTGGACCCCATTCTGGACCGTGGAAGCGTCGCCTAGCCTTGTTGGTAAGTTTTAAGTGCTTAACTTCGGCTTTTGGTTCATGAATCAATGTACCCATTAGCGTAGAGTGCTGGAAAATTAAGTTGAGTATGTTATTCTGATCTGCAGCGCCGTCTAGGAAGCTTTCGGCCTCAAATATCTTGAGTTGGTAAGGTTTCAGCCTTCCTTGGGTGTTTTTGGACAACCCCTTGCAAGTTTAGCTTGACCCTTTGCTCGTTCGCTTTAGTTCTTGGTTACCCAAGCCATAACGACTTCCAAATTGCAGATTCGGGCCATTTGCAGCCGCTGTACAGCACCTAATTGGGTCTGCTTGGTGCTGATTGGTAAGTCTCTGTGCCCCAAAACCTTTGGTAATTGTTGTGGTTGGCTTTAGTGCAATTTCTAACCCTTGGGTGCCTTTTTGGTGTTAGTTTCGTGTGGTTTCAGACCTTGGACAGCACCTGTTTAAGGAGTTTCAGTGCTGTGTTAGGTTGTTCCAGCGAGGTTCAACTCCTGTTTGGGTGAGTTTTGGTTCCTTATTATTCGTTTTAGTTTCCCTTAGGTGTTTGGATGGTTGTTGAGCTACTCCCTAATCTCTAGGAGGTTTGCTTAGAGCTTGCTCTTGTATTTTCCAGCAACGCTGGTATTTAAGAGTGCTAGTAAGTAGTTTCTACTTGCTCGATCTTGTTTGACTGTGTGAAGCATGATGTTTGTTTATGTTGTCTTTATTCTTGTGAAAGCATGTTCTGTTGTTTGTACTTGTTCTGAGATGCTTGAGATGAGCTTATCTTGTTCAGTGCTTGGGATAAGCATGTGTGTTTTTGTGATAAGCATGAAAAATGACTGTGAGTAGTTATTGTTGTCTAAGCATGTTGTGTTTGGGTTCAAGCATGTTGGTTAGGCTAGCTTGTGTCACGGGAAGTGTAGCATAAGTCTAGCGGTAGCGTTGCATGGCGCGTAATTCATGTGTAGGTGCGCAACGTGGCGCGTAATTCACGTGTTTGGATTAGCGTAGCATGACGCGTAATGCATGCGAATAGTTTAGCGTAGCGTGGCGCGTAATGCACGTGTGTGGTTGCGTAGCATGGCACGTAATGCATGTGGTTAGTTTAGCGTGGCATGACGCGTAATGCATGTGGTTGATAGCGTGGCATGACGCGTAAATCGTGCGTAGTCTAGTAGGGTGTGGGTGCATAGTGTGGGAAGCATATGCATGATGTCGTTTATTGCTTTCTAAGCATGATGAGTTTTTACTACTTTTTGGAAGCCTGTTGTATGCGTGTGAGAAGCATGCTGATTGTAATTGTTTGATGCATGTGATCTAGCTCGTGTGAGCTACTTACCAGTACCGCGGTTGTACTGATACCCCCTTCCCCACCTTCCCCCAACATTTTAGATGTTGCAGGTATCGAGGATGATCCAGACCTTGGTGGCGAGGAGGAGGACTATGAGGAAAATTCCTAGGCGTTAAGTCCTTTCGTGGCTATGTTATTTCTTAGTTGCTTGTTAGTTAGCCTGGAATGTGTTACTTTGTAGTTCTGTGATGGTGAGAGTTTCACCTGAGAAAGGTTTATGTTTTTTTTTAGCTTAAAACTAGATTGGATAGCTCGTTGAGTTGATTAGTTGTTTTGTTTTGGCTAGTGGACTAGTTGTTTTTGTTAATAAAAGTCTTTATGATTCCGCTGAATGATTTTCATTTTATTGCATGTTATGGTAAAGTATGGCTTGTCTAGAGGAGATAGGCTTGTGAACTCTGTCTGTAGTTGGTGGAGCTTGGTTGTTGCTCATTTAGAAGTGTTAATAATACTTATCAGGTGTTTAAAATTTTGGGATAACCAGTTTTACGTTGTTATGCTACCGAAATTTTCTGTACATTCGGTCTAAAGTGAGTTGTCCTAGTTGATCAGAGTCTAGAGTATGTAGTAACGACGCTAGACTGGAGGTTTGAGAACCTGGGGCGTTACAGTTGGTATCAGAGCAATGTCGTTCCTGTAGACTGACCTAGATAGCCTAGGTTGTTTAGTTGTGTGAGTTAGAGGTTGTTCCTCGTTCTCCTCTCCATCACGAGGTATGGAAGCATCAATATTTATTTGTTATGATATATTGTGCTTGTATGAGTTATCTGTCTGCTTATATTGTTTTCTTGCTTGTTGTTTGCCCTGTATTTTGTTCAAGCATGATTGACTTCCTTGGTTGCTTTATATCGTTAGAAGCTAGGTTTAGGATGTTCCCTTTAGGTGGCTAGATAGCTTGTTGTGTTTGCATGCTTGTTGTATGGTAGTAGGATTAGGTTGCTGCCTAGACTTAGGGTAGATCTTGTATCTTGGCTTGTAACCCATTCTTTGACCTTAGTACCCCATCTTCTCAGTCGATGGCTGGTGGTCGTGGTCGTGGATGGGGTTGTGGCCGTGGACCTAGGAATCCATCTAACAGGCAGGAGGACCAGGTCGATGATGCCCCTGCTCCGCCGGAGATTAACCAGCCGATTCCTCCTGGTCAGCACGAAGTTGACCCTCCGCCCCCTCCAATCCCCCGTGCTCCTCGTAGGCAGCAAGAGGTTGTTCCCCCAGCACCGCCTCCAGTGGTTCCCCCACCACCGCCTCCAGCCCCGCACATGTTGATTTTTACTGAAGCCCTGCAAACCATGTTTGAGAATGTGGCTCAGCGGAACGTTCGTCAGCCCCGCCAGCCAAATTGGGCAGCCGAGGATCCAATGGAGTCTCAATTCATTCGCGATTTCAAGCGATATGGCCCTCCCTCTTTCGACGGGCGTTCTGAGAACCCGTTGGCAGCCGAGCGTTGGATCGGCAACCTCGAAGCCATGTTCGACTATATGAATTGCGACGACCGCTTCAAAGTCTGAGGCGCAGTTTTCATGCTGAGGGATGAAGCTCGGAATTGGTGGAAGTCAGTTGCAGCAGCTGAAGATCATGCCAATGTACCAATCTCGTGGGAGAGATTTAAGGATCTGCTTTACGATTACTACTTCCCGGAGACCGTCAAGGACAACAAAGAGACAGAGCTCCTGCACTATACTCAGGGCACTATGTCTGTAATCCAGTACGAGCGAAAGTTCACGGAGCTGTCACGTTTTTCTCCAGATCTGATTAGCACGCCGGAAAGAAAAATCAAGAGGTTCATCAAGGGCCTCCGAGAAGAAATTCGAGGAACTATTGCCCTGAATGCACCTACTACTTTTGCTGCGGCCCTCCGTGGGGCGTTGGTCATGGATAAAAACCTGGCCAAGAAGGTGCAGACTCGTTGGGAGGTCGGTTCGACCTCTGGGGTTAAAAGGAAGCCCCCACCCATTCAAGCGAGACCTCTGCAGAAGGCACCTCGCCAGCAGTTCCAGAAGCAGACCTCGACCATTCCTTGTTGCAATGTGTGCAGCAGAAACCATGTGGGTCAATGCGAGTCAGGTGAGAAAGTCTGTTTCCGATGTGGCCAAGAAGGACACTATGCCAAGTGGTGTCCCACCAGAGGCGAGTTAAAGGCTGAAGGACCGGCACTGAAGGCCGCCCAGGTTCCTGGTCAAGGTGGCAAGCAAAAAGCTCGTGTTTTTGCCCTGAAGGATGAAATTGCGGAGGATGATGCCGTGGTGACATGTACGCCTCTTACAACCATGTATTTCTATGGTTCTTGTTTTCTGTCTCTTGATTGTGGCATGTTGAATCAGGAACTATTCTTGTTTTGAAAGTCCCTGCTTTTGTGTTATTTGACTCGGGGTCGAGTCACTCTTTTATCTCATCGGCGTTTGTCGATCAAGCTGATCTGAAGTTAGAGCCGCTAGGGTTTGTTCTCTCAGTGTCCACCCCCTCCGGATTTGTGATGCTTGCTCAGCAAGTCTTAAGGACGGGTGAAGTTTCAATCGCGGGCCAGACTCTCGGAGCTAGATTGATCAAGCTGGATATGCGCGATTTCGACGTAATTCTGGGTATGGATTGGTTAGCCAGCAATGGAGCTACCATCGATTGTGCCAAGAAAGAAGTACGTCTCAAGCTACCCTCGGGACAAGAGTTCAGATTCAAAGGCTCAAATGGTGGAAGTCCAAAAGTAATCTCTGCATTGAAAGCTAAGCACCTGGTGCAACACGGTGCTTGGGCTTATCTAGCAAGCGTAGTGGATACTAGCAAGGAATCCCCTAAGTTAGACTCAATACCTGTAGTAAGGGATTATGCAGACGTTTTCCCAGAGGACCTCCCTGGTCTACCCCCAACAAGGGAAATAGATTTTTGCATCGATCTACTACCTGGGACAACCCTACCGAATGGCTCCAGCCGAATTGAAGGAGCTCAAGGTGCAACTGGAGGAATTGCTCGAGAAAGGATTCATTCGGCCCAGCATTTCTCACTGGGGTGCACCTGTTTTGTTCGTTAAAAAGAAAGATGGGTCGATGAGGCTCTGTATCGATTATCGGGAGTTGAACAAGGTAACTGTGAAGAACAAGTACCCCCTCCCTCGCATCGATGACCTTTTCGACCAGCTTCAAGGTGCCAAGGTGTTCTCGAAGATCGACCTGCGATCTGGATATCATCAGTTGAGGATCAAAGAGTCCGATATTCCGAAAACTGCTTTCAGGACAAGGTATGGACACTATGAGTTTATGGTGATGTCGTTTGGACTCACTAATGCTCCTGCCGCTTTCATGGACCTTATGAACCGGGTGTTTAAGGGTTTCTTGGACTCGTTCGTCATCGTTTTTATTGATGACATCCTGATTTATTCCAAGAGCGAGAAGCAGCACGAGCAACACCTCAGCCTAGTGTTGGAAGCCTTGAGAAGCAATGAGCTCTACGCCAAGTTTTCAAAATGTGAGTTTTGGTTGGAATAAGTGGCGTTTCTGGGCCATGTAGTTACTCGGGAAGGCATTTCAGTGGACCCTGCTAAGGTGGCAGCAGTCCGTAGTTGGCCTCGACCCAGCTCAGTGACTGAAATTCGTAGCTTCCTCGGTTTAGCAGGTTACTACCGGAAGTTAGTTCAGGATTTCTCCAGTCTGGCAGCCCCATTGACGCAGTTGACCCGTAAGAATGCAACTTTCACGTGGAGCGAGGACTGTGAGAAAAGCTTCCAGGAGTTGAAGGAGCGGTTGACCACTGCCCCGGTGTTGACCATTCCTGATGAGTCAGGAGGCCTGGTGGTTTATAGTGATGCCTCGAGGAAGGGTCTAGGCTGCGTGCTCATGCAGCATGGTAAGGTGATTGCTTATGCCTCGCGTCAGCTAAAAGGGGATGAGCTTAATTATCCTACCCACGACCTGGAACTTGCAGCTGTAGTGTTTGCGTTAAATATTTGGAGACACTACCTGTATGGGGAAAAGATTCAGATATTCACGGATCACAAGAGCCTGAAGTACTTCTTCACTCAGAAGGAGCTTAACCTAAGGCAAAGGAGATGGTTGGAGTTGGTGAAGGACTATGACTGTGAAATCAGTTATCACCCCGGCAAAGCTAATGTTGTAGCAGATGCTCTTAGCAGGAGAGCAGCAAGTGTGGCGTCGCTGGTTTCGTCTCAGAATCCCTTGCTAGCAGAGTTGGATCGGGCAGAGATCGAGCTAGCAGTGGCAGATGTTTCAGCCTTGTTGGCTCAGCTGTCAGTGGTCCCTAATTTAAGGAAGCAAATTGTTGAAGCTCAGGGGGAAGATCGTGAGATTGTCAAGCTTTTGGAGAAGGTAGGTCAAGGAGACTTTACCCTCGCCAGTGACTCAGCCTTGCTGTATCAGGGAAGATTGTGTGTACCTAAGGATCCCCTGTTGAAGAAGTTGTTGTTGAAAGAGGCGCATAATACTCCTTTCTCCGTACATCCTGGCAGTACTAAGATGTACGAGGACCTCAAGGAGCACTATTGGTGGCAAGGTATGAAGAAGGAGATTGCCCAGTTCGTCAGTAGGTGTTTGACCTGCCAACAAGTGAAAGCTTTACGGCAAAGACCTGCTGGGTTGTTGCAACCTTTGGAAATCCCAGTTTGGAAGTGGGAAAATGTGTCCATGGACTTCATTGTTGGCCTGCCGAGGACACTAAGGGGCAACACAGTGATCTGGGTTGTAGTTGATCGTTTAACCAAATCGGCCCATTTCATTCCTGGTAAGGCAACTTATCCAGTGGAAAAATGGGCAGAGCTATACTTGAAGGAGATTGTGAGGTTGCATGGTGTGCCAGTGTCAATTGTATCTGATCGAGACCCTCGCTTCACATCCACCTTTTGGCGAAGCTTGCAAAAGGCTCTTGGCACCCAGTTGGACTTTAGTACCGCATTCCATCCACAAACCGATGGCCAAACTGAGCGGTTGAACCAAGTTCTAGAGGATATGCTCAGGGCTTGTGTCATGGACTTTGGAGGTAGTTGGGAGAATCACTTGTACTTGATCGAGTTTGCCTATAACAACAGTTATCAGACTACGATTGGCATGGCTCCCTACGAAGCCTTGTATGGGAAGAAGTGCAGATTCCCAGTCCATTGGGATGAAGTCGGTGAAAAGGCCCTGTTAGGTCCAGAGTTAGTTCAGAAGTCTAATGAAGCAGTTCAGCAGATTAGAGCAAGAATGCAAGCTGCCCAGAGTAGGTAGAAGAGCTACGCTGATGAAAGGCGTAAAGGCTTGGAGTTCAGTATAGGCGATCACGTATTTTTGCGTGTGGCGCCAATGAAAGGGGTTCTTCGCTTTGGCAAGAAAGGGAAGCTCAGTCCCAGATTCGTTGGACCCTACGAGATCCTGGAACGCATCGGGCCTGTTGCTTACAGGTTGGCGTTGCCCCGACCATGTCGACTGTGCATGATGTGTTTCACGTATCCATGTTGAGGAAGTACGTGCACGATCCTTCGCACGTGTTGAATCCTGAACCCCTGGCGTTGAACGAGGATTTGACGTATGTGGAGAAGCCTGTCAAGATCCTAGCCAAGAAAGCAAAAGTTCTGAGAAGCAAAACTATCAATTTGGTGAAGGTGCTTTGGAAGAACCATAATGCAGAAGAAGCTACTTGGGAAAGAGAAGCTGAAATCAGAACCAAGTACCCTGAATTGTTCGAGCTGTAGACTTTCGAGGACGAAAGCTTTTAAGGTGGGGAGAATGTAACGCCCCGAGCATTTCAAAGTGTTAATTCTCTTGTATTTAAGACCAAGGTTAATTTAATTATAACCTGGCTTGTATTTTGAGAGTTCATAAAAAAAAAAAAACTTATTGTTGAATGTTAGTCTTTTGGGTGTTGAGCATTAGTGAAATAAATCCCTCACTAAAGTGGTTGGACTTGGTTTGTTGTTAGTTTGAGATTCGTCAGCTATGTAAATTCATTTTTTTTGCATTAAAATGTGAGATTTGGTTGAGAAATGACTATTTTTGGGTTTTTGAGATAAGAGAAAATGAGTTAAAAGATTAGAAAGAAATTCAAGGAAAAAGGAAGCAAACCCTAACTCTCCTTCTCTTCATCTCTTCACGCGTGACACCCCCCCCCCCAGCCGTTCGCGCCGTCGCCGCCTCCCCTACAGACGCCGCCGCCTCCAGCCAAAATCTCGCACCGCCGCTGTTCGAGGTCGCGTATTGTGGCAGTTCGCGGATCCCTCTCTGTGTGTCGTTTCCGTTCAGATCGAGCCGCCGCTGCTCCTCGCGCCGCCTTGCTCGTGGTCGTCGCGCCGCCGCCCTTTGCGTGCGATTCTTCTCTCTGTGAGCTCTCTCTCTCCGCGCCGTCTCCCCCATCCGCCGTCGCCTTCCCTCGTGCCGCCGTCCGGATAGTGTCGTTGCCGCCGTTTGTCGAGCTCTGCCGAGCCCAGATCGAAGCCGCCGCCTCTCTTCCCCTTGTTTCGCGCGATTTCGGCCAAGGTGAGACGTGGGTAAGTTCTTCCCCTCCGATCTAGTTGGTTTTAGGTCGATCTCACCGTTTCCTCTCTCGTTTAGCCCGATCCGCGCGCGTCCAGCAGCTTGAGGTTCGTTTTCGAGCATCCTCGCCTCTGTCCAGCGGCGTTTGGACCCCATTCTGGACCGTGGAAGCGTCGCCTAGCCTTGTTGGTAAGTTTTAAGTGCTTAACTTCGGCTTTTGGTTTATGAATCGATTTACTCATTAGCGTAGAGTGCTGGAAAATTAAGTTGAGTATGTTATTCTGATCTGCAGCGCCGTCTAGGAAGCTTTCGGCCTCAAATATCTTGAGTTGGTAAGGTTTCAGCCTTCCTTGGGTGTTTTTGGACAACCCCTTGCAAGTTTAGCTTGACCCTTTGCTCGTTCGCTTTAGTTCTTGGGTACCCAAGCCATAACGACTTCCAAATTGCAGATTCGGGCCATTTGCAGCCGTTGTACAGCACCTAATTGGGTCTGTTTGGTGCTGATTGGTAAGTCTCTGTGCCCCAAAACCTTTGGTAATTATTGTGGTTGGCTTTAGTGCAATTTCTAACCCTTGGGTGCCTTGTTGGTGTTAGTTTCGTGTGGTTTCAGACCTTGGACAGCACCTGTTTAAGGAGTTTCAGTGCTGTGTTAGGTTGTTCCAGCGAGGTTCAACTCCTGTTTGGGTGAGTTTTGGTTCCTTATTCTTCGTTTTAGTTTCCCTTAGGTGTTTGGATGGTTGTTGAGCTACTCCCTAATCTCTAGGAGCCCTTGGTTGTGTTGTTGGTTTGCTTAGAGCTTGCTCTTGTATTTTCCAGCAGCGCTGGTATTTAAGAGTGCTAGTAAGTAGTTTCTACTTGCTCGATCTTGTTTGACTGTGTGAAGCATGATGTTTGTTTATGTTTTGTCTTTATTCTTGTGAAAGCATGTTCTGTTGTTTGTACTTGTTCTGAGATGCTTGAGATGAGCTTATCTTGTTTAGTGCTTGGGATAAGCATGCGTGTTTTTGTGATAAGCATGAAAAATGACTGTGAGTTGTTATTGTTGTCTAAGCATGTTGTGTTTGGGTTCAAGCATGTTGGTTAGGCTAGCTTGTGTCACGGGAAGTGTAGCATAAGTCTAGTGGTAGAGTTGCATGGCGCGTAATTCTTCTGTAGGTGCGCAACGTGGCACGTAATTCACGTGTTTGGATTAGCGTAGCATGACGCGTAATGCATGCGAATAGTTTAGCGTAGCGTGGCGCGTAATGCACGTGTGTGATTGCGTAGCATGACGCATAATGCATGTGGTTAGTTTAGCGTGGCATGGCGCGTAATGCATGTGGTTGATAGCGTGGCATGACGCGTAAATCGTGCGTAGTCTAGTAGGGTGATGGTGCATAGTGTGGGAAGCATATGCATGATGTCGTTTATTGCTTTCTAAGCATGATGAGTTTTTACTGCTTTTTAGAAGTCTGTTGTATGCGTGTGAGAAGCATGCTGATTGTAATTGTTTGATGCATGTGATCTAGCTCGTGTGAGCTACTTACCAGTACCGTGGTTGTACTGATACCCCCTTCCCCACCTTCCCCCAACATTTTAGATGTTGCAGGTATCGAGGATGATCCAGACCTTGGTGGTGAGGAGGAGGACTATGAGGAAAATTCCTAGGCGTTAAGTCCTTTCGTGACTATGTTCTTTCTTAGTTGCTTGTTAGTTAGCCTGGAATGTGTTACTTTGTAGTTCTGTGATGGTGAGAGTTTCACCTGAGAAAGGTTTATGTTTTTTTTTAGCTTAAAACTAGATTGGATAGTTGGTTGAGTTGATTAGTTGTTTTGTTTTGGCTAGTGGACTAGTTGTTTTTGTTAATAAAAGTCTTTATGATTCCGCTGCATGATTTTCATTTTATTGCATGTTCTGGTAAAGTATGGCTTGTCTAGAGGAGATAGGCTTGTGAACTCTGTCTGTAGTTGGTGGAGCTTGGTTGTTGCTCATTTAGAAGTGTTAATAATACTTATCATGTGTTTAAAATTTTGGGATAACCAGTTTTACGCTGTTATGCTGCCAAAATTTTCTGTACATTCGGTCTAAAGTGAGTTGTCCTAGTTGATCAGAGTCTAGAGTATGTAGTAACGTCGCTAGGCTGGAGGTTAGAGAACCTGGGGCGTTACAGTTGGTATCAGAGCAATGTCGTTCCTGTAGACTGACCTAGATAGCCTAGGTTGATTGTGAAGTCATCGGGTGCCTTGGGTAGCTGTTTCTATTTACTATTGTGTTTAGATTCTTATTGGAGTTAGTTAAACTGATTTAGTTGTTGGTTAATTTGTTTAACAGTTGTGGTTAATTTGTTCAATATGTAATAGACTTAATCTTGTAGTCTCTCTTATCTGGGATGTATTAGTTTTATTAATTGGTACTTGTTACGAGATTTGACTCGTATTATATCTGCTTGAGATTTGAAGTTAGTTCATAATTCAATGAGTATGTCTGGATGTTGTCAAGTGAAGTAGAGTTGTGATATGGATTAGAAGTGTGTATTCTTGTTTCCAAGTGTCTAAAATTTTTGGTTAGCTATAGTTACGTTGTCATGCTGCCGTAATTTTCGGGGCATTAAGTTGGCATTAGGGTAAATGTTTAGTAATGTCTCCTAATATAGGTAAAATTTTTTGGGGCGTTACATGTATCAATTTTAACCCTAAACTTTCAATTTCATCAAATTGAACCCCAAACTTAACAAATTGTATCAATTTGAACCTCAAACTTGCATAAATGTTGCAATGTAGACCTTTGGTCAACTTTTTAATTTGAATTGCTATTAAAACATGTAATTGACGATTTCCTTTTCTTTTTTTGTAATTCACATTGCACCTGAGTTAGTGTTTTGTTAGAAATTTGTTGAAAAAACTCTATCAAAAGAAATCAAATATCTCATACTATTCTTCTCATTATTATAAAAAAAA
The DNA here is from genome assembly GCA_017139565.1 of Luffa aegyptiaca. Taxonomy (NCBI): domain Eukaryota; kingdom Viridiplantae; phylum Streptophyta; class Magnoliopsida; order Cucurbitales; family Cucurbitaceae; genus Luffa; species Luffa aegyptiaca. The sequence goes on from CM029402.1 coordinate 18,520,478, forward strand.
AAATCACCAAATTATTGGCAACAAGAAAAATCCAGCAAATATGAGAAATAAAAAACTTGAAATTTCTTTATTTTCATTTCCTACAATTTTACCTTCTTCTAATTAGTAAAGAAAAAAAAAACAGTAATAGAAGAAAATCACACAAAGTTCTTAGCAACAAGAAAAAATTAGCAAATATTTGAAGAAAAAAAACCTCCAAAGTTTCTTTACTCTCGTAATTTTAAATAGTAGCAAAAAAAGTCATCACAAAGTTCTCAACAAGAAAAGGTTATCTAAAATAAAGTTTCTCCAATATTTTATTTATAAGAAACCAATTCAGGTGCAATGTGAATTAAGAAAAAAAAAAGAAAAAATAATCAATCACGTACGGCGGTTCAAACGGAAAGTTAAACAAAGGTATGCATCGTAACATTTATGCAAGTTTGGTGTTAAAATCGATACGGTTTGATAAGTTTAAGGTTCAATTTGATGAAATTGAAAGTTCAAGGTTAAAATTGATACAACTTGATAAGTTTAGGGTTCAATTCGATGAAATTAAAAGTTAGGTTAAAATTGATATAACCCTCAAAGTTTAGGATTAAAAATGATTTTTTTCAATTTTTTTTTTTCCTCCCTCTTCTTCACGCAGCCGACCCCCCCCGATTCACTCTCGTTCTCCCGCCGCGAACGCCATCCGCTCGCTGTGTCCTTCTCCGTCACCTCAGACCATTCTTCGACGACAAGATTCAAGAGCGCGACGAGCAGTGTTCACGCGCAGCAGCCACGAGTCGACGGCGCTTCCTCTTCGACGCCGCAACACCCACTCTGTTCGGTATTCTCCACGAGCTCAACGACCGACGGTTGCATGTTTCAGTTGCTATCTCGGCGTGAACCCTCCTCCGGCAAGCTTGTGGCTTCAGTCCAACGAAGAGTGCGCCAAAAACGTCTAGAAGCCCCGTCCCGACGGAAGCTGGCCGGCGATTCTTCTCGCCGGCATCCTACTTCACGCGATTTCGGCAGCCATGTGATTCCAAATCCCACAATCAGACTCTTAGTAAGCGGAGACTCGATTTTCAGTAGCCACGGACTCTCCACGACGCGATTTCGATCGGGTGATCGAACTTCTCCGTTCATCTATCAGCAGCGTCTTCTCACTTTCGGTAAGATTTGACACTCTCTTAGCCCTTTCGAAATCAACTAGATTAGTTTAACTCAGTCCCGTAATACTTGAGAGTCTTCTATGTACAGTTTTAAGCCAACCTGGAGCCATTTGAATACGTTCCAGCAAATATCCAAACCTTTTGATAAGGTTGGCTGGGTTACAGTTCGGTTAAACTCTCGGATTATGTTTTAGTACTCGAAATAAGTCTCTAATCTTGGAACTCTTCTGTTGTTTGGTTAAATATAGTTTGAAGTGCTCGAAGTAACCTTTATGGTTGGTTTTCGGTAGGAAATTCCTTTTCAATCCTTTTTGGTTTCGAATAAGGATTATGAACTAAATTCTAACTCTCAGTCTTGTCCTTATTGTTTAGGCACCCTTTCGGACTGCTTTAGGAGCAGTTTAGCCTTTAGTAGGTGGTTTCTACTTGTTGAGCTTGTTTGTTGTGTGCTTAGGATGTTGTGCGTTACTTGATTAAATTTAGTATGTGATATATACTTCCATGAGTTCGTATGTTTTCTGTTGAGCTTGAACCATGGAGATGTTTTGTGATGATTTGCTATGTGGAGCACGTTGTGCTGTTATGATGGTATTGCGATATAAGAAATGAAATGTTATGATCGTTCATGGATGTGAGCATGGTGTTCTAATGAGTATATTGTGATTTTTGAACATACTGTATCGTCTAAATAAGCGTATAGATTATGTTGAGAGCGTGTTGCATGTTTTATGTAGATTTTGGCATCAAACATGTCTAAGAGCACGATGTGTAGGATTTCTACATTCTAGTGAGATAGTGAGGTCAGAAGACCATGTATGTTTATAAAGGAAGTGGGGTGAATACCAGTGCACCTCAGGTAAAAATGGACAAGGGGTGGTATGTTACTATTGGATAGTTTAAAAGGAGCATCGAGGTAGGGTCAAGGGTCAGTGTGATGAGTCTAGAAAGTGAGTATTAGGACGCGGGGAAGGGCCAATACATCGTTAAGTCATCAGGTGCCTTTGGGTAAAATTGGTCAACAGGCAATTCAGCAGTTTGAGGCCTAGGGTAAAAATGGTCAAGGGTCAAATGCTGAGCATCGTAGAGAAGCGTTTAAGCCCTTGGTAAAAATGGCCATGGGTCGACGTAACTCGAAGGAGTACGTCTCAAAGAGCTTTGTGAGGGCTAAACAAGAGTGGATTGAGAGAGCTCAGTGGAGTCTCTGTGAGTTTGATGAAGTCGAGTAGAGTTACATGAGAATGACTTGAGCGTAATCATTATTGTATATTGTGGTTAAACTGCATGGCTTGAATATGAATATAGTTGTTACTTGTTTTTCATGCACGTTTGTATGATTAGTGTGATTATAAAAAGCATGACGATTGTGATATATTCTTTGTTATTTTTGTTTGATGGCTCCTGAAGTGTAAGCCACTTACTCAATACGTAGTTTGTACTGACACACCACCAGACTTGTAGGTGATGAGGATTATTATGAGCTTGGTGATGCTGAGGGGGAGGCCTGAGAAAGAATAGTGTATTAGATCATTATTTTGTTGTCTTATGCTTAGTTGTTGCTAGATGAACTAGACATTTTGTTGGACTGAAGGATGATTCTCATTTATTTTGCTTAGTGTTTGTAATAGACTTAGATCTTACCTGAGTTTGTTTAAATAGAACTTGTTACGAGATCTTACTCCTGTTGTTGTCTTGGATTCTCTGAATGTTATGTTATCTTCTTATCAGGTCGTTAAATTTTCGAGGTAGTTGTAGTTACGTCGTTATGTTGTTGAATTTTCGGTAGCGTTACAGTGGATAATAAAGTTGACTTTTAATGTTCCTTAGATTAGGTCGAATTTTTGGGGCATTACAGTTGGTATCAGAGCAGAGTTTTTTTTGTAGACTAACCTAGGAAAACTAGGTTGTTAAGTTATTCGAGTTAATGATCTTTTTTAGTCTCCTCTCCATCACCCGGTATGTGAATGTATAATTGCTATCATAATTGATTTATTTGCTGCCTTGTGTGGCTATTGTTTGACTTGTTTGTTTGTCTTATTTGATTATTGCTTGGCCTACTTGTTGTCTTGTATGAGCATGCTTGACTTGTATGATTGCCTTCTTTTTTAATAGTTAAGCATAGAAAGTTTCCTTTAGCTGACAAGCTAGTCTTGTGCTTATTTTGTTCATGTTTGTTTGACTTACTAGTCGCCTTTTTTCGAATATACGTATTCTGCATGTTTGTTGACTTGCCAATTTGCTTATTGTGTGCATGTTTTCTGTTAGTAGGCATAGGATGCTCCCATAGTTAACTAGGTAGCTTGTTGTTTGCTTTTATGCCTATTAATTGTTAATAGGTATAGGATGCTCCCATAGTTGGCTAGATGGTTCATGTTTTGAGCTTGTGTCTGTTGTATGCTAGTAAGATTAGGTGGTTACCTTAGATGTAACGTTACTATTTTCAAGCCTTAGCTTATTAGTTAGTTAAATGACTCTAATATATTCCTTTTGGATGATGAGTTCTAGCGAGCTAAGAGAGAGAAGCCATTATAGCATGTTTGAGATTCCAGAGGTCATCTTGCAATCAAGGGTAGATCCTCTTACTCCTCCTTTTCTTTATTGCCTCAAGTGACTTTGGCAAAGCGTTGAAAGCCTTGGTAGACAGTGCTGTTAGCGACAACTTGCAACACCTTGGTTTCAATCAAGCTCATACACCTAGTAATATAACTCAATTCCTTAGTAACTTTGGGCAAGCAAAGCCTCTGGCATTTAATGGTTGGCTTGGTAAAGCAATGACATCGGGTATGCGTGTTAATGATCATCAAATAGTAAGAGGAGTTGTCTTTTCGCTTAGGGGCCAGGCTCGCTTGTAGTGGAGACTAATGCAACCATCTAAGGGTCGCATGGACAACCCACTCACTTGGGCGAGATTCAAGGAACTTCTGTGTGGACAATTTGAAAAATGCCTCCCCGATGTTGTAGAGGAATTGGATAAAAACCAGAGTTTCTAATACTCACTCAAGGAAGCATAAGGATATGCCTTGTAGAAAAGTTGGACCCTATGTCAACTCATCGTGATGAAAGTCCTCCACTTGGAGAGGGACCCCGTAGGACCTTGGCAAGAGAGGTTAAGACTCCAACGAGCTCATAAATACCTTAGAAAAAGTGCTATAGGACGTCAAGCAGGAAGAAATGGTTAAGTTATGAGTTTTTCTTTTTTTCAATTTAATGTTTTAAGTTTCTTTTTAAAGTTAGATCTAATATTTGAGTTTTTTGTCCTTTTAAGTTTTGTGAGTTTCTAATTTTAATGTTGTTTTAAAATTATAAGTTAACGGTATTAATTATGTTTATTCTTGTCAGTGTTGTTAAGGCGCAGCCAGGCCCTCGCCTATGGCGAGAGGCGAGGCGAGGAGAGGGTTATGCGCCTCGTATGGTGCTGGGGCGAGCAGATTCAATGAGGCGTGCGCCTTTTGGCGCCTTTGGTCGCCTCGCAGGTTTGTCGCCTGTTACACAGGCGCGCGCCTGATTGAACCGTCTGCATGGCCTTCATGGGCATACTATACATGTTCATCAAAAGGAGCATTGTGCAATGAAATTCGGTCTACAACAAGTAAGTACCGAATCTCTAGATAGTTTAGAGTTAATCAACATGCTTAATTTGTATATATACTGTATAAAACGTTCTGCTGTATTTTGCCCAATGTACCGGTATTCTAAGTAATTAGAATTGAATTTACAATCGATTAATTTTGCTTCCACTGGGGATTCAAACCCTTCATTTGCCAAACTAAAAATCAAATAACCAATTGCACGATCTCGAGGTGAGATTAGTCAGCCCATCCTTTTCATTTTCCTGTTATTTTAAATTCAGCAATTTAATTTCTAGCATTTTCATTTTTTCATCCTCAAATCTTCTTCCATGCCAAACCCCCCTCCGGTTACTAATTGAAGAATATTAAGTTAATTAAATTAATTTGGTTGCTCCTTGTGTTCGACCCTATCCACTTTTACTGTAAAGTAGCTAGGAACCAGTGAATATAAATTTATTTGATCTGAAGCCTCGACGACTTCGGTATGTCAAATTGACATCATTGTTAGGGAGCATGGTTAATTTCTTAATTTTAGATTCTTTGCCTTTGTTTTTCTCTTTTGTTTTTGTTTGCATCTTGCAGGATTTTCATTGATTAATTGAGTTTGCAAGAGAAAATCGAGCTTTAGAAGAGAGCATCAAGGTCGAATCCAGCATAACCTCGGTCGAGCTCATATTCTTATCAAAGATAGCTGAACGCACTTTAAAAGAGTTGGCAACACCTTATTTAAGCCAAACGCCTTGTGCATAGTGTATCTCGAGACCCAAGGTAATTACGCACTTATAGCTTTAATACACTGTTGCGCAAAATGTTCAGCGCAAGTGTATGGGTCAAGTTTTAATATACTGATTCGTGATTACGAGTGTCATCCTCTGGATTGGTTTTCTAGTCAATTAACTACCGTGAATACTTTTTCTCAATTTTATTTAGAGATTAAACCGTAGTGAGAATAATGAATAATCAAACTAGCAAAGGTTAAAGTTGGAAATTCAAATGGAGAAAACTCTTAGGGAATTGATTTCACCTATTGAGTTTGTGAATTAATTACTTGAATGTTTTAACATGCAATGATTCGTGATGTGGAATTTTCCTACCGCAAGTGTACGGGTCAAGTAATAATATAGTGATTTTAAAATCGAATGTCGTCTTCTAGATTGGTTTTCTAGTTAAATCAATTACCGTGAATACTTCTGCCCAATTTTATTTAGAGATAAAAAAAAGAATGATAATATTGAATCAAAGGCAATGCAAATGAAAAGATGGAAATTCAATTGGAAGAATTCTTAGGGGTGTTTGGCCCACCAAACTTGGAAGTGGGGGTTTTGGAAAACACCCAATTTTTCCAAGTTGGTGTTTGGGCTCCAATTTTTGGAAACCCCTACTTTCCAAACCCCCACTTCACAAATCACTCCCCCTTTCTCTCTCTATTTTTCAAGATCACCCCCCCCCCCCCCTTTCTCTCTCCATTTTCTAAGATCACCCATTTTTCTTTTTTCTTTTTTTTTTCTCTTTTTTTTAAAACCCTATGTCCCAAACCCCCACTAACCCTTATTATTTTTATTATTTTATTTAATTATTAATTATTTAGTTATTAAGTTTATTATTATTTTAATTTAAAAAATATTATTTTATTATTTTTAATTGCCACGTTAGCACCGTTGCTTCTCACATTTTGCACACTAACTATTCTTTAATATGATATTATTTCTATGATTTAATATTTGTTTATTTTTTTTATTACTTCCTTAGTTGAATAATAAAGTTTTGTTGTTTAAAAATATTTTCCAACCATTTTAGTTAATTTCAAATGATTGAAGTCATAAGGTAGGTTATTCAACCTTCAAAATCAATTTTCCAATGCGTTTTCAAATAGGAGGCAATTAAATAAAAATGAACTCGATTTCCCAACAGTGAGGTAATAAGAAAAATAAAAAGTAAAGTAACATATTATATATTCAATTGTGCCAAAAGTTTAGTTTTATTTTTATTAAAAAAAAACACACAATAGACCAAACATTGAGTCAATTATAACGTAATCAATTTTCAAGTTAAATAAAGAAAACTACAAAAAAAAAAAAATGTTTTATATGGTTGAGTTAATATAAGATTCAAATGCGTGTATTTAATTTTTAAACATTTGGCTTAATTTGAAAGAAAAAAAAAACCTATTGAATTTAGAGTTAATTAAAAAAAATTAATCAATTTTAAGTTAAGATAATTATGTGTCAATTGACAAACTTAACAATGATCAATTTCCAAATTAATATATGTAAAACTTATTTTTTTTTGTAATGTAACAAAGTTTTTTACCATGCAGTGGCAAACTTTCAAAATTAATTTTCCAATCAATTTGGTTTATTTTTCGACTGTGAGTTTTGACAATATCTATGTTCAGAACAAATACAGGAAATGTAACAAGTGTGGAAAAAAATTGAAGAATGGAAAATGATTATTATTATTTTTTTTTAAAACTTTGGATTTTTTTTTATCAAAATTGTGACTTAAAATCCCAAATTTACAATTAATGGAAACAAAATTTTAATTTATTAATTTTAGAAGAATTGTATAACATTGAAAAAAAAAACTAGAAAATGTAAGTGTTGGAAAAAATTGAACAGTAGAAAATGATTTTTTTCTTATTTAGAATTTAGATTTTTTTTATCAAAATTGTGAATTAAAATCCCAAATCTAGAGTTAGTGGAAAGATAATTTTAAATTATTAATTTTAGAACAATTGTATACCATTGATAAAAAAAATTAAAAAAAAATCAGAAACTCAGACTTCAGAAATCAGCACCCCAAACACAGACTTCCAAAGTCAGACTTCAGAAATCAGCACCCCAAACACAGATTTCCAAAATCAGATTTCAGAAATCAGCACCCCAAACACAGACTTCCAAAACCCTCAGATTTCCCAAATCACCCTATTTCCAAAACCCCTATTTCCAAAACCCTTATTTTCAAAAACCTTCCCCCAAACACCCCCTTAGGGATTTGATTTCGTCACTTTAGATTTAGGATTAATTAGAGGGAATGAACTTTTGACGTGCAATTATTTTATAAGACAAAGAACCTAAAATCACAAATATCTCTCCTGAGCATAATTGATTCTCATGCATACAATAAACTTGATATCCCTATCTAAGTTCATTAACATGCAAGGTTTTGAGTTTAGTTCTTTTTACAACTTCTAAAATTATTCTAAATCTCCCGATCTTAGAAATCTACCTTAGTCATGTAATTATTAAAGTCTAAGCTAAGTCCTCTCTCCCGAGCAAGATTCAACACTAAATCATTCAACTAGTGGCCAAATAATTGAAAGCATTTAAACATAATTGCATGCATAAAATAAAGGCACAAAACATCCCAATAATCAATCCCATAAACTTAAAGGACTGCATCAGTCCCTAAGAAACACACCTAGCTACTCATACAATGCGTTTCGATATAAGCTAGATATGAAAAAGTCATAAAACTAACTAGAGATAAGGTAAATATAAGGAAAAACTCAATTCTGCCGAAAATCGCACGTCCCCGTCACGATCTCCACACGTTCTCGAGTGATTCTCGCTCCTTGGCCTTGCTTCAACTCCCACAGAAGGTCTCCAATTGATTTTAGCTACTCATATAAAATAAAAAATACAATGTATATATGGGTGACTGAGTTGTGTGTAATGTGTAAGACATTAGACTGAATTAGTATCTTCAGTTTGAGAACAAACAAAATGGGTGAGCGTCAAATACAATGTCTTTGCAGTTTGAGAACAACAAAATGGGTGAGCGTCAAATACAGTGTCTTTGTAGCTCAAGAACAACAAATCAACTTTACAACACAAAAGCAGTAAATAAAATAAAATTATGTTGATCCACGGTATCTTCCATACCACTTGGATAAGATTCACACCTATATTGAGAGCTTTCGTGATTGGAAGTTCTGTGAGAGTGAGAATTTGCAGCCCCACATCATTCCAGCCTTACGTCGGAGTTGAAAATTGGAGTATAGCCTCAAGCGCCACTGACGAATACCAGTGGGAACTTCGTTCGTGCTTGGAGGGGAAGGCAAGTTATCGAAGGAAGAAAGTGATAGAAATAGGGGAGAGGAAGTTGGAGAAGAAGATTTGAATCTTATCCGATAAATATAAAATATAAAGTATTTTTATAATCTAAAATTTGAAAAGATTTAGTTTGTTGGGATATGCCTTAATAAGTTTAGGATTTTTGTAAAGATTCAGTTTGTTGGTTCACATACACCATTCCTAAGTTTAGGAGAGGTTGGTCTACACCTTGCAACAGGGGACTAAAAGAGAACAATGCAAAAGCTGAAGTCATGTAGAAGTCACATGTGGCCATATTTCAGTCTTTTTTTTATGTTTCAAAACCGCCCCATGCTTTTGGTCATTCGGCTAAAATTCTCAAATTCGAAAGTAGTCCCCAAAAGAAAGCAGGGCGGAGTGGAATAAGCCCACAGAAAAAGAAAAATGTTAAGACACGGAAAAGGCAAGCCAGACATGATTCAGATCATATAGGTATGGATATTCAAGAGGGGCAAAAAGGGAAAAATCACAAATTCACTACTACAAAATAGACCTATAATGACGGTAAAAAAAAAAAAGCGGAGGTCTTTAATGACGGACGGACAAAACGCGCGGAGATTTTTTTTTTTAAAAAAAACTAAGATACAACGGCGGGCATTGCCTGCCATTGTAAGGTACCCTTTAATGGCGGTCAGGGTAGGTAACTTTAGGAAAAACTAGGTCACTTTTCTGAGTTTCTCTCTCCCCGATTATATCTTCGCTCTCGGTTTTCTCCGCCGCTCTCCCTCACCATTTTCGTCATTCTCTTTTCCCAAATCTCTTATCCCTCGCCATTCATCGCCATTTTCGTGGGTTTTTTCTCTTTGCTGCCGTCTCATCGTCGTCGTTCTCGCCATCCTCGTCGTGGGTTTTTCTCCTAAGAACAGTGGGTTCTCGCGGTCCTCGCCTGTGTTCTCGGTTCTCATCGTGGGTGTTTAAAAGCTCGTCGTTCTTCCATTCGCCGTGATGGGTGTTATCACTGTCGTGGATGTTATCTCTATATTCTCCATTATCGCTGCCGGAGCGTCATGGGTTTTTCTCCGTCGGACCACCACTGTTCTACGCTATCTTCGTGGGTGTTATATGAAGTTGTTCTGCTTCGTGGGCGTCTCTGGGCTGTAAGAAAATCAAGTATTCGTGGGCGTTTTTCAGAGTTGCTCCCTCATTTAGGGAACATATGGTGGATTTGGTATGTGGTTGTAGCAGAAGGGGCTTTCTCAAATTGCTGTCTGTTTCACTTTCACTGTTTTATCATTATATTGCCATAATTTGTCCATGAAATGCTTCTTTTAGGAGCACTAAAAAAAAGCTAACTATATAGATGTTGTGCTAAACCTAACTATTTTTTCACCTTTTGATAATTTAATCGCTTAAATTTCTCTTTATTCTCTACTGGATTTTGGAAATTTGGCTTTGTTTGAGCATTTTCTTGTAATTTTCTCACTTGGGTTTGGCTGAAATATGGACAAGCTAGGTTTCATTGAATTGGCTCGACCAAATTGGCACAACGCAATTTCTAAGAAACCTCATGATCCACATTCCCAACCCTTCATTTTGATTGTTGTGTACTTGTTGTATGTTGCTAATGTGACATGTAAAATAAACAAAGGAAATTGATTTATCATGCGGTTAGCTAAAAATTATCATAATGGTTTATTATGACTGGTTAAGGATATTGTTGAATTTATAGCTACAGCATGGGTTGGTTAACAAAATGAGCAAGTAATCTTTTACAGAAATAGTTTTCAAAGGTGAAGGGTAGTTGAATATATAAATACTTGGATCATCTCCCATGGGTTCATTTGTGAGAAATTAGCTCTGTTGAATCCTTTGTCAAGAATCTCTTTTGCTTCAAGAAGCGGATGTCCTCTTCAGTGAGTGAATGCTTCAAGAAACCGATTGTCTTCTTCAAGTGACTGAAAGTTTAATTTGTGAGGGGGTTCATCACCATACTTGTTCTCTGTTTTTTGTTTGAAGCCTTATTGTAATTGATTTTCTGGAAAGATTTTTCAATAAAAGCTTGAGTGGTATTTCCACAGTGGATGTAGACATCTTGTTGAACCACTGTAATTTTGGTGTCTCTTTCTTCTTAGCTTATTCTTTACACTTATCTTTACTTGTATTCAAGGTGTCCTTTCTACTACACTACATATAGTTCATGTGGGTTTCTTTAACTAGATTTCATTTAATTTCCTTCATTCGAATGAATTTATATCTAATACATGTTTCTATTGGTTGCTCATATAAATTGGTGTACTTTGCAAATAAGATTATTTACATTGCTTCATTGAAGAAGTTTCTTCTAGAGAGTATTAAAGTCGAGGGAAGGCTGGAGATCTTGGCAATGTCGTCTCTGGAGCTCTTCATTTACTAAATCCTAAATCAACTGAGTTTATTTATTTGGGTATTGAAATGTGAGAGGTAGTTTAAATAATAGTATATACTTGCCTTGATTTTCTGAATCCTAAAGTTTATCTAATTGGTTATTGAAATCTGGGGACGAGGGGTTAGTTTGAATAATATAATTAAGATGTTGAAAGTTGAAGGTGGCAGGGTACACAAAAGAAAAAGGCCAAAATCTTCTTTGAATTAAGCTGATTTCATTGTTATCTTGTTTTTTGTTTAGTTTAAATATAGTATAACAAGATTTCATTGGATTGAGATGATTTAGAGTGGTAAACACTAAATGTTGAGTATGTGAGCTGGGATTTTGAGGCTTTTTTGTTTTTGTTTTCAAATGGCCAGACATACTGGTTAAAAGAGTCAATTCAAGAGCTACATCATCTTACTAGACTTTGACTTGACAAATTTGGTAAAATGTAACGGGGGAGTTAATTGGTTTACGGAGAAATGTTATTGTCTTTTATTATCAAACTTGCTTTATTTTATGTTATTATATATGGACTTTCAGAGAATGAGATTATTTAATGGCTAGACAACACTTTCCTTTTCTTTTCTGAAAGGAGTTATAAGAATTGTGATGTCAGCCATTTCTTTTGAATATGTAAACCTATGAATACAATCCCTATTGTTAGTTTAACAATGTTGTAATTTGGTATTTGATATTATTTTGCTAACTTTCTTGCACACAGGGAAGGAAGCTGGAATGTTTAATTACTTTCTTCTCATTTGAGTTTGAAACAAAAGAAATGTCGTATCTCAGAAATGGATGACAGGTAAGACAATCAAGTTTATATGCTAAAGAGTAATATATTCCTAAGCTTCGCTCATAATTTTTGCATTTTGAATGATCTCTTATTTATCCCTTTTTAGGCCCTTTCTATTTAGTTTTGTGTGTGAAGCACCAAACTGTGGTATCATTTTTCCTTGAGAAAAGGCTAACATAATTTAAATGGAATATGTGCAAACTGTAAATGGTTCGGTCACTCATTCCTTTGAACAGCTTCAACTTTGTAGGACAATTCCTTTTGCTTAGAATCTCTTAACTGCTAGTTATGTTGAACTATATGGGTATGCACTTGTCTCACTTGTCTCATTTAAATGTTGTGGAAATTTAATGAAATAGAAAAGGACGTTCAATTATCAGTGAGTTTGGAGATAGTAAAATGTAACTAAGTCTAGAGTAGATTCCTTGCTATCAAGATTTGGCATGTGAGAGGAAGTGTCAGAGAATACAAGACTGTGGACGCCATGCTTGTAGACGTCGCTGCTGTGATGGTGACTGCCCACCCTGTTCAGAGGTTTCTATTGCTGTCTTTGGCTTTCACATTCAGTTCTGCATGTCTCTGGAGGATTATTAACTTTTCAAAATTTTAGATTTGTGGCAGGAGGCTGCGATGTAAGAACCACAAATGTTCGTCCCCATGTCATAGGTAAGTCATTGTTATCATTATATCTTAGGATTGTTTAGAGTACTAATATGTGTATGATGTTTGGACTTTGGAACATCATTCTGATGTATTTTTCCATCTGAAAAGTTACGCCCTGTTGATTAAATAGCTGCTTCTTAGAAATAACTAAGAGCTTAATTGATTGAGTGTTTCTCTAAATAGTAACCCTTTTAACAAATTTTGTTCGGGATGTTTTGGTTTAATCTAATTGAAATTTGTTTTTCTTAGGTTCTTCAAGATCGATGTACACGAGCAAGATTATGCCGAAAAGAATGGAAGCTGCATGTAGGAGAATTTTGTTTTTCTTAAGTAGGCTTTTAATTATAGGTGCTTTCAAGTGTAGGTGCTTTGAATTTTTCAAAAAAAAAAAAAAGTGTAGGTGCTTGTAATTTTCCTTTTTTATATCAAACTTGTATGAGCAAAAATTGTATGAACAAATTTTATTAATGAAGAAAATATTGTTGGTATGCCACCGGGCAACCAACAATTTTTTTTATTAAATTATGAACGAAATGATGACGGGCAATGCCTGTCATTAAAAAAGATATTTAATGACGGACTTTTAATGACGGACATTTGGTTGGAAAATACCCTTTTAATGACGGACTTTTGATGACGGACGCCTTTTAATGACGGGCATTGCCCGTCATAAAAAATGTCCGTCATTGTACCTTTTCATGACGGACGATTTTTAATGACGGGCATTGCCTGTCATTAAAAGTCGCCCGTCATGAAAAGTTACCACGACACTCGTATAGACGACGGACTCCGCCCGTCATTAAAGGTCTTTAATGACGGGCAATGCCCGTCATTAAAAGCGATTTTTGTAGTAGTGATTGGAAATCTTGAAGAGACTGGAGGAAAAGAAACAGTGCAGTGTGGATGGAGAAAGAAAGTTTTAAAGAGAGATCGACGGAGGCTAAATGTCAGCCCTGCCAATCGCCATAAAAACACTAAGTTGGAACGTTCAAGGGTTGAGAAATCCTCGAACAGTCTGCAATCTTTGCCTAGAGATAGGCAAAATAAATCCTCAACTAGTATTTCTTATGGAAACAAAAAGCAAAACATAAAGTGGAGGAGAAGAGGAAAAAAGATTTGAATTTTGACCACGGTTATAGTGTCCCAAGTGTGGGTAACAGTGGCGGCTTGCTACTCCTCTGGAAAGAAGGTCTCTCCGTTAACATTTTGTCGTCTTCCAAAGGACATATTGATGCCACTATTCAAAGCAATGAAGGTTGGTGGCGTTTCACAGGATTTTATCCAAGAATGAGAGAGGAATCACAAGAGCTCTTAAAAAGACTCAAGAAAGTTTCTAGTCTCCCCTGGCTGATAGGGGGAGACTTTAATGAGCTGATGTTTATGGATGACAAGGAGGGAGGAGGTAGGAAAGATCGAAAGCTAATGGACAATTTTTGCAATACTCTGAATTCTTGCCATCTGACTGTTCCAGGGTTTAATGGTCCTGGAACAGTCAGATGGCAAGAATTCATAAAACTAACTAGAGATAAGGTAAATATAAAACTAACTAGAGATAAGGTAAATATAAGGAAAAACTCAATTCTGCCGAAAATCGCACGTCCCCATCACGATCTCCACACGTTCTTGAGTGATTCTCGCTCCTTGGCCTTGCTTCAACTCCCACAGAAGGTCTCCAATCGATTTTAGGTCTAAACACTTCCAAATTGAACTCCCCTTGGTCGTGCAAGAATAAGATGTAATTATAGAAAATCTGTCGACAGCGTCTCGATGCTGTCCTGATTATCGCCCAAATCAGATATGGTTCTTTGCATCTCGGCGCTACCTCTCGGGTTTGCCACTTTTGATAAGCTTCTAATTTGAGTCTTTTTTGCTTCTTTTGCTTTTCTTTAGGTCCCGATCACCCGATCAACTCCAATTTCTCTAATTTATCTTCAAAACTCAATTTCATAGAAAATAAACTTTAAAGTGCATAATTTGGCCAAATAATACTCAAAGACTAACTAAAATTAACCAGGAAAAATAGCTCGCTATGCGCGCTATCAAACACCCCCAAACTTAATCTTTTGCTAGTTCTCGAGCAAACTAAAAATTAGGCATAGATTGTAAATAGATGCAACAAACATATAACTCAATCCTCAAGGCTCAAAAGTCAATAATCAAGCAATTAAGAGACATGCACATAAGGCCCAATGAAGGAGACAAATCAAAATTATTCCAAAATTAACTTGCATAATAGAGATCTAACTTACTTAGATTGGACTCTAGTAGCTCAGGATTAGATTATTAAACTCTCAACTCATCTTCCATCTACACTGGCACTAAGAATTTACTAATGAGTCAATGAATAAATTAGATTGTTTTTATCCATACCTAGGTGCTTTAAATTAAAATTGAATCAAACATTTTTAAGTGGCACTAGCTTTTGCACACCTATTGTAGGGACCCATAACTCGAGTTTAACCCTTGGTTGGCCTAACTGATCACAACAGGGGTAACTCTTTTTGCCTAAAACATTATTAAACATTGCATCACGCGCATAAGTCATGACTTTATTTTTCTTTCAAATGTAACAAGAATGATGTTCCTTTTCAAGCATAATAAGCAAGTGTTCTTTTCTTTCCTCCTAGGCAAGATTAAACATGCTAATTTGCAAAAAATTAGCTCTTTAGCTCCTCCCCACACCTATCGAGGTGACAACAAGCATATGAACCTAATAATTCGCTCCTAAGCATTCAAGTCCAATTCTAAACCAAAGAAAATACTCTACTAAAGCAAGACATCTCCTAGAAAAATTTTAAAAAGTCTCCCTTTTGGAGCACTCATGCTTACAACTCATTAAAAACTTAAAAAATGACAATAACGTCTATCCTAGAAAATCATAACCATGCAAAAATAGAATAAAAAAACAACCATATGCCATAATCACAATAAGCTAAAAAATATAGCCCGAACTCATATGCTCAAGGGCTCAACAAGCAAAGCATTCCACCCCCAAACTTAAAACATGCATTGTCCTCAATGTATAGAAAACTAAAGCATAAATAAGCATGAGAACAAGAAGAGAATGGAAGGGGTGAACAATACTGCCCTGGAATGATGACCTTCTCATGAATGCTTGGCAAGGATAAGAGTACGGGAATACCTACAAAACAAAAACAACAAAGGCATTAAAAACACAAAAACAAAAACAAACTCACATGGGTTGCCTCCCATAAGCGCTTGTTTATCATCTTTAGCTTGACGTGTTGACCGTGTATGCATCAAGGAAGTCTCTTGTCAGTGAATCCACCAGAGGTGCCCTTGCTTGCACCTTTCTTGTAGCCCATCACGAGCACCTTAGAACGATCTTTAGAGTCCACAAAAGCTTTGAATACTTATTTTTCATTCTGGACTCTAACAGTGAGCTCCCTACGCTCAATGTCAATAATAACTTGCCCAGTAGCGAGGAATGGTCTTCCTAGAATGACAGGTACTGTAGGATTTTCCATAATATCCATAACATACAAATCAATAGGGAGGAAAAATCTACCTACTTTGATTAAAACATTTACTACAATTCCATATGGACTAACCACAGACTGGTTAGCCAATTGGATCCTAACAGAAGTAGATTTAATCTCACCTATATTTAATTTCTTGCATAAGGATAAAGAAATGATATTAATGCTAGCACCTAAGTCACACAATGCACGAAAAGAGTAAGTACCAAAGCTACAAGGAATAGAAAAACTCCCTAGATCTGCTAGTTTATCAGGTACTTTCTGCTGCAATTGGGCACTGCATGTCAAGGCGAGGTACATTGTGCCAATCTTCTTTTCCTTTTTCTTCTTTGAGAGCCATTCTTTCATGAACCTGTTGTACTGGGGCAATCTCCAATGCTTCTGCAAAAGGTATATTAATATTTAAATTCATAAAAGCATTCATAGCCTTTTCAAATTGAACCTGACTTTTTTTCTTCTTCTTTTTCTTCCTTTTGAGGACCAACACAGTAGGAGAAGGGATAAGGGGCTCAGGATTAAGCTTTTTAGCTTCGTTTGAGGATGTGTCCTCTTCAGCTTCTCCATTGGGGCCTTCTAGTTCAGTAGTCTCCTGCTCATCTATCTCAGGTTTCTTAACTTTTTCAATCTCTTCCACCTGGTGCACAATGATGGCCTTACAGTACTCCATATAATTTCTCCATAGTGTTTACAACACTTACCAATTGTCCCATCTGAGTCTCAATGTTCTTTATAGCTGCACTGTGGCTCGTTACTGTGGTATTAATGGCAATCACTGCCTCCTCAAACTTGTTGCTCCTGTTACTTGATTCTGCAATAAAAGCTCCAACAAGATCCTCAAGAGATTATTTATTTTCTTGCTTTTGAGGGGTGAAACCAGGAGGATTTAAAATATTTTTATTATCGCCATACGAACAATTCTCATGGTTTATATTGTTAGGGTAATAGTGTGTAGGTGATAGCGAGCATAGCTAGCTAGTTTTCTCTAATTAATTTAGCTAGTCTTTCATGACTTATTGGCCATTTTATTGCACTTAAATGTTTATTTTGTAGGAAATTGTTGATTAGAGTTAAAACGTGATTTTGGAGTTAATCGGGTGTTCGGGACGTGAAAAGAGGCCAAAGAACCGAAAAGAAACAAAGTTGGAAGAGTACAAAAGAGGCCTGACCGAGAGCTAGCGTCGAGACGCTAGCTGATAACTCTCCAAAAGGGAGTTATTTAGGCCTTAGTTCTATAGTATTTTGTGTGTCATTTGTGTTAAATAGGGTTGCTTTTAGATGAATATTATATGTTTTAACCCATTTGGAAGAATGGAGGCTTTGGAAGTTATTTTGTGCAGAAAATATTGTTGAGCAACTTGAGGGAGCAATTTCCATGATCCAGCAAAACTGGGAGCAAAACTGCCACGTCACAGCTCATTATCCATTTTAATAAAGTGGCATTAGCTGAATTATTTTCGGATCTTAGAAGCTTGGAGAGCCTGCCATGTGTCCAATTTAACCTAAACCTCATCTTATAAAAGGAGGAGCCGTCAAATATAAAGGCATTCACGACTTGGAGACCGAATCAATCGGTCGGAGGCCGAATTGACGGCATAATGGAGATCTAAGAAGACCATTTGCCATTCCACTCAAGAAGACGAAGTTCTTCCATGTTCTTGGTGGTTTGGAGCAGCCGTTTCATCCCCATTTGCTGAAAAGGATTAGTATTTCTTGTGTATTTCGTATTATGGATGTGCTTATCGAGATTGCAACGTATTTTATGTTTTCAATCATGAACTAATTGCTTTGTAGGCATAGGTTAAGAATTACGTGATTGTTATATTTATAAATCTGGAAATTCTATTTGATCATGATCATCTTGAATTATTGTTGATCTTTAATTTCATTATGTGCCCGCCTAGCTAGCCGGTATGTATAGCTTCTCCTAGTTTCAGGGATGATTTAGGAGTTGTATAGCAATAATTCACGCTAGATCATTGTGTATTGGTAAACGCCAGTGACTGAGTTAGGGATAGCCAATTGCCTAGTGCTTGATCGGTAGAGCTTCATTGGTTTTGAAACATATTCCAAAAAATCCAGAGTTCCGAGAGGATCCCGCTGATAATACTGCATGAGATTGACGGATCAAAAGAATTGCTGGAGCATCTTTATAAACAATTACAGAAGTCTTAACCTGTGTCTGTTTCCATTATGTTTTCTCTGTCGTAATCATTTATTGCTTTCATATATATTTTGTTTCAGCATTTTAAAAACCCAATCAATTTAACCAACCTTTTGAAATCACTAAAAATGCAAATTAAATCAATAGAGGTAGGCATTTCAAGACCCTGTGGATACGATAAATACTTATCACTTGCTGCTAGATTGTGTATACTTGCACAGTATTCTGGAGTTAATTTATCTCATATTTTTAACCACTTCAGAATTGCAACACTAGCCTTGTGGCGTCCCGACGCTAGCATATTCCTTAAGTGTTTTGGGCGGCAGAGGTCACAGTGTCGAGACGCTGTGACAAGAGCGTCGCGACGCTGTCGATTTATTCCATATCCAGAATGCGCAGCAGTCGACAGCGTCGCGACGCTATGTCCACAGCGTCGCGACGTTATCGACAGATTTCCTATTTAATGTTCTTTTCATGCTACGGCCAAGGGGAGCCCAATTTGAGAGATTTTAGCCCTAATTTCGACTAGAGACCTTCTGTGGGAGCTGAAGCAAGGACAAGGAGCGGGAATCTAACTGGGAGGCGTGGAGATCGTGACGGGGACGTGTCGGTTTCGACGACTTTGAGTGTTTCCTTTCCTTTTCCTTTTCTTTAGTTAGATTTAATGACTTTTTCATGCTTAGTTGATATTGTAACCCCATGTATGAGTAGCTAGCTTGTTACTTAGGGATTGATGTAGTCTTTTTAGTCTATGGATTGATTTATGGGATGATTTGTGCAATGGTTATTATGTTTGCAATGTTAATTTAATGCTTTCAATTAATTGGCCATTAGTTGAATGATCTAAGTGTTGAGTCTTGCTCGAGAGAGGGGATTTAGTAGGGGTGTTCATCTTCAGACCGAAAACCGACACGACCGACTGAAACCGAC
Organism: Luffa aegyptiaca; assembly: GCA_017139565.1. Taxonomy (NCBI): domain Eukaryota; kingdom Viridiplantae; phylum Streptophyta; class Magnoliopsida; order Cucurbitales; family Cucurbitaceae; genus Luffa; species Luffa aegyptiaca. Next base: position 18,539,677 of record CM029402.1, read on the forward strand.
CGAACCGACGTCGGTCGGTCGGTTAGCCGACCAAGTCGGTCGGTGTCGGTTCTTAGATTGAGGAGGTCGGTCGGTCGGTCGGTCGGCCAAACAATTTTACACATAACCGACCGACCGACCGATATATTTATATATATAAAAAAAACCATTTTTTTTTAAAAACACATAACCGACCGACCGCCCAATATATTTATATATAAAAAAACCATTTTTTAAAAAAAAAACACATAATTTACCGACCGACCGACCGATTTTACACATAACCGACCGACCGTCGTTCTTCATCTCAATTCTCATGATCTTTAAAAAAACCGACCGAACCGACCGTTCGGTCGGTCGGCTGGAAACACCCATCGAAAGTTGTCGGTTTCCAAATTTCTGGAAAACTGACCGATCGGTCGGTGTCGGTTTTCCCCCAAAACCGACACCGACCGACCGATGAACACCCCTAGGATGTAGCGTAGACCATATTAAGATTGTATGACTAAAGTTTATGTTCTAAGCTCGTGACGGAATTTAGAGTAACTTTAGAACTGGTCAAAAAGAACTAAATGCCTTGCATGTTAATAAACTTAGATAGGGATATCAAGTTGGTTAATTTGCATGAGAATCAATTATACTCGGGAGAGGTAGTTGTGATTAAGGGTTCTTAGGCTCATAAATCCATTGTGCGTTATAACTCATTCCCTAAAATCAATCCTAGACTAAATTGGCGAAATCAATTCCCTAAGTGTTCTTTCAATTGAATCTCCATTGTTTGTTTGCATTGATCTAGTTTACTACCATTCACTACTTTTTGGTCCCTAAATAAAATTGAACAAGAATATTCATGGTAGTTAATTTAACTTATAAATCCAATCCAGAGGACGACACTCGATTTTACGATCACTTTATTACTTGACCCGTGCGCTTGCGGTAGGAAAGTTCCACATCAGTAGGTGTAGAATTATTATATCCCCTAAAATTAGAATTTGACACATACTGAACCTGTTCGATGATGGTCTCCTCATGGACTGAGATGCAATAGCAGTACTTGACTTAATAGATTGTGCGTTCCCTGTACCTGAAAACTTCAAGAAAGCATTAGTAGGGGAAGACATCTGGTCTTGTAAGGCACTTACGTTGTCGATCTCAAACACCCCAGCTGCCACTTTCTTTGGTGTAGACCGCTCGGATGGCCATTGATAGCTATTGGTAGCCATATCCTCCAGTAAAGTTCATGCATTCTCCACGATCTTAGACAACAGAGTCCCACCTGCAGCTGCATCCACAATAGTCTTAGTACTAGGATTTAATCCATTATAAAAGAGTTGGATCTGCAGCCAGTCGGGGTATCCATGCTAAGGGCACTTCCTCAGCATCTCCTTGTAGCGCTCCTAAGCCTCGAACAGTTGTTCATTAAACTGCTACTGAAATGTCCTAATTTCGGTCCTCAACTTGTGTTGGGTTTTATGCCCTAAAACTCGTAGATAGTGAATGTAAACAAATTGTATACTTGTTTCAATAAAGTGTTATTGAGTTTCTACAATAAAGTGTTATTGCTAAAAATTGCACAAATTGACCCAAATCCAATAAACTAAGATCCAAGGTTGTTTGTATGTAACTTGAACTAGTATGTGAGGACATATGAGGATTGATGTTCGAGTAACAACCTAAAAGGTCTATAGTATAAGGATAAGGTTGGGTACCTTATCCTGGTAACACTATGAGATACAACCCGCTTTGTATTTGATACAGACACATTGATCCAAAGCGTCCATGTAGTAGACATGCAAGCGGTGGTATCCTATGCAATGAGTTTGCATAAGACCAAACCATGAAATAGTAAACCACTAGATATAACACCGTTAACTAATTATGTTACTGTTTCAATAGGATGACCTAGGTAACTCAGTCTTAATCCTGAGTGTGTCATGAACTCCTTCTCATGAGGGATTGTCCTTTGATTAGCATGGGTGAGAGTGGCCAATACGCTGACTCAATATGCCTTCCTTTTTGGCGACAAGACCGAGTGAGAGGCTAGGGACATGACAACACAAGAAGGAATTCACTCATTCCCACTTCTAGGAGAAATAGATGAATGTTCCCTTAAGTGGTGACTCAGGGACTTGAACAAAGGGATCCCGCCCTCTCACTGGCCCGAGAGGGACTTTTTGTTTATTGGTTGGACCATAAACAGGTTGTTCATTAGAGGAGCACTGGTACTTAAGGAGACAGATGTAACACAGGGGTAAAACGGTAATTTGACCCAACTGTGATTACGGACACTCGTGAAGGATTGACTTACCAGTATAGGTCTATATCCGTGGACACAGAAATGTTCTACAATGAGAAGAGTTCAGCTGTGGGTCTTTAGTGGAATGACCCACAGTTAATGAATATTGGTTAAACTGATTAATGAGTTTAATCAGTTAACCTCATATCATTGGAGCGTCTGATCTGTAGGTCCATTAGGTCCCCTGATAAGGGTAAAAAATATACCTATTTTGCCCTTATATTTAGCTCATTTCTTGGCCAAATGTTGTATGTTGTGATCAATTTACTGTTCCCGAGCTCAAATTATGCTTAATTTGATAAGTTAGGGTGTTGAGAATCACTTTTGTCAAATTTAACTCATTTGTGCTTAAAAAGACTTGATTTTAAGAGAACTTGACTTAGTTTGTTGTTGTGCAGAAAAATAGAGGAAAAGCTGGAATTCCCCAGAAATGCGACCGCATTTATGGGAAGGCAAAAATGAAATGCGACCGCACTTCTGGAAAAATCTGAAGCCATTCCGAGTCGTCCGCGGGTTGTTGTTGACCAGTTTTCTTCGCACCTAACTGGCTGTTTTGACCCCGAAACTGACTGGGCAACCTTCCAGCACCTATTTCGCAGCTTCTCAACCATTTTCTACAGTATATAAGCTCGAGATTCGAAGTCAAGTTCATGCAGAACTCACTTGGAAGAAAAAGGGTGGTGACAGAACCCTAGCTCAACGCCAATGAGTAGGGATGCCTGAGGTCCTTCTTAGATGACTGAATTCTAACCTAAGCCAGACATCAAACCTTGTGGTGTGTAGAGAGTTTCACCCATTCCCACTTGTAAAAGCGAGAGAGTGAAGTGTCTTAGCGAACTCTAGAAGGATTGAGTAAATAGAAAAACCCATAATATTTAGCTATCTCCTTTATTTCCAGCTCTTGAATCTTTTCATTATTCTCTATTATTTACATTCTTATTTCAATGAAAATGTATTCATTTTCTTTTTATCCCATCATGAGTAGCTAAATCCCGTTGAGGGGTTCAATGTGGTGAATTTCGTATCGTTTAATGGCTTGAAAGTGTTTTATTTGCTTAAGTTGTGTTCAGTGCACGTCATTCTTTATTGATTATCACACTAATCTTGCTGAGTTTAATTTGATCCCTTAGACTTTGCATGCTATGTGAGTTTGATCTCGAAAGGGACAAACGATATCGGTTCTCATAAAGGTGATATAGGAGAAAAAGCTCGAAAGAGATTGTTCGGCAGTATAGGGCAAGCTGCCTAAGTCACCCTATATCAACTATAGGGTTATGGGTTGCATTCGTGAATTATCTATGTCGGAGTCGAGTCACAGAAATGTGCATAACGGTACTCGCTTAGCCTTCTAACGGTTCTTGGGAGCAACGGCCAAATAGAAGTTAAATCTGACCCAATGCAGTGAATACACTTAAGTTAGATATTGCATGATTATGGTTATTGCATTAGGGATGAATCCATGTTGAATACCTCGTTTATTTCTTATTGTTATTCTTTTTGTTATTTGCATGTTTTATTTATCTTTTCAAAAATCCAATCAATCAACTTATTTTCTTTGGTTACCTTTTTTCAAAAGCAATCATTTGAGCAGTTTCTTATTCAAATATGAATTTCCAGTTTAGTCCTCATGGGATCGATACCCTTGGAATATTTCTATGGTTTTTTATTACTATGTGCGACAGTGTATACTTGCGCTAAGTGTTAGCTGAATTATTCTTCATTATTATTATTCATCTTATCTCACATTCCATCCATTCAGCTGACGATGCACCATCCCCCTGCTAGCTCGTATAGAGTAATTAGGAACAATTATATCTTGAGAGAATTTGAATAGTTTAAATTCATATTGGGAATTAAGTTAATTGTATGAGATACAAATTAATATAATGTATAGTGATACATTAAAATATAAAGTCTAATTTGAGATTAAACTTTATTATTATGAGAGAAATAAATATTTGAAGAAGTTCAAATATTAATATGAATTTTATTCATGTTAAATTTATAGGATATAAGAGAATTTGAAGGAGTTCAAATTTTAATATGAATTTGATTCATATTATGGAATTAATTAATTGAAGGCCTGAAATTATATATATGATATTTAATTGGGTAATTAATTAATTAACTAATAGCAGGTCTGAAATTAAATATATGATATTTAGTTGGTGATTAATTAATTAAAGAATTAATTAATTGGAAATTAATCAATTACGAAAATAATTAATCACTTATGGAAGTAATTAATCATTTATGGAAATGATTTAATCACTTATGGAAGTGATCAATCATTTATGGAAAAGATTAATCAATTATGAAATTGATTGGTTATGGAATTGATTAATTATGGAAAATATTAAATCAGTTATGGAAATAATTGATTTTAAATGAATATTTTATTCATGGCCTTTCTCCTATAATCTAGGGTTTAGGTACTATAACATATGGCCACCATAAGGCCCTCTCATATTCTCTCAACTCAAGAACTCTAGGGAAAATTTTCTCTCTAGAGTTTTTCCCATTCAAGATTAGGTAGTCCCACAACTAGGTTCTTAATCTCAGAGTTATAGCGGGGAAGATCAATTGGTGGTGTCTCAATTGTTGACGCTTGGGCCAAAATCAAGAAAGGCGTTCTTGATATTTCAGAGACGACAACGACGGTATGTTTGCTTCTCCCCTTTAGAATTAGTTCTAAGGTTGTATGCTTAGCCTTAATAATTGATTTAGAATAGTTTTCTAAATTTTGCCAATGTATTGGTATTTTTTCCACAATATTAACTACGAATCGGTCCCAATTACGCTTCCGCTTTACGAAATTAGGGAATTCCAATCCTTCAACTTGACCATCTTAGCAGGGGGAAAGAATTTCTTTAAGAAAGCTTGGACCAAAGCAACCCAGGTGGTGATGCTCCCAGGGGAATAGACTGCAACCAATCTCGGGCCTTGTCCTGCAACGAAAAAGGAAACAAGCGTAAGCAAATGGCATCTTCAGTAACAACATTAATTTTTACCATCCCACAAATATCAAGAAAATATTTGAGATGAGAATTTGGGTCCTCTGTGAGTGATCCTCTGAATGCGGAATCACGAGCCATTTGAATGAGACTGGTTTTCAGCTCAAAGTTGTTGGCAATGATCGGGGCATATACTATTGGTGCGTGTTGGGCTGAAATGTGGATGTAAGAAAAGATGATAGATAAAGATTAAGAATGATTCAACCCAAGCTAGTGCAAGTATACACTGTCGCACGTAGTAATAAAAACCTTAGAAGTATTCCAAGGGTGTCGATCCCACGAGGACTAAATTGGAAACACAGATTTGAAGAAGAAACTGTTCAAAGATTGCTTAAAGTAGGAAAGCAAAGAAATAATTGATGATTGATTTTTGGAAATTAAACAAAACAAATAAGTAAAGAAATAACAATTATAAATACAACGAGGTGCCCAATATAGTTTGTCCCTTTCGAGATCAAACTCACATAGCACGCAAAGTCTAAGTGATCAATTTAAACTTAGCAAGATCAGAATGATAATCAATAAAGTATGACATGCATTGAATAGAAACTTAAGCGAATAAACACTCTCAAGCTATTGAACCATAAGGGAATTCACCATATTGAACCCCTCAACGGAATTTAGCTAAACATGGTGGGATAAAGTGCAAATGAAAAACTTTCCATTGAAAATAAAATATAAAGAATACAAATGAATGAAAAGTGACAAGTGCTGGAAATAATGGCGGTAGCTAAATACTAGGGTTTTTTCTTTTATTCAATCCTTCTAGAGTTCACTCGACACTCCACTCTCTCACTTTTACAAGTGGGAATGGGGTGAAAATCTCTACAAACACTAAGGTTTGATGTCTAACTAAGGTTAGAATTTAGTCTTCTAAGAAGGACCTCGGGCATCCCTACTCACGGGGGTCTATTAGGGTTCTGTCACCACCCTTTTCTTCCCAGTGAGTTCTGCTTGAATTTCTCTTCGAATCATGAGCTTATATAGTGTGGGGAGTAGTTGAGGAGCCACGAAATAAGTGCTGGTAGGTAGCCCAGTCATTTTCGGGGTCAAAACGGCCGGTTAGGTGCGCAAAAGTCTCGTTCAAAACGACCCGCGACGGACTCGGAACGACCTCTATTTTTCCAGAAATGCGGTTGCATTTGATTTTAGCTTTCCCAGAAATGCGGTCGCATTTCTGGGTAATTTCCAACCTTCCTCTGTTTTCCTGCACAACACCAAATTGGGTCAAATTCCTATCAAATTGAGTCTTTTTAAGCACAAATAAACATAATTTGACAAATGTGACTCTCAACTCCCTAATTCATCAACTTTAACATAATTTGAGCTCGAGAATAGTAAAATTGATCTAAACATACAACCTTTGACAAGGAAATGAGCTAAATATAAGGGTAAAATAGGTATATTTTTTACCTTTATCAACTATCCCCGACTGTTGCCCCTGAAACACGGGCTGAAAATAGTCACGAATGAGCTTAGGCTCCTCTGGTGGATTTGGATCGACCATTTGGATAGATTCTTTAGTTTCCCTTCGAAGCCTACTAATAGTCCTCTCAATCTCGGGGTCCAGAGGTACGAAGGTTAAATCCCTATCCTTTCGCATATACAATCTAACCTAACCTAAAAGAAAACAACTGAAAATGAAAGAAAACAAATAAGGAAAGAAAATAGAAAAGGAAACAACTAAAACAAAAAGGAAAGATTAACTAATAAAAAGGAAATACTAATAAATAAGGAATGCAAAATCAGATAAGGAAAAGATAATTGAGGAAAATAACTAACAAGGAAAAAATCTAACTAAAAAGGAGAAAAATCAAAGACAAATAAAGAAACTAACAAATAAGGAAAAAAAGGAAACAAATAAGGAAAGCACTAAAATAGGAAACTACAAAATAAATAAAATAACAATAAAGGAAAAAAACAAATATGGAAAGAAAGCAAAAAAGGAAAAAAATGCAACTACCTAAAAAAATAAAAATACACCGCAAATTAAGACCGAACAATTTTTTCACAATATCAATCTAACTAAATATGTCAATCCCCAACAACGCCGCAAAAAACTTGATGTGGAATTTTCCTACCGCAAGTGTACGAGTCAAGTAATAATATAGTGATTTTAAAATCAAATGTCGTCATCTGGATTGGTTTTCTAGTTAAATCAATTACTGTGAATACTTTTGCCCAATTTTATTTAGAGATAAAAAAAGGAATGATAATAATGAATCAAAGGCAATGAAAATTAAAAGATGGAAATTCAATTGGAAAAATTCTTAGGGATTTGATTTTGTCAATTTAGATTTAGGATTAATTAGAGAGAATGAATTTTTTACGTGCAATTATTTTATAAGTCAAAGAACCTAAAATCACAAATATCTCTCCCGAGCATAAATGATTCTCATGCATATAATAAACTTGATATCTGTGACGCCCCGTGCATTTCGATGTAATTAATTCCATGAATATAGTCGAATGAAGTGTAGTTTTTATTTTGTCTTGTATTTATGGAATTATTAAGTTTATACCAAGGCACTTGGGAGTTAGTTTTGAAATATAAGCATGGCGTTAAATTAATTTCTCCCTAAAAGCTCGTTTAAATTCTAAGTCAACATTGGTTATAAGGTCAGTCTAAGACGCAGAAATTCCCCGCTTATTAAGGGAGTTAAGCTAGTGGTTAGCTATTCTTGGGGTTTTATTTTTGGTTTTTGATTTATTAAATGGAAAAGGAGTTAAAAGATTAAAAGAAATTAAGCAGAGAAGGAAAAAGAAAACCCTCAAACCTTCTTCCTCTATCCTTCTCTTTGTGTAGCCCCCCTTGCCGTGTCGTTCAGCACCGCCGCAGCCTTCCCCTCGCCATATCTGTCGCCTCGTCGTGCCACTGCTGGTGATCGAAGCGCCGCCACCCCGCCCAGCTCCTCGCGTCGCCCCTCTTCATGTCAGTCTTTCTCTCTCCACGGTCTCTCTCTCTTGGTGTTCGCGTGGAAGCTGCCCAGCACGTTGCCGCCGCTGCCCAGCCACTCCCGTTCCGCCGTCGCGCCACCTTCCCCGTGTCTCCGTCAACCTCTGTCGCCGCCAACCCGTGAGTCTTGCGTGAAGGCCTTCGTGCCGCTCTGTCTCTCTCGTTTCGCTGTAAACTGCGCCATCTCCCTCTCTTTTTCGTTGTTTGACCAAAGGAAAAATTCTTGGGTAAGCATTTCTTTCCCTCGTTCTTGTTGGTTAAGGCTCGATCTAACCTTCCTTCGCTCTGTTCGGTCAAATTCGTGCGCGTCCAGCAACCCAGGCCTCGTTTTCTCGCGTTTTTACTTCTGTTCAGAGGGTGATTTGGCTTGGATCTCTTTGTCTAGTAAGTTTAAGCCTTACTCGTAGTTGATGGGTGCTTAAATCAAATTACCCATTTCTTTTTGGGCATAAGGATTGAATTTCTTGCTTTAAATTCTGTTCTGCAGTGCCGCCTAGGAATCGTTCGGGTTCGTATTGCTTCAAGCTTGGAGACCCACTGCCTAAAGGTCTTTTAGTGATCTGTCTTGGTTTAGTAAGACCCATTTCGCCGTGGTTTCATGTCCGTTGGGCAAGAAACCCTTGCTGTTTTTGGTTTATTTCTTGTTGTTTTAGTCTAATAGCATAAGGTATCGTTACCCATTAGTTGTTTAGGTCTTAAAAGTGTTGTCCAACCCCTATAGGTTCCTAGGATATGAAAATATGTGGTTGTTGCTCGCTGCAGTGGCTGTATAGCCTTAATTTCGACATCCAACAAATACCCACTACTCGTGATGCCTTAGACGTGGTTGCCCATGGTCTAATGGCTTTGGGTTTTCAATTTGGGTAATTTTTAGATGTTGTCCAACAAGGAATTAAACCGTTATTGGTTAAGTTTTGCCTTAACAACATGTTTTAAGCTATCATCTAGTTTAGACTTCCTTTAATGGCTAGTAGTTTTGTTGTAGCTGGAGGATCATATTGGAGTGTGATTGTGCAATTTCCAGCAAGCGTTGGTTTTGATGGATTTGGAATTCCCTAATTCCGATAAATCGGAAGCGTAATTGGGACCGAATCGTAGTTAATTTTGTTTATCCAAAAATACCATTACATTGGCAAAAATCATAGAACAAATTCTATAGAAACTTAAGGCTAAGCATACAACCTTAGAACTAATCTAAAGGGGAGAAGCAAACATACTGTCGTTGTCGTCTCTGAAATATCAAGAACGTCTTTCTTGATTTTGGACCAAGCTTCAACAATTGGGACACCACCAATTGATCTTCCCTGCTATAACTCTAAGATAAGGAACGTAGTTGTGGGACTACCTAATCTTGAATGGGAAAAACTCTAGAGAGAAAATTCTCCCTAGAGTTCTTGGTTGAGAGAATATGAGAGGGAGGCAAGAATGACCTTATGGTGGCCATATGTTGTAGTCCCTAAACCCTAGGTTTAGTGTTCTATTTATAGGGGAAAGGTCATGAATAAAATATTCATTTAAAATCAATTATTTCCATAACTGATTTAATCTTTTCCATAATTAATCAATTCCATAACCAATCAATTCCATAATTGATTAATCTTTTCCATAAATGATTGATCACTTCCATAAGTGATTAAATCATTTCCATAAATGATTAATTACTTCCATAAGTGATTAATAATTTCCATAATTGATTAATTTTCAATTAATTAATTCTTTAATTAATTAATCACCAATTAAATATCATATATTTAATTTCAGACCTTCTATTAGTTAATTAATTAATTACCCAATTAAATATCATATATTTAATTTCAGGCCTTCAATTAATTAATTTTATAATATGAATCAAATTCATATTAAAATTTGAACTCCTTCAAATTCTCTTATATCATGTAAATTTAATATGAATAAAATTCATATTAATATTTGAAGTTCTTCAAATATTTATTTCTCTCATAATAATAAAGTTTAATTTCAAATTAGACTTTATATTTTAATGTATCATTATACATTATATTAATTTGTATCTCATACAATTAACTTAATTCCCAATATGAATTTGAACTATTCAAATTCTCTCAATATATAATTGTTCCTAATTACTCTTTACGAGCTAGCAGGGGGACCTAATGGACCTACATATTAGAAGCTCCAATGATATGAGGTTAATCGATTAAACTCATTAATCAGGTTAACCAATATTCATTAACTGTGGGTCATTCCACTAAAGACCCACAACTGAACTCTTCTCACTGTAGAACATTTCTGTGTCCACGGATATAGACCTATATGAAGGGGATGAAAGCCCTCACGCAGCGGAAACACATCGATTGGACCTTACGGCGTATATTAATTAACATTAAAATACCGTTACGAAAAGGCAAAATAAAGTTTAAACATGCTTTAAAGTTGTTGGAAATTGCTATAAACATGCTTGAAAATTAAATCTAATTTATTTTCATCCTTTTCTAAAGAAACGGGAAAGAACCGTTACAAACCTTTGTTGTAGACTTGACCATTCTTCGCCAACGACGCTTCAACGAACGAAAATGCAGCAACCTACTTGTAGTTTCTTCGTTGGAAAATTCTTCTTCAAAGACACAATAATCACAGAGGTTACACCGGTATGTCTCTAAGTCTAGGAGGCAAAAGACTTGTGGGAGTCTTTCTCTAAGAGGGAGACTAGAGAGAATTCTAGGGTCTTGTCTTGTGAGTCTAAGAGCAAGATGAGAGTACTAAACCAATTAGGTATAGTGTTCTATTTATAGAAGAGAGATCATGAATAAAATATTCAATTAAATCAATCTTTTCCAAAATTGATTCAATCTTATTCCTTATTTAATCAATCTAAGATCAATCAATTCCATAATTGATTAATCTTTTCCACAAATGACTAATTACTTCCATAAGTGATTAGATCATTTCCATAAATGATTAATCACTTCCTTAAGTGATTAATTATTTCCATAATTGATTAATTCCTGGTTAATGAATTCTTTAATTAATTAACCACCAATTAAATATCACATATTTAATTTCCGGCCTTGAATTAATTAATTTGCCCAAATAGATTTTAGGTCTTAAAATTAATTAATTCATTATTTGAACTCTTTCAAACTTCCATAAATCTAATGTGACTCAAATTTATATTAATATTTGAATTTCTTCAAATATTAATTTCTCTCATAATAATATATCAATATATATTATATTGTTTCCCTTAGTAAATTGAACACTTTCAATTTACATTTATTACTTAGTTGCTTCAAATTACTTTATGAGCTACCAGTGAGACCTAATGGACCTGCAGATCATAAGCTCCAACGATGTGAGATTAATTGGTCAAACTCATTAACCAAATTAATCAATATTCGGTAACTGTGTGTACATTCCACTATAGACTCACAGTTGCACTCTTCTCACTGCAGACATATTTTCTGTGTCCACGGATATAGACCAATATTGACTAGTTAGTCCTTCACGAGTGTCCGTAACACCAGCTCGGTCAAATTACCGTTTTACCCCTGGGTTACTTCTATTTCCTTAAGTACCAGTTCTCCTCTAATGAACAACCTGTTTGTGGTCCAACCATCAAACAGAAAACCCTCTCGTGCCATTGAGAGGGTAGGGCCCTTCGTTCAAGACTCGGAGTCACCACTTAAGGGAACACTCATCTGCTTCTCTAAAGTCGGGAAGGAGTGAATTCCATCTTGTACGATTATGTTCCCAGCTCCCCACTCGGTCTTGTCCCCAAAATGGTAGGCTTATTGAGTCGGCGTATTGGCCACTCTCACCCATACAAATCAAAGAACAATCCCTCATGAGCAGGAGTCCATAATCAACTCGGGATTAAGACCAAGTTGTCTAGGTCGTCCTAGTGAAATAGAAAACAAACTAGTTAACGGTGTTATAACCAGTGGTTACTATTTCGCAGTCCGATCTTCTGCAAACTCATTGCATAAGATACCCCCACTCGCATGTCTCCTACACGAACGCGTTGGATCATAGTGTTTGTATCAAATACAAAGTGGGTCGTATCCATAGTGTTATCAGAATAAGGCACCCAGTCTTATCCTTATACTATAGACCCTTTAGGCTGTTTCTTGAATAGTGATCCCTATATGTCGCCACATATAGTTCAAGACTCATATTACAGCCTAGGATGTCTAGTTTATTGGATTAGGGTTATTTTAGGCAAAGACAAATATAAAATAACTAATAACATTTAATGGAAAAATATATCAATATTATTTCATTAATATCCGGTCAACGGTTACATTCACTATCTACGAGTTTTAGGGCATAAAACCCAACACTATACTGGTAAGTCAATCCTTCACGAGTGTCCGTAATCATAGCTGGGTCAAATTACCGTTTTACCCCTGTGTTACATTTGTCTCCTTAAGTACCAGTGCTCCTCTAATGAACAACATGTTTATGGTCTAACCAATAAACAGAAAGTCCCTCTCGGGCTAGTGAGATGGCAGGATCCCTTTGTACAAGTCCCGGAGTCACCACTTAAGGGAACACTCATCTACTTCTCCTAGAAGTGGGAAATAGTGAATTCCTTCTTATGTTGTCATGTCCCCAGCCTCCCACTCGGTCTTGTCCGCAAAAAGGAAGGCATATTGAGTCGGCGTATTGGCCACTCTCACCCATGCTAATCAAAGGACAATCCCTCATGAGAAGGAGTTCATGACACACTCAGGATTAAGATTGAGTTACCTAGGTCATCCTATTGAAACAGTAACCTAACTAGTTAACGGTGTTATATCTAGTGGTTTACTATTTCATGGTCCGGTCTTTTACAAACTCATTGCATAGGATACCCTCGCTTGCATGTCTACTACATGGACGCTTTGGATCAATGCGCCTGTATCAAATACAAAGTGGGCCGTATCACATAGTGTTACCAAGATAAGGTACCGAACCTTATCCTTGTACTATAGACCTTTTAGATTGTTACTTGAACATCGATCCTCGTATGTCCCCACATACTAGTTCAAGTTACATACAAACAAGTATACAATTTGTTTATATTCACTTTCTATGAGTTTTAGGGCATAAAACCCAACAGGTTTAATTTAAGAGTGCTATAGGTAAGTAGTTTCTACTTGTTGGGTTGTGTTTGACTGCATGAAGCATGTTTTTTTGTTATTCGTTTTATCCATGTACTTATGCTAGGTATGAACTATTGTGTTAGTATTTGCTGATGTGCGTGTTAAGCATGAACTGTATCTAGTATGTTGCTTGAGATGAGCATGTTTTGGTTGTTTAAGTATGATGAGATGTTGTGTTAAACATGTTTGAGTCTGGCTAGCATGTTGCATGGGGATGTGTAGCATGAGTCGGGTTAGAGGTGCAGCACATGGCGCATAATTCATGTGTAGCAGAGCATGACGCGAAAATCACGTGGGTGTGAGTGCGGAGCGTGTTGCGGAAATCACATATGAGTGGCGCAACACATGACACAGAATTCATGTGGGGTAGGTGTGGAGCATGACACAAAAATCATGTAAATGCGGAGCATGACGCGGAAATCATGTAATTGCAGAGCATGACGCGAAAATCATGTAGTTGCAGAGCATGACGCGGAAATCATGCAGTGTCTGAAGGAGTGCACAAGACACTAATGGAAGCGATTTGGATCGAGAGCCACTCAATTTCATTAATTTAGCCATTGAAATCATGCCAAAATAAGAATGAAAAATAGAGTGTTTATTGTACCAACCTCTCTAGATGAAATTCGAGCACTCCGTGGGGTTATGTTGAATACGATCGGTTTGTGGACGACCACCGACGTCTTCCCTGCTATTCTTTGGTCTTAGAACCGCTTGTGGGAGCTTTTTGGTGTCGATGAATTTGGAAGGGAGAAAGTATGAATGTTGAGAGGGCTTTGAGTTTTTTTTTCTTCTGTTTTTAAAGAATCCAGCAACCCACACCTCTTCAGCTCAATTCTCCTTCTTTTACATAATGGTTACATGCAAACCAATTTCTCAAGAAGAAGCCAACTGAAGAATGTTGAGATTTGTCATTACAATAGGTGTCTTCACCTTAAAGCTACATGAAATGAGCTTTGTAAAACTCATGAAATTCAAAATTGAATTTCATCTTATTTTAATTTCATATTTACATATAACTAATCCAAAATTAGTTTTTACATAAGTAAATAAAATTTATTTGAATTAAACACTTTAATTTAACTTAATAATTATTTAATCAAATTAAATAATTACACAAACCCCATTACCTCTCCAAACCGATTGCTCGTTCATGAATTCCTATTCACGTGTATAATATTTAATCACATTTAACTATTTTCAACTCTCTCTATAATATAGTTTAATTAATAATTAAACCAAAACACGTTACGTATATCACATATAATTAACGTTCAACTCCCTAAACGAATTTGAACGATTCAAATCCTTTCATCACACTATTCTAAAGTTCAGTCTGTATGAGCTAGCAGGGGAACCTAATGGACCTACAGATCATGGGCTCCAACAATCCAAGATTAATCGGCTAAACTCATTAACCTAGTTAACCAACATTCGTTAACTACCGAGACACTCCACTATAGCCCGATAGTTGCACTCCCCTCACTGTAGATATATTTATGTCCACCCGATATAACCATGATTAGTAAGTCAAACCTTCACAGGTTGTTCGTAACTACAGCTAGGTCAAATGTCTGTTTTACCCATGAAGTTTCATCTAGTTCCTTAAGTCCCACTGATCCTCTAATGAACAATTGGTTTGTGGTCTAACCATCAATACCTCTCAGGCCAATGAGAGGGCGGGGATCCCTTTGTTCAAGTCCTAAAGTCAGCACTTAAGGGAACAACCTCTCTACTATCCTTGAAACGGGTAAGAGTGAATTTCGTCTTGTAGGACTATGTCTCCAGCTATCTACCCGGTCTTATCCCCAAAATGGTAGGCTTATTGCGTCAGCGAATTCGAGCCACTCTCACCCATGCAAATCAAAGGACAATACCGAATAAACAGAAGTTCATAGTTAGCTCAGGATTAAGATCGAGTTACCTAGGTCATTGTATGAGATAGTCAGTTTTATCAGTAAACGGTGTTATAAAGTGAAAGTGACTAATCTTATGGTCCGATCTTATGCAAACTCATTGCATAGGACGCCCTCACTCGCATGTCACTATATGAACGATTTAGGATCACATCGTTTGTATTAGATACAAAGTGAGTCGCGTCCATAGTGTCCCCAGGATAAGGTACGTAGCGTTATCCCTATACTATAGATCGGTTAGGTTATTACTTGAACTTGATCCTCTTTTATGTCACTATATAAAGTTCAAGTTTTCATAACATAGCCTGGGGTTCTTAGTTTATTGGATTTGTGGTTATTTAGGCAATACTAATCATTATAGAATCAATAACGCTTTATTGAAAGGAAATAACTCTTTAGTTATAAACAATCGTCAAATCCATACACCAGGGTGAATACTGACCCTAACGTAGATTTCCTAGAATCTTTGTCAGTTTGGAAGTCAGAATCGGTGTATCTTGTAAGGATCAGATCCTTAAATCCATACACAAGCATGTAGTCCCCCGTTCTCTAAAGATACTTGAGGATGATTTTAACCGTAGTCCAGTGGTCTAACCCTGAATTGGACTAGTACCTACTGACTATTCCCACTGCGTAACAAATGTCTGGTCTAGTACAGAGCATTGCATACATTAGACTACCTACAGTTGAGGCATAGGGAATACGTCTCATATTCTCAATTTCTTGAGGTTTCTTAGGACATTGTTCCTTTGACAAGTGAACTCCGTGCCTGGAAGGTAACAAACCCTTCTTGGAGTTCTGCATCGAATATCGGGCCAACATCTTGTCGATATACGTTGCCTGAGACATAGCTAGTGTTTTGTTCTTGCGGTCTCTTATAATCTAGATTCCAAGAACAAACTGTGCCTCTCCTAAATCTTTCATTTGGAATAGGGTTGCTAGTGACAGTGCACTATGACACTGCTCGAGTGCAAGTATACACTATCAAGTAATAAAGTGGAAAGTATTCCGGATATCATACCCAAGGGAGATGGTGACTAGTTGGGAAACACACGATTCTGTAAAATGGGAACCTCCTCTAAATTTGCGGCCACGGTTGGTAACCAAGAAAAATAGTTTGATTGAGGTTTTTGATTTAAGACAAAAATTGGAAATAAGCAAGAAAACGGTAAAAATTCTATGAGATAAACTGGAGAATTTAAATAGTTTCAACCTTAAGCTTTAGATTACACCCACCTATGACCTCACAAATTACACAGACATTGCAGTCGGCTGAGAAACACTATCTATGTTGCCCACATAGACATGCAGATAACATCTCTTAGTTGCGCCCGCAATTACCCTGACAACTAGATTGTGAGTTAAGTCCAACTTCTATTCAGCTTCGCGGTAGGTGCCTTTAGAAGACTAAGCCAACTAGACATCTATTTCTAGGGCTAGTTGAAACTTAGATAAATAACGCTCACTACTCTTAAAACCCTAGTGGTTCTAGTCCTATTTCTAGGATGCAAGAAAACAAAGTCCTATTTCTAGGATCTTTTCCACTATTGTTTTGTGAACCCGCGTCTTTAACTCCAACCTTTCGGCCATCAGCTAAATACAAACTATGCTAACCTAAGTGATCAGTTTAATATAACAATAAACTTTAATCTCAACAAAAACAAACAATGCTAGAGGGAGCAAAGATGCTTTTGCATAGGCGAGGCTTTCTCTACTCAAGGAATCCATATATTTGAACCCCCAAGTAGAAGCTTAGCTCATAATTGAAAGTAAAGTGCAAAAAAAAAAAAAAAAAAAAAAAAAACTCGACATAGAGAAAAGATAACTTAAATTAATATGAAAGATGAATTGAGTACAAGAGATTAACGTACAACTGAAAAATAAAGGAAAACAATAACACGACTGTTGGAAATAAAAGAATGCTAAACAAAAGTAAAGACAAGACTCTATTAACGATCTCTCCCTCTCTATCTAGCTTGCTCTTGCCCTTTTTGAAAGAGAGACAAGTCTTTCTCTTCTTCTTCTTTCAAATGGAAGAGCCAATAGAGGCTGAAAGACCCGGAACTCGGAGTGATTACAAGATGAGAAGAGAAAAACTTAAAAATCTATCCTAAGGACGAAAACTCCAAGCTGCCTTTGCTTCTGGCATCTTAGTCCCCTTTTATAGACCTTGGAAGGTGAGGTTGGCTGTCGAGATTAGTGTGAGAAGGTGTTGGAAGGTAAGAATCCACAATCTTCGAAGATTTGATACCAGATTGGGGATTTTCGGACAATTCTGTGAAGATCCCGCGAATCTCGATATTCTGTTGGAAAGTCCAGTTGCGGCCGCATATCGGGAACATTTTCTCCTGTGTGCTGCCTTGACAAGCCTGTCTTCAGCATGGGGCTACTTTCCTTATATGGTTTGCGGGCGCATTTTGTCCTCAGGTCCAGATGCAGGTGCAATTCTTCAGCTGCAACTCACTTGCTCTGTTAACCTTTAATCTCCTCTTGCGGGCGCATCTTCCTCGTAACGACTTCTACAACAAAACATTAACTTGGGTAAATTCCTACAAAAATAATCTCCTTTTGTACATTTTAAGCTTAAATTCTATAATTCTAATATTTTCTTCATTATTCTACAACTTTCGCTAAAATGACTTGAAATGATAAGATTTTAAACCCAAAGTCTTTGCTTTCCAAACAATAACCTAGGTTTTTAAGGCTAAATAACGCACATAAATGAGTGTTATCAGCTAGCCAGTTTTTCACGTCAGTAAGGTATCGTACGTCATTTCTTATGAGTAGGATATCGTCCACATATAGTATTAAGAAAGCTACTTTATTCTTGATGATTTTCTTGTACACACAAGGTTCATCAAGGTTTTGGTCAAAGTTGAAAGATTTGATCGCAGTATCAAATATAATATTCCAAGATCTGGATGCCTATTTCAACTCATAAATGGATCGATTCAGTTTGCAAACTTTTTGCTCCTAACCTTGAGATATGAACCCCTCGGGCTGAGACATAAAGATGTTCTCTTCAAGTTTGCCATTCAGAAAGGCAATTTTGACATCCATCTGCTATATTTCATAGACGTAATATGTGGCTATGGGTAAGAGAATTCTTATTGACTTTAGCATAGCAACAGGGGAAAAAGTTTCTTCATAATCAACCCCTTTCCTTTGGGTGTAACCCTTTGCTACAAGCCTTGCTTTGAAGGTCTGTACCTTCCCAACAACATCTCTCTTTCTCTTATAGATCCATTTGCACCCTATGGGTTTTACCCCTTTAGGTGGATCTATAAGTTACCATACCGAATTGAAGTACATTGACTGTAGCAGCCGCCGAGGATCATGCTAACGAACCAGTATCGTGGGAGAGGTTCAAAGATCTTCTTTACGACTATTATTTCCCCAAGACTGTCAAAGATGACAAAGAGACAGAGTTCTTGCATTTGACCCAGGGAACCATGTCCGTGATCCAGTATGAGAGGAAGTTCACTGAGCTCTCGCGTTTTGCTCCTGATTTAGTCAGCACGCTGGAGTGAAAGATGAAGAGGTTCATCAAGGGCCTCCAGGAAGACATTCAGGGTACAATCGTCCTAAATGCACCTACTGTTGGGAGTGCGTCCAAAGTCCCACATTGGCTAGATAAGGGGATGATCATGGGTATATAAGGGAGGACAAGTATCTCCATTGGTATGAGGCCTTTTGGGGTGATCCAAAAACAAAGCCACGAGGGCTTATGCCCAAAGTGGACAATATCATACCATTGTAGAGATATGTGTAGTGTCCGGTAATCCCTTACAATTGGTATCAGAGCCATCTCTGTGATTTTTTCTCACTGATTAAAATTTGCAATTTGCTGTTATGGTGGGATTAATTGCATAATGTATGTATTGGTTTGCGATAAACTATTTTTGGTTTAATTTGGCCTTAGATTTACAGTAATTTTATTGATTTGATCATGTAAGGCCCCCGCGTTTTTGGGCAAAATTCTTTAAATCGAGTCTGTACAATCCGGGTCTAGAATAGGTTGAAGATCGGTGAAGAACACGGTATAAATCGAGGCCAATTTTGAAGAGTTCAGCCGCTGTTTTTGCCCAGAATCGAGCTCCAGATGCAACAGCGTCGGGACGCTTGGCCTATTGCGTCTCGACGCTGTCGCGATTTCACCCAGCGAACGGTTGACATCGCGCCAGCGTCGGGACGCTGTGCCTTCAGCGTCTCGACGCTGTCGCGATTTCGTGCGGCAGTTCAGCCTTCGTGAAGACGTGCGCTGAAACCCTAATGGGCGATCCGGTTCGTGCGGTTAGGGTTGAGCTGGGACCGGTTTGGTTCGGTTCAACCCGGTTCTTGGGCGGTTCGAGATTTTCAAGGCCGGTTCGAAGCGGTTCGGGTCGGTTCGTGGATTTTAGACCAGTTATGGAGCTGTACTTTATGTAATAGGATAGTTTTAAAGCTTTAATTAGAGTAATTTTTGCTTTAATTATCCTAGGGGCCAATTAAACCGGTTTATTCGCTATTTAAATGCTTTGTGGATTTCATTTAAATTTTGATCCCACCTTAGGATATAAAGCATGCTCATGCATTATGTATGTTATAATGTGATTATAATATTTGGATGATAATGCATGGATTTTCATGATTGATTTATATATGTTTGAGTTATATATTAGTCATGAAAATGATATAGCATGATGCATGCAATTACATAGTTTTAATATAAGAGTTATATTTAAAATGAATTGTTTGCAGCATGCTACTATGATTTACCATTTTTTGGCAATAATTAATTGTTAATTTATTAAAAATGGAAATCAAGTTGCATTGAGCATGAAACATCCATAGGTTAATATAAAAGTTATATTAATTTTCATGCAATGCAAAGTTGTATAGTTTAAATTTGATTAATTTGAATATGATTGTTAATTGATTTAAACTATAGTATGCATGATTATAGGGCTAATCATTAAAATTTTGAAATAGTTTAAAATTTATGATTAGAAACCGTGTTGGGTTTAATGTCCTATAAACTCGTAGTTTGTAAATCATTAAACATATTCTATTTCAATAAAGACGTTATTGAGTTTATTCAGTAAAAGATGTTATTGAATATGTAAATTGCGAATGATTAACCTAAATCCAATAAACTAAGATCCTTGGCTATTAAATGAATACTCGAACTATATGTAGAGACATATCATAGGATCAAGTTCAAGTTTATAGTCAAAATTGTCTATAGTATAAGGATACGGTTAGGTGCCTTATCCTGGGGATACTATAGACGCGGCCCACTTTGTATTAAGTACAAACGATGAGATCCTAAGTCGTTCATGTGGAGACATGCAAGTGGGGGCGTCCTATGCAATGAGTTTGCATAAGACTGGACCACGAAATAAGTCACTTTCTCTTTATAATACCATTTACTGAAGAAACTGACTATTTCTCATAGATGACCTAGGTAACTCGTTCTTAATCCTGAGCTATCTATGAACTCCTGTTTATGCGAGATTATCCTTTGATCTGCATGGGTGAGAGTGGCCAGCTTCGCCGACTCAACAAGCCTACCATTTTGGGGATAAGATTGAATAAATAGCTGGGGACATAGTTACGCAAGACAGAATTCACTCCTACCCATTTCAGGGATAGTAGAAAGGTTGTTCCCTTAAGTACTAACTCCAGGACTTGAACAAGGAGCCCCACCCTCTCGTTGGATCGAGAGGGACTTAGGTTTGATGGTTGGACCACAAACCGATTGTTCATTAGAGGATTAGTGGAACTTAAGGAACAAGAAGTACTATAGGGGTGAAACGGTTATTTGACCTAGCTATAGCTACGAACAACCTGTGAAGGAACGACTTACTGAACATGGTTAAATCAAGTGGAAGGAAATATATCTATAGTGAGGGGAGTGCAACTATCGGGCTATAGTGGAGTGTCCCGGTAGTTAACGAATGTTGGCTAGCTTAGATAATGAGATTAGTCGGTTAGCCTCGAATCGTTGGAGCCCATGATCTATAGGTCCATTAGGTCCCCCTACTAGCTCATATCGGATTTAAGCCTAGAATATTTTGATAAGAATCTTTGAATCGATCAAAAACGGGAAATAGGGTTTTATCGTAAAACGTGTTCGACACAATGATTTAATTATGAATTAAATTAGGAATTGAGAGATAAGGTATTTAAAAAGTGTTTTAAATATCATATATATGTATTAGGAATCATGGCACTCGGTGATAAAGATTAATTGGATTAATCATATCAAAATTACTTGGAAATGTCCCAATTAATTGCCTAGAAATCAATTTCAATTTTGAATTGAAATTGAAATGAATTGCAAGCTGAAAATTCACAATTAGGATTCAAATCATAGTGGATTTAGTGGCATTCCCACTCTTGCATGATGATGCATAGTGGAAAACAACACAACCATGCACTAGATGCATGTGTTGTGAATTAAACACCTAGAATCCACTTTGAGTTGCATTTTCACCATGTGTCAAGTGTCATGAAGCTTGTCTTTGCATGGGAGAGGTCTATAAAAGGAGCTTGAATCAGATTCAAGAAGATTAGAGCATTCATCTTAGTGTTATGCTGCAGAATTTCTCCCTCAAACACTCTCTCATCTCATTTCTTCCTAAAGCTTGTACCTTCAAGCATTCCCTTCCTATTTCTTACTACTATAGACTCCCACAAGTCTTTCTAGGCCCAAGAGAATAGTAGGGAAGACACTAAAGGTTGTCCAAGGAGCATAGGAGAAGAAAACACCACAAGGAGTTCCTCATTAGTGAGCTACAAAGGTTGGTGTTCTCTAAACTCTCTATTCTGTCTTTTCTAGGACATGCATGCTTTAGGAGCAAAATTGAATGTCTTAAGTGCTTTCGATCTTCAATTGCTTCCGCATGTGTTATATGAACACCTTCAAACCGTTAATCTATAATCAAGATATGCATGCTCACATAGGATCTTAGGTTAAAATGAACTAATTTTAATGAGTTAAAATTAATTAGACCTAAGATCATTTTCTAATAGGATTAGAAATTCTTACTTAGTTTTGAAATAGTTTTAATGAACTAAGTAGGACAACATTCCTGTGATTATAAGGGAACTCTACCAGTGAAGTTCTGTCTAAGGATTGGGGGTATTTAAGTTGACGGTATACGGAACACCTCCTACCTGGGAACTGATCTGGAACACTGGAGTTGAATTAATCACAGGTTAATGTTAGAATAATGTCGCTAGGTAAATTAAATTTGTTTAATACACCTAGACATTAGGTCTTATTATAATAGTTATAATAGGACTAGACTTAGATAAATGACTTAGCCGGATTTATCTAGGTCTAATCAAACCCTAAAATACTTGATAGGTTACTTTAGTGGGAGGAAAATTACAAAACTTAATTTAAATTGAGTTTTGCTCCTACGTCCCCGTGAAGTTCACGCCGTGAGATCCATGCTCGGCTTCGTGTCGTTTTAGCGCGGCCTCCCTTCGAAAAGTGTTTGCATGGATCAATACCAAGGTGAATGGGGAAAGTGACTATAGTAAGTGGGAGCGCGACACGTGTCAACGTATCCTTCGGTCTCCACCCCTAGGTCACAACGTGAGATTCCTATGATCCGCCTGCGTGTTGTCTTGGCGCAACCATCCCTTCGGAGGGCCTGATCATAGGATTCGGAACACCGTGAACTCCTGAATAAGATAGGATCGCTTAGGCTAATTACCAACAGTTGTCTTTCCTAACGGTAGCCTGTTGGTCCGTGCCTCTGAGATCTGAAAGTGGGAGGGTTACACTTACGGGGAGGAGTTAATTGTTAACAAATCCTTGACCGAACAACGGTGGTCAATGTCTAATGGAATATGAGTTATTCTGGTATTAGAAATTGACTGAGAAGAGTCTCATTTTAGAGGAGGAACAACTGATCACCCTTCGGTGGCTGCTCTTCTAAACCTCTAAAGCATCGTTGCGAAACACAATCATAGTTTTATTAGGGTTCTTTGATTGCTTGTTTGCAAAATTGATTGGATGTATGCAATTGTTTGTATTGCTTGTGTGATGGGTTAAGGCAAAGATAACTAATACGGTCAATTGTTTGTTTTTTCAGCAATGTCTTCCTCTATTATCTCCTTGCTTAAAAATGAACAACTAACGGGCGAGAATTTTCCACAATGGAAATCGAATCTAAATACCATACTCGTGGTAGAGGATCTTAGGTTCGTCTTAACAGAGGAATGTCCTCCCGTTCCCCCTCGCACTGTCGCTCAGGCAGTAAAGGATGCCCACGAACGCTGGACAAAGGTCAATGAAAAGGTCAAAGTCTATATACTGGTCAACTTGTCTGAAGTTTTGGCCAAGCGTTACGAAAACGTGGAAACTGCCAGGGAGATTATGAATTCCCTGCAGGAGATGTTTGGACTCCCGTCCTATCAGCTCCACCACGATGCCTTGAAGAACGTCTTCAATGCCAAGATGCAAGAGGGTCAGTCTGTTTGGGAACATGTCTTGGACATGATTAACCAGTTCAATATTGTTGAGGCAAATGGCGGGGTTGTCTGCGAGCGCAGTTAGGTTGCGTTCATCCTTCACTCGCTTCCTGCAAGCTATATGCAGTTTAGGACGAACGCGAGCATGAACAAAATTCAGTTCAACCTGACTACCCTCCTCTCGGAGTTACAGATTTATGAGTCCATGCAGAAAAACAAGGGCAAAAATGTGGTAAAAGGAGAGGCCAATGTGGCCCCTTCCAAAAAGAAGTTCCTGAAGGGTTCATCCTCAGGGACTAAATCTGTACCTCAGGCTTCTTCATCGAAGCAAATTCAAAAGAGGAAGGGAGACAAGGGGAAGGCTCCTGCGCAAGCTGTGCAAGGTAAGGGCAAGGCCAAGGTCGTGGCCGACAAAGGCAGATGCTTCCACTGCAATGCAGATGGTCATTGGAAGCGCAACTGTCCCCGTTACCTCGCTAAGAAGAAGAGAGAAAAAGAAGGTAAATTCGATTTACTTGTATTAGAGACTTGTCTCGTCGAACATGATGAGTTTGCCTGGATATTGGATTCGGGAGCCACTAATCATGTTTGCTCTTCTTTTCAGGGAAATGATTTCCAGCAGTTAGCTGATGGTGAAATGACTCTCAAGGTTGGAACAGGAGAGGTCGTTTCAGCTCGTGCAGTGGGAGCTGCAAAATTATTTTTTAGAAATAAGTATTTAATTTTAGAGGACTTGTATTTGGTTCCTAGAATTAAAAGGAATCTTATTTCTGTTTCTGCTTTACTTGAACAAGGTTATACTATTTCATTCTTGCTTAATGAAGCTTTAATTTCTCGGAATGGAATTTATATTTGTTCAGCTAAGCGTGAAAATAATTTATTTGAGTTAAGACCTATCGACGCTAAGGCTATTTTAAGTCATGAAATGTTTAAAATGGCCGAAACGCAAAACAAAAGGCAAAAGATTTCTCCTCTAAGTAACAATTCGTATCTTTGGCACCTTCGTCTCGGTCATATTAACATCGATCGGATCGATCGTTTGGTCAAAAATGGACTTCTAACTGATTTAGAAGATACATCTTTACCACCCTGTGAATCGTGTCTCGAGGGAAAATGACCAAGAGGCCTTTTACAGGAAAAGGTTATAGGGTCAAAGAACCACTTGAACTGATACATTCGGATCTTTGTGGTCCAATGAATGTAAAGGCTCGAGGTGGTTTTGAATATTTCATCTCTTTCATAGATGATTATTCTCGATACGGTTACTTATACCTGATGGGCCATAAGTCTGAGGCTCTTGAAAAGTTCAAAGAGTTTAAGGTTGAGGTAGAAAACCTGTTAGGTAAAACAATTAAAATACTTCGATCAGATGGAGGTGGAGAGTATTTGGATCAAAGATTCCAGGACTATATGATAGAACATGGAATCCAATCCCAACTCTCAGCACCTGGTACACCTCAGCAGAATGGTGTATCAGAAAGGAGAAATAGAACCTTGTTAGACATGGTTCGATCTATGATGAGCTATGCTCAATTGCCTAGCTCGTTTTGGGGGTATGCAGTAGACACTGCGGTACATATTCTTAACAGCGTTCCCTCAAAAAGTGTTTATGAACTCCTTTTGAGTTATGGAGGTGGCGTAAACCTAGTTTGCGTTACTTCCGTATCTGGGGTTGTCCTGCACATGTGTTAGTGACTAATCCTAAGAAATTGGAACCACGTACGAGAATATGCCAATTTGTTGGATACCCGAAGGAAACGAGAGGTGGTCTTTTCTACGACCCTCAAGATAATAAAGTTTTTGCATCGACGAATGCAACTTTCCTGGAGGAAGACCACATTCGAGATCACAAACCACGAAGTAAATTAGTATTAGGAGAAGCTACAAAAGGATCAACAAGGGTTGTTGATGAACCTGGTCCTTCAACAAGAGTTGTTGGAGAATCCAGTTCTTCTCGTCAATCTAATCATCCTCACGTAGTGGGAGAACTTCGACGCAGTGGGAGGGTTGTAATACAACCTAACCGCTACTTGGGTTTAACGGAAACACAAGTAGTCATACCTGATGACGGCGTAGAAGATCCATTGTCTTATCGTCAGGCAATGAATGATGTAGATAAGGACGAGTGGGCCAAAGCCATGGACCTTGAAATGGAGTCTATGTACTTCAATCAAGTTTGGGAACTTGTAGATCCACCTGAAGGGGTCAAACCCATTGGGTGTAAATGGATCTATAAGAGGAAAAGAGATGCTGCTGGGAAAGTACAAACTTTCAAAGCAAGACTTGTAGCAAAGGGTTATACCCAACGAGAAGGGGTGGACTATGAAGAAACCTTTTCTCCAGTTGCTATGCTTAAGTCCATAAGAATTCTCTTATCCATTGCCACATTTTATGACTATGAAATATGGCAAATGGATGTCAAGACAACTTTTTTGAATGGCAATCTTGACGAGAGTATTTTTATGTCTTAGCCCGAAGGGTTCATAACCCAAGGTCAGGAGCAAAAGGTTTGTAAGCTGAATCGATCCATTTATGGGTTGAAACAGGCCTCCCGATCTTGGAACATTAGATTTGATACTGCGATCAAATCTTTTGGCTTTGACCAGAATGTTGATGAGCCTTGTGTATACAAGAAGATCAACAAAAATAAAGTAGCTTTCCTTGTACTTTATGTTGACGACATCCTACTCATTGGGAATGATGTAGGGTATCTGTCTGACGTAAAAGAATGGCTAGCAGCTCAATTCCAAATGAAAGATTTGGGTGAGGCTCAGTATGTTCTTGGCATCCAGATTATTCGGGATAGAAAGAACAAAACGCTAGCTCTGTCTCAAGCAACGTATATCGACAAGATGTTGGCCCGATATTCGTTGCAGAACTCCAAGAAGGGCTTGTTGCCTTTCAGGCATGAAATTCACCTGTCTAAGGAACAATCTCCTAAGACACCTCAAGAGGTTGAGGATATGAGACGGATTCCCTCCGCCTCTGCAGTGGGTAGCTTAATGTATGCCATGCTCTGCACGAGGCCTGACATCTGTTATGCTGTAGGGATTGTCAGCAGATATCAGTCAAATCTAGGGTTAGACCACTGGACCGCCGTTAAAGGAATCCTCAAAGTATCTTAGGAGAACGAGGGACTACATGCTGGTGTTTGGGGCTAAAGAGTTAGTTCTCACTGGATACACCGACTCTGACTTTCAGTCTGACAAGGATTCTAGGAAATCCACGTCAGGGTCAGTTTTCACCCTTAACGGGGGAGCTGTAGTTTGGAGAAGTATAAAACAAGGATGCATAGCAGACTCCATGATGGAGGCTGAGTATGTAGCTGCTTGTGAAGCAGCGAAGGAAGCTGTTTGGCTAAGGAAGTTCTTGACAGATTTGGAAGTTGTTCCAAATATGAACTTGCCCATTACGTTATACTGTGACAACAGTGGGGCTGTAGCCAATTCAAAGGAACCTCGCAGCCACAAACGAGGTAAACACATAGAGAGGAAGTATCATCTGATTCGAGAGATTGTGCAAAGAGGAGATGTGGTCATGACCAAGATCGCTTCGGAGCACAACATTGCTGATCCGTTTACGAAGGCCCTCTCGGCTAAAGTGTTCGAGGGTCATCTAGAAAGTCTAGGTCTACGAGACATGTATATAGCGTAATCTAGGGCAAGTGGGAGATGTGTAATGGGTGTAAGGATGCCCTAGTTTATTGTATTTTGTATATTTACTTTTCATGTAATGTACAACATACATGTACCATTTCCAGCTTTGGATTATATTGTATATACTTTCCCTTAACTTGAGTTTTAGTTTAAGTGGGAGTTTGTTGGGTTTTATGCCCTAAAACTCGTAGATAGTAAATGTACATTTCACCGAACATTAATAAACGTGATGTATTATTCAATGTTTATATTATATCTTGTCTTATCAACCCTAAATCCAATAAACTAAACATCCAAGGCTAATAGAATGAGACTTGAACTAGTATGTAGGGACATACGGGGATCAATGTTCAAGTTTTAGCCTAAAGGGTCTGCAGTATAGGGATGAGGCTGGGTACCTTATCCTGGTGACACTAGGGATACGACCCGCTTTGTATATTGATACAAACGTAGTGATCCAACGCGTTCATGTAGTTGACATGCGAGTGGGGGTATCCTGTGCAATGAGTTTGCGCAAAGACCGGACCGCGAAATAGTTAACCACTAACTGTAACACCGTTAGTTAGCTCGGTTTCTATTTCACTAGGATGACCTAGGCAACTTGGCCTTAATTATGAGTGGATTATGGACTCCTGTCCATGAGGCATTGTCCTTTGATTTGTACGGGTGAGAGTGGCCCATTCGCCGACTCAATAAGCCTACCATTTTGGGGACAAAACCAAGTGGGGAGCTGGGAACATAGTCTTACAAGATGGAATTCACTCCTTCCCGACTTTAGGGTAAGTAGAGGTGTGTTCCCTTAAGTGGTGTCTCCGGGTCTTGAACAATGGGCCCTACCCTCTTTATGGCACGAGAGGGACTTCTGTTTGTTGGTTGGACCTCAAACAGGTTGTTCATTAGAGGAGCACTGGTACTTAAGGACAAAGAGGTAGCCCAGGGGTAAAACGGTAATTTGACCTAGCTGGGGTACGAACACACGTGAACTGCTAACTTGCTGTTGACGGTCGATATCCGTGGACACAGAAATATATCTGCAGTGAGAAGAGTGCAGTCGTGGCTCTTTAGTGGAGTGAACCACGGTTAACGAATATTGATTAACTTGGTTAATGAGTTTAGCCAATTAATCTCATATCGTTGGAGCTTCTGATCTGTAGGTCCATTAGGTCTCACCGGTAGCTCATTTAGGGCGTTGAGAAAAATCTCTAAGGGGAGTTGCATGTTCGAAAGTGTTCGAATATTAAGTTTAAAGAATATGAATTGGATTCATATTAAAACTATAGGTTATGATTAATGTCCATTGGATGCACATTAATACTATAGTTTAGATGAGAGGTTTATAATTAAATATATGATATTTAATTGTATTATTAATTAATTAGTGAATTAATTAATTTTGTGTTTTAATTTAATCTAATTAAATTTTTGATTTAATTAAGTTATATTAAAACTTTGGATTATGTGGAATATGCACATAAAAGTGTTTTTTGTAGTGGTAATTAAATTAAATGTTGATTTAATTTTAATTATCTATTATTAATTAACTGATCAGTTGAGAAACTGATCAGTCAATCACTTCCCTAACCCTACACGCGTGAACAAGAGTTTTTTAAGGGAGTGGGACGGTTTCTTTAGTGTGGATTTTATCTTTTTCCCGTAATTGGTTTGTGGAGTTCCAAGAATCACTCTCCTCTCTATCTCACGCAATTCCTCTCTCTCTCTGGAGTTCTCTGAGTTTCCAAGAATACACAAAGGGCAAGTATTCTCCCTATCATCTTAGAGTTTTTGATTGGTTCCCACAAACCTCTCAACCTAAAATCCTAGGAGAATACCGGTGATACTACGTGGTGGTGTTCGTGAGCGATTTGCAGCATCAAAAGGAAAAGTTCTTGCTGCTGGAATTTTCGGATTCGACGAGGATTTGTTGGCAAAACGATCGAGAACGACTTCTATAGTGAATATTCTTGATCCCCGATCAATAGGGTCCATTATAGATTAGATCTAGTGTATTTAGATCTTTAAAGCATGTTTTATATAGTTTTACAACATGATTTATATGTGTTTTTCTTGCTGTAAAAGCCTTTGCGAATTGTATCGGTATTTTGATCTTGAGAAAACACAGTATGGTTAATGATCGTTTCCGCTGCGTTGGGGCTTTAACCCCTACACCCACAACCTTTGCTGCAGCCCTTCGAGGAGCATTGGTCATGGATAAAAATCAGTCGAAGAAGGCGCAACCCCGCTGGGAGGTCAATTCGACTTCCGGGGTTAAGCGAAAACCCCCTTCAGGCCAAGCGAGGCCACCACAGAAGGCTCCCCGCCAACAACCTCAGAAGCAGGCTCTGGCCATTCCCCGTTGCAATGTGTGCAACAAGCAACACGCGGGTCAATGTGAATCAGGAGAAAGGGTTTGTTTCAGATGTGGCCAAGAAGGACACTACGCTCGGTGTGTAGGGATTAAGACCCTTACGCAGCAGAAACAATCAGAGGACCAATCTCAAATTAAACATCGAATGGAATACCGATACGACGACAATAAAATCACAGCGAGATAAATCATATAAAACTTACTGTATTTAGGTTAAAACATGCTGAAATTGATTTAAAATAAGCTAGATCTAATCTAGATTTGACCCTAGTGATCAAAGGAACAAGATAAACTTACTATCGTTCAAAGTCTTGACCGATTTCACCAAATCCTAGCCTTTCGATCTGAAATTACAGTAGCCCCAACTTCTCTTCTTTTCTGAAAAAACTTCCAAGGACACTACCATGAAAGAGCCAACTGTATTCTCTGAAGGCTTGTGTGAGATTAGCTTGTGGGGGCAAAATCTTTCTCTGGGGAAAATTTTTGGATTCTGTAAAACTCAGAATGCTAGAGAGAACGAGAGAGAGGGCGTGAGACTCTGAGAGAGCGAGAGATCGTATCAAAACGTGAAGCTCCTCAACTATCTCCTATTCTCACTCCTTTAGACGTGTGCTACACCGTTAGTGGGGAAAACACGTATTATCAATTATTTTAACTGATAATACTAGTTATTAATAAATAAATTATTAATAATGATTTTATTTACTAATTAAATTAACATTTAATTTAATCATGTTATAAATATTCCCACATAACCTTATTTTAAAATAATTCAATTAAATCTAATTTAATTAAATTAAATTAAAAAACAAATAATTAATTAATTTTCAAACTAATTAATTATTAAATTGAATATCACATATTCAATTACTTTTCTCTCGTTTAAACCATAGTTTTAATGTATATCTAATGCGCATTAAATTTTAACCTATAGTTTAATATGAATCCAATTCATATTCTAATTTAGTATTTGAACCTTTTCGAATATTCAATTTCCCCTTAGAGAATTTACCTCAACTCCTTATACGAGTTACCGATGAGACCTAATTGACCTACAGATCATAAGCTTCAACGATATGAGATTAATTGGCTAAACTCATTAACCAAGTTAATCAATATTCGTTAATTGTGGTTCACTCCATTATAGAACCACAACTGCACTCTTCTCACTGCAGATATATTTCTGTGTCCTCGAATATTGACCAATAACAGCAAGTCAGTCCTTCACGTGTGTTCGTAACCCCAGCTAAGTCAAATTACCGTTTTACCCCCTCTACATCCTTAAGTCCCCAGTGCTCCTCTAATGAACAACCTGTTTAAGGTCCAACCAACAAACAGAAGTCCCTCTCGTGCCATAGAGAGGGTAGGGCCCATTGTTCAAGACCCGAAGACACCACTTAAGGGAACACACATCTACTTACCCTAAAGTCGGGAATGAGTGAATTCCTTCTTGTGTGATTATGTTCCCAGCTCCCCACTCGATCTTGTCCCTAAAATGGTAGGCTTATTGAGTCGGCGTGCAAGCCACTCTCACCCATAGAAATCAAAGGACAATCCCTCGTGAACAGGAGTCCATAATCCACTCAGGATTGAGACTAAGTTGCCTGGGTCATCCTAGTGAAATAGAAACCTAACTAATCAAAGGTGTTACAACTAGTGGTTAACTATTTCGCAGTCCAGTCTTATGCAAACTCATTGCACAGGATACCCCCACTCGCATGTCCCCTACACGAACGCGTTGGATCATTGTGTTTGTATCATAATACAAAGTGGGTCGTATCCATAGTGTCACCATGATAAGGTACCCAGCCTTATCCCTATACTATAGACCCTTTAGGCTGTAACTTGAACAACGATCCCCGTATGTCCCCACATACTAGTTCAAGTCTCATACTAACAGCCTAGGATGTCCAGTTTATTGGATTGGGATTATTTAGGCAAGATATACGAAATACAAACAATAATAAATGAATAATACAAGAAATATCATTTTATTTATGTTTGGTCAAATGTTTACATTTACTATCCACGAGTTTTAGGGCATAAAACCCAACATGGTGGTGTCCCACCAGAGATGAGACCCAGGCAGGAAGACCAGCCTTGAAGGCCACCCAGGCTCCTTGTCAAGGCAGTAAGCAGAAGGCACACGTCTTCGCCCTTAAGGAGGAGATTGCAGAGGATGATGTTGTGGTGACAAGTATGTTTCCTATAGCTAAGTATTTATGTGGTTCCTGTTTTCCCTCTCTTAATTGTGGCATGTTGATTCAGGAACTATTCTTGTTTTGAAAGTCCCTGCTTTTGTCTCATCGGTTTTTGTCTCATCGAGTCACTCTTCATCTCATCGACATTTGTCGATCAAGCCGATTTGGAGTTAGAGTCGCTAGGGTTTGTTCTGTCAGTGTCCACCCCTTCTGGATCCGTAATGCTTGCTCAGCAAGTGGTGAAGTTGGGTGAAGTTTCAATTGCGAGCCAGACTCTCAGGGCTAGATTGATCAAACTAGATTTGCACGATTTTGACATAATTCTGGGTATGGATTGGTTGGCCGGCAATGGAGCTACCATCGATTGTGCCAAGAAAGAAGTACGTCTCAAGCTGCCCTCAGGGCAAGAGTTTAGATTCAAAGGCTCAAAGAGTGGGAGTCCAAGTAATCTCGACGTTGAAAGCTAGGCACCTGGTGCAGCATGGTGCTTGGGCTTATTTAGCAATCGTGGTAGATACTAGCAAGGAATCTCCTAAGTTGGACTCGGTACCCATCGTAAGGGATTATGTAGACGTTTTCCCAGAGGACCTCTCAAGTTTACCTCCAGCAAGGAAAATAGATTTTTGCATTGATCTGCTACTCGGGACAACCCCCCTGTCCAAGGCTCCCTAGCGAATGGCTCCAGCCGAGTTCAAGGAGCTCAAGGTGCAATTGGAGGAACTGCTCGAGAAAGGATTCATTCGGCCCAGCGTTTCTCCTTGGGGTGCACCACTTTTGTTCGTTAAGAAGAAGGATGAGTCGATGAGGCTCTACATCGATTATCAGGAGTTGAACAAGGTAACTATGAAGAACAGTACCCCCTCCCTCGCATTGACGACCTTTTCGATCAACTTCAAGGAGCCAGAGTTTTCTCGAAGATCGTCCTGCGATCTGACCGACCTGAACCTCTTTGAACCAGCCTCGAAAACCATGAACGGAGCTAAAATCCGGTTGAACCGGACCAAATAGGTCCTAGTCAACCGAACCACAAATTAGGGTTTATGCATGCAATTCAAAACCCTAATCCAACCGCTTCACGTGACGGCGTCGAGACGTTGGAAGTAGCGTCTCGACGCTACGAAGAACAGTACCCCTCCCTCGCATTAACGACCTTTTCGATCAGCTTCAAGGAGCCAGAGTTTTCTCGAAGATCGTCCTGCGATCTGACCGCCCGAACCGACCTGAACCTCTTTGAACCAGCCTCGAAAACCACGAACCGAGCTAAAATCCGGTTGAACCGGACCGAATAGGTCCTAGTCAACCGAACCGCAAATTAGGGTTTATGCATGCAATTCAAAACCCTAATCCAACCGCTTCACGTGACGGCGTCGAGACGTTGGAAGCAGCGTCTCGACGCTACGACTTTCTCCAACGTCTCGACGCTACGACTTTTTCGTATCGCCTGGAATCGCGACAGCGTCTTGACGCTATTGCGTCTGGAGATATTTCTGGGCACGACCCACGATTGTTCTTCATGATTTTAGCCTCGAATTCATCTGTGATTTCAACGATCGACATCCCTATGCTAGACCCGGACTTACAGACTCTGAATTTGCAATTTATGCCCAAAACACAGGGCCCTTACATGAATAATTCACAGAAAAGAACAAAATCTTTGGCCAAATTAACCTAAACAGTTCAACGCAATCCCAACATTCATGTTGCATTAAATCCCACCTATTAGAGCCAATCGCAAATTTTAATCTCGATTAAAAGGGACAACGAGGCTCTGATACTAATTGTAGGAATTAAATCCCTAGCGCAGCGAAAGATTTATCAGAGGACCTATGACTGTGTTTTAATCTATATTAAAATACCGATACAATGGGAAAAGTTTACAATAATTATCATGCATAATCTACTGTAAATATATCTAAAGCTTGCTGGAATTTACTTAATTAAAGTCTATTTAATTCATGTAAGTTTAGAAAAAAAGTTTTCACCAACATACCGTCGTTGGCGACTTGACTGTTTCACCTAAACTCTTGATCCTTCTCTTAGATGAA
This sequence comes from Luffa aegyptiaca, assembly GCA_017139565.1. Taxonomy (NCBI): domain Eukaryota; kingdom Viridiplantae; phylum Streptophyta; class Magnoliopsida; order Cucurbitales; family Cucurbitaceae; genus Luffa; species Luffa aegyptiaca. The sequence goes on from CM029402.1 coordinate 18,573,697, forward strand.
AAACGCAGCAACTAAGCATGATCTTTCGTTGGAAATTAAGTATTGCGAACACCACCACTATGGCTACATCGGTATGACTCTGAGACTTTTAGAGGCAAGAGACTGGTGGAAGCCTTCAGAGGAATTCTCTGAGAATAGAAGAATGAATGGATGCCTTTCACCATACCCCAGGGGTCCTATTTATAGGAAAAGGTCATGTGAATAAGATCTAATCAAATCTATTATCTTATTAATATCTAAATTTTAATAAATAATTAATTAATTACCCAATTAAATATCATATATTTAATTTTAGGGATTTTATTAAATTATTAGTTATTAATACAAATTCGATTCATATTAATTATTTGAACTCTTTCAAATATTTTCTCTCAAAAAATTAATTTTGAAATTAATTCAAAATTATATTATAAAGTTTCATAAACTTTATATTATAATGCATCAACATACATTATATGATTCCCCTAAATAAATTGAACACTTTCAATTTACAATTAATACTTAATTGCCTCAAGTCTCTTTACGAGCTACCAGTGGGACCTAGTGGACCTGCAGATCAGAAGCTCCAACGATATGAGATTAATTGGCTAAACTCATTAACCAATTAATAAATTTTCGTTAACTGTGGGTTCACTCCACTAAAGACCCATAGTTTCACTCTTTTCAGTGTCTGTGTCCATGGATATAGACCAATAACAGCAAGTTAGTCCTTCACGAGTGTTCGTAACTCCAGTTGGGTCAAATTACCGTTTTACCCCTGAGTTACCTCTACCTCTTTAAGTACCAATGCTCCTCTAGTGAACAACATGTTTGTGGTCCAACCACCAAACAGAAACCCCTCTCGGGCCAGTGAGAGGGTAAGGCCCTTTGTTCAAGACCCAGAGACACCACTTAAGGGAACACTCATCTACTTCCTCAAAGTCGGGAAGGAGTGAATTCCATCTTGAACCCTATACTATAGACCTTTTAGGTTGTTACTTGAACAACGATCCCCGTATGTCCCCACATACCAGTTCAAGTTATATACAAACAACCTTGGATCTTAGTTTATTGGATTTGGGTCATATTGTGCAATACTTAACAATAACACTTTATTGTAGAAACTCAATAACACTTTATTGAAACAAGTATATAATTTGTTTACATTCACTATCTACGAGTTTTAGGGCATAACACCCAACAAACTCCCACTTGAACTAAAACTCTAGTTTAGTGGGATGTACAATAATCTATACAGCAGTGGGTGTATAAATACATGTATAAAATATATACAATGTACAAATACAATAAACTAGGGCACCACTATACCCATTACATAATGGTATCACTATACCCATTACATTTCTCCCACTTGGCCTAGATTACATCTTTGTACATAACTCGTAGACCTATTCCTTCTAGATGACCCTCATACACTTTAGCCAAGAGAGCCTTCGTGAATGAATCAACAATATTCTATTCAATTCAAATTGTCTGCTTGTCTTGGGCTGCGAGGTTCTTTTGAATTTGTCGCAGCAACACTATTATCACAATAAAGTGTGATGAGCAAGTTCACATTTGGAACACATTCCAAATTAGTCAAGAACTTCCTAAGCCATACAGTCTCTATTGCTGCTTCTCAAGCAGCTACATTTTCGGCCTTTATGGTCGAGACTGCAACTATGCCATACTATAGCTCCTCTATTAAGAGTGAACATAAATACTGATGTAGACTTCCTCAAATCCTTATCATTCTAAAAGTCTATGTGAGTGTATCCTGTAAGGATCAAATCCTTAGCATCATACACGAGCATATTTGTGTTTGCCTTTTATTCACCCTTCAACATTCCACTCTCTCTGTTTTTTGTTATTTTTTCTCTATTCCTTTATTTTATCTTCCTTCCTTCCCTACTTCTCTTTTGCCTTCCATCATTCAATGTGCATACCCAAATAACCCCATCACTTTCTTCCTCTAATTTCAAATTAAACCCATCCAATTTCCGAACCACCTTATTGTTTTTTCAACCAACCTTATTATTGACAGTGCAATCAATCCAAACCCTTCACCCACATGTCACTTCCCATACACAACACATGTGCCTTGCCCTCACCCACCTAATTCTTGAATTTCAGCTCTTTTTTTTTTTCTTTTAATTCTTCACTACGTCCATTGAAACCCTTTGTTTTCTATCCCTTTATATAAACCCCACTGTTGATGGAGAAATTTTGACCAGTCACGAATTGCCACGTTGTTACATAAAATTAATGATGAAATTAAAAATTAATTAAATTTGGGACCAATTATAAATTGACATGTGTCCCAAATTTAATTTGAAAACAAGGTTGGCCAATTATAAATTTATAGAGTCAAATTTCTATTTGATCAATTAATTAAAATTAAATTATTTTGATCAAATTATTTAATTTGACCAATTAATTAAAAATAATAATTATTTGGATCAAATTTGGGTCTTTTAAATGTTTGAGTCATATGGTTTTTGGGTCAAATATGAACCAAACCAAGACTAAATGGTTAAGCCCAAGACCAATAAAGCCCAAGCCCAAGTTGTTAGGCCCAAAAGTCTCCAGGGCCCATCCAACGAGAACTCTATAAATAGAGGAGTTCTCCACCATTTCAAGGGTTCAGAATTTTGGAGCTCTCAACCAGACTTAGAGAATTCAGAGAAATTCCCCCAAAACAGAAGACTGAAGACTCTCTGAAATCTATAAATTTCCAAGTACTGAACACTTCTTGAAGACTGAAGACTCTTTCAAACTTAGAAGACTTCAAGTTCCAAGAATCCATTGAAGCTTCAGACTCGAGATCAAGCGTTCCAGCCCTCGAGTGAAACACATTCACACACAAGAGAGAGAATCAGAGGATTATGTACTAGATATTGTATACTCACACGCATACAACATTAATACAAATCAAAGTTTATTCCACGTGTCTCATTCATTTGAATTTACGTGTGAACGCCCACATCACACCATTCCTGTGTTTTCATTTTAAAGGAAGGTTATAGTCTGCCAGCAACGAGAAAAGGGCTTGGGTATAAGTCGCCAGAGCCGGTTCGCATAACAAGAAGGGGGAAGGCGAAAGTGGTAGACACAAATCATATAACAGTAGAGGAGGTTGATGATTCAAAAGAAAAGGAGAGTGTCGACCAACGAACTTCTGTTTTTAGGTGCATCAGGCCACCGGTTGCTCGTGCTTTAGTCTTTCAGAGATTAAGTGTCAATGAAACGGAAGAAGAAAGCACACAACCTACCAATAACTCCATTCGACCTTCAGTTTTTTGAAGGTTAAGTATGCCCATTAGGGAAGAAGAGAGTACATTTTCAACTCCAAATGTCACTCGACCTTCAGCTTTTAAAAGGTTAAATATGCCCATTGGGAAAGAAGAGAGTACATTTTCAACTTCGGATGTGACTCGACAATCAGTTTTTCAGAGGTTAAGTGTTACCACGGGAAGAGACAAAAAAGAACAGTCTGCTTCATCGATATCTCACCGACTTCAATATGAAGATGCGATGAAAAATGAAAAGATCACGAAGGCTGATGGAGAAATTCGTAGTGCAGTTCCTTCACGAATGAAAAGAAAAACCTTTGTTACTGTCAATACGGATGGTTCCTTGAAGGTAAAGCGACGTGATGTTGTCATCACCAATCCTTCGGAAGAAGATAGTGACCAGGAAGAAGAATAAACCTCTTGTCTTCATATTACTGTTGAAGAGGAAACGGAGGTCGAAATGTCTGAAGTAGATGAGGACGAAGCACCTTTATTACTTGAAGACGACAGCGAATCCACAGTGGATGAGCTTAAAGAGGTAAACCTGGGTACACCAGAAGAGTCGCGCCCAACTTTTATAAGCGCGTCACTTACTCGCGAAGAAGAGGGTGAATATATGAGTTTACTTGCTTCGTATAAAGACATCTTCGCCTGGTCATATAAAGAGATGCCTGGACTTGATCCGAAAGTAGCTGTCCATCATCTCGCAATTAAAGAAGGGTATCGGCCAGTCAAGCAGGCTCAACGACGCTTTCGCCCGGAACTTATCCCTCAAATCGAAATAGAGGTCAATAAGTTGATAGAAGCAGGATTCATCCGTGAGGTAAAGTATCCTACGTGGATAGCCAACATTGTTCCTGTTAGAAAGAAGAATGGACAACTTCGTGTTTGCGTTGACTTTCACAATTTGAATAATGCATGTCCCAAAGACGATTTTCCACTGCCAATCACAGAAATCATGGTGGATGCCACCACAGGGCATGAAGCTTTGTCTTTTATGGATGGATCATCGGGTTATAACCAGATTCGAATGGCTCTTGCATATGAGGAAATGACAACCTTTCGAACTCCAAAAGGGCTATATTGTTATAAAGTGATGCCCTTTGGATTAAAGAATACTGGTGCTACTTATCAATGTGCTATGCAAAGGATTTTCGATGATATGCTGCATAAACATGTCGATGTTATGTCGATGACCTTGTTGTTAAGTCAAAGAGACGACAAGATCACTTGAAGGATCTAAAAGTGGTCTTTGATCGTTTGAGAAAGTATCAATTGAGGATGAACCCTCTCAAATGTGCATTCGGTGTTACTTCGGGAAAATTCTTTGGGTTCGTTGTTAGACATCGAGGAATCAAAATAGACCAGTCAAAGATTGACGCCATTCAGAAGATGTCAAGGCCTAAAAACTTACATGAGTTAAGAAGCCTACAAGGTCGTTTGGCCTACATTCAGAGATTCATTTCTAACTTAGCCGGTCGATGCCAACCTTTTCAAAGGCTAATGAGGAAAGGAGAAAAATTCGAGTGGGATGAAGCATGTCAAAACGCCTTCGAAAGCATTAAGAAATATTTGCTTAACCCTCCTGTCTTAGGAGCCCCCATGGCTGGAAAGCCATTGATTCTATTCATCGTTGCTCAAGAAAGATCACTAGGAGCGTTATTGGCACAGGAATGTGAGAAGGGAAAGGAACGAGCCCTTTATTACTTAAGCAGGACTCTAAATGGAGCTGAGATAAATTACTCACCCATTGAGAAAATGTGCCTTGCTCTTTTCTTCACAATTGACAAGTAAAGACATTACATGCAAGCTTTCACAGTGCACCTGGTCGCGAAAGCTGATCCTATCAAATACGTTCTATCGAGGCCAGTTATTTCTGGATGCCTAGCTAAGTGGGCCATCTTACTTCAGCAATATGACATCGTGTATGTACCTCAAAAGGCGGTCAAGGGGCAGACATTAGCCGACTTCTTGGCAAATCATCCAATCCCGTCAGATTGGAAGTTATGTGAAGACCTACCTGATGAAGAGGTCTTCTATGTTGAAATCACCGAACCTTGGACCATGTACTTTGATGGCGCAGCACGAAGAAGTGGAGCAGGGGCAGGAATCGTCTTTATTTCGCCTGAGAAACACATGCTCCCCTATAGCTTCATGCTTGGTGAATTATGTTCAAACAATGTTGCTGAATATCAAGCGTTGATAATTGGCCTCCAAATGGCCTTGGGAATTGGCATAACATATATAGAGGTCTATGGTGATTCAAAGTTGGTCGTTAGTCAACTCTTACTCCAGTATGAAGTGAAGCATAAAGACTTGAAGCCTTATTTCATCTATGCAAGGCAACTGCTAGAAAGGTTTGACAGAATAGTACTGGAGCATGTTCCGAGATCAGAAAATAAAAAGGCAGATGCTCTAGCAAATTTAGCGACTGCTCTAACAATCCCAGAGGATATGTCAATGAACATCTCACTATGTCAGAAGTGGATTGTGCCGCCAATAGAAGATGAAGGTCAAGAGGCAAATATGATCTCTGTTTATGCAATTGAGGAAGAGGACTGGTGTTGGGTTTCTAGAGTGAGTAAAAATATGGTGTAAAACGACTCTAGAATTCCTGTGCAAGTATACACAGTCCGCAGCAAGTGATAAGTATTTGTCAATCCAAGGCCTGAACTAGCTTCCACTCTATCTATTTTGTATGAATCTTTTAATGGTTTCAAGGTAATAAAAATGATTGGGTTTTATAAGAATTATGCTGAAGCAAAGTAAATGACAGAACAACAAGTAAACAAATAGGCAGATAGATTAAAGACAGGCGCTGGTTAAGTTTAGTAATTGTTTTAAAAGATGCTCTAGCAATATTATTGATCATGCAAACTCTCGCAGTATTATTAACGGATTCCTCCCGGAACTCCGGATCTTTTGGAATGTGTTTCAACCCCAATGAAGAACGACCGATCAAGCACTAGGCAACTGGCTATCCCTAGCTCAGTCACTGGCGTTCACCAATACACAATGATCGTAGTGTGATTAATCGCCACACACTCTCTAAATCATCCCTGAAACTAGAGAGAGGTATTCACACCGGCTGGCCAGGCGGGCATAAAATAAGAATAAGCACAACAATTAATCAAGTTGCAATAATCAATATATTATTAGAGATGAAGCACGACAACTACATATTACTTAACCAACGCCTAAAGCTACTTAGTTCATAATAAGCATGGAAACACGAATTACAATCTGAGTAGGCATGTCCATAATCACAAGATAATAAAGAAAATAATAATCTCCTTAATCAGCTTGCGGATGATGGTCTTCTAGTGGTCTCCAATCTCTCTATACTAATCGGCTTCCAAGGAAAATGGAATGACTTTGACTTGGGCGGCTACTTCCTTTTATAGAAGGATAGGAGGCTTGAATTAGGTCATCCTGGACACGTGTAGGGCTCTCCTTGCTCCTTTATCCCGAAAATAACTCAACAGAAGTCGGTTCATGAAGTTGGCTAACGAGCTGTGACATGGCAGTTCTGCTCCTAGTTTTGCTGCAGCACAGAATTTGCTCCCTCTAGTCGCCCAGCAACATATTCTGCACAAAATAATTCCCAAAGCTTCCATTCTTCCAAATGGGTTAAAACATATAATATATATCCAAAACCAACCCTATTAAGCATAAAGGACACACAAATCCCTATAGAAATGAGGCCTAAATAACTACCTTTTGGGCAGTTATCACACCCCCAAACTTGAACTATTGCGCGTCCCGAGCAATACTAACCAACCTTCCCTTAAGAATTCAAAACATTAGGCAAAGAATAGCTTAATCAAACCAAACAATCCAACACTACCTTTGACCTTTACCTGAGCACTCTGCAAAACCGAGCTCTGCTGCAGCAAAATGATTCCTCCGGCATGGACAAATAATCACCACTTTTAACTCATTCCTAAGAACTTACCACAGCCTAGTTCTATTATCAGACATTTCAAAACACATTTTTAAGGGGGTTGTATTTTCGTTTTTCAGACTTTGAGCAGCCCTACAGTCATAAGCTCTTAAGCATGGGATGACCCACTTTATGGTGCAGTATACCCTTGCCTCAAACTCATCACCAACTAGGCTCAATACTCATTATAAAGCTAAAAAGTCCTTAGTTATTCTGTCTCTTACCCCTCAGAATGGCAACATTTTATGATGAAGCTCACCTAAGTTCTGGGAGACAGAAAAACTGCTGGATCATCATTCATCCCTCAAAACTTTTGCTCCATGAATTTTTTTCAGCAAAATTTTCAACAATCAATTTTTCAGCAAATAATTTATCATTTTTTCCATATTTCCTAGGTTATCTTTTGACGCGAAGACAAACTGTGGGTATCACAAATGTCCCCGGTTACTCAATAACCTAACAAATTTTTACTTGAAGGAGAGGAATGCTCGAGCAAAACAATTGGAGTAGCAAAAAGTCCCCCAAACTTAAATTATTCATTGTCCCCAATGAATCATTAATTAAGCAATTATACCCCCAAACTTAAATTTTTCTATTTGAATTTTCAATCTAAGCGCGGGACTAAAACTAAGCTTAAAGTGGATCATATAAGTCAACACTACCTCCAAAATCTTCTTTGCCGTAGCAACAGTCCAGGCTAGAAGAAATGCTCAAGCCAAAAGGTTTCTGGAGATCACAATACCTTGATCTAATTAAGCTTATCCAGTCCAAGCTTCAAAAATTCAGAAGAAAGTTAGGTAAGCTAGAGTTACTCATTGCTCATAGAACAGAAACATCTAAAAATTTCATTAAAAACATGAAAAGATATTACATCAGCAGAGATATATTTTTAAAGCAGAAAAATTAAAAAGAAACAGACATAACAAGCAAATATAGAAGAAGATGCGGTCAGGAATGCGCGAGCAAACAAAATATTTCAACAAAAAGATTGCGCGCCCAAATTCTCCTCCTTCAGTTTTCCTAACCCAGGTCTTCTTCTTCATCTTCCTTCTCAACAGGCGGCGGTGGAATCCAGGGGTTCAGTAGGTCCTCGGGGAATGCAGGAAGGGCTGGATATGGCTTTGAAAAATTTTCTTGCAGCGCCCGCTTCAAACCAGCATCACAATTCTTAACATAGGTCCAGAAGGTTAAAGTTTGCCTTTCAGCAAACTCCTGCCTGCTGGCCAAAAGTGCCAGTTGTTCTAGAATCGTGTTAATGCCGTAGATAAGCCCACCTTGACGTACCTCCTGCGTACGCTGGAGCCGTGCCAAATTGGGTGTATCGATGATTCCCTTATCCGGTAAAATTATATCATCTTCACTCTCTGGTACCCCTGCCCTTCGGCATAGCATCGTGATAGTGTTGGGAAAAAACAGCTTCCCCACCTTTTTCAGCCAGCAATCAACAATCTCAAAAGAAATTATTTTTCCTACGTCAATACTCATCGAGCGAAGAATAGCAAAGGCAAGCAATACCCGGTCCCGAGATATTGTGGAGTCGTGCGTTGTCGGCAGTAAGCGCAACCTAATGAAACCCATCCAGGTGTTGGCCTCGCTTTTCAAATAGGCAGCCTGAAACGTGCGCTTCTCCATCTTCGACAACCTCCACTGGGCCCCCTCAATGCCAACCTCTTGGACCGCCGCATTCAGTTGGTCGCTAGATGGTGCAACCATCATCTCATTAAAGGTCACATGCGGAAAATCTTGGAGATTGAACAAATCATTCACGGCTTCTGGGCTCCAGTCCACGGGTATTCCTCGAACTATAACCTGAAATTCCCCCTGATCATCAAGATTCGCGTAAAATTCCCGAACAATGTTGGAATTAACAGGCTCTGGTTTCGCACAAAATTGGCTCCAGCCTAGGTTCGCTATTCCAGTCTGCAAGAACCGTGGCACATCATCGCCAAATCCTCGTTCGAACAGGAAGTCCCGTTTCATCATCTCTTGGTATTTTGCTCGAGCAAGGTGGTTGACGAAGCGAATAAAAGGTAATCCTCGTTCTTCAACCTCATCAGCCGCTCCTGATGCCTCAGCAATACCTTTGCCCTTGTCTTCCCTCCGCTCGGGCAAAATCTCTTCCTCAGCCTTCTTTGCTTCTTCTTCTCTTGCTCTGTCTTCAGCCTTCTTCTTTTCTTGTTCCCTTCTCTCCCCCTCAGATTCCGACGATGGAGGCGATGGAGTACTTCTTATCACTTTGACGCGGCCTGCCTTCCGCTTAATGCGGCGTCGCTTCTGTGGTTCGGGCATGATTACCTCTACCCGAGCCTCCTGCACCAGTTCCTGTTCTTCAGGCACAACCGCGGCCTGTTCGTCTCGTCCTTCGTCAGCCTCTCTTTCTTGATTTTTCTCAACATTTTCCTCCCGAACCGTTTCTACTTCAGGATTTTGATCTCCCTCTGTATCTGGGACATTCACTGATTCTTCTTGGATAGTTTCTTGACTTTCAACCCTCTGTTGTTTCCTTCGCCTCTTGGCTTCCTTTTCTTCGGGTGTTCTTTTCTTCTTTGTCTTTGCTTTCGGTACCTCTGGCACTGTTTCCTCCTCCTTATCTCTTTCTCTGTTTGCTCTCGTTTTTGCCATGGCAGACTCAGGGTTTTCCAGAGAAAAGGAAGGTGAAGAAGAAATACGAGCAGGGAAGAAAGTAAATGCAAAGTTGAATTGAAAAGAAACTTACCACTGTCCGTAAATAAATAAGGCGCCAGCAACATCAAATCCTAACTGAAAAGATTTGCCCTGCATTTAATATTATTCCCGTTCAATTTTAATCGCATGCAAATTAGCAATTCAAAACCATCAACGGTAAGTTTATGAATTCCAATCGCCCACGGTAATTTATTATGCGCTGTCCACCATCAAAGCCCTTGGATGACTGCTGTGTGACACGTGGCTCCATCAGATAACGCATGCAAATTTACCTGCGAAAACTTCAAAGAAAATCCCAACGGTAAAAATAATAAATTTTCAACGAAATCCCTTCTAATTCGGATTATTTTGCTTCAGCCATAACTTTTGCTGCAACAACCTGCTGAACCTGAAGAATCTTTGATACGGAATTCAAAAAAACAGGAAAATCAAATCTTCTAAATTCAAATTTGAATTAACCGATCAAATCAAATCTAATTCTTTTTCAAGCGAAGCCGAATAAATTAGAGAAAATTTTTATTAATTTAAACTGAAAATAAAATCTAGATAAAATCTAATAAAATCTAACTAATTAAAAGATAATTTAAAGATAATTTAAATAAATAACCCGAAAATAAAATCAAACCAAATTCAAAACGAAATACATAAAATCTAAAATAACAAAAAATACTTAAAGATAAAATCTAATAAACCATGCAAAAATCAAATCTAACCTAATCGAAATTAAAAACAAATCAGCGAAACATAAAATCAATACAAACACTGGGAGCTCAAAATTTTGCTCTGTGAAATGCTCCCGCAAAAATCCTGCTCTCTCAATCATCAACCAACCTTAGGGAAGGATATTTCGACTGAAACTCCTCACCCCAATAATGCTTCACACGTTGTCCATTCACCTTGAACACTCTCCCATCTTTTTCATCCTGCAAAGTAATTGCTCCATGGGGGAAAACCTCAATCACAATAAATGGTCCTGACCATTTAGATTTTAGTTTCCCAGGAAATAATTTCAATCTAGAATTATAAAGCAAAACTTTCTGACCTTTGACAAACTCTTTAGATTTTATTTTCTTGTCATGCCACAGCTTAGTTTTTTCTTTATACATTTTCGCATTCTCATAAGAAAATTGGTGAAATTCCTCTAATTCATTAAGCTGCAGCATTCTTATTGCTCCTGCACGACTCAGATCAAAATTTAACTTTTTCAAAGCCCAAAATGTTTTATGCTCTAGCTCTAGTGGTAAATGACAAGCTTTCCCATATACTAACCTATAGAGAGACATACCTAGAGGAGTCTTATAGGCTGTCCTATAAGCCCAAAGAGCCTCATCCAACCTAAAAGCCCAATCCTTTCTAGATGGATGGACTACTTTCAATATTACTAATTTCAACTTGACCATTTGCTTGTGGGTGATAAGGGGTAGCTATCCTATGCTTAATCCCATACTTAGCTAATAGCTTAGTTAAGATATTATTAACAAAATGTGTACCCTCATCACTCACTAGAGCCCTAGGTGTCCCAAACCGCGCAAAGATGTGCGATTGAAGGAACCTCGCTACTGTCTTAGCATCACTCTGATGGCATGCGATGACCTCCACCCATTTGGACACGTAATCAACTGCCAATAAGATAAAAACATTGCCATTAGAAGGGGGAAATGACCCCATAAAGTCAATACCCCATACATCAAATAATTCAACTTCTAAAATATAAGTAAGAGGCATTTCATCTCTAGGCCCTAAGTTTCCTCTCCTTTGGCAAGCATCACATTGCTTGTAAAACCAATGGGCATCCTTAAATAAGGTAGGCCAGAAAAATCCACAATGCAAAATCCTCATAGCTGTCCTCTGACCGCTGAAATGACCTCCATACGGCGAAGAATGACATTGCTCCAGGATTTCCTTTGCTTCATCACCTGAAACACACCTACGAATAATTTCGTCAGAGCATTGCTTATACATAAATGGCTCATCCCAATAGAAAAATTTTGCATCATGCTTAAACTTTTTCTTCTGCCTCCAATCCATGTCAATAGGAGTAACTCCCTTTACCAAAAAGTTGGCAATATCAGCATACCAAGGGACATCCCTGACTACCTTTACCTCAACAGCAAAAAGCTGTTCATCTGGAAAAGAATTGGAAATGGCAGATTGCTCCAGCAAAGATGATGATGGATCAAGACGAGATAAATGATCTGCAATGACATTTTCTGATCCCTTCTTGTCTTTTATCTCCAAGTCGAACTCCTGCAATAATAAAACCCAACGAATTAGTCTAGGCTTTGCATCTTTTTTAGACATTAAATACCTTATTGCTGCATGATCCGTGAACACCGTGACTTTGGATCCAACCAAATATGGCCGGAACTTCTCAAAAGCGAACACAACAGCTAACAACTCCTTTTCAGTAGTTGTGTAGTTGACTTGTGCTTCATTTAAAACCTTGCTTGCATAATATATAGGATGGATAAATTTGCCCTGCTTTTGCCCCAGCATTGCACCTACTGCAGCATCACTCGCATCACACATTACCTCGAATGGTAAATTCCAATTAGGTGCACAAAGAATGGGTGCTGAGATTAAAGCAGCCTTTAAAGTCTCAAAAGCCTTCCTACAATCTGCATTAAAGTAAAAAACATGATCAGTACACAATAAGTTACAAAGAGGTTTACTGATTTTGGAAAAGTCTTTTATGAACCTCCTATAAAATCCAGCATGTCCAAAAAAACTCCGAATTCCCTTCACTGAATTCGGTGGTTCTAGTCTCTCAATAACCTCAATTTTTTCTTTATCAACTTCTAGACCATTTTTAGAAATCTTATGTCCTAACACTATGCCCTCTTTCACCATGAAGTGGAATTTTTCCCAATTAAGAACTAGATGGGTATCCTCACATCTCTTCAACACCTTTCCTAAATTATCTAAACAATTCTGAAAAGACCCTCCAAACACTGAAAAATCGTCCATAAATACCTCAACAGTGGACTCAATCATATCAGAAAAAATTGCCAACATACACCGCTGAAATGTTGCTGGAGCATTGCAAAGGCCAAAAGGCATTCGCCTAAAAGCAAACGTCCCATAAGGGCAGGTGAAAGTGGTTTTCTCCTGATCCTCAGGAGCAATAGTAATCTGGTTATACCCAGAATAACCATCTAAGAAACAGTAGTAGGCCTGACCAGCCAACCTATCCAACATCTGGTCAATAAATGGTAGAGGAAAATGGTCCTTACGGGTGGCTTTATTAAGCCTCCTGTAATCCATGCAAACCCTCCAGCCAGTTACTGTCCTGGTTGGGATCAACTCATTGTCTTTATTGCTCACCACAGTGACACCTCCTTTCTTAGGAACACATTGGACAGGGCTTACCCAATTGCTATCGGCAATTGGATAAATGATCCCAGCATCCAACCATTTAATCACCTCCTTTTTAACAACCTCTTTCATTGCAGGGTTAAGCCTTCTTTGTTGCTCAATACTCCTAAAGGATCCCTCCTCTAGAGTGATTTTGTGCATTCAAAAAGATGGACTAATTCCCTGAATGTCAGCCAATGTCCAACCTATAGCCTTGCGGTATTGCTACAGCAACTTTATTAAGGCCTCTTCATGCTCTGGCATTAAATCTGGTGCAACAATAATGGGCAACGCCTCACCTCCCCCAAGATACACATACTTTAGATGATCCGGCAAGGGCTTCAAATCTAAAGTAGGTGCCTCAATCAGGGATGGCTTATTAGGAGGAGCCTTCCTGTGATCCAAATCTAAAGACTCAAAAACATCCTCACACCTAAACAATTCTTTTTCTTTTTTTCTTTCTAACGAACAAACCTCTAAATCTTCTACACTAACCTCTCCATGCTCTTCCGAATGCTTATCAGCCGAATCCTGTATTGCTGTCTCAACAATTGCGCTCTCCAGAATCTTAATGAAAGAGCAATCTTCCATCTCGTCTGGATATTTCATGGCCTTAAACACATTAAATTTTACTTCCTCATTACAGACTCTCATTGTTAATTCCCCTTTTCTAACATCTATTAACGCCCTACCAGTAGCCAAAAATGGACGACCTAGAATAATTGGGACATCTTATCAGCCTCATAGTCTAAAATAATAAAATCGACTGGAAATATGAATTTATCCACTTTCACTAAGACATCCTCAATTTTACCCTCTGGATAAGTGATAGACCTATCAGCTAATTGGAGTGTGACTGTGGTAGGTCTAGCTTCACCAATACCTAGCTTCCGATAGACCGAAAGAGGCATAAGGTTAATGCTTGCACCTAAATCACAAAGTGCTCTACCTAACTCTTTTCCACCTATAGACACAGGTATAGTAAATGACCCTGGATCCTTAGCCTTGGGTGGTAGCCCATTCTTAAGAATAGCACTACACTCCTCAGTAAGAGATACAGTTTCAAACTCACCGAACCTCTTCTTTTTAGTTAAAATATCCTTAAGAAATTTAGCATAATTAGGCATTTGCTCAATAGCTTCTACTAAAGGGATATTTATATGCAATTGCTTAAGAATCTCTAAAATCTTCCTAAATTGACCATCCTGATTCTTAGGCTTTTGCCTTTGTGAAAAAGGTAGAGGTGGTACATAAGGTGGGGGCGGCACATAAGGTGGTTCCACATCTGGAACAGAACCAGATGCTCCAGCATCTTTATTGCTGCCTCCAGCACCCTGACCAGACTCCAACTCTTTCTCAACAACAACATTTTTATCATCATTTTTATCTATATCCTGGGTTTTACTAGGCTCTTTCCTTTCTTCCAGTGGCTTACCACTCCTAAGAGTTACTGCCTTTACCTGTTCCTTACCTTCCCTTCTGGGGTGTTCAGTATCTGAAGGAAGTTTCCCTTGAGGTCTTGCCTTCAGCTCATTAGCTAGCTGACCCACTTGCAATTCCAGGGCTCTCATCGAAGCTTGATTACTTTGAATTGCGGCGTCTGTACGAGCCATAAATTCTTTCATCATCGCCTCGAGAGAACTTCCCGAACTTTGCTGGGGCAAAGCCTGCTTATTTTGCTGGGGCAATACCTGCGCTTTAGCAAATCCCGATTGGTTCCCCTTTTGTTGTGCTTGCACATTACTTCCTTGTTCTCCCCATGAGAAATTGGGATGGTTGCGCCAACCTGGATTATAAAAGTTAGAATACGGATTATTCCTCTGATTACCTACAAAAAACACAGAAGCTGGATTGCTGGGGCAAAACTCGTAGTTGTGATCTTCACCACAATAGACACATGCTTCTTCTGCAACTTGGTTCACCACTGCAGCAGGCTCCATAGCTGGTGGCTGCTGGTGACTAATCATTATCACATTCTTAAGAGCGTTAGCAATCATTGCAAGATCAGCCCTAATGGTGGACACACCATCAACCTCTAATACACTCTTAACCTTTTTATTTGTGCCTCTAACATCCCACCACTGACAACTATTAGTAGATATTCTCTCTAAAATTTCATAGGCTTCATTAAACGTTTTTGCCAAAAGGGCCCCTCCATTTAAACCATTGTAAAATGTTTCCATTTGAACACAATGTGGTAAACCATGGTGGGGACACTTTCGCAAAAGCTCCTTAAACCTTTCCCAAGCCTCATCTTCAAGTTGCCTAAACCCTACTATTTCACTTCTTAATTTAGCATTTCTATTAGGTGGGAAATATTTACTCAAAAATTTTTCAGCTAACTCATTCCATGTCCTAATTGATCCTGGAGCAAAAGAATTTAACCATGCCTTTGCTCCATCTCTAAGAGAATACGGGAACAAAGTTAATCTAAGGGCATCTCTAGGCACTCCTTGAATTACAAAAGAATCACTAACTCCTAGAAAAGACTTAAGATGTAAATGAGGATCTTCAGATGACAAACCATGGAATTGACCCATGGTTTGCAACATCTGAAACATTACCGGTTTGATTTCAAAATTTGTCGCTTGGATTTGGGGACGTGCAATCCCTGGATTCAACTCATCAAACATTGGGACAGCATACGCTCGAATGGCTCTGGTCCTATCGTTCGCTACCAAGATAGGATTCTCAGCCTGATTATTTTGCTACTCATTTTGCTCCAGCGGCGGGTTTTGCTGCAACAAACGATTCTGGGGGTCTGCTGGATCTTCAGGAACCTGCGGAAGACGCGGCACGTTCTCCATCTGGTTTCTGCGCTGCTCTCTTCTTCTGATCCTGAATGTCCTCTCGATTTCTGGATCAAGTTCGAACCTTACCCCAGGCGGATCGCTCATGCACCAACCTCACACCTGCAGAAACAAAAGAAACAATCAAAAAGTTCTAGCACCAAACCACTAAAACACATACACAAAACAAATCAGATAAAAACTTATTCAAGTTTCCTCGGCAACGGCGCCAAAAACTTGTTGGGTTTCTAGAGTGAGTAAAAATATGGTGTAAAACGACTCTAGAATTCCTGTGCAAGTATACACAGTCCGCAGCAAGTGATAAGTATTTGTCAATCCAAGGCCTGAACTAGCTTCCACTCTATCTAATTTGTATGAATCTTTTAATGGTTTCAAGGTAATAAAAATGATTGAGTTTTATAAGAATTATGCTGAAGCAAACTAAATGACAGAACAACAAGTAAACAAATAGGCAGATAGATTAAAGACAGGCGCTGGTTAAGTTTAGTAATTGTTTTAAAAGATGCTCTAGCAATATTATTGATCATGCAAACTCTCGCAGTATTATTAGCGGATTCCTCCCGGAACTCCGGATCTTTTGGAATGTGTTTCAACCCCAATGAAGAACGAGCGATCAAGCAATAGGCAACTGGCTATCCCTAGCTGAGTCACTGGCGTTCACCAATACACAATGATCGTAGTGTGATTAATCGCCACACACTCTCTAAATCATCCCTGAAACTAGAGAGAGGTATTCACACCGGCTGGCCAGGCGGGTATAAAATAAGAATAAGCACAACAATTAATCAAGTTGCAATAATCAATATATTATTAGAGATGAAGCACGACAACTACATATTACTTAACCAACGCCTAAAGCTACTTAGTTCATAATAAGCATGGAAACACGAATTACAATCTGAGTAGGCATGTCCATAATCACAAGATAATAAAGAAAATAATAATCTCCTTAATCAGCTTGTGGATGATGGTCTTCTAGTGGTCTCCAATCTCTCTATACTACTCGGCTTCCAAGGAAAACTGAATGACTTTGACTTGGGCGGCTACTTCCTTTTATAGAAGGATAGAAGGCTTGAATTAGGTCATCCTGGACACGTGTAGGGCTCTCCTTGCTCCTTTATCCCGAAAATAACTCAACAGAAGTCGGTTCATGAAGTTGGCTAACGAGCTGTGACATGGCAGTTCTACTCCTAGTTTTGCTGCAGCACAGAATTTGCTCCCTCTAGTCGCCCAGCAACATATTCTGCACAAAATAATTTCCAAAGCTTCCATTCTTCCAAATGGGTTAAAACATATAATATATATCCAAAACCAACCCTATTAAGCATAAAGGACACACAAATCCCTATAGAAATGAGGCCTAAATAACTACCTTTTGGGCAGTTATCAACTGGTGACAACCTATTATAGATTATCTTCAACATGGAAGACTTCCCACAGATCCCAGGCGTAGGGCCAATATACGAAGAAGAGGCGCCCGATTATCTACTATAAGGAGACCCTTTATCGTCGTTCTTATAAGGGACTCTTCCTTCGATGCCTTGGAAAGGAAGAAGCAACGAAGGCATTAGAAGAGGCACATTCAGGTGTTTGTGGCGCCCACCAATCGGGTCCAAAACTCCAGTTTCAATTAAAAAGGATGGGTTATTATTGGTCTACAATGATTCGAGACTCAATGGAATATGCAAAGAAGTGTGAAGCCTGTCAATTCCATGCAAACTTCATACATTAGCCACCAGAGCCTCTTCATCCGACTGTAGCTTCATGGCCTTTTGAAGCTTGGGGACTTGACCTTATTGGCCCTATAACACCTAAGTCTTCAGCAGGACATTCTTACATTCTTGCAGGGACGGATTACTTCTCAAGATGGGCTGAGGTTGTCGCATTGAAAGAAGCCAAGAAAGAAAATGTCGTGGATTTCGTCCGAACTCATATAATCTATCGGTATGGTATCCCTCATCGTATCGTGACAGATAATGGAAGGCAATTCTCTAATGGCCTAATGGACAAGTTGTGTGAGAAGTTTAACTTCAAGCAATACAAGTCCTCTATGTACAATGTCGCCGGGAATGGGTTGGCAGAAGCATTCAATAAGACGTTGTGTAACTTATTGAAGAAAGTAGTCTCCAAGACAAAGAGAGATTGGCAAGAAAAGATCGGTGAAGTGTTGTGGGCTTACCGAACTACTCATCGCACTCCTACAGGGGTCACACCTTATTCCCTCGTCTGTGGGATGGAAGTTGTGCTCCCGTTAGAAAGAGAGATTCCCTCATTAAGGATGGTCATCCAAGAAGGGTTGACAACGGAAGATAATGCTAGGTTGCGCCTTCAAGAGTTAGAAGCACTTGATGAAGGGAGGTTAGAGGCTCAGCATGCGTTGGAATGCTACCAAGCACTGATGTCTACAGCCTTTGATAAGAATGTGAAGCTTCGATCATTTAAAGTTGGTGATTGTTGGGTTCCTAGAGTGAGTGAAAATATGGTATAAAAGACTCTAGAACTCTGTGCAAGTATACACAGTCCGCAGCAAGTAATAAGTATTATCAATCCAAGGCCTGAACTAGCTTCCACTCTATCTATTTTGTATAAATCTTTTAATGGTTTCAAGGTAGTAAAAATGATTGGGTTTTATAAGAATAATGCTGAAGCCAAAGAAATGACAGATCAACAAGTAAACAAATAGGCAGACAGATTAAAAACAGGCGCTGGTTAGGTTTTAGTAATTGTTTTAAAAGATGCTCTAGCAATATTATTGATCATGCAAACTCTCGCAGTATTATTAGCGGATTCCTCCCAGAACTCCGGATTTTTTGGAATGTGTTTCAACCCCAATGAAGTACGACCGATCAAGCACTAGGCAACTGGCTATCCCTAGCTCAGTCACTGGCGTTCACCAATACATAATGATCGTAGTGTGATTAACCGCCACACACTCTCTAAATCATCCCTGAAACTAGAGAGAGGTATTCATACCGGCTGGCCAAGCGGGCATAAAATAGAAACAAGCACAACAATTAATCAAGATGCAATAATCAATATATATTACTAAAGTTAAGCACGACAATCACATTGTTCCTAACCAACGCCTAAGCTACTTAGTTCATAATATGCATGGAGATGCACGCTACAATCTGAGTAGGCATGCCCATAATTACAAGATAATAAAAGGAAATGTTAATCCCCTCGTTCAGCTTGCAATGATGGTCTTCTAGGTGATCTCCAATCTCTCTTCACTATTCGGCTCCCAAAGATGGAAGGAACTTTCCAAGAATGGAATGTTTTCTCCCAAAAGTGGAATGAATTTAACTTAGGCGGCTACTCCCTTTTATAGAAGGATAGGAGGCTTGACTTAGGTCAACCTGGACACGTGTAGGGCTCTCCTTGCTCCTTTATCACGAGAAAAACTCAACAGAATTCAGTTTGACAATTTGGCTAACGAGCTGTGACGTGGCAGCTTTTTGCTCCCAGTTTTGCTGCAGCACAGAATTTGCTCCCTCCAGTCGCCCAGCAACATATTCTGCATAAAATAACTTCCAAAGCTTCCATTCTTCCAAATGGGTTAAAACATATAATTTACATCTAAAACCAACCCTATTAAGCACAAAAGACACACAAATCCCTATAGAAATGAGGCCTAAATAACTACCTTTTGGGCAGATATCACACCCCCAAACTTGAACTATTGCTCGTCCCGAGCAATGCTAACCAACCTTCCCTTAAGAATTCAAAACGTTAGACAAAGAATAGCTTAATCAAACCAGACAGTCCAATACTAACTTCATCCTTTACCTGAGCACTCTGCAAAACCAAGCTCTGCTGCAGCAAAATGATTCTTCCGGCATGGACAAATAATCACCACTTTTAACCCAATTCTAAGAACTTGCCACAACCTAGCTCTATATTCAAAACACATTTTCAAGGGGTTTATATTCTTGTTTTTCAGACTTTAAGCAGCCCTACAGTCATAAGCTATTAAGCATGGGATGACCCACTTTATGGTGCAGTATACCCCTGCCTCAAACTCATCACCAACTAGGCTCAATACTCATTATAAAGCTCAAATATCCTTAGTTATTCTATCTCTTGCCCCTCAGAATGGTGACATTTTATGATGAAGCTCACCTAAGTTCTGGGAGACAGAAAAATTGCTGGATCATCATTCATCCTTCAAAACTTTTGCTCCATGAATTTTTTCAACAACAATCAATTTTTCAGCAAATAATTTTCCTCATTCTTTCACATTTCCTAGGTCATCTTTTGACGCGAAGACAAACTGTGGGTATCACAAATGTCCCCGGTTACTCAATAACCTAACAAAATTTTATTTGAAGGAGAGGAATGCTTGAGCAAAACAATTGGAGTAGCAAAAAGTCCCCCAAACTTGAATTATTCATTGTCCCCAATGAATCATCAATTTAGCAATTATACCCCCAAACTTAAATTTTTCTATATGAATTTTAAACTAAGCGTGGGACTAGAACTAAGCGTAAAGTGGATCATAAAAGTCAACACTACCTCCAGAATCTTCTCGCCGCAGCAATAGACCAGGCTAGAAGAAATGCTCAAGCAAAAGGTTTCTGGAGATCAGAATACCTTGACTTAATTAAGCTTAACCAGTCCAAGCTTCAAAAATTCAGAAGAAAATAGTTAAGTTAGAGAAACTCAGTGCTTATAGAACAGAAACATCTGGAAATTTCATTAAAAATATGAAAAAGAAATTACAAAGCAGATATATGTTTTTCAAGAAGCAGAAACATTAAAAGAAGCAAACATAACATCAACAGAAGAGGTCAGAAAATGCTCGAGCAAACAAAAAGTCAGAACAAAAATTATGCTCGTGCAGGGCCACTTCATCCATCAGTCCTTTTGGCCCTGTTCATTTTCATTCTCCTCTTCTCCTCTTTCAATCGGTGGGGGCGGAATCTAGGGGTTCAACAGATCCTCAGGGAATGCAGGAAGGGCTGGATATGGTTTTGAAAAATTCTCTTGCAGCGCCTTCTTTAAACTGGCATCACGATTCTTAACATAGTTCCAGAAGGTTAAAGCTTGCCTTTCAGCAAACTCCTGCCTGCTGGCCAAAAGTGCCAGTTGTTCTAGAATCGTGTTGATGCCGTAGACAAGCCCTCCTTGACGTACCTCCTGCACATGCTGGAGCCGTGCCAAATTGGGCGTGTCGATAATTCCCTTGTCAAGCAAAATTATATCCTCTGGAACCGTGGGCACTCCTACCCTGCTGCATATCATCGTGATTGTGTTCGGAAAAAACAGTTTCCCCACTTTCTTTTTCCAACATCCCGAAATTTCACTAGCAATGATCTTCCCTACGTCAATGCTGAGAGACCGCAAGATTGCAAAAGCTAGAAGAACCCGTTCCCTGGAGATTGTCGAGTCGTGTGTCGTTGGAAGCATCATTTGTCTGATAAATCCCATCCATGTGTTCGCTTCCCTTTTCAAATAAGCCGACTGGAACGTCTCTTATTTTTTCCTCAGCTTCCTTTTTCTCTCGTTCCTCTCGTTCTGCCTTCTCTTTCTCAGAATCCGACGATGGCGGTGATGGGGTATCAGTCCGAATCACTTGAACGCCCAGCCTTCCGCTTAATGCGGCGACGTTTGGGCACCTCCGGCATGACCACCTCCACTCGATCCTCCTGCACTGGCTCATTATCTCCTTCAGGCACAACCTCTGCACGTTCTTCTCTCACATCCTCATTTTGTGTTTCTCGAACCTCCTCTCGAACTTCTTCTGTATCCGCAACTCTCTGCTCAGCCTCCTCTGGGTTCTGTTCTTCTGGTTCTTTCGGGTCTTCTTCAACCACTATGGCAGCAACATCACTCGTCGCTTCCTGTAGAGCCTCCTGATCCTCGGCCCTTTTTGCCTTTTCCTTCTTTTCGCCTCTTTTTCCTCTGGCTTCTTCTTCTTTTTCGTTTTCGCTTTCTGTACTTCAGGGGTAACGGGTACCTCTTCCTCCTCATTCTCCCTCTCTTTTCTAGTTCTCGTTTTGGCCATTGAAGACGCAAGTGGTTGACAGAGAATAACAAAGAAAGAAGAATGCAAAAGGCAAAGATTTGAATCAAGAAGATGAAGTGAAACTTACCTATCAGAAGCTGTTAATAAATAGGGCTCCAGCAAATTGAATCCTAACCGAAAGATTTTGCTCACATTAATTGAGTTTACCGTTTTAAAACCGCATGCAATCTTGAAATTTAAATCCATCAACGGTAAATTCTTGCATGTTAATCGCCCATGGTAAATCCTCATGCGCTGTCCACCATCAAAGCCCTTGGATGATCTCTGTGTGACACGTGGCCTCATCAGATGACGCATGCAAATTTACCTGTAAAAATTCAAAGAAAATCCAAACGGTAAAAATAATTACTCCAACAAATCCCTTCCAATTCGGACGATTTGCTTCAGCCATAATTCTGCCGCAACAACCTTCTGAACCTGAAGAATCTTGGATACAGACTCTCAATTCAAAATCAAAGATCACATCATTAAATTCGAATTTAAATAAACCGCTAAAATCAAATCTTATCTTTTATTTTCAATTGAAGCCGAATAAATTAGAGAAAAACTTTATTAAATCTAAACTAAATAGAATTACAAATAACTGAAAATAAAATCTAAATTTAAACTAAAATCTAATAAAATCTAATTTAAACTAATTAAAAGATAATTCAAAGATAATTTACATAAACCGAAAATAAAATCAGAATAAAATAAAATTCAAATCGACACAGATAAAATCTAAAATAAATTCTACGGAATTAAAAATACCAACGGACTGAAAATAAATCATGCAAAATTTAAACGAACTAAATCTAGAATACTCGAAATTAAAAATAAATCAAATCAGCAAGAAAATAAAAACAAAAACTGGGAGCTTAAAATATTGCTCTGTAAAATGCTCCCGCAAACATCTTGCTCTCTCAATCATCAATCAACCTTAGGGAAGGATATTTCGACTGAAACTCCTCACCCCAATAGTGTTTCACACGCTGTCCATTCACCTTGAACACTCTCCCATCTTTTTCATCCTGCAAAGTAATTGCTCCATGGGGGAAAACCTCAATCACAACAAACGGTCCTGACCATTTAGATTTTAGTTTCCCGGGAAATAATTTCAATCTAGAATTATAAAGCAAGACTTTCTGACCCTTGACAAACTCTTTAGATTTAATTTTCTTGTCATGCCATAGCTTCGTCTTTTCTTTATACATTTTCGCATTCTCATAAGAAAATTGGTGAAATTCCTCTAACTCATTAAGCTGCAGCATTCTTATAGCTCCTGCACGACTCAGATCAAAATTTAACTTTTTCAAAGCCCAAAATGTTTTATGCTCTAACTCTAATGGTAAATGGCAAGCTTTCCCATATACTAACCTATAGGGAGACATACCTAGAGGAGTCTTATAGGCTGTCCTATAAGCCCAAAGAGCCTCATCCAACCTAAAAGACCAATCCTTCCTAGATGGATGGACTACTTTCTCTAGAATAGCTTTAATTTCCCTATTACTAATTTCAGTTTGACCATTTGCTTGTGGGTGATAAGGAGTAGCTATCCTATGCTTAATCCCATACTTAGTTAACAGCTTAGTTAATATATTATTAACAAAATATGTACCCTCATCACTCACTAGAGCTCTAGGTGTCCCAAACCGCGCAAAGATGTGCGATTGAAGAAACCTTGCTACTGTCTTGGCATTACTCTGATGGCATGCGATGGCCTCCACCCATTTGGACACATAATCTACTGCCAATAAGATAAAAACATTGTCATTAGAAGGGGGAAATGGCCCCATAAAATCAATACCCCATACATCGAATAATTCAACTTCTAAAATGTAAGTAAGAGGCATTTCATCTCTAGGCCCTAAGTTTCCTCTCATTTGGCAAGCATCACATTGCTTGTAAAACCAATGGGCATCCTTGAATAAGGTAGGCCAGAAAAATCCACAATGCAAAATCCTCATAGCTGTCCTCTGACAGCTGAAATGACCTCCATACGGTGAAGAGTGACATTGCTTCAGGATTTCCTTTGCTTCATCACCTGAAACACACCTACGAATAATACCGTCAGAGGATTGCTTATACATAAATGGCTCATCCCAATAGAAAAATTTCGCATCATGCTTAAACTTTTTCTTCTGCCTCCAATCCATGTCAATAGGAGTGACTCCCTTTACCAAAAAGTTGGCAATATCAGCATACCAAGGGACATCCCTGACTACCTTTACCTCAACAGCAAAAAGCTGTTCATCTGGAAAAGAATCTGAAATGGCAGATTGCTCTAGCAAAGATGATGATGGATCAAGACGAGAAAAATGATCTGCAATGACATTTTCTGATCCCTTCTTGTCCTTTATCTCTAAGTCGAACTCCTGCAATAATAAAACCCAACGAATTAATCTAGGCTTTGCATCTTTCTTAGACATTAAATACCTTATTGGTGCATGATCCGTGAACACCGTGACTTTGGATCCAACCAAATATGGCCGGAATTTCTCAAAAGCAAACACCACAGCTAACAACTCCTTTTCAGTAGTTGTGTAGTTGACTTGTGCATCATTTAAAACCCTACTTGCATAATATATAGGATGGATAAACTTGCCCTGCTTTTGCCCCAGCATAGCACCTACTGCAGCATCACTCGCATCACACATTACCTCAAACGGTAAATTCCAATTAGGTGCACAAAGAATGGGTGCTGAGATTAAAGCAGCTTTTAAAGTCTCAAAAGCCTTCCTACAATCTGCATTAAAGTAAAAAACATGGTCAGTACACAATAAGTTACAAAGAGGTTTACTGATTTTTGAAAAATCCTTTATGAACCTCCTATAAAATCCAGCATGACCTAAAAAACTCCGAATTCCCTTCACTGAATTCGGTGGTTGTAGCCTTTCAATCACCTCTATTTTTGCTCTATCAACTTCTAGACCATTCTTAGAAATCCTATGACCTAACACTATGCCCTCCTTCACCATGAAGTGGCATTTTTCCCAATTAAGAACTAGATGGGTATCCTCACATCTTTTTAACACCTGACCTAAATTATCTAAACAACTCTGAAAAGACCCTCCAAAAACTGAAAAATCGTCCATAAATACCTCAACAGTGGACTCAATCATATCAGAAAAAATTGCTAACATACACTGCTGAAATGTTGCTGGAGAATTGCAAAGGCCAAAAGGCATTCGCCTAAAAGCAAACGTCCCATAAGGGCAGGTGAAAGTGGTTTTTTCCTGATCCTCAGGAGCAATAGTAATCTGGTTATACCCAGAATAACCATCTAAGAAACAGTAGTAGGCCTGGCCAGCCAATCTATCCAACATCTGGTCAATAAATGGTAGAGGGAAATGGTCTTTACGGGTGGCTTTATTAAGCCTCCTGTAGTCCATGCAAACCCTCCAGCCAGTTACTGTCCTGGTTGGGATCAACTCATTGTCTTTATTGCTCACCACAGTGACACCTCCTTTCTTAGGAACACATTGGATAGGGCTCACCCAATTGCTATCTGCAATTGGATAAATGATCCTAGCATCCAACCATTTAATCACCTCCTTTTTAACAACCTCTTTCATTGCAGGATTAATCCTTCTTTGTTGCTCAATACTCCTAAAGGATCCCTCCTCTAGAGTGATTTTTTGCATACAAAAAGATGGGCTAATTCCCTGAATGTCAGCCAATGTCCAACCTATTGCCTTGCGGTATTGCTGCAGCAATTTGATTAAGGCCTCTTCATGCTCCGGCATTAAATCTGATGCAACAATAATGGGCAACGTCTCACCTTCCCTAAGATACACGTACTTTAGATGATCCGGCAAGGGCTTCAAATCTAAAGTAGGTGCCTCAATTAGGGATGGCTTAATAGGAGGAGCCTTCCTTTGATCTAAATCTAAAGACTCATAAACATCCTCACACCTAAACAACTCTTTTTCATTTTTTCTTTCTAAAGAACGAACCTCTAAATCTCCTACACTAACCTCTCCATGATCTTCCAAATGCTTATCAGCCGAATCCTGTATTGCTGTCTCAACAATTGTGCTCTCCAGAATCTTAATGAAAGAGCAATCCTCCATTTCGTCTTGATATTTCATGGCTTTAAACACATTAAATTTTACTTCCTCATTACAGACTCTCATTGTTAATTCCCCTTTCTGAACATCTATTAACGCCCTACCAGTAGCCAAAAATGGACGACTTAGAATAATTGGGACATCTTTATCAGCCTCATAGTCTAAAATAATAAAATCAACAGGAAATATGAATTTATCTACATTTACTAAGACATCCTCAATTTTACCCTCTGGATATGTGATAGACCTATCAGCTAGTTGGAGGGTGACTGTGGTAGGTCTAGCTTCACCAATACCTAGCTTTCGATAGACCGAAAGAGGCATAAGGTTAATGCTTGCACCTAAATCACAAAGTGCTCTACCTAACTCTTTTCCACCTATAGATACAGGTATAGTAAATGATCCTGGATCCTTAGCCTTGGGTGGTAGCCCATTCTTAAGAATAGCACTACATTCCTCAGTAAGAGATACAGTTTCAAACTCACCTAACCTCTTCTTTTTAGTTAAAATATCCTTAAGCAATTTAGCATAATTAGGCATTTGCTCTATAGCTTCTACTAAAGGGATATTTATATGCAATTGCTTAAGAATTTCTAAAAACTTTTTAAATTGACCATCCTGATTCTTAGGCTTTTGCCTTTGTGGAAAAGGTAGAGGTGGTACATAAGGTGGGGGCGGCACATAAGGTGGTTCCACATCTGGAACAGAACCAGATGCTCCAGCATCTTTATTGCTGCCTCCAGCACCTTGACCAGTCTCCAACTCTTTCTCAACAACAACATTTTTATCACTATTCCTTTCTATATCCTGGGTTTTTCTAGGCTCTTCTAGTGGCTTATCACTCCTAAGAGTTACTGCCTTTACCTGCTCCTTACCTTCCCTTCGAGGGTGTTCAGTATCTGATGGAAGTTTCCCTTGAGGCCTTGCCTTCTGCTCATTAGCTAGCTGACCCACTTGCAATTCAAGGGCTCTCATTGAAGCTTGATTACTCTGAATTGCGGCATATGTACGAGCCATAAATTCCTTCATCATTGCCTCAAGAGAACTCCCCGAATTTTGCTGGGGCAAAGCCTGCTTATTTTGCTGGGGCATTACCTGCGCTTTAGCAAATCCCGGTTGGTTCACCTTTTGTTGTGTTTGCATACTGCTTCCTTGTCCTCCCCATGCAAAGTTGGGGTGGTTGCGCCAACCTGGATTATAAAAGTTAGAGTAAGGGTTATTCCTCTGATTACCTACAAAAAACACTGAAGCTGGATTGCTGGGGCAAAACTCGTAGTTGTGATCTTCACCACAATAGACACATGCTTCCTCTGTGACTTGGTTCACCACTGCAGCAGGCTCCACAACTGGTGGCTGCTGATGACTAATCACTGTCACATTCTCAACAGCGTTAGCAATCATTGCAAGATCAGCCCTAATGGTGGACACACCATCAACCTCTAACACACTCTTAACCTTTTTATTTGTGCCTCTAACATCTGACCACTGACAACTATTAGTAGATATTCTTTCTAAAATTTCATAGGCTTCATTGAATGTTTTTGTCAAAAGGGCCCCTCCAGCCGAAGCATCAACCATTTCCTGGGTTACTCCATTTAACCCATTGTAAAATGTTTCCATTTGGATACAATGAGGTAAACCATGGTGGGGACACTTTCGCAAAAGCTCCTTAAACCTCTCCCAAGCCTCACTAAAAGTCATCTTCAAGTTGCCTAAACCCTACTATTTCACTCCTTAATTTAGCATTTCTATTAGGTGGGAAATATTTACTCAAAAATTTTTCAGCTAACTCATCCCATGTCCTAATTGATCCTGGAGCAAAAGAATTTAACCATGTCTTTGCTCCATCTCTAAGAGAATACGGGAACAAAGTTAATCTAAGAGCATCTCTAGGCACTCCTTGAATTACAAAAGAATCACTAACTCCTAGAAAAGACTTAAGATGCAAATGAGGATCTTCAGATGACAAACCATGGAATTGACCCACGGTTTGCAACATCTGAAACATTACCGATTTCATTTCAAAATTTGCCGCTTGGATTTGAGGACGTGCAATCCATGGATTCAACTCATCAAACATTGGGACAGCATACGCTCGAATGGCTCTGGTCCTATCGTTCGCTACCAAGATAGGATTCTCAGCCTGATTATTTTGCTGCTCATTTTGCTCCAGCGGCGGGTTTTGCTGCAACAAGCGATTGTGTTGGGGGTTCACTGGATCTTCAGGAACTTGCGGAAGACGCGGTACGTTCTCCATCTGGTTTCTGCGCTGCTCTCTCCTTCTTCTCCTGAATGTCCTCTCGATTTCTGGATCAAGCTCAAACCTTACCTCAGGCGGATCGCTCATGCACCAAACTCACACCTGCAAAAACAAAAGAGACAATCAAAAAGTTCTAGCACCAAACCACTAAAACACATACACAAAAAAGATCAGATAAAAACTTATTCAAGTCCCCGGCAACGGCGCCAAAAAACTTGTTGGGTTCTTAGAGTGAGTGAAAATATGGTATAAAAGACTCTAGAACTCTGTGCAAGTATACACAGTCCGCAGCAAGTAATAAGTATTATCAATCCAAGGCCTGAACTAGCTTCCACTCTATCTATTTTGTACAAATCTTTTAATGGTTTCAAGGTAGTAAAAATGATTGGGTTTTATAAGAATAATGCTGAAGCAAAAGAAATTACAGAACAACAACTAAACAAATAGGCAGACAGATTAGAAATAGGCGCTGGTTAGGTTTTAGTAATTGTTTTAAAAGATGCTCTAGCAATATTATTGATCATGCAAACTCTCGCAGTATTATTAGCGGATTCCTCCCGGAACTCCGGATTTTTTGAAATGTGTTTCAACCCCAATGAAGTACGACCGATCAAGCACTAGGCAACTGGCTATCCCTAGCTCAGTCACTAGCGTTCACCAATACACAATGATTGTAGTGTGATTAACCGCCACACACTCTCTAAATCATCCCTGAAACTAGAGAGAGGTATTCATACCGGCTGGCCAGGCGGGCATAAAATAGAAACAAGCACAACAATTAATCAAGATGCAATAATCAATATATATTACTAAAGTTAAGCACGACAATCACATTGTTCCTAACCAACGCCTAAGCTACTTAGTTCATAATATGCATGGAGATGCACGCTACAATCTGAGTAGGCATGCCCATAATTACAAGATAATAAAAGGAAATGTTAATCCCCTCGTTCAGCTTGCAATGATGGTCTTCTAGGTGATCTCCAATCTCTCTTCGCTATTCGGCTCCCAAAGATGGAAGGAACTTTCCAAGAATGGAATGTTTTCTCCCAAAAGTGGAATGAATTTAACTTAGGCGGCTACTCCCTTTTATAGAAGGATAGGAGGCTTGACTTAGGTCAACCTGGACACGTGTAGGGCTCTCCTTACTCCTTTATCACGAGAAAAACTCAACAGAATTCAGTTTGGCAATTTGGCTAACAAACTGTGATGTGGCAGCTTTTTGCTCCCAGTTTTGCTGCAGCACAGAATTTGCTCCCTCCAGTCGCCCAGCAACATATTCGTCATAAAATAACTTCCAAAGCTTCCATTCTTCCAAATGGGTTAAAACATATAATTTACATCTAAAACCAACCCTATTAAGCACAAAAGACACACAAATCCCTATAGAAATGAGGCCTAAATAACTACCTTTTGGGCAGTTATCAGTGATCTTGTACTCGCTGTTCGAAGACCCATCATCACAACACGACACACAGAGAACAAATTCACACCTAAATGGGATGGACCCTACATCGTCAAAGAAGTCTACACAAACGGAGCGTACAAGATTGTGGACAAAGACGGATTAAGAATAGGCCCGATAAATGGCAAGTTTCTTAAAAAGTTTTATGTGTGAAATGTAATACTCCTTATCGTAAGAGTATAAACTACATGATACTCCTGGCCCGCATGAGTTAAAAAAGGTGAGCGGCCAAGAAAAAAATTGTATATTGAACTACGTTATGACTTGATCCCTTCCCACTTGAAGGGTACGTAGGCAGCTTAAGGGAAAAAAAAAACTTAAGTTCAGTCAAAGCAAAAAAAAAAAAAAAAAATCCATGTTGTAAATAAAATTCTAAATTTTTATTAAGGCATAAATAAATTCTAAATTTTTATTAAGGCATAAATAAAGTAAGAATAGACAATACAATGAACCGAAAGAATGTCTAATACAATGAATTTAAAGAATGTCTAATACAACGAATTGAAAGAATGTCTAAAAAAAAATTCCTGCACATGAGAAAAAGCTTAGGATAAACTAAAGAGACCATGAATTAAGGATTCCATTGAAGTGCTTTCAGGTCGTCACGAGTACTCTCCAAAAGCCTGCGAAGTGTCGCTAGGGTGCGAACTTCTGAAGCACTGACAATGGGAGCACACTCGATGTCACTAATCTCCTCACGTATTTTCGAAACTGCAAGTTTTTCATGAGCTAAGTCCTTTTCCTTTTCAGAGACCGAATTGGAAAGACTTTCTACCTTGGCCTCTGCAGCTGTTAACTTGGCCTCTAGTTCTGCAACCTTGGTCTTTAGATCTGCAACCTCTGAGACAGAGCGAGCAAGTTGTTTTTGAAGTGCATCTTTTTCCTCAACAACACGACTTTCGGTAGACAAAGCCTTCTCTAAATGGAGCTTCTTTTCCTCCAATTGACTATCCCTACTCGATGGGGTCAAGTGAGTAGAGAGTGAAGATTGTAATCCATTGAATTCTCGTACTTTCTTGAAGTAGTTGCCTACAAATTCTTGCGGAGGTTTCAAGTTGTTCGTGGTGGCCTCTGCCATTACATCGAAAATCTTGTGAGATTCTTGCTCAAGGTGCTCAAGGCTAGCAACATGTTCAAAAGAAGTACGTACAATCTTCTGTTGTATGCTTGACCATATGGATAAAGCAGCTTGTCGTCGAACGTTGGAAATTACATCATCAGCATAGAACTAAGAAACTTCAAAGACTGGGGCAACCACTTTCTCATGAGTATGTTGTGGGACTTTCTCAGTAGAACGAGAAGACGAATTCACGACTTGTTTGCTCGAAGATGCATGAGAGCTTTCGAAGTTCTTCACGGAAGAAGCAAAAGCATCAGGACTTGTCAAAGATTGCTCGCTTGAACATTCTTCCTCTTCTTGAACACGGTCATTTAAAGGAAGCTGCACAAGAAAAGTAAAAGAGGGTCTAAGTAAAAAAAAAAAAGGTTGTTCAACCAAAGTCTCAGTGTTGACAGGAGTTTGTGAAGCATTAGAGGCACTCTTGATGGACTTGTCATCGAGATCAGAAGCTTTCGTGGGTCTTTTGGCTCTTTTCCAGTGTCGATCTCCAGTGTTGTTTTGACTCTCTTCGTCAGTTGAATCGTCTAGAGATCTGGCCACCTTGAGCAGACGGAGTTCTTTTCCCCCAAATTTAGAGTCGCCTTTTTTAGGTAGATTGGGTTGGGCTCGAGAGGGAATGATACTGTCAACCAACTTACTTATGTCGTCCCCTAGGTAATTATCATACTTTTCAGACCACCAACTTCGATAACGTGAAGTGACATGGTCTTGAGGATTCAATGTACGAGCTGGAAGAAATATTTGAAACTCCACATTGATTCGCAGGCAAACCCGCCAGTGGTGTAAAATGTTTTCCAAGGTGACTAGGGGCAAAACTTCTCCTAAGTCATTAGGTATGTCCTGATAAAAAGCCAAACTGGCTGCCGAATCGGTAGGGGTTGTAGGGTTCAATAACTAATGAATCTTTACATCGCGCTGACAGATAGCATGAGCGAAGGCTCGAGAAATAGGAAGAATGTATGAATTTCGAAATCTTTTCATACTTTATGGTCTCGTTTTTGTTCCTACTAAGGTTCGTGTGCCATGATATGGATGCGCCCCCATGGATTAATTCGCGAGCCTCAAACTCATCAAAATATATAGCTCCACCTTCGTCGGAAAATTCAACCATGCTAGGACCTCAAACTTTCACTGGAATCTTATAATTGGTACCAAAATAATGGGCGAGCCAACCAAAAATGTAATGCACGGGGAGAGAAACATCTATGCGTCCAACTGAAACGGAAGCATTGGAAACTTTGCTTAACCCGTGGTAGATGTTGGCAAGGACGGGGATTGCAAGACTGAAAGTTTTCCCCTCAGCCATTAAGCTGGCAGCCTTAAAAACACTTGGGCGAATGTGGTTAGCATTCTCTTGAGGAAACACAAAGGCACAAAGCCAACAAGATAAAAAGGCCGCCAAGTATGTCTGGTCTATGTGTTTCATGTCAATCTTTAGCTCGTGAAACAAGTTGTTCTCCTCATCTGACCACTCGTGACACTTAATATTTGTGCCGGTTGGGTTATGAGTTGTGCTAGGCCGAGAGGTCTTCTTGGGTCTCCGTTGAGGGGGCTTTGCGTACCTCTGTTCACCCTTGAACTAAAAGGAAGTCCAGGAGCTAATTGGAACATGGGAATGGTCAGTTCTTGAAGCTCTAAGCAAGTAGAATGCATGGAAAAGGTGTTCGCAGCTTTTTGGAAGATGTTTTGCCTGTTGGGTTTTATGCCCTAAAACTCGTAGATAGTAAATGTAACATTTTACCGAACATTAATAAAATAGTTTATTTTGTTTGTATTTAGAAGATCTTGTCTTATTAACCCTAATCCAATAAACTAAACATCCTAGGCTGATAGTATGAGACTTGAACTAGTATGTAGGGACATACGAGGATCAATGTTCAAGATTCAGCCTAAAGGGTCTATAGTATAGGGATAAGGCTGGGTACCTTATCCTGGTGACACTATGGATACGACCCACTTTGTATTATGATGATGATACAAACGCTATGATCCAACGCGTTCATGTAGTTGACATGCGAGTGGGGATATCCTATGCAATGAGTTTGCATAAGACCGGACCGCGAAATAGTTAACCACTAACTGTAACACCGTTAGTTGGCTTGGTTTCTATTTCACTAGGATGACCTAGACAACTCAGTCTCAATCCTGAGTGGATTATGAACTCCTGTTCACGAGGAGTTGTCCTTGAAGGGAATAAAAGTCCCCACGCAGCGGAAGCGCATCGATTGGACCTTACGCAGTATATTAATTAACATTAAAACACCGTTACGAAAACTCAAACAAACTTTAAACACTCTTTAAAGTTGCTGGAAAATCAGCTTAAACATGCTTAAAAATAAATCTAAATTTATTTTCATGCTTTTCTAAAGAAAAGGGGAAGAACCGTTACAAACCTCCGTTGTAGACTTGACCGTTCGTCGCCAACGATGCTCCAACGAACAAAACGCAGCAGCCTCCTTTGTCTTGTGATCGCTGGAAAATTCTTCTTGAATGACACAATAACCACAGAGGTTACACCGGTATGACTCTAGGTCTAGGAGGCAAAAAGACTTGTGGGAGTATTTCTCTAAGAGGGAGGCTAGAGAGAATTCTAGGTCTTGTCTTTGAGAGTCTAAGAGCAAGAGCAAGAATGTCAAGTATCCCAGACCAATTAGGTCTAGTGTTCTATTTATAGAAGAGAGGCCATGAATAAAATATTGATTCAATCTTATTCCTTAATTAATCAATCATGATCAATCAATTCCACAATTGATTAATCTTTTCCACAAATGACTAATTACTTCCATAAGTGATTAGATCATTTCCATAAATGATTAATCACTTCCTTAAGTGATTAATTATTTCCATAATTGATTAATTCCCACCAATTAAATATCACATATTTAATTTCCGGCCTAGAATTAATTAATTTGCCCAAACACATTTTAGGCCTTAAATTAATTAATTCATTATTTGAACTCTTTCAAACTTCCATAAATTTATATTTGAATTTCTTCAAATATTAATTTCTTTCATAATAATATATCAATATATATTATATTTGTTTCCCTTGGTAAATTGAACATTTTCAATTTACATTTATTACTTAGTTGCCTCAAATTACTTTATGAGCTACCAGTGGGACCTAATGGACCTGCAGATCAGAAGCTCCAACGATGTGAGATTAATTGGTCAAACTCATTAACCACATTAATCAATATTCGTTAACTGTGTGTTCATTCCACTATAGACTCACAGTTGCACTCTTCTCACTGCAGACATATTTTCTGTGTCCACGGATATAGACCAATATCGACTAGTTAGTCCTTCATGAGTGTCCGTAACACCAGCTGGGTCAAATTACCGTTTTACCCCTGGGTTACCTCTATTTCCTTAAGTACCAGTTCTCCTCTAATGAACAACCTGTTTGTGGTCCAACCATCAAACAGAAACCCTCTCGTGCCATTGAGAGGGTAGGGCCCTTTGTTCAAGACTCGGAGTAACCACTTAAGGGAACACTCATCTGCTTCCCTAAAGTCGGGAAGGAGTGAATTCCATCTTGTACGATTATGTTCCCAGCTCCCCATTCGGTCTTGTCCCCAAAGTGGTAGGCTTATTGAGTCGGCGTATTGGCCACTCTCACCCATACAAATCAAAGGACAATCTCTCATGAGCAGGAGTCCATAATCAACTCAGGATTAAGACTAAGTTGTCTAGGTCGTCCTAGTGAAATAGAAAACCAACTAGTTAACGGTGTTATAACCAGTGGTTACTATTTCGCGGTCCGGTCTTATGCAAACTCATTGCATAGGATACCCCCACTCGCATGTCTCCTACACGAACGCGTTGGATCGCAGCGT
The DNA here is from genome assembly GCA_017139565.1 of Luffa aegyptiaca. Classification (NCBI taxonomy): domain Eukaryota; kingdom Viridiplantae; phylum Streptophyta; class Magnoliopsida; order Cucurbitales; family Cucurbitaceae; genus Luffa; species Luffa aegyptiaca. The sequence goes on from CM029402.1 coordinate 18,608,522, forward strand.
TTGTATCAAATACAAAGTGGGCCGTATCCATAGTGTCACCAGGATAAGGCACCCAGTCTTATCCCTATACTATAGACCCTTTAGGCTGTTTCTTGAACAATGATCCCATATGTCGCTACATATAGTTCAAGACTCATATTACAGCCTTGGATGTCTAGTTTATTGGATTAGGGTTATTATTAGGCAAAGACAAATATAAAATAACTAATAACAATTAATAAAAAAACATATCAATATTATTTCATTAATATCCGGTCAACGGTTACATTCACTATCTACGAGTTTTAGGGCATAAAACCCAACAGTCCTTTGATTTTTATGGGTGAGAGTGGCCAGCACGTCGACTCAATAAGCCTACCATTTTGGGGACAATACCGAGTGGGGAGCTGGGAACATAATCACACAAGATGGAATTCACTCCTTCCCGACTCTAGGGTAAGTAGATGTGTGTTCCCTTAAGTGGTGTCTCCGAGACTTGAACAATGGGCCCAACCCTCTCTATGGCACGAGAGGGACTTCTGTTTGTTGGTTGGACCTCAAACAGGTTGTTCATTAGAGGAGCACTGGGGACTTAAGGACAAAGATGTAAACCAGGGGTAAAACGGTAATTTGACCCAGCTGGAATACGAACACACGTGAAGGACTGACTTGTAGTATTGGTCGATATCCGTGGACACAGAAATATTCTGCAGTGAGAAGTGTGCAGCTGAGGGTCTTTAGTGGAATGACCCACAGTTAACGAATGGAGACGAACTTGGTTAATGAGTTTAAGCCGATTAGTCTCGTATCGTTGGAGCTTCTGACCTGTAGGTCCATTAGGTCCCACTGGTAGCTCGTAAAAAGACTTGAAGCAAACAAATATAAATTGTAAATTGAAAGTGTTCAATTTATCCTGGGAATCGTATAATGTATATTGATGCATTATAATATAAAGTTTATGAAACTTTATAATATAATTTTTGAATTAATTTCAAAAATAAATTCTTGAGAGAAAATATTTGAAAGGGTTCAAATAAATTTAATATGAATTGGATTCATATTAATTTTAATAAAATCCCTAAGATTAAATATATGATATTTAATTGGGTAATTAATTAATTATGGAATTAATTAATTATTTATTAATTAGAAACCTTTTCCTATTAGGAAAGAAAATATTTGAAAGAGTTCAAATAAATTTAATATGAATTGGATTCATATTAATTTTAATAAAATCCCTAAGATTAAATATGTGATATTTAATTGGGTAATTAATTAATTATGGAATTAATTAATTATTTATTAAAATTAGATATTGTTCAGATAATAGATTTGAACTTATTCCTAGACCTTTTCCTATTAGGAAAAGGTCTTGGCCTTTACCTATATATAGGTACCCTGGGGTGGGGTGAAAGGCATCCCATTGTCTCTCATTCTCTCAGAGATGTCTCCCAAAAGACTCCCACAAGTCTCCTGCTTCAAGAAGTCTTAGAGATATACCGGTGTAGCCGATTGGTGGTGTTCGCACAAGAGGGTTGCTGCGTTTTCATTCCTATTGGCAAGAAAAGGCGAATTGATTAAGGCTTTCTACAAAAGTAAGTTTTCTATGAAATCCTTGATCACTAGGATCAATCTAGTTGATTTTTTAGCATGTTTATAGCCTATGTACAGCCCATTAAATATAGATTTATTGCTGTAATATTTTGCAAATTGTATTGGTATTTCAATTAGAATCTAAGACTCTGAGTAGGTTCGGTAATACTTTCCGCTGCGTGGGGCTTTTATCCCTTCAATTGGTATCAGAGCCAACTCAGTTGTTCTTGATTTTAAATTGAAATTTGCAATTTGTTCTTGGTGGGATTTATGCATTATGAATGTTATGGTTTGCATATAAATGATTTCGATTAATTTGGCCATAGATTTACGTTTTCTTGAATGGTTCAATGTAAAGGCCCTTGCGTTTTTGGGCATATTTTGTAAATCTATTATCCTCTGTAAGTCCGGGTCTAGATTAGGGTGTTTCATGATGAAGATCGTTGAAAATCAAGTCCAAAATCGAGACCAAATACGAAGAACAGTCGCTGGAATTTTCGGATTTTGCCTCCAGACGCAACAGCATCGCGACACTGTTCATCAAGCGTCGCGACGCTATCACGATTTCGCGAAGAAGGAGTTCTGCGATCGCATAAGCGTCGCGACGCTAACGCGATTTCATGCGATATGCGGCTAGGGCTTTATGAAGCGGCTGAAAGAATTTTTGCAGTCTAGTTCGACCGTCATGGCTGGTCTGGGGTCGGTTTGGCCCGGTCTAGCCCAGTTCAAGCTTGTTTTGGTGATTTGGAACCCGGTTCGAAGCGGTTCGAGTCGGTTCATGCGGTCTAGCCTGGTTCTGAAGCTGCAGAGGGATAATTTTAGGATAAAATAGCTTAAATTATTATAATTTATGTGCTTTATTTTATCCTAGGGGCCAATTAATCGGTTTATACGCTATTTAAATGCTTTATGGATGTCATTTAGATTTAAAATCCCACCTTAGGTTATAAAGCATGCTCATGCATTTTATATATATTATAATTAGTTATAATGTATGGATTGAAATGCATGGTTTATTTTCATGAGTTTTTAATATATAGTTGAGTTATATTAAAATCATGAAAAAGGATAAGCATGATGCATACAATTACCTAGTTAAATATAAATAGTTATATTTAATAAAAAATTTTGCAGCACGCTACTTTGATTTACCATTTTTTGGTAATATTTTAATTGTTAATTTATTAATAATGGAAATCAAAGTTGCATTGGGCATGAAACATCCATAGTTTAATATAATTGTTACATTAATTTCATGCAATGCAAGACAATATATATATAGTTTTATTATATTAACTTGAATATGATTGTTAATTATTTTAAAACTATAGTATGCATGACTATAGGGCTAATCATTAAAATTTTGAATAGTTTAAAACTTGATGATTAGAAACCGTCAACCTATAATAAAGATTGCAATAGGATCATAGGTAAATGTATTAATTTTAAAATGTTTAAAATTAATTAGACCTAAGATCTCGTTAATTCTAATAGGATTAGAATTAAGTCTTGCTTGGTTTTTTAAAAATAGTTTTAACCTACTAAGTAGGACAAACATTACTATGATTATAAGGGAACTCTACCGGTAAAGTTCCGTCTAAGGTTGGGGGTACTTAAGTTGACGGTTTACGAAACACCTCCTACCTGGGAACTGACTCGGAATACTGGAGTTGAATTAATCATGGTTAAATGTTAGCATGCAATGTCACTAGGTGTTGGATCAGTATGACAACCCTAGAGGGGGGGTGAATAGGGTTTAATGAAATTTTATAAACTTTTCACTACGGTGGGCCAAATTTAAACAAATAAGCAAACTTTTTACCAATAATTAATTTTAACACAAATTGATCAACAAATTAGAAATATATTTCAAACACCATAAATAATTCAAATGTAAATATTGTCCATAAGCATGAAGAACAAATATTAACAATTAATTTCATGCAATCTATGATAAAGAAAATTAATTGCAAAAATTAAATAGTAGAGGGTTAGAAAAATTAACACCAGAAATTTATAGTGGTTCGGCAAACGGCCTACTCCACTCCCCAAGCTCCTCTTGGGTGTTTGATTGAAGAACACGACTCTTTCCACGGCTTAGAGTCCAACCGGTACAATGTTCTTTTTCCGGGAGCAAGAACAAACCCGATCCTTTCCACGGTTTAGGATCAAACCGTTACAAACCGCTTTTTTTCGGGCTCAAGAGCAACCCTTACAATATTTGAAAATTTTAAGAACAAGATTACAAACTCTCTCAAAGAGTGGATATACAAATTTTCGCTCACAAATTTGTAAGAAAAATTCTTACAAATTAATGCCCTCAAATGGCTAAGATAAATAAAATTGAATAGCTCAAGAATCTCTCAAAATAAAACTCTCACAATAAATTTAAAGCAACATTGAAGAATTGGAGAGAAAAGAAGATGTAGAAATTTGAGAGAATTTAGAGGGAAGAATTATTCTTTAGTTTGTGAAAGAATGGGGGTATAAATAGGAGGAAGTTGAAGTTGAAGTTGAAGTTGAAAGAAATTTGAAATTTGAGCTTAATTTGGACCATTGGATCTTTGATCAATAGAAAATGAAAGGTGGAGATTTAATTTGAAAAAGAATTAATATAATATAATATAATAATATGAAAATAATGTTTGTCTCCAACGGTTAACTTCAAAAGTTTTGATTTTCTAATAATTATTATTACTTTTTTTAAAACAAACATTAATTGTGATGTGATTCTTTTCTTTTTTATTATATATATATATATATTGTTTATGTTACCAAACGGTAACTTTTTAGTATATATATATATATTTCTTTTTTTTTAAATCATTTTCTTTGTAATAATATATATAATATTTAAATAATCAAAAGCCCTACATGTCACTCTCTCATTGCTCCACATGTCGACGCCAGATTGGTCTATTGATGCTGACTCGGTATTTTTCGTTAAAACTTGTTTCGACTATAACTTCTTCGTTTTAGCTCCGATTTGAATGATTCAAGAGGGGTTGGAATCGTTGTTCCGAGCTCTACGCTATGGACACATTAAAACAATGAGATTTTCAGTAATTATAAATTGGGTTTGTTATCATCAAAACATTAATTAATTAATTAATTAAAATTAATTAATTTGAGATTAAGGGCCAAAAAGCCAACAATCTCCCCCTTTTTGATGATGACAAACCATACAAGAAAAATAACTTGAAATTCATATAAACCATAGGTAGCACATATATCAAGGGATAATTTCAATATGAAGTCCAACATATCGCCATAAAGATCATTCTTGAAATTCACTCAAAAATAAATTCTCCCCCTAATTAATATAATCAAAATCATAGCAAATTTATAACATATTTTTCTTAAACTTCTCCTCCTTTGGAATCATCAAAAAGAATAATTAAGAAAAATTTAGAACTCCATAAATGATTCCCCTAAAAACATGAACTCAAAATTTAGCACAACTCCCCACATGCTTTTCATATCTCCCCCTAACAAAATGCATTCTAAAAAAAAATGTAACAAGAAAATCGAGAAGCATTAATTAAAAGAAACTTCTAAAATAAAATTTTGCTTCAAAGATTACTTACTCCCCCTAAATAGATAAACAATATGCATAAGAGGGGTAGAGTTCCAAACATACCTCGATAAACTTCAACAACAATAAGTTTTACCTTTTTCATCTTCTTGTCAAGTTGAGTGGATGTACTCATAAAGGTTTTTGCAAAATTACCTTCAATGAACTTGTCTTTGAGTAATTTCTCTCAACATATCCACTTCAAACTTAGTAGACATATACTTAGAAAATACTTTAGTTATAATTTTTACATAAAGAGGAATAAAAAGCAATATCATGAAAATCATATAAATAGAACAATTCCACCTAAAAACATCCATTCTATTATAAAAAAATCAATAAATATCAAGGAGATGAAGCAACACTAGGAAAATTATCCAAACAATTTTGCACAAGATAAAATATCATGTTTGATCAATCTATTTCATACACATCATCAATAAATTTCACAAAATTTTCATTCGAAAAAAAAATATGGCACAAGTGAAGTGAAATTTCAAATAGAAATTTAATTCTGATGGATATGCACATAAACAAAATTTTCATACACAAAGGATACATAAGCAAATTAATCTTAAAAGGATCAACTTTTCAATTTATCAAATCCAAGCAACATTTAAAACATTATCATGATACCAAAATATGAAATGTAAAACAAGCATATCATCACATAGGCCACTTAATAAGAATTTATCAAATAAACATATGCAAATAATACCATAAAAAGATTAACTAAATAAACACTAATACCAATTGTTTTTGTGCATAAGTCCACCCCAACTCATGTAAAAAAAAAAAAAAAATCAAACATGTATAGGCAAGACACATCATAAAAGAAAATATTGATACCAATTGTGGTTGATCATAGGTTAACCACGATCTATGTCATAAAGAAAATATCGATCAAATATGGACAAAAAAATCACGGAAATTAAGTAAGCACTTATGAGCAACATGCTAACAAAATTTTAGAGTATAAATCAATCTCATAAGTACTCCCCCTATGAAAAAGAATTCATGTAACGCCCCGTGCGCTTTGGGTGAATTTAAGTCCCGAGTTTAGAGTTGAAAGAAAATTAAATCATATTTTGGCTTGAACTTAGGGGTTTAATTTTTAAACCAAGGTGTTTGGGAATTTAACGTTATTAAATAAATCCCTCCCTAAGGTTTATTAGGCCTGATTTGTTTTCGGTTGATAGATTTTAGCGTTAAGTTCAGTACGCTGAATTATGAGATGTGGTTGGAAAATGGCTATTTTTGGGCTTTTGGTTATTAAGGAAAAAGAAAAGAAATTTTAAAGAAAAGGAAAAGAAGAAAAAAAAACCCTAGAAGCTCTCTTCTCTCTCCCTCCTTTAGATGTGTCGTGAAGGACCCCCCCAAGCCAAGCTTGCTCTGTTGCCTTCCCTCGCCGCCACTGCTCGAGTCTGCAGCCGCCACCGTCGACTCGCGCCGCCCTGCTCGTGGTCGTCGCGCCGCCGACGTTTGAAGCCGTGTAGGTAGCCGTTCGTCGCGCCTCTCTCTTCGCAGATCTCTCTCCCTCTCGTGCTGCCGTGGAACTCGACCGCCGTGAGTCATAGCCCGAGCGCCACCGCCTACCTGCCCCTAGCCGTCGTCGCCTGTTCGTGGGTCGTAGCGCTGCCGCTGCCCAGATCGAAGTCGTCGCCTCTCTTCTCCTTTGTTTCGCACAATTTCGGACAAGGTGAGACGTGGGTAAGTTTTTCCCCTTCCGATCTAGTTGGTTTGAGGCCTGATCTAACTCCTTCTTGTCCGTATTGGTTAGATCTCGCGCGGACAGCACCTCGAAGCGCCGTCTTCTTCGCGTTTCGGCCTTAGAACCGTGGGTAAACCTCTTTCCTTTCCTTTTTCCATGTGGTTTAAGGTCGATCTAAGGTTTCTCTTGGTTTAGTGTTGATAGGTCTCGCATGCTTGGCGATTCGGAGTCTCGTCGACCTCGCTTCAGCCGATTCCGCCTCTGTCCAGCAGCATTCTTGGCTGTTTTTGGTGTCGTTTGGCCTTAGGTCGCTCCGGGTGGTAAGTTTATGCTTTACCCACTCTTGGTTGAAGCTTAAATTTGATTACCCATTAGCTTTAGGTGCTGAAAAGTTCAATGGTGTTCGATTTTCTGATCTGCAGCGCCGTCTAGGTGTTCGATTAGGTTCGAAACACCTCGACTCGAATACCCATTGCCCAAGGAGCGTTCTAATGCGTTGTTAGAGGTTAGAATAACCCGCCTATCGTGAAAGCGGGTCCGTTTGGTAAGTTTCCTCGCTGCCCCTAGCTTGATAGTCTCAAGTTTGTTGCCTACTAGATTATCTAGCCTTAGGAGCATGATTTAAGTCGTTACCCATTGCTTATCTAGGCTCGTAGGAGTTGCCCAATCCTTATAGGACCTAGCTTATGCATTTACGTGAGTTATCATGGTTGTTTGGGTTAAGATCAAGTAGTTTTCAAATGCCCATTAAGTCTCGTTGCCTTAGTATGTTTCTGTTCCGTTATAGGTTCTTGAAGCATGAGTTAGTGGGTTTTTCTTTGCTGTTTGTGGCTTAAAAAGCATGTTAGATTAGATCCCCATTAATTGTCTTAGTCTTAGTAGCGAGCCCGGTCCTTAGGAGTTCTTAGTGTGCTTTATGTGGGTCGTTTACTTGCTGTCCAGCGGCTGAAAAGCCTTATCTGGAGCCGTTTGGCGAACACCCATTGCCCGTCATGCCTTAGACATGGTTGCCCATGGTCTAAAGGTTTTGGGTTTTCATTTGGGGTACGTTTAAAGGTTGTTCAGCAAAGAAATGAGCTGGGTAGAGTGGTTTTGGCCCTAGTAGCTTGTTAGGTTGTTCTTTCTTAGTTTAGTCTTTGATGGTTGATGCGCAATTTGCTAACCGCAAGTGTACGGGTCAAGTAATAATATAGTGTTTTCATGATTAAACGAGTGTCGTCCTCTGGATTGGTTTTCTAGCAAATTAAGTACCGTGAATACTTTTGTTCAATTTTATTTAGGGAGCAAAACTCAATGATAAAGATAAAAATAAAGACTAAAATCATAAAATAAAGGTGGAGACTCAAATAGAAAGACTCTTAGGGAATTGATTTCATTGATTAAGATTGAGGATTGATTAATAGGAATGAATTGACCGTGCAATTATTCTACAAGCCAAGGAAACTTTTATCACGATTACCTCTCCCGAGTATAATTGATTCTCATGCATATAAACTAACTTGATATCCCTATCTATGTTCATTGACATGCAAGACATTATTCGGTTCGGTCCTTGTTATGCTTCTAAAGATATTCCAAATCCCGTCACAAACTTAGAATTTCTACTCTAGTCATGCAATTAAACAAGGTAAGTCTTAGGCCAAATCCTCCCTCCCGAGTTAGATTCAACACTTAAATCATTCAATTAGTGATCAAGTAATTGAAAGCATTAAACAAAATTGCATGCATAAAATAAAAACACATTCATACCTAAAATCAATCCAAAAACTAAAACAATTACATCAATCCCTAAGACAAACAACTAGCAATTCATAGTCTTTAAACCATAAACACTAATTGAAAGAAAAGCCATAAAAACTACAAGAGGTAAGGGAAAGAGAAAGGAAAACTCGAATCCGTCGAAACCGACACGTCCCCGTCACGATCTCCACGTCTTCTCGCTTGATTCCCGCTCCTTGGCCTTGCTTTAGCTCCCACCAAAGGTCTCTAGTCGAAATTAGGGCTAAAATCTAACCAATTGGACTCCCCCAATCTGTAGCACAAAATGATGAATTTATAGAAAATCTGCCGATAGCGTCGAGACGCTATAGACAGCGTCGCGACGCTGTCGCGATACTCCGGATTTGGAAAATTCGCTGAAAGCGTCGCGACGCTGGTCCTAGCGTCGCGACGCTATGAATTTTTTTTTTTTTTTTTAAATCAGCTGGGCTGAATTTGACTTCTTCCAACTTGATCCTTTTTCGATCTTTTAGCCCTTATTCATGTCCCGACCACGCAATTAGCTCAAATATTTATTTCCTACAAAAACAACACAAAAACCGCATCATTTTGGCCAATAAATTATAAAAGGCTAGCTAAATTAATTAGGGAAAACTAGCTAGCTATGCTCGCTATCAATGGTAGCGTTTTTGGTTGTAGTTCGAGGTGCCTGTGGAGCTTGGTGCAAGTGTGCCTCGTTGGTATTTGGAAGCGTGTTTGTAAGTAGTTTCTACTTGCTCGATCTTGTTTGACTGTGTGAAGCATGACGGATGTTTTATGTTGTATCGTTGTTCTTGTGAAAAGCATGTTCTGATATTTATACTTGTTCTGAAATGCTTGAGATGAGTTTACTCTGTTCAGTGCTTGTGATAAGCATTTGTTTTATTGTTTAAGTATGAGATATGTGATTCGCTGAGTTGTTGTTTAAGCATGTTGTGTTTGGGTTCAAGCATGTGGGTTAGGCTAGCTTGTGTCACGGGAAGTGTAGCATAAGTCTAGCGGTAGCGTTGCATGACGCGTAACTCATGTGTAGGTGCACAGCGTGGCGCGTAATTCACGTGTTTGGTTTAGCGTAGCATGACGCGTAATGCATGCGAGTGGTTGCGTAGCATGGCGCGTAATGCATGCGGAAGGATTTGCATAGCGTGGCGCGTAATGCACGTGTTGGTTTGCGCGGCATGGCGCGTAATTCATGCGATAGGTGTGGAGCATGAGGCGTAAATCATGTGTGGTCTAGTTGTGTGTGTGGGTGCATAGTGTGGGATGCATATGCATGGTGTTGTTTAGTGCTTGTGGCATGATTTGGTTTATTGCTTTGAGAGCATGTTAGTTTTTACTGCTTTTGGAAGCATGATGTAATGCGTGTGAGAAGCATGCTGAGTGTAATTGTTTGATGCCTGTGATCTAGCTCGTGTGAGCTACTTACCAGTACCGCGGTTGTACTGATACTCCCTCCCCACCTTCCCCCCAACATTTTAGATGTTGCAGGTATCGAGGATGATCCGGACCTTGGTGGCGAGGAGGAGAGCGGCGAGGAAATATTCCTAGAGAGTTGTTTTCTGTTATTCTTATAGTTGCTTAGTTGGTAGTTTTAAGCTGTCAAATTTGTAGTTCTATGATGGTGAGGGATTCACCTGAGGAAAGGTTTGTTTTCGGGTTATGAACTAGTCTTGTTCATTTTGTTTAAGTTTAATAAATGCTTAGCTAGTGGCCTAGTTGTTTCTGTTTAATAAATGTCTTTATGTTTCCGTTGCATGATTTTCACCTTGTTGCATGTTATGGTAAAGTATGGCTTGTCTAGAGGAGATAGGCTTGTGAAATCTGACTGTAGTTGGGTGGAGTTTGGTTGGATGCTTTTATAGAAGTGTTTAAAAGTCTTTATCAGGTGTTTAAAATTTTGGGATAACCGGTTTTACGCCGTTATGCTGCCGAAATTTTCGGTACATTCGGTTTAAAGAGCGTTGTCCTAAATGGTTGAGAGTCTAGAGTAGGTAGTAGCGCCGCTAGGCTAGAGGTTAGAGAACCTGGGGCGTTACAATTCAACAACTATTTTCAAACAAAATTTAAAAACAATCAACTTTTAAAAAATAGCAGAACTTTGAAATTAATTTCCAAAGTAAACATATGGTTCATGGCCAAAAAGGATTTAATCAAACAACGTAACATACATCCATCAATAACAATAATTCTTATTTTCAATTTCTATAAAATCAAATTAATATTTGGATAAATCAATGACCAATAAATTGGATAAATATCAACATTAAAAACCAATAATCTAATATCATGCAAAATATGCCAAAATATATATGGAATCATTTCACATGGCATAAAATCCAAATTTAAAAAGGCAATAAAGATTATGGATAAATCTCAAGAACATTCTACCACAAATTTTCAAGAGCATTAATCCACTAATCCCTAAATATTCAAGCAATGCACATAAATGCCAATAATATTCTCAAGTATCTCACAGACATTTAATCTAATAGTCAACAAAATTCAAGAAACGATATTTCACTTTCTAACCCATTAAGAAGATATAATTTTCATATCAATAAAATGATAAACTATCAAGATACAAAATTACTGAAAAAGCCATTTTCCTTGATGTGTTCAAGCAAGCCACTAAGTTGCTCCAATGAAACTTATTTCCAAATTATAAAACCAAAGCAACCACTTGCTTATTGAAATCACACCTACAAAGACAAAGCTCAACCAAAAGATCTCGGTATCCATTTCTTGGGTCCTTCATTGTTAGTATGCATTGATTTTGGAACCCATTTTAAATTTGTTCCAACACTTTTAACATTCATTTTTGGCACATAACGAATGTCAAATTTATTATCAATTTTGCCACAATTATTAGACAAGAATTTCTTCTTAATAATTTGATTTTGCACAATATTTTTTTTTAAGAAATTCTTCCTTGGAGCATTTTTCAATTTAAAACAATTTGGTCTAATATGACCTTTAACTCCACAAAAATGACATGTAGGTATAAATGTAGACTTTACATTCATATCTCTAACCTTTCCATGCCTATGTACAAACTTAGTACTATGCACACATTTAGATTTTGCATGAACGTGCTTAGGCACTAATTTAGCATTATGCAAAAAATTAGTTCTAGCATAAGCATGTTTAGGCACAATATTCAATTTTACATGCATATTTCTATCATTTCCATGATTATTCTCATTATGAGCCAATTTTGATCTAGCATGAGATTTTCTAGGTACAAATTTTGATTTTTCATTAATATTTATAACATTTTCATGCTTTGGCACAAATTTATGTTTAACAAAATTAGGCACATTGTGCATGACATCTTTAGGCATAGAATGAGTAGTTTGAGCATATTTCAATTTAAAGCATTTAGGTCTAATGTGACCTTCAATACCACAATGATGACATACAGGCACGAAGTTAGATTTAACATGCTTAGACACAACCTTAGGCATGTTAAGCTTAGGCATATTAGGAGATGCTTTAACAAAGATAGTTTTAGAACTTGAAGGAGTAGAACATTCATCAATATAGCCTAAACCTCTTTTATCACCAAAAGGCTTGCCTACTTCAATTATCTTGTCTAATCCTTGAGCACCTATTGTCAACTTTTTAATAGATTCTTTTGCAATTTCAAGCTCTTTACTAGCAAGCATTTCTTTTTCTTTAAGCATATGCAAAAGATTATTTTTCTCACAATTATCAAATTCAAGAAATTTAATTTTGTCAATAAAGGAAATTTTCTCTTTTTCTAAAGATGTATTGCTAGTTTCCAAAATAGCAATTTCATTTTTCAAACTAGCAATTTTATCTTTTAATTCCAAAGAAAAAGATTCAATTTTCTCATTCTTGTTTCTCAAATCATTCAATTAATTTTTTAATTCACAAGATAAAGATTTGAGATCCCCATTTTCTTTTTCAAGAAATTTATTTCTATTAGTCAAAGTATTCTTTTCATCACAACAATCATCAACTTTCTCATGCAACAATATATTATTAGCTCTATTTTTCAAACAATCATTTTCATCTATCAAAGATTTATTTTCAATGGACAATGCATTATACTTCTTTGATAGCCTAACATATTTAGAGCTAACCTTTTCTAAATCATGTTGCATACTTTCAAAAACATCATATAATTCATCATATGAAGGGGATTTTCGATTTACCTCATCCTCATCGATTTCGACATCGCTCCCATCATTCGAATGAGCCATCAAGCATAAGGAGGATCCATCACATTTTTCTTTTTCTACTCCATGAAATTTTTCTTGATTTTGAGAATTGTAATTCTCCTTCACACCAAATAAATCATTAGAAGTACAAGGAGAATTTTTAACACTATAAACATCATCAAGAAATTTCCAAATATCATATGCATATGTAAAATGTGAAATTTTATCACATAAATTTTTATCTAAAGCACAACATATGATATTTATAGCTTGAGAATTTAAAGAAAGCATTTCATCATTTAATTTTGATTTTGATAAATAATTTTCACAAACATACAAAATATCAAAATCAATAGCAAGCAAAAACGTTTTCATTCTATGGCTCCAAATATCATACTTTTTGCCATCAAACAATGGAGGTTTATCAATACAATAACTTTCCATAAAATCTAAAGTTGTCATAGCTCTAGCAATTAAGCTTATCAAGAAAAAAAAAATTTCAAGAAGAGCAACCCGCTCTGATACCAATTGTTGGATCGGTATGACAACCCTAGAGGGGGGGGGGTGAATAGGGTTTAATGAAATTTTATAAACTTTTTACTACGGTGGGCCAAATTTAAACAAATAAGCAAACTTTTTACCAATAATTAATTTTAACACAAATTGATCAACAAATTAGAAATATGTTTCAAACACCATAAATAATTCAAATGTAAATATTGTCCATAAGCATGAAGAACAAATATTAACAATTAATTTCATGCAATCTATGATAAAGAAAATTAATTGCAAAAATTAAATAGTAGATGGTTAGAAAAATTAACACCAGAAATTTATAGTGGTTCGGCAAACGGCCTACTCCACTCCCCAAGCTCCTCTTGGGTATTTGATTGAAGAACACGACTCTTTCCACGGCTTAGAGTCCAACCGGTACAATGTTCTTTTTCCGGGAGCAAGAACAAACCTGATCCTTTCCACGGTTTAGGATCAAACCGTTACAAACCGCTTTTTTTCGGGCTCAAGAGCAACCCTTACAATATTTGAAAATTTTAAGAATAAGATTACAAACTCTCTCAAAGAGTGGATATACAAATTTTCGCTCACAAATTTGTAAGAAAAATTCTTACAAATTAATGCCCTCAAATGGCTAAGAAAAATAAAATTGAATAGCTCAAGAATCTCTCAAAATAAAACTCTCACAATAAATTTAAAGCAACATTGAAGAATTGGAGAGAAAAGAAGATGTAGAAATTTGAGAGAATTTAGAGGGAAGAATTATTCTTTAGTTTGTGAAAGAATGGGGGTATAAATAGGAGGAAGTTGAAGTTGAAGTTGAAGTTGAAAGAAATTTGAAATTTGAGCTTAATTTGGACCATTGAATCTTTGATCAATAGAAAATGAAAGGTGGAGATTTAATTTGAAAAAGAATTAATATAATATAATATAATAATATAATATGAAAATAATGTTTGGCTCCAACAGTTAACTTCAAAAGTTTTGATTTTCTAATTATTATTATTATTTTTTTTTTAAAACAAACATTAATTGTGATGTGATTCTTTTCTTTTTAATTATATATATATATATATATATATATATATTTTTTTTTTTTTTTTATTTTACCAACGGTAACTTTTTAGTATATATATATATATATTCCTTTTTTTTTAAAAAATCATTTTCTTTGTAATAATATATATAATATTTAAATAATCAAAAGCCCTACATGTCACTCTCTCATTGCTCCACATGTCGACGCCAGATTGGTCTATTGATGCTGACTCAGCCGCCACGTCATCGCCACCGGTATTTTTCGTTAAAACTTGTTTCGGCTATAACTTCTTCGTTTTAGCTCCGATTTGAATGATTCAAGAGGCGTTGGAATCGTTGTTCCGAGCTCTACGCTATGGACACATTAAAACAATGAGATTTTCAGTAATTATAAATTGGGTTTGTTATCATCAAAACATTAATTAATTAATTAAAATTAATTAATTTGAGATTAAGGGCCAAAAAGCCAACACTAAGTTTATTAAAAGAGTTTAATACACCTAGATCTTTAGAGTAAAGACTTTACATTACTATGGTTGAAAGGGAACTCTCCCGGTTACGTTCTGTCTAAGGCTGGAGGTATTTAAGCTGACGATTTACGGAACACCTGCTACCTGGGAACAAACCCGGAACCTGAGTTGAAATAACCATAGTCATGTTAGCATACGGTGTTGCTAGGTTTGTTAAAAGAGTTTAATTCACCTAGAACATTACAAATCTTATTATAATAGTTATAATAGGATTAGACTTAGATAAATTGAATTAGCCGGATTTATCTAGGTTAATAAACCCTAAAATATACGGTAGGTCACTTTAGTGGAAGGTAAAATCAAAACTTGATTTAAATCGAGTTTTTACTCCTACGTCCCTATATTTGCAATGTGAGATCCATGCTCGGCTTCGTGTCATTTTAGCGCGACCTCCCTTCGGAAAGTGTTTGCATGAGTCAATAACAAGGTGAATGGGGAAAGTGCCCATAGTAAGTGGGAGCGAGACACGTGTCAACGTATCCCTCGGTCTCCACCCATAGGTCACACCGTGAGAGTCTTATGATCCGCCTGCGTGTTGTCCTGGAGCAACCATCCCTTCGGAGGGTCTGATCATAAGATTCATAACACCGTGAACTCCTGGAAAGGATAGGGTCACTTAGGCTAATTACCAACAGTTGTCTTTCCCTTCGGTAGCCTATTGGTGCGTGCCTTTGGGATCTGAAAGTGGGAGGGTTACACTTACGAGGATAAGTTAATTCGTTAACGAATCCTTGACCGAACGACGGTGGTCAATGTCTATAGGAATATGAGTTATTCTGGTGATAGAATTGACTGAGAAGTGTCTCATTTTAGAGGAGAAGTAGCTGATCACCCTTCGGTGGCTGTTTCTCTAAACCTCTAAAGCATCGTTGCTAAACATAATCGATAGTTTGTTAGGGTTCTTTGATTGATTGTTTGCAAAATTGATTGGATTTGTGCAATTGTTTTGTTTGTCTGTTTGATGGGTTAAGACAAAGATAACTAATACGGTAAAAGTTTATTTTTCCAGCAATGTCTTCCTCTATCATCGCTTTATTGAAAAATGAAAAATTAACCGGCGAGAATTTTCCTACGTGGAAATCCAACCTTAATACAATTCTGGTTGTTGAAGATCTCCGGTTCGTCTTAACGGAGGATTGTCCTCCAGTTCCCCCTCGCAATGCATCCCAAGTGATAAAGGATGTGCACGACCGCTGGACTAAGGCCAACGAAAAGGCCCGTGTCTATATCTTGGCTAGCTTAACTGAAGTTTTGGCCAAGAAATATGAGAACGTGGAAAGTGCAAGGGAAATTATGAATTCCCTTCAGGAGATGTTTGGATTACCATCCTACCAGCTCCACCACGAGGCTCTAAAAAAATCCATAACTCTCGCATGGAAGAAGGACAATCTGTTCGAGAACATGTTCTCGACATGATAAACCAATTCAATATTGCGGAAGCTAATGGTGGAGTCGTCTGCGAAAGAAGTCAGGTTACGTTTATATTGCATTCACTTCCATAAAGTTTTATGCAATTTCGAACAAACGCTAGCTTGAATAAGATTCAATTCAACCTGACTGCCCTTCTAAATGAGCTACAGGTTTATGAGTCCATGCTGAAAAGCAAGGGCAAAAATGTGGTTAAAGGAGAGGCCAATGTGGCCCATTCCAAAAAGTTCCTGAAGGGTTCATCCTCAGGAACTAAATCTGTACCTTAAGTTTCTTCTTCTTCAAAGAAGATACAGAAGAAGAAGGGTAATAAGGGGAAAGCTCCTACTAAAGCTGCTCGAGACAAGGGAAAGGCCAAGGATGTGGCTGATAAAGGCAAGTGCTTCCACTGCAATGTGGATGGTCACTGGAAAAGGAACTGCCCTCGATACCTTGTAGAGAAAAAGAAGGACAAGGAAGGTAAATTTGATTTACTTGTTTTAGAAACGTGCCTTGTTGAACATGATGAGTATGCCTGGATTTTAGATTCCGGAGCAACTAATCATGTCTGTTCTTCTTTTCAGGGAAATGATTTCCAACAGCTTCAAGATGGTGAGATGACACTCAAGGTTGGAACGGGAGATGTCATTTCAGCAAGTGCAGTGGGAGCTACGAAGTTGTTTTTCAGAAATAAGTTTTTGTTTTTAGAAAACTTGTATGTTGTTCCTCGAATTAAGAGGAACCTTATTTCTGTTTCTGGATTGTTAGAACACAATTATTCTATTTCTTTTGAATTAAATGAAGCGTTCATTTCTCGAAATGGATTATTTATATGTTCTGCTAAGCTAGAAAACAACTTATATGTGTTAAGACCAACCAACACAACAGCGCTTTTAAATCATGAGATGTTTAAATCGGCTGAAACGCAAAATAAAAGGCAAAAGATTTCTCCAATAAGTAGCAACACATATCTTTGGCACTTACGTCTTGGTCATATTAACATCGATCGGATCGGTCGTTTGGTAAAGAATGGACTTCTAACCGATTTAGAAGACGAATCTTTACCACCCTGTGAATCGTGTCTCGAGGGTAAAATGACCAAGAGGCCTTTTACCAGAAAAGGTTATCGTGCCAAAGAACCTCTAGAGTTGATACATTCGGATCTTTGTGGTCCAATGAATGTAAAAGCTCGAGGAGGTTATGAATATTTCATCTCTTTCATAGATGATTATTCTCGATATGGTTACTTATACCTAATGGGTCACAAGTCTGAAGGTTTTGAAAAGTTCAAAGAGTTTAAGACTGAGGTAGAAAACCTATTAGGTAAGACAATTAAAACACTTCGATCAGATCGAGGTGGAGAGTACATGGATCAAAGATTCCAGGACTATATGATAGAACATGGAATCCAATCCCAACTCTCAGCACTTGGTACACCTCAGCAGAATGGTGTATCAGAAAGGAGAAATAGAACCCTGTTAAACATGGTTCGTTCTATGATGAGCTATGCTCAATTGCCTAGCTCGTTTTGGGGGTATGCAGTAGAGACTGCAGTTCATATTCTAAACAACGTTCCATCAAAAAGTGTTTCTGAAACACTATTTGAGCTTTGGAGGAGGCGTAAACCTAGTTTGCATTACTTCCGTATCTGGGGTTGTCCTGCACACGTGCTAGTAACAAATCCTAAGAAACTGGAACCCCGTTCTAGAATATGCCAATTTGTTGGTTATCCTAAAGAAAAGAGAGGTGGTCTGTTCTACGACCCTCAAGAAAACAAAGTGTTCGTATCGACAAACGCTACTTTCTTGGAGGAAGACCACATTCGAGATCACAAACCACGTAGTAAACAAGTATTAGGAGAAGCTACAGAAGAGTCAACAAGGGTTGTTGATGAAGCTGGTCCTTCAACAAGAGTTGATGTAGGAGCCAGTTCTTCACGTCAATCTCATCCTCCTCCCATAGTGGGAGGGCCTCGACGCAGTGGGAGGGTTGTGATACAACCTGACCGTTACTTGGGTTTAACTGAAACACAAGTGGTCATTCCTGATGACGGTGTTGAGGATCCATTGTCTTATCGACAGGCAATGAATGATGTAGATAAAGACAAATGGACCAAAGCCATGGACCTTGAGATGGAGTCTATGTACTTCAATCAAGTTTGGGAACTTGTAGATCCACCTGAAGGGGTTAAACCCATAGGGTGTAAATGGATCTATAAGAGGAAAAGAGATGCTGTTGGGAAAGTACAGACTTTCAAAGCAAGACTTGTAGCAAAGGGTTATACCCAAAGAGAAGGGGTGGACTATGAGGAAACTTTTTCTCCTGTTGCTATGTTACAGTCAATAAGAATTCTCTTATCCATAGCCACATTTTATGATTATGAAATATGGCAAATGGATGTCAAGACTGCCTTTCTGAATGGTAATCTTGAAGAGAATATCTTTATGTCTCAGCCCGAAGGGTTCATAACCCAAGGTCAGGAACAAAAAGTTTGTAAACTGAATCGATCCATTTATGGGTTGAAACAGGCTTCCAGATCTTGAAACATTAGATTTGATACTGCGATCAAATCTTTTGGCTTTGACCAAAATGTTGATGAGCCTTGTGTATACAAGAAAATCAACAAAAACAAAGTAGCTTTCATAATACGTTATGTTGATGACATCCTACTCATTGGGAATGATGTAGGATATCTGTCTGACGTAAAAGAATGGCTAGCGGCCCAATTCCAAATGAAAGATTTAGGAGAGGCCAAATATGTTCTTGGAATCCAGATCATTCGGGATCGAAAGAACAAAACGCTAGCCCTGTCTCAAGCAACGTATATCGACAAAATGTTGTCCAGATATTCGATGCAGAACTCCAAGAAGGGCTTGTTGCCTTTCAGGCATGGGGTTCACTTGTCAATGGAACAGTGTCCTAAGACACCTCAAGAAGTTGAGGATATGAGACGGATTCCCTACGCCTCAGCAGTGGGCAACTTAATGTATGCGATGCTCTGCACGAGGCCTGACATTTGTTATGCTGTAGGGATAGTCAGCAGATATTAGTGAAATCCGAGGTTAGACCACTGGGTCGCCGTTAAAGGAATCCTAAAGTATCTTCGGAGAACGAGGGACTATATGTTGGTGTTTGGGGCTAAAGAGTTAGTTCTCACTGGATACACCGACTCTGACTTCACGTCTGACAAGGATTCTAGGAAATCCACGTCGGGGTCAGTGTTTACCCTTAACGGGGGAGTTGTAGTTTGGAGAAGCATCAAGCAAGGATGCATAGCGGACTCAACCATGGAGGCTGAGTATGTAGCAGCTTGTGAAGCAGCCAAGGAAGCGGTTTGGCTAAGAAAGTTCCTGACAGATTTGGAAGTAGTTCCAAATATGGACTTGCCCATTGTTGGGTTTCATGCCCTAAAACTCGTAGATAGTGAATGTAAACAAATTGTATACTTGTTTCAATAAAGTGTTATTGAGTTTCTACAATAAAGTGTTATTGTTAAATACTGCACAATTTGACCCAAATCCAATAAACTAAGATCCAAGGTTGTTTACATGTGACTTGAACTAGTATGTGGGGACATACGGGGATCGGTGTTCAAGTAACAACCTAAAAGGTCTATAGTACAAGGATAAGGTTGGGTACCTTATCCTGGTAACACTATGTGATACGGCCCGCTTTGTATTTGATACAGACGTATTGATCTAAAGCGTCCATGTAGTAGACATGCAAGCGGGGGTATACTATGCAATGAGTTTGCATAAGATCGGACCATGAAATGGTAAACCACTAGATATAACACCGTTAACTAGTTAGGTTACTGTTTCAATAGGATGACGTAGGTAACTCAGTCTTAATCCTGAGTGTGTCATGAACTCCTTCTCATGAGGGATTGTCCTTTGATTAGCATGGGTGAGAGTGGCCAATACGCCGACTCAATATGCATTCCTTTTTGGGGACAAGACCGAGTGGGAGGCTGGGGACATGACAACACAAGAAGGAATTCACTCCTTCCCACTTCTAGGAGAAGTAGATGAGTGTTCCCTTAAGTGGTGACTCTGGGACTTGAACAAAGGGATCCCGTCCTCTCACTGGCCCGAGAGGGACTTTCTGTTTATTGGTTGGACCATAAACAGGCTGTTCATTAGAGGAGCACTGGTACTTAAGGAGACAGATGTAACACAGGGGTAAAAGGGTAATTTGACCCAGCTGTAGTTACGGACACTCGTGAAGGATTGACTTACCGGTATAGGTCTATATCCGTGGACACAGAAATGTTCTACAGTGAGAAGAGTTCAGCTGTGGGTCTTTAGTGGAATGACCCACAGTTAATGAATATTGGTTAACCTGATTAATGAGTTTAATCTATTAACCTCATATCATTGGAGCTTCTGATCTGTAGGTCCATTAGGTCCCCCTGCTAGCTCGTAAAGAGTAATTAGGAACAAATATATCTTGAGAGAATTTGAATAGTTCAAATTCATATTGGGAATTAAGTTAATTGTATGAGATACAAATTAATATAATGTATAGTGATGCATTAAAATATAAAGTCTAATTTGAAATTAAACTTTATTATATTGAGAGATTGATATATTTGAAAGAGTTCAAATATATATCTAATTAAATATATGGTATTTAATTAGAAGATGAATTAATTAATTATTCAATTTAGTTTAAATTAAATGAGATTTAATTAAACTATAGTCTATGAGAGAAATAAATTTTTGAAGGAGTTCAAATATTAATATGAATTTGATTCATATTAAATTTATAGGATATAAGAGAATTTGAAGGAGTTCAAATTTTAATATGAATTTGATTCATATTATAGAATTAATTAATTGAAGACCTGAAATTAAATATATGATATTTAATTGGGTAATTAATTAATTAACTAATAGAAGGTCTGAAATTAAATATATGATATTTAATTGGTGATTAATTAATTTAAAGAATTAATTAATTGGAAATTAATCAATTATGAAAATGATTAATTATTTATGGAAGTAATTAATCATTTATGGAAATGATTTAATCACTTATGGAAGTGATCAATCATTTATGGAAAAGATTAATCAATTATGGAATTGATTGGTTATGGAATTGATTAATTATGGAAAAGATTAAATCAATTATGGAAATAATTGATTTTAAATGAATATTTTATTCATGGCCTTTCTCCTATAAATAGAACACTAACCCTAGGGTTTATGTGATAGACTACAACATATGGCCACCATAAGGCCCTCTCATATTCTCTCAACTCAAGAAAACTCTAGGGAGAATTTTCCCATTCAAGATTAGGTAGTCTAACAACTACGTTCCTAATCTCAGAGTTATAGCAGGGAAGATCAATTGGTGGTGTCCCAATTGTTGACGCTCGGTCCAAAATCAAGAAAGGCGTTGAAGTATTCAGAGTCGTCAACGGAGGTATGTTTCTCATCGCTTAACCTTTTGCCAATGTATTGATATTTTGTAGAACAAAATTAATTTACGAACGGTCCAATTGCTTCCGCTGTAACGGAATTGGGAATTCCAATCCTTCACCCATTACATTATACTGTGACAACAGTGGGGCTGTAGCCAATTCTAGAGAACCTCAAAGCCACAAACGAGGAAAACACATAGAGAGAAAGTATCACCTGATATAGGAGATTGTGCAACGAGGAGATGTGATCGTCACTAAGATCGCCTCAGAGCACAACATTGTTGACCCTTTTACGAAGGCTCTCCCGACTAAAGTGTTTGAGGGTCATCTAGAGTGTCTAGGTCTACGAGGTATGTACATTGTGTAATCTAGGGCAAGTGGGAGATGTGTAATAGGGTATGAGGATGCCCTAGTTTATTGTATTTACCATTTCCAACTTTAGATTATTTGTACATGTTCTTTCCCATTATCTTGAGTTTTTAGTTCAAGTGGGAGTTTGTTGGGTTTTATGCCCTAAAACTCGTAGATAGTAAATGTAACATTTTACCGAACATTAATAAAATAGTTTATTTTGTTTGTATTTAGAAGATCTTGTCTTATTAACCCTAATCCAATAAACTAAACATCCTAGGCTGATAGTATGAGACTTGAACTAGTATGTAGGGACATACGAGGATCAATGTTCAAGATTCAGCCTAAAGGGTCTATAGTATAGGGATAAGGTTGGGTACCTTATCCTGGTGACACTATGGATACGACCCACTTTGTATTATGATACAAACGCTATGATCCAACACGTTCATGTAGTTGACATGCGAGTGGGGGTATCCTATGCAATGAGTTTGCATAAGACCGGACCGCGAAATAGTTAACCACTAACGGTAACACCGTTAGTTGGCTTGGTTTCTATTTCACTAGGATGACCTAGACAACTCAGTCTCAATCCTGAGTGGATTATGGACTTCTGTTCACGAGGAGTTTTCCTTTGATTTGTATGGGTGAGAGTGGCCAGCACGCCGACTCAATAAGCCTACCATTTTGGGGACAATACTGAGTGGGGAGCTGGGAACATAATCACACAAGATGGAATTCACTCCTTCCCGACTCTAGGGTAAGTAGATGTGTGTTCCCTTAAGTGGTGTCTCCGAGACTTGAACAATGGGCCCAACCCTCTCTATGGCACGAGAGGGACTTCTGTTTGTTGGTTGGACCTCAAACAAGTTGTTCATTAGAGGAGCACTGGGGACTTAAGGACAAAGATGTGAACCAGGGGTAAAACGGTAATTTGACCCAGCTGGAATACGAACACACGTGAAGGACTGACTTGTAGTATTGGTCGATATCCGTGGACACAGAAATATTCTACAGTGAGAAGAGTGCAGCTGAGGGTCTTTAGTGGAATGACCCACAGTTAACGAATGGAGACTAACTTGGTTAATGAGTTTAAGCCGATTAGTCTCCTATCGTTGGAGCTTCTGATCTGTAGGTCATTTAGGTCCCACTGGTAGCTCGTAAAAAGACTTGAAGCAAACAAATATAAATTGTAAATTGAAAGTGTTCAATTTATCCTGGGAATCGTATAATGTATATTGATGCATTATAATATAAAGTTTATGAAACTTTATAATATAATTTTTGAATTAATTTCAAAAATAAATTCTTGAGAGAAAATATTTGAAAGAGTTCAAATAAATTTAATATGAATTGGATTCATATTAATTTTAATAAAATCCCTAAGATTAAATATATGATATTTAATTGGGTAATTAATTAATTATGGAATTAATTAATTATTTATTAATTAGAGACCTTTTCCTATTAGGATAGAAAATATTTGAAAGAGTTCAAATAAATTTAATATGAATTGGATTCATATTAATTTTAATAAAATCCCTAAGATTAAATATGTGATATTTAATTGGGTAATTAATTAATTATGGAATTAATTAATTATTTATTAAAATTAGATATTGTTCAGATAATAGATTTGAACATATTCCTAGACCTTTTCCTATTAGAAAAAGGTCTTGGTCTTTACCTATATATAGGACCCCTGGGGTGGGGTGAAAGGCATCCCATTGTCTCTCATTCTCTCAGAGATCTCTCCCAAAAGACTCCCACAAGTCTCCTGCTTCAAGAAGTCTTAGAGATTTACCGGTGTAGCCGATTGGTGGTGTTCGCACAAGAGGGTTGCTGCGTTTTCATTCTTATTGGCAAGAAAAGGCGAATTGATTAAGGCTTTCTACAAAAGTAAGTTTTCTATGAAATCCTTGATCACTAGGATCAATCTAGTTGATTTTTTAGCATGTTTATAGCCTATGTACAGCCCATTAAATATAGATTTATTGCTGTAATATTTTGCAAATTGTATTGGTATTTCAATTAGAATCTAAGACTCTGAGTAGGTTCGGTAATACTTTCTGCTGCGTGGGGCTTTTATCCCTTCATTGTCTAGTTGTTTGACCCAGTTAATTCTTTAAAGCTAGGGATAACTTCCTCATAAAATCTACCTCTGATGGGCAGACCCCCAAATGTCCAAAGATCCCATAGGGAAATTGAAAGTTCTCCCACACGAGTATGAAATGTATTGGTTGCAGGACACCAAGCTTCACAAAAAGCCCGAACTATATCGTTATTTCGATCATAAGTGTAAAGGGAAGCCATCACTACATCCAATAAATGAGCAGTCTGAAGCACCTCTTCATTTCGACCAACGACAAATTCCAATCACTCCCAATAGCGAGGAATGAAAAGAAATTCGCTTAAAATTTTCAAGGCGGATTCCCAACGAACTGATCCATCAATTATCCGGCGCCCTAACGTCACCTATGGATGTCGATTAGGATTTTGTATATGGATTGAGGATTCTAGAAACCAAGCCTTAGAATCTTGGTCTAAAGGCCTTTCTACGGACCAATCAGAAATAGTATGCAAATTTAGTGGTGGGGGCCATTGGGCTGCAAGATGTCCAGTCTTAGGCTCTTCTACTAAGAAGCTGAGTCCGCTTCTTATGGGTTGATTGTTGTCTTTCAGGAGAACAAGGTACGTCTTTTCAGAAACAATATGTTCTGCAAAGCACACCATGACTCTGCAAAATTTAAAGAAATGAAAGTTAACACAAGTCAAAAGAATAAGATTTTTACGAAGGTAAGTTAAAAATGATAATAATAATAATGCATCAAGGAAAATTTCCTAGGACTAATGTTTCAAAACATCATGACAACAAGAGTTCAAGGACGTCACATGTCCTTGTACTCATGCTGAAAGACGTGGCAACGGCAAAAAGTCCAAGGAACATGTCCTTGTACTCATGCTGAAGGACGTGGCAGCGACAAATGTCCAAGGAACATGTCCTTGTACTCGTGCTGGAGGACGTGGCAGCGACAAAAGTCCAAGGAACATGTCCTTGTACTCATGCTGAAAGTCCTTGTACTCATGCTGAACGACGTGGCAGCGACAAAAGTCCAAGGAACATGTCCTTGTACTCATGCTGAAGGACGTGGCAGCGACAAAAGTCCAAGGAACATGTCCTTGTACTCATGCTGAAAGGTGTGGCGGCGGCAAAACTCCAAGGAACATGTCCTTGTACTCATGCTGAAGGGCGTGGCGGTGCTGAAGGGCGTGGCAGCGGCAAAAGTCCAAGGAACATGTCTTTGTACTCATGCTGAAGGCGTGGCAGCGGCAAAAGTCCAAGGGACATGTCCTTGTACTCATGCTGAAGGCGTGGTAGCGACAAAAGTCCGAGGAACATGTCCTTGTACTCATGCTGAAAGACGTTGTACCTGCAAATAAAAAAACAACACTACAAAAAAAAGAGGTGTTTGCCTAACTTACCTTTTTGGTGAGTAGATGGATGTATTGTTCCTGCAACGAGAATATCGACAATGTGGTGTTAGTTCAGAAAGGTGAATGTTAAAAAAAAAAAAATAAGAGGAAGGATTACTTAGAAATTTGTCTCTCGAATTGAGGGGGGCAAAAGATGCCCGAAGCGTATATATATATTCTCCAAGTCTCCAAGTCAAGCTTCTTTCCTTAAAAGAAAGAAAGAAAAAGAAAAGGCAAAGAGGAAAAACAAGAGCATCAAATCAAATTAAACTAAGGATGTTGGAAGCTTATGGAAAATTGAAAATAGTCAATATCGGGTTATTTTGAAAATTTACCTTTATGGACTATAAACAAGGTTTATGAAAATTGTCCCTGCAAAAGAAAAGGAATGAAAAAGATAAATTAAAAGAAAAAGAGAAGAACAGAAATTTAGAAAGAAAAAAAAAGGTTAAAAAAAATAAAAGAAACCGTAAAAAAAAATGATGAAAGATAAAATTAAAAAGAAAAGAAAAGAAAGCTAAAAAAAAAGGGAAAAAAAGGATTTTGGAAGTTTGTTTAAAAAAAAAAAGAAGTTAAAAAAAAGAGAAAAGAAAAGAAATTAAAAAGGAAAACCGAGAGTTCAAAATTTTGGTTAGACAAAAAAGACTAAAAAAAAAAAGAAAGAGAGAAGTGAGTACACATCTATTTTCTAAAAATAGTAAAACAAAAAGTTTTTAAAAAAAAATTAAGGAGGCTAAAAAAGAGGGTCCATGTTTTTGCTAAAAAATTTTAAAAAAAAAAAATAGTTAAATCAAAAGCAGAAAATCGAAACAAAAAAAAAAAGAAAAAGAAAAAGTGAAGGTAACGTTTCCTTTACTAAAAGGGAAGGTTTAAATAAAAAAAAAAAAAAAAAAAAAAAAAAAAAAAAAAAAAAACCTCATTTTCTCTCTCACATGCGTGATCTTAAGGGAAGAAAAAAAGAACTCAAAGAAAATATAAAAAAAAAGGAGTAATTGTAGGGGGTGGCAAATTAATTATATGTAATAGCAAATTTAGCACAAGGTAAAAAGAATTGCAAATATGGCAAAAAATTAGAATACATTTTGATAATTCTCATTTTACCCTTATTGTTTTTTGAAATATTATTTCTACAATGGTTTTCCCTTTCTTCCATCATTTATTGTGCGTATTTTGAAATCTGTTACGATTTTTTTGTGCATTTATGAGGGTGGAGTTCTTGTGTGATTAATGTGTTTTTTTTCCCTCTGTTTTGTTGCTTTTTATGATGTTGAAGTATTGTTATGATTGTTTCTTCTTCTTTTTATTCTTCTTTATATATATATTTTGATAATATGTGGGGAGGGGGATTCGAACCACAGAACTTGTAGTTATCAGTACAACTTCATGTCAATTGAGCTAAGCTCTTGTTGGCCTTCTTTTTAATTCAAGAATGCCAAGAATACAATAGCAATTTTGGTGAGTGTTTGTATAGGTATATCAAAGTATATCACTTAATATACTCCAGTTAATCGTAGTCTATCACCGACTATCACTCGTCGAAGTCTATCACGGACTATAATTGATAGATAATGAAATACAAAGAATACAAGAATAGCAATTTTATGGTGGTGGTCACGGAGCTTGTGTGCTAGGCTTTAAAAATTATATTGTTGATTGAGAGTCGCTTGTTCGTAATGGTTATTTTTGGATTTTATGTTCTAATTACCATAAGAGACTTAAATTTTTTGTTCAATTTATGATTGTAGTATAATAATTTTGGATGAGTTTTCTAATTATCGAGATGATTGCAATGGAAAGTATTTTACTGATAGATTTCAATTAAATTGATTTCTATCAGTAACAATCATTGGTAGACTTCAATTAATTGATAATTATCTGATTTCTATCCGAGATAGAAACTGATAGACTTCAATTAACTGATTTCTAATCCTTGATAGAAAATGATAGATTTGAATTAAACTAATTTCTATCAGTGATACAAGTCAATATACTTTAATTAAATTGATTTCTGATAGAAACTGATAAACTTCAATTAAATTGGTTTCTATTAGTGATAGAAACTAATAGTCTTGAATTAAATTGATTTCTATCAGTAACAGAAAATGATAACCTTGAATTAAACGGTTTTCTATTAGTGATTATCACTAATAAACTTAAATTAAACTGATGGATATAAACTGATAGCCTTGAATTAAACCGAACTAATAGCCTAGAATTAAATTGTTCTCCATCAGTGGCTATCATTGATAGGCTTGAATTAAACACGATAAAAACTTATAGATTATGATTATCAGAGTCTATCAGTGTACACACTGATAGACTTCAATTAATCAAAGTCTATCAGTGTCTATCACTAATAGACTCCGATTAATTGAAGCTTATCATCAAAGTCTATCAGTATTTATCACTGATAGACTCCGATTAATCGAAGTCTATCAGTGACTATCAATAATAGGGACTGATAGACTATTGGAGATACTAAGGGTATTTTCGTAATTTAACGTATTTTTTGCTATTTTCGCAAATAATTGTATTTTTTTGTTATTTTTGCAATATTTTTGTCGGTTTTTGCTATCTGTGCAAAGCCCCCTTAAAAAAAGTTCATGTTTTCACTAAAGGGCAAAGAAATCAATATAAAAAAATTTAAAGCCAAGACGAAAAAATTTAAAAAAAAAGGGAAGTCACGGGTTTTTCTCCCCCTTTCCCTCTCTCACCACATTCTCTCTCTCCCACCATTCTCTCAACCACTCTTCTCTCTCTCAAACCCTTCACCCTCTCACTCCCCCGATATGCTTCTTTCTCCCTTCTATTCCACTTTTTTCCCTTTTCTTGTCGTCAATCCCACACGAGTAGCAACTCGTCGTAGTCACCGCCATGAAGGGGAGTGTCGCCGCCGCCGCGTTTCTGCAAGCAGCAGCTTGACGCACAAAAAAAAAAAAGAAGAAGAAGGCGTTTGTTTCTCTCCCTCTCTTTCTCTTTCTATAATTACTTGTCGTTCTTAAGAAAAAAAATTCTTGAAAGTTTACCATGAAAGAACGAATGGTGATGTTGAGATAAAAAAAGACTCGTCAACAAAAAGAATCAACGAAGAAGCAAAAAAGAAAAGAAAGGGGGAAACGTTCTATGAGTTAAAAGAAAAAAGAAGAAAGAAGTCATGGCAACCTGGATTTTTTTTTCCCTTCTAAGCAGTGATCAATCTGTACAAAAAAAGTTGCAGAGAAAGTAAGGGAGTAAAGAAAATGTATAAAAAGAAGAAGGAGAAAAGGCTTGCTGTGAATGTCAAAAAAAAAAAAAGAAAAAGAAAAAAAGGGAGAGGAAACGTACCTATCAGTCGTGAGTTAGAAAAAAAAAAAAAAAGTTTGTTGTGGTTATTTATAGGAATAAGATTTTGGATTCAAATAAGGAAGAGATATTGTGAGATTTGGGTTCAAATTGAACTTTATCTCTAACTAGATCCTTATCAAATTAGGAGTGCCAATTCAAATCATAATACAAGTGGGAAATTTAATTCAAATCAATTTTGAATAAAAATTCAAATTGATCCAATTTTAAAGTAAAGATAAATTGGATAAAATTCGAATTTGATTCGATTTGAATTAAATTAAATTTAGTATAGCTAAACTCTTGCCTAAATCAAATTCAAAGGGGGTATATTTGAATTCTATTCCTCAAATCAAAATTTGGATAGAATTTAACATTACTTCAACTAAAACTTTTCAAGCCTTATTTCAAATTCAAGGTATTTGAGGTTGAGTTTATCTTGAGATAATTTGGGTCTAATCGTTATTCGCCCCCAAATTAAACTTGAGCCAAAGTCAGAATGAAGAGAAATTACTCCAAATTCAAAGTTATATAGAATTTGGACACGACTGAAATTCAATATGGAATTAAAATCCAATTGGGGTTCAAGTTGCAATTTGTCGCCAAGCAAGTGGATCAAAATTTCGAAAAAAAAAAAAAGAAGAAAATTTCGAATTTTGATTAAATCGGCATAGCATATGTGTAAACAAAAAAAAAATCAAAATTTTGATTGACACATCAAGCGGAGTCAAAATTTAAAAAAATTTGGTTCCAAATAATTTCTTTTCGAGGTTCATCCACGCATAATTTGTGCCTAAATCTCGAAAAGGGGAATTTGTTGATGGAGAAATTTTGACCAGTCACGAATTGCCACGTCGTTACATAAAATTAATGACGAAATTAAAAATTAATTAAATGTGGAACCAATTATAAATTGACATGTGTCCCAAATTTAATTTGAAAACAAGGTTGGCCAATTATAAATTTATAGAGCCAAATTTCTATTTGATCAATTAATTAAAATTAAATTATTTTGATCAAATTATTTAATTTGACCAGTTAATTAAAAATAATAATTATTTGGATCAAATTTGGATCTTTTAAATGTTTGGGTCATATGGTTTTTGGATCAAATATGAACCAAACCCAAGACTAAATGGTTGAGCTCAAGACCAATAAAGCCCAAGCCCAAGTTGTTAGGCCCAAAAGTCTCCAGGGCCCATCCAAGGAGAACTCTATAAATAGAGGAGTTCTCCACCATTTCAAGGGTTCAGAATTTGGAGCTCTCAACCAGACTTAGAGAATTCAGAGAAATTCCCCCAAAACGGAAGACTGGAGACTCTCTGAAATCTATAAATTTCCAAGTACTGAACACTTATTGAAGACTGAAGACTCTTTCAAACTTAGAAGACTTCAAGTTCCAAGAATCCATTGAAGCTTCAGACTCGAGATCAAGAGTTTCAGCCCTCGAGTGAAACACATTCACACACAAGAGAGAATCAGAGGATTATGTACTAGAGATTGTATACTCACACACATACAACATTAATACAAATCAAAGTTTATTCCATGTGTCTCATTCATTTGAATTTACGTGTGAACACCCACACCACACCATTCCTTAACAACACACACATAAACTTCTTCTTTCTTTCACATCCCTCATACACAAAACTTCTCCCTATCATGACTCGCCTTCTATAGTTCGTTATTCTCTTGTCGTTCCTATCGATTGCCTTCTCATCTGTGGAAGAATCTAAACAGGCCCTGCATGTGAACCTCGCAACACGATCAAAGTTTGAAGAGGAGAATTTTTTTTTGTTCAATACATTTATTCAAACTTCATGCATGTACGAAGGAGGTTTCCATGTTCTTCCTTCATGGAAAAACCAACTTAGGTGTCAACTGTTGTGAAGCAATCAAGAGTATTCAGCATGAGTGTTTGCCAAAATTTCTCAACTACTTTCGAATTACAACAAAATAAGGCACCATTCTTACGTCCTACTGTGATATGGCTATTGTCCATTAAGTAAGATTATGCTCATTGGGAAGAAAATGATGTTTGTAATAGAATATATAATAATATGTGTGGGACTCAAGCTACATATTATATATAAGGTTATGGTGAATATTGTTATGGGTTATGTGGGTTTGTCGTGTGCGAATCAAAGTAATATTTGATGTATTATGCATTGTATTGAAGTACTGTTATTTTACTAAATATTAAATGAACTTTACTAATGTTATTTGTTGATTTTATATTTTCAATTGGTGTGGTCTTGTGGTGTAAGTTGGAAAACCAAACCCATGTTAAAAGTATTTTTTGTTGTCCCTCCTACATAACCCACGAGGCTTCCTTTTCTTTTCCGGCCACAGGTCCTACAACTTCCTTTGATCTTTGATGCGTGCGACCCAGTGACAACGTCCAACAACCCGACTCATGAGTTATTGTGTAGTTCAGATTGATGGCTAATCTTTTAAATGTTTAAAGAAAAGTGGAGATTTGGTGGCTCTCCAATATTGCTATGTCAAGTTGTATTAGTAGAAGATTGTAGGTAGATTCTTAAGCCCAATCTCCAATTGTGTTTTGCATCACAAATAGCTTCCAATTTTTATTTTATTTTATTTAATTACCAAATGCAGTTTATATATCTTAACCATAAAATTCAATCAAGAATTCTTAAATTAACAAATATAATACTCAAATAATTTGGAAGAATAGAAAAGAATAATGAAATAAACAAATGCTTCTTATTTAGAATAGAGTTCCCAATTTTTTAAGGTAGAAAATGTTGTATAAAACGTATTTGTTATATGTACATACAATTTAACTATATTTAAAGATCATACAGATTCAAGTTTCTCGCATAACTTTGGAACAATGTGATGGGAAGTATTATAAATGTTCAAACTTGGAAAAGGGAACAAATGTTGATTAAGTTATAGACACGTTGGTTTAATTTCAAATTAAACTAAAACTTGAAAGTTGAACTTATTTAAATATGATTTAAATATTGAGCTCGTACATAGGGATTAATGTTCGAGAACATTAATTTTGAGGATGGTTGGGATTAGTGGTAAAAATATTAATTCAATATTTGATATTAAATTAATATATTTATAATTAATTAATTAATTAAAATTTGAATTAAATATAATTATAAATTTTATTTAAAAGGAAAATGGAAATATAATTATGAATTATATTTAAGAATAAAATTAAGATTAATTTTGAATTAATTAATTCAAAATTAAAATTAATTTTAGGAGGGGTGGATTACACCACCTCCATGCACTTAACCCACCTAAGACACCTTAATCCTTCTCTGATTAGGTGTCCAATTTGCTGTCCAATTTTGGGGGTTTTGAGTCTCATAATTTCCTCTATATATTTAGAGCAAGAATGACTAAAGAAAAGTACGTGTTATGCTACCAATTTTGCTTCTCAAACCAATAAGTTCATAACTCCATAAAGCTTGAAACTCAAGCACTTTTCCTTCCAATTTCAATCACTAGAGGATCCCACAAATCCGTTCTAAAGGCTTGAGAATAGCAAGGAAGATCTTGTCGTGGTTCGTGATTAGTTGGTGAGGAAAAACAACACAACAATTGGTCCAATTTTGAGCTACAAAGAGGTTGGTATTCAAAGCTCTGTTTTAGTAACTTTGGATAACATGCTTTCTATGGTCAAATTGATGTTATTATGTGCCTAAGATCCAAAATTGCTTCCGCACGTTAGATATTAACCCCTTCAAATTTATCATTTAAATCTAAATTTCAACTAAAATTTTCGTATAACATAAAAATAATTTCTAATTTATCTATATAGACAATAATAAGATGTTGAAACTTTATACTTCTGTTCATTAAATTTAATATAATCTATCTTTTTTTTTTTACTATTTTCTCAATGTTTTCATTTATTTGTATTTTAAAATAAACTAGAAATTTCACGTGCTATGCACTTGTTTGCCTACTAATCTATACTAAACATCTACCTATTAGATTAAAAATAATAATAATTTGACTTTATTGTTTAGATTGGATTGATAAAATTTGAAGTTTCATTTTCTATCTTATTACTTTTCATATTATCTTTTTAGATAGTTCTTACTTAATTGATTGTAGATAAACATGCCAAATTTACTTTTGAAAATTTTCCAAACAATGAAAATAATGGCTAAACTGTTTTGTATTTTTTAATTATATGATTTTTCTTTCGATTATACCTCGATTTAATTTTCTTGTTCGCACCCTATTTTTAAGGCAGTTGTTATCTGATACGCAAATTGCTAACCGCAAGTGTACAGGCCAAGTTATAATATAGTGAAAATAAATTTCGAATGTCGTCCTCTGGATTGGGTTTCTAGCCAATTTAATTACCAGAAGTACTTTTGACCAATTTTATTTAGGGAACACACTTTAATGAACAAGAATGTAAATCAAACACAAAACAATAAAAAAAGTGCGACAATCTAATGGTGACAAAGGCCTTAGGGAGTTGATTTCACCAATTGGGATTATGGATTGATTAATAGATTAATAACATGCTATGATTCATAAATCAAGGAAACAACAATCATACATATCTCTCCCGAGCATACATAATTTTCTCACATGCAATGAACCCAATATCCCTATCTAAATTCATTAAACATGCAAGACATTAAGGTTAGTCCTTTTTACCGATTTCTAGAATTAACTATTATCTCCCGATATAATTAACTATTATCTCCCGATATCTAGCTAAATCCTAGTTATGCATAAGGATTTCTAAGTTAAATCCTCTCTCCCGAGTTATATTTAATCACAAACAACATTCAATTCATGGGCGGTAAATTGAAAGCATTAAACATACAATATGCATAAATGAAATCAATAGCAAAAATCCATAAAATCAATCCATAAAGTGCCCAACGGCTACATCAATGTAACGCCCCGCGTTTCGAAATTATGCCATTTTGGATTAATCGGGTTTGAATTCTAATTTGGGGAAAATTAGAACTTAACTTTAGCCTTTAATTGAATTTTGGAAATCTAAATCGAGATATTTTTGTTTCCTTGCATAAGTGGCTGAGTAGTGAGATTCAATTAAAAAAGTTGGGAAGTTACGTGGGTATGAGTTGTGCGTTTTTTTATGCGTAGTTGATGTTGGAAGTTATTGGAATTAAGAGAAAAAGACGAAAAGCAATCAAGAAAAGCCCTAAAACCTTTTTTTTCCCTCTCTCTTTTCTCCTTGTTTGCACGCGTCCCCCCCCCTTTGTGGTTTTTCTCCTCCGGCAGCCCCCTCCCTCATTTCTCTCTCCCTTCCTTTTTCCCTCACGCGCAGCCAGCAGCCCCTCCCCTTCCTTTTCGGTTTTCTTCTTCTTGCGTCGCTGCCATCTCTCCCGCCGCTGTCCTCATCACGTCGCGCTGCCCCCATTTCTTCTCAGTTCGTTTCGCCGCCAGCAGACCCACGAAACCCACACCGCAAATCCTCTAACTTGCGTTTTCTCTCGTCGCCGACATCTCTTCCTCTCGACATTCGCGTCTTCTGCCGGTGAAATCCCTCTCCCTCTCAGTTTCATCTTCTCGCCACTATACCCACGCGTTTGCAGCAATGCTACACGTGTTCAGTGTCATGTTTTTGCTTTCGTTTGGCTCCAATCCATGGGTTTTAGTCTCCATCAAAGCGTTTCAACAGTTCCGGTAATGTTAGCCTCGACCCAATCGATTTTATTCATGTTTCAGCATTTACCCACTTGATTTTAGAATCTAAATTATGTCTAAATCGCGATCCTTGCGAAATTGACTTCAAAACTTATTTACCCAATCCTTATCGACTATGGATTTCAGGTGTAAGCCTTCTTCGAGTGCTAACCAGTGAGCGTTTGGGCTTGGAATTGACTTACAACAATTACCCACAACCCGAACGACTTTAAATTAGAGTGCCCATAACCCGACGGTTCGAGATTTGCATTTTTGGGCATTTTCGATTAGCAACCAGCTCATGTTCAAGTCTTTTGGTAAGATTTAGCATTGCCCCATGCTTATTTGGCTTCAAAATCAAGATACCCATTTAGTAACGGCTTCTAAATTGCAGGATTAAGCCTCATTTTTCTGCTGTCCAGCAACCAAATGGACCTAAAGTGGGCTTTGGATGATTACCCACAAGTCGATTGACCTCGAATCGAAGTCCCCATGGTTCAACAACTTTAGATCGCTGTTCTTGGAGCTTTTCGATCACTGGGCAGCAAGCTTCAAGGTCGTTTAGGTGCGGATCGGTTAGTTTCCTCACCCTTGAACCTTTAGAATTTATCTAGAGTAGCTTTAGAATAGCTTTTAACCTTTGGGTGTCCTTTAGTTTCAGTTTAGTATCAATTCGGGCTTCGAACAACACTTGTATAAGGTATTTCAGTGCTGATTGGTAATTTCCAGCAAGGTTTCTGCCCCTGTTCGGTAAGCTTCAGCACCTTTCAGCACGCTTTAGGTCCCTTTTAATTTATGTTAGGTGTTGGAAAGGTTGTTAGGCTATTCCCTAACCTTTAGAAGGTCTCTATTGTGCTCGTAGGTCTGCTTAGAGCCTAATCCGATATTTTCCAGCAAGTGATAACTTGGTTTAGGAGTGCTTTCTAATTTGTGTAAGTAGTTTCTACCTGAATGAGTCTGATTGTTTGTTTGAGCATGTTGTTGTTTTACTCGTTCTGTTATTATATGTTGTGTTTGATATAAATGTAATTCTTTACGTGAAATGAGCATGTCGCTTTGTTTATTTCCATAAGCATGAGAGACTGTTGTCAGTTGGCTATGTTGCATGTGAGTCATGTCTGCATAGTGTGTGTTCATTGGGGAGAGGCGAAGCATGACGCGTAAATCATGTGTTGGGTGTGTGTGCGGAGCGTGACGCGGAAATCACGTGTGGGTGTGAGTGCGGAGCGTGACGCGGAAATCACGTGTGAGTGGCGCTGCGCATGGCGCGTAATAATACATGTGTTGGGTGGGTTTGCGGAGCGTGACGCGGAAATCACGTGTGGGTTGTGAGTGCGGAGCATGACGCGGAAATCATGTGTGAGTGTGCGGGCATGGCGCGGAAACCATGTGGGGGTGCATAGCATGATGCGTGGATTCATGTTGTCATCCCATTTTGCATGAAACATGTGTTGGCATTGTTGTTTTCGTGTTTGCGAGTTTGTCGGTTTGTTTTTCGCTTTACAAGCATGATATGTGTGTGGACAGCATGTTGTTGTGGTTGTTTGTTGTATGGTGGCTCACCGGGTGTGAGCTACTTACCAGTATTGTGGTTGTATTGATACCCCTCCCCTTTCTTTCCCCCAACATTTTCAGTTTATGCAGGTGTTGGCGAGTTTTATATGCCCGGTGATGTTGAGGAGGAGGCTCACGAGGAATGACCCTAGTAGCTGAGTTGTTTTATTTTCTTGCCTATTGAGATAGGACGTTAGTTGTGGTTCTTAGTCAGATAGGTGGATTTAGTATGATGACTCTTTTGTAATATGTTTAAGTTCTAAATTAGTTAACCATCTTCTTGCTTCCAGTTGTGCATAGTTTAATAAAGTTGAGTTGCTCCTAGGAAGTTAAGTGTTTTGCTTTTGCTTAAGGAAGTCGTGGTTTGTCATTAGTTGTGAATACGAGACCTGACTCGTATTGTGGTTGTGAAGTTGGTTTCTGATGTGCTGAGCAAAAGTGGAGTAGAATGGATGGTTATAGAAATGTGGTTTGGTGTTTAACAGGTGTTAAAAATTTTGGTTTCGTTCTATGTACGTCGTTATGCTGCCGAAATTTTTGGAGCTCTCGGTTAGTTTGAATAGGAGTTTAGTAATGTCACTAGGCTAGATATTAATAAAACCTGGGGCGTTACAATCAATCCCTAAGATTCAAGACTTAGCTAAACATACATCGCGTTACGATATAACTAGAGTCTAAAGCAACCATTAAAACTCCTAAAGTAAGGGAAAAGAGAAATAAACGCTAAGTAGGTCGAGACCGCACGTCCCCATCACGATCTCCACGAACAAAGCTTTGATTCTCGCTCTTCCTCCGCTTGGTTCAGCTTCCACAGCCCCAATTCTTTCTGTTTTACGACTCCAAATGCCCCTTTTCATGTCCTGAACACACGATTAGCTCCGATATTTATTTCCTACAAATAAAGCATGAAAATGCATAATTTTGGTCATTTAAATATAAAAGACTAGCTAAATTAATTAGGAAAAACTAGCTAGCTATGCTCGCTATCATTATCTATTTTTTTTAAAAAAAAAAAAAAAAAAACTTCACAGTTTCTTCCTTATTCAAGCAAATTGGGTTAGTTACATTCAAATATGAAAATAACGATATTGGTACCAATATTGATAATTCAGATTTACAGATATATCGACAGATATTCTAGAAAAAAATCACAGATATCATGGAAATTCATAAAAATATTGTGAATTTTTTTGTGAAACTTTAGAATAAGCTTATTTAAGTAATAAACTACTACTTCAAGCATATATATCAATCATTATAAGTTAAATATGAATAGTAATACAATAATAGATAACGTTGAAGACTGAAAAATGAACATGAACTTGAATATTTCATTGATAAAAAATTGTAGTCATACAAGTACATGTTTTAATAATTACATTGATGATCTTGGAGGTATTAGACCAACGTTCAAATGAGGTGTGGGAAATAGAAGAAAATAATATAGGAAATTGAAGAATGTCACATGTAACAAAAAGAAATTGAGGAGGAACTAAATCAAACTTTAGAAGAAAAAGAGAATTAAAAATTTACAGACACAAAAATAAAAAATATCAAGATATACAAAAGTATCAGAAATATGCTATTAGTTTTTTTTTTTACCTTATGGTCTATAGTATAAGGATAAGGCTGGGTGCCTTATCCTGGTGACACTATGAGATACGACCCACTTTGTATTCGATCAGATGCAATTATCCAAAGCATCCAGAGGTAACCTAGGGGTAAAACGGTAATGTGACCCAACTGGCGTTACGAACACATGTGAAGGATTGACTTACCGTTATTGGTCGATATCCGTGGACATAGAAATATTCTACAGTGAGAAGAGTGCATCTGTGAGTCTATAGTGGAGTGACCCACAGTTAACGAATGTTGATTAACTTGGTTAATGAGTTTAGCCAATTAATCTCGTATGGTTGGAGCTTTTGATCTATAGGTCCATTAGGTCCACCTACTAGCTCGTAAAGGATTCTGAGGTTAATTAATCTTGATTGTTATGGGAATTTTAGTTAATTGTATTTGATACAATGTATGGAGATACATTATTGTATAAGTTTAATTAGTGAATTAAACTTTATAATAAAATTAATTTTGGATATGATTCAAAATTAATTATTGAGAGTTTTTTAAATATTTGAAGGAGTTCAAATATTAAATATGGATTAGATTCATATTGAACTATAGGTTAAAATTAATATGAATAGGGATTCATATATTATTATTATTATTTTTTTTTTTTTTTTTTTTGAGAAAATGAATAGGGATTCATATTAAGACTATAGTATAAGAGAGAAAATGAAATTAATTAGATATGTGATATTTAATTAATTGGAGAATTAATTAATTTAATTTAATTTGGTTAAATATGATTTAAACAAAATTAAAACTATAGTTTATAATTAATGTACATTAGATGCACATTAAAACTATAGGTTAAAAGAGGGAGGCATGTTTAAATATGATTTGAATATAAAAATAAATTAAATATAAGATATTTAATTGTGATTGGGAACAATTAATTATTGAATTAATTGTTTACAATAGACTAATTCAATTAAATGTGATTTAATTGAATTGTTCAATTAAAACTATATGTTAAGGTTATTTTAATTAAATTCTGATTTAATTAAAATTACTATATGGTTTTTTGTTATTAATTTTATTATTAATAATAACTCTCCATCAGTTGCTGGGGAATGGGTAGTTTTATCGTAAAACTACAGTCCATCTTCTAAGATGAGTAGTCTCTCTCTCTGTGGAACTCTCTGTAAGATTGAAAGAAAAATATTTTCTCTCAAAGATTTTCTTCTCTCACACACAAGAACAAAGCATCATTCTTGCTGTTGTTTTTCCTTCAAAAATTCCCTTCAAAATCGAGTTCCCACAAACTCTATCTCAAGAATCCAGAGATATAGTGGGTGTACTATTTTGGTAGTGTTCTTGGAGCAAAAAGGCAGTACGTGAATTTTCATATTGGAGCATTGTGCTGAGGTGTTTGGCCACTACAATTCACGTAAGTTTCTTCAACTCTAAAGTAGTTTAGAGTAATTTACAGCATGTTTAATCTTAGAATTCTGAAGAAATAGTTTCTGAATTGGCCCAATGTATCGGTGTTTTTCAAAGAAACTAAATTATTTTCTTTCTTGCATTTCTTATTCTTAGATAGGTTGTTTGTCATTGTTTGTGTCTTTTGTTTTTTGTTTTGTTTGGAAAAAAATCTGAAAAAAGTATATCTCTTTGAAAAAAAATATAATTTTTAAAGATTTTGAAAGTTGAGTGTGCTTTAGTGGTCTGTTTGTTTTTTAGCGCCCTTAATGATGATACCTAAAGCTCTTTCGGCTCTTTAAATACTTTAGTAACCTTGAGTTTTTCAAAGCATGAAGCCTGAATAAACTTTTCTCTCCATAACACATTCAAGTCCAAACTCACCTTAGGCTTTGACTGCCAAAACCTTGAGGACAAGCAATGGCTTAAGTTTGGGAGTGTGATAACGCTCATTTATGTGCGTTATTTAGCCTTAAAAACTTAGGTTATTGCTAGGAAAGCAAGGACTTTGTGCTTAAAATCATATCTTTTTGAGTCAATTTAGCAAAAGTCTTAGAACCATGTTGAAAATCTTAGAAATATAGAATTTATGCTTAAAATGTACAAAAAGAGATAGCTTTTGCAAGAATTTATCCAAAGTTAATGTTTTTGTGTAGAGGGCTTTGCGAGGGAAACGCGCACGCAATTGGAGAGAAAGAGTTAGCGGAGCAAAAGAGTTGAGGTTAAAGATTTGCCCCCACATTTGGTCTTGAGGATGTGGAAGTTGCGTTTGATTTGCGCCTGCAAACTTATAAGGAAAGTAGCCTCAGCTGAAGACAGAAGTGTCAAGGCAATGCATAGAAGATTTTGTGCCCGACTTTGCGGTCGCAATTGGGCTTTACGACAGAATTTTGAGATTCGCAGGATCTTCATAAAATCATCCGAAAATCCCAAATCTCGTATCAAATCTCAAAGGATCATGGATTTTTACCTTCAAGGGTCCTCGCACACTGATCTTGGCAGCCAACCCTACCTTCCAAGGTCTAGGGTTTAGGGTTAGGATAGTTCGAAATTTCGTCCAAGGCGACCAAGGTGCAAGAAGCAAAGAAAGCTCGAAATTTCGTCCTTAGGATAGTTCTTAAGTCTTTCTTTCTTCTCATCTTGTAACCACTCCGAGTTTTGGATCTTCCAGCCTCTGTCGGCTCTTCCATTCGAAAGAAGAAGAAGAGAAAGACTTGTCTCCCATTGAAAGAGGTTAAGAGCAAGTTAGATAGAGTGGGGAAAGATCCTTGGTTGAGTCTTGAGTCTTATTTTCTATTTAGTCTTTTGTTTAAGCTGCTGTATTTTTCTTTTTTAAT
This sequence comes from Luffa aegyptiaca, assembly GCA_017139565.1. NCBI lineage: Eukaryota > Viridiplantae > Streptophyta > Magnoliopsida > Cucurbitales > Cucurbitaceae > Luffa > Luffa aegyptiaca. The sequence goes on from CM029402.1 coordinate 18,648,983, forward strand.
TCAATTTTCAGTTGTAAGTTCTTTATTCTTGTACTCATTTGATTATTTAATATGAATTCAGTTTATTCCTTTACTTTGTACACTTTTTACTTTATGTCTTTCATTTTAATTTCATCAATGAGTTAAGCTTCTTCTCGGGGGTTCAGATATGTGGATACCTTGGGTAGAAGAAAGCCCCACCGATGCAAAGGCAACCTTGCTTCCTTTTAGCATTGTTTTTTTTTTTTTTTTTTTTGCTGAAAGTTTAAGTTTCATTGTTAGCGTAAACTGATCACTTAAGTTAGCATAGTTTGTGTTCAGCTGGTGGTCGAAAGGTTGGAGTTGAATACGCGGGTTCGCAAAAACAATGGTGGAAAATATCCTAGAAATAGGACTTTGATTTCTTGCATCCTAGAAAAAGGATTGGAACCACTAGAGTTTTGAGAGTCGTGTGCAATAATTATCTTAGTTTCAGATAGCCCTAGAAATAGATGTCTAGTTGGCTTAGTCTTCTAAAGGCACCTACAGCAGAGATGAATAGGAGTAGAACTTAACTTACAATCTAGTTGTCAGGGTGTTTGCAAGCACAACTGGAGGAATCTGTCTGCACCATGTCTATGTGGGCATTATAGATAGCATTCTCCAGCCGTTTGCAATGCATGAGTGAGTCGTTAGCGCAAAGGTGGGTGCAATCTAAAGTTTTTGGTTGATGCTATTTGAATTCCCCGCTTATCTCTATATCTTTACCGCTTTCATTTACTTTCTTTATTTTATCTTTTTGTCTTCAATAAAAAACCCTCAATCAAATTTTTTCTTTGGTTACCATCCTCAGTTGCAAACTTAGAGGAGGTTCTTGTTTTGCAGAATTGAGTGTTTTCAACTAGTCACCATCTCCCTTGGATACGAAATCCGGAATAACTCTCCACTGTATTACTTCATAGTGTATACTTGAACTCACGTCAGCCATCGCTGCTTTAGAACTTTTTGTTAGATCTTGGATGAGAGAAAAAGACGAAAGGTAGAGAGGTCCCACCAGACGTTCCGAACTATTCACACGAGATTTCAGGTGAGAAATTTGATTCGTGACACAACTTCTAGTATGTATTGATTCTTGTATAAGTATAGTGGAGTACAATCTCTAGTTACAATCCTTTGATATTTTCTCTCACAAACTTAAGGTAGCTTTGATCTACAAAGTCTTCAAGAAGCTTTAGTCTTGAGTCTTGAAGGTTTGTTCGCTCTTTAAAAGGATTTGAGCTCTTCTGGATAGATTAATGTAGACTTCAGTTTTCAGGTCTTCAGTCTTCCAATCTTTAGAAGGATTTCACTTCAATCTTCAATTTTTCAGTAGGATTTGAGCCTGAACCTTCATTTTTGCAGGAGAATCTGAGCTTCAATCTTCAGTTCTGCAAGAGGATTTGAGCTTTAATGTAAACCCGAGACTTTCCTTGGATTATTTTCTCTTGTCACATATTGTAGGAAGTTGGATTTAAGTTATTGTGGTTTCATTGTTGGATTAAGTTGTTGGAATTTATCAATTTAAAAGAAAAGAAAAGAAATAAACCAAAAGAAATGAAAAGAGGAAAACAAAAGAAAGAAAATGGAAAACAAAAAAAAAGAAAAAAAAAAGAAAAAAAAAAGAAAGAAAAGCACTTTCGGTGTTTAAAACCCCACCACCGCTTAAGGTCTTCTCAGCCCATTTTCTCCATCTTTTTCCATCAAAACTTCAGAGCATTCGAGGGAGAGAGTGAAGGAAGAAGAAGAAGAAGATTTTCTCCATCTGGAAATACTTCTTTATGAAGCATCCCATATGAACACCATTTGTTTCTTTGTGAAACAGGAAATTTTAATTGATTCGGAGCTCACATGGGTTGTGAGTCGAGGTATGGATCATCCAGATCGTAGTCTGGTTCGTTCTCTTCTCCTTGTGCAGAAGAAGCAGGTGACTCGCTTGTAGTGGAGGCTGCCATTTGTAGGATCCTCTGGAAGTCTGCATCAGAGGTTGTCTGTGCTAGGGCTGCCAGAAGTTTTGATTTATCATTAAGGAATTCGGCATTCCTTTTTATGTCGATATCTTGTAGATAACCGTTCTGTGCGAACCATTCTTTAATTTGCTTGATGGTGGCGTGTTGAAAATTATATTTTTCCCACCACTTGATCTTCAAGATCTTTGTCACTGTCTTGTATTGTGGATGATTGCTTGTAGAAAATTCCAGCAAAATATCCAAGGAATTTGAAAATATAAACAGAATCTCATTGAATTATGAAACGCTGTTTTTTGAATGTTCCTTGCAAAATGATAGTATGATTCTTGCAAGGGTGTTGGTAAAATATCATCCGCCATTCCGAATGTATTCCACCATTGAATGAACCAAAGAGGAAATGTGATTTTGTAGGCATTTTGACAAAAGGATATGAACCAAGAATGATTGTAGTTTGAATACCACATAACATTATACCAGGCTCTTACATAGTCCCGATATGAGTATGTTTGTGGTGCGAATGGTTTTGAAAAGGATTTATCGGTATAAAGACCTTGATTCCAATGGGTTGGATTTAAGGCTTTGAAGATTTTGAATTTGGAATAAGCAATCTTAGATGGATCGTTCTTGTCTGGAATATGGGTTATTTCTGCTGACTTGGTGTTAACAAAAATAAACTCATAAAAGGTTCTTGTTTTTTGAAGGTCTTCAGGCATGAAGTTAAAGCCTGATGGATACATATTTGAAATGGTCTCTTCAAGGTTGAGACCTTGAAATTCTGGTTCAATGATGGGTTCGGTGATAACCAGAGATTTTTGAAAATAGGATTTGATCTCAGGGCGAGGTACAAACCTCTTTTCTGGTGTAACGGCTTGAGAATAAGAAGAAGGTGACGGGGTTGATGACCCTATCCTTGAATCTGGTGAGACTGGAGGTCTCAGTTGAACAACACCGCCAGAAGGACGGACTAGGTTGTCCGAAGGCCTTGGTGGAGTGGATGACTCCATTGGAGACATCGGACGTATGCTGCCCGTTCTTGCTCTATATCGGGTCACCGGAGTAAACCCTAGATCCATAGCGTATTGATCAGCACTCATAGGTGGAGGTGCTGAAGAAGAGGAAGCTAGGCTTTTGCCCTTTGAAGAGGAGGTTTTTGCCTTATTTCCGCTCATTCACTCTTTTTTCTTTTAGAGAGAGGGAGAGAGAGAGGAGAGAGTTTTGGAGTTAGAAACTCCCTTGAGAGATAATCTGCTAGATGATTTTGTTCTCCTTTTATAGGCAAAACTTCAAAATCAAAACATGAGAGAATTGCTTGCCATCTGGCAAAAATTTGTTTTGAAACAAGATTTTTGACATCTTTTTCTAAAACGAATTTTGACGCTCTAGAATCTGTCTTAATTGTAAATCTTTTATTAATTAATTCTCCTTGGAATTTTTGAACACAAAGGACAATTGCAAGTAATTCTTTTTTTACTGTTGAATAATTTTTTTGAGTATCGTTCCAGACTCCTGAGTGAAATCTGATTATTGATTCGTTCTTATCTATACACTGTTTGAGGATTCCTCCATATCCTAAATCTGATGCATCTGTTTCTACTATCAGACTAGCTTTAGAATTGATTAGACTCAAACAGGAAATTGATTTGACTAAAGCTTTTATTTTTTGTATGGCTTTAGTATGCTTATCTGACCATGGCTTTGGATTTTTCCTAAGCCTTTGAAAAAGTGGTTTGCAAATGGGTCTGAGGTTTTGGATAAAGTCAGACATATAATTTAAACAGCCCAAAAACCTTTGTAGTTGGGTTTTATCTGTTATTTGGTCTAGAAAGTTTGTAGCAAAGTTTATGGACCTTTGAATGGGTTTTATTAGGCCCATATGTATATCAAAGCCCAAAAATCTAATTTTGGTTTGAAATAATTTGACTTTTGGTAACGACACCACCAAACCATTTTGTTTGATAATGTTAATAAAAATATTAAGGTGTTTGAAATGTTGATCAATACTTGATGAGAAAACTAAAACATCGTCAATATAGACTATTGTAAAATTTTGAAAATCATTGAAAATGTCATTCATAATTTTTTGAAATTCAGAAGGGGCATTTTTAAGCCCAAAAGGCATTACATTCCTTTCGTATTGTCCGAATGACACATTGAAAGCAGTTTTATATTTGTCTTCTTCGGAAATTTGAATTTGCCAAAATCCGGATTTCATATCAAATTTTGAAAATATTTTTGCATTGGAAATTCTTTTGAGCAAATCTTGTTTGTTTGGAATTGGATATTTTATCCATTCTAAAACTTTGTTCAAGGGTTTATAATTGATTACTAACCTTGGCACACCACGCTCCTGTCCGGCTGCGTTGTTGACGTAGAAGGCTGCACATGACCATGGACTTTTTGATGGTCTGATCAGTCCTTTATGGATTAATTCCTGTATTTCTTTTTTACAGAATGTTAGTAGTTCTGCATTCATTTGTATGGGTCTTGCCTTTGTTGGAATATTAGATTCATTGAAATCTTTAATATATGGAAGATTTACTATATGTTTCTTTCTGTCCCAAAAAGCATTTGGCAGATTTGAACATATCTCTTTTTCAATTTTTTTTCTATTTCTTTTATTTTTAATTTTATTGAGGGGTCATTGAGATTTTCTTCTATTCTTTTATAACTTATTTCTTCTTTAAGAAATAGAATTTGCTTTTGCTTTCTCTTGATTTCTTCTATTTTTAATTCACTTATTTCCATAATATCATATGGAAGAATTGGAGTTATAAATTCAAAGATTATTTCTTTGTCATGAATTTGACTAACTAAACCTTTTTCGGTTATTTTGATTGGGTAGAGTTGTGTTAGGAACGGGGTTCCTAGAATTAATTCTTGCTTTAAATCCTTTACTAGAAGTAGGGAATTTATAAAGCAAAATTCTTCATTACAAATATGTACATTTGAAAGTTTATATTGAATATTTAAACTTTGTCCATTTGCACTACTCAATTTTTCAGTAGTTTTTTCAAAATATTTAGTTGGTATTAATCCTTGTTCTATGCAATTTTGATCAACTCCTGAATCTATAAGAGCCTTTGAAGTAATTTGAAAATCTTCTATTTTTAAGGTTACCAAGGAATACCATTTTTTATCTTGTGACTTTGTTACTTGATTTACTAAGAAATCTTCTCCCTCATTATCAGAATTATTATTACTTATTTTGAGATTATTTATCTCTTGTTTGATTTGTTCAATTTCATTTTTATTTTCTTGAATTTCTCTTTTGAGATTGTTGATTTCAAATTGTAGATCTTTAATTGAAGTTGGTTTGAAGTCTTCTTTTCTTTGAAGTATTTCTTTAAGACTCCTAGATTTAATCTCTTTCCTTTTAATTTGAATTTCAGAATTATTTGAAGATTCTAAAGATTGCTTTAGAGTTTTTAATATTGTATTTTTCATTTCTTCGTCTTTGATATGATCTATAGATTTGAAGAGTACTTCTTGTTCATTGGTAAGGACATTTATACATTGTCCTTCACATGTTTTTCCACATGCTTTGACTCCTTCATATTCTTCACTTTCACTTTGACTCGATATTTCTGAGTCAGTTTCATCTAGCTCTTGAATTCTAAGTTCATATTCGGAGCTGTCTGAATAATCTGATGAATATTCTTCATCTTGATCTAGTTCATTAACTCTTTTGTTTGGACAATTATTTGCATAATGTCCTTCTCTTTGACATTTGTAACAAGAGATTTTCTTTTTACCTTTTGATTTATTATTTTGATTTGGACGGGTGTTTTGTCTTGAATTTTTTCTTTTATAATATTTTCTCGGGATGTATTCTCTTTGAGGAGGTCTTTGTATGTATTGTCTCCGGTAATGGTCTTTATAATATCTTCTATTATTGTTTTTTCTAACAATTTTTCTTCTAGAGGAATTTGGTTCTTCTACTTTTTCACATCCAATTTAGAGCAAAAGGCTTTCATTTCTTTTACTTTTAATCTTTCATTCTTTTGAACTTTCTTTTGGACCTTTATCTCATTGCAGATTTCTAAGCCACAATTAATGATATAAGCTGTTATTTGTCCAAACGATAATTCGTTCCATTTTGTGTCATTCTCGTAATGTTTATTGAGGGTTGTATATACCCTTTTCCGCCACAAAACTGGGAAGTCCATCTATGAACTTTTCTTTCCAGTGTTGTGTACTGACGTCTGTCATATAATAGACTCTTGGTAAGAACATATCTTTATACCATTTAAAATTTGCTAGATTTGTACACCTTAAATTCTTTAGAATTTTTCTTTGATTGTCTTCGAATAGGGTACTAGTTCCTGTAGTAAAATGGAAGGATATTCCATAGATTAGTGTTTCTACTGCGTCTTCTATTTCTTCTTCTACTTCTATTGTCTTAGTAGTAGAAGTTGATGACCCGCTTTGGAGGACGTTAGTGGCTTCAATTTTGACTTCTTTGGTCATTTTGACCTTAGATTTATGTCCTTTTATATTGGCTTTTGATTCAGGAGACAGAGCTTCCCACCAAGCTTTCAGCATTCCTGAAAACCCGTTTATAATCATTTTTGCTGCTTCATGATTCGTATGGTTATTAGCTTCATTAGCAGCTGTTGCTATTAGCATTTCATTTAGCATGTCTGTAATTTGTTTATCAGACATTCCATCTATATTCCAAACATATAAGGAATTACCATCGTACTGAGTATTTCTCAGAAATTTGTAATTTTGTTCGTAATTTAAATCTGGCATAGTAGGTTTATGGTACCAGTTTAAATTATCATTTGGACTGGTTGTTCTATAATTTCTAATTCGGTTTAATCCTTTAGATTCTTTCGTTTGAAGGACCAAAAATTGTTCTATTATTGAGTCTATGTCACTATCATTAAGGACGTTTATTTGATTTGAAGTTTCTCTTGAGGTTTCTCCTCCTAAGTTTAAGGCTTTTAACCTTTTATCAATTTCTTCCATAATTTGAGTTTTTGATGTTTTTAATTTGACCTTGTCTAGAGGGCTAAACAATGGTTTTACTATTGGTTTTGGAGGATCTATTAATTCCTCTAACTTATAAACTTGTTCTGCTATTGAAGTTAACATTCTATTTGAATAATTATTTTGGACTTGTATGCTTTTAATTTCTTTATTTGTTGGAGGCTTATTTTCTTCTGCCTCTTTAATTAATTGAAAGGGTTTGGCTATAATTTTCTCATTATAGAAGCTATCGAATTCGACGTCTTCCATTGGAGGAAAATCACTTTGAATTTCTCCCCTTCTTATTGTTTTCCATTTTTCTTTTTCTTTTATGGTGCAAATATGAGAATATTCTTCTCTTTGATTGAACCATCTAAAAAATGATATATGTTCTTGAAGTTTTTCTAGAGTCTTAAAATACTCTTCTTTAAAGTTTTTTCTTTGTTCTTCTGTGTATAATTTAAAGAAGCGTTTTCTGTCTTCTTTATTTTCTTGAGCCATAAATTCTTGTTGTAAGGCTTGTTTGTCTATTTTTAATTCATTTTCTAAAATTATGACATTCAATTGACTTTTAAATATTGATTCTGTTTCCATATCAGTTTGGGTTGGAGAAGGTGGTTTTTCTTCTTCATATTGAAGATTTGGGATTCCGTGTTCTAATTTTACTGACTTAATTCTTAATGAATTTGTCCTATTTAAATTTTGATAGGCTTCTGGCCTTATACTAGAAGTACTTGGTCTTGAACTCATGAATTCTTTTTTACTCACGTTTTCTTTCACAACAGGGAATTGAGGTATTTCATCTTCAAATTTTATTTCTACTCTCCCATCTGGATATTCTATTATATGGGAAAGTTCATTTTCTCCTTTTTGAGGGACAAAGGCATTATTGATTGTCCATTTTGGTTTTCTCGTTATATCATCCCATGATAGCATTTTTGGAATACTAACAGAGGATTTGTTGATATTTGTTTCTATAAGCATAGTTTTTCCTTTTGGGGATTGGACCAATGCTTTTGGTTCCATTGAAGAGGTTAATGTTTTATATGTTATTTTGTATAAAAGTGTCACCTTTTTAACACCACCTTCAAAGTTTAATCCTTGTCCTATAATATCAAGACTTAAGGTTTTGAGAATATGGGGGTCATCTAGAGCCACCATAAAATTTGGATAGCAGGTGAAATATACTGGTCCTTCTGCTAAATTTGATTCTATTATTCCTAATAGAGAATTAGTAAAATCTTTATGACGTTTGTCTCTAAGAATTGCTAGGACAGGAGTATCTAATCCTGTTCTAAACATTGGTCTAAGAGCAACTTGAACTGCTCCTATATGTAAAAATTGAAAATCTTTCCTATATTTAGGATATCATCTTTTGGAAATAATTGAATAGAATCAACGTTTCCATATACAGGAATTTTTCTTTCAACAATTTTTATACATTGTTGTTCTCTAAAATTGAATGTATTATGGATATAAATTGTTTTGTTGTCAAGCTTGGGTAGTCCCCACCTTTGAAGATTATTTTCTACCTTTGCTATATGCAAAGCTTCATTTGAAATTTCTCCAGAGCTTGAAGAGGCCATATGTTGGTTCTCTACTTCATTTTGAGTTAGTTCTTTTGAAGAAAGATTTTTAAATAGTATCTTTCTTAGGAGAGACATTGATTTAGTTAATGAAAATCATTTAATTAGATTTTACTCAAATAATTTTCAATCTAATATAACTATCTTTCTAAAAATAGATTATTAGAAGATTTTTACCTCTGATCACTGTTTCGGCAAGAAGGCAAGGTAGGCTTACCAACGGCTTTACTGCGCTTCAACGCATCTTACAACCTGGAACACCAACCGCAACAGTCCTTCGCAACTGTCCGTCTCAGCAATTGAGCATAACAATATTCCAACGATCTAATCTTTTTAAAAGAAAGCTTAATTGGATTGATAATAATTTGAATATCACCTAAAAGAATGATATTCTATAACTCTCAATCTCTTCCTCCCCGGAAAAGAATTTGAAATCAACAATTGTAATTGACAATAATTGAATTGAATTCAGTTGGCTTTGATACCAATCTGAGGATAAAGCTTACAACACTGCGCTAGAGATTGCTAGACGCATAGAAAGTTATCGATAGAGAGGGTATTTTGGTAACTTAACATCACTTATATATATATATTCTAAATTAATGTCATAAAAATAACTTTTTTTTTTTTTTATAAAATCTGTGATAAATTTTTCAAGTTTGAGTTTTTTTTTTTTTTGTATATATTTAGGTGAATAATACTATAATTTTTTATTATAATTTTTTATTGATATTATTAATTTAAATATTATATATCAATGAATTTCAATATATTGATATGATGGGTAAATTACAAGTTTTGTCTTTGATTTTTTTTAAAATTTGTGTCTAATAAGTATCTATATTTTAAAAAGTGTCATTGAACTTCCAATTTGTCTCTAATAATTTATTTTTTTTTATAAAATCTGTGATAAATTTTTCAAGTTTGAGTTTTTTTTTTTTTTTTTTTTTGTATATATTTAGGTGAATAATACTATAATTTTTTATTGATATTATTAATTTAAATATTATATATCAATGAATTTCAATATATTGATATGATGGGTAAATTACAAGTTTTGTCTTTGATTTTTTTAAAAATTGTGTCTAATAAGTATCTATATTTTAAAAAGTGTCATTGAACTTCCAATTTGTCTCCAATAAATTCTTGAATTTTGAAAATTTGTAATGGATTCATGAACTTACAATTTTGTATTCAATAGGTCCAAGACATATTCAAATTTTTTAAAAAATAATTGTTCAAAATTTTGTATTTAATTAGAACTTAAACTTTGTATTTTGTATTTAATAGATATGTGAATTTAAAAAAACATATATATATATTGAATAGATTGAGGACCTATTAGACTTAAAATTAAATTTCATTTCTAACAAAGCATCAATTTTTAAATTTTTTAATTTGTTAGAGACTTATCACAAAGTTGAAAGTTCCATGCTCAACAAACAAAATTGAAGGTTTAAGAACCCATCGAACCCTTTATAAAGTCCAGAGACCATATAGAAACAAATCTAAAAATTCAGCCACTAAACTTATAATTTAATTTTATATGAATTTCTGCCGCTCTAACATAAAATCCTGGATCCGTCTATATTTTGATGGTAGTTTTGAAAAATGACCAAATTTCTAATGAATTTTATAATTATGGTCAACCTAATTATTCTTACATGCTTGTTTTCATCTTTCCCCTTCCACCTTTTTTTTTTAAAAAAAAAAGGTAAATACCTTTTTGGTCCCCCATGTTTCAAGTTCGTTTCCAATAGGTCCCTAGGTTTCAAAATCGAGCAATCAAGTTCCTACTGTTTTGGAAATGCTTCTATTAAGTCCCTCCACCGTTAATTTTTTTAGTGGTGCTGACGTGGCACGTTTAAAAAATAAAATAATAATTTTTAAAATAAAATAATAATAATAAAAAAAATAATAAGTTTTTTTTTAAAAAAAACACTCTTTCTCTCTCCTTCCCCCCTGGAACCCTCCCTTTCTTTCTCCCTCATTTCCCCCTCCCTTCCCTACCGACGTCGTTGCCGATGACCCGCCGCCGATGGCTCGTTGCCTTTGCCACCTTTCTTCTTCTTCTTCTCATTCTTCTCCTTCTTCTTCTTCTTCTTCACTCAAACAAACCCACCCCTTCTTTTTGTTGTCGATGGCCACCCCCACCCACCCCTTCTTTTTCTTCTTCTTTTTTCAAATCAAACCCACCCCCTTTCTTTTCTTCTTCTTCTTCTTCAAAACCGAACTCATCCCTTTCTCTTCTTCTTCCTCTTCAAAACAATACCCAACCCCACCCTTTTATTCTTCTTCTTCAAAACCACAAACCCACCCCATCCCTTTTTTATTCTTCTTCAAAAGCCCAAACCCACCCCACCCCCTTCTTCAAATCAAACCCCAAAAAACAGAATCCTACCACCCCACCCCCTTCTTCTTCTTTAAAAACTCAACCCCACGCCCTTTTTGATCTTCTTCATATCTAAACCCAAAAAACAAAAATTAATAACCCACCCCACTTGAAATCTGAAAATAATAAAAATTCAGAAGAAGAAGAGAAGTCGGCGGAAGAAGAAAAAGATGGAGAAGCCATCGTCGCTGTTGCGTCCATCACTGGCAAGGGAAAGGAGGGGGAAAGGAGGGAGAAAGAAAGGGAGGGTGGGTGGGGGAGGAAGGAGAGAGAAAGAGTATTAAAAAAAAACTTATTATTATTATTATTTTATTGTTGGGTTTTATGTCCTAAAACTCAAAGTTTGTAATCCTTTTGCAATAAAGATGTTATTCAGTGAATTGTTTGTTTTATACTCTAAATCCAATGGAAACATCCATGGTTATAATATGAAATACTCGAACTATATCATAGATATGGACAGGGATCAAGTTCTAGTATATAACCTAAATGGTCTATAGTATAGGGATCAAGTTCTAGTATATAACCTAAATGGTCTATAGTATAGGGATAAGGCTGGGTACCTTATCCTGGTAACTAGCACTGTCTCAAGCGTCCTATATCGACAATATTTTAGTTCGATATTTGATGCGCAATTCCAAAAAGGGTTTATTACCTTTTAGACATGGAATTCACCTATCAAAGGAACAAAGTCCAAAGACACCTCGAGAAGTTGAGGATATGAAACGAGTTCCTTATGCATCAGCAGTCTGTAGTTTAATGTATGCAATATGTAATGTTATGCACACGACCTGACATATGCTATGCTGTAGGTACTGTCAGCAGATATCAGTTCAATCCAAGTTAGGCACATTGGACTGCCGTTAAGAATATCCTCAAATATCTGAGGAGGACAAGAGACTATTCGCTAGTATATGGATCTAAGGATTTGATCTTTACTGGATACACTGACTCAGACTTTCAAACCGACATAGATTCTAGGAAGTCTACATTGGGATCTGTGTTCACTCTTAATGGAGGAGCGGTTGTGTGGAGAAGCATTAAGCAAGGATGTATCGCCGACTCCACGATGGAAGCTGAATACGTTGCAGCATGTGAAGCGTCAAAAGAAGCAGTGTGGCTTAGGAAATTTCTAATCGAGTTAGAAGTAGTTCCTAACATGCACCTGCCTATCACTCTGTATTGTGATAATAGTGGAGCAGTTGCAAATTCAAAGGAACCTCGAAGCCATAAACGAGGAAAGCACATTGAACGCAAATATCATCTCATTCGGGAGATTGTACAAAGAGGAGACGTGATCGTCACCCAGATAGCCTCAGAGCAGAACATGGCTGGTCCATTTACAAAAGCCCTCACGGCTAAAGTGTTTGAGGGACATCTCCAGAATTTAGGACTACGAGTTTTTAGCATATGATGTATTGCTAATTACCTAACATTTTGTAATCTCACTTGAGTTTTAGTCCAAGTGGGAGTTTGTTGGGTTTTATGTCCTAAAACTCAAAGTTTGTAATCCTTTTGCAATAAAGATGTTATTCAGTGAATTGTTGTTTTATACTCTAAATCCAATGGAAACATCCATGGTTATAATATGAAATACTCGAACTATATCATAGATATGGACAGGGATCAAGTTCTAGTATATAACCTAAATGGTCTATAGTATAGGGATAAGGTTGGGTACCTTATTCTGGTAACACTATGGATGCGACCTACTTTGCGAACAAGGCAAACGACATGATCCTGGATCGTTCATGTAGAGACATGCGAGTAGGGACATCCTGTGTAAAAGATGTTTGCACAAGACCAGACCAAGAAATAAGTCACTCTTACTTTCTAACTTCGTTTACTGATAAGACTGACTATTTCATGCGATGACCTAGGTAACTCGATCTTAATCTTAAGCTTACTATGAACTCCTGTTCATTTTGGATTATCCTTTGATCTGCATGGGTGAGAGTGGCCCAACAACGCCGCTCAATAAGCTTTCCATTTTGGGGATAAGACTGGATGGATAGCTGGGGACATAGTATTGCAAGACGGAATTCACTCCTATCCGAATCAGTGATAGTAGAAAGGTTGCTCCCTTAAGTGCTGACTTCGAGGCTTGAACAAGGGGCCCCACCCTCTCATTGGCCCGAGAGAGACTCTGTTTAGTGGTTGGACCATAAACAAATTGTTCATTAGAGGACCAGTGGACTTAAGGAACAAAGATGTGTTTATAGGGGTAAAATGGACATTTGACATAGCTATAGTAACGAACGACCTGTGAACGATTGACTTACTAATCATGGTTATATCGAGTGGACAGAAATATATCTACAGTGAGGGGAGTTCAACTACTAGGCTATAGTGGAGTGACCCGATAATTAACGAATGTTGTTAACTAGGTTAAAATGGTTTAGCCGGTTAAACCTTGTACCGTTGGAGCCCATGATCTGTAGGTCCATTAGGTCCCCTTGCTAGCTTGAGAATAACCTTTGGAACAATATGATGGAAGGAATTAGAATAAGTTTGAATTCGGTTTAGGGAAATGGTTGGACATATTTGACATTATCGACACGTCAGATTTTAGATAAACCGAGCCATAAGAGATTTAATATATTTAAATATGATTTAAATATCGAGCACATGAATGGAGATTCATGATTAAAAAATAACATTTCGGAAATGTTCGGGATTGGTAGCAAAATATTAATTTAATATTAGATATTAAATTAATAATTATTTTGAATTAATTTATTGAAAATTGAAAATTGGATTTTGCATTTTCAGATTATGAATTATAAATTAATTAAAACTAAAATCCAAATTAATTTTGAATTGATGAAATTCAAAATTAATTTGAATTTTAGGAGGTGAAGTGCATGGTGACTAAACTCATGCACTCCCCCTCACTTAGCCACCAAATTACGTACCCACTAATTGTTGGGTAATTTGGTGCCAATTTGTGGTGTTTCTCATCAGCTTACATTCCTCTATAAATGAGGACAAATTTGCTGAAGAAAAATAGCTTGAATCCTTAGGGAAATGCTGCCAAAATCTCTCAAAAACTCAAGAACTTCCAACCTCCATTGAAGCTTATTTTTCAAGTTCTTTCCCTTCAAAATTCCATCACTAGAGGATCCTAGTATCCGTTCCAAAGGCTTGAGGATAGCAAGGAAGATCAAGTGGTGGTTCGTGACAATTTGGAAAAGAAAAACAAGCAACGGATTCAACCAATTTGTTGAATTTAAGAGGTTGGTACACACTGCCCTGTTTTTCTTCATATGAACAACATGCATTGTTTGATCAAATTGAAGTTATTAAGTGCCTAAGATCCAAAATTGCTTCTGCATGTTAGATATTAACACCTTCATTTATTATTATGATTATTTTAATATTTTAATATTTTAGTATATTATTATTTTAATTTAAAAATTAGGGAAAAATACACTTTTGGTCCTTGAGGTTTGGGTTAAATTACACTTTGGTCCCTGAGTTTTCAAACTCAACAAAATTACCCCTGAGGTTTGGATTTCGTTACACTCTTGGTCCCTCCGTCTATTTTTTTGTTAAATCTTAACAGTTTGCTGACATGGCACCATTTTTTTATTAATTTTTTTTTTAATTTTAAAAAATAAATATATTAAAATAATATAAAATATTATTAAAATAATAAAAATATATTTTCTTTTTTCACCTTTACCAACCCTCCTTCTTCTTCTTCATTTTCACCACAAAACTAACCCTAACCCTAACTCTAAGCCTCGTCGCCGCCGCCGTCGACCGCCGCTCGCTAGCGGCCAGCCATCGCTGGCGGCGACTACTTTTTTTTTCTCTTTCTTTTCTTTTTTTCCTCTTCTCCATCTTCCCCCCTCCAAACCCTAATGATGTCACGTTAGCATTTCATGAGGATTTAACAGAAAATTTGACAGAGGGACCAAGAGTGTAACGAAATCCAAACCTCAGAGGCTAAATTGTTGAGTTTTTAAACTGAGGGACCAAAATGAATTCTAACCCAAACTCCTAGGGCTAAAGTGTATTTTTTCCTATTTTTAAAATGTATCATAGAATTTGAATTTGAATATTTTAGATTATAGACAAACACCATTTCTAATTTTAAATTGTTCCCTAAATTCTATCATTAATCATAATTTAAAAAATCCATAATGTATTTGTAATTCCCAAATTACATATTTTCTCTATCTTTTAATTTTCGTCATATAATTATAGAAAATTGTAATGAGTGGCAAAATTCTAATGGTTAATTGCAGATATAGCAAGTTTTATAAACAAATTGCAAATATAGCAAAAATTTTAAATCGTTTTTTTAATTCCTGTTTTGCCCCTGTTCTGATTTCAATCGCCGATAGAATCACAGTGATAGAAATCCAGTGAGGATTTCTATCACTGATAGAAATTTATCGTTGATAGAAACCAATAGTGTATTTGATTACGTGATAATTTGCACATACCTTTTGTTTTTTCTTTTTTTTTTTTATAGAATTTTATAGAAGTCTATCATTGATACAATTCTATCACTATAAGTGATAGACTTCTATCAGTAATAGAATTACAAGATTTTTGATAGAATGATAGATAGAGTGATAGAATGGTAGAATGTTTTTTATTGAATGATAAAAGTCTATTAGTCTTTGTTATCATTCTATCAATAGATAGACGGATAGATTTACAAGATTTTGATAGAATGATAAATAGAGTGATAGAATGATAGAAGTCTATCAGTTTATCATTATCATTTTATCATTGATAGAAATCTATTAGTGATAAAAGTCTATCTATGAGTGATAGATTTAAAAAATGATAGAATTCTTTCAATAATGAAAGTTTATTTACAATAGTAGTCAATGAGTGATAGAAGTTTGGAATTCTTCTATCAATACAGAAAAAATGTGAATATCAATAATCTCTATGAGGGATAGAAGTCACATTTGATTATCAACAATCATCTATCACTATAGCAATAAAAAAAAAAGCGTGAATATCACCCAAAAAGATGTACAAATATATAACATTAAAATGATAGAATTCTATCGGTGATAGATTCAGTGATAGAATCTATCATCACCGATAGAATTCTATCAGGGATAGAATCTATCACCGATAGAAACGAAAAGAAGGAAAAAAAAACGAGATTGGGCTGAAAATTCGGGCTGAATGGATTGAATTGGGTAATTATGTGGGATGGACTTTTTAGTAAATTTTGCTATTTTTTGCAAATACTTTAATATGTTGCTAATTTTGCTATTATTTTAGTTGGGTTTGCTAATCTGTGCAAACAACCCTATAATTATCATATCACGTTTCTTTTCTTCTTTATTTATTACTAACTACTCTTTTAGATGTTCGGACAATCATAACATAATTGAACCCAATATTGAGTTGATTCTCCTACATTGATTCAATCGTTTGCTCAATTCTTCCTTTAGTAGACAAAGATCAAAATGAACATTTTCAAAGTACATGGATTAGAAGTTGAAAATGCATGAACCACAGTCTACCTTATGCATAAATTTTTTTTAATACATGTTTAACAGATCAGCTTCCCTTTGCCATTCCATCTGCACATTGGCATTTGACAAGCAGATCATTGTAGAAAATACAAGCGAGAGAGAGAGAAGAAAAAAAAAAAAAAAAAAAAAAAAAAAAAAACCCTAATACTCAATACAATGGAAGAAAATTTTCAGTTGAAATTCAAACATGAGTTGAAGTTAAAAAATTTGAAACTCACAAGTGGAAGAAAAAAAACCTGTAATGAAAACCAAACCAAAGAAGTCTATGGATCCCAAGCAGGCACATGAGTCCCTAAAACCTGCCTTGACCAACTTTATGACAGAAGCTCCCAAAAAATAATAATAATAATAATAATTAAAAAGGTAAAAGTAAAAGAAATAGTAATAAAAAAAAACACACACACAATTAACTATTAGGACCCTTTGGATTCCAGACACAGTCTGCAAAGTCCAAAAGAAGTGATTATGGTAAAGCAAAGAATCCTAATAACCAAAAAGAAACCAACTGATAGTGATATGTGAAACAACAGCAGCAAAAGAGGCAATAATTTTGCTCAAACAAATTAGACACATATCTTTTTCTAACTAATCCAACCCCTCCAAAAGTATTTTAATCAAAAGAAGATCCATCAATTACACATCAACCAGCTAAGCTTTTGGAGCTTGCCTTTCCTTGTTGACCAACCAGAAATTGTGAAGCTCAAAAGACATAAAATCAATCTTTTGAACCATTCACTGTTAATCATATAAACAAGACTGTGTCATAGGATGCTCCGTGCTTCCCCAACACGATCGTCTCGTTGCAGTCAGAGGGAAAGACGGGAATCCAAGAATCCAAACCCTTCGTCTTTCGGTTCCCCGTCTTTTCGCTTAATACATGAATGAATAAAATTCTTCACCTATTTCTAACAAACTACTTGCAGACTCCTCTCAAATACACTGGACCAAACTTAAATAATGTTCATAGAGATGGGATATGATGTTACTGAAGCAACTTTGTATTCTCTCTCGAATGTTTGTTTGTTACCGACTTTAACCAACGACTCGATGATGCTCGAACATGAATTTCTTTTCCATCATCCTTCTTATCGAATCACACGACTTAAAAACTTGCCATTATTATTCAGTATTCCCTCGACGTTTTTTTTTCTCCAAGCTTTGTCGATGTGGTTAGCGTGTGACAAAGAAGGCATTACTGTCATCCAGTTGAGATTAACTCAGAAGAATTCTGTTCAGATGCTACTGCAGAAGAAGCTTGTGAAGGGCCCGACCCAACCGCAATAATCGTTGTCGCTGTTGCACCTGTTACATTTTGCACATAAATCTCCAATCTACTTTCAAAACCAACATGCTCCAAACAAGATGACATTCTTTAGATAACAATGCCCCAACATCATTGACACAAAAAATGATTATATTACAAGCATTTGTATTGATTTAGCACCTGCATTGGTCGTTCCTGTCGCGGTCGAGCCAGGAAGTGATAGGATACCGGTCGAACCGTGCTGCTGAGGAAGATATGGATACTGCATTATGTGTGGATACTGGATTCCGAAGCCGTACCCCTGGCTACTTTGAGCGTAGAAAGGATAGAGATTTTGAAACATTCCAGCCGGTCCCGAAATCCCATTTGCAGAGTAATAAGGCGAAAATTGTTGGCCCCCGTAAACACCGTAATAGTTCTGCAACGAAAACACGACACTCAGATCAAATCAATGCCAAGAAAATCAAAAAGACTAAACCAAAAAGAAACAAGACACATAGAGACAGATAAACATTCAAACATTCGCACCAATGGATAAATTCTGTCTTGCGAATATCCAGCATACCTGAAATTAGGACAAAAGATAGAGAAAGGACAGTTTGAATGAGAAAAAGGAAGATGTGAAAATTGGGTTTGTGAATGCATTTGTTTCAACCTTACCCATAAGCTGAAAGAGGGAACGAATATTGACCAGTGGGCTGATGAATGTAAGATGATGAAGAGACATGGTAAGAAGGGGGGGTCACAATCCCAGATGCACCTCTAAATCTTCCACCACCACCACCACCACCACCTGCAAATTTGTGAATTTTGTTTAGATTTGACATATTCCTCCAGAACAAAAACAAATGCAGATTGATGAAGAAAATCCCATGTGTTTGCATGTGAAAAATTGAATGATCCATGGATGAGATGAAAGGTAAAAGAATGGAAAAAGAACCATGTTGTTGAGGGGTGGGAGGAGGAGGCTTATGAGCACCAAGAGAAGCAAGATTGCAATTAGCCCTTCTTCCATCGATGACAGGGGAAGGGTTTTGACAAGCTCTAATGGCAGCATCAGGATCCTTAAACGTGACCTGAAAACAAAATGAATGAAACCCCAAATCCATTTGGAGAGGAAGAGAAAGAAAGAAAGAAAAAAGAAAAAGGAGAAATTAAATGTGGAAACTTACAAAGCCATAACCCTTGGATCTGCCAGTGTTCTTATCAGTAATAACAACAGCTTCCAAAATTTCACCAAATTGTTCAAAATACCTTCTCATTGTATGCCTCTGAGTCTCCCAAGCCAAGCCTCCAACAAAGATTTTGGTGAAAGTGGTGTCATTATTGTATTGGGGTCCAAGGCCAAGGCCAAGGGTGGTGGTGCTGCTGCTGCTGCTGTTGCTGATGTTATGAAATTGCCTCTGTTGTTGTTGTTGCTGAGACATAGGGGAAATAGAGAGAAGAGAAACACAAAAATATGCCCCCTCTCCCAATAACTAAATGCACACAAATCTCCCACACGTTTTCAAGACCAAATCAATGGAGTCCCATTTTTCTCGAGGACGACCACGACGATTAGAATGCTGATTTCTTTTTTCTTTTCTTTTCTTTTTTCTTTTTTTTTTTTAATAACAATAATAATAATAATAATAATAATAAAAACTAGCCCTTTTTGGTTTTGCACATACAGAAAGAACGACAAGTATCCAGATTCCTCAAAACAACGATACCCTTAACGAGAAAATCATTACTGTTTTGTTTTGAGGGTGGAAAATGATTTGATTTATAGAGAGGGGTCTGATAATGAATTGGTAATATGATCCAAGGAAGGACAATATGATATTGATGAAGAAGGAGAGAGAGAGAGAGAGATAGAGAGATAGAGAGGAATTTTGTTTTTTAAAAAAATTAAAAAAAAAAAAAAAAAAAAAAGAGAGAAGACAAGAAAGCTGCTAGTGGGTGCCCACGCACGACGACAGAGCCTGGAGAGAAATTTTTGCTAATACCCAAAATAGAATATTTAAGTCTTTATTATTATATTTGCTGGACTGCTCTGGATTACCCTTTGCTTCGCTGTATTCAAAACCAATCTCTCTCTCTCTCTCCCTCTCCCTCTCCCTCTCCCTCTCTCTATTTTTTTCCACCTCTCAAGAAATTTGAGCAACTTATATAAGTTTAGTGGCTGAATCTCTAGATTTCTCTCATACGTTTTTAAATTTTTAATTTAATACATTTTTTATCTTTAAAATTATCTCATACGATCTTCAGCTTTTAATTTTTATATCTAATAGGTCCATGAATTTTAAATGTAAATTACTTTATAATAATGCTAATGTAGTTGATAATGAATGAAAATAGTATTTATTCTGCTAAAACATTTCTTAATTTTAAAAATTTTTGGATGCTTATAGTTCTTGCTTCTTTTGTCCATAATATTAATTTTCCTGGTGAATGTTAAAATTGATTGACGATAAGTTATATGATAGCAAGTTTGACAAAAAAATATCATTAAAAAAAGAAAACTCAAGATTTCTACCAATTTGTTAGAAATAGGGAGGAATTAGAGACTTTCCTTGTTGAAGTGACCTTTTTCCTCTAAATTTGCACAAATTCATTAATTATTATTTCATGTAAGTTTAATATATGTAGAAATTTTAATATTCTCCAACCGTGAGAGACTAAATCGAAACTTTTTAAACAATACAAACTAAATTTAAAAAAAAAAAGATGCTCAAACATCAAAGATGGCCTAAATAATTGTTTAATGCGGTTAAATTCCACATATCACTCTTGAATAATATTAACGTGATTGACAATAAATGAAAATAATAACTCTTAGTTTTGAAAATTTTTCCATCTTTCTAACGTTGCGTGCTTCTCCATCTATAGCATGACATTTATTGGGGATGTGAAGACATGAAAAAAAAAGTCTAAATTCTTTCAATTTTTTTAATGGTGTAGTTGATAGACTTGGAATAAGATGTGAATGTGAGTATCCAAAGCCAAAATGTAGAAGTTTTTGGGTAATTGTTGATGGATGCTAACAGAGATTAAAAAAAGGTTACACTCTTTTGACCGGACAGCGCCCACAGATATGAGACATCCGCCCCACTCATTCTTCCACCTATTTTAATATATATATATATATATATATATATATATATTCTGCCACCAATTTTGTTCCGTTATTTATTATTATTAATTTATCAATGATGGAAATTTGGAAGAATTGCTAGATGACAAATTTTATACATGTTCCATTCTGAGTTTTATTTCGGCTAAATTATATAAATATAATGTTTGTGAATTTTATTATTAAGAATAGTAATTTATTTTTATCAAATAAGTTTGATAAAAAAAAAAAAAGAAACCTGTAAAATTATTTAGAAAATCTCTCCAAGATATTTTTTTTCAAAGTTTTTTTAATAAATTAAATTAAACTTATTTATTTACAATATACAATTTTTATTTATATATATTTTTCTCTCCTTTTTTAAACCCATTTTCAGGTTACGAGTAATCAACATGTGCTATGCACGTGAAATTTATAGTTTAATTTAAAATATAAATAAATATAAACATTAATAAAATAGTAAAAAGAAAAAAAATATATTGTTTAATTTAGTAATTACAATAAATAAATTAGAAATTAATTTTATGTTATACAAAAAATTTAATTGAAATTTAGGTTAAAACAAGGAAGATGATGATAACGTGGGAGAAGGAGAGAGAAAGAGAGAGAGGAGATAATATTTCTTTGCGATAAGTACATATTTAGCCTATAAGTGAACCCTATGGGGGTGCTTGGGGCACTGAATAGGTTATAATAACCCCCCTTATTATAACATATTCAGTGTTTGGGGCATCAACAAAAATAAATGGTGAGGTGGGTTATTTTTACCCCCGATTATTTTATCCATTCTCTACAGTAACCATCATTCAACCCACCCGATTATTCTATCCATTTTCTACAGTAACTCTCTCCTCTTTTCTTCCATGCGACTCCTTGACTTTTCCGACGACCGACGGCCGCCGTCGGCCGGCGAAGTTTCCAGCGACTTTTCCGACGGCCGCAGACAACTTTTCCGACGGCCGCAGACAACTTTTCCGACGGCCGCAGACAACTTTTCCGACGATCGCCAACGACTTTTTCGGCCACCGATTTTTTTTTTCATATTTCTTCTTATTTTCATTTTTAAAAATATAAAAAATGAAAATAAAGAAAAAAAAACAAAAACATCGAAGGTTTCCGGAAAAGTCGTTGACAACATTGAAGGTTAACCAACTTAAAAAAAAACTAATATGATTTTTGAACTAAACATTTACAATTTTTATTTTGGCAATACTAAAAGTTAACTAATATGATTTTTCTATACCAAATCCTAAACTTTTTTGTTTTGTAAAAAAAAATATATCATAAAAAAAAACTAGAAAAAGAAAACAGTCAGTTTGAACATTTGATTCAGAACTCCATGTTAAAACAGATCAGCACTCCAAACACAGACTATTTTATCCCAGACTAAAATAATCTGCATCCCAAACACATATTATTTTATCCCAGACTATAATAATCTGCACCCCAAACACAAATTATTATAACCCCCAGACTATTATAACCCCCAGATTATTATAACCACTAGATATTATAACCAATTCAGCGTCCCAAACAGCCCCTATATTTCATTTTTGTTCAAATTCACCATTTTTTACTCAAATAGCCTAAGAGCCTAGAGTTTTTACATATAAGTTGTTATTCAATTACTTTTATGCCCTATCCATAATTTTTATATTTAAAAAACAACAAAATCATAAAAGGAGAATACATATTTTATTATTTCCTATTTAAAAATTCTCAATTCATTTAATTACTTTCCAATTTTGAAAGATCCCTAAAATCACTCCCAATTTTTCTAAAAAAAAAATCCCTAAAACCACTCACTATTTTTCTCAATTCACACGGTTTCTTCTTCCCTCCATTCCTCCCTCATGATCTTTCTCCCTCATGGTCTCTCGACCTCTCTCTCCCTCTTCATCTCTGATCCTTTTCTTGCCGCCGACGACCAACCACCACTGGAAGCGCCGCCGCCGTCCAACCATCGTCGCTGCAAACTCGAACAAGCAGCACCCACACATCATTGGATACCGCCAGTCCAGTTATTGCCCTCAAATTGCTGCTGTTTTATCGTGGGTATCGTTGAATTTCACCACCGCTGTGGTATATTTAATATATACATATGTATATATTATTTAAAAAATAAGGTTTTTTTATAGTTATATATAGGTTTTTTTTCCCAATATATATATTTATCCTAAATGCATTGATATATTTAATATACATACATACATGTATATATATAATATATATTGGCAAATAACTAAATATACAAGTGTATATTTAATACTATAGTAATGAGAAAAGAAAAAAAAAACTCGATATCCGTGGCTACAATAAAAAATAAAAAAAGGAAAACTTATGTACATACTATATATAAGCTGGTATATTCAATGAAGTTATATATGAATATAAAAATGTTTTTTCTGTAAAATGCAAAAATCTAAAAAAAAAAAAGGTACGTAGACTATGGGATATATATACTAAACTACTATATATTGAATATTAACTAGAATATATAATAATCAATGCAATATATGCATAGATTATAAATGGTATATTACTGAGAATATATATATATAATAACCGAAATAGTTATGTTAGTAAAATGAATATTAATCGAAATATATACACATTTTTAAATATTCCAGCAAACATGTTATATATACTACTGTCGGGAAGAAAAAAACGGGAAGAAAAAAATCGATTAGCTTTTGTCCGGTTAGTGAAGAAAATAGAAAACTACTGCCACGAAGAAAAAAACGTGAAGGAATAAATCGATAAAGAAGGCTACCAGAAAAAAAAAAAAAAAAAAAAAAAAAAAAAAAAAGGGAGAAAAAAATGGATCAATCAAAAATTACCAAACAAGAGAGCGAAAATGGATGGAAATTGTTGTAATTGAATGAAAAAAAAGGAAAATACGTTGGGATCATTATGGCAAAATCAAATCTCAACAATCATATTTTCAAAATATTAAGGATTTAGTTAAGATAATATCTTATAAAATCCTATAAAATATGACAAGAAGGGTAAAATGGCAAGAAAAAGATGCTGGAAATCTAATCTTAGAAATCTACAAAACTATGGACATATATGAAAATATGTATATAAAACAGTCCATCTAACTCAAAGTTTCACTCTTTTTTATTAGCTCTCATCACATATGATTTCCAATCCACTTGTTTAGGCCACTATTTATAGGGGTCGGGGTGAATCTAGGTGGTTGTGATAAATCTTTTCAAATATGACATTTTGAAAATTTAAAACAACTGATTTAAATTTTAGTTTTTCAAATTTAATTTCATAACAATCTAACAAAAAATTAAACTTAATTATTGTTTTAGTTTTGAAAAATCAAAACAAATGAATAAATAAATAGAATCTATGCGTAGAGATTTTATCAAAACAAAAGAATCAATCAGAATCTATGCGTAGAGATTTTATGTCGTTTATTTAAATGCTATTCAATATAATAAATAAATAGAATTTATGCGTAGAAAATTTATAACGTTTATTTAAATATTGTTCAATATAGTAAATGAATAAATAAATAAATAAAAAGAACAAAAGAGAAATTTTCAAATTAAGAAGGGGCAAAAGGGAAAATCAAAAGTTTCTCCCTTAAGTCCCTTTTAGATAGACTAGTAGAAAACACGTGCATTATAGTTTTATTTTAAAGAATAAAATATATAGTATTTAATGAAATATAGTTAGAAATTAAATTTTATTTTAATTTTATAAAATAAAAAGATATTGGTTTTAGTATAATATTATGTATTTACGTGGTTTTAGAAATTAATTTTATATTATATGATTTTTTTTTCGAATTTAAATCGAACACATGTAATGTTTTTTTTCTTCTTTTTTTATGAATACTGAATTATACATTTTTTTGTTTAATTACATTTTGTTGTTATTAGACTATGTTATTTAAGTATAATTTTCAAATATATATATCAATTTGTTGAAAGTAAAGAGTGAATCGTAGAATATCATTATATATTATTTACTTTACGATGGTTTGAGATTCAAATTTTATCATAATTATAATTTAAGGTGAAAGGATAATTTTCTTTTCTCTAAAATGAGGTGAAAGGATAATTAATTATTCAATTGAATGTATTATTAAAAAAAAAACAATATTCAATTGAATGTAAAAAAGAAAGAAAATGAAAGAAAACTTATACAATACCATATTATTATTATTAAAATAGAAAATTTCAATTAAAAAAATAAAATTACAAGTTGGGGCAAATTACTTGAATTAGTTACTGTAATTTCTGGTTATTTTATCATTTAAAAAAAAAAAAAGAAAAAGAAAAAAGGAAAAATCTAATGTCACCCTATTTAGCCTACTTACAAGCTGTACGTTAGTTGATTGCGAACCAACTTACTTTTTAAAAAAATATAAATATTGACCCACATAAACCCTAGAAGCCATCTTTTCCTCCTTTTTCATGTGTTTCCTCTCCTTTGTTGCTTCACCACCTCCGCTCTCAAAAGCATGGTTGTCGTCTTCTCTTTTCAAGCATCATGACAACTATGTTTATTCTGTGCAGGATTCATCTCTACTTTTGCTCGTTGTTGAGCTTCATCATCATTCATGGTTGTCCACTCGTCGCCCCAACATCGCAGTAATCTCACTCCATTTTGCTCATAGTTGTCACTCGTTCAATTC
Organism: Luffa aegyptiaca; assembly: GCA_017139565.1. Lineage (NCBI taxonomy): Eukaryota > Viridiplantae > Streptophyta > Magnoliopsida > Cucurbitales > Cucurbitaceae > Luffa > Luffa aegyptiaca. Next base: position 18,674,445 of record CM029402.1, read on the forward strand.
CTTTGCATCAAAGTAGAGAGAGAAAGAGAATAACAAAACTTGATTTGTTTCCAACAATAGATTCGAAATGAGATATTTGATGTTGCACAACCTTCCCAAGAACAAATGTTTTGTCTCTTGTCCCCTTTCATTTTGCCCTCGATCTTTAATCCTTTTGAGTGTTCTCCCCTGCTTTTACATTGTTGGTTTTCCATTGCTGATATAAGACCCAATATATATACAAAAATCACGAAGAAGATGAAACATTGGAACTTAAATGGAGTGAAATATAACATAATAGTATTATCTTACTTAATTGCAGGAAGATGAAACACCAAAAGATGACATTGTCTGAATGGATTAAATTCGCATTTAATTGTAGGAAGATGAAACACACATTGTGTGAATGAGTTATACTTAACCTTATTGCAAAAGAAAGAAAGATGAAAGGTTAAGGGACAAATTGGTATATAGTTTAAAAATTGAAGGACAAAAGTGGCACACAAAGTTTCTCCTCTATCATGGCTTTTATATATACTAGTTTTTTAACACGTGCTTTGCACGTGGTAGTTTTCATTATTTTATCATATTCCTAGTATATTTTTCATTTCATTTTGTTATATATTAATATTATTTGTTTTAAAAAAAGTTAAGCATATAAACGATCTTCGGTTCATTTATATTTACAACAGAATAAATGATTTATTAAGTATTTTACACATTTATAAAGTTTTAAATTATTAAAATTTTGATAAACTTTTAAATTTTCATTATATAATTACGGAGAACTTCATAAATTTTATAATTTATTTTTAGGAATAAATTGACAAAAGTTTTAATATTCTAACTTTTTCATGTTTGTGTATTAAAGAAAAGTAGGAGAGAGTTATTTATATAGTGGTAGAAGATAAACAAAAATACAAAACTTTTAAAATTTCCTTATTCATGGTAATTAAATATAAATTCATAAAATTTTAAGATAATTAAACTCATACATTTGTATAGTTACTTAATAAAATAAATGATAAAACTTTTCATATTCAAGTTTTTTTTTTTTTTTTTTGAAACAGAATTTCATATTCAAGTTATTCATATTAGAATGTTTCATGTTCTAATGGTTTACATTCAAATTTTTTAATTATTAACTAATACTTCCTCAAGAGTTAAAGAGAGAGAAATAATGAGAAGAATGAGAAAGAGAACAAAAGTGGAATGTGAAGAATTTGAAAAAACATTTCAAAAAGTGGGATGAGAAAATAAATAATCATAAACATGAGAGAGACTAAAAAAGGGTGGAATTTGAAGAATTTGAGAAAGTACCATTTTTTTAATTATTGTAATGAGTTTATTCATTTACTACCAACAATTTTTTTTTTTTTTTAAAATGTATATTCCTAACAATAATAATATTTCTTCTAGCTTCTCTTTTGCATATCTTCAAGTCTTTTCTTAAATTACCAAGGATTAATATTGCGACAAAAGAAAATCAAGAAGAATGTTAGATTAAGGAATTCAACAAAAGTTATGAGGCAAAGCAAAAACAATGAATAAAAGAATAAAAGCAAACCTAAATATAAGTGAAAACTCAAAACCTTGTAAAAGATATTGTTGAAGAGAGCTTTATACATAGTTGTAGGAGATAAAAGTTACAAAACCTTTGGAATTTCACTATTAAACATAATTAAAAATAAGCTCATAAATTTTGAAAAATAAATTATAGAAATAATGAGATAGAGCTTCTCATATTTTACCTTTTCACATTCTTATTAATTAATGTTATTAAACGTTAGAATTAAATGACATGCTTAATAAACATAAAAATAGATCAAATAACATAAATGGTCTAAAAAAATAATTTTTAATTTATTATTGATAATTAATTTACTATTTATAATTAATTTGTGGGGCATTAAGGTTAGACATTTTTTTTTCTCAACAAAAGAAATATAAACTTGTAATTGATGCAATAAAATTTATTTTTCAACAAATATTATTAATAAAAAAAACATGAATGATATAAGAACAATAACAAAAATGAATAGTAACAAAACAAAATCTTAGATATACACTCATTTCGTAAAATAGATTTGCTCACTTGATAAATATTGATATACAAATACAATTCTTCAACTTCATCAAATTGGAGTTGCAATGTCAAAAGCCTAGGATCTAAGATATAAATTTGACACATGCATGCATTCCCTTGCAATTTGAATATACTACCCCTCATGAAACCTTTGCAATTTGAATACACCACATCAACATCTCGAGATGTTTTGAAGATTGAAGAGACTTTGGAGAGCAAAGAAAACAAAGAGAACAAAAATAAAGAAAGAATGAAACTAAGTGTTGGTGAAGAAAATGGTGAAAAAAACTCCATTTTATAGTAGTAGAAGATGAGAGTTACAAAACCTTTTAAATTCTATAACCTATAAAATTTCATTATGACTTATAATTTAAAAAGGTTGTAGGAAAAACTTTTTGCATTCCAACCTTTTAGTAAATCCTACACATTTATTATTGATAATTAATTATTAATTAATTAATTTAATATTTATAATTATTCTTTAATGGTAAAATTGTAAATTAGTAAATTAAAGAAAGGACAAAAGTGTCCAAAAAAGTTTTTTCAAGATCCTCACTTTTTAATATAGTATAGACTAGTTTTTAACACGTGCAATGCACGTGATATTTCCATCTTTATTTAATCATATATTAAATTTAATGATGTTTTCCTTACTTTTATGTTTTATATGGTAAACTTTTAAATTTTAGACAAAGACAATTAAGAGAGTAAGAAAAAAAACACTGCAGAAGACAGTTTTTCTCTTTTCATTTCTCATTAAAAAGTAGAAGAGAGTATTCTTTTTATAGTGGTAGGAGTTGGAAGTAAGTTACATAATTATTAAAATTTCAAAACTTTTGAAATTTTATAATTAATTATAATTAAAGACATCTTTTTTTAAAAAAAAAATTGTAATTAAAGACATGACTAACAATTTTAGAATTATTTTTCAGAAATAAATTGATAAATCTTTTCTTATTCTTGTTAGTTCTCTAGATTTTGTATAAAAAAATATTTTTCGATATGTTATTTTTATTAATTATATGATATATATAGAGAATTTGAATATTTGATATATATATATATATATATATATATATATATATGAGACTTTTCACATTCCATTTATTTTTCAATTTTATAAATGCATCTAAATTAGTGGTCTCAATGTTTTTAACGCTTAAATTTCATTCTAAAAGAGTATTTCACTTCTATGAGAAAAACTTTTTAAAATTTTAGTTTAATTTTTAAAAGTAAATTAACAAAAATAGATACAAACTATTCGTAAACAGGAAAAAAAAATAAGCATTATAAAATAAAATCAAAGAAAGTAAAATAAATTTTAATTTTTTTTAAATAAACTCTATAAAATAATTATCAACATAAAAGAAAAAACAAATACAATGAATATTTCCTCGTTCATTCTGATAGAATAACATTTACTATAAACAACGTTATTATGATTGGTGGACATTCAAACATCGGCGATCATGGAGCACTTGGTGTTCTTTCTAGCTTGAAACTTCTTGTGATTGCATCGTCGTGGTTGGAAAAGTACCAAGTCTTTTGTTAAAGCGGATCGAATCTTGCATCTGTCTTAAAAAGGAAAAAAAAAATGAGAAAAAATACACACATGCAAATCAATTAAAAAAAAAAGAGGAAGGAAATTGGAATGAGTGGTAATTGGTTTATGGCAAGAGTGGAGAATCATAGGGTAAGAGAGAGAGAGAGAGATTTTAGGGTGGTGATGTCATTTCTCCACAAGAGGAGAATATAAGAACTTGTTGAAAATGTGTAGATATAGAAGAGGGTGTTTTTATAGTTTTAGAAAATGAAAAAGTGAGAGAGAAAAATATAAGAAGAAGAAGTTGATCATGAGCTCAAATTGTTGTTGAGAACGAATAGAAGGGAGCCTTTTTTATAGTTGTAGAAAATGAAGAGGTTGAAAAACCTTTGAGATTCTACAACTTTTGATCTTTCAATAATTAAATGATAAAGAGTTTTTCTTTTCATATTCCAATATTTTAAATGACATTTAGCAAAGTTAATATGATAGTTACAAAACCTTTTGAATTCTATAACTTCTAAAATACTATTATGAATTATAATTTAAAAAATGTAGGAAAAACTTTTTAACATTCCACCATTTTAGTAGCACATTAAAAAAAAGTGTAGGAACGGCTAATTAAAATACTATTAAAGTTTCTTCCAATAATAATATAATATGACTAATTAAAATTATAGTTTGTTAAAATTATAATTGTTAATACGTTAATGGCATATTTTGTTAAAATTATAGTTTTCTTTTTTCAATTTTAAAAATAAAATTAAAATACTATTGAGCGGCTTTTATTCTTCCCCTCCCTTGTGCTCTCTTCGAGTCTTTTGTTTATTTTTTTTATTATTGTTTTGCAAAAAATTGCAATTAAAAGGAAGTTATTCTTTTTCAAAAAAAAAAAATTATTCCACTAAGCAATGAATGAGGAATATGAAAGATTTAAAGGTAAAATTGGCATACAATTTAAATGTTGAGGGATAAAATTGACACAAAAAGTTTCTCCTCATTGTGGCTTTTATATATACTAGTAAGATACACGTGCGATGCACGTTAAATTTTATAGTTATATTTGACCGTTAAAAATAATAAATAATAAAAAAATTACAACATAATTTATTTTATTTAAAAAAAAATAGAAGAGGTTGTTTTTAACATTTTATCCTCATTCATATAATTTTTCTAAAATTAACTTTACATTCTAGGAAGAAACTCCCATTCAAATTTATTATGTATATATATATATATATAGTCTACTTTCTTTTTTATATTATTTTTTTACATCTCAAATAAATATGATATATTTACACTTGATTAATTATAATTATAATATGAATTTTATTTCAAGTATAATTTAAAATTAACTATGAACAATTAAATTAATAAATAAAAGATATAATTAAAATAATGTTCATTAAAAAGTAAAAGTAAAAATAAGCATTTTTTTGTTTAAAAAAAAGGTAAAAATAAGCATGATTATGAAATCGTTCTAATAATTGAGTTCAAGAATAAAATATATTATTTGTTAAAACTGTTGTATTCTTCGCTAACAAATAAAAATAAAATATCATAAGAAAAATAAAAAAAAAACAAAATACAAAAGATAATGAAAGTATCCTAAATCTTAAATAATGAATATCATAACAAATTTCCAAAATTAAAGGCGATTTAATAAATTTAAAACCAAACATTTAAAGTTTATAATAATTATTAAAAAATTATTAATTTAAATTAAAATATTTAGTAAAAAAATTAAAAATTATTTGACAACTAAAATTAGAATAAACTATTAGAATTAGAAGAAAACTTCAATTAGAACCAAAATAAATTAAATGAGGTAGAAAATAATAAAAGAGTTACAATGAAAACCCATTTTCCATTAAAGAAAAAAAAAACTTTTCTCTAGTTTCCACTGTAGTCCTGAAAATACATATACACCCATGGAAATTATCACCATCAAATAAACCATTGACGGAAAAACCACCGCCAAATTAAATTAAAGCCCCCTGAGAAAAGTAAAGTACCCTTTGAATTAGAATTATGATTTTTAGTAAGATAGAGAAAGAATAAAATAATGATAAAAATCTACAAACAAACTTTTTACACCCAATGAATTTCCATGTCTCGAGGGATATTCCCTATTTGAATGAGATTTGTTGAGTTGGTGAATGTTTCCTTCTCATCTGTTGTGGTGATGAGGCGGTGTGGTTACCGACACCAAATTAGCACCAACGATGACAACCTCTACCGATGGCTCTATAAGACCTTCCAATCTGGCTACCTCAACCTCAAACTCATCATCCTCTGCTTTGTTTCATCCATCCCTTTTCCATTTATATGTTCTATGCGATCCTATCCTTTTATGCATGTTACAAAATTTTTGAGAAGACAAAACGATTTTGAAAACTTGAATGGGTGTAAAACATAACTCCAAAAAATATTAATTGCAAACATAAATGATAGGTTACAAACATAAATGATAGGTTGATTTATGGAATGATATATTAAAAGAGAGAGAATTAAAATTAAAGAGGAATATGAAAGATGAAAAGACAATCATCGTGGAGTAAGAAATTGGAAAGATTAAAGGGTAATATTGGCACATATACAAAAAATGAAAGGGTAAAATGGACACGAAAAGTTTCTCCCTATCGTGGCTTTTATATATATACTATAGAAGACTATATATATATATATATATATATACACTAGTAACTAGTAATAACTAGTAATAAACACGTGCGTTACACGTGAATTTTAACAATTTTATTTTAAAGTTTTAAAATAAGATTTAATAAATTTAATTATATTATAAAGATGATAAAATCTTGATAGTTTGAATATAATTTAATTTTATAAGGATATTAAGAATCAATTCATTCTTCCTTAAAATAAAATTCAATTCAATAGATTGGAATTAAAATCAACACATAATCATCAAACATATCTTCAATCATTTTATATATTTTTTTAGATTTTTAGATTTGAATCATCGTTGTCTTTCCTATTTCCTTTTAGAATTTAAAATTTGAATAACCCAAGTAGATTATTTTTATTGGAAATTGAACTAATTTAATATTTTTTTTATTGGGAATGAAGATTTTTTTAGGCCAATTTTTAATTTTATCAAATATGAGATTTTTTAAAAAACAACAACCTAAAGGTGGGAATCAAGATTTTTTTTTTAAAAAAAAACAACACAAATGTGGGAATGAGGATTGTTTTTTAAACAAATTCTTAATTTTATCAAATATGAGATTTGTTTAAAAACAACCACCTAAAGGTGGGAATCAAGATTTTTTTTTTTTTAAAAAAAAACAACAAATACGTGGGAATGAAGATTTTTTTAAAACCAATTCTTAATTTTATCAAATTATCAAATATGAGATTTTTTAAAAAACAACAACCTAAAGGCGGGAATCAAGATTGATATTTTTTTTAAAAAAAAAACAACACAAACGTGGGAATGAAGATTTTTTTTAAACCAATTCTTAATTTTATCAAATTATCAAATATGAGATTTTTTTTAAAAACAACAACCTAAAGATGGGAATCAAGATTTTTTTTAAAAAAAAACAACACAAACGTGGGAATGAAGATTGTTTTTTAACCAATTCTTAGTTTTATCAAATATGAGATTTTTCTAAAAAAACAACAACCTAAAGGTGGGAATCAAGATTTTTTTTCAAACCAATTCTTAATCTTATTAAGGATGAGTTTTTTTTTTTGTTTAAAAAAAAAACAACCTAAACGTGAGAATGATCTACCCGTGGAAATTTAAATAATAAAATATTGAATAATTAAATAGGAATGACAAATAAGGAATTTGAAGATTTAAAAGAGACTTAAAAGGAAATCAAAAGTTTCTCCCCTTAAGCGCCTTTTAATATAGTATAGATATAGATATAGATATAGATATCGAAGTATAGATATAGATATAGATAAACCAATTCTTAATCTTAAATGTGGGAATGATCTACCCGTGAGAATTTGAATAATAAAATATTGAATAATTAAATAAGAAGGACAAATAAACAACCTAAACGTGGGAATGAATATATTTTTTTTAAATCAATTCTTAATCTTACACTACTACAAAAAGGGTATTACTTGACGTTTTTGGAATGTCAAATTTTAATACTCTTGACGCTTTTAAAAGCGTCGAGAGAGCCACTGTCAAGAATAAGGTATCGAAATTGAGCATCAAGATATTCTTTCCTTGATATTTTTTAAACGTCAAGAATATTGACAGTGTTGACATTTATAAAGCGTCATGTATATAGATTTCTTGACATTTAGTAAATATCATTTTTGTTAGAACTTGACAGGTTTAAAGCGTCAAATTGTACTTTATCTTGACATTTTTTAAATGTCAATTTAATAAGTTTTTGACACATTTTACATGTCATGTTCGTTTGTGATTTTTTTTTTCAATTATAATAGTTGTTTCCCATTTTCTTGAATCTCCTGTATTGCATTCCAACAATGTGATATATTGGTAAACCAAATAAACAATACACATTCAAGATCCATCAACCAAATTTCCGCCAATAACTTCAATAAAATTCATATCTTCAACATTACAAAAGTATCAACCTCCATATGAACAATTCCAAAGTTACAACTATCATAACCCATATAAACAATTCCAAAAATTACAAGACCTATCAACCCATATGAACAATTCCAAAAATTACAAGACATATCAACCCATATGAACAATTACAAAATTACAAGACCTATCAACTCCATTTGGACAATTCCAAAATGAAGATCTTTACACCCATTTCCACCATATATTCAAAATTACGTAATACCTATCTCCACCATATATTCAAAATCACAAACTACCTATTTCCACCATATCTTCAAAATGAGAAACTTTTTACCAACCTACAGTTTCAACTTTAAACAACAAACATTTACACAAAAAAGTATATGTCACCTTCTATATGTAGCTATCCAAAAAATTCAAACGAACAATTCCAAAGTAGTCGTCATCAGATGTAGCAACCCAGAAATTTAGCCCACTCTTCTCGCACTTCATCTAGCTCAAATTGGGAGTATGAGTTCCTTGTATCAATCTATAAATTAAAATTGAAAGTCAAATATTATTTCTATGATAAATAATACTTTGTCATTACTATTTGAACTATATATTACAAACCAAAATAGTTAACCTACCGAATCTGTGATTAAGGTGCTTCTTTTAGTCATGATATCTCTCATATATCTCATCACATAATATCCACATTCAACATTTCCCACTTGTAAAGGACACTGGAATACCAAAACAAGCAATTTATGTTACATACGTGCACTAGATGTGTAAAATAAGTTTAATAATGTCTATACTTGAATAATAAAATATTGAATAATTAAATAGGAAGGACAAATAAACAACCTAAACGTGGGAATGAATATATTTTTTTTAAATCAATTCTTAATCTTTAAATGTGGGAATGATATACCCGGGGAAATTTGAATTAATAAAATATTGAATAATTAAATAGGAATGACAAATAAGGAATTTGAAGATTTAAAACGGGCTTAAAAGGAAATCAAAAGTTTCTCCCCTTAAGTGTCTTTTAATATGGTATAGATATAGATATAGATATAGACTAGTTAAAAGACACGTGTGATGCACGTGATTAAAAATTATTAGAACATAAATTTATTTTATTGTGAAATTTAAATGTTGAATGAATATTTGTAATTAGTTTTTTTAAACTATGAAATTCTAATTTTATTATTTATGTGAATATTTAATGAAACATAATAGTATATTTTAAATTATTTTTTTTAAAAAAGTTTGTAATATACTTTAAAACTTGTAAAAAAAAAGGTTTCCCTCAAAATGTTCTTTTTATATTATGGTTATTGATCATTCAATTTTAATAAGAATATCAGGTAAAAAAATAGTTAAATCCATATTGTTCTTTATGAACAAAATTTTAAGAATGAATTACTATTTCTATCTAGAATAGAAGAAAAAAAAATGGTTCTTTAATAGGAAATAAAAATAAACTGTAACGTCTCGCGTTTCAGAATTAAACCTTTTTGGAGTAATTGTAACGCCCGTATTTTGGGATAAATTTCAAATTTCCTAAGTTGGGTTAATTTTGAGTTAAGAGGGAATTTTGAAAATTTGGAAGAATTGGTGAAATAGTTAAAATTAAAGGTGGAACGACAATTTCGTAAATAGTTGGTTTTTTAGCCAAGCCCAAGCCCAAGCCTCATTTTTTAAAGGGTGTGGAGCCCTAGGTGAGCATCTTCTCCATCTTTCCTCTTCTCCTCCACGACCTTCCAGCCGCCTCCCTCCCCTTTGTGCCTTCTTTTCAATTTTCCTTCTTCTCCAAGGTCTCACCAGCGGCAGCAGCTGGTTCTTCCTCACGAGCAGTCACCGGCCGCAGGAGCTCCTTCACGCGTCCTAGTCCGGTGGCGGCATCTCCAGCGAGTAGACCCAGTCACGGCGGCGCGGCGGCGGCGTTCCTCTTGGCGTGTTGTGGGCGTTCTTACGGCGGGACTGTGATCAGTTTTCGGCAGCAGTGAGCGTGAGTCTCGAGCTTCGACGGTACAACGACGTTTCCAAGCGTGGGTCTCACGGTTTCCGGCGTGTTGGTGCGAGCTCCGGCGGCGACTTCGATCTGTGGTTTTTCTCCGGTAAGGTGCGCGATTTCCAGCGGACAGCAGCGTTCTTGATCGTCTTCGTCGTTTTTCCGGTGATTCCTTGCGTGGGTAAACGAGATCTTTTTAGTCCCTAAGTTTGTTTCCGTTATATGTTGGATGCCCACTGATTTGTGGCTTTGGTTATGAGTTTCTTAGGCGAGTTCCAGCCGATTTTCCAGCGGAGTTCGCGTGAGTATTCTTCCTTTAGCGTTTTCCGGCAAGGTACTCTAATGGATCTTTAAGTTTCAGCAATATTAAAGTGTTTAAGTGAGTTTTAGAATGGTGTTGGTTGATTATCGTTTAATCAAGTTTACCCATAAGTTGTAGCTTTCGATTTCAAGGTTCTTTTGGCGTTAGAAGTTTAGTTGTCGGATTGGAGGGTTTTTGGAGACCTCGGACAGCAAGCGTATTTCTGTTTTGGCCTTGGAGTTAAGGAATTGATTAGTGCTGTTCAAGAGCATTTAGGCCAAGGTAAGTGAACTTACTGTTGAACCTTCTTAATTGGGTGCGCATAATGGATTTTCTAAAATTAATCTCTTACTTATGAGTTGTGCATGAAATTTATTATTATCATTAAAACATGAAAATTGTGCACGAGAAATTTATTATTTAAATCATGTATACTTTCATGGAGATTAGTTGCTGTTTAAAATAATTGAGTTGGTGGTCTCTTTAAAATTCCATTAAAGGGATTGAGTTTAAGTTATTTATGAGTTTAAATTCCATTATAGGAATGAGTTTAAATTGGTGTACATGAAATTAATGTACATTCGGAGATGCCTACACAGGGCTTAGGGACATGAAATTGATGTACCTAAGTCGAGGTTTGTGAAATTGACGACCTCGAGGTTTCGTGAAATTGACGGCCTCCGTAGGAGACATATGAAATTGATGTATATCTTCCCTCCAATTAAAGTTTAAAATAAAGTTTAGAGCCACCAAAATTATATTCGTTGTTGGTTTTTAAAATGCTTTTTTTAGCGTGACCCAACCTCAATAGTAGGGTCACTTACTGAGTATTTAAAATACTCATTCTTTTCAAAAATATTTTTTTTCAGGTAAAGGCAAGGGCAGATGGAAGGCGATTGATGAGAATCCGATAGACAGCCATGAGAAGACTTGAGTTCATATTTTATTTTCTTCCTCGTCAAGAACACTATTTTACCTTATTTTGAATTGTAAATTTGTTTTAAGAAAATTTCTAGAGCCCTTGTACATTAATGTTTTAGGAATTAATTAAGCATATTTAAAACCTTTGAAATTTGGGATCCCGAATAAAAGTGTTGTTTTAAAGATTTTGTTTAAATTAGTGTTTCTGTTTCAAATTATTTTTATTTAGAAAGGCCTCCAAAGCATGCATTGTCGTAACGGTCCCTTTAAGGCTTGTTAAGAAGTCGGGTCGTTACAAATCGAGCCTGTTCGCTCAAGTTCTAATTTTAAAAAAAAATTAGAAAGTTCAGTTTAGTTCCTAAATTGATAAGTTAAATCTCGATAATTTAGGAATTTAGCTTTGGACCACATCTCCAATTTCAAAGAAATCCAAATTCTTTTTATGTAGGATTGCACAATTATTTAAGAGTCTTTGATTGAAGTTTTAATTTTGGAAAAGATGAGAAAATTTGGAATTTAAGGATTTTAAGATTTTCCCTCCCTTGTTATTGTTGGGCCTTTAATTATTTGGAGGGAATAAAAGAATAAGGGGAAATGATTAAAATAAACCCTAGAGTCTCTAAACCTCTCCCCCCTTCCTTGTATCAGCCGTTCAGCCCCCCATCAGGCCTTCTGGGGAGGAAGCGGCGCCGAGAGTTTGGGTTCGTTTTCGAAGAGAGAGGGAAGAACGAAGCTGATGTCGCGTGCTGTTGGGGAGAGAGAAAACACTTTACCTTTTTACTGTTTTTAAAAATTAAAAAAAAAAATTAAAATACCTTTTAATGTCGGGCAATGCCCGACATTAAAGGCTACTTTTGATGTCGGGCATTGTCCGACATTAAAAAGTTCAAAAATTTTAAAAAACGCACGTCCGACATTAAAAAGCCCGCGCGTTTTTTTGTCCGACATTAAAGCCTCCGCGCCTATTTTTCTGTCCGACATTAAAACTATAATTTGTTGTAGTGTTATTTGGAGGGAATAAAAGAATAAGGGGAAATGATTAAAATAAACCCTAGAGTCTCTAAACCTCTCCCCCCTTCCTTGTATCAGCCGTTCAGCCCCCCATCAGGCCTTCTTCTTCGTTCGGCAGCAGACCCATAACACCAACCGGAACCCCGTTCCTTTTCGTTATTCTTCTTCCTCCGATGGGTTGCACGACCACGAGTTGACGTCGAAGATCCATGTGCATCTAAAATCAAGTGATTTGCGAATACCCACGTTCGAACGACTAGTCCCCCGCGATTTTATTCTCTAGCGGTTCTTGCACGGATGCGCGGCGTTCTGAAGACCTCCAGCTATGATACCCACACGTCGGCAGTAGTGGCTACGCGTGTTCGACGTTGTTCCAGTCCTCCGGTCATGTTCAATCTGCGAGTTTCAGCGAGGTTCTTCGTCCCTTCAACGATTCTATAAGGTTCGGCTTAGACCCACATTATTTTTGCAAGTATCAACATATGCCCATTTGGTTTTGGACCTCGAAATCCTTTTAGATCGTGACCCATATTCTATCGACTTGAAGTTTTGATTACCCACTCCCTTATGACTCTTATTATGCAGGATTAGCCACCTTCAATCACAAAACAACAAGCTTTGAGGTTCCAATCCAACTTTCGACGTTTACCCATAGCCTGAAGGGTCCTAGATCAGATTTTCCATAGTTCTGCGGCTTTAGATCAACATTTTTGGAGATTTTCGATCACTGCCCAACAAGGATTCATGTCTTTTTGGTAATATTCAACAATTTCCTTCATGTTTTAGACCTTTCGAACTCATTAAAAGTATTTTAAAGTTTGTTAGATTGATCCCTAACGCTTGGAAGCTCCCTATTTGTAGGTTCAAACTCGCTTGATCAGTTATTGCTAAGACCCAAGTCTTTTGGTTAGGATTAGGTAGCAAGACTTCGTTTAATCCTTTTCAAGCTAGTTTTGTATTCTATGAACTAGTTTCTAACCTTTGGAAACCTTGCTTATAGTTTTCGGCTATTTTGAGGTGTCCAAGCTAGCTATCTAAAGTTGTGTTTGGGTAAGAACACTCCTCCTAAACCTCTTTGGCATTGATTAAGGTTTGGAGTTGAGTTAGCTTTGAAACCTTTTCTTTCTTATTGCAGGAGCTCATTAGATTTGCATAGGAGCGCTTTAGCAATTAGTAAGTGGATTTCTACCTGTGGAGTCTGTTTGTTGTGTGCTAGCATGTTGTATGCCTTGTCCATGTTACATTTTTATGATCTACACATATCGCTACTTGAATTATATGTCGTGTGAGATATGGGCTAGATGTTTGGTGCGTATGTTGGTTTGTTGGGATGTTTTGATAGATTTTGGTTGATTAGCTTGGTGCTTCTTTATGATTGTCAAAATGAACATATTATTTATGTTGTGAGCGTGCTTCATAGTTGTCATGGCTTTCGAGCATTGAAGTATGGTCTAGTGGCATGATGTGTAGGATTCATGCATTCTAGTGAGATTGTGAGGTTAGAGGGCCTTGTGTGATTAAGAAGGAAAGTTAGGTGAATACTAGGTGCCTCGGGTAAAAATGGTCGAGGGGTGGTATGTCACCAATGGATTAAGAGGAGCATCGGGTGCCTTGGGTAATATGGCCAAGGGGCGATGTGATGAGTCTATACGTTATGAAAGTCATCGGGTGCCTTGGGTAATATGGCCAAGGGACGATGTACAGTTTGATCGTGAAGTCATCGGGTGCCTTGGGTAATATGGCCAAGGGGCGATGCACAGTTCGAGGCCTTGGGTAATATGGTCAAGGGTCGAATGCTGAGCGCCGTAGAGAAACATCGAGGCCTTGGGTAATATGGTCAGGGGTCGGCGTGACTCAAAGGAGTCAGTCTCAGAGGGCTTTGTGAGGGCCATGAGTGTTGAGCGAGCTCGTGGAGATTGAGAGAAAATCGAGTATGCATGGCATGATGCGGAATTCATGTGTTTTGAGTGTGCATGGCATGGTGCGGAAATTCATGTGTTAGGTGCATGGTTGTTGCACGATTGCATTACTTGAGTATGTTACAATGTGTATGTTGTTCATCTCGCATATACAGTATGTTATTGTGAATGAAAAACATGATGTTTGCCCTGTATGTTATATGTTGTTTGAAGGCTCTTCAGGTGTGAGCCACTTACTCAGTACTGTGGTTTTGTACTGACCCACCACCAGGTTTTGCAGGTGATGAGGAGTACTATGAACCGGGTGATGTAGAGGAGGCATGATGAAAAAAAAAAAGACCATAGCTAGCATGTTTTGTTCATGTTTTTTTTTTCTTGTTACTTGTCCTTCTTGTCCCCAAAATGATAGGCTTATTGAGTCGGTGTATTGGCCACTCTCACCCATACAAATCAAAGGACAATCCCTCATGAGCAGGAGTCTATAACCAACTCAGGATTAAGACTAAGTTGTCTAGGTCATCCTAGTGAAATAGAAACCTATCTAGTTAACGGTGTTATAACCAGTGGTTACTATTTCGTGGTCCGGTCTTATGCAAACTCATTGCATAGGATACCCCCACTCGCATGTCTCTTACACGAATGCGTTGGATCATGGCGTTTGTATCAAATACAAAGTGGGTAGTATCCATAGTGTCACCAGGATAAGACACCCAGTCTTATTCCTATACTATAGACCCTTTAGGCTGTATCTTGAATAGTGATCCCCGTATGTCTCTACATACAGTTCAAGACTCATACTACAACCTAGGATGTCTAGTTTATTGGATTAGGGTTATTTAGGCAAGACAAACATAATACAAATAATAATTCTTAATTGAATAATACATCAATATCATTTCATTAATATTCGGTCAATCGTTACATTCATTATCTACAAGTTTTATGGCATAAAACCCAACACCCGGCACACATGCTAGTGATTAACCCGAAGAAACTAGAACTCCATTCAAAACTATGCCTATTTGTAGGTGTTGGGTTTTATGCCCTAAAACTCGAAGATAGTAAATGAAACAAATTAATCGATCTCAATAAAGCGTTATTTGAATGATTCAGTAATTTGGTTATTGAATAATCGAGTTTGCATTAATAAACCCTAAATCCAATAAACTAAGATCGAAGGTTGTTTAAATGAAACTTGGACTAGTATGTGGGGACATACGGGGATCGGTGTCCAAGTACAACCTAAAAGGTCTATAGTATAGGGATAAGGCTGGGTACCTTATCCTGGTGACACTATGTGATACGACCCACCTTGTATGAGCAGAAATGTCGCTATTTTAGTCCCAATTTATTAGGCTTTTTAGAGCTTTAATTGTGTTTTTATTGAAAATATTTCATATATTTTGTTATTTGGTCTTTAGGAGCAAAGTTGCAGATTTTGTGAAAAAAGTGCCCAAAAAGGAGCCATTCAAGCCCAATTTCCATGCCTAGGTCAAAGGGGAGCCAAAAGAGATCGATCATGTGAAAAAGGCCCAAAGGAAATGAAGTGGAGGCCCATAAGTCAAGTCCAAAATCGCAGTTGAAAGTTCTGGAATTCGCCTAGCATCGAGACGCTGCAAGGACAGCGTCGCGACGCTGTCCATTTCTTGGCCCGCAAGTCGATGACGTCACAGCGTCGCGACGCTGTGCCAATAGCGTCGCGACGCTACCCCATTTTCGAGCCTATAAATAGCGCCCCTTGGTGCCTTGTTTTATCATCAATCACTATTCCATTCCTTCCTTCCTTTCTTTCTTGGCTCCTCTGGAGCCTCTCTCAAGGCTTTTTAGCCTTTTTGAGAGCTTTTCTTAGTGGGAAAACTTTGGGGGGAATTTTGGGAGCATTCTAGGAGGCTCAAGGAGTGCTCGGAGGGACTCCAAGCGTCAGCGACGGGGTCTTCGACGGTCAATTCCTTCCCTTTTATTGTGCTCTTAATTATGTTTTTCATTGTAAATGTTGTGAATATTTTAGCTATGTATAGCTAAACCCCAATTTGGGGTCCTGAAATGAAATTATAGTTCAAATGTTGTTATAATTGCCTATCTCTTGCCCTTTTGTCCTAATTATTTGTATGGATGTGCTTAATGCTTTATGCAATCTGGCCAATTGTGTACTGATCTGATTCTTAATGGAAACTCGACGGAGAGAAGTTAGGATAGATCATAATCCATGTAACTAGTTTAATTGCCCGTCGTGACAACGGGATTAGTTGATTAAACTTAGGTTCCTAAAATGAATCAGAGCGTAATAATTAATGATTTTTAATGGCGCCAAGGACACTTAGGTTGTTAAAATGAATTAATTACAATTAGGGGAGACCGACAGGAGAACCTATGTTATTAACGGAGATTCTAGGAGTATAATTAGATTGGGCGATGAGATAGGACAATTGTAGCAATTGTTTAGCTAATAATTGATTTTCAAGACCCCTCTTCCCATTAGAAAACTCTTTCTCCGTATTTTATTTTTCTCGATTGATCAAATTTTCTCTTTAATTGTTTTGATTTTTTTAATTTCTTTGTTTGCATGATCTGGTTCCTAAATATTATTTCGCCTAAGTATTTTTAGTGTTCAAGAATCTTTCGCTTGCTTAAATTTCGCTTAGCCTCCCTGTGGATTCGATACTCGGTATTACCTACCGTTTTATATTACTTGTGACGACCCGTGCGCTTGCGGATAATCGTAAACAAACAGCGAACAAGTTTTTAATTAGATGACGAGGCATGAATGGATTAACGAGATTCCCACTGTCCCTGTCTACTATCCAGCGAAACCACAACCAAGGGAACGGGCTTGGCATAATCAGCGGGGAAAGAAAACCCTGTTGAGCTTGACTCTAGTCCGACTTTGTGAAATGACTTGAGAGGTGTAGGATAAGTGGGAGCTGAAAGGCGAAAGTGAAATACCACTACTTTTAACGTTATTTTACTTATTCCGTGAATCGGAAGCGGGGCATTGCCCCTCTTTTTGGTCCCAAGGCCTGCCTCGGCGGGCCGATCTGTGCGGAAGACATTGTCAGGTGGGGAGTTTTGCTGGGGTGTTACAGTTGGTATCAAAGCGATGTCGTTCCTGTAGACTGACCTAGATAGCCTAGGTTGTTTAATTGTGTGAGTTAGAGGTTTTTCCTCGTTCTCCTCTCCATCACCAGGTATGGAAGCATCGATATTCATTTGTTTGATGATATATTGTGCTTGTATGAGTTATCTGCCTGCCTATATTGTTTTTCTTGCTTGTTGCTTGCTTTGCATCTTGTTCAAGCATGTTGATTCCTTGGTTGCTTGTTGTTAGAAGCTAGGCCTAGGATGTTCCCTTTAGGTTGCTAGATAGCTTGTTGTTTTTGTTGCGTGCCTGATGCATGGTAGTAGGATTAGGATGCTGCCATAGTTCCTAGATAGTTGCATGCTTTCCTTATGCTTGCTGCGTACTCTCAGATCTAGGTGGTTGCTTTAGTTGAGGTGAGTCCCTCCTATTCTAGTCTAAGGAGTGTTCTTGAGGTGGGTTCATCGTTTCCTTTCAGCAATGAGTTCCAGTAGCAGTCAAGGTAGTGGACGTTCTGGCCCTCCAGACGTTCCCGAGGTTAATTTGCATCCTGAGTCGAATCCTCCTGTCCCTCCCCCAGCGCCTCTTGTGCTGACAGCGGAGGCATTGCAAGCTATACTTGGCAATGCAATCCCGAACAACCTGCAGCACGTCAGTGCCAATGAAGCCCCAGCTCGTGGCAAAGATGTGCAGTTTATCAAGAGCTTCATGAAGGCGAAGCCTCCTTCATTCGATGGACACTTTGAAAGTTCTGAAGCAGTAGAGGAATGGACTGCAGCGTTGGAAGCGCTATTTCAACTTCTCGGAGCTGATGCCCAACAACGAGTCCAAGGAGCTGCCTTTATGCTTAAAGGCTATGCTCGCTCTTGGTGGAAGGTAGTGGGTCAAACCGAGAATCGCCCAGAGAATCCCATTTCATGGTCAGGGTTTAAAGGTCTTGTGCAAGACCATTTTAGCTGTCGTTTTGCTGATGTTGAACTGGAAGCGGAGTTCGTCTCACTTGTTCAAGGGACCTTGTCCGTGGAGCAATACGTCAGAAGGTTCGAGGAGTTGTCCTGCCGTGTCCCGGAGTTGGTTGCCATCGAAGAAAGCAGGATCAACCGATTCGTTAATGGTCTCCGTGCAGAAATCCGAGGTTTGGTCAGACTTGGTCGACCAGCCACATTCGCAGCAGCTCTTGCGAGTGCTCGGATGCTGGATGATGACATCCCCAGGGCGGAGCAGTCCCAGGAAGTGGGCACGTCATCTGGTGCCAAGAAGAAGCACGAAGAGGAAGTGCGTGCAGCTAGACAGAAAGTCAGAAGATATCCGTCAGGGTCTAGCGAGTGCACTGAGGAGTTCTTGCCCTGTGTCACCGATGAAGAGCTCAAGGCGGAATACCCAGAGCTTTACGATGACGATGATTCTGATGATGAAGATAGCTCCTAAGGTGGGGAGTCAGCATGCCCCTCGCTCAAGGTTAGTGATTTCTCTCCTTAAGTCTATATTCTTTGGCTTGAAATCTCTTTTCTTGTGACTTATGCTTGTCTCGAGCATATCTGTTGATTGTTGTGTGTATGCTTGAGTCGTTCCTTCATTTTGGGGCATTGTTTGTTAAACAAATCTTGAAGCTAGAATTGCTAGGGTATTTTTTTTGGTTCCTTGTTATTTAAACCCCTTCGTATGGGCTAGCTTCAAGGGAAAAAGATCTTCCTAGAATAGGTTTTGTGATCTAGCTTCTTAAGTTGAGATCATGGAATTATCGTTCCAAAGTTGCTTTCAAAACCAAGTCGAGTGTTGCATGCTTGCTGTGAGGTCTTCGGGCTAAAATAGCTTTGCAACTCTTATGGATGCTTCATAGTGCTTAGATTCTCTATTCCTTAGTTCGTTTCAAGGCTCTGTTGGTGTCGCCTAATTTCTAAGGAGTTGAGGAATTCCTTTGAGTTTAGCAGAAGGTTTCCTTAGGATAGTTCTGTATCCAGACTCTTTAGTCGAAGGTCAAGGAGTAGCTTTCCAAGGTTGCCTCAGAATCCAAGTTTGAACGTTGCAAGTTGCTGTTATGTCTTCGGACTCATGGATAGCCTTGCCGCTGCTTGGGTTTCATGAATCAAGTCTTGAGGTTTTTGGACTTGCTCGTGACGATGCTCTCAATGGTGTTGGTTTCTCAAACCAAGAGTTAGAGCAATTCCCTCACGCAGTGAGACCTTAATCCAAGGCCAGGGTGATATGAGAATCAGTAACGAGTTATGACTGCAGCGTCAGTTGTCGTCACGACAAAGTTACCTTGGTATGTAGTTATAAGGAAGTGCCAACGGTGGTGTGAGTGTCATCTCGTAGCCATTCTTGAAGGATTGTTTGAAAAGGTGAGTTGGCGCAGCGGAAGCCGTTTCGAAGTAGTTGTTCCTTCTCTAGTAGTGTTTAGTTGAAGTTGGTGGTTGAAACATACCAACTAAGTGGGTTTAAGTTGGTGAAGTTGCTGATGAAGCTTCCTGCAGATTGGAGTCGTGGTTAAGTCGTTGATGGTAGGTTCTAAGGTGTTTAGCTCAAGGTTTAAGCTGGCATTGACAACCTATGTGGTGTTAGTTGCTTCAGCGAATAGAAATTTCTTGTAGGTCGTGCGAGATCGAAGTCGAATTCGTTTTTGTTAGGCTATTTGAGTTCTTGGCGTGAAGTCAGGTTGCTCGTAAGCAAGCTTTGCTTCAAGTGTTGTATGTTCAACACGACTCGTCTCAATAGTTGTTGTTATGCATACACATCACCTATTCCTCTTGTGCCTCAGTTTAAGTTTTGGGATCCTAGAGGAAAATGGTTCGGTGAGCGATACGACAAAACAGCTCTGATACCAAAATGATACGACAGCCCGAGCTAATTGGATCTAAGAACCCTTATGGATATACAAATCCCTAGATCTCAAATGCTAAAACCCCCAAATCAAGATGGTTTCATCCCAAGGAAGAAGATAGAACGAATTTACCTTGACGATCAAGATCAAGAGTAGAGAAAACGCGTTTCTAAACTCAGGATTCGAATCACTCCACAAGTAGTTTGATCAACGCTACTTGAATGATCCTAGCATGCAAATCTAAACACAAGATATGCAAAGTTGCTCATGGCCATTAGGCTCCAAAGACTTAATTCTCATTGAAATTCCATCAAAACTAATCTTCCCTCAAAGCAACAACATAGATGGCTATTTATAGCCTTCAAACACAACCTATCGGCATATGAAAGGTTGTAACCTTCATGCCCATCAATGCTATAATGACCACTAACTAAATAATAAGTTAAAACATTAAAAACACAACTTTAAAACTGAAAAATTCAATAAAAATGCCTTAAATCCGAGATTCATCTTCCCAAAAGCTAACTCTAAAGTTTGTAAGCATCTTGGGTTGTTGTAGCTTGATTAAGACACCTCGGTTCGTATCATCCTCCCCTTCTTCAAGAGGATTTGTCCTCGAATCCAAGGATCCCCTTGTAGTGCAAACTTGAAATCTTTTGCATCTCGCAGTCTTACTCTCCTCAAGTTCTTGACGTTTGACCATTGTACATGAATGAATGATGCTGTAAAATACAAACGTCGCTTTATTTGTTGGTCGTTGGTATTAAAGTTCCCTCGTGCTTGGTTTTGTCTTGTATCTGAATCTTGCTTTTCAACAAAAATTTTAATTTCCTGCAAGAACTCTTTAGAAAAAGTAGATACACTTGGTTTAAGTGCACCCGTTAGAAAACAAGTCCTTTCGGATACAAGCTCTTGTATGTGTCGTTTTGAATACAAGACAATATTCTCGTCACAAACTCTAAATGCTGAATTCTCTTTCTCTTTAGTAGTCTCGATATAAGTCTCACATGTTTCTTTCTCAAACTCTTTCTCTTTTTCACTTTCCTCACTTTTTGTCTCAAAGGAACATAGATCAACATATGTTTGCACACTTTCTTTGTTGGTCACCACGTCATCAACAACAACGTCATCATATGAAACATCATCTTTAGGCATGGGACAATCTTCTTCTTCTTGAATGGATTTTGTGATTTTTGCCTTTCTTGCTTGATCCCGCAATTTCAATTCGTGAGATAATTCGGACATGTACTTTATGGATTTATGTATTTCATCCATATTTTCACGAAAAGCCTTCCAAAATGGATCATCACGGACGCGTTTCTCACAACGTTTTTGTGCTTGACGAGACATGGATTTGTTTGAACTCCTTGTTTGAAACATGCTGCAAAACAATGCAAAGTGACAAGGAAGATGGACCTCACAAGCACTCCCTCACGTGTTTTCACTCAAAGACAAATACACTCTCAACATACTCTCAATCTCACTCACATGAGCCAATGAGCAAAGTTTGCATTAAAGTGATAGATAACACACATAGAACACAATCAAAATAACTTAAGTATGGAGTCAAACGAATACCAAGTAAGAAACAAGTTAAGAAAGAAATCAAAGGTCAAATGGAAATGAAACTCTAAATGTAAGTCTCCATGTATTAATGTCCAAAGGTTTGAAGACTTTATGGAATTTAAATAGGCCTTTACAATAAAGACAAGTTATAATCAATAGAGATCATGGGCATTGAATAACAAGTGGCTGGAAAATTGAATATGAAAAGTTTCTAACCCCCAAATTTATGGCAAGTGGCTAATTAATTTGAGAAATTCAACATATAACTGAAGCCAATGGATACCAACGGTCAGATCCTAACACAAGTGAGAGTTTAAACATCAGCAAATTCAGATCTAACTCACTTTTATGGCAATAACAACAAAGAAGCAAAGAAGTTGAACAATCTCGGCCTTCTCGGATTTTCCAGAATCTATTATAAAAATGACCGATTTTCGATATGAAGCCAACCGAATCTCAAGATCTCATAGAATACAAATTTGAAGATTAGATTAAGATCTAAAAGATTGTAGAAGACGAAAATACGAAAAGACAAACATAAATGACACATTTCTTTCAATTTTATATTTCTGGATAGAATGAAAACAAATGAACAGCAAGAACAAAAAAAAAAACAATTCAGAATGAAGAATAAGAAAAGAAATGCAACAACGGAAACATATATCCGATCTAGAACCTAAAGCTCTGATACCAAAATGATAAGGAATCAAAGCAGCTCTGATACCAAAATGATACGACAAAGCAGCTCTGATACCAAAATGATACGACAGCCCGAGCCAATTGGATCTAAGAACCCTTATGGATATACAAATCCCTAGATCTCAAATGCTAAAACCCCCAAATCAAGATGGTTTCATCCCAAGGAAGAAGATAGAACGGATTTATCGTGACGATCAAGATCAAGAGTATAGAAAACGCGTTTCTAAACTCAGGATTCGAATCACTCCACAAGTAGTTTGATCAACACTACTTGAATGATCCTAGCATGCAAATCTAAACACAAAATTTGCAAAGTTGCTCATGGCCATTAGGCTCAAAAGACTTAATTCTCATTGAAATTCCATCAAAACTAATCTTCCCTCAAAGCAACAACATAGATGGCTATTTATAGCCTTCAAACACAACCTATTGGCATATGAAAGGTTGTAACCTTCATGTCCATCAATGCTATAATGACCACTAACTAAATAATAAGTTAAAACATTAAAAACACAACTTTAAAACTGAAAAATTCAATAAAAATGCCTTAAATCCGAGATTCATCTTCCCAAAAGCTAACTCTAAAGTTTGTAAGCATCTTGGGTTATTGTAGCTTGATTAAGACACCTCGGTTCGTATCAAAAAGCCTCTGGTGTTAAGTGCCTTGTGGAGCGTGAGTTGGAATCAAGGCCAGTCAACCAGTGTAGTTAGGCGAGCACTTCCGAGAATTTGGAGTTTTGTTTTGGTGATTGTGTGTTCTTGCCGTGATGTCGATGAAAGGCTTATTTGCTTGTTGATAAGAAGCTTAACCTTGGTTCATTGGACCACATGAGATCAGGGAGCGCATCGAGCTTGTTGCTTATAGGTTGGCGTTATCACCGACCATGTCGACTATGCATGATGGGTTCTATGTGTCCATGTTGTGGAAATGCGTGTGAGACCCTTCGCATGTGTTGAACCTGAACCCCTGTTGTCGATCGAGGACTTGGCATATGTGGTGGAGAAGTCTGTCAAGGTCCTAGCCAATAAAGCAAGGTTTTGGGAAGCAAGACCTTTGTTTTGGTGAAAGTGCTATGGGTGAACCATAGAGCAGAAGAAGCTACCTGGAAGAAGTAGGTGAAGTTTGAGCATGGTTCCTGTGTTGTTCGAGTTGGAGTCTTTCGAGGACGAAAGCTTTTAAGGTGGGGAGAATGTAACGCCCTGTGCACATTTGGGTGTATTTAAATCCCGAGTTTAGAGTTGAAAAGAAAATAAATTCTATTTTGGCTTGAACTTAGGGATTTAATCATATACTAAGGTGTTCAGGGAAATTAGCGTGTTTTAAAATCCCTCCCTAAAACTCGTTTGGACTTGGTCTGAGTTGGTTGAGAAGCGTAAGCGTGATAATTTAAATTATACGCTGATTTTTGGGTTTTGGTTGAGTGAGTGGCTTTTTTTAGGGCTTATGGTTATTAAGGAAAAAGAAAAGAAACTCTAATAAAGAGTAAAAAATAAGAAAAAGCCCTAGATCTCAAAAGTTCCCATCTTCCTCATCTCTCTTTCTCTTATCGTGAAAGCCCCCCCTTTTTGAGAGTTGTCGCCACCCATCCCCCAGCTGCGCCGCCGTCCCCTCCAGCCGAAGTCTCACACCGTTTCGCCCTGTTCGTGGTTGTCGCGTCGCCACCGTCTGAAGCCGCGTAGCCACTGTTCGTCGCGCGATCTCTCCCTCTCTCTTCGCGCGCGGGTCCTCTCTTCTCGTGGGTTTCTTCTCCCCGCAGTCCCTTTTCGTGGAGCTCTCTCTCCCCCTCGTGTAGGATCGTCCCCGTGAGGTAGTCGCCGCCTCCTGTAGTAGTTCGGGCAGCCGCCGTCTTCGCCTCGCGCATCTCCCTCTCTGTTTCGTGATTCAAGCACTCGTTTCCTTGTGTTTCAGCCATAAAGGTCGTGGGTAAGTCTTTTCTCCCTCAATCTTAGTTGTTTTAGGCCCAATCTAAGAGTTCCTTGCATTGTCATGGTTAGATCTTGCGCGGACAGCAGCTTGAAGTGTCGTTCCTTGCGTTTTTGCCTCTGTCCAGCAGCTATTTCGGGCGTTTTCGAGGTCGTTTGGCATTTTTGGTAAGTCTAATCTCTTACCCATGCCCTCTTTAGGCCTTTAGCTAAGTTTAAGCGAATGCCCAATCGATATGGACTCCGTATTTAAGGTTTTAAGTCTGATCAGTTGCTGTCCAGTGCCGTCTTTGCTCAGTTCGTGAGTGGTTCGGCGTCAATTAGCGTTTTCGGTAAGTTTAGTCCTTACCCATTCTTGTTTAGTGCTTTTAAATGGAATGCCCATTAGTATTAGGTGCTGGAAAATTGAGCTTGGTTTGATTTTCTGATCTGCAGCGCCATCTAGGTGTTCGTTTAAGTTCGAAACACTTCTGCTTGATCACCCACTGCCCAAGGACTATTCTAGCGCATCGTTAGAGGTTAGAATAACCCGTCTAACGCGGAAGCGAGTCCGTTTGGTAAGTTTCTTTGCTGTCCCTTCGCTTTTAGCGTTAAAGGTTGCTGTCCGTTAGCCATGTTAGCCTTAGAATCATGTTTTTGTTGTTACCCATCGCATAGCTAGGCTCTTAGGTGTTGTCCAAACCCTTAAAGGTCCTAGAGCTAGCATGCATTTAAATGAGTTATCATGGCTGTTTTGGCTAGAAGCTTGTAGTTTTTCAAATGCCCATTAAGTCTCGTTGCCTTAGAATGTTTCCGTTCCATTATAGGTTCTTGAAGCATGAGTTAATGAGCTTTTCCTTTCTGTTTGTGGCTTAAAAAGCATGCTAGAGTAGGCCTCCATTAATTGTCTTAGTCTTAGTAGCGTGCCCGGTCCTTAGGAGTTCTTAGTGTGCTTTAGGTGGGTCGTTTACTTGCTGTCCAGCAGCTGAAAAGCCTTATCTGGAGCCGTTTGGAGAACACCCATTGCCCGTTGTGCCTTAGACATGGTTGCCCATGGTCTAAAGGTTTTGGGTTTTCATTTTGGGGTACGTTTAAAGGCTATCCAATGAAGAAATGAGCTGGGTAAAGTGGTTCTGGCCCTAGTAGCTTATTAGGTCGTTTCCTCTTAGTTTACTCTTTGATGGTAGCATTTTTGGTTGTAGTTCGAGGTGCTTATGGAGCTTGGTGCAAGTGTGCCTCGTTGGTATTTGGAAGCGTGTTTTGTAAGTAGTTTCCACTTGCTGGATCTTGTTTGATTGTGTGAGCATGATGTTTGCTTATGTTTAACCTTGTTCTTGTGTAAAGCATGTTTGTTCTGTATAAATGTACTGAAGTGCTTGTGTGGCGCATGTTATATATGTTGTTTACAATCGTTCTAAATTGCTTGAGATGAGCTTATTTTGTTTAGTGCTTGGGATAAGCATGTGTGTTATTGTGATAAGCATGATTTGCTGAGTTGTGGTTGTTGTCTAGCATGATGTATTGGGTGTCAAGCATGTTGGTTAGGCTAGCTTGTGTCATGGGATGTGTAGCATAAGGCTAGCGGTAGCGTTGCATGACGCTTAATTCATGTGTAGATGCGCAGCGTGGCGCGTAATTCACGTGTTTGGTTTAGCGTAGCATGACGCGTAATGCATGCGAGTGGTTGCGTAGCATGGCGCGTAATGCATGCGAGTGGTTTTACATAGCATGGCGCGTAATGCATGCGAAAGGATTTGCGTAGCGTGGCGCGTAACGCACGTGTTGGTTGGCGTAGCATGGCGCGTAATTCATGTGTTAGGTGCGGAGCATGACGCGTAAATCATGTGTGGTCTAGTACAGTGTGGGTGCATAGTGTGGGAGGCATATGCATAATGTGGTTTTGGTGCTTGTGAGCATGTTGTTGGTTTATTGCTTTGAGAGCATGATGAGTTTTTACTGCTTTTGGAAGCATGATGTATGCGTGTGAGAAGCATGTTGTTTGCCTTCTTTGTTAATGAAATGTCTTTATGATTCTGCTGCATGGTTTTTAGTTATTTTATGTGTTGATATGGTATGGCTTGTCTAGAGGAGATAGGTTGTGAAATCTGACTGAAGTTTGGTGGAGTTTGGCTTTCCTTGTATATTCAGAAGTGATAAAAGTCTTTAGCAGATGTTGTAAAATTTTGGGGTAACCAGCTTTACGCCGTTATGCTGCCGAAATTTTCGGTACATTCGGTCTAAAGAGTTGTCCTAAATGCTTAAGAGTCTAGAATAAGTAGTAGTGCCGCTAGGATAGAGGTTAGAGAACCTGGGGCGTTACATCTATATATGAACGACCATAGGAGAATAAAACACCAATCACCCTACATCCGACACCACATTAGGCAACTAGCATTCTTCAGGCTTGTACACGAGTCTGACTTACGTTGTCGAGAGAGTACAAGGATGGACAGAAGATGTTTTGCCATACTTTGCACCTTATTAAAAATAGTTGCCGGTTTATCCAGTACGGAGGTCGTAGATGTAGAAGAGATGGTTGCCATGTTCTTGCACATTGTAGCCCACGACGTTAAGAACCGAGTAGTTCGTACGCAGTTCGCTAGGTCTGGTGAGACAATTTCTAGGCATTTCAACACCGTCCTTCATGCGGTGTTACGATTGCATGATGTTCTCTTACAAAAACCTGAGCCAGTCACAACCTCTTGTACGGATCCAAGGTGGAAATGGTTTCAGGTATAGATAATTAATCATCCAACTTTAGTTAAGCCTAGACTCACTTCTTAGGGTTAGAACCGTGAACCAAATTTTCCTCTATTATGTGGACACAGAATTGCCTCGGTGCTTTAGATGGAACATACATCAAGGTGAATGTTGCTGTTGTCGATCGCCCGAGGTATAGAACAAGGAAAGGTGAAATTGCAACGAACGTGCTTGCTGTCAGTGATACAAAAGGAGACTTCACATTCGTCTTACCAGGGTGGGAAGGGTCTGCCGTTGATTCTCGGGTTCTTAGAGATGCAATATCAAGACCAAACGGACTCACAGTTCCGAAGGGTAAATAATCAGATCTTTTTTCCTTTCACCGTAGAACCCTTAGGAAGGTGTACTGAGCCAATATCACATTCCACAGGCTATTATTATCTGTGCGATGTTGGGTACCCTAACGCAGAGGGTTTCCTGGCACCGTATAGAGGGGAACGTTACCACCTCTCTGAATGGCGTGGTGCGGGGAATGCACCAACTACTCCAAAAGAATTCTTTAACATGAAGCATTCATCTGCGAGGAACGTGATTGAGAGGGCATTTGGTTTTTTGAAAGGAAGGTGGGCTATCCTCCGAGGGAAATCGTACTATCCAGTTTGAATTCAAGGACAAACCATCGCAGCATGCTGCTTACTTCACAATCTTATTAATAGAGAGATGGGTGACCGTGAAATTCCTGATGAGCTAGATGAGGTGGATTCTGCTTCGATTACAACTGATGGTGAGAATATCAATTTCATTGAGACTTCTGACGAATGGAGCCGGTGGAGGGATGAGTTGGCAACACAGATGTTTTCGAATTTGGAGTTACGTAATAGCTAATGGATTAATGTTGCTTTATAGAATTTAGGAATTGCTTCTTCTAGTTCAAGTATTATTCGCTAGTTGTATTAACTGTTTAGATTCTAATTGTTAATGTACTCGTTTATCTTAGTTAATGAGATTTTCATTCATGGTCTTCGTGTACATGATTTTTATTACGTTATAGTTTAGTTTAACATTTCCACACTATGCGTATTCACATAACAGAATGGCCAGTTCGTCAAGAGCTCCAAAACACATTTGGACAAAGAACGAGGACGCGAAGCTGGTGGAGTCCCTCGTGTCCTTAGTTCATGCAGGCGGTTGGAGGTCCGATAATGGGACATTCAAAGCTGGGTATTTGGGGCAGTTAGAGAATTTGATGAGGGAGAAACTGCCTGGACAGGACGTTCCAGCACAGAGCACCATCGACTCTAGGGTTCGCACCTTAAAGAAACAATACCAATCAATTGCAGAGATGTTGGGCCCTAGATGTAGCGGCTTTGGCTGGAATGATGAATTTAAATGCATCGAGGTAGAGAAGGAAACATTTGACTTATGGGTCAAGGTAAGAACGTGTCATTGTGTTAACTTCTCATATTTTATGACTTTCTAACATAAACTTTTGGGTTAATGCAGGGGCATCCTATCGCAAAAGGCATGCGTAACAAGCCTTTCCCGCATTTTGAAGACTTGACATATGTCTTTGGGAAGGATCGAGCCACGGGGAAGGTGTCGAAGGTGATGGGCGAGATGGGATCCAACATGCCAGATGATGAGGTAGACCTCAGTGCATCCCCAGAGAACGACACCCACATCCCGCCGTTCACCATACCTACTGCGAACATGTCAGAGGATGAACCTCGGGGTACGCCAGGCAGTCAAAGTTGCCCAACTGGAAGGTCGTCACGTGGGAGCAAGAGGAAGAGGTTTGGGTCTGACACGCACATAGCAGAAATTGTCACCTCGTTTACAGAGCAACTGAAGTCAATTGCAGAGTGGCCAAAAAAAAACATGCCACAGAGGCTGACTTTCGAGATACAATTGTCACCCACTTGATGGAGGTACCAGAATTGGATAACCAAAAGAGGGTCAAGCTCATGGATATCCTTTTCAATAACATGAAAGCGACAGAGAGCTTCTTCTCCATTCCGGCTGCTCTGAAGTTGGAGTACTGGGAACTCCTCCTGCACAAAC
The DNA here is from genome assembly GCA_017139565.1 of Luffa aegyptiaca. Taxonomy (NCBI): domain Eukaryota; kingdom Viridiplantae; phylum Streptophyta; class Magnoliopsida; order Cucurbitales; family Cucurbitaceae; genus Luffa; species Luffa aegyptiaca. The sequence continues at coordinate 18,703,578 of CM029402.1, forward strand.
ATGGCTGACCCATCACTCTTCAACCAATGATGCTGCTTCACAATTACCTTTGCTTTCAAGAATTTTCTACCTGTCTTTTGTACTCATATATTTGGTGGAAACAATATTTTTGTGCCACAATCATGGTGGCCCATAGAAGACAACACTAACTCCCAAATATAATTTTTTGTGCAATTCTAGGGAGTTAAATACTATGTTGTCTTTGTACGTATATAAATATAAAGTTCTATTACATAATTACTTTTGATCATGGAGTATATAAATGTTTACCTTCACCATACTATTTTTTTTCATTCCAAATTATACTAATCGTATAGAAGTTTACCATGATAATAATAATTAAAATAAAATACTACTCAAGTTTTTATTTTATTTGATTTCTAGTTTATTCGATTCTTTTGATAATGAAGAATACAGAAATGGTGGAAATACATAAATGAAACAAATATGGTTTTTCTATATGAAATCATAAAATTACTTATTTTGTGAAAAAACCATGACTCTGAAACAAAGAAAATCAACCTTTATCTTAAGTTATTCTTGTTTCCTTTTAAGTTAAGCACATAATTTAACCCTATACCTATAACTTTATTATTTTTTTATTTTTTACAGCTAAACTCAAACATTTTTCTTATTAATATTAGCAAAATATGGTATTTGACGTACAAAGTTGCATGAGGAAAATAAACAAAAAATTCAGGAAAAAAAATAATTAGCTTGAACCTTTGATTCAGAACCTAATGTTAAACATATCAACATTGCAAACACAGACTATTTTAATCCATACTAAAATAATCTGCATCCCAAGCACATACTATTTTATCCCAGACTATAATAATCTGCACCCCAAACACAGACTATTTTATCCCAGATTATAATAATCTGCACCCCAAACACAGACTATTATAACCCCCATACTATTATAATCCCCCAGCTATTATAACCCCCCCCCCCCAGCTATTATAACCAACCCAATGCCCCAAACAGCCCCTTACTGTTTCACCTTTATTTGTTTGGAATTCTTTTTACCATTTATTCATAAGAACTAGGTATATATATTATTCAGCCATCACAAACATGCTATATAGTTTAAAACACGGGGTATATAATCTCAACAAAACCACCTTATCACCAGAAGTATATATTTTACCCATTAAATGTTGATGTGATACACATATTATATACACTAACTCATATACGTATGATTCATACTAATATATATATATATATATATATATATATATATATATATATAATATGATGAAAAATTGCTTCTATATGATATAAATCATTTTTCAGAGATTAATTCTAAAAAAAAAAAACAATCCTAAAAAATATTGTTCAAATATAAAATATGACCCAAGGTTTCACCCGGAAAGCTACATTTTGTCAAATACTTGCATCTGGAGCACTAAAATACTTGAAATCGATTGTGTGAACATATAATCGAACAATTAGAAACTATTTTTCCTATGCTAAAAAGAGTATTTTGTTAAAAAAAAAAAAAAAAAATCAAGCATCTGTAAAATGATTAAACGAATAGTACTTACAAAATAGTGAACAAGCATAGATTATTTTGGATTTTCTTGCGTTGCTACAAAATGCTTCTACAAATGCTGCTGCTTGTACTCTAAAAAAAAGGTTGCCCTTGAATCCCTAATCTGAGCAAATGAATGTATTCAACAATGGAGGAAGGAAGAAGAGCGGTTTTTGGAATGGAGGGAATAATGGAAAGAAATTTGGAATGGAGGAAGGAAATTATGTAACGCCCTGCGTTTCGGAATCGAGCCGTTTTGGGATTTATTGGGCGTTCTTATTCTAGTTTGGGAAATTAAAATTAGAGTTTAGCCTTGGGTCATTAAATTTAAATCTCGACTATTTAGGGGAAAAGAGATTTTCAAATTAAATCTTTAAATTTCCCAAGGTTAGAGGTTTAATATTTGATATTTATTTTAAATATCAAAAGACCCAAACCCTTTATCAATCGGGTTATTTTCCCTCCCAAATCTTTTAGGAATTAAGTTAGGGTTTTTAAATAAGATCCTAGATAAGACCTTATTCCTAATTAAATTGGGATTTCTACCCTTGGGTTCTTTTTAAAAGAAAAGAATAAGGAAATAAGGGAAAAAGAAACCCTAAAGCAAAAAAAAGTCATCTCATCCTCTCCCTCTCAAGCTTGTCGTGAAACCCCCCTGCCCGTGTGTTCAGCCGCCAGCCCTCCCAATCGCCGCGCCGCCGCCTGGCCGTCCAGCCGCCGTTGGAGGTTGCAGCCCAAGTCCCTGTCGTCGCGCCGCTCCACTTCAGCGCGGTTTCTCTCTTCGCGCGAGTTCTCTCTCTCTCTCCGCGGATCTCTCCCCCTCATGCCGCCGTGAGCCGTGAAGCTCGTCCCCGTGAGAGTAGTGTCGCCGTTCAGCGTCGCAGCCACGTGGGTCTTCTTCCCGCGCCGTTTCCCTCTCTATTTCGTGGTTCAAGGTGCAGATCTCTCGTTCTCTTGCATTTTCGGCCAAGAAGAGCTTGTGGGTAAGTCTCAAACTCACTCATGTGTATTCGTTAAGGCCCGATCTAACTCCTTCTTGTCCGTATTGATTAGATCTTGCGCGGACAGCACCTCGAAGCACCGTCTCTTCCGCGGTTCAGCCTTAGAAAGTCGTGGGTAAGCCTTTTCCTTTCCTTCCTTGTGGTTTTAAGGTTGGATCTAAGTTCCTCTAGGTTCGTTTTGGTTAGATCTCGCGTGCCTAGCAATTCGGAGTCCCGTCGACCTCGCTTCAGTCGATTCCGCCTCTGTCCAGCAGCGTTCTTGGTTGTTGTTGGCGTCGTTTGGCATTTCCGGTAAGTCCAAATCCCTTACCCATGCTTGTATGGTGTTAGGATTAGAATACCCATTCTTGTTTAGTGTTTTTAATGGAATGCCCGTTAGTATTAGGTGCTGAAAAGTTTAATGGTGGTTGTTATTCTGATCTGCAGCGCCGTAGAAGTGATCGATTGAGTTCGAATCGCTTAAGCTTGGATACCCACTGCCCAAGGACTATTCTAGCGCATCGTTAGAGGTTTGTTAAACCCGTCTAGCGCGAAAGCGAGTCCGGTTGGTAAGGTTCCTTGCTGTCCCTTCGCTTTTAGCATTATAGGTTGCTGTCCAATAGTTATTTTAGCCTTAGGATCATGATTTTATCGTTACCCATTGCATAGCTAGGTTCTTAGGTGTTGTCCCAACCCTTAAAGGTCCTAGAGCATGCATTTAAGTGAGTTATCATGGCTGTTTTGGTTAGAAGCATGTAGTTTTCGAATGCCCATTAAGTCTCGTTGCCTTAGTGTGTTTTTGTTCCATTATAGGTTCTTGAAGCCTGAGTTAATGAGCTTTTCCTTGCTGTTTGTGGCTTAAAAAGCATGCTAGAGTAGTTGTCTCAGTCTTAGTAGCGTGTCCGGTCCTTAGGAGTTCTTAGTGTGCTTTAGGTGGGTCGTTTACTTGTTGTCCAGCGGCTGAAAAGCCTTATCTGGAGCCGTTGGCGAACACCCATTGCCCGTTGTGCCTTAGACATGGTTGCCCATGGTCTAAAGGTTTTGGGTTTTCATTTTGGGGTACGTTTAAAGGCTGTCCATCAAAGAAATGAGCTGGGTAAAGTGGTTTCGACCCTAGTAGCTTATTAGGTTGTTTTCTTAGTTTAGTTTTTTATGGTAGCGTTTTTTGTTGTAGTTCGAGGTGCGTGTGGAGCTTGGTGCAAGCGTCGCCTCGTTGGTGATTAGAAGTGATTGTAAGTAGTTCTTACTTGCTGAAGTCTGTTTGACTGTGTGATGCATGCTGAATGTTTACTTGCTTTATAACTACTCTCATGATAATTGCTTCTCTGAATATATGTATATATATATGATTTCGTTGAAAAGCATGACTGTTGTTGCGTGTTGATTTGATGTAAAGCATGTTGGCTCTGTTTTGCATTCGTGAGTCCAGCATGAGTTGAGAGATGTGGTCACATGTATAATGCTTAGTGGGCATGATTCATGAGTCTAGAAGCATGTTGCAGGGCATATGCATTCTAGTAGATGTGAGATATAGGTCAGGGACCTAAAGTGTGAAAGAAAGGAAAGTTGGGTGAGTGTCAGTGCACCTCGGGTACAAATGGTCGAGGGGTGACACGTCACCATTGGTTTAAGAGGAGCATCGAGGCCTTGGGTACAAATGGTCAAGGGTCGGTGTGATGAGTCTAGAAAGCAAGTGTTGGGCGCCTGGGGAAGGGCCAATACTTTGCTAAGTCATCGGTGCGCCTTGGGTACAAATGGTCAAGGGGCGATGCACAGTTCGAGGCCTTGGGTACAAATGGTCAAGGGTCGAACGCCGAGCTCCGTAGAGAGCATTGTGGCCCTGGGTACAAATGGTCAGGGGACAGTGCGACTCGAAGGATCAGTCATGGAGAGCCATGTCAGGGCTAAATATGAGCGTTGAGTGAGCTCGTGGAGCTTGAGTGGTTAGCAAGTTGCATATAGAAAGATGCATGAGTTATGGCTTAGGAGAGTCACTCGTTTTACTAGCTTTTGAGCATGATGTTGTGTTTATCGCTTTTATAAGCATGATGTTTGCGCATGAATAGTATGTTGTTTGCTTGTTTGCTGTTTGGTGGCTTCTCAGGTAGGGGCTGCTTACCAGTACCTTAGTGTGCTGACCCCCTCCCCTCTCTCTCCCCCCAACTACCAGATTTTGCAGGTTATGAGGACTGCGTGGACCATGGTGATGCGGAGGAGACGTGTGAGGAAGGACCTTAGCTAGTTGTGATGTTTTCCCCTTTTATTTTCATGTTATTTATGTTGGAGAGTTGTAGCTTAGTTGGTTGGGCAGTTGTTGTCCTGATAAGCTTTGATCTGATTATTCTTGTTTAACTCTAGGCCTAATTGTCTTTGTTTTAAAGAACCCCATCTATTCATTTGGTTGCTAATAAATAAGTTTGATTCGAGTGGGTAATGTTATAAGCTTTATTAAAAGTTGTGTTCCTGATTAGTAGTTGATTTTGCGAGACCTGACTCGCAGTTGGTTCTGAGGAGTTGTTGCATTGTAGTTTGGTTGTGCAGTTGATTATGTTATATTGAGGTGTTTTGTGCTTAGCAGGTTAAAGAAAAATTTTGGGTTAGTCCTATATATGCCGTTATGCTGCCGAAATTTTCGGTGCACACGGTTAGTTTTGGTTTGAGAGTTAGTAATGTCGCTAGGATAGTTATTAAAATCCTGGGGCGTTACAAATTATGTTTCGATTATTGAATATTTTTAAAAATCTGGAATCACATTGTTTTTCCTTTTTTAGCTAGTTATTATTACTATCATTCTTTAATTTTGGTGGCGTGTAAAGGAGGCTGATTTGGTAATTGTGCTCAATTTAATGAGTTTTAAAATGTAGCCGTAGAACATAAATGAAAATTTTATACCATTAAGACAAAAGTTAAATATGAGTATTTAAAAAGGACTATTTGTGTTATTATCCCAAATTATAAATGGCCAGATTTACATTGTATTTTTGGAAAATGGCCAAACAGATTTTTCAATGAAAAATGGCTAAACCGTTTTTTTAACTTATTTTTGTGAGAATGGTCTTTCCAATTATACCCTTGAGTCAAGTTTCACGTTCGCACCCTATTTTTAGGAAGCCACTATCTGATTTAATTTTTTTAAAAAAAAAAAAACAGTTTATCCCTTAAATCAAGGAATTACAATATCTATCTTCTCTCTCCTATCTCTCAAAATTCAAAATCAGATTTTATTTTTATTAAAAGTGAAAGATTACATAGAAATTAGGTTTTCATTTTTAATTTTCGATTAGATTCTTAGATTTTAATTATCTAATCAGTATCTTCATCGTTTTTCCCAACTTTTTGTCATCCATCGATTTTTTGCTCTGTCGTTCATATCACCATTGAAAGGTTTATTGATCTACATCATAGGTATATTAAATATTGTATTTTGTATTTATCTATCATTATTTTCCTCCTTGTAACCTATTTTTCAACACAAAGTATTTTTTACTTTTTTCAAAGTCTTCAATGATTTCCAAATGAAAGTTTTTGGAGGAAGAATAGAATGGAGAAAGGTGCCCAAAAGAAAATTAGAGGTTTCTCGAGAATTTCGTTTGTAATGGTTGGAAGAAGATGAGAATGGGAAAGACCGCACAAACCGAAGAAAATGGGAAGAATCTCAAGAGTTTCAGATTTTTTTAAAAAAATAAGGTGAATACTAAATCCCAATTTTCAAATTAAGTCGAAGGGAAATAGTGAATAATGATTTCTTCTCGTTTTTTTAAATGATTTGATTTGTACCATAGTAAATTATTTGCATGTTGTCTAATATGTTAGTTTACTATATACACTGTATTTGCATAATTTGTTTACTGAATACACTGTATTTGCATAATTTGTTTACTGAATACACTGTATGTGCATAATTTTTCTTTTTATAAACTTGAATGTTGTTTATTGTTCTAGTAACCATTTGTGAGGAATGATTTCTTCCCGTTTTTCAAGATTGAAATCATTTGCAAGTTTACTGAATACACTTTGAAGTTAGGTTATTGAATACCCAACCAGACAAAAATAGGGTTTTGTGTGTAAATGAATTTAGTAATTTAAATACACACTAGTTAACCGATTCAACAAGAGTTAACAGATTTTTTTGTAAAAAAAAAAAATCTACAACTCTCTCCCTTGATTCGTGCTAATTGGTTGATGTTTGTTATCTTATTTGTTAAATTTGAATTTGATTGATTTTCAATGGGCCCTTAAATTAAGGGTAAATACTAGATTCTCTCCTAAATTTACGTTGTTTTGTATTTATAGTTCACTGTATTTGAATTTATCGGTTCATTGGATTTAGATTTCGTTTAGGGGCATTTTCGTCTGATTCGTTGTAAAAAAAACCTACTAAAAATAGCAATTAGTCATTTTTCAAATGAAAAAATCATATGGCCATTTTTCAAAATGTCCAATTAAAAATAGTCATTTATCTAGTTGCCCAAAAAAAAAAAATAGTCCAAAGCCCATTAAATGGTAAGTTCATTTAAAAGAGAGATTGACATAGGGTTAAAAGAATCCTTAGAAATGGCTAGATATACAGTGTAGATTTGGAAAAATGGCCAAACAAAATTTTTCAATGAAAAATGGTCAAACCGTATTTTTAACCTATTTTCACGTGTTTTATTCTTCCAATTATACCCCTAAGTCAATCTTCACATCCCACCCTATATTTGAGGAAGCCCTATCTGATTTAATTAAAAAAAAAACCAATTATCCCATGAATCAAGCTATGGTTAGTTACAGTATATATCTTATCATTTGAAATTCAAATTCAAATTTTATTTTCATTTGCAATCGGATAGATTACACAAAATATAAGTTTTCATATTCAACAAATCAGATTGCATCGTCTTTTCCAACTATTCTGAAGTTTGATCGATTATGTCTTCAACGTTCCTTCCAACACTGTAACGCTATTGATCATAGGTATATTTCTGCATTTTTGTTACTGCTTTCATGTTTTCCTTTACCCCAAAAGTAAGCGTTCAGATTGTTTATTGTTTCATGTTTTCGTTCACCCGAGTTATTCTTTCCAGTTGTTGAAAGCTCATTTGAACTTTCTTCTGCATCAGTCTCAATCACCTTTGAATCTTTCTTCTCCTACAAAAGTAAATAATTTTTAGAAGAAACCCTTACCCGTTTTCATACACACTGTAATTGTGATTAGACAAAGATCACAACTACAGTGATTTTTCTTCAATTTCTTCAATTTGCATGATGAATTCCAGCTGTAACATGCATGATTTCTTTTCCCTTTTTTTTTATCGATATAACTGTATTTTTTTATGTTCCCCTATTTTTTCTCCATAAATCGTGATTTGAATTTAGTAATAAATTTCTTAATTAAATTTTTTGTTTTCAAATTATACTGTTAAGATAAATTAATATTAGACTTATCTTTTTTATTTTGAAATTATTTTATTGAATTTCACATTAAATTAATCTGTAAATCCTGGATTCTCTTCTTTTTTTATAGTATATTTAATTTAAATAATCTGGATTAAGATTTTGGTTAGGGTCATTCTTATATATTTTGTTAATGGTAAAGATTATTCATATCATAGGTATGTTTCCACATATTTGTTATTGCTTTCATGTTGGTTACTGCTTTTATGTTTTCCTTCACATGAGTTCTTTCCGGTTGCTGAAAGCTCATTTGAATTCATCAATCTCAATCACCTTTGAATCTTCCTCTCCTACAAAAGTAAATAATTTTTAGAAGGAACCATTAGTGTTTGCATACACACTCTAATTGTGATTAGATAAAGATTATGATACAATGATTTTTCTGTAGTTTCTTCAACTTGCATGATGAAATTCCAACTGCAACAGAGATGAATTTTTTTTTTTATTTGATATATGATAGCGAGCATAGCTAGCTACTTTTACTTATTTAATTTAGCTAGTCTTTTATGATTTTTGGGCCATTTTATTGTGCTTTATTGTTTATTTTGTAGGAAAGCGTTGATTAGAGCTAAAACGTGGAATTGGAGTTAATCGGGTGTTCGGGACGTGAAAATATGCCAAAGAACCGAAAAGTTCAAGCAACAAGGAGCCAAGAGAGGGCATTCTGCCCATCAGCGTCGAGACGCCACTCTTGGAGGGTCTCGACGCTGGTTTTCCTTAATTAGAAGAGGCGGCAGCGTCACAGCGTCGAGACGCTGTGACAATAGCGTCTCGATGCTACCGTTATTTCCATTCCAGACGCACGTGTTTTAGAGGCAGCGTCGAGACGCTGTCTGGATAGCGTCTCGACGCTACGACGAAAAATCAATATAAATCATTCTTTTCGGCTAGGTTTTTGGAGGAACTCTTTTGGATACTTTTGGAGTCGTAAAACAGAGGAGAAAACAGAGGATTGAGGCTGAACAAGAGGGATAAAAGCGGAAATCAACCCATTGTTCGTGGGGATCGTGACGGGGACGTTCGGTCTCGGCCTACATTGAGTTTTCTTTTCCCTTTCCTTTTCTTAGCGAGATTTTATGGCTTTATTATGTTTAGTTGAGCTTGTAATACAAATCATGAGTAGCTAAACTTGTAGCTTAGGGATTGATGTAGTTGATTGAGTTTATGGATTGATTTATGGTTTAAGTTGTGCAATGTTTATTATGTTTGTAATCTTGATTTAATGCTTTCAATTGATTGGCCATTAGTTGGATGATTTATGTTTTGAATCTAGCTCGGGAGAGGGGATTCGATATAGACATACTCAAGATTGCATGACTAAAGTTTATTTTCTAATTCGTGACGGTTTTAGATTAACTTTAGAATTGGTCAAAAGATCTCATTGCCTTGCATATTAATAAACTTAGATAGGGATATCAAGTTGGTTAATTTGCATGAGAATCAATTATACTCGGGAGAGGTAGTTGTGATTAAAGGGTCTTTGGCTCATAATTTCATTGTGCATAATAACTTACTCCTTAAAATCAATCCTAGACCAAATCGGCGAAATCAATTCCCTAAGTGCTTGTCCAATTGAATTTCCATTTTTCACTTGCTTTGATTTTGTTTTCAAATCATTCACTCACTATTTCTTGATCCCTAAATAAAATTGAGCAAGATAATTCACAATACTTGATTTGCTTAAAAATCCAATCCAGAGGACGACATTCGAATTTACTTTCACTATATTATTACTTGACCCGTGCGCTTGCGGTAGGAAAAGTCCACATCAAGTTTTTGGCGCCGTTGCCGGGGATTGGCACATTTAGCTAGATTGATATTGTGAAAAAATTGTTTGATCTTAATTTAGGGTGTATTTTTACTTTTCTAGGTTGATTGCATTTTTCCATATTTGTTTTTCTTTCCATATTTGTTTTTCGAGTTTAGTTTTTCTTTTAGTTGAGTAATCTTTTCCTTATTTGTTTCTTGTTATTCCTTTTCAGATTAGTTTTTCCTTATTTGTTAGATTCCTTATTTGTGTTTTGCCATATTTATTTTTGCATTCCATATTAGGTTATTTTGTTTCCTTTTCTAGATTATATTTTCCATTTTTAGATTAGTTTTTTTCTTTTCTTTGTTTCTTTCCATAATTGTTTTCTTTCCTTTTTAGGGTAGATTTGTTTTTTTGTATGCGTAGTAGTAGAGAAGTGATACCGTTGGATCCCGAGATTGAAAGAACAATTCATAGGCTTTGAAGGGAAAATAGAGAAATTATTCAGATGGCTGACCAAAATCCACCTGAGGAGCCTAGGCCTATAAGAGATTACTTTCAGCCCGTGTTTCAGGGGCAACAGTCGGGGATTGTCTATGCCCCAATTAATGCCAACAACTTTGAGCTGAAGACCGGTCTCATTCAGATGGCTCGAGACTGTGCATATAGAGGATCGCCCACCGAGGATCCAAATTCTCATCTTAAATCATTTTTGGACATTTGTGGGACGGTAAAAATTAATGGCGTTTCTGAGGATGCTGTTCGCTTACGCTTATTTCCTTTTTCTTTGCAGGATAAAGCACGAGATTGGTTGCAGTCCATTCCCCCTGGGAGCATCACCACCTGGGATGCTTTAGTCCAGGCCTTTTTAAAGAAATTTTTCCCTCCTGCAAAGACGGTCAAGCTGAGGATCGAGATTGGGACATTCCAACAACAATATGATGAGCAGCTGTTCGAGGCCTGGGAGCGATTTAAAGAGCTACTGAGGAAGTGCCCTCAGCATGGATATCCCGACTGGCTTCAGGTTCAATTGTTTTATAATGGTTTGACTCCTAGTACAAAAACGATTGTTGATGCAGCTGCAGGTGGGACTCTGTTGTCCAAGACCGTGGAAAATGCTCGTACACTTCTAGAGGATATGACCACCAACAGCTATCAGTGGCCATCAGAGCGGTCTGCACCTAAAAAGATTGCTGCTGGAGTGTTTGAGGTTGATAAAGTAAGTGCACTCCAGGCCCAGATGACCTCCCTTGCTAATGCTTTTATGAAATTTTCAGGTACAGGGAGTGCACAGTCAATTGAATCAGCTGCTGCTTTAGCATCTAGACCTCAGGAGGAGACCATCGAGCAGGTTCAGTATGTATCAAATTTTAATTCTAGGGGATATAATAATAATTCTACACCTACAAATTATCACCCTAACAATAGGAACCATGAAAATTTCTCTTATGCTAATAATAAGAATGTTCTTAATCCTCCTGGGTTTGCCCCTCAAACTCAAGAAAATAAAAAGTTAGAAGATCTTGTTGGAGCTTTCATTGCAGAGTCTAGTAACAGGACAACTAAATTGGAGGAGGCAGTCATTGCCATCAACTCAACAGTGAATGGCCACAGTGCTGCCATCAAGAATATTGAGACTCAGCTGGGACAGTTGGTAAGTGTTGTAAGCACCATGAATAAAGGTAAGGCCCCAGCTGAGCAGGAGAAAACTCAGATGGAATACTGTAAGGCAATCACTGTGCACCAGGAGGAAAATGAAGAGGAGCCTGAGTCTGAGGACTATGACACGCCCACAGGGGAAGCTGAGGAGGACACATCATCTGATGAGGCTGAAAAGCCTGAACCTGAGCCTCCTATTCCTTCTCCCACACTGATGGTTCCCAAGGAAAAGAAAAAGAAAAAGAAGAAAAAGAGCAATCAGGTTCAGTTTGACAAATTTATGAATGCTTTTATGAATCTGAATATTAATATTCCTTTTGCAGAGGCATTGGAGATGCCCCAATATAACAGGTTCATGAAGGAGTGGTTAGCAAAGAAGCGAAAGGAAAAGAAGGTTGACACGGTATATCTTGCTTCCACATGCAGCACAAGAGTACAACAGAAGGTACCTGAAAAAGTAGCAGATCCAGGGAGTTTTTCTGTTCCTTGTAGTTTTGGTACTTACTCTTTTAGAGCTTTATGTGACTTAGGTGCTAGCATTAATATCATTCCTTTGTCCTTGTGTAAAAAGTTAGACATAGGTGAGATTAAATCTACTCCTGTAAAGCTCCAATTGGCTGATCAGTCTGTGGTTAGACCAGTTGGCATTGTAGAAAATGTTTTAATCAGAGTAGGTAGATTTTTCCTCCCTATTGATTTATATGTTATGGACATGATAGAAAATCCTTCAATGCCTGTCATATTAGGAAGACCATTCCTCGCTATTGGGCGAGTGATTATTGATATTGAGCGCAGGGAGCTCACTCTTAGAGTCAGGAACGAAAAAGAAATTTTTAAAGCAGTGGAAGACTCTAAAGAACAATCTGAAGTGTTGTTCATGGGCTACAAGAAAGGTGCAAGAAAGAGCACCTCTGTTGGATCACAGAAAAGAAGCCTCCTTGAAGCACGGTCAACACGTCGAGCTAATGACGTTAAACAAGCGCTTATGGGAGGCAACCCAAGTAAGTTAGTTGTGTCTTTCTTTTGAGTTTTATTTATTGTTTGTGTTTTTTTTGTAGGTCTTGTTGTCTTTCTCTCCTTTGCTTTCAAGCTTTCAAGATTCCAAGCTTTCAGTCAAGAAGTCATCATTATTCCAGGCCAGTATTGTTCACTCCTTTCATTATTTTATTGTTCTCATGCTTATTTATGCCTTATTTTCTTTATACATTGAGGACAATGCATGTTTTAAGTTTGGGGGTGGATTAGCATGTTTGTGGAGCCCTTGAGCATCTGAGTTCGAGCTATAGTTTTGAGCTTTCTTTGAATTATGCATATGGTTGTTGTCTGGATGTATTTTTGCATGATTATGATGTCCTAGGATAGGCTTTCTTGTCAATTTTCAAGCTTGTGATGAGTTGTAAGCATGAGTGCCCAAAAAGGGAGACTTTTTAAAATTTTTCTAGGAGAGGGCGTGCATGAGTAGAGTATTTGTCTTAGCTAGATTTGGATTTGAATGCTTAGGAGCGAATTATTGGGTTCATATACTTGTTGTCACCTCGATAGGTGTAGGGTAGAGCTAAAGAGTTAATTTTTTGCAAATTAGCATGTTTGATCTTGCTTAGGAGAAAAGAAAAGAATACCTGCTTATCATGATCATGAAAGAAAAATCATTCTTGTTGTTATTGTTGAAAAAGAAAAAAGTCATGACTTATGCGCACAATATGCAATGGTTAATAAAGATTAAGGCAAAAAGAGCTACCCCTGTTGTGATCAGTTAGGCCAACCAGAGAAAACTCAGGTTAAGGGTCCCTGCAATGGGTGTGTGAAAGCTAGTGCCACATATACATGCTTCATTCAATTGTTAATTAAAAGCACCTAAGTGTGGATGAAAACAAACTAATTTGTTCCATTGACTCGTTAGTGAAACCTTAGTGCCAGTGTAGAGGGAAGATGAGCTGAGAGTTTAATAAATCAATCCCAGGCTAGTAGAGTCTGATCTTGTTGAGTTAGATCTCGCTTGTGCAAGATAATTTTGGAAAAATTTTAATTTGTCTCCCTCATTGGTCCTTATGTGCATGTCTCTTGCTTGCTTGACTATTGACTTTTGAACCTTGAGGATTGAGTTATGATTATTGCATCCATTCTTCTACTGTGTGTTTGATTTGTAGTTTGCTCGAGGACTAGCAAAAGCTTAAGTTTGGGGGTATTTGATAGCGAGCATAGCTAGCTACTTTTACTTATTTAATTTAGCTAGTCTTTTATGATTTTTGGGCCATTATATTGTGCTTTATTGTTTATTTTGTAGGAAAGCGTTGATTAGAGCTAAAACGTGGAATTGGAGTTAATCGGGTGTTCGGGACGTGAAAATATGCCAAAGAACCGGAAAGTTCAAGCAACAAGGAGCCAAGAGAGGGCATTCTGCCCATCAGCGTCGAGACGCCACTCTTGGAGGGTCTCGACGCTGGTTTTCCTTAATTAGAAGAGGCGGCAGCGTCACAGCGTCGAGACGCTGTGACAATAGCGTCTCGACGCTACCGTTATTTCCATTCCAGACGCGCGTGTTTTAGAGGCAGCGTCGAGACGCTGTCTGGATAGCGTCTCGACGCTACGACGAAAAATCAGTATAAATCATTCTTTTCGGCTAGGTTTTTGGGGGAACTCTTTTGGATACTTTTGGAGCCGTAAAACAGAGGAGAAAACAGAGGATTGAGGCTGAACAAGAGGGATAAAAGCGGAAATCAACCCATTGTTCGTGGGGATCGTGACGGGGACGTTCGGTCTCGGCCTACATTGAGTTTTCTTTTCCCTTTCCTTTTCTTAGCGAGATTTTATGGCTTTATTATGTTTAGTTGAGCTTGTAATACAAATCATGAGTAGCTAAACTTGTAGCTTAGGGATTGATGTAGTTGATTGAGTTTATGGATTGATTTATGGTTTAAGTTGTGCAATGTTTATTATGTTTGTAATCTTGATTTAATGCTTTCAATTGATTGGCCATTAGTTGGATGATTTATGTTTTGAATCTAGCTCGGGAGAGGGGATTCGATATAGACATACTCAAGATTGCATGACTAAAGTTTATTTTCTAATTCGTGACGGTTTTAGATTAACTTTAGAATTGGTCAAAAGATCTCATTGCCTTGCATATTAATAAACTTAGATAGGGATATCAAGTTGGTTAATTTGCATGAGAATCAATTATACTCGGGAGAGGTAGTTGTGATTAAAGGGTCTTTGGCTCATAATTTCATTGTGCATAATAACTTACTCCTTAAAATCAATCCTAGACCAAATCGGCGAAATCAATTCCCTAAGTGCTTGTCCAATTGAATTTCCATTTTTCACTTGCTTTGATTTTGTTTTCATATCATTCACTCACTATTTCTTGATCCCTAAATAAAATTGAGCAAGATAATTCACAATACTTGATTTGCTTAAAAATCCAATCCAGAGGACGACATTCGAATTTACTTTCACTATATTATTACTTGACCCGTGCGCTTGCGGTAGGAAAAGTCCACATCAAGTTTTTGGCGCCGTTTCCGGGGATTGGCACATTTAGCTAAAATTAGCAATTGGCAATTTTTCAAATTGAAAATTCGGATGGTCATTTTCCAAAACAACCATTTAAAAATGGCCATTTATCTAGTTGCCCCTAGGGTTAACGACAAGAATTGACAAAATAAAAAGCCCGTTTTGAAAAATAGCAACTGGCTCTATTATTTAGATAAATGGCCAGATTAATTTTATGAATTAAAAAATTAAAACTAGCAACTTACCGAAATACCCTTTAATGAAAAATACATTTGAAAAATTAGGATTACATTGTAGTTAAGCGAAATCTTGGTTTCAAATCAAATGAAGAAAATCTGTTTGAATCTTCCTTAAAAAAACTCGCTGATGATAAAAAAAATAACCAAAAATACAAAATAATTTTAAAATAATCGAATAACGTGGGAAAAAACATTGAAACAGTTAAAATAGAAAAATCTGATCATAGGTAGGGAAAAAATACCAGAATGTGAAAAAAAATCTAGAAAATTGAGGTACCAAGAACATGTAAAAGTATGTAAAAAAAAATAGATGATTGCAAATTAATGCATCTAGGATGCAACAAATACCATGTATTTAAATTTAAGGAACCAAATTAAATACACATGATAAATAAAAAGTCTATATGATTTGGAGAGAGAAGGTTATTTTCAGATACACATTAAAAATGTATAATTCATGGATTAAGGAACAAAATCTAATTTAGATTTTAGCATTAACATACGTAAATATCTTGTATTCAAAAACTATGAAAAAAAATCTTCATTGCATCCTCACTCAATCAAGTATAACCAAACTGCTAAGAAAAAGCCTTCACATTGTAGATACATGCTCACCAAAGAATTTACAACCAAAACTTCATAATAAAACCCAATTTTAATCACAATACCATGTAACTGGAGAAAATTTCTAGTACTACATACTCCCTCTATCATGAGTCCTACGCTTCTTTCATGCTAAAGAATGAATGGAGGTAGTAAGGAAAATTTTTCATACTACCATCGCCCTAATTTCAAGTCATCTTCACATGAAAAACAAGACAAAAACACTAAGACTAGAGAACTTAGACAGTTCTATCCCTCCACACATAAGCTCACAAAACAGAAATTTAAAAGATTACTAAAAAAACTCAAAGAATTTCCCTTCCACAAGCGGAATCAGTACCTTGTCGTTTAAGTCTAGCTTGCCGCACGTGAAACAACGCACTAGAATTATCATCTTCTTCTTCGATGCTCTGCAATTTCATTTTCCTTTGCAGATTGGACATTTGACTTTTTTTAGAAACAAGAAATAGCCATAAATCCACCCTGTTATTCCACCTTTCTTGATTCGTTTCAAATTCTTGCACAGTTTTCGGCAGATCCTATACGCCCTCGATAACAAAGCTCTGTTGCTTCTTCTTCCAGGTCCGTTGCAAATTCTACGTTTTCATGTGAATTGTTATGATTTCTAGGGATTCATACTGTGGTCTTTCTTTAATTCAAATCCTAATCTAGGAAAACAGAATCTATTTGAATAATTTAAGATTAAATTAGGAGGGAGGGATTGTTTAGCTAGATACACTCAAGATAAAACATATGGAAATTTCAAATAAGGGTAAAAACGGAAATCCATGCACAAAAAAGTCACATGACAGGCACAATTTGGCCATTTTTCACCGGTTTTTCTTTTGTCTATATTTCTAAACCGGCTTTCTTTTATGGTCATTTACAAGGATTACCCAATAAATAAATAACGTGTTTTAAAAATAATGGCTACACGTTTTTTTTTCTTTTTTTTTTCTTTTTGAAAAATGGCTAAAAGTATTAGATTTGATAAATTTGTCTAACTAATTTTTTGATAGAATCTGGAAATTTGTTATGGACAAAATTGCCCCTAACACAAATAGTTATTCAAAAAAAAAAAAAAAATGGATACTCTAAAAGTAAAAATGTGGACGTATGAATTTTAGAGAAAAGCATTTCAAATGTTTAAAAGTTAATATACTCAATAATTATGAAAGATATAAAAATCGCTTTCAAACATGCCACCAGAAAAACGAAAGAAAAAACACACACACATCCTAATTATTTGAAACTAAATTTAGGACATTTGTATATTGATACTTGTCGTTTGGGATCTTAAATCAGAAAGGGAAAATGAACCCCACTAGACCACTAGGGCATTTGTTGGTTCTTCTTGAAAATATATGTTTGAATGGATCATACTTCATGCAAAAGTTTTTAAACTTTAAAGATGTCTAATAAATCTTTAAATTTTTAGCATCTCTAATATGTCCCTAACTTTCAAATTTGTTTTGAATCAATTCCTCACCTATTAAGAGTTTTAAAAATTAACTAATATATTAGATATAAAAATAGTTCCTTAAGGTTTCAATTTTGTGTCTAGTTGGTCCTTAAATTTTGAAAAATGTCAAATAGGTCAAAGACCAAATAGAATCCAAGGAATCTATAAATTGATAAGAGTTCAAGGTATTAATGAGTACAATTATTAGTTTGAGATTTTAATTGATGCAATTGCAAAGTTAATTTAGGCCTTGTTTGATAACCATTTGGTTTTTGGTTTTTGGTTTTTGAAAATTAAACTTATACACACCTACCTTCACCTATAAGTTTCTTTGTTTTATTATCAATCTTCTTCATTGTTTTCAAAAACCAAGTCCAATTTTGAAAACAAAAAAAAGTAGTTTTCAAAAACTTGATTTGTTTTTAGAATTTGGCTAGGAATTTAGGAAAAAAAACAACAAGCATAATTTTCAAAAACCAAAAACAAAAAACCAAATGGTTATCAAACGGGACCTTAGAGATAGAAATCAATTTCTTTTCCAAAAAATTATATTACAAATTTGATCCTATAATTTAGATTTAGCTCAATATCCCTTTTTATATTCTTAAAATTTTCAAAACTTAATCCCCCATAGTTTCCATTTGATTTATATGATTTTAGAAGTTTTAATTTAGTTTCACTAATTGATTTGTTAGCCAATCAAAAGCATCAACTTATTATCATGTAAATTGAAAAGGTGCCATGTTAGTGTGAGTTAAACCAAACTATAGAAGACTAAATTAAAATGCTTACCTTATAGGAACCAAATCAAAATTAAAGGTACTAATTAAATTGAAGCATTTAAAATCACACCAGCCAAATTGATAATTCTAAAAAGAGAGGAAAGAAGAAAAACAAAAAAAAAAGGATGGGAGAAATTTGTCATACTATTTAACCATTCTTGTGATGAAATTTTTAAAATGAATAGATAACTGGGACATTAAATATGAGTATAGAGTTAAAAGGGCAACATAACTCAACGGGTGTCTACAATGATTACATGATATTATCCATTTTGGATATAAACCCTCGCGACTTTGCTTTTAGTTCCATCCAAAAGACTTCACTATAAGACCGATGATTTTCATTTTTCCTCTTATCTAACCAAAATATAAGAAAAAACTGAAAATAAATGTGTAGCAATGAATGGTTGAAAAGATATGAATGGTGATAGATAAGTGACTGGTAACTAAAATATGGAAATTGAATCAAATATTGAATGCGAATGTATGTGTACTCAATAGGCCAGCCCTCCAGCCCTTGTTAATTACTTTAGGACAATTAAGTTTCAACCCCCATCTTGAATGGTTCAAAATAATGAACAAAAACCCTTCAGCTTGCTTTCCATCTCAAAATAATTCCCAAACGCTAAGAAGAGAGAGAGAGAGAGAGATGGGAAATTGGATGGGAAAGAGCAGGGCAGTACATCCAATTGAGGGCCACGAAGGATTGAGAAGTTCGAGGTCTTTGAGGATCAAAGTAGTGATGACTCGAACCCAGCTGAAGCAGCTCATGGCTATGGCGGCTCAGCTGAGAATGAGTGATGATTTAGGCAGCTTCATCTTTCAACAATGCTGCCAAGCTAAATTAGATGCTCGTCTTCTCACTTGTACGTACTTGAACGATTAGACTCGTTTTTATGGGTTCTCTTTTTCTTTTTTCTCTTTATGTTTTATTTTGTATAAACGCAATGGAGACTTAGATTTATGGGACATTTGGTTTCTATATTCACTATCATAGTGCCTTAATTACCACTTGCTTGAATTGAAATTTGGGTTCAAGTATATGAATTTGGTTCTTAAGAATTTTGGGGTTGTTCTCCTCTCAATTAGTCGTCATTTATTTTAATAACTTTCTAATGGGCTGTATTTCAACTTTTTGTTTTAGGATTGTGTTTATTTAATCTCTATACTTCATAAGGATTCTAAATGATTTATGAACTTTCAAATTTGTGTCTAGTAGGGTTCATACCATTTAATCTATTCATTTAAGTTCCATTTGATAGTCATTTAGTTTTTTAAAATTAAGTTTATAAATACTACTTCTATCTATATGAGCTTCTTTTTCTATTTTCTATATTTTTTTATTTGTTATCTATTTTCTAAAATTGTTTTCAAAATCCAAACTAAGTTTTGAGAACTAAAAAAAATAATTTTATTAACTTGTTCTTGTTTTTAAATTTGATTAAGAATTCGAATGTTGAAACCATAATAAATAAATGGTAAGGAAGCAGTGATGAATTTTAAAAAAATATAAAAACTAAATGGCTATTAAATGACCCTTATGTATATATGACATTAAATGCTTTTTTTTCTTCACTTTTTTTCCTTTTATTTTTTTTTTCAGAAAGCCACTAAAATGCCTAGACTTTCTGTCAGGAGTAAAAAGTCGTTCGACAGGACGACATGTCGGTTGGGGGAAAAATTCGTTTTCCCCCAATGCCGATGACCTTTTGTGAAAACCTTGAAATTTTGAGGTTTTCGTGACATGTCGTTTCAGATTTCGATTTTTACATTTTTTTAAAAAAAATCCTCAAGATTTCAGTTTTTGATGTTTTAACTGCTGAAGTGAAGTGATTTGAAAGGGGTCACCGCGCTTGTAACCCCTGCAAAGCCTATCAGCTGTCATTGATAGCCGACCGGCTTTAATAGTGTTTTTTTCCTGGTTCTAAATGCTTTTTTATGATGATTTTCATTTATTTTCATTATTTTTTTTATCTAATTACCTTTTGAGGGTGTTTGGCCCATGGTCTTGAGTTTGGATGGTTTTGTGTTCCAAACCTTAAAGCATGTGACCCATTATAGGGATAACTACGTAGATAGACCAAATTGGAATCAAAATTTCATAAAGGTCTAATTTTGAAAAAAAAATCAGCTTTGTCCCAAGCCAAGCTAAAATAGAGGTTAATTTACATCAATGCCCATTATATTATATTTAAATACAAAAAATAAACATAATTGAATAAAATAATCAATATATTTGCCTTAAATATCTCCTCATAATAATTACTCATTCTCTCCCCTAAATAAATCCTCGATTCTCTCCTAAGATTTTCAAAACAAACCATCTTTCAAACCACCAAAAAAATCTCCCAAATCTCACGGCTTCACTTTTAACCACAAAATTTTTCAGGATCCATTCACGCTCATGTCGGTCACGTTTTTGCTTCATAGAAAAATTTTCAATAGGATTCATCCTCACGCTGATGCCCAATCTCGACGTCTCATCCTTCGAACGTCGTTTCAAGCTCCCGCCATCTCATCTCTCGAGCTTCGTTGGCCGATGTCTATGCTACTGACGGCGTTACTCTCGTTTAGACAGTCTGTCTTCAACCCGTCGACCACATTACCTTGGTTTGTTGTCTGTTGGAGTTTTTTTTTCTTTTTTTTTTTTTTTTTTGAGAAACAGTTGGAGTTCATTCACATAAGATATATTTTGGTTTGTTACGAGGATTATAAAAAATATACGGTTAATTTTTTTTCTCATGGTAATTGGGTCATCATTTATTTAGTTGTGAGTTTATAAAAATCATTCCACCAAATATACTGTTAATTTGATATATAAAAATCATTCCGCATAATATAGAAAATTTTCTTAGTTGTGGGTTTATAAAAATCATTTAGGTCATGGTTATTGGGTTTATGTGGTTTATAAAAAATACACGGTTAGTTTGGTATATTTGAGTTTATTATGTGAGTTTATAAAAAATTATATAATCTGGTTTATATATAATCATCCATGTTATTGATTTTTTTGTTAATTTAGTTGTGTGGGTTATTGTTCTCTTACTTGGAGGTGACGAGGAATATATCAAATGGTTTATATCGAACTGAGTTTATATAATATATCATATGGTTTTTGTTAAGTATTTAATAATATGGGGGTGGAGGATTTGAACCACAGACCTCGTGGTTATCAGTACATCTTTATGCCAATTGAGCTATGCTCTTGTTGTCTAAATCATGTGGTATATATACTATATAAAGAGGTTTATATAATATAATTCTAAGTTTATATTTAAGATAGAATATACAACCTTGTATATATTTATCATTCTGACGTTTTACTTATAAACTAAATACACAATGATGAATATATATTATATAATGAGTTTGACATATTGATTATATATTATAATTCAGAGTATATATTTATTATTTTAAGAAATATTATATTCCACAATCAATTGAGTGATTATTTTCTAAAAAAAAATCAATTGAGTGATTAGATGTAAATAATTAAGGGTTAATGTGAATAAATAGATAAAATTATAAACCATCTTATGTCATTAGATATTAATAAAAAAATTGAAAAATAGAATGCAAACTATATACTTGGATTGCTAACCATATTGTTTCATAAAATTAAAAAAAAAAAAAAAAGAATAGACAAATATAGGTCATCATCAACATACTGGAGGGGTTGACAGCAAATAAGAGGAAATTTTTGTGTTTTACGGCAATTAGTTTG
Source organism: Luffa aegyptiaca (assembly GCA_017139565.1). Lineage (NCBI taxonomy): Eukaryota > Viridiplantae > Streptophyta > Magnoliopsida > Cucurbitales > Cucurbitaceae > Luffa > Luffa aegyptiaca. Next base: position 18,725,266 of record CM029402.1, read on the forward strand.
ACGGCAATGTGCAACCAAAAATGCTGGAAAATTTGATAAATGTGTTTAGGGTTGAAGATATAGCATTAATGATATGCAGAATTTTAAAGGGTAAAATAGGGAAGATGTAGCTGAAAAATCTTGAGCCAAGAGAAAGCCGAAATATTTTTCATAACTAAACATTTGTGAAATATTGGTTTTGAAAAGGCCTGCTTCCCATAATTTATGTTTCTCTTTCTTCCATAAAGTTGGTGAGACCAACTATTATTTTAATCTATTTTTATCATAATTTTTGTGGGTCCCAACATTTCTTTTTCCACTTTTCTCATAATTCTTTCGTTTCTCAATATTTAATTAACCATATCTCAATATATATCTATAATTTTATAATTTTAAGATAAATGTATTTTTTTTAGTACAAGAAAATGTATTTTAGACCATACAAATATAAAATATTTTAAAATAATATTTAATTTTAAGTTAACATATTAAAATTAAAAAATATATATATTTATTTTCAAATTAATAATATTCAAAGGAACAAAAATAAATAGTATGTTATTTTGAATTTATTAAAATAAAATGAATAATATTTAATTTTAAATCTGTTATAGGAAATAAAGTATTTAATTTTTAAATTACATACACAAAACACAATAACAAATTTATATGTACAATTTTTTTTTAAGTTCAATAACATTTTGATATGGGAATGTTCGAACTTCTAACCTTTTGATCGAGTGTATATACCAATTACCGCTAAGCTGAGTTTATTTTTGCATATGATATTTATTTTTAACTTATTTATATTAAAATAATATAAATATACTAATTTTATATTTAATTTGTCATTTTAAAGTAACCTATATATTGTATTTTATTTACTATTTAATAAAATTAAAATTACAAAAACGATGCAAATTTCGCTCTCTATATAATTTTATGTTCCAAAATTTTCTTTTTTCATGAACCATGTATTTTTTTTTGTTTCAATAACTAATTTAATTTATAACATTAGGATTAATATCATTATTATGAATTATTGTTTTGAATTTAAAATTTACATTTGGATCCATGGAATAAATGACAAAACTTAACCATTTAGCTTTTGATTTTTTATTATTGAAAATTATGCTTGTGTTAATTTCTCTCAATTTTGTTAGGATGGTTTTCATCTTTGTTAAAGACACATTTGAATTTTTAGAGAAATTAAAAAAACAAAAACAAGTTTTTGAAAACTATTTTTTTTTTTTTAGTTTTCAAAACTCTTTAATTTTCAAACAGAGACCTAAGATTTTCATGTTATGTTTTCCATTTTTGTTAATGGTAATTAATCAATATTTTGATTATTGGAAACAATTTTCTTATTCTTAGTCTATACCATAAATTAAAAGCATAATTCAAAGTTCTCTTAACAATTGATCTATGTTACAGAAAGGGTTTTACTATTTATAAAACATTCACAAATAGAAAAAGGAAAAAAAAAAAAGGAGAATAGGAAAATGAAAAGAAAAAAAAAAACTGTCCAAACCCAGGATTCAGAGCACTACACTCCAAATACAGTTTTCTGATTCCAGGGTTTGAAACACAGCACTCCAGACACTGTTTTTTGATTCCTAGGCCTAAACACCCCCCCCCCCCCCCAAAAAAAAAAAAAAAAGAATCTCGCCAGATTTTGATTCAAAACCATGGGCCAAACACCCCCTTTTAGTGTTTACACACGTTTTCTTTCTTAAGACTTTTATTTTCTAATTTTTTTTTATCTTCTTTTAATAATAACTGGTGTTTTCTTTTTTCTTTTTACTTTTCATTCAATTATTTTTCATATCAATTTGACTTCAAACTATTATAATTTCAAAAATATCATCTTTATTATAAAAATATTTTTATTAATTTTTTCTTAACTTACATTTTAATTTTTGGGAAAAATACACTTTTAGTCTCTGAGGTTTGGGATAGGTTGCATTTTGGTCCTTAAGTTTTCAAACTCAACAATTTTACCCCTAAGGTTTGGATTTTGTTATACTTCTAGTCTCTGATCTGTTAACTTTTCTATTAATTACTAACAGAAAACTGATGTGATAATTTTTTAATAAAAATATTTTTTTAATTATTTTTTCAAAATTATTTTCTTAATTAAATTTTTTTTTATTAATTTATTTCTTTTTCTCCATCTTTCCCCTCTTCCTCCCCCATTCTTTCCCCTCTTCTTCTTCCCCCTCTTCCATGGCCACCACCACTTTCTTTGTTTTTCTTTCTTCTCCTCTCCTTCCTTTTTCTCCTTCCCTTCTTCTCCTTCTTCCCATTCTTCTCATTTCTCCCCTCTTCCCTCTCCATTGGGCTATTTGCAAGTAAAAAAAAACCATATTGAAATGATCGAACAAACCCACTAAAATGAAGGGACCGAATCGAATGGGAATGAAGCCAAATCTGGGTTTTCTTTCCTCTCCGTTGTGTTGGGCTGTTCGCGATTGTGAAAAGAAAAAAACTGAAACTGAAACTGACAAAATGTGACCCCTCTGATCTGGAACAAACCCACTGAAACGAAGAGAAAAATCCCTTCGTTTCAGTTCGAATCGAAGGGACAATTGTGTATACATGTATATTCTCTTGGGTATATGAGAAATAAGAGTGAGGAGGTGAAGGGAAGAAGAAGAGAGAAGAAAGAAGGGAAGAAGAAGAGAGGGAGAAAAGAAAAGATAGAAGAAAAAAATGGAGGACGGCGCGGAGACAGTGGCGGACGGCGGTGAACGTCGGAAAGAAGCGGTAAACATCCATGAAAGAAGGAGGAGAAAGGTGAGAAGAAAGAAAGCACACCCATGGAGGAGGAGGAAGAAAAATGAGAGGGAAGGGAGAAAGAGAAGAGAGAAAGGGAGAAGGAAGAAAAAAGTTTTTTAAATTAAAGGAATAAGAAATAATAATTACAAAATATTTTTTTAATAAAAACAAATTTCATGTCAACTTTCTGTTAATAGTGAACAGAAAATTAGATGGAGGGACTAAATTGAAACTAAATTCAAACATTAGGGGTAAAATTGTTAAGTTTGAAAACTCAGGGACCAAAATGCAACCTATCCTAAATCTTAGGGACCAAAAGTGTATTTTTCCCTTAATTTTTTTTAATTATTTTTACCATCTATATATACCCTCATTCCATTTTCATTTTCTTGATAACTTAAATCTCAAATGCTTCTAATTTTGTAACTAAAGTGTTATTTGACATAATTTTTTCACATTTTTATTTAATATTGACATTTCCACGGATGTTTTAATCTAAAAATTGTACCTCTATTTTAGATATGATTGTTAAAAATGATAATTTATAATATAATTAAGCTACAATTAAAGTTTCATTTAATAATTCAAACAATTTTTTTTTTCTAAATTCTTCCATGCATCAACATTTCAATCAACATTTTCATATAAATATGGTCTTAATTTTTAGTTATGATGATTAGAAATGATTAGTTATAGTCTAATTAAGCCATAATTAAAATTTCATTGACTAATTCATGCAATTTTCATCAATTTCCACGATTTCCATAAATTTTCCCAAAATGTCCATCGACATTTCCATAAAATTTGGACCTTGACATTTCCTTCAACATCGACATTTCGATCCTTGCTTGCCTAAATATATGTCTAAACTATGCCTAAATTTAGTTCATCATGTAAACCTTAATAGAAAAGGTCCCCAAGCTTACCCACCGATTTAACGATGTAGTACTTGGCTTGAGTGGAGAATTTCATGCGCCTACACGAGAATCGAAATTCCACGAAGGTCACACTACTCAGTCTCCGAGTCTAGTCCTAAGGTAGAGCTCGGGTAGGAGGCTAGTGAAAGTGTGTGAAATGCATGATTGATAAGATGACATGCAAATAAATGACATAACTATGAAAAAGTACAATTACAACATAAAAAAGATGGTAATAAACTACAAGTGAATAACAATATACTAAACAAATCATATTACAAAGTAAGGAAAAATAAATAAAAGAAAAAAATAATGAAGGGACCTAAAGAAAAAGTACAATTAAATGACAATAAAGATATTCATGGCTTCACCCTAAAAAATTCCCAATGGAGTCGCCAAGTTGTCGCAACGTCATCGCGACGCGGAGCGGCCGACATTCTCTTTTGGGTTTTTTTAAGAAGAAAATTGGAGTCGTCACCAATCATTGAAGGTGTGATTGGTCACCTCTAAAATAAAATAAAAACCAGTCTTAGAAAACCAGAAATTAGGCTCAGGAGTCGTTTGAGTGTAGGGAAGGTATTAACACCCTACAACACCAGTTAAAAAAATGGTTACCACATTATTTTATATTGTCCAATTAAATGAATAAAAACGGTCCTTCATTTTTTATTTTTCTTAAAAAAACAAAATTATAAATATAAAAATCAAAATCAAAATGCAATAATAAAAACAAGATGTCTCATTTGTGCTTACCTTAGCTTTAGAAATAAAGTAAGAATTAGACATTATGAGTTGGATTATCCAATTTAATATAAATCATGCCTAAATTTCCCTTTAATTAAAGGAAATTTGTTCCTCAAGAATTGAATTTAACTCAATCATGGGCTATACATGATTATATTTATTTATCATAATAATAATAAATAAATGAAATAAATAATTTAAAAAAAATACATGAAGAAGAAGAAAATTATTTAAAGAGTAAATCTTCTTAAAAGGGAAAATGAGAATTTTCCTAGACCTACATGGGAGTAGAATTCCACAAAGGCACATTACTTAGTTTCCCTAATCTCTTATAGAAGAAAATTAATTTCAAAAATTAAAATTTTAATTTAAAAAATATCATGAAAATCATTTTTTTGTTTAATATTCAAACCACAAACTTAAATGGGTGAGCCAAAAAGTTACAAATAATTCAACTTTGGCTAACCTACAAGTGTAGTCCCTAAACTTTGAAGTTTGTGTCTATTTGATCTTTGAACTTTTAAAGTGTCTAATAAGTTTCTAAACTTTAATGTTGTGTCTTATAGGTTTGTAAACTTTAAATTTTGTGTGTAACAGATTTTTGACCAATTCAAAATTAAAAAAAAAAAAAATTAATTGATATATTAGATATAAATTTGAATTATACCTCATGGAAGCTTAAAATTTTAATTTTGTGTCTAGTAGGTCCGTTGATTTCTTAAAAAAATGAAAGTTCTGAGACTAAATTTATAATTTTGAAAGTTCAAATACTAAATAAACACAAACATAAAAGTTTAGGTACTAAATTTGTAAATTAACCTTCAACTTCTGCATGCATACCCTTAGAATATAGTAAAAGGAAAAAAAAAGGTTTGACATGTTAATAGATTTTCCAAATGCACACAAAAGTTAGCGTTTAAGAATAATGGGAAAAATACATTTTTAGTCCCTGAGGTTTGGATTAGGTTTCATTTTGGTCCTTGAGTTTTCAAACTCAACAATTTAGTCCCTGAGTTTTGGTTTTAGTTTCATTTTAGTCCCTCCATCCATTTTTCCGTTAATAATTAACGGTTTGATGACGTGGCACTATTTTTTTTATTAAAAAAATTATTTTTGAATTTTATAAAATATAAATATTTTATTATTTTATTATTTTTTAATTCTATCTCCCTCTCTCTCTTATTCTTCATCTTCTTCTTCTTCTCCTTCTTTTTCTTCTTCTTCTTCTTCAATAAGTCGCCGGCGACCGACGACAGGTGAACACCGCCGGCGGCGACTAGTTTTTTTTGGGAAAAATACACTTTTGGTCCCTGAGGTTTGAGTTAGGTTTCATTTTGGTCCCTGAGTTTTCAAACTCAACATTTTTACCCTTGAGGTTTGGATTTCGTTACATTATTGGTCCCTCCGTCTATTTTTCTGTTAAATCCTAACAGATTGCTGACGTGGCATTAAAATTTTATTTTAAAAATATATTTTTAAATTTTTAAAAATAAAATAATATATTAATTACTTTTTTATTATTTTTATTTCTCTTTTTTCATTTCTTTTTTTCTTTTTTCTTTCATCTTTTTCTTCATTAAGCTTCTTCTTCTCCACCTCTTCTCAAACCCTAATCACAATCAACCCACCACCGGCAACCAACACCATCACCGACCTCCGTCCACGTCCGCCGCCGCTACCATCGGATTTTGCCTTCCCACGCCAGCCCGCCAGTCGCGATTTTGTGCAGAGGAGAAGAAAACAACCCACGCCGGCGAGATCTGGAACCACCTGCGTACCGCAACTCCGTCCTCGCGCTGTTCGTTCTGCCCAACCGTCCGTCCTTGTGCCGCCACGAATCGTTCCGCCCCAGCCTTTCGTTTCCCTGTTTCAAGCTGGAATCGAAATGGGTTTCTTGCCGGCGCGAGGAGCACAAACAGATTTGTGGGTTTCGTTCCACCCAGATTTGTGGGTTTCTTGCCGACGGAGGAGCACGAACGGACTGATTCCAGATCAGTGGGTTTCTTGCCGACGCGAGCACGAACGAATTTGTGGGTTTCGTTCCGCCCAAATTTGTGGGTTTCTTGCCGACGGAGGAGCATGGACGGTCTGGTTCCAGATCTGTGGGTTTCTTGCCGGCTCGAGGAGCACGAACAGACTGAAAGAGGGCTGGGAAGGGAGGAAGAGGGAAGAATAAGAAGAAAATAGGGAGGAGAGAGAATAAGAAGAAAAAAGGAGAAAAAAAGAGGAAAGTGACGGCGGGGACGGAGGTCCGGTGACGGCGGTGGCGAATGTCCGGCGACTAGTGGTGGTGAGGAAGAAGATGATGAGAGAAGAAAAACATAAATTCTTTTAATTTATTTATTATTATTTTATTTTAAAAATTTTAAAAATAATTTTTTTAATAAAAAAAATTTTCCACGTCAGCAATCTGTTAGGATTTAACAGAAAAATAGATGGAGGGACCAATAATGTAACGAAATTCAAACCTCAAGGGTAAAAATGTTGAGTTTGAAAACTCAGGGACCAAAATGAAACCTAACTCAAACCTCAGGGACCAAAAGTGTATTTTTCCCTTTTTTTTTTTCGTCATCCTCTTTTTTCTCCTTTCCCTTCTTTAAGTTCTTTTGTTTCACTTTTTTTTTTAAAAAAAAAAACACAAAGAAGCTTCTCCCAAGAGCCACAAGCACGCGTCTTCTGAAGCTTCTGGCAGCCAAGTCGTCTTCTCCCCGAGATTAACACGAACAGATCTTTAGTCTCGCACAAGCAGATCTGGGGGTCGAGCCGTCTTTCGTGGGTCTCGCACGAGCAGATCTGGAACGCGCCGTCGTCTGTGGGTCTCGCACGAGCAGATCTGAAACGTCGTCTTCCGTGGGTCTCGACAACCGGGGCTCGCACGAGCTGATCTGGAACGTCATCTTCCATGGGTCTCGACAACTGATATAGCAGATCTGGAATGTCTTCTTTGGTGGGTCTCACGAGAGCAGATCTGGAGAAACGTAGTTGTCTTCCGTCCCATGGGTCTCGACGTTCTGTACAAAGGAGAAACGTAGCTGTCTTCCGTGGGTCTCAACAACCACAACCTCGCATTTCAGATCTGCAGATCTGGGTTCATTTGAGGAGGTTCGTGAGAGAGAGAGAGTGGACGGTGAGAGAAAGGAGGGACGGTGGTGTTTTTTTTTTTTAAAGTGAAACAAAATAAGAGAAAGGAGAAAAAAGAGGAAAAAAAAAAAGTGCCGCCGGTGGCCGGTCGCCGGCGAGCGGTGGTAGCCTGTCGCCGGCCGCCGGTGACTTGTTGAAGAAGAAGCTGAGGAAGAAGAAGAAAAAGAAGGAGAAGATGAAGAAGATGAAGAATAAGAGAGAGAGGGAGATAGAATTAAAAAAATACTAAAATAATAAATTTTTTATTTTTTTTTAAATATATTTATATTTTAAAAAATTCAAAAATAATTTTTTTAATAAAAAAATACTGCCACATCATCAAACCGTTAATTATTAACGGAAAAATGGATGGAGGGACTAAAATGAAACTAAAACCAAACCTCAGGGACTAAATTGTTGAGTTTGAAAACTCAGGGACCAAAATGAAACCTAACCCAAACCTCAGGGACTAAAAGTGTATTTTTCCCAAGAATAATTAAACTATATAAAAGAACAAATAAATTCCCATTTCTTCAAGGTTGTTCTTGCTCTAGCTCTCAACAAACATAAGCATGAGCAGGAAAACAATCAGACTCAACAATCTTTAAAACAAGTGTCATTCTAATCCTGCATGTATGCAACGATTAAGGAAAACACCAGAACGAAACAATGCATAAAATCCATGAAGCCAATAAAACAAGAAAAGGGAGAATGATAATTACCGGTGAAGAGGAAGAAGTGAGCAATGCAACAAAGAAGTTTCGATGAAGAGAGATATGTGAAAGGGTCGTTTAAGTAACCACAGATTTAAATTGAAGAGAGAAGTGAGAGTTTCGTTTAAGTAACCGAAGAATTAAAGTGAAAAGACGCATTTAAGTAATCGAGAAATTAAAGTGAAGAGGCAAGTGGGAGTGTCGTTTAAGTAACCGAGGATTTTCGAGAAGTGAGAGCTAGAATGAGAGTTTGGCCTCGAGAGCGAGAGAGAGTCGTGAAATCAATTATAAGCCACTAAAAAAGTAAAAAAAGGGTCGAGAAGCGAGACCATAACACAGACCGGGAAGCGAGAATTATCACCAATCCATGAAAACCTACACGTGGTCAGTGAAGATAGAGAAGTGAGTGAAGGTGTTAATATCTAACATGCGAAAGCAATTTTGGATCTTAGACACATAATAACATCAATTTGATCATACAAAGCATGCTGTTCATAAGTTCAAAAATAGAGTTTTGAGTACCAACCTTTGTGTAGCTCAAAATTGGACCGAATCTTTGGTTGTTTCTTTTCACCAATTGATCACGAACCACCGCAAGTGTCTTCCTTGCTATTCTCAGGCTTTGGAACGGATTGTGGGATCTTCTAGTGATGGAATTTGGAAGGGAATGAGCTTGGGTTTCAAGCTTTGAAGATTTTTGAGAGACCAAATTGGCAGCATAACACCAAGTTTTTCCAGTGTGTTTCTTCAGCAAATCTTCCTCTATTTAAAGAGGAATTCATGCACTCTTGAAGCCCCAAAATTAGAAAACAAGACAAGCTTCAATTAGAGTGGGATTTGGTGGCTAATTGAGGAGGAGTGCATGGGTTTAATCACCATGCACTCCACCTCCTAAAATTAATTTCTTTTTTGAATTTCCTAATTCCAATGGAAATTAATTTTAGTTAATTAATTTAATTAATAATATGAAATTCTAATTTAATTTTGAATTTCAATTTTAAAATTAATTCATAATTAATTTAAAGTAATAATTATTATTATTTAATTAATTATATTAATTTATATTAATTTAATATCAAATATTAAATTAATATTTTGCAACCAATCCCCGACCATTTTCGAAATGTACTTTCTCAAACAAATTTAAATCATATTTAAATATGTCTAACTCTCAAATTTAGGTTTAACTAAGAATTAAACCAATGTGTCGAAAAATATCCAATATGACCGATATAATCCCTAAATTGAATTCGAACAATTCGAATTCTTTCCATCATATTGTTCTAAGGTTTGTTCCTATATGAGCTAGCAAGGGGACCTAATGGACCTACAGATCATGGGTTCCAACGATTCGAGGTTTAACCAGTTAAACTCATTAACCTAGCTAACCAACATTCGTTAACTACTGGGTCACTCCACTATAACCTAGTAGTTGCACTCCCCTCACTGTAGATATGTTTCTGTCCACTTGATATAACCATGATTAGTAAGTCGACCCTTCACAGGTTGTTCGTAACTATAGCTAGGTCAAATGTCCGTTTTACCTCTATAACACTTCTTTGTTCCTTAAGTTCCACTGATCCTCTAATGAACAATTTGTTTGTGATATAATCATCAAATCGAGTCCCTCTCGGGCCAATGAGATGGTGGGGGCCCCTTGTTCAAGTCCCGGACTCAATACTTAAGAGAAAAACCTTTCTACTAACCCTAATACGGGTAGGAGTGAATTCTATCTTGCAGGACTATGTCCCCAGCTATCTATCCAGTCTTATCCCCAAAATGGTAGGCTTGTTGAGTCGGGGATGTTGGGCCACTCTCACCCGTGCAAATCAAAGGATAATCCTGAATAGACAGGAGTTCATAGTTAGCTCAGGACTAAGATCGAGATACCTAGGTCATCGTATGAAATAGTCAGTCTTATCAGTAAATGGCGTTATAAAGTAAGAGTGACTCATTTCTCGGTCCGGTCTTGTGCAAACTCATTGCACAGGATGCCCCCACTCGCATGTCTTTACATGAACGATTCAGGATCACATCGTTTGCCTTATGTGCAAAGTAGGTCGCATCCATAGTGTCCCCAGGATAAGGTACCCAACCTTATCCATATACTATAGACCTTTTTTTATTATATACTAAAACCTATCCATGTTTATGTTTGTACATATAGTTCGAGTATTTATATTATAACCAAGGATCTTTTAATCTATTGGATTAAGGTTATATAAACAAGTAATTCACTGAATAATACGATAACATCTTTATTACAAACAAAAGATATGCAAAAAGATTACAAACTATGAGTTCTAGGACACAAAACCCAACAGTGAGATCGTCATTTAAGTAACGATGAATTAAAGTGAAGAGACAAAAGTGACAGTGCCGTTTAAGTTACCGAGGGTTTCGGTTTAAGTAACCGAATATTTTAAAATATGAAACGTCATTGAGAAGCGTCGTTTAAGTTACCGAGGAGGTCCGAGAAGCGAGAGCACGAAAGAGAGTTTGACATCGAGAGTGGGAATAGTGAATCAATTAAAAGTCATTTAAAAGGAGAAAATTGTTCGAGAACCGAGAGCGTGAAGAAAGAGCACATACCGAGAGCGAGAATCAATTTGGCAAGCCTGAAGGGGCAACGCGGTTAAAAAATGTGCGCAGTGACATCAACGAAAGGGCATTGTCCATTATTCTGAAAAGGTAGGGAAAATTTCATTTTGGCTCCCGAAAATGGGTCATCAATACAAATTTCCCTATTTATCACCTCAAATTAGAATGAAGAGGGAAGCAAATCTGAACTGAAACAGCAGATTGTTATTAAAATATATTTCATCTCTTATTTGAGTGGGAAATTGCCTAATCCACTTTCCAAAATAAAAACAATAAAAATCAAAATAAAATAAAAACCAATCTATGACTATGAGGTAACACCACTTTTAAATGTACTCTTTAATTTCAACAATGACAGAGTAGGGGATTGAACCATCAACCTTTAAGATGGTAATTGATGCCTTATCCATTGAGCTATGACCGGATTGGCGAGGACTAAATTATAAGAGAAGAGAGAACTCGAGTTAGTGTGTGGAAAGCATACCGAAAAAGACAACCCTCCTCATGAGTGAAAAAGAAAGAAAATTAATTTTAAAAACTTATTATAAATCAATTACAACGATTGAAATTAAAGAGCTAGAATTAATAAAAGTGAACATGAAATGAGAAAACCTTTTCATATTCTACGGTCCTTTTAGAATACAAAGTGTTGGAAAATTTAAGATTATCTTTTATTTAGTTTTATTTATTTTAATAAATCATTTTATTTAATTAATTTATTAATTATAATTTTTAACAAAATAAATTGGAATTAGTCTGATGGTGGTTCCTCCTTTTAAGGAGAGAAGTTAGCAACTAAAGTGGATCTGGCCAACTGTCTTCTTCCTCATGATAAGGCTCTCTGAGTTTTTTACTCAAGTCTGTCAAGAACGACCTACATACATTTTTTCTTTCAGACACAAACAGTTTAAAAAAGACTTTTAATTGTTCTGAGCATACAAGTCAACGAGATTTGTAAGAAGGCTTAGCTGCACACAGGCTTTCTTGAAGGGATTTGTATCCTGGGAGTGGAGTGTCAAATAACTTCATGCAAGTGGGGACACGTCTTCTCTAAGGACAGCGTTCTGCAACGCGCCTCGACCCAAAACAACATGCTTTCTTAAACCCTATTATCTCTGATTAATATATTTGTTTTGTTGGTTGTTATTGTTTGTTCAGTATTCCTGCCCAGTTATTTTGGTTAGATTTTTTCCAACAATCTTAAAGAAGACGTGGTTAGGAATTTTGTGTGTGCTTTCTTTGTTATGGCTTCTATTTCTGAGTCCAAATATCATTCTTGCAAGCCTGAAAATTTTACTAGACAAAATTTCAAATGTTGGCAACAACAGATGAAATTTTGGCTCACTACTCTTGCCCTATATTCTGTAATTTCTGTTAATGAAAAATGAAAAGAAAAGGTTTGTGAATCCTCTAAAACTAGTGATATTGATCAAAGCATAGTCCTTAAGGCTATTGTTGATAAGAATATTGAAGAAAAAAAATATTTTTTGCCATGGAAATGTTATGAGTGCTTTGTCTGACAGTATCTATAAAATCTTGTGTCCAACCAAAAATTCTGTAGAGTTATGGGAACCTTTAGAAAAGAAGTATGGGTTAGAAGAATTAAGGGTATGCTGTGGAAAAATTGGCTGATTTCAAAATGGTTGATGAGAAGTCTGTGTGTGACTAAATTCATGAATTTGTGAATATTATTTTTTATTTGAAAATGAAGGAAATTGTGTTTGATGATGTTGTTTTGGTTGCTTCTCTAATTAAAAAATTACCCCCTTCCTGGTTAGATTTTCAAAGGGTTTTAAAATAAAAACCTGAAATTTTCTCTTATGATTAATTGGTCGTTTCACTGAGGATTGAGGATAGACATCGTGAAAATTTGAAAGAAATTTCCCTTTCTAGTGGTCAAGCAAAAGCTTTAGTGGTTGATAAAACCTATGAACCAAAGTCTAAAAATTTCAAGAAAAATGACCCTAACAGAAATCACCAGAATAATAATAAGCCAAAAGATAAATCTATTAGTCAGAAGAATATGGGTCCTCCCTGTTGGGTTTGTGGCAAGACGAATCATTTGGCAAGAGATTGTTTCCAACGTAAAGGTGGAACTTCCAAGCCACATGCATCGTCAAATACAAAACCACAGGCCAATGTGGTTACTGCAGACCATGCCGACTCCATTCTCCCATCGATCGAGTATTATATCAGTAATCTTGAGTTAAATTTAGTTGTTAACTCAAATGATTGGTGGTTTGATTCTGGTGCGAGTGTTCATGTGTGTTCTAATAAAAAATTATTTTCTTCGTACATGGAATCAAGTACCCCATTTGTAAAGATGGGAAATGAGAATGAGGCCATTGTAAAGGGAGAAGGAGAAGTTTCATTAAAATTATCTTCCGGCAAAGATCTTCTGTTGAACAATGTTTTGCATGTTCCAAAAATCTTTAAAAATTTAGTTAGTGTTTTCTTATTAGTAGAACAGGGCTTTAAAGTTGTCTTTGAATCCAATAGGGCTGTAATGAATAGACATGGTATTCTTATTGGTAAAGGTTATTTGGTAGATGGATTGTTTAAGCTTAATGTTGCGAATGTTGAATTTTCATATTCTTCCTCTGTTGTGGCTAATGTTGAATGTTCTGATATTTGGCATGGACGACTTGGACATGTGAATTTTAGTTCAACAAAAAGAATGATGAATATGAAATTAATTCCTAAATATGATGTCGATAGTAAAGATAAATGTGATATTTGTGTGCAAGATAAACAACCCAAAAAACCCTTTAAATCAGTAGAGAGAAAATCATCACTATTGGAATTAATTCATAGCGATGTTTGTGATTGTAACAATACTCTAACTTGTGGAGGAAAAAGGTATTTTGTAACTTTTGTGGATGACTATTCTAAATATTGTTATGTTTATTTACTCTCTACTAGAGATGAAGTGTTTAATGCATTTAAGATCTATAAAGCTGAGGTAGAAAACCAATTAGAAAAGAAAATTAAAGTTCTAAGATCTGATAGGAGAGGCGAGTTTTGTTCAGATGAAATGAATGATTTTTGTAGACTGTATGGTTTAATTCATCAGGTTACTACTCCTTATGCACCCCAATCCAATGGTGTGGCAAAAAGAAAAAAAAGAACCTTATTAGATATGGTTAATGTTAATTATGTTGTTAAGTTCTGGCCTTCCTACCAATTTTTGGGGTGAAACTTTATACTCTACATGTTTAATTTTGAATAGGGTTATTTATAAAAATTCTAATAAAACTCCATATGAAATACGGAAAAATAAAATTCCTAACTTGAATTTTCTTAAAGTGTGGGGGTGTTTAGTTAAAGTTAATATTTCTTTCAATAAAAAAAGAAAACTAGGGCCTAAAACTATTGATTGTGCATTTGTTGGATATTCTTTAAATAGCACTACTTATAGATTCTTAGTTTTGAATTCAGATGCTTTTGGGTATACAAAAAAAAAAAAAAAAAAAAAATCATTATTGAATCTCGTGATGCTAGCTTTTTTTGAAAATATTTTTCCATGAAAAATAATTTGAATAAGCAAATTGGTGAAAGTTCAGGATCGAAGGATGTGTCTCCTAATTTAGAACAATTAGAACCATGAACTAATAAAAGAAAGAGAGTCAGTAAAAGTTTTGGAGATGATTTTTATATTTACTTAGTTGAAAATGACCCCAAAACATATTCAGAAGCAATGAAATCCATTGATTCATATTTTTGGAAAGAATTAGCTATTAATAGTGAAATGGAATCAATCATGTCTAATAATACTTGGGTTTTAACTAAACTTCCACAAGGTTGCAAAACAAATTGGGTGTAAGTAGATTTTCGAGAAAAAAGCTTAGACCGAATGGTTCCATAGATAAATTCAAAGCTAGATTAGTTGCAAAGGGGTTCAGTAAAAAAGAAGGCGTTTACTTTTTTGGCACATATTCTCCTATTGTTAGAATGACTACTATTAGGGTTTTAATAGTCATTGCTTCTATTCTTAAGTTAGAAATTCACTAAATGGATGTTAAGACAGCTTTTTTATACATTAAAATGCTAGATAATGCATGTGTTATTTTATGTTTATATGTCGATGACATTCTTATTTTTGGTACCAATATGAAAGTCATTAATGAAACCAAAGAATTTTTATCAAATAATTTTGATATTAAAGATTTGAGTTCCGCTAATGTTATTTTGGGTATAAAATTGATTATAAGGGACAATGATGTTGGGTTTTATGCCGTAAAACTCGTGAATAGTATATGTAACAAGTTAATTATGCTCAAGAAAGTGTTATTGAGGTTATTCAATAAGGTGTTATTGAATGGTTGTTTAGTTTTGCATTAATTAACCCAAATCCAATAAATTATGACCCTTGGCTATAGTATGAATACTTGAGCATTATGTGGAGACATAAAAGTGGATCAAGTTCGAGTAATAGCCAAAACAGTCTATAGTATAGGGATAGGACTGTAGGGATTAAAGCCCCAGGTAGCGTAAGTAGACCAATAACAACAAGTTAGTCATTCACCAGTGTTCGTAATGCCAACTAGGTCAAATTACCGTTTTACCCCTGGTGGTGTCTTCTGAAGTGGTTACAAATATTGATAGAACTCACTCCAAAATACTGTGCAAGTATACATAATCAACAACAAGTGATAAGTATTTATCGTATCCACAGGGTCTTGAATAGTCTCACTCCATTGATTATAAATTGCCTTTTAGTGATTTCAAAAGTTGGTTAAATTGATTGAGTTTTAAAATGTTGAAACAAAAGAAATGAGAAAACAGAAAACAATAATGACTAGAGAAAATAGAATGGAAACAGACACAGGTTAAGACTTCTGTAATTGTTTATAGAAATGATCTAGCAATTCTTTTGATCAGGCAATCTCATGCAGTCTTATCAGTAGGATCCTCCTGCAACTCCGGATTTTTTGGAATGTGTTTCAACTCCAATGAAGCACTACCGATCATGCACTAGGTAATTGGTTATCCCTAACTCAACTACTGGCGTTCACCAACTATCTACATTCTAGTGTGAATATTTGTCACACAACTCCTAAATCATCCCTGAAACTTGGAGAAGATATACATATCGGCTGGTCAGGCGGGCACATAATGAAATTAAGCACAACAAATAATCAAGATGATCACGATTAAAGAGAATTACCAGATTTTATAAAAATAACAATCACATAGTTCTCAACCCATGCCTACAAGCAATTAGTTCATGAAGGTATTCATAAAGCATATTACAATCTAGTAAAGCACATCCATATTTTGCTGTATCAGCAGCCTTTGCTCTCCCAACTTGTCAGCATTTACAATTTTTTTGCAAAGAAACTCCAAAGTATCAATTCTCATAATTAAGTTAAAACACAATAAATTCATCTAAGAAACACATCCAAATGTCACAAATAATATCCAAAAATTTAGATAAAGGACTATAAATAACTCCCTTTTGGAGAGTTATCACACCTCCAAACTTTAACTATTACTTGTCCCGAGTAATACCAACATCTCATTCTCAGAAATATTATAACAATGGACATAACACAACTTAAATCAAATACAGATAATCCAACACTACCTTCTACCTTTACCTGAGCATCCTGAAAAACCACGCATTGTTGCAACAAAATAGTTCTTTCAGCATTGAACTAATAATCACCACCTTTAACTCAATCCTAAGAACTACCATAGCCTAGCTATATTAAAAGACTTTTCATAAATTTAAGGGGATTTTTATTTTGTTTTTTAGACTTAGAGCTGCCCTTTAGTCATAAACTCTTATGCATGGAATGACCCATTTTATGATGCAGTATACTCTTTCCCTCCAGCTTATCACCAACTAGGTTAACACTCATTGCCTAGCCCCAAAAGTCATTAGTTATCTATCCCTTGCTTCTCAAAGTGGCGACATGTTATGATGAAGCTCACCTAAGCCCTGGGGGATAGAAAACTACCAGACCATCATTCATCCTTCAAAAGTTTTGATCTTTCAATATTTTCAACAAAAATCCTTTTGAACACATCTTTTCTTTTTTTTTTTTTTCATATTTTACTAGGCCATATTCTGACGCAAAGACAAGCTGTGGGTGTCACAAATGTCTCTGGTTACTCAACGGTTTGGTTTTATGCCCTAAATATTGTAGATAGTAAATGTAACACTTTACTTTTCATTAATAAAGCGTTATTAATTATATATAAATTCATCTTTGCCCAAAATAACCACAAATCCAATAAACTAAGAACCCCTGGCTATGATATGAATACTTGAACTTTGTGTAATGACATAAATAAGGATCAAGTTCAAGAAAATAGCCTAAACGGTCTATAGTACAAGGATAAGGCTAGATACCTTATGTTGGGAACACTATTGGCGCGACTCACTTTGTATCTAAGACAAACGATGTGATCCTGAATCGTTCATGTATTCACATGTGAGTGAGGGCGTCCTATGCAATGAGTTTGCATACAAACCGGACAACGAGATAAGTCACTTTCACTTTATAACGTCGTTTACTGATGAAACTGACTACCTCATACGATGACCTAGGTAACTCAATCTTAATCCTGAGCTAACTATGAACTCCTATTTATTCAGGATTATCCTTTGATTTGCATGGGTGAGAGTGGCCCAAGTTCGCCGACTCAATAAGCCTACCATTTTGGGGCTATAGTGGAGTGTCCCGGTAGTTAACGAATGTTGGATAACTAGGTTAATGAGTTTAGCTTGTTATTCTCGAATCGTTGGAGCTCATGATCTGTAGGTCCATTAGGTCCCTCTACTAGCTCATATAGGAATGAAACTTGGAACAATATGATAGGAGTGTTTTTGAAACGTTCAAATTCGGAATAGGGTGTAAATGTCAATCGCACACGACATATTGGTTTAATTTCGAATTAAAAAAAATTGAGAGTTAGTTTTATTTAAATATGATTTAAATATTAAATACGTGAATAGAGATTCACGTTTGAGAAATTTTCATTTGGAGGGAAGTCGGGATTGAGTGAAAATATTAATTTAATAGTAGATATTAAATTGATATAATATAATTATTATATAATTATTATTTGATTTTAATTTAAATATAATTAAGAATTACATTTAATTAAAATAAGAAAATAAAAATTGAAATCTGAATTTTTGAAATTCAGAAAATATAAAAATAAAATTGGAATATTTAAATTTAAAGAAATTAAAATTCACAATTTTAGGAGGTGGTGCTTAGTGACTAATTACTAAGGTTAGTCCTTTTTATTACACCTCCTTAATGACTCAAATCAATCCCAATTTGCTGGTTTTTTTTGTGCATTTTGGATGCATGTTATTCCTCTATATATCGAGGATGGGGTTGATGGAAATGAAGGATTGGAATTCCCAATTCCGTTACAGCGGAAGCGCAATTGGACCGTTTCGTAGTTAATTTTGTTTTCACCAAAATACCAATACATTGGCAAAATTTAGAAAACTATTCTAAATCAATTATTAAGGCTAAACATACAACCTTAGAACTAATTCTAAAGGGGAGAAGCAAACATACCGTCGTTGTCGTCTCTGAATTCTTCTTGAGCGCCTTTCTTGATTTGCGTCAACAATTGGGACACCACCAATTTGATCTTCCCCGCTATGACTCTGAGATTAGGAACGTAGTTGTGGGACTACCTAATCTTGAATGAGAAATACTCTTAGAGAGAAAAGATTCTCTCTAGAGTTCTTGAGTTGAGAGAATATGGGAGGGAGGCTAGAATGAGACCTTAGGGCTAGGGTTCTCATAACCTTTCCTTTTATAAGAGAGGAAACCCTAATGTGAGGGTAGGAAACAATCTTGACCGTTAGATCAAGATCAATTAATTAAATGTTAATTGACTAATCATATTAATTAACATAATTAATTAATCATATTAATTAATTAATCTCATGCACATTTAAATCTTATTTAAATGTAATTTCCTCATATAATATATTTTAATTAAACCTAATTAAATCACATTTAATTAATTCAATTAAACTAATCAATTAATTAACTTCAATAATTAATTAATTTTACAATTAATTAAATATCTCCCATATTCAATTAATTACATATTAGAATCATATTCTAATAATTCCCTCATAGACTATAGTTTAATTAAATCTCATTTAATTTAAACTAAATTGAATAATTAATTAATTCATAATTAATTAATTTATCTTCTAATTAAATACCATATATTTAATTAGACATATATTTGAACTCTTTCAAATATATCAATCTCTCAATATAATAAAGTTTAATCTCAAATTAGACTTTATATTTTAATGCATCACTATACATTATATTAATTTGTATCTCATACAATTAACTTAATTCCCAATATGAATTTGAACTATTCAAATTTTCTCAAGATATATTTGTTCCTAATTACTCTTTACGAGCTAGTAGGGGGACCTAATGGACCTAAATATCAGAAGCTCCAATGATATGAAGTTAACTGATTAAATTTATTAATCAAGTTAACCAATATTCATTAACCGTGGGTCATTCCACTAAAGACCCACAGCTGAACTCTTCTCACTGTAGAACATTTCTGTCTCCATGGATGTAGACCTATGCCGGTAAGTCAATCCTTTACGAGTGTCTGTAATCACAGCTGGGTCAAATTTCCGTTTTACCCCTGTGTTACATCTGTCTCTTTAAGTACCAGCGCTCCTCTAATGAACAACATGTTTATGGTCCAACCATTAAACAGAAAGTCCCTCTCGGGCCAGTGAGAGGGCGGGATCCCTTTGTTCAAGTCCCGGAGTCACCACTTAAGGGAACACTCATCTACTTCTCCTAGAAGCGGGAAGGAGTGAATTCCTTCTTGTGTTGTCATGTCCCCAGCGTCCCACTCAGTCTTGTCCCCAAAAAGGAAGGCATATTGAGTCGGCGTATTGGCCACTCTCACCCATGCTAATCAAAGGACAATCCCTCATGAGAAGGAGTTCATGACACACTCAGAATTAAGACTGAGTTACCTAGGTCATCCTATTGAAACAGTAACCTAACTAGTTAACGGTGTTATAACTAATGGTTGACTATTTCGTGGTCCGGTCTTATGCAAAGTCATTGCATAGGATACCCCCGCTTGCATGTCTACTACATGGACGTTTTGGATCAATAGGTCTGTATCAAATACAAAGCGGGCCGTATCTCATAGTGTTACCAGGATAAGGTGCCCAACCTTATCCTTGTACTATAGACCTTTTAGGTTGTTACTTGAACATCGATCCCCATATGTCCCCACATACTAGTTCAAGTTACATACAAACAACCTTGGATCTTAGTTTATTGGATTTGGGTCAAATTGTGCAATATTTAACAATAACACTTTATTGTAGAAACTCAATAACACTTTATTGAAACAAGTATACAATTTGTTTACATTCACTATCTACGAGTTTTAGGGCATAAAACCCAACAGGAAAATGATGAGAAAATTTAACCTGAAATGCTACCAAATTCTCTCTAGAACTTCCATAGTTCAAACTCTCAAACACACTTGAACCCACAAGCTTTTTCTTCTAATTCCTATCATTTAAGGATCCCACAATCCATTCCAAGGCCTGAGTATAGTAGAGAAGATCCAAGTGGTGGTCCAAGATCCATTGGTGTGAAGAAACAACTCAAGGATTGTGTGAATTGGGAGCTACAAGAGGTAGGTGTAACTGATAATGCGCATAGCGAGCTATTTTTCCCTATTCATTTTAGTTAGTCTTTGAGTATTATTTGGTCAATTTGATACACTTTAATGTTTATTTTGTAGGAATTGAATAGTGAGAATGAATTGGTGAAATTGGAGTTAATCGAGCGTTCGGGACCTAAAAAGAGGCAACGAAATTGAAAAGGAATCAAAATCGAGGCTTAAATAATAGTGAAGAGCCGAGAGGTAGCGTTGAGACGCTGCCTTTGGGCGTCTCAACGCTACCATGAAGACAGTATGCGTGTATTTGGAGCAACATCTCGACGCTGCCAAGATTTTTCCTTATATGTTTGGGCGGCAAAGGACAGCGTCGAGACGTTGTCCCTAGCAATAGACGGGTTTTGGCATCCTAGGACTCAAAACAATAGAAAAATTACATTAATTAATCAATAAGGCCCTATCTTGCCTTGAACCAGTCCAAACCAGCCTTGAACCAGCCTAAAACAGCTCGAATCATGCTGAACTGCGCCGAACCAGCTCAAAATTTCCTTGAACCGGCATGTACCGCACTAAACCGGTCCCAAAAACGCTTAGACCACACGAACCAGCTCCAAAATGGCTCGAACCGTGCTAAACCGCCAAGACCCGGTTAAGAACCGATCAAAGTCTCCATGAACCGAGTGAACTGCACCTACATCTGATTGAACCAGACCATAAGCCATCGCAAACCAACAAATCGAAACTGGTCTGAAACCACACGCACACGTCTCACGCCCACGGAAGTTACCATATACTTGCACACACGCTAACAACTTCAATCGGCCATACGTACACGCGAAACTGAAAAAAAAATGGCCCACAAAATGAAAACCATACGCAGGCCCACGTTCTCGGAATTGACGCACGCGAGGAACTGATGCGCTCCAACCGACCGCACTAGTGTTCCAGCCCAGACGAACGCTTCTTTCCCTTTTTTTTCTTTTCGATTTTCGTCCCTTTGCAGCGTGATTCCACGGGCGTTGAGACGCTGGCTCTCGACTTTTCAGTTTTTTGTGATTTCCAGGACGATTTCTTCTCCGATTTGGCTCCAAATTACACCGATTTCATCCTCAATTGATACATTATCAAAGACACGGACTTACAGACTCAAATTTGCAACAAAACTTCCAAAACACCGGGCCCTTACGTCGATCGAATCAATGAAAATTGCAAATCTAAATGCCAAAAACCCAAAACATCTACAAGCAAAATTCATACATCAAATGCATAAATCTAATCCCACCAATCAACTAATGCAAATTTTGTAAAACAAAATTAAAATTACGATCGGCTCTGATACTAATTGAAGGATTGGAATTCCAAATTCCGTTAAAGCGGAAGCGCAATTGGACCGTTCGTAGTTAATTTCGTTTATAACAAAATACCGATACATTGGAAATTATACAGAATTAATAATTCTATAAATCTGGGCTTAGCAATTATATCTAATCTAAAGAACAAGAAGCATACTCACCATCGTCTGACGACTCTGAATTCTTCAAGAACATGTTTTTGAACGACAGGGATAAAAAGCAAAATCGCCAACAATTTGGGACACCACCATGAGATTTCCCCGCTATATCTCTGAGTTTGGAAACTCAGTTGTGGGACTGAATGGTCTTTTGAATTTTTGGGAGAGAATCACCAAAAACTTTTGTGTTCAAAGCTTGAGAGAAAATGAGAGCATTAAGAGAGAAGTTAATTAGAGAATCTGCAGTCTTGTGTGTGATTAAGTGAGAGATAAAAGATTTTATTTGAATTCTTAATTAATTAAATAAATAAATATTTAATTTAATTAATTAATCTTATGTGCATTTAAATTATATATAAATGCATCACCCTCACATAATATACAGTTTAAATTAACTTAATTAAATCCAATTCAATCAAATTAATTTAAACCAACTAATTAATTAATTCATTGATTAACTAAATATCACATATTTAATTAACTCATCATTTGAATCACATTCAAATATGCATCTCTCTTATAACCTATAGTTTTAATATGAATCCAATTCACATTCAAATTAAACTATAGATTTAATTTAATTAAATCATATTTAACTAAATTAAATTGAACAATTAATTAATTCAAAATTAATTAATTATTGTGATTACTAAAATATCACATATTTAATTAATTACATATTAGAATCATATTCTAATTTAATCTCTCATATATTATAATTTAATTAAATCACATTTAATTAGACTAAATCGAATAATAAATTAATTCATAATTAATTAATTTATTTACCAATTAAATATCATATATTTAATTGGCCATATATTTGAACACTTTCAAATATATTATTCTCCCATTTAATAAAGTTTAATCACAAATTAAACTTTATATTATAATTATCACCATACATTATATTAATTGTATCTCATACAATTAACTTAATTCCCAAGATGAATTTGAACTATTCAAATTTTTTCAAGATAAATTGTTCCCAATTACTCTTTACGATCTAGCAGGGGGACGTAATGGACCTACAGATCAGAAGCTCCAATGATATGAGGTTAACTGACTAAACTCATTAATCGAGTTAACCAATATTCATTAACTGTGGGTCACTCCACTAAAGACCCACAGCTGCACTCTTCTCACTGTAGAATATTTCTGTGTTCACGGATATCGACTAGTACCGGTAAGTCAATCCTTCACGATTGTTCGTAACTGCAGTTGGATCAAATTACCATTTTACTCCTACGCTACCTCTGTCTCCTTAAGTACCAGTGCTTATCTAATGAACAACTTGTTTATGGTCCAACCATTAAACAGAAAGTCCCTCTCGGGCCAGTAAGAGGGCGAGATCCCTTTGTTCAAGACCCGTAGTCACCACTTAAGGGAACACTCATCTACTTCTCCTAGAAGCGGGAAGAAGTGAATTTCATATTGTGTTGTCATGTCCCTAGCCCCCCACTCGGTCACGTCCCCATTGAGTCGGTGTGCTGGCCACTCTCACCCGTACTAATCAAAGGACAATCCCTCGTGAGACGGAGTTCATGACACACTCACGATTAAGACTGAGTTACCTAGGTCATCATATTGAAATAGTAATCTAACTAGTTAACAGTGTTACATCTAGTGGTTTACTATTTCATGGTCCAGTCTTTTGCAAACTCATTGCATAGGATACCCCCGCTCGCATGTCTCCTACATGGACGCCTTGGATCAATACGTCTGTATCAAATACAAAGCGAGCCGTATCAAATAGTGTTACTAGGATAAGGTACCCAACCATATCCCTGTACTATAGACCTTTTAGGTTCTTACTTGAACACTGATCCCCGTATGTCCCCACATACTAGTTCAAGTTATATGTAAACAACTTTGGTTCTTAGTTTATTGGATTTGGGTCATATTGTGCAATTTTAGACTTAATATAACAATAACACTTTATTGCATAAACCTCAATAACACTTTATTGATACAAGTGTATAATTAGTTAACATTCACTATCTACAAGTTTTAGGACATAAAACCTAACACCTAGGATAAGGTACCCAACCCTATCCCTATAATATAGACCATTTTGGTTCTTACTTGAACTTGATCCACTTTTATGTCACTACTGTAAGTGTTAATATCTAAAATACAGAAGCAATTTTGGATCTTAGGCACTTAATAAGTTTAATTTAATCATTCTTTGCATGTTGTTCATAAGAAGAAAAATAGAGTAAGTTTACCAACCTTGCTTTAATGGAGAAATTTTGTTGTTTTTCTTCACCAATCGATCACGAACCACCACTGGGTCTTCCTTGCTATCCTCAAGCATTTGGAACGGATTGTGGGATCCTCAAGTGATGGAGTTTGAATGAGAAAGCTTGAAGAACAAGCTTATGAAGATGGGTTTGGTGAGTATTCAATTTGGCAGCATTTTCTTAAGATTCAAGCTTAATTTCTTCAGCAAAATGCATCCTTTATATAGAGGGAAGATAGCTGAAGAGAAGTAGCCTGGGATTGACAACAATTAATCCTTCTTAGTGGGGATAGAAGTGGCTTAAGAGAGGGGAGTGCATGGGTTTAGTCACCATGCACTCCACCTCCAAAAATTCAACAATTTTGAATTTTGAAAATTCAAAATTTATCTTGAATTTATTAATTAAATATTCAAAGTGTAATAATCTGAAAATTTGAAAAATGAATTTCAATTTTCTAATTTTAAATTAATTCAAAATTAATTTAAAATAATTATTAAATAAATAATTAATAATTAATTTAATATTAAATATTAAATTAATATTTTATCATCAATCTCGAAAATTTCCTAAATGTTATTTTCAATCATGAATCCCTATTCATGTTTTCGGTATTTAAATCATATTTAAATATTAAATACTCACCTACACGGTTTTCACAAAAACCCGATGTGCCTACAACGCCTACCACCTATTCTCATTTTTCTCAACATGAATTTAAAGTAATTCATATCTTATCCATCATATAGTTCCAAAGGTTAGTCTCGAGCTAGCAAGGGGACCTAATGGACCTACAGATCATGGGCTCCAACGGTGCGAGGTTAAACTAGTCAAAACCTTTTAAGCTAGTTAACCAAGTTCCGTTAACTACCGGGTCACTCCACTATTGCCTAGTAGTTGAACTCCCCTCACTGTAGATATATTTCCGTCCACTCGATATAACCATGATTAGTAAGTCAATCCTTCACAGGTTGTTCGTTACTATAGATAGGTCAATAGTCCGTTTTACCCCTATAGCACATCTTAGTTCCTTAAGTCCACTGGTCCTCTAATGAACAATTTTGTTCATGGTCCAACCATTAAACAAGATCCCTCTCGAGCCAATGAGAGGGTGGGGCCCCTTGTTCAAGCCTTGGATTCAGCACTTAAGGGAACAACCTGTCTACTATCCCTGAATAGGGTAGGAGTGAATTCCATATTGCATTACTATGTCCCCAGCCATCCATCTAGTGTTATCCCCAAAATGGGAGGTTTATTGAACGAAATTTTATGACCACTCTCACCTATGCTGATCAAAGGATAACCCTAAACAAACAGGAGTTCATAGTAAGCTCAGGATTAAGATCGAGTTACCTAAGTCATCGCATGAAATAAACAGTCTTAACAGTAAACGTCGTTATAAAGTAAGAGTGATTTATTTCTCAGTCCAGTCTTGTGTAAACATCTTTTACACAGGATGCCCCTACTCGCATGTCTTTACATGAACGATCCAGGATCACGTCGTTTTCATTATTTGCAAAGTAGGTCGCATCCTTAGTGTTACCAGAACAAGGTACCCAACCTTATTCTTTTACTATAGACCATTTAGGTTATATACTCGAACTTGATCCCTGTCCATATTCACTATATAGTTCGAGTATCTCATGTTATAACCATGGATGTTTCTATTGGATTTATAAATTATAAATAAACAATTTCACTGAATAACATCTTTATTTATATAAAGGATAACAAAACTTGAGTTCTAGGACATAAACCCCAACAACTACATAAAGTTCAAGTATTCATAATATAGTCAGGGATTCTTAGTTTATTGGATTTGGAGTTATTTAGGCAAGACTAATACAAATATATTCAATAACACCTTACTTGAAATAACTCTTTATGTTGGGTTTTATGATCTAAAACTCGTAGATAGTGAATGTTAACGAATTATACACTTGTATCAATAAAGTGTTATTGAGGTTTATGCAATAATGTGTTATTGTCATTTTAAGTTTAAAATTGCACAATATGACCCAAATCCAATAAACTAAGATCCAAGGTTGTTTACATGTAACTTGAACTAGTATGTGGGGACATATGAGGATCGGTGTTCAAGTAACAACCTAAAAGGTCTATAGTACAGGGATAAGGCTGGGTACCTTATCCTGGTAACACTATGTGATACGGCTCACTTTGTATTTGATACAGACGTATTGATCCAAGGCGTCCATGTAGGAGACATGTGAGCGGGGGTATCCTATGCAATGAGTTTGCATAAGACCGGACCACGAAATAGTAAATCACTAGATGTAACATCGTTAACTAGTTAGGTTACTGTTTCAATAGGATGACCTAGGTAACTCAGTCTTAATCCTGAGTGTGTCATGAACTCGTTCTCACGAGGGATTGTCCTTTGATTAGTACGGGTGAGAGTGGCCTGCACGCCGACTCAATAAGCCTACCTTCTTGGTGACAAGACCGAGTGGGGGCTGGGGACATGACAACACAAGATGGAATTTATTCCTTCCCACTTCTAGGAGAAGTAGATGAGTGTTCCCTTAAGTGGTGATTCCGGGTCTTGAACAAAGGGATCCCGCCCTCTCATTGGCCCGAGAGGGACTTTCTGTTTAATGGTTGGACCATAAACAGGTTGTTCATTAGAGGAGCACTGGTACTTAAGGAGCCAGAGGTAAGTCAGGGGTAAAACGGTAATTTGACCCAGCTGAAGTTACGAACACTCGTGAAGGATTGACTTACCGTTATTGGTCAATATCCGTGGACACAGAAATATTCTACAGTGAGAAGAGTGCAACTGTGGATCTTTAGTGGAGTGACTCACAGTTAATGAATATTGGTTAACTCGATTAATGAGTTTAGTTAGTTAACCTCATATCATTGGAGCTTTTGATCTGTAGGTCCATTAGGTCTCCTTGCTAGCTCGTAAAGAGTAATTGGGAACAATTTATCTTGAAAGAATTTGAATAGTTCAAATTCAATATGAGAATCAAGTTAATTGTATGAGATACAATTAATATAATGTATACTGATACATTATAATATAAAGTTTAATTTGAGATTAAACTTTATTAAATTGAGAGAATAATATATTTGAAGGAGTTCAAATATATAATTAATTAATTAATTATGAATTAATTAATTATTCAATTTAGTTTAAATTAAATGTGATTTAATTAAACTATATATTATATGAGAGATTTAATTAGAATATGATTCTAATATGTAATTAATTAAATATGTGATATTTAATTAATCACAGTAATTAATTAATTGTTCAATTTAATTTAATTAAATGTGATTTAATTAAATTAATATCTATAGATTAATTTTAATGTGAATTGGATTCATATTAAAACTATAGGTTATAAAAGAGATGCACATTTGAATATGATTCAAACGATGGGTTAATTAAATATATGATATTCAATTAATCATTAAATTAATTAATTATGTGGTTTAATTAATTTAATTAAATATTATTTAATTAATCTTAATTAAAACCATATAATATGTGAGGGCAATGCATTTAATATGATTAAAATGTACATGCAATTAAATACGGAGATATTTAATTGATTAGTTAATATGATTAATTAAATTATATTTTAATTAATTGTTAATTTTAAGGTGTTATCTGATGTATGACACATGTCACCATCCCTCACACCAAGGATTAAGTTAACGCAGAAGGGGTCTTTTGGTCGTAGGGGTATTCTGCAAGATTTGCATTCTCTCCAGATTTCTCACCCTCTCATTCTCTCTCAACAAGAAAACAGAGAGAAAATCTTCTCTGTTTTTCATCCCAAATTCGAGATTTAGAGATCCCACAATCTCGTTCCTGATCTTAGAGGATAGCGGGGAAGGCTTTATGGTGGTGTTCGCCATTGAAGAACAATCAAGAATGTGTTCTTGAATTCAGAGTCTTCCACGACGGTATGTGCTTCTAAATTAAATGCTTAGCCTAAGTGTATTTAGAATTCTGTAACTTTTTGCCAATGTATGGGTATTTTATAGAACGAAATTAATTTACGAACGGTCCAATTGCTTCCGCCGTAATGGAATTGGGAATTTCAATCATTCACTTTATATATGAACAATCAAATGTTACATTTACTATCTACGAGTTTTAGGACATAAAACCCAACAGAAGGTACCTACACCTATTACATAGTGTTGAAGGAGAAATTTTGTCCAATCACAAATTGCCATGTCATTTCTCAAAATTAATGACGCAATTAAAAATAATTAAATTTGGGACCAATTATAAATTGACAAGTGTCCCAAATTTGATTCATACACAAAATTGGCCAATTATAATTTTTTAGAGCCAAATTGCCTTTTGATCAATTAATTAAAAATAAATTATTTTGATCAAATTAATTAATTTGACAAATTAATTAAAAAATAATAATTAATTGGATCAAATTTTGTCTTTTTAACATTAGGGTCATAATGTTTTTGGGTCAAATATAAACCAAACCCAAGACCAAATAGTTGAACCCAGGACTAATAAAGCCCAAATTGCTTGCCATCTGACACAAATTTGTTTTGAAACATGATTTGATGTGGAATTTTCCTACCGCAAGCGCACGGGTCAAGTAATAATATAGTGAATGTGATATTCGAATGTCGTCCTCTGTACTGGATTTTTAATCAATTTTAATTACCAAAAATACTCTTGCCCAATTTTATTTAGGGAACCAATCAAAGTGAAAATGAATGTAATCAAACACAAAACAATGAAAAAGTATGACAATCTAATGGAGTCAACGGTCTTAGGGATTTGATTTCACCAATTGGGATTATGGATTAATTCATGGTTTAATGACATGCTATGATTCATAAATCTTGGGAAACTAAAATCACACATATCTCTCCCGAGCATACATGATTCTCCCACATGCAATGAACCCGATATTGCTATCTAAATTCATTAAACATGCAAGGCATTAAGGTTAACCGTTTTAACGATTTCTAGAATTAACTATTATCTCCCGATTTTTAGCTAAATCCTAGTTATGCATAATGATTTCTAAGCTAAATCCTCTCTCCCGAGTTAGATTCAAGCACAAACAACAATCAATTTATGGCCGGTAAATTGAAAGCATTAAGAACACAATTATGCATAAATGACATCAATAGCAATAAAACCATTAAATCAATCCATA
This sequence comes from Luffa aegyptiaca, assembly GCA_017139565.1. NCBI lineage: Eukaryota > Viridiplantae > Streptophyta > Magnoliopsida > Cucurbitales > Cucurbitaceae > Luffa > Luffa aegyptiaca. The sequence goes on from CM029402.1 coordinate 18,754,705, forward strand.
AAGTGCCCAACGGCTACATCAATCCCTAAGAATTAAACTTAGCTACACATAATCCAAATTACAATATAAACTAAGTCTAAACAAGTCATAAAACCTACAAAAGCAAAGGGTAAAGAGAATTAAACGCTAGGTAGGCCGAGATCGCACGTCCCCGTGACGATCCCCATGAACAATGGTTTGATTCCTGCTTTTCCTCCACTTGTTTCAGCTTCAAAAGTCCCTTTTTTCTCTGTTTTACGGCTCCAAATCGTCCAAGAGAAGTCCCCCAAAAAGCCCTAATCGAAAAACACTTATAGGGAAAATGTTGGTCGTAGCGTCGCGACGCTACCGCGATTTTTTAGATTCTGAGATTTTCGACCGAGAGCGTCGCGACGCTTTGATTTTTTTTTTTTTTATTAATTGCGAACTCCAAATATAGAATGTCAGCGTCAAAACGCCCAGAGAGCAGCGTCTCGACGTTGGTCTGCGGATGGGCCTATCTTCAATCTTCCAACTTTGATTCTTTTTCATTCTTCGGCTTCTTTTTGCATCCCGAACATCCAATTGGCTCAAAACTATATTTCTTACAAATACAACACATAAATGCATAATTTTGGCTAATAAATTATAAAAGACTAGCTAAATTAATTAGGGAAAACTAGCTAGCTTTGCTCGCTATCAAACACCCCCAAACTTAAGCTTTTGCTAGTCCTCGAGCAAACTAAAAATCAAGCATACAATGGAAGAATGGATGCAACAAACATGACTCAATCCTCAAGGCTCAAAAGTCAATAATCAAGCAATCAAGAGACATGCACATAAGGACCAATGAGGGAGACAAATCAAAAGTTTTCCAAAATTAACTTGCACAAGCGAGATCTAACTTAATGAGATCAGACTCTACTAGCCCGGGATTGGATTACTAAACTCTCAACTCATCTTCCCTCTACACTGGCACTAAGGATTCACTCACGAGTCAATGGAACAAATTAGTTTGTTTTTCTCCATACTTAGGTGCTTATAATTGAAAATTACAACATGCATTTTTATGTGGCACTAGCTTTCACACACCTATTGCAGGGACCCTTAACTCGAGTTTTACCTTTTGGTTGGCTAACCGATCACAACAGGGGTAGCTCTTTTTGCCAAAACTTTGTTAAGCATTGCATTGCGTGCATAAGTTCTGACTTTCTTTTCTTTTTTTTTTTTTTTTTTCAAATTGTAACAACAAGAATGGTTTTTCTTTATGCGCATGATAAGCATATATTCTTTTCTTTCCTCCTAAGCAAGATCAAACATGCTAATTTTCAAAAAATTAACTCTTTAGCTCTTCCCTACACCTATCGAGGTGACAACAAGTATATGAACCTAATAATTCGCTCCTAAGCATTCAAATCCAAACCTAGCCAAGACAAATACTCTACTCATGCAAGACATCTCCTAGAAAAAGTTTAAAAAGTCTCCCTTTTTGGACACTCATGCTTACAACTCATCGAAAGCTTGAAAATTGACAATAAAGCCTATCATAGGAAATCATAGTCATGCAAAAATAGCATCCAGAAAACAACCATATGCTCAATTCAAAGAAAGCTCAAAACTATAGCCCGAACTCAGATGCTCAAGGGCTCCACAAACATGTTATTCCACCCCCAAACTTAAAATATGCATTGTCCTCAATGTATAAAGAAAATAAGGCACAATCAAGCATGAGAACAATAAAAGAGTAGGAGGAGTGAACAATACTGCCCTGGAATGGCGATGACCTCTATATGGAAGCTTGCAAGCAAAGAGAATCTGGAACCAAGACCTACAAAACAAAAATAGAAAAACAAATCCACATCAAAAAGAAAAACACAACTTAACTTTCTTGGGTTGCCTCCCATAAGCGCTTGTTTAACGTCTTTAGTTCGACGTGCTCATCCAGTCTGTCAAGGCACATAAAAATTCTCGTATTTCTTTGGGCCCTTCTTTCTTGAATCAATAAATCTCACAATCGCTAGCAAGCTTACTAGCTTCTCATGGGCCCCTGAAACGAAATTATTTTTTGTATTTTTGAATAAAATAAGCATAAAGGGAGAAAGATCAAAATAAAGAGACCCTGACTCTAAAACTGACTCGTGAGAATAGAAAAAGGAACAATCATATTCTACAAAGGATGGAGAAGATAAAACAGACGAAAGTTGTTCAACCTCAAACTCTACCTCCTGAACTTCCTCTGGCACTACAAGCTCATTTTCTTTTCCTTCCTCACAAACATGTTCTTGATAGGTGCTACAACTCTCCAATTCTTCTCCTCTATCTATGCTACTCACCCCAAATGCTCATCCTTAGCAAAATCGAAAGAACTAAGCTCTTGAATGGGTGCCAATGATTCATCGGCCACATTACTCACTAGATAACCTAGGGAAGTGGATCCCACCTCACTAACTTCCTTTGGGGTTTGAAGTCCTTTTATAATTTCACCAAATTTTAAACTCCTCGCTCTAGACTCCTCAATATAATTTTGAACTAAGCTTTTTAAGGAAGAATTTTCTTTTAAAGGGGTATAAATTGAAGATGAAAAATTGGAATATGGAGTTGAATAAAAAGCCAGTCAAATCAATTAAAGCAATGATGATAATTAGGCTTCCAATCAAATAATAACCCAACAAGAACAAAGGTCTAAGACTCAAACAAAAAAAAGAAAGAAAAATAAGAACAAAGAAAACAAAATAGAAAAGGAAAACAAAAACTAAATATGGCAAGAAAGCAAATATGGAAAAAATGCAATCTACCTAAAAATAAAAATATCAAAAATAAAAATACACCCTAAATTAAGACCGGACAATTTTTCTACGATATTAAATTGACTAAATATGCCAATCCTCGGCAACGGCGCCAAAAACTTGATGTGGAATTTTCCTACCGGAAGCGCACGGGTCAAGTAATAATATAGTGAATGTGATATTCGAATGTCGTCCTCTGGATTGGATTTCTAATCAATTTTAATTACCAAAAATACTCTTGCCCAATTTTATTTAGGGAACCAATCAAAGTGAAAATGAATGTAATCAAACACAAAACAATGAAAAAGTATGACAATCTAATGGAGTCAACGGTCTTAGGGATTTGATTTCACCAATTGGGATTATGGATTAATTCATGGTTTAATGACATGCTATGATTCATAAATCTTGGGAAACTAAAATCACACATATCTCTCCCGAGCATACATGATTCTCCCACATGCAATGAACCCGATATTGCTCTCTAAATTCATTAAACATGCAAGGCATTAAGGTTAACCTTTTTAACGATTTCTAGAATTAACTATTATCTCCCGATTTTTAGCTAAATCCTAATTATGCATAATGATTTCTAAGCTAAATCCTCTCTCCCGAGTTAGATTCAAGCACAAACAACAATCAATTTATGGCCGGTAAATTGAAAGCATTAAGAACACAATTATGCATAAATGACATCAATAGCAATAAAACCATTAAATCAATCCATAAAGTGCCCAACGGCTACATCAATCCCTAAGAATTAAACTTAGCTACACATAATCCAAATGACAATATAAACTAAGTCTAAACAAGCCATAAAACCTACAAAAGCAAAGGGTAAAGAGAATTAAACGCTAGGTAGGCCGAGACCGCACGTCCCCGTGACGATCCCCACGAACAATGGTTTGATTCCCGCTTTTCCTCCACTTGTTTCAGCTTCAAAAGTCCCTTTTTTCTCTGTTTTACGGCTCCAAATCGTCCAAGAGAAGTCCCCCAAAAATCCCTAATCGCAAAATACTTATAGGGAAAATTTTGGTCGTAGCGTCGCGACGCTATCGCGATTTTTCAGATTCTGAGATTTTCGACCGAGAGCGTCGCGACGCTGTGATTTTTTTTTATTAATTGCAAACTCCAAATATAGAATGTCAGCGTCGAAACGTCCAGAGAGCAGTGTCTTGACGCTGGTCTGCGAATGGGCCTATCTTCAATCTTCCAACTTTGATTCTTTTTCATTCTTCGGCTTCTTTTTGCATCCCGAACATCCAATTGGCTCAAAACTATATTTCCTACAAATACAACACATAAATCCATAATTTTGGCCAATAAATTATAAAATACTAGCTAAATTAATTAGGGAAAACTAGCTAGCTATGCTCGCTATCAGACACCACTTAAGGGAACACACGTCTACTTACCCTAGAGTAGGGAAGAAGTGAATTCCATCTTGTGTGATTATGTTCCCAGCTCCCCACTCGATCTTGTCCCTAAAATGGTAGGCTTATTGAGTCGGCGTGCAGGCCACTCTCACCCATACAAATCAAAGGACAATCACTCGTGAACAGGAGTCCATAACCCACTCAGGATTGAGACCAAGTTTCCTAGGTTATCCTAGTGAAATAGAAACCTAACTAACTAACAATGTTACAGCTAGTGGTTAACTATTTCGCGGTCCAGTCTTATGCAAACTCATTGCATAGGATACCCCCACTCGCATGTCCACTACACGAACGCGTTGGATCATTGCATTTGTATCATAATACAAAGCAGGTAGTATCCATAGTGTCACCAGGATAAGGTACCCAACCTTACCCCTATACTATAGACCCTTTAGGTTGTATCTTGAACAGTGATCCCCGTATGTCCCCACATACTAGTTCAAGCCTCATACTAACAGCCTAGGATGTTTAGTTTATTGGATTAGGGTTATTTAGACAAGATTACTAAATACAAACAAAATAAATAAATAATACATCATTTTATTAATGTTCGGTCAAATGTTACATTTACTATCTACGAGTTTTAGGGCATAAAACCCAACAGGCACGTCATCTGGTGCCAAGAGAAAGCATGTGGAGTTAGAGCATGCACTGAGTCATCAAGTCAGAAAGTCTCTGCCAAGGCCAGAGCCTAGTGAGTTCGTTGTAAAGGAAGCCAAGATCCCGAGGAGTTCAATGGTTCCCTCTGAAAGCGGTTCAAAGAATGTCCAACAAGAGGAGCTAATGCCTTGGATCACTGATGAAGAACTCAAAGTGGAGTATCCAGAGCTCTATGACGATGACGAATCTGATGAAGAGGATAGTTTCTAAAGGTGGGGAGTCAATTGCACCCCTCGTTCAAGGTTGGTGATCTCTTCTCAAGTCTATCTTTTGGCTCTAAAATTTCCTTTCATTTGATTATGCTTTGTCTTGTGCTTATTTGGTTTTTCTATCGTGTGGTTGCATCATTATGCTTAGATTTCCTATTCCTTAGTAAGTAAGCTTCTAGGCTCTGTTATGCGTTGTCTAGATCCCGAGGAGTCGAGAAACTTCCTTGAGATAGGCAAAGGATATTTTCCTAGGATAGTTTTGCTATCCAGCCTCTCTGGTTGTAGGTCAAGGAATTTCCATTCCAAGGATGCCTAAAAAGCCAAGTATAAGCGTTGCAAGTTTCTGTTATGTCTTCAGACTCATGAATAGCCTTGCTGCTGTTTGAATTTTGTGAACCAAGTCTCAAGGTCTTGTTGGAATTGCTCGTCTCAGTGCTCTTGATGGTGTTGGTTTTTCTCAGACCAAGAGTCAGGGCATTTCCCTCACGTAGTGAGACCTCAATCCAAGCCAAGGAGATATTGACAATCAATAATGAGTCATGACTGCACCGTCAGTTTTCGTCACGACAAAGTTACCTTGGTATGCAGTTGTAAGACATTGCCACGGGTGGCGGGAGTGTCATCTCGTGGCCATGCTAAGAAGGAGGGTTCGAAGAGGTGAGTTGGCAGCGGAAGCTGTTTCATTGTTGTTCCTTCTTTAGTGATGCCTAATTGAACTTGGTGGTTGGAACTTACCAGCAAAGTGGGCTTAAAGTTGATGAAGTTTGCTGATGAAGCTCCCTACAGGATCTAAATGAAAATGTAAGAAGATCCGGGTAGATCGTGCAAGATCGAAGTTTGGATCTAATTTTGTTAGGCCATTTGAGTTCTTGATGTGTTAGTCAAGTTGCTTGTAGGCAAGCCTTGCTTCAAATGTTGTATGTTCGACACAACTTGTCTTTAGAGTTGTTGTTATGCAAATACATCAACTATTCCTCTTGTGCCTTAGTTTTAAACTTTGGGATTTTAGAGGGAAGTAGTTTGATGAGCAAAAAGCCTCTGGTGTTAAGCGCCTTGTGGAGTAAGAGTTGGAGTCAAGGCCAATTGCCTAGTGTGGTTAGGCGAGCAACTTTCGAGATTTGGAGTTCAGTGTTGGTGATCGTGTGTTCTTGCACGTGATGCCAATGGAAAAGGGTTCTTCACTTGATAAAAAGGGGAAGCTTAACCTGTGTTCATTTGACCTATGAGATCTTGCAGCGCATCGAGCCTGTTGCTTACAGGTTGGCGTTATCACCGACCATGTCGACTGTGCATGATGTGTTTCATGAGTCTATGTTGAGGACATACGTGCATGATCCTTTGCATGTGTTGAATCTTGAACCCCTATCGCTGAATGAGGACTTGACATATGTGGAGAAGTCTGTCAAGATCCTAGCCAAGGAAGCAAAGGTTCTGAGAAGCAGGACCATTGATTTGGTGAAAGAGCTTTGGAAGAACCTTAGGGCAGAAGAAGCTACTTGGGGAAAAGAAGGCGAAGTTAGAGGAAAGTACCCAGAGCTGTTCGAGCAATGGTCTTTTGAGGACGAAAGCTTTTAAGGTGGGGAGAATGTGACGTCCAATGCATTTTGGGTGTTATTTAAATTCCATGAATATAGTCGAATGAGAATATAATTCTTATTTGGGCTCATAATATGGAATTTATAATTAAATACCAAGGCATTGGGAAATTATTCTTGGAATATGAGCGTTATGTTAGTAATTATCTCTCCCTAAAGTTCGATATAAATTCTAAGTCAGCGTTGGTTGCCAGGTTTGTTCAGGCGTTAAAATTTTACGTTGAATAAAGGGTGTTGTTTGAAGATATCTATTCTTAGGATTCTATTTTGGGTCTTTGATTTTGTGGTTAAGAATTAAGGGAATTAAAGAAAAGGGAAAAAGGAAAAAGAAATATCTCAAACCCTCTCATCTCTTTCTTTCTCCTTCTCTTTTCATGAAACCCATTACCTCCCTGCCCGTGCGTGTGGTTGCCGTGAGACCCATCTCCTCCAGTCGTCGCCGAAGTTCAGTCGCCGCCGATTGTGCCATCGCAGCGCCGCCATTCTCGCTCATGGCTTTCTCTTTCGCGGATCTCTCCCTCTTCGCGCGGTCTCTCTCTCTCCATCTCCACAATCTCTCTCTCTCTTCGCGGTTTTGCTCTCTCTCGGTGTTAGCGTGGAAGCCATCCAACCATCGCCCTCTCCGCGCCGTCGTTGTGAAACTTGAGCGTCGCCGCTGCCCGACGCACTGCCGCCGCGTTCTCCTCTCCCCGTGGGTTTCGTGGTTTGGATCTCCCTCTCTTTTGCATTGTTCGACCAAAAAAAATCGTGGGTAAGCCTCTTTCCTTCCCATTCCTTGTGGTTTAAGTCCCGATCTAAGTGTCTCTTGGTTCGGTTTGTTAGATCTTGCGTGTCAGCAACTTGGATCCCCTCTTCCGCGCGATTTTGCCTCTGTCCAACGGGGTTTTGGCTCTGCTTTTGATCGTTACGGCGTCATTTAGCATTTTCGATAAGTTTTAACTCTTACCCATTCTTGGTTAGAGCTTAAATTAGAATGCCCAATGGTTTATGTGCTGAAAAATCTAAGTTAACATTGAATTTCTGATCTGTAGCGCCGTCGAAGTAGTCGATTGGGTTTGAATCGTTGCAAGCTCGAATACCCACTGCCCAACGAGCGTTCTAGCACGTTGTTCGAGTTTAGTATAACCCGTCTAGCGTGAAAACGAGTCCATTTGGGTAAGTTTTGTTGATGTCCATAGTCTGTTAGCATAGGGGTTGTTGTATCGTTAGTTGTTTAAGCTCTAGTAGCATGTTTAGTTGTTGCCCATTAGTTGTTTAGGCAATAAAAGTGTCGTCCAACCTTTATAGGTCCTAGAACATGTATATAAGTGGGTATTTGCTTGCTGTTTTGGTTAAAAAACATGTAGTATATCAATGCCCATTTAGTCTCGTCGCCTATATAGTTTTGCCCAACCGTTGTAGGTTCTTGAATCATGAGATTAATGAGTTTTTGCTTGTTGTTCGTAGTTTAAAAAGCATGCTAAATCAAGTCTCATTAATTATCTCGGCCTTAGTTGCATTGCCCAACCTCTAGAAGTTCTGAGAATGATATTTATGTGTCATTTACTTGTTGTCCAGCGGCTGAAAAGCCTTAATTATGGCCATTCGGCGAATACCCATTGTCCGTTGAGCCTTAGACATGGTTGCCCATGGTCTAAAGGTTTTGGGCTTTTAATTTGGGGAATTTTGAGTGGTTGTCCAACAAGGAAATATGTCTTTTCTCAGTTGAATTAGGCCTTTTAAGCATGTTTGTAGTGTCTTTAGGTTGGTTCTAATTTATTCGAGGTTGTCCTTGTTATTTAGGAGCTTCATGGACTGCCTTGGATTGTTGGAGTTGGTTTAGAAGCGCTATAGGTAAGTAGTTTCTACTTACTAAGTTGTGTTTGACTGCCTGTAGCATGTTGAGTGTTTATTTGCCTTACTTATATATTTGTGCTAGTATGAATTGCTAAGTATGAATTGTTGTGTTGTTAACGCTGAAATGCTTGTATTAAGCATGAATCATATCTACTACGTTGCTTGAGATCTGTATGCTTTGGATGTTTAAACATGATGAGTGTTGTGTTAAGCATGGTGAATGTGTGTTGAGCACGTTTGAGTCTGGCTTGCATGTTGCATGGGGATGTGTAGCATGAGTCTGGTGTGAGGTGCATCACATGGCGCGGAATTCATGTGTAGCAGAGCGTGATGCGAAAATCACATGGGTGTGAGTGTAGAGCGTGACGCGGAAATCACGACAAATGGCGTGGAATTCATGTGGGGTAGGTGCGGAGCATGATGCGGAAATCATGTAAATGCGGAGCATGATGCAAAAATCATGTAAATTGCGGAGCATGATGCGGAAATCATGTAGTTGTAGAGCATGACGCGGAAATCATGTAGTTGCGGAGCATGATGCGAAAATCATGTAGTTACGGAGCATGACGCGAAAATCATGTAGTTGTGGAGCATGACGCGAAAATCATGTAGTGTCTAATGCGTGCGTTGCATAGTGTGAGATTCATTTGCATTGTCGTTTATTGTTTTTAAGCATGTTGATAGATTATTGGCTTAAAAGCATGTTGAATGTTTATGTTTGTATAAGCATGTTCGATGCGTGTGAGAAGTATGTTGGTTGTATTGTTTGTTGTGTGTGACTTGGTAAGTGTGAGCTGCTTACCAGTACGACGGTTGTACTGATACCCCCTTCCCCATCTTCCCCCCAACATTTTAGATGTTGCAGGTTTGGTCGATGAGCTAGACCTTGGTGATGAGGAGGAGAACTTCGAGGAGGAACCCTAAGGCGTTTGGGTTTTCTTTCCTTTGTTATGATGGAATAGGCTAGAGTTGGTTTGGTTCTATTGTGGTTGCTTTGTATAGGCTAGTTGGTTTAGTTAATTACTATTATTTCTGTTATGGTGAGATTTGGCTAAGTTGCTTATGTTTTATGAACTTGAGGTTTGGTCATGTTGCTACCTCATTTAAAGAATAAAAGTGAATAAGTAATGTGTTTTGTTGCATGGACTAGTTTAATGCATGTTGCTACGAGACCTGACTAGTATAGAGAAGCCAGGTTGTGAAATCTGAACTGTAGTTTGGTGGAGTTTTGTTTTGAGAGCATCTAGAAGTGTTTGTTTTGCTTATCAGGTACTAAAAAAATTTTGTTGGTCAGTTTTACGTCGTTATGCTGCGAAACTTTTCGGTACCTTCGGTTTAAAATGGTTCATGAGTCGTGGTTAAGGGTTTAAGGTTGAAGTCGCGTCGCTAGGCTAGTGGTTGAAAAACCTGGGGCGTTACATTAACAGGACGTGTGCCCGTTTTTTGTGGGGGTCTTTAGAAAATAGGAGGAAAGCTCATTAAATGAGTTGGAGAAAAATGTGTGTGAGTAAGCTGAAAGGCAGAATGGATTTTATGGACATAAATCTATTTAATCAAGTCATGCTTTGCGAAGCAATGTTGGAGAATCATCAAACATCGTAACACTCTTGTGTCAAGAGTGCTCAAAAGTAAATACTTTGCTGATGGGAATTTTCTGGAAGCAAGGCTAAAGCTTTGCCCTTCCTTCACTTTGAGGAGTATCCTACGAGGCAAATCCCTTTTTCTTAAAGGAATAAGGTGGAAGATAGGTAATGGCAACAAAGTTTTTATCGACCAAGACCCATGGATTAGCAGTAAAATTAGTAAGGTCCCAATTTGGGTTAAGGAGAACTTACGGGGTAAAAGGGTTAAAGATCTTTTAGATGGAGAGGGGCGATGGAGGGAAGCCAAGATAAAGGAGTGTTTCATCCTGGACGAGGCTGAAGCAATTCTTGATATGCCAAGGCTCAATAGTAAGGGTCCGGACCGCAAAGGCCTTTTCTTGGTTCACTTTGATATTGATTTATGCAAACACCTTTCGAATGGAATAGTTGCGTTAGTAAGCAACAAGAGGCCAAGAACAAATCTCACCGTGTGAATTTTATAAGGAGAGCGTGAGAGAAACTATGTTAATTTTTTCTCCCACTAAGTATTTTAACGATGTTGGGTAAATTGTTACTTAGGCATATTCCGACTAATTGAATACTTACCTAAGTCTAGGTTATAAATTAACCTACGATGTCTAGGTGTTTTATAACCTCACATCTCTCATGTGCATGCTCATAAAACCTAGATTAATCTAACTCAAGTACCGACTTGATACCCAGGTAGGGGGTGTTCCGTAAACCGTCAACTTAAATACCTCCAGCCTTAGACAGCATCGAACCGGGTGAGTTCTCTTGTAACCTTAGTTTTACAAGTTATCGACCTATTCTATGAGATTGATCGATTTGGTTCATTTAAACCTAGGTGAGCATGCAATTATCTTTGTTATAGATTTTACGTCTATCTCGATTTATAATTTGATTATAATTGAGATCATCCTATAACATGCATTCTAATCGACATTAACGCTTTAATATCGACTAAGAAAGATTCATGTTGCATGCTCGTTCATTTTCGTTTATATTATATAACGATTATAATTAACGAGAACTAATCATTCAACATGCATCTAACATGAAACCTAAATCATGCATACTTAAATTATAACACTTTATAACATACTTAAATGCATGAAGCATGCTTCGTATGGTGGGATTTTAAATCTATATGACATACTCTTATGCATATTTCATCCATTCTAATTATAACATGCATTCATAAAGCATAAATAATTAAACCACACTGAAATGGACCGGGTTTGGCAATCTAAGCAAGCAATTAACTAAATTATTACAAATAATAATAAAATTTCGTGTTGAGAAGCTCCCGGGAAACTCGAATCGCCTCAAATTGGACCAAACCGGACCTCCCAAGGCTTGATCATCACTGAACCGGACCATTTGGGGTTGAACCGGCTGAGAATGAGTGAACCAGACCAGGAAAATTGAACCAGACTGAAATCTGGAAAATTCGCGTGTCTCCTTTGAAAACTCATCAGCGTCGAGACACTGATGCGACTGGAAGCCCCTTGTTCTTCGGCCAGCTTGAGTTCTTCTCCTTCTTTCGATCAATTACAACACTAAATGGACTCTAATGACTCTCCAAAAATTACAGACTCTTCTCAACACATTAATGCTCATATACATGTGAGCAATTACATTTTCATCAACAAATTGAAAAGAAAAAAATTGCCAAAACCATAATATATCCATTTTAGCACCCATGCAAATTGAATTCAAAATGCTACCGACCATGATCAAATTAAAGCAAATTAGGTGCCCAAACCATGCTCTGATACCAATTGAAAGTGTTAATATCTAAATTACGGAAACAAATTTGGATCTTAGACACTTAAGATGTTCAATTTGATCATTCATTGCATGCTGTTCATGAGAAGAAAAACAGAGACAGTTTACCAACCTCTTTTAAATGGAGAAATTGGTTGGATTCTTTCGTTTTTTTTCTTCATCAATCAATCAATCACGAACCACCACTAGATCTTCCTTGCTATCCTCAAGCCTTTGGAACAGATTGTGGGATCCTCAAGTGATGGAATTTTAAGAGAAAAGCTTGAAGAACAAGCTTATGGAGGTGGGGTTTGGTGAGTATCAAATTTGGCAGCAATTCACTATGTTTCAAGCTCTTATCTTTCAGCCTTTTTCTTCCCTTTTATAGAGGGATCAAAGAAGAAGAAAAGCCCCAGAATTTGACACCAATTCAGCCATGAACAAAGTGGGAAAATGTTGTGGCTGTCATGAGGGGAGTGCATGGGTTTAGTCACTATGCACTCCACTTCCAAAAATTGAAGATTTTTTAATTTAATTAATTCAAGTATTATCTTGAATTAATTAGTTAATTATCTGATTTTTAATAATCTGAACAAATTAAATTTCAATTTTTCAATTTTGAATTAATTCAAAATTAATTTAAAATAATTAATAATTAATTTAATATCTAATATTAAATTAATATTTTGCCATCAATCCCGAACATTTCCGAAATTGTATTTTCCAATCATGAATCCCAATTCATGTTCTCGATATTTAAATCATATTTAAATATTAAAATCGCACAAACCCGGTTTTCACAAAACCCAACGTATCGACAACGTCAATCACCTCTATCTATTTCCCTAAACATGAATATAAAGTAATTCATATTTTATCCATCATACTGTTCAAAAGATTAGTCTCGAGCTAGCAAGGGGACCTAACGGACCTACAGATCATGGGCTCCAACAGTACGAGGTTCAACTGGCCAAACCCGTTTAACCTAGCTAACCAACATCCGTTAACTACCAGGTCACTCCACTATAGCCTAGTAATTGAACTCCCCTCACAGTAGATATATTTCCGTCCACTCGATATAACCATGATTAGTAAGTCAATCATTCACAAGTCGTTCGTTACTATAGCTAGGTCAAAATGTTTGTTTTACCCCTATAACACATCTTAGTTCCTTAAGTCCACTGGTCTTCTAATGAACAATTTGTTTATGGTCTAACTACTAAACAAAGTACCTTTCGGGCCAATGAGAGGGTGGGGCCCCTTGTTCAAGCCTTGGATTCAACACTTAAGGGAACAACCTCTCTACTATCCCTGATTTGGGTAGAAGTGAATTCCGTCTTGCTTTACTATGTCCTCAGCTATCCATCTAGTCTTATCCCCAAAATGGTAGGATTATTTAATGGCACTATTGGACCACTCTCACCCATGCAGATCAAAGGATAATCCTAAATGAATAGGAGTTCATAGCAAGCTCAAGATTAAGATCGAGTTACCTAGGTCATTGCATGAAATAGTCAGTCTCAACAGTAAACGACGTGATAAAGTAAGAGTCACTTATTTCTCGATCATGTCTTGTGTAAACATCTTTTACACAGGATGCCCCTACTCGCATGTCACTTCATGAACGATCCAGGATCACGTCGTTTGCTTCATTCGCAAAGTAGGCCGCATCCATAGTGTTACTAGGATAAGGTACCCAGCCTTATCCATGTACTATAGACCATTTAGGTTATATACTCAAACTTGATCCCTGACTATATCCATGATATAGTTCGAGTATTTCATATTATAACCATGGATGTTTCTATTTGGATTTAAGATATAAAATAAACAATTTCACTGAATAAAATCTTTATTATAAAAAGATAACAAAACTTGAGTTCTAGGACAAACCCCAACAAACTCCCACTTGGACTATAACTCAAGTGAGATTACAATATATCAGGTAACTTAGCAATATATCATATGCTAAAAACTCTTAGTCCTAAACTCTGGAGATGTCCCTCAAACACTTTAGCCGTGAGGGGTTTTGTAAATGGATCAGCCATGTTCTGCTCTGAGGCTATCTGGGTGACGATCACATCTCCTTTCTGTACAATCTCCCGGATGATATGGTATTTGCGTTCATTGTGCTTTCCTCGTTTATGGCTTCGAGGTTCCTTCGAATTTGTAATTGCTCCACTATTGTCACAATAGAGAGTGACAGGCAGGTGCATGTTAGGAACTATTTCTAACTCAGTTAGAAATTTTGTAAGCCATACTGCTTCCTTTGATGCTTCACAGGCTACAACGTATTCAGCTTCCATTGTGGAGTCGGCGATACATCCCTGTCTAATACTTCTCCACACTACTGCTCCTCCATTAAGAGTGAACACAGATCTCGATGTAGATCTCCTGGAGTCTATGTCGGTTTGAAAATCTAAGTCAGTGTATCCAGTAATGTGAATATGATTCATATTAAAACTATAGGTCATAAGAGAGATACATATTTGAATATGATTCAAATAATTGGTTGATTAAATATGTGATATTTAGTTAATCATTGAATTAATTAATTAGTTGGTTTAAATTAATTGATTAAATTGGATTTAGTTAAATTAATTGAAACTATATATTAAGTGAAGGGATGTGCATTTAATATGATTTAATGCACATGTAATTAAATATTAGATATTTAACTATATTATTAATTAATTAAATTTAATTAATTAATTTATTTATTTATTTAATTAAAATTTGTTTTAATTAATTAGTTTTTCTTTTCCCTCACTTGAAGTTGACGCAAGAGGGGTCTTTTGGCCTGAGAATCATTTTGCAATTTTATCTCTCTAAGAATCTCACATTATCTCTATTCTCTCTCAAGCACAATACAGAGAGTTTTTCCTTCTCTGTTAATTTTCTCCCAAACACAAGATCAGAGATCCCATAATCTCGTTCCTTATCTCAGAGGATAGTGGGGTAGCCTCGTGGTGGTGTTCGTGGTTGATAAACAATCAAGAAGGCGTTCTTGAATTCAGAGTCACCCACGACGGTGAGTACGCTTCTCATCCCTTTTAGATTAGACTTGAATTTTTATGAATGTTTAGCCTAAGAATTTCTGTTGCCAATGTATTGGTGTTTTGTGATTAAAAAAAATTAATTTACGAACGGTCCAATTGCACTTCCGCTTTAATGGAATTGAGAATTTCAATCCTTCACTTCCAACAAGAAACAATATTCAAAAGAAGGGAACTAAAACCAACTCGATTTGTTTTCTGTGCAGGAGATCCAAGGAGACAACCGAGTGTTGGGGTTGGTGCCCTAAAACTCATAGATAGTGAATGTTAACAAATTATATATACTTGTTTGATAAAGTAGTTATTGAAGTTTGTTCACTTATGTTATTACTAAGTAAGTGAATTGCACGTTAAATAACCCAAATCCAATAAACTAAGATCCTTGGCTATTGTATGTATACTTAAGCCTTATGTGGTGACATAAAAGTGAATCAGGCTCGAGTAAATAGCCAAAACGGTCTATAGTATAGGGATAGGGCTGGGTACCTTATCCTAGGGACACTATGTGACGCGACCCACTATGTAGTTAAGTACAAACGATGTGATCCTAAATCGTTCATGTCGAGACATGCGAGTGGGGACGTCCTATGCAATGAGTTTGCATAAGACCAAGATCAAGAAATAAGTCACTCTCACTTTATAACGTCGTTTACTGTTGAGAATGATTATTTCATGCGATGACCTAGGTAACTCGATCTTAATCCTGAGCTAACTATGAACTCCTGTCTATTCGGGCTTATCCTTAGATCTGCATGGGTGAGAGTGATTCATCATCGCCAACTCAATAAACCCCCGATTTCAGGGATAGGAACGGGTAGATAGTTGGGAACATAGTCCTGTAAGATGAAATTCACTCCTACTCGTTATAGGGATAGTAGAGAGGTTGTTCCCTTAAGTGCTGATTCCGGACTTGAACAAGGGGCCCCACCCTTTCATTGGCCTGAGAGGGACTTGGTTTGGTGGTCGAACCACAAACCAATTGTTCATTATGAAGGTGTTAATATCTAACATGCGGAAGAAATTTTGGATCTTAGGCACATAATTACATCAATTTGATCATACAAAGTATGTTGTCCATAAGCTACTAAAATAGAGTTTAGAACACCAACCTCTTTATAGCTCAAAATTTGATCGATTGTTGTGTTGTTTTTCCTCACCAACTGATCACGAACCACCACGAGATCTTCCTTGCTATTCTCAAGCCTTTAGAACGGATTGTTGGATCCTTTAGTGATGGGAATTAGAAGGAAAAATGCTTGGGTTTCAAGCTTTATGGAGATATGGACTTATGGGTTTTAGAAGCAAAATTCGCAGCATAACACTACTCAATTTTCTCATACCTTTCTTCAGCCATCCTTGCTCTATATATAGAGGAAATCATGCAACTCAAAATCCCCAAAATTGGACAACAAATTGGACACCTAACTAAGGAGTGATTAAGGTGTCTTTGGTGGGTTTAATGCATGGAGGTGGTGTAATCCACCACCTCCCAAAATTAATTTTAATTTTGAATTTATTAATTCAAAATTAATTTTAATTTTAATACTTAAATATAATTCATAATTATATTTCATTTTTCTTTTTAAATATAATTCATAATTATATTTAATTCAAATTTTAATTAATTAAATATAAATATATTAATTTAATATCAAATATTAAATTAATATTTTGCTATTATTCCCGACCATCCTCGAAATTAATTTTCTCGAACATTAATCCCTATGTACGACCTCAATATTTAAATCACATTTTGTAACGCCCCGCGTTTCGAAATCGAACCCTTTTGGGATCTGTTGAGCGTTTGATTCTAATTTGAAAAAATTAGAATTTAAGCTTAGCCTCGAATCATTAAATTAAATTTCTATAATTTAGGGAAAAGAGATTTTTAATTAAATCTTTAATTTCCTAAAGTTTGGAGGTTTAATATTTTAAATCTCATAAGACCCAAAATTCTTTTAATCAGTTTTAATCCCAAATTCCTTAGGAGCTAAGATTTGGGATTTAAAATTTAATCCTAGATAAGCTCTAAATCCTAATTAGAATGGGTTTTTCATTCTTATGGTTTATTTAAAGAAAAGTAAATTATTAAGAAAATAAAAAAAGCCCTAAGTTCCCTAATTTCCCTCCCTTCTTCCTCTCTTGTTCGTGAAGCAAACCACCAGCCCCCCCTCTGTGATTTTCTTCCCGCCGCCAGCAGCTCTTTCCCTCTCTCTCGATCCTTCCTTCCGGCGAGCAAGACCCACTCGACCGCGTGCTCTCTTCCTCTCTCATCGTCTATCCTCTTTCGTTCGGCCAAGATCCACGCGACAAGCAGCCTCCACGCCAGTAACGCCTCCAACAACACCTTCAGCGGCGGCGTGCTCAACCAACGGCTGTGCTTATCGGGGGATCTGTAGCAGCGACACGACGCGACGAGTAGCCCCTTGGTTGAGAACCTTCTCGAGCGATTTGCAGAACCCAAGCCCGAACCTTCCTTTCTCCCTGGTGTTCTGGTCACATTCAGACTTCTTCTGTGCAGGGAATTCGCAAGTTGTGGCTTCAGTGCTTCACGCACTCTTAATCGAATCTCGAACCACTTCGGTATGGTGCCCCTCGTCCTATAAGTCTTGGATTTGAGTTTCCTTTTCTTTATAGACTAAATTTCTGGATTTAAGGCTCATCCATCCATTGTACCACAGCAAATTTGACTTAAAGTGGCCTTTCGACACATACCCATAACCCGAACAGCCTTGGGATTGAATGCCCATAAGCTAGGAGGTTCGGATTAGTGATTTCGAACTCATTTGGTCACTGGGCAGCAAGCTTGAAGGTCATTTAGGTGCCGATCAGTAAGTTTCCTCACCCTTAAACCTTTGTAATTCAATTTGGTTGGCTTTAGAATAGCCTATAACCTTTGGGTGTTTCGTTGGTTTCAGTTTTAACCCAATTCAGACCCCGGGCAGAGCGTGTTCAAAGGAGTTTGGTGCTGGTTAGTAAGTTCCAGCAAGCTTTTGGACTCGTTTATCGTGGTTCGATAAGCTTCTTCACCTTTTTACCCTTGTTAGAACTGTTGTTAGGCTCTGCTAATTAGTCCCTGATGTTGGAAGTTGTTACTTGTAGCTTAGGATCAATTAGAGCTTACTCGAGTTATTTTCCAGCAAGGACTCATCCTGTTGATGGAGCTTTAATGGTAAACGTGGTCTTTAGGTTCTTTCAAGCATGTTTTAGTGCCTTAGTTTAATTCTTAATGTTCGAGTGTTGTTGGTTTAGGATTCGAACTTGTTCCAAGTTGTTGATGTTGCCGCCGAGCTTGAATCTAAGTTTGGTTTTGGTGAGAAATTCTTCTTTAAGCATTCCTTAGTCTGAATTAAGTTGTTGAGCTTGATTCTAACCCTTAAGCTTTAATCTATATATTTAGGAGCTTTTCGAGTTTTAGGGGCTTTTGAATTGTTCTTCAGAGCGCTCGTAAGCTATAGGTAAGAAGTTTCTACTCGTTGAGTCTGTTTGATTGCATGAGCATGTTGGTTGTTTACTTGTATTTCTAGTATGCTTTGTTGATTGATGCGTAACTCGAGATATGTGTTAAGCATGATGTTTGATTGATTTTAAAGCATGATGAGTTGTGGTATCTTAAGCATATTGTACTTGTGGTTTTGGCTATGTTGCATAAGTGTCAAGTTGCATAGTCCTGTGTGCTCATAGAGAGGTGAGTTGGGTTGTGTGTGCAGAGCGTGACGCGGAAATCACATGTTAAGATTGTGCTACATGAGGCGGAAATCATGTTATTGGTGCGGAGCGTGACGCGTAAATCACGTGTGGGTTGTGAGTGCGGAGCGTGACGCGTAAATCACGTGTGAGTGTGCGCTGCACATGGCGCGTAATTCATGTGCTGGGTGTGAGTGCGTTACATGACGCGAAAATCATGTTTTGGTGTGGAGCGTGACGCAGAAATCACGTGTTAAGTTGCGTTGCATGGCGCGAAATTCATGTGTTTTGGTGCATGGCATGACGCATAAATCATGTGCTAAGAAAGCGAGCATGGCGCGGAATCCATGTGGGGTTGCATAGCATGTTGTGTGTATGCATGAGTCATCCTGTTGAGTAGCATGAGTCTTGATGTCTAGTTCTCTCGCTTTAAGAAGCATGATTAGTTGTTTATTGTTTAAAAGTATGTTGGATGCGTGTGCCGAGTGTCACAATCGCACTCTTTTCGAACTCGCAAGCGATTGGGCGGCACTTACTCTCGCCCACGAGTAAGTCAGCCAACTCAATTTCGGATCGCCGGTGGCACAAAGGGCCTATCTCGCAACCTCTAGCCTCGTTCTTGGAAAACGGTTTTAGAAAACGGGGTTAGAGAAAAAGCTTTGGAAAATAGTTGAAAACATTTTGTAAGAATATTTGTTGCACGGACTATCAAGTAAGCAAAGGGACAACAACAGCTTGATAGCGAACAACTCCGAGTAGGAAGGTTTGACAACTAGTCGTACCCCCCTATAGTATATTATTAAGCATTTTAGCCTTGGCAGGCTTAAACATGAAAATCACGAGGAGTTATACACTTGAGAAATGCAAGGAAAAATAAACAAGCGATACAAAGGAAATACATATAATGAAAGTATGAGGGGAATGGGTTGTCATGGGCATGCGGCCATGGGCAACACGCCTTGGACAAGCATGACCGTGACACTCTCCCCCACTTAAATGGTTGACGTCCCTGTCAATCGACGCTGCTCGAACTCGGCGATCTTGATGGCAGCCGACTTCAAGTCTTCAACCCGCTCCCAACTAATCTCAGCATCCGGGAGCCCTTTCCACTTCACCAGGAACTCTTGAACGTCTCGACGAGGTTTACCTGTGCGACGAATCCTGTCTGCCAAAATCTCTTCTACTTATTTGTCATTCAGGTTCTGCATTGTGACCGGGGGCCGCGTCACTTCGTTGCGCTCGGAGTCTTCTAGGTCAGGATGATAGGACTTCAAGTTACTAACGTGGATGATAGGGTGAATCTTCATCCACGATGGTAACTGAACCCTATAAGATGTCTTACCGACCTTCTGGATCACTTCGACAGGGCCTTCGTATTTTCGGACAAGGCGTTGGTCTTTCTTCCCTCTAAACCGGATCTGTTCTGGTCTCAGCTTGATCAGAACTTTGTCTCCCGCTTGGAATTCCAGTGGCCGTCGTTTCTGATCGGCTCATTTTTTCATACGCTTCGATGCCTTCTCTAAGTACGCTCGGGCTATTTCTGATGTCTGTCTCCACTCCTTGGTGAAGTTGTAAGCTTGGGGACTCTTCCCCGCATAAGGATGGTCAATTACGTGCGGCATCAACGACTGTCTTCCGCATACTAACTCGAACGGAGTCTTTCCTGTTGCTGAACTCTTCTGGCAGTTGAAACTGAACTGAGCAACATCAAGCATCTCAGCCCAATTCCTCTGTCGGGCGTCAATAAAATGACGCAAGTACTCTTCGAGCATACTGTTGAATCGCTCTGTTTGGTCATCTGTCTGCGGGTGGTAGCTGGAGGAAATATTTAGATGAGAACCCAGTAATCTAAATAATTCTGTCCAGAATGTTCCAGTGAATCGAGCATCTCGATCACTAATTATACTCTCGGGTACACCCCATAACTTGACAACATTCTTGAAAAACAACTGTGCCGTCATCTCAGCTGAGCACATCTTCGGAGTCGGAATAAACGTGGCGTACTTCGAAAATCGGTCAACGACCACGAGAATTGATTCGAATTCTCCAATCTTAGGGAGATGAGTGATGAAATCGAGAGATACACTCTCCCATGGTCTTGAGGGAACGGGCAGAGGTTCCAGCAACCCTGCTATCTTGGCTCGTTCCACCTTGTCTTGCTGGCACACGAGGCAGGTCTTGGTAAACAACATTACATCGTCTCAGAGGCTTGGCCAGAAGTACCCTTGCTTGACGAGCGCATACGTTCGTTGCCACCCAGAGTGGCCGGCCCACGGAGTATCATGACATTCTTCGATTAAGAGCTTCCTGAGGTTCCCCGAACGAGGGACATACAGGCGGTTGCCCTTGGTTAGGAGCAAACCGTCTTCGACCCAAAACTGATGGGTCTTTCCTTCTTCAGCCAACTTCATTATTGCTTGGGCTGCAGTGTCGTTCCTCAGATGTTCCTTAATTGTCTCGCGGATGGTTCCACTCAGCCTACTCGCTTTCAAGTGGGCTAACATGCACAGGGCCACATGTTTGCTCTTCCGACTCAAAGCGTCCGCTGCTTGGTTGGCCTTACCAGGCTTGTGTTCGAACTGGAAATCAAACTCTGTGAGAAGTTCTTGTCATCGCGCCTGTTTGGATGATAATCTCGGTTGGTTGAAGAAATGGCAGATGGAGCTATTGTCGGTCTTGACTACAAACTTGGCTCCCAAAAGGTACTGTCTGCAAGCCCTTAGACAGTGCACAACAGCTAGCATTTCTTTCTCAGAGGCGACATACCTCCGTTCAGCATCATTCAACTTTCGACTCTCGTAAGCAATGGGGTGGCCGTCTTGGAGGAGGACGCCACCCAGAGCAAAATCGGACGCGACCGTTTCGACTTCAAAGGGCTTGCTTACATCTGCAATCCCGAGCACGGGTCCTTCCATCATCGCCTTCTTCAAGTCCTCAAAGGCGGTTTGACACGCTGAAGTCCAACTCCAGCCATTACTCTTTTTCAACAGGTCTGTCAGGGGTCCTGTTCTTTTTGAGAATCCTTCCACGAATCGCCTGTAGTAATTGGCTAATCCGAGAAAGGAACGCAACTCGTGAAGGAATTGAATCCTCAGCGGAAGCGAAATTAATCGAGCGTGATTTAATTTCAATTATTTCGAATACCGATACGTTGGGCAAAACAGAAAACTATTTTCTAACGCTAAGCATGCTGTACATATCTAAAATAATTTTAGATACATGAAACTTACATGTTGAAGACCGTTCTTCACAGCACTATGCTCCTCAACGAACACTTCGTCACGATCTATTGAACACAACCATCAAAGAGCACCCGCTATCCTCTGAATTCATGAGGATTGGTTTGTGGGAACCAAAACCATCTTAGAAGGGAATCACAGCAAGGAAGATTGCTGTGTTTTTGGTTGAGAGAGTGAGAGAGTTGAGAGAGAATTTTCTCTCTGTCTTTTTCGTGAGAATGGGAGAGAATGAGCCTTCGTTGGGGAACTCCCTCTCCCCTGTACGATAAGTGGGGAGGGAGTTATTACCCTACTAGATCTCAATCGTTGGATCTAATCCAAACGATCTTGGCCGTCTATTAATTAAATAATAATAATCATTTAATTAATTAATTAATTATAATTAATTTAATTAAAACAATATTAATTAAATCAATTATAACATAAGGTATTTTAATTCAATCTGAATCATATTAAATTGAATTAATTTGGCCATTCAATTAATCTCATTAATTGAATCCACATTAATTAAATATCCAATATTTAATTAATATTACAATTGAATCATATTCAATTTTAATCTCTCTCATTTAACCTATAGTTTTAATGTGCATCATAATGTACATTAATATTAACTATAGAATTAATTTAATTAAATCGTATTTAATTAAATTAAATTAATTAATTCTCCAATTAATTAATTCATTAATTAAATATCATATATTTAATTAATTTACTATTTGAATCATTATTCAAATAATTCTCTCATATACTATAGTTTTAATCTGAATCTCATTCACATTAAATTTAACCTATAGTTTCAATATGAATCTAATTCATATTTAATATTTGAACTCTTTCAAATATTTAATTCTCTCATTAATTAATTTTGAATCATATCCAAAATTAATTTATAATATAAAGTTTAATTCATTAATTAAACTTATATTATAATGTATCTTTATACATTATTTTAATTGTATCAAATACAATAAAATTCCCTTAACGAATTTGAACACACTTCAAATTCTATTCAAGACTATTTAACCTCAGAACCCTTTACGAGCTAGCAGGTGGACCTAATGGACCTACAGATCAGAAGCTCCAACGATACGAGACTAATTGGCTAAACTCATTAACCAAATTAGTCAACATTCGTTAACTGTGGGTCACTCCACTAAAGACCCACAGCTGCACTCTTCTCATTGTAGAATATTTCTGTGTCCACGGATATCGACCAATAACAGTAAGTCAATCCTTCACGAGTGTTCGTAACGCCAGTTGGGTCAAATTACCGTTTTACCCCTGGGTTACCTCTGGATCCTTAAGTACCACTGATTCCTCTAATGAACAATCTGTTTATGATCCAATCAATAAACAGCAGTTCCTCTCGGGCCAGGAGAGGATGGGCGCCCTTGTTCAAGACCCGGAATCAGTCCTTAAGGGAACACACATCTGCTTACCCCAATAGGGGAAGGAGTGAATTCCATATTGTATTGTCATGTCCCCAGCCCCCCCTCGGTCTTGTCCCCAAGAAGGTAGGCTTATTGAGTCGGCGTGCTGGCCACTCTCACCCGTACTAATCAAAGGACAATCCCTCGTGAGAAGGAGTTCATGACACACTCAGGATTAAGATTGAGTTACCTAGGTCATCCTATTGAAACAGTAACCTAACTAGTCAACGGTGTTACATCTAGTGGTTTACTATTTCGTGGTCCGGTCTTATGCAAACTCATTGCATAGGATACCCCCGCTCGCATGTCTCCTACATGGACGCCTTGGATCAATACGTCTGTATCGAATACAAAGCGGGCCGTATCACATAGTGTTACCAGGATAAGGTACCCAGCCTTATCCCTGTACTATAGACCTTTTAGGTTGTTACTTGAACACTGATTCCCGTATGTCCCCACATACTAGTTCAAGTTACATGTAAACAACCTAGGATCTTAGTTTATTGGATTTGGGTCATATTGAGCAATTCTAGACTTAATATGACAATAACACTTTATTGCAAAAACCTCAATAACACTTTATTGATACAAGTGTATAATTCGTTAATCATTCACTATCTACGAGTTTTAGGACATAAAACCCAACAAACTCCCACTTGGACTAAAAATCTAGTTTAGTGGGAATGTACAATAATCTATCCCAGTAGTGGGTGTATAAATACATGTATAATACATAAAACGTATTTACAATGTACAAATACAATAAACTAGGGCATCACTATACCCATTACATAATGGTATCATTATACCCATTACACATCTTTGTACATAACTCGTAGACCTAGACCATCTAGATGACCCTCATACACTTTAGCCGAGAGAGCCTTTGTGAATGAATCAGCAATATATTCTTTAGATTCAATGTGCTTGCTTGTCTTGCAATAGGCTAGTTCATATTTGGAACACCTTCCAAATTAGGCTTGAACTTCCTAAGTCATACAGTCTCTATCGGTGCTTCACAAGCAACTGCTTATTGGCCTATATGGTCGAGACTGCATATAAGTCGTACTATAGCTCCTCCATTAAGAGTGAAGACAGACACTGATGTAGATTTCATCAAACCCTTATCAGTTAAAACATCTGTGTCAGTGTATCCTGTAAGGATCAAATCCTTAGCACCATACACGAGCATATAGAACCTCATTCTCCTAAGATACTAGAGGATGTACGTAACGACACTCCAGAGATCAAAACCTGGATTTGATTGATACTTACTGACAACCCTACTGCATAGGGCATATGTCTCATGTATAAGAATTCCATCAATGAAAGGCTGTGAAGCCTCCATGGAATTCTGCATCTCAAATCTAATCCACATTTGTAGATAAAAGATGCTTGATACATGACTAGCATTTTGTTCTTACTGTTCTGAACAACTTAAAACCTAAGAACAAACTAAGCTTCTCCCAACTTTTATTTGGAAATGAGCTGCTAGTCACATTTAATGTCAATAAGTTAACCTACTTCATTCCCAATGAGTAGGACATCAATCACATACAACATGAAGAAAGCTACTGAATTATTGATGATTACTTGTAGACACAAGACTCATCAATATCCTGACTAAAGCCAAAAGATATGATCACCGTATCAAATTTTACATTCCAAGATCGAAATGCTTAGGTCAATCCATGAATGGACCACTTAAGCTTGCAAACCCTTTTGCTTTTGATCTTGCTCAATGGACCCTTCTGGTTGAGACCTTAAATGTCTCATTTCCTCTTGTATATCCACTTGTAACCAATAGGTGTTACCCATCAAGTAGATGGACAAGATCCCAGATGGAATTGAAATATAAAGATTTCACTTCCAAGTCCATGGCTTTAAATCATTGGTCTTTGTCAACATCATTCATTTTCTTTCTGAAAGATAATGAATCCTCTATGTCATCATCAAGAATGACGACTTGAGCTTCAAATAAGCCCATGTAACGGTCAGGTTATAAAACAACCCTCCCACTACATCAAGGCATTCTCAACTCTTGAGATGGATGTGACTGACCAAAAGCACTGGCCTTATCAACAACTCTTGTTGTATAATCAGTCTTATCAACAACTTTTGTTGATTCATCAACAACTCTTGTTAATGTTTCCGTAGCTTTATTAGTTGATTCACTTAAACCGACTTTACTTTATGGCTTATGATTTCTCATATGTTCTTCTTCTGAGAATGAAACATTTGTCGATACAAATTCTTTATTCTCTTATGGATTGAAGAAGTATCTTATCCTCGTTTCCTTTGGGATTGCCTACAATTAGGCATAATTTTGAACGGTATTCCAATTTATTTTTGGGTTAGTCACAAGCACAAGTGCTGGACACCCAAAAAATTTAAAGGAACGTAAACAATCTTTACGTCCAATCCACAACCTAGAAGGTGTTTCAGAAACACTTTTGATGGAACGTTGTTCAAAATACACGCTGCAGTCACACTGCATGCCCCCAAAACGAGTCAGGCAATTGAGCATAGCTCAACGGGGATTGAACCATATCCAATAAGGTTCTATTACTCCTAACTGAGATTTAGGATGTGATTCCATGAACTATCAAATAGTCCTAGAATCTCAAGTCCCTATACTCAACACATTGATCAGATCAAAGTGTTTTTATTATCTCACCTAACAAGTTTTCAACTTCAGTCTTAAACCCCTTCGAATATCTCAAGAGCTTTAGACTTAAATTGCATTAGGTAGAGATACTCATACCTTTGAATAATTATCTATAAACGAGATCAATTATTCATACCCTCATACTGCTTTAACAAATGGACCACAAGGATCCAAATGTACAAGCTCCATGGGCTCTTTGGCTCTTTTAGCTCTTTTCCACTAAAAGATCTATCAGTCATATTGCCCATAGGGCATGACTTAATTGGTATTAAAGAGTTTTCTTCTAACTAACTTAGAAGTATACTCATAGACTAAGTTCCCAATCATATTGAGATAATAATAGCCTAACCTTAAGAACCAAAGAAAGGTATTTCCTTTAGGAGATATCCTTTGCCTTTATTTCTCTGAGCATAAGCAATCTTAAACAACTCAGTGCTCATGACTTGCTTCACTCTCGATTAGTCTTAAAACACATAAGTTATTTTCCAGTAATGCTGAACAAATGTCAACTCCCTTTCTTAAAATAAAACTGCGTTAGCAGAGAAAGGTATTGAGTAACATTGTTCCAGCATATAGATACAGAAATCAAATTTCTGTTAATCTTCAGGAAATTCATACACATTATCTAATAATGTGTATTTTCTCCCACTGGATAAAATAACTTAATGTTCCCTTTGCCAAAACCGAGATATACTCTCCAGATCAAAATCTGAGAATCATCTCACCTATTTGCAACAGTTGCCATGAGCTTATTCCTTAAAAGAAAAAGCAAACGTGATAAGTGGCACCTAAATTAAAAATTCAGGCTGTATGCTCATTTTCCACTATGCACGTTTCAATGACCAATAAATCATATTAATTGTCACTGGTATTGGCTAGGCAGTTAATGTAATAGTCATCATGAACAATTCAAGATGAACTAGGCATTTGAACCTGAGGACATTCCTCACTAAAGACTAATCTAAAATCATTTACCACAAGTTTCGTTTAAGCTAGTTGTATCTTAAACCGTTATTAATAAAATGATGTAAGAGAATGCACATAAAAATTTATATAATTGCTGAAGTAACAAATTACTTGTATTATTAATCGCACTAACCCATTACAAATAATCCAATCAAATTCTGCAAAAACAAACAAGCAATCAAAGAAACCCTATAAAACTATTGATTTAGTTTTTGCAACGATACTTCAGAGGTTTAGAATAACAGCCATCGAAGGGTGGTCAGCTACTCCTCCTCTAAATTGAGACAATCTCAACCAAACCCTAACACCAGAATAACTCATATTCCGTTAGCATTTAGTTACCGTTGTTCGGTCAAGGATTAGTTAACACATTTAACTAATCCCCGTAAGTGTAACCCTCCCACTTTCAGATCTCAGAGGCACGGACCAACAGGCTACCGTTAGGAAAGACAACTGTTGGTAATTAGCCTAAGCGATCCTATCCTATTCAGGAGTTCACGGTGTTCCGAATCCCATGATCAGGCCCTCCGAAGGGATGGTTGCGCCGAGACAACACGCAGGCGGATCATAGGAATCTCACGTTGTGACCTAGGGGTAGAGACCGAAGGATACGTTGACACGCGTCCCACTCCCACTTACTATAGACATTCTCCCCATTCACCTTGGTATTGACCCATGCAAACACTTTCCGAAGGGAGGCCGCGCTAAAACGACACGAAGCCGAGCATGGATCTCACGGTGTGAACATAGGGGGACGTGAGAGTAAAAACTCGATATGAAAATCTTGTTTTTATATTTTTCCTCCCACTGAAATGTCCTACTGTATTTTAGGGTTATTAAACTTAGATAAACCCGGCTAAGTCAATCTATCTAAGTCTATGCCTATTAACTCTTATAAATAGGTCTTTACTCTAATGTCTAGGTGAATTAAACCCTTTTAATTACCTAGTGACATTGCATGCTAACATTAGACTATGATTAATTCAACTCAGGTTCCGGGTCAGTTCCCAGGTAGGAGGTGTTCCGTAACCGTCAACTTAAGTACCCCCAGCCTAGACAGAACTTCACCGGGAGAGTTCCCTTATAACCATAGTAATGTTTTTCCTACTTAGTGCATTAAAACTATTTTAATCCTAAGTAAGAAAATAATTCTAATCCTATTAGAATTAAAATGAGCTTAGGTCTAATTAATTTTAAACAATTTAAAATTAATTCATTTTAACCTAAGGTCCTATGTTTGCATGCAACTCTTTGTTATAGGTTGACGGTTTCTAATCAATTTTATAACTATTATAAAATTTTAATAATTAGCCCTATAACATGCTTCTATGGTGTTGGAAAAATAATAATCAAATTCCAGTTATTAAACACCATATAATTATGACGCCAATATCGATAATATAACGATTATATATATCTAAGATGGTGTCATGCTTCATGCAATTTCAATTTCATTTAATTAATATCGATTATATTAATTAATCATCAACGAAATTAAATTACATGAAATTAGACATTAATATAATATAACTCTTATATTAATCTAATTAATGTCATGCTCAATGCTATTCCATTTTCATTAAATTAATATAACAATTTATATTAAAAATATACATGAAAAACAAGCATTGAAATTTATTTCCATTCATAATATAACTATTATATTAATACTCATGAAAATAAATCTAAGCATGCATGCTACATTAATATAAATATAACATTTTATATTTATCTAATTAATGTCATGCATCATGCTTCTCCAATTTCATATATTTAATATAACAATTATACTAAATAACTCATGAAATTTAAATTCATGCATAATTACCATATATTATAACAATTATAACATAAATATGCATGAAAATATGCTTAACCTATGGTGGGATCTAGCTAAATGACATTCATAAAGCAATAAATAGCTATAAAGACCGGTATTTTGGCATCCTAGGGCAAAAATAATGAAAAATTACAATAATAATTCAAAATCTGGCCCTGAAACGCTTTGTAATTGGTCTGAACCGCTTCGAATCGCTCAGAACCAGCCCGAACCGTGTCAGAATTGCCCAAACCGGACCCAAAATGCTCGAACCGGTCCATAATCAGCTTGAACCGGACCAAACCAAGCTGAAATTGGCCAAACCGGATGAACCAAGCCACGAACCGGACCACAACCAACCGCACGCGAATTTTAAAAAAAAACTACGCACGTCCACGCTCGAACTCACAACCTCAAGGATGATAGCCACGCGCACGCACCAGTTGCTCCAGATCCCACGTTCGAAACATGATGAATGCAAAATATTAATATTTCGTGACTGCTCATCAAACCGTTTCACGCCGCACGTCTCGCTCACGTTCCGCGAATTCGGAAACTACCATCAGCGTCGAGACGCTGTAGGCAAAGCGTCTCGACGCTGGCCCGATTTTTTCCAGCCATTGTTCTTCAGCGTCGCGACTCCGTTGAGCAGGGTCGCGACGCTACGCCTCTGGACAGCCTCTGTTCTTCGTTTCCAGCAGCAGTTTTTTACCGATTTCAACCCCGAATTCGAGCACCGATCAACAAATTGATCCTAAATCTCTAGACACGGACTTACAAGACTTGATTTACATTAATTTTGCCCCAAAAACATGGGCCCTTACATGATCAAATCATAAAAAAAAATGTAAATCTAATGCCAAAAAATACCAAAACAGTCTTTAAAGCAAACCACATTCATAATGCAAATCGATCCCACCAAAAACCACAACGCAAATTCTAAAATTGAAATAAAAATCGCCTGTAGTAATTGGCTAATCCGAGAAAGGAACGCAACTCATGAAGGAATTGAATCCTCAGCGGAAGCGAAATTAATCGAGTGTGATTTAATTTCAATTATTTCGAATACCGATACGTTGGGCAAAACAGAAAACTATTTTCTAACGCTAAGCATGCTGTACATATCTAAAATAATTTTAGATACATGAAACTTACATGTTGAAGACCGTTCTTCACAACACTATGCTCCTCAACGAACACTTCGTCACGATCTATTGAACACAACCATCAAAGAGCACCCGCTATCCTCTGAATTCATGGGGATTGGTTTGTGGGAACCAAAACCATCTTAGAAGGGAATCACAGCAAGGAAGATTGCTGTGTTTTTGGTTGAGAGAGTGAGAGAGTTGAGAGAGAATTTTCTCTCTGTCTTTTTCGTGAGAATGGGAGAGAATGAGCCTTCGTTGGGGAACTCCCTCTCCCCTGTACGATAAGTGGGGAGGGAGTTATTACCCTACTAGATCTCAATCGTTGGATCTAATCCAAACGATCTTGGCCGTCTATTAATTAAATAATAATAATCATTTAATTAATTAATTAATTATAATTAATTTAATTAAAACAATATTAATTAAATCAATTATAACATAAGGTATTTTAATTCAATCTGAATCATATTAAATTAAATTAATTTGGCTATTCAATTAATCTCATTAATTGAATCCACATTAATTAAATATCCAATATTTAATTAATATTACAATTGAATCATATTCAATTTTAATCTCTCTCATTTAACCTATAGTTTTAATGTGCATCATAATGTACATTAATATTAACTATAGAATTAATTTAATTAAATCGTATTTAATTAAATTAAATTAATTAATTCTCCAATTAATTAATTCATTAATTAAATATCATATATTTAATTAATTTACTATTTGAATCATTATTCAAATAATTCTCTCATATACTATAGTTTTAATCTGAATCTCATTCACATTAAATTTAACCTATAGTTTCAATATGAATCTAATTCATATTTAATATTTGAACTCTTTCAAATATTTAATTCTCTCATTAATTAATTTTGAATCATATCCAAAATTAATTTATAATATAAAGTTTAATTCATTAATTAAACTTATATTATAATGTATCTTTATACATTATTTTAATTGTATCAAATACAATAAAATTCCCTTAACGAATTTGAACACACTTCAAATTCTATTCAAGACTATTTAACCTCAGAACCCTTTACGAGCTAGCAGGTGGACCTAATGGACCTACAGATCAGAAGCTCCAACGATACGAGACTAATTGGCTAAACTCATTAACCAAATTAGTCAACATTCATTAACTGTGGGTCACTCCACTAAAGACCCACAGCTGCACTCTTCTCACTGTAGAATATTTCTGTGTCCACGGATATCGACCAATAACAGTAAGTCAATCCTTCACGAGTGTTCGTAACGCCAGCTGGGTCAAATTACCGTTTTACCCCTGGGTTACCTCTGGATCCTTAAGTACCACTGATTCCTCTAATGAACAATTTGTTTATGATCCAATCAATAAACAGCAGTTCCTCTCGGGCCAGGAAAGGATGGGCGCCCTTCTTCAAGACCCGGAATCAGTCCTTAAGGGAACACACATCTGCTTACCCCAATAGGGGAAGGAGTGAATTCCATATTGTATTGTCATGTCCCCAGCCCCCCACTCGGTCTTGTCCCCAAGAAGGTAGGCTTATTGAGTCGGCGTGCTGGCCACTCTCACCCGTACTAATCAAAGGACAATCCCTCGTGAGAAGGAGTTCATGACACACTCAGGATTAAGATTGAGTTACCTAGGTCATCCTATTGAAACAGTAACCTAACTAGTCAACGGTGTTACATCTAGTGGTTTACTATTTCGTGGTCCGGTCTTATGCAAACTCATTGCATAGGATACCCTCGCTCGCATGTCTCCTACATGGACGCCTTGGATCAATACGTCTGTATCGAATACAAAGCGGGCCGTATCACATAGTGTTACCAGGATAAGGTACCCAGCCTTATCCCTGTACTATAGACCTTTTAGGTTGTTACTTGAACACTGATCCCCGTATGTCCCCACATACTAGTTTAAGTTACATGTAAACAACCTAGGATCTTAGTTTATTGGATTTGGGTCATATTGAGCAATTCTAGACTTAATATGACAATAACACTTTATTGCAAAAACCTCAATAACACTTTATTGATACAAGTGTATAATTCGTTAATCATTCACTATCTACGAGTTTTAGGACATAAAACCCAACAACTCGGTCACTGATGATGGCACTTTCTAGTCTCGTATGGCTTCGACCTTCCCATCTTCCATACTGATCTTACCACACTCGATCACGTGTCCCAGAAAATTGATACGTTTCTGCGCGAAGGAGCACTTCTCTCTCTTTACATACAACTGATTCAGTTTCAACTTTTCAAAGACAAGTCGCAGGTGAACCTGATGTTCCTCCAAGGTCGGGCTATACACAACGATGTCATCCAGATAGACAACCACAAACTTGTCGAGATATTTGTGAAAGACTTGATTCATCAGGGTGCAAAAGGTGGCCGGAGCGTTGGTAAGGCCAAAGGGCATAACGAGGAACTCGAAAGCCCCATAGCGGGTGACACATGTTGTTTTCAGCTCGTCCCCTTCTGCAATACGGACTTGGTAGTATCCTGATCTCAGATCCAGCTTCGACAAGTACTTCGACCCATGGAGGCGGTCGAATAAATCTGTTATGATTGGGAGAGGATACTTGTTTCGAACAGTCAGTTTGTTCAACGCTCGATAATCAATACACAAGCGTAAACTTCCGTCTTTCTTCTTCTGGAACAAGACTGGGGCCCCATAGGGAGCCTTTGCTAGGCGGATGAATCCCGCATTCAGTAACTCGTCAAGTTGCTTTCGAAGTTCTGCTAACTCGAGAGGTGCCATACGGTAGGCATTCTTGGCGGGCGGCTTTGCCCCAGGCAACAACTCAATTTCATGATCAATCCCTCTCCTCGGAGGTAAGTTCTTCGGTAAACTATCAGGCATGACACCGCGAAATTCTTCTAGAACCCATTGGATCTCTTCAGGGACTGTTTCTTTTTCACTCTCATCTGTCACTATGGGGATGGCCATAAAGGTGGGTTCTTCATGAGCAAGACCCTTCTTCAGCTGAAAGGCTGAGATCATCCTTATTCCTCCTGGCTGCTTGATATTGGCCTGAACGACAGTGGGGCTGGATCCCGTGATCACTAAACACTTTGCCAGGGGCATCGGTATCACCTTGTGTTCGAGAAGGAACTCCATCCCCAACACAATGTCGAAGTCGTCCATCTTGACGATCACGAAGTCAGCTTGGCCACTCCAATCACCCAGCTTCACTGTGGCCCTCTTGGCTATCCCCATAATGGGTAGGGCTGCCGACTTGACAGCTTTCATTTTGCCTGTGTCTCTGTCCCATCGCAAGTCCAGCCGACGCGCTTCCGTTTCTGTCATAAAGTTATGGGTGGCTCCCGAGTCGACCATCGTGCTCTTGGCCAACTTGTGATTCACCCATGCATCAACGTACATGAGTCCTCTTTCTAACGGCTCTTTGGACTCCCCCACTTTCTTCTGGAGGGCAGAGAGGAATTTCAGTGCCCCCATTCGAGGGTTGTTCTCAGCTTCAGCTTGTGGTCCCTCAGTCTCTACGGCTTCCGCTTCGACTTCGGGGTCGGTGTCAAAAGTGGCTTGAAAAGCTTGGAGGGCTGCCCGCTTCGGGCAATCAGACACCCGATGGGCCCCTTTACATATGAGGCACGAAAGGGGCCTCTGATAGTAGTTGTTCTGTTGGTGTGGCCCTCGCCACGAGTTTCCGCCTCTCTGCTGGAAGGGTCTACAATCTCCCCCTCCTCGTCTGTCTCCTCCCCCACTTTTAGGGGAGCCTAACCGATTATTTCTGTTTCCTCCATTAGAAGGGCCTGGATTCCGTCTCACGTCTTGGGAATGATCATTACTGAGGTCAAACAGTCGCTCTGCCACTGCATAGGCGGTAGAAAGATCTTGCACTCGCTGTTCGTAAAGTTTGGATTTTGCCCACGACTTCAATCCTTCGACAAAACAGAAAACTTTGTCTTTCTCTGACATATCGCGAATGTCCAACATTAATCCAGAAAATTGTTTCACATAATCTCGGATGTTGCCTGTATGCTTGAGCTCTCTCAGCTTCCGCCTCGCCAAAATTTCCACATTCTCGGGGAAAAACTGAGAACGAAGTTCTTGTTTCAATTTTTTCCAACTATCTATGGTGCAACGACCCTCTTAGATGTCCATGAATCGGGACCTCCACCACAACTTTGCATCGTTTGAAAGATGCATCGTAGCCAATGTTATCTTTGACTCTTCGGTCACAGTGTTCGTCGCTCGAAAGTATTGTTCAAGATCAAAAATGAAATTCTCAAGAGCTTTGCATCTCGAACCCCATAGAAGGGTTTAGGCTCGGGTACTTTAACTTTGTTGAACTGGACCGCACCCCCTGCTGGGGCTTGGTTCCCCACTGCTCTCATCGTGAGGTTTAATCTGGCGCTCAGATCCGCCACTTCTGCCCTGACCACATCGAGGGCAGCTTTCACATCCTCTGATAGGTCCGTAACCATCTGGACTATAGCTTTCTGGGAGCTGTCTAAGCCATCGACACGCTCCTCCATCAGGGTTGCAGAGCCCGATGAGCTATCACCACGCTCGTAGCTACCAGGTCGTGTAACTTTACTTTCAAGGTTCTCAACCCTCATCATCAATTCCTGGATGGGCATCCCATCCACGCGGCCAGCTACTGCATCAACTTTGTCGGCTTTAGTCGAAATCTCATCCAGCCGAGATTCCACGAACCGAATAGCATCAGGGACTTCCCTCAGGTAAAGTAACTGTTCTTCGATCTCTACCAAACGTTCCACATGGGTCTTCGCCAACTGTTTGGTCGACGACATGTTTTCAACTTCAGGAGCCAACTAGGCTCTGATACCAACTGTCACAATCGCACTCTTTTCGAACTCGCAAGCGATTGTGCGACACTTACTCTCGCCCACGAGTAAGTCAGCCAACTCAATTCCGAATCGCCGGTGGCACAAAGGGCCTATCTCGCAACCTCCACCCCCGTTCTTGGAAAACGGTTTTAGAAAACGAGGTTAGAGAAAAAGCTTTGGAAAATAGTTGAAAACATTTTGTAAGAATATTTGTTGCACGGACTATCAAGTAAGCAAAGGGACAACAACAGCTTGATAGCGAACAACTCCGGGTAGGAAGGTTTGACAACTAGTCGTACCCCCTATAGTATATTATTAAGCATTTTAGCCTTGGCAGGCTTAAACATGAAAATCACGAGGAGTCATACACTTGAGAAATGCAAGGAAAAATAAACAAGTGATACAAAGGAAATACATATAATGAAAGCATGAGGGGAATGGGTTGTCATGGGCATGCGGCCATGGGCAACACGCCTTGGACAAGCATGACCGAGCATGGTGCGGAATCCATGTGGGGTTGCATAGCATGTTGTGTGTATGCATGAGTCATCCTGTTGAGTAGCATGAGTCTTGATGTTTAGTTCTCGCTTTAAGAAGCATGATTAGTTGTTTATTGTTTAAAAGTATGTTGGATGCGTGTGCCGATCATGATTGATGTGTTGTTTGTTGTTTGATGGCTCACCGGGTGTGAGCTGCTGACCAGTACCGTGGTTGTACTGACCCCCTCCCCTTTCTTCCCCCAACATTTTTAGATGATGCAGGTGAGTTTGCATACAATGAGCCCGATGGTGCTGAAGAGGTGCACGAAGAGTGACTCCATTGGTCTGGCATCCTTGTTTTGAATATCTAGCTTTGTTATGATCGTTATTTATTCGTCTGGTTTGATATGATAGTATTTTATGTTTATTACATTCAGAGGCTTGTTTAGACGTTTTAGTTAAGAAGTTAGTCATAGCTATGATTAGATTCATTTGTAGTTTCAACTCCTTTTATTTAATAAAGTTTAGTAATTTCTAGTAAAGTTGTGAATCTGATGCTGGTTGTGAATGTGAGATCTGACTTGCTAGATTGTGGAAGGAGTTCTGGTGTGTAGTTGTGAGTTGTTTGACTTATAGAAGTGTGTTTTATGCTTAACAGGTATTATAAAAATTTTGGTTTAGTCCTATGTATATCGTTATGATGCCGAAATTTTCAGTGCATTCGGTTAGTTTGGTTTTAGAGTTAGTAATGTCGCTAGGATTAGTTTAAAAAATCCTGGGGCATTACATATTTAAATAAGTCCAACTTTCAAGTTTTAGTTTAATTCGAAATTAAACCAACATGTCCATAACATAACCAACATTTGTTCCCTCTTCCAAGTTTGAACATTTCTAAAACTGCCCATCATATTGTTCCAAAGTTTATTCTTTAAGCAAGCAAGAGGACCTAATGGACCTACAAATCATGGGCTCCAACGGTTCGAGGTTTAACCGGTTAAACTCTTTTAACCTAGTTAACCAACATCCGTTAACTACCGGGTCACTCCACTATAGCCTAGTAGTTGAACTCCCCTTACTGTAGATATATTTCCGTCCACTCGATATAACCATGATTAGTAAGTCAATCCTTCACAGGTCGTTTGTTACTATAGTTAGGTCAAAGGTTCGTTTTACCCCTATAGCACATCTTGATTCCTTAAGTCCACTGGTCCTCTAATGAACAATTTGTTTATGGTCCAACCACTAAACAGTGTCCCTCTCGCGCCAATGAGAGGGTGGGGCCCCTTGTTCAATTCTCAGAGTCAGCACTCAAGGGAACAACCTTACTACTATCCTTGAGTCGGGTAGGAGTGAATTCCATCTTGCAATACTATGTCCCCAGCTATCCATCCAGTTTTATCCCCAAAATGCTAGGCTTATTGAGCAGCGCTACTCTCACCCATGTAGATCAAAGGATAATTCCAAACGAACAGGAGTTCATAGTAAGCTCAGGATTAAGATCGAGTTACCTAGGTCATCACATGAAATAGTCAGTCTTAATAGTAAACGACGTTATAAAGTAAAAGTGACTTATTTCTCGGTCCGGTCTTGTGTAAACATCTTTTACACAGGATGCCCCTACTCGCATGTCTCTACATGAACGATCCAAGATCACGTCGTTTGCCTCGTTTGCAAAGTAGGCTGCATCCATAGTGTTACCAGGATAAGGTACCCAGCCTTATCCCTACACTATAGACCATTTAGGTTATGTACTAGAACTTGATCCCTGTCCATATCCATGATATAGTTCGAGTATTTCATATTATAACCATGGATGTTTCTATTGGATTTAGAGTATCTAAACAAACAATTCACTGAATAACATCTTTATTGCATAAGGATTACAAACTTCGAGTTTTAGGACATAAAACCCAACACATTAGAGAATCAGTGGGACTTAAGGAATGAGATGTAACTTCAAGGGTAAAACGGACATTTGACCCACTGTAGTTACGAACCACCTGTGAAGGATCGACTTATTGGTTATGGTTATATCGGGTGGACAGAAATATATCTACAGTGAGAGGAGTGCAACTATCGGACTATAGTGGAGTGTTCCAGTAGTTAACGAGTGTTGATTAACCAGTTAAAGAGTTTAGCTTGTTGATCTCGGATCGTTGGAGCCCATGATCTGTAGGTCCATTAGGTCCCCTTGCTAGCTCATACGGACTAAACCTCAGAACAGAGTGATGAGAGAATTTGAATAGGTCAAATTCAATTTTTGAGAAATAACGTTAATTATATTCAATATAGTTAACGTATTGTAATTTAATTATGAATTAAATTATAACGAGGGTTGGAGATATTTAAATATGATTTTAATATATGTATAGGATACAACTTTTTTTTTTTTGTTTGAAATTGAATAGAGATTCATATTAAAAACCAGGAATTGAAAGAAATCGGGATTGGTGCATATATTTAATTTAATATTTGATATTAAATTAAATAATTATCAATTAAAATGGTTAATTAATAGTTTGGTTTAATTTTATTTAAAATTGATTAAATAGATTAATTTTGTATAAAATTATATAAGTGGGTTTGGATGAAGGAATTGAATTTTCTTTTAAATCAAATTCAAGAGGCAAATTCAATTTGATTGACACCATGCCTAGTGACTAATCCCATCCACAAGCTTGCTGTCATCTTCTTGCAACATTAGATTACATGTACTTCTCCTATATAATGAGAAGAAAGCTTGAAGATTAAGGTTGGTTGCTGGAAGTTTATACATTCCTCTCAAAACAGAAAATTCTCTCTTTTTCTTCTCTCAATTTCATCACCGAGAGGCTCCCACAAGCGGTTCTAAGGCCGGAGGATAGTGGGAAAGACTCTCGTGGTCGTCTACAACCCGTTCGTGTTGAGAATTCATCCACGGAGCTCGTTGATTGTCCAAAGAGGTTGGTCGTTTTGTGCTCTGTTTTTGCTTTGGTTTTAACATGCTTTTGATTCTAAAATTAATTGAAATTGAGAGTCAATCTATCCAAATTGCTTCCACTTGGGTGTTCGACACTCCTTCACCGAACACTTACTTTGGAGTTGCAAGTTTACTAAGGAGGTTGGTTTGGAAGAAGGTTGTTCCCAATTCTAACAAGATTTTTCTCTTGTGCAGGGAGAACTAAATTGCAGTAGATTTTTAGGACCTAATGCAAAGAAACCTAAGCAAGGAAAGAGTTGAATAGAATTGCGATTGTGTTGTGGAAATTATGGCAAACTAGAAATCAATATATTCACTCAAAGTAGAAAGCAGATCCCATCCAAATTAGCAATTCCATCTTTTCAATTATTGAAGACATAGAAAAAATTATGGTTTATCACCTGAAGCCTTCTCTTGCGAAGAGGAAGAACCAAGCGAATCACCCTCCTTGGAGGCCTTCGGATCCGGGTAAGTGGAAGCTCAATTCGGACGTGACCTAGTG
This sequence comes from Luffa aegyptiaca, assembly GCA_017139565.1. Taxonomy (NCBI): domain Eukaryota; kingdom Viridiplantae; phylum Streptophyta; class Magnoliopsida; order Cucurbitales; family Cucurbitaceae; genus Luffa; species Luffa aegyptiaca. The sequence continues at coordinate 18,793,330 of CM029402.1, forward strand.
CGACAAACTTGGGAAAGGGGGAATTGGTTGGTCAATTCGTGATTCGACGGGGTCTTTGATAGGGATTGGCTGCAAACAAATGAGACGAAAGTGGGAGATCAAATGCCTTAAAGCAAAGGCAATTTGGAAAGGGGTGGAGGTTTTGTTGGGTTTTATGCCCTAAAACTCGTAGATAGTGAATGTAAACGAATTGTATACTTGTTTCAATAAAGTGTTATTGAGTTTCTACAATAAAGTGTTATTGTTAAATATTGCACAATTTGACCCAAATCCAATAAACTAAGATCCAAGGTTGTTTACATGTGACTTGAACTGGTATGTGGGGACATACGGGGATCAGTGTTCAAGTAACAACCTAAAAGGTCTATAGTACAGGGATAAGACTGGGTACCTTATCCTGGTAACACTATGTGTTACGGCCCGCTCTGTATTCGATACAGACGTATTGATCCAAGGCGTCCATGTAGGAGACATGCGAGCGGGGGTATCCTATGCAATGAGTTTGCATAAGACCGGACCACGAAATAGTAAACCACTAGATGTAACACCGTTAACTAGTTAGGTTACTGTTTCAATACGATGACCTAGGTAATTCAGTCTTAATCCTAAGTGTGTCATGAACTCCTTCTCATGAGGGATTGTCCTTTGATTAGCATGGGTGAGAGTGGCCAATACGCCGACTCAATATGCCTTCCTTTTTGGGGACAAGATCGAGTGGGAGGCTGGGGACATGACAACACAAGAAGGAATTCACTCCTTCCCACTTCTAGGAGAAGTAGATGAGTGTTCCCTTAAGTGGTGACTCCGGGACTTGAACAAAGGGATCCCGTCCTCTCACTGGCCCGAGAGGAACTTTCTGTTTAATGGTTGGACCATAAACAGGTTGTTCATTAGAGGAGCGCTGGTACTTAAGGAGACAGATGTAACACAGGGGTAAAACGGTAATTTGACCCAACTGTAGTTACGAACACTTGTGAAGGATTGACTTACCGGTATAGGTCTATATCCGTGGACACAGAAATGTTCTACAGTGAGAAGAGTTCAGCTGTGGGTCTTTAGTGGAATGACCCACAGTTAATGAATATTGGTTAACCTGATTAATGAGTTTAATCGGTTAACCTCATATCATTGGAGCTTCTGATCTGTAGGTCCATTAGGTCCCCCTGCTAGCTCGTAAAGAGTAATTAGGAACAATTATATCTTGAGAGAATTTGAATAGTTCAAATTCATATTGGGAATTAAGTTAATTGTATCAGATACAAATTAATATAATGTATAATGATACATTAAAATATAAAGTCTAATTTGAAATTAAACTTTATTATTATGAGAGAAATAAATATTTGAAGAAGTTCAAATATCAATATGAATTTGATTCATATTAAATTTATAGAATATAAGAGAATTGGAAGGAGTTCCAATTTTAATATGAATTTGATTCATATTATAGAATTAATTAATTTAAGGCCTGAAATTAAATATATGATATTTAATTGGGTAATTAATTAATTAACTAATAGAAGGTCTGAAATTAAATATATGATATTTAATTGGTGATTAATTAATTTAAAGAATTAATTAATTGGAAATTAATCAATTATGACAATGATTAATTACTTATGGAAGTAATTAATCATTTATGAAAATGATTTAATCACTTATGGAAGTGATCAATCATTTATGGAAAAGATTAATCAATTATGGAATTGATTGGTTATGGAATTGATTAATTATGGAAAAGATTAAATCAATTATGGAAATAATTGATTTTAAATGAATATTTTATTCATGGCCTTTCTCCTATAAATAGAACACTAACCCTAGGGTTTATGTGACACAACATATGGCCACCATAAGGCCCTCTCATATTCTCTCAACTCAAGAACTCTCGGGAGAATTTTCTCTCTAGAGTTTTTCCCATTCAAGATTAGGTAGTCCCACAACTACGTTCCTAATCTCAGAGTTATAGCGGGGAAGATGAAATGGTGGTGTTCTTCGTTGGTGCAGAGCAATCAAGAATCATTCTTGAAGTATTCAGAGTCGTCAACGGAGGTATATTTTTCACCGCTTAACCTTTTGCCAATGCATTGGTATTTTGTAGAACAAAATTAATTTACGAACGGTCCAATTGCTTCCGCTGTAACGGAATTGGGAATTCCAATCCTTCAATTGGTATTAGAGCCGATCGTATATTTAATTTTGTTTTACAAAATTTGCATTGGTTGTTTTTGGTTGGATTATGCATTATGAATGTGGTTTGTTGAAAAACTGTTTTGGTTATATTTGGCCATAGATTTACAATTTTGTATGATATGATCATGTAAGGGCCCATGTTTTTGGGGCAAAAATATTGTAAATCGAGTCTTGTAAGTCCGTGTCTAGAAATTAGGAATCAATTTGTTGATCGGTGCTCGAATCGGGGTTCAATTTGGTGAAAGATTGCTGCTGGAAACGAAGGCAGTAGGCTGTCCAGAGGCGTAGCATCGCGACCCTACTCAACGGAGTCGCGACGCTGAAGAACAAAGGCTGGAAAAAATCGGGACAGCGTCGAGACGCTTTGCCTACAGCGTCTCGACGCTGACGGGAATTTTCGGATTTGCGGAACGTGAATACTGGTGGTTATTTGAGCAGTTACAAATAATAATTATTTTGCGTTCTTTAAGTTTCGAACTGGGGCGCTGGAGGAGTTGGTACGTTACTAGCATTCGGGTGGTCAGCGGTTTGAGCTTCAACGTAGGCAGTTTAGTATTTTTTTTCCCCGTGCGGTCTGGTTCAAGGCAGTTTGGGCCACTTAGATCCGGTTTTCTTGCAGTTTGGTCTGGTTCGAGTTTTTCTGGTCCGGTTTGAAGCTGTTCAAGCTGGTTCGGGCCGGTTCTGGAGCGGTTCAAGACTCAGAAGGATAATTAAATTGAAATTATTGTAATTTTTGTTTATTTTAATTATCCTAGGGGCCAATATACCGATTTTTCAGCTATTTATTGCTTTATGAATGTCATTTAGCTAGATCCCACCGTAGGTTAAGCATGTTTCATGCATTTTTATGTTATTTAGTATAATTGTTATATTAAATATATGAAAAGCATGATGCATGACATTAATTAGAAAAATATAAAATGTTATATTTTATTAATGTAGCATGCATGCTTAGATTTATTTTCATGAGTATTAATATAATAGTTATATTATGAATGGAAATAAATTTCAATGCTTGTTTTCATGTATGATTTAATATAAAATGTTATATTAATTAAATGAAAATGGAATAGCATTGAGCATGACATTAATTAGATTAATATAAGAGTTATATTATATTAATGTCTAATTTCATGTAATTTAATTTCGTTGATGATTAATTAATATAATCGATATTAATTAAATGAAATTGAAATTGCATGAAGCATGACACCACCTTAGATGAATATAATCGTAATATTATCATTATCGGTGTCATGAGCGTTATGGTGTTTAATACTTAGAATTTGATTGTTAATTTATTCACCATAGTAGCATGTTATAGGGTTAATTCATTAAAATTTATAATAGTTATAACATAAATGAATAGAAACCGTTAACCTATAACAAAGAATTGCATGCAAACATAGGATCTTAGGATAAATGAATTAATTTTAAAATGTTTAAAATTAATTAGATCTAAGATCACATTTCTAATAGGATTAGAATTATTCTTACTTAGAATTAAAATTAGTTTTAATTGACTAAGTAGGAAAAACATTGCTATGATTATAAGGGAACTCTACCGGTAAAGTTCTGTCTAAGGCTGGGGGTATTTAAGTTGACGGTTTACGGAACACCTCTTACCTGGGAACTGACCCGGAATACCGGAGTTGAATTAATCATAGTTAAATGTTAGCATGCAATGTCACTAGGTTTGTTAAAAGAGTTTAATCCACCTAGATCTTTAGAGTAAAGACCTTACATTACTGTGGTTATAAGGGAACTCTCTCGGTAAAGTTCTGTCTAAGGTTGGGGGTATTTAAGTTGACGGTTTACGGAACACCTCCTACCTGGGAACTGACCCGAACCTTGAGTTGAATTAACCATAGTAATGTTGACTTGCAATGTTGGGTTTATTAAAAGAAGTTTAATTCACCTAAAACATTGCGGTTGAATCCTTTCCATAATTGTTATAATAGGATCAAACTTAGATAGATTGACTTAGACGAATTTTATCTAAGTTAAACAACCCTAAATTAACCTTAGGACATTTTCAGTGGGAGGAAAATTACAAAACGAGATTTAAATCAAGTTTTGCTCCTACGTCCCTATATTCACAACGTGAGGTTCATGCTCGGCTTCGAGTCGCCCTAGGAGCGGCCTCCTAGGGCATCACTATACCCATTACATAATGGTATCACTATACCCATTACATTTCTCCCACTTGCCCTAGATTTCATCTTTGTACATTACTCGTAGATCTAGACCTTCTAGATGACCCTCAAACACTTTAGCCGAGAGAGTCTTTGTAAATGAATAAGCAATATTTCATTCAATTTAATGTGTCTGCTTGTCTTGGGCTCTGATGCCAATTGAAGGATTGGAATTTCCAATTCCGTTACAGCGGAAGCAATTGGACCGTTCATAAATTAATTTTGTTCTACAAAATACCAATACATTGGCAAAAAAAGGTTAAGCGATGAGAAACATACCCCCGTTGACGACTCTGAATACTTCAACGGATGATTCTTGTTTGCTCTGCAACAACGAAGAACACCACCATTTGATCTTCCCCGCCATAACTCTGAGATTAGGAACGTAGTTGTGGGACTACCTAATCTTGAATGGGAAAAACACTAGAGAGAAAATTCTCCCTAGAGTTCTTGAGTTGAGAGAATATGAGAGGGAGGCTAGAGAGAATGCAAGAGTGCATTCTTGTGGCCTTATGTTGTTGTACCTAAACCCTAGGTTTAGTGTTCTATTTATAGGAAAAAGGCCATGAATAAAATATTCATTTAAAATCAATTATTTCCATAACTGATTTAATCTTTTCCATAATTAATCAATTCCATGACCAATCAATTCCACAATTGATTAATCTTTTCCATAAATGATTGATCACTTCCATAAGTGATTAAATCATTTCCATAAATGATTAATTACTTCCATAAGTGATTAATCATTTCCATAATTGATTAATTTCCAATTAATTAATTCTTTAATTAATTAATCACCAATTAAATATCAAATATTTAATTTCAGACCTTCTATTAGTTAATTAATTAATTACCCAATTAAATATCTTATATTTAATTTCAGACCTTCAATTAATTAATTCTATAATATGAATCAAATTCATATTAAAATTTGAACTCCTTCAAATTCTCTTATATCCTATAAATTTATTATGAATCAAATTCATATTAATATTTGAACTTCTTCAAATATTTATTTCTCTCATAGACTATAGTTTAATTATATCTCATTTAATTTAAACTAAATCAATTCATAATTAATTAATTCATCTTCTAATTAAATACCCTATATTTAATTAGACATATATTTGAACTCTTTCAAATATATTAATCTCTCAATTTAATAAAGTTTAATCTCAAATTAGACTTTATATTTTAATGCATCATTATACATTATATTAATTTGTATCTCATACAATTAACTTAATTCCCAATATGAATTTGAACTATTCAAATTCTCTCAAGATATATTTGTTCCTAATTACTCTTTACGAGCTAGCAGGGGGACCTAATGGACCTACAGATCAGAAGCTCCAATGATATGAGGTTAATAGATTAAACTCATTAATCAGGTTAACCAATATTCATTAACTGTGGGTCATTCCACTAAAGACCCACAGCTGAACTCTTCTCACTGTAGAACATTTCTGTGTCCACGGATATAGACCTATGCCGGTAAGTCAATCCTCCACGAGTGTTCGTAATCACGGATGGGTCAAATTACCGTTTTACCCCTGTGTTACATCTGTCTCCTTAAGTACCAGTGCTCCTCTAATGAACAACCTGTTTATGGTCCAACCATTAAACAGAAAGTCCCTCTCGGGCCAGTGAGAGGGCGGGATCCCTTTGTTCAAGTCCCGGAGTCACCACTTAAGGGAACACTCATCTACTTCTCCTAGATGTGGGAAGGAGTGAATTCCTTCTTGTGTTGTCATGTCCCCAGCCTCCCACTCGGTCTTGTCCCCAAAAAGGAAGGCATATTGAGTCGGCGTATTGGCCACTCTCACCCATGCTAATCAAAGGACAATCCCTCATGAGAAGGAGTTCATGACACACTCAGGATTAAGACTGAGTTACCTAGGTCATCGTATTGAAACAGTAAACTAACTAGTTAACGGTGTTACATCTAGTGGTTTACTATTTCGTGGTCCGGTCTTATGCAAACTCATTGCATAGGATACCCCCGCTCGCATGTCTCCTACATGGACGCCTTGGATTAATACGTCTGTATCGAATACAAAGCGGGCCGTATCACATAGTGTTACCAGGATAAGGTACCCAACATTATCCTTGTACTATAGACCTTTTAGGTTGTTACTTGAACATCAATCCCCGTATGTCCCCACATACTAGTTCAAGTCACATGTAAACAACCTTGGATCTTAGTTTATTGGATTTGGGTCAAATTGTGCAATATTTAACAATAACACTTTATTGTAGAAACTCAATAACACTTTATTGAAACAAGTATACAATTTGTTTACATTCACTATCTATGAGTTTTAGGGCATAAAACCCAACAAACTCCCACTTGAACTAAAACTCTAGTTTAGTGGGATGTACAATAATCTATACAGCAGCAGGTGTATAAATACATGTATAAAACATATACAATGTACAAATACAATAAACTAGGGCATCACTATACCCATTACATAATGGTATCACTATACCAATTACATTTCTCCCACTTGCCCTAGATTTCATCTTTGTACATAACTCGTAGACCTAGACCTTCTAGATGACCCTCAAACACTTTAGCCGAGAGAGCCTTCGTCAATTAATCAGCAAAATCTCATTCAATTCAATGTGTCTGTTTGTCTTGGGCTGCGAGGTTCTTTTGAATTTGCCATAACACCACTGTATCATTATAAAGTGTGATGGGCAAGTTCACATTTGGAACACATTCGAAATCAGTCAAGAACTTCTTAAGCCATACAGTCTCTATCGCTGCTTCACAAGTAGCTATATTTTCGGCCTATATGGTCAAGACTGTAACTATGTCATACTATAGCTCATTTGTAGAGATTGACCATAGATGCTGATGTAGATTTCCTTAAATCCTTATCAGTCTTAAAATCCATGTCAGTGTATCCTGTAAGGATCAAATCCTTAGTCCCATACACGAGCATATAGTTCCTCGTTCTCCTAAGATGCTTGAGGATATTCTTAACGGTTTTCCAGTGATCAAATCTTGGATTAGATTGATACTTACTGACAATCCCTATTGCATAGGGCATTCGTCTCATGTCCTCAACCTCTTGAGGTGTCTTAGGAAACATTTTCTTAGACAAAAGAATTCCATGTCTAAAAGGTAGTGAACCCTTATTGGAATTCTGCATCTTATATCTAACTAACATTTTGTAGATATAAGATACTTGAGACAAGGCTAGCTTTTTGTTCTTACGGTTCCTAAACAATTTGGATCCCAAGAACAAACTCAGCTTCTCCCAAATTTTCATTTGGAATTGAGCTGCTAGCTCCTTTTACTAGTTAGTAAGATAACCTACATCATTCCCAATGATTAGGATATCAATCATATACAACACTAAGTAAGCTATTGAACTATTGATGATCACTTGTAGACTCATCAATGTTCTGATTAAAGCCAAAAGATTTGGTCACTATATCAAATCTTATATTTCAAGATCGAAATGCTTAGGTCAATCCATGAATGGATCACTTAAGCTTGCAAACCCTTTTGCTTTTGATCTTGTTGTATGAACCCTTCTGGTTAAGACATGAATGTCTCGTTTCCTCTCGTAAATCCACTTGTAACTAATAGGTGTTACCCATCAAGCAGATCTACAAGATCCCAGATGGAAGTGAAATACAAAAGACTTCATTTCTAGGTTCATGGCTTTAATCCTCTGATCGTTGTCAACATCATTCATTTTCTTTCTAAAAGATAATGAATCCTCTAATGCCATCATCAAGTATGATGACCTAGGCTTCAATCAAGCCCATGTAACGTTCAGGTTATAATATAACCCTCCCACTACATCGAGGCACTCTCAACTATTGAGATGGATGTGTCTGACTAGATGCATTAATCCATCAACAACTCTTGTTGAACAGCCAACCTCATCAACAACTCTTGTGGATGTTACTGTAGCTTCATTAGTTAACTTACTTAAACCGACTTTACTCTTGTGGTTTATGATTTTTGATGTGGATTTCTTCTGAGAATTTAGCATTTGTCGATACAAATTCTTTATTCTCTTGTGAATTGAAGAAGTATCCACTTCTCGTTTTCTTTGGGTTGCCTACTGCAGTCTGCAATGCAGTCAACACTGCATGACCCCAAAACGAGTCAGACAATTGAGCATAGCTCAACATGGAATGAACCATATCCAATAGGGTTCCATTTCTCCTAAATGAGATTTAGGGTGTGATCCCATGTACTATCAAATAGTCCTGGAATCTCAAATCCCTATACTCAACACTTTGATCAGATCGAAGTGTTTTTATCATCTCACCTAACAAGTTTTCAACTTCAGTCCTAAGCCCCTTCGAATATCTCAAGAGCTTCAGACTTAAGTTGCATTAGGTAAAGATACTCATACCTTTGAATAATCATCCAAAAAAGATGAATTATTCATGCCCTCCCACTGCTTTAACATATTGAACCACAAGGATCCAAATGTACAAGCTCCAAGGGCTCTTTAGCTCTTAGATCTTTTCCAGTAAAAGACCTATCAGTCATATTGCCCATAAGGCATGACTTACAAGGTAGTAGAGAGTCATCTTCTAACTTGCTTAGAAGTTCACTCTTGACCAATCTCCCAATCATATTGAGATTAATATGGTCTACCTTAAAACCAAAGAAATGTATTTTCCTTTAGGAGAAACTTTGCCTCTTTTCACATTGAGTAGTAGTAGTCTTAAACAACTCAGTGTTCATGACTGCTTTACTCTTGATTAGTCTTAAAACATTTAGGTTACTTTCCAGTAAAGCTAAACAAATGTCAACTCCCTTTCTTGAAACAAAATTGCGTTAGCAGAGAAAGGTTAAAGAGTAACATTGTTCCAGCAAATAAGACACAGAAATCAAATTTCTTTTGATCTTAGGAATTACATACACATTATCTAATAATATGTATTTTCTCCCACTGAGAAAAATAACTTAATGTTCCCCACTGATATAGCCAAAATAATCTCTCTAATTCTAACTTTGAGAGTTATTACACAAGCAGCAAGCTCTTGCCAGGAACTTATTCCTTTAAAAGAAGAACACACGTGATTTGTGGCCCCTGAATCAAGTATTCAGGGAGAATCACTACTCTTCACTAATCACATTTTCAAGACAGGTAAATAAAAATTACGGTCTTGAACAAGTTCTCTTTTTGCTAAGCAGGGTTCTATGTCATATTCACCAAGACCAATTCTTAATGAATTAAACATATGGGGCATGAGGACATTCCTCAGTTAAGAATAATCCTAGACTTATTTACCACAATTTGTCGTTTAAGCTTGTTGTATTACCGTTATTTATAAAATGACGTAAGACAATACATAAAATTATTATATAATTGTTGAAGTAACAAATTACTTGTATTATTAATAGCACTAACCCATTACAAATAATCCAATCAAATTCTGCAAAAACAAATAAGCAATCAAAGAAACCCTATAAAACTATTGATTTAGTTTTTGCAACGGTACTTCAAAGGTTTAGAACAACACCCACCAAAGGGTGGTCAGCTACTCCTCCTCTGAATTGAGACAATCTCAACCTAACTCTAACACCAGAATAACTCATATTCCGTTAGCGTTTAGTTACCGTTGTTCGGTCAAGGGTTAGTTAACACATTTAACTCATCCCCGTAAGTGTAACCCTCCCACTTTCAGATCTCAGAGGCACGCACCAACAGGCTACCGAAGGGAAAGACAACTGTTGGTAATTAGCCTAAGAGTTCCTATCCCATTCAGGAGTTCACGATGTTCCGAATCCTATGATCAGGCCCTCCGAAGGGATGGTTGCGCCAGGACAACCTGCAGGCGGATCATAGGACTCTCACGGTGTGAACTAGGGGCGGAGACCGAGGGATACGTTGACACGTGTCCCGCTCCCACTTACTCTAGACATTTTTCCCATTCACCTTGTTATTGATTCATGCAAACACTTTCCGAAGGGAGGCCGCTCCTAGGGCGACTCGAAGCCGAGCATGAACCTCACGTTGTGAATATAGGGACGTAGGAGCAAAACTTGATTTAAATCTCGTTTTGTAATTTTCCTCCCACTGAAAATGTCCTAAGGTTAATTTAGGGTTGTTTAACTTAGATAAAATTCGGCTAAGTCAATCTATCTAAGTCTGATCCTATTATAACAATTATGGAAAGGATTCAACCGCAATGTTTTAGGTGAATTAAACTTCTTTTAATAAACCCAACATTGCAAGTCAACATTACTATGGTTAATTCAACTCAAGGTTCGGGTCAGTTCCCAGGTAGGAGGTGTTCCGTAAACCGTCAACTTAAATACCCCCAACCTTAGACAGAACTTTACCGAGAGAGTTCCCTTATAACCACAGTAATGTAAGGTCTTATACACCCACTGCTGGTATATACAGGTTGTTCATTATGCATAAATCGGTATCAGAGCCATCGCTGTCCCTATTAATTAATATTAAAATTTGCGATAGGCTCTAATAGGTGGGATTTATGCATAATGTATGTTCGGTTTGCATTGAACTGTTTAGGTTAATTTTATGGCCATAGATTTTATTTTTATGTGATTTTGATCATGTAAGGCCCGGTGTTTCGGGTATATTATGTAAAATCGAGTCCTATGTAAGTCTGGGTCTAGAATAGGTTTTTATGAGATGAAAAACGGAGAAATCGCCGCTGAAATCGGAAGAAAAATCGAAGAAACGATGCTGCTACTGCCCAGATTCTGCCTCCAGACGCAACAGCGTCGGGACGCTACTCCAACAGCGTCTCGACGCTGTCTCGATACCGCAGGCGCTCAGATAAGGAAAGCGCACAGCGTCGGGACGCTGTGATTATAGCGTCTCGACGCTGTCACGATGGCGGCGCTCATTAGGGCTTCAACAGACGCGGTCCAAGCTGGTGGGCGGTCCGGTTCGGCTGAGCTGGGACCTATTTGGTCCGGTTCAGCCAATTTTTTGCATGGTTTGTGATTTTGGAAGCCGGTTCGAGGTTGTTCGAGGCGATTCGTGCTATCTAGACCAACTTTTGGGGCTGCAGTAGGATTTTAGGATAGAATTTAGCTAAAATTATTGTAATTTAATGCTTTATTTTATCCTAGGGGCCAAAATTAACCGGTTCAATTGCTATTTATATGCTTTATGGATGTCATATAGAATTTTAATCCCACCTTAGGTTATAAACATGCTCATGCATTTTTTATATATTATAAATTGTTATAATGTATGTTTAAATGCATGGAATTATTTTCATATTTTTTAATATAAGTGTATATTAATTATATGAAAAATTGGAAAGCATGAAGCATGTCATTACTTAAATTAAATATAAATAGTTATGTTTAATGTGATGAATGAAGCATGCTTGATTGATTTTCTTGATTGGCTTATAATTGTTATATTAAAAGAAAATCAATATTGCATGAAGAATGAAACATCCATAGTTAATAATGTAATTGTTATATTATTCATGCAATTAGTATGGTTTAATTATTTAATTTGAATGAGATTGTTGAATGAATTAGACCCTAGATTCTTGATTATAGGATTAATCATTAAAATTTGAAATAGTTCTTTAATATTAATGATTAGAAACCGTCAATCTATAATCAAGATTTGCATACAAACATAAGATCATAGGATAAATTGGATTAATTTTAAATTGTTCAAAATTAATTAGACCTAGATCAGTTTCTAATAGGATTAGAATCTTTTTTTACTTGGACTTAAAAATAGTTTTAATTGACTAAGTAGGAAAAACATTGTTGTGATTATAAGGGAACTCCACCGATAATGTTCTGTCTAAGGCTGGGGGTATTTAAGTTGACGGTTTACGGAACACCTCCTACCTGGGAACTGACCTGGAATACCGGAGTTGAATTAATCATAGTTAAATGTTAGCATGCAATGTCACTAGGTTTATTAAAAGTGTTTAATGCACCTAGATCTTTAGAGTAAAGACCTTACATTACTGAGGTTATAAGGGAACTCTCTCGGTAAAGTTCTGTCTAAGGTTGGGGGTATTTAAGTTGACGGTTTACGGAACACCTCCTACCTGGGAACTGACCCGAACATTGAGTTGAATTAACCATAGTAGTGTTGACTTGCAAACCAATTGAAGGGAATAAAAGTCCCACGCAGCGGAAGCGCATCGAAAGGACCTTACGCCGTATATTAATTAACATTAAAATACCGTTACGAAAAAACTCAAATACACTTTAAACACACTTTAAAGTTGCTGGAAAATTGGTTTAAACATGCTGAAAATTAAATCTAAATTTATTTTCATGTTTTTCTAATGAAAAGGGCAAGAACCGTTACAAACCTTCGTTGTAGACTTGACCGTTCTTCGCCAACGACGCTCCAACGATCGAAAACGCAGCAGCCTCCTTGTCTTATAATCGCTGGAAATTTCTTCTTGATTGACACAATAACCACAGAGGTTACACCGGTATGTCTCTAAGTCTAGGAGGCAAAAGACTTGTGGGAGTCTTTCTCTGAGAGGGAGGCTAGAGAGAATTCTAGGTCTTGTCTTGTGATTCTAAGAGCAAGAGGAGAGTATCATTGACCAATTAGGTCTAGTGTTCTATTTATAGAAGAGAGGCCATGAATAAAATATTCAATTAAATCAATATTTTCCAAAATTGATTCAATCTTATTCCTTATTTAATCAATCCATGATCAATCAATTCCACAATTGATTAATCTTTTCCACAACTGACTAATTACTTCCATAAGTGATTAGATCATTTCCATAAATGATTAATCACTTCCTTAAGTGATTAATTATTTCCATAATTGATTAATTCCCGGTTAATGAATTCTTTAATTAATTAACCACCAATTAAATATCACATATTTAATTTCCGGCCTTGAATTAATTAATTTGCCCAAATAGATTTTAGGCCTTAAATTAATTAATTCATTATTTGAACTCTTTCAAACTTCCATAAATTTATATTAATATTTGAATTTCTTCAAATATTAATTTCTCTCATAATAATATATCAATATATATTATATTTGTTTCCCTTGGTAAATTGAACATTTTCAATTTACATTTATTACTTAGTTGCCTCAAATTACTTTATGAGCTACCAGTGGGACCTAATGGACCTGCAGATCAGAAGCTCCAACGATATGAGATTAATTGGTCAAACTCATTAACCAAATTAATCAATATTCGTTAACTGTGTGTACATTCCACTATAGACTCACAGTTGTACTCTTCTCACTGCAGACATATTTTCTGTGTCCACGGACATAGACCAATATCGACTAGTTAGTCCTTCACGAGTGTTCGTAACACCAGTTGGGTCAAATTACCGTTTTACCCCTGGGTTACTTCTATTTCCTTAAGTACCAGTTCTCCTCTAATGAACAACCTGTTTGTGGTCCAACCATCAAACAGAAAACCCTCTCGTGCCATTGAGAGGGTAGGGCCCTTTGTTCAAGACTCGGAGTAACCACTTAAGGGAACACTCATCTGCTTCCCTAAAGTCGGGAAGGAGTGAATTCCATCTTGTACGATTATGTTCCCAGCTCCCCATTCGGTCTTGTCCCCAAAATGGTAGGCTTATTGACTCGGCGTATTGGCCACTCTCACCCATTCAAATCAAAGGACAATCTCTCATGAGCAGGAGTCCATAATCAACTCACGATTAAGACTAAGTTGTCTAGGTCGTCCTAGTGAAATAGAAAACCAACTAGTTAACGGTGTTATAACTAGTGGTTACTATTTTGAGGTCCGGTCTTATGCAAACTCATTGCATAGGATACCCCCACTCGCATGTCTCCTACACGAACGCGTTGGATCGTAGCGTTTGTATCAAATACAAAGTGGGTCGTATCCATAGTGTCACCAGGGTAAGGCACCCAGTCTTATCCCTATACTATAGACCCTTTAGGCTGTTTCTTGAACAATGATCCCATATGTCGCTACATATAGTTCAAGACTCATATTACAGCCTGAGATGTCTAGTTTATTGGATTAGGGTTATTTTTAGGCAAAAACAAATATAAAATAACTAATAACATTTAATGGAAAAATATATCAATATTATTTCATTAATATCCGGTCAACGGTTACATTCACTATCTACGAGTTTTAGGGCATAAAACCCAACAAACTCCCACTTGAACTAAAACACTAGTTAGTAGGATGTAAATGCAGTAATCTAAAGTTGGAAATGTCATGTATATTAAAATAATACAATGAACTAGGGCATCCTTATACCCATTATACATTTCTCCCACTTGCCCTAGATTAGATGGCATACATATATCGTAGACCTAGACCCTCTAGATGACCCTCAAACACTTTAGCCGTGAGAGCCTTCGTAAATGGATCAGCGATGTTGTGCTCTGAAGCGATCTTAGTGACGATCACATCTCCTCGTTGCACAACCTCCCGTATCAGATGATACTTCCTCTCGATGTGTTTACCTCGTTTGTGGCTTCGAGGTTCTTTTGAGTTGGCTACAGCCCCACTGTTGTCACAATATAGTGTTATGGGCACGTTCATATTCGAAACCACTTCCAAATCAGTCAAGAACTTTCTAAGCCATACTGCCTCCTTAGCTGCTTCGCAAGCCGCTACATACTCAGCGTCCATGGTTGAGTCTGCTATGCATCCTTGTTTGATGCTTCTCCATACTACTGCTCCTCCATTGAGGGTGAATACTGACCCTGATGTGGATTTCCTTGAATCCTTATCAGCTTGAAAGTCAGAGACAGTGTATCCAGTAAGAATCAAATCCTTAGCTCCATACACCAGCATGTAGTCCCTCGTTCTCCGAAGATACTTGAGGATATTCTTAACCGCTCCCCAGTGGTCCAACCCTGGATTAGACTGATACCTACTGACTACTCCCACTGCATAACATATGTCAGGCCTAGTGCAGAGCATAGCATACATTAAGCTGCCCACAGCTGAGGCGTAGGGAATGTGTCTCATGTTCTCAATTTCTTGAGGTGTCTTAGGAGACTGTTCCTTAGACAGGTGTACCCCATGTCTGAAGGGTAGTAGTCCCTTCTTGGAGTTTTGCATCGAATATCGAGACAACATTTTGTCAATATACGTTGCTTGAGACAGTGCTAGCGTTTTGTTCTTACGATCCCTAATGATTTGGATTCCCAGAACATATTGAGCCTCTCCCAGATCTTTCATTTGGAATTGGGCTGCTAGCCATTTTTTTAACGTCAGTGAGGTATCCTACATTATTCCCAATGAGTAGGATATCGTCTACATAAAGTATTAGAAAAGCTACTTTCCTTTTGTTGACTTTCTTGTACACACAAGGCTCATCAACGTTTTGGTCAAAACCAAAAGATTTGATTGCAGTATCAAATCTAATGTTCCATGATCTGGACGCTTGTTTCAATCCATAAATGGATCGATTGAGCTTACAAACCTTTTGTTCCTGACCTTGGGCTATGAACCCTTCGGGTTGAGACATGAAGATATTCTCTTCAAGATTACCATTCAGAAAGGCAGTCTTGACGTCCATTTGCCATATTTCATAGTCATAATATGTGGCTATGGATAAGAGAATTCTTATGGACTTTAACATGGCTACAGGAGAAAAAGTTTCCTCATAGTCAACCCCTTCCTTTTGGGTATAACTCTTTGCCACTAGTCTAGCTTTGAAGGTCTGTACCTTTCCAGCTGCATCTCTTTTTCTCTTATAGATCCATTTTCACCCTATGGGTTTTACCCCATTTGGTAGATCTGCGAGTTCCCATACAGAATTGGACTGCATTGACTCCATTTCCAGGTTCATGGCTTTGACCCATTCATCCTTATCTTCGTCATTCATTGCCTGTCGATAGGACAATGGATCCTCAATGCCATCATTAGGTATGACAACCTGAGTTTCAGTTAAACCCAAGTAGCGATCAGGTTGTAATACAACCCTCCCACTGTGCGAGGCACTCTCAACGTTTGAGATGGACGGGATGGATCTGAAGAATTAGTTCCTTCATCAACCCTTGTTGAAGGTCCAGCTTCATCAACAACTCTTGGTGACTCTTCAATAGCTTCTCCTAATATTATTTTGCTACGTGGTTTATGATCTCTCATGTGGTCTTCCTCTAAGAAGGTGGCGTTTGTCGATACAATCACCTTATTTTCTTGTGGGTCGTAGAAATAACCACCTCTCGTTTCTTTAGGGTAACCAACAAATTGGCACAGTTTTGAACGAGGTTCCAGTTTCTTAGGATTTGTCGCAAGCACGTGTGCTGGACAACCCCAGATGCGAAAGTGATGCAAACTAGGTTTACGCCCCTTCCATAATTCGAAAGGTGTTTCAGAAACACTTTTCGAGGAAACATTGTTCAAGATGTATACTGCAGTCTCTACTGCATACCCCCAAAACAAGCTAGGCAATTGACCATAGCTCATCATTGATCGAACCATGTCTAACAAGGTTCTATTTCTCCTTTCTGATACACCATTCTGCTGAGGTGTGCCAGGGGCTGAGAGTTGAGATTGGATTCCATGTTCTATCATATAATCTTGGAATCTTTGATCCATATACTCCCCTCCTCGATCAGATCGAAGTACTTTAATAGATTTACCTATCAGGTTTTCAACTTCAGCCTTAAACTCCTTAAACTTTTCAAGGGCTTCAGACTTATGTCCCATTAGGTACAAGTAACCATATCTTGAATAATCATCTATGAATGAGATGAAATATTCGTACCCTCCTCGAGCTTTTACATTCATTGGACCACATAGATCCGAATGTATTAACTCTGAGGGTTCTTTGGCTCTGTAACCTTTTCCAGTAAAGGGTCTTTTGGTCATTTTTCCCTCGAGACAAGATTCACAAGGTGGTAGTGAGTCATCTTCTAACTTACTTAGAAGTCCATTCTTTACCAAACGACCGATTTTATCGATGTTTATATGACCAAGTCTAAGATGCCAAAGATGAGTATTGTTACTTGTTGGAGAAATCTTTTGCCTTTTTCTTTGAGTTTCAGCATTTTTAAATAATTCGTGATTTAAAAGTGCTTTGTTTTCGGTTGGTCTTAATACATATAAGTTATTTTCTAATTTGGCTGAACAAATAAGTACACCATTCTTATAAATGAACGCTTAATTCATATCAAAAGTAACTGTATACGATTGTTCAATCAAACATGAAATAGAAATTAAGTTCCTCTTAATCTTGGGAACGATTAACAAACTTTCTAAAAGTAAGAATCTATTTCTAAAAAATAACTTCGCAGCTCCTACTGCTTTAGCTGAAATGACTTCTCCAGTTCCGACCCTGAGTGTCATTTCCCCATCGTTCAACTGCCGAAAGGAACTATTTTCCTGAAAAGAAGAGCAAACATGTTCTACCAGGCATGTTTCTAAAACCAGTAAATCAAATTTACCTTCCTTTTCCTTCCTTTTCTCAGCAAGGTACTTTGGGCAATTTCTCTTCCAATGTCCATCTTCATTGCAGTGGAAACACTTGCCCTTATCTGCCACAGCTTTGGTTTTTCCCTTGCTTTTAGTAGCAGTACCGGGAGCTTTCCCCTTGTTTCCTTTCTTCTTCTGAGTTTTCTTTGAAGAAGTGGCTACAGATTTAGTTCCAGAGGATGAACCCTTCTCGAACCTTCTTTTAGAGTGAACAACGTTTGCCTTTCCTTCTATCTGTCCCTTGTTCTTAAGAAGAGACTGATAGAGTTGTAGCTCATTCAGGAGGCTAGTCAGGTTGAATGTTATTTTATTCATCATTGCATTGCTTCGAAACTTTAGAAAACTCTTCGGAAGAGATTCTAAGATGAATGCAACCTGACTACGCTCATCTATGACCGCCCCGTTTGCTTCTGCCACGTTGAATTGGACCATCATATCCAGGACATGCTCCCGAACAGACGTGCCCTCTTTCATGCGACAGCTATAAACGTATTTGAGAGCGTCATGGTGGAGTTGGTAGGACGGCTGTCCAAACATCTCTTGGAGAGAGTTCATAATCTCCCTCGCTGTTACCATGCCCTCATGCCTTTTAGCCAAGACTTCAGATAAGCTGGCTAGGATATAGACGCGAGTCTTATCATTGGCCTTTGTCCAGCTGTCATAAGCATCCTTAACTGCTTGGGATGCATTACGAGCAGGGGCTGGAGGACAATCCTCCGTTAAGACGAACCGCAGATCATCGACAACAAGAATCGTATTCAGGTTCGACTTCCACGTAGCGTAATTTTCGTCGGTTAATTTCTCATTTTTAATCAGAGAGACAATTGAGGAAGACATTGCTGAAATTTAAACAGACAATGATCGTATTAGTTATCTTTGCCTTAACCCATCATACAAGCAAACAATTGCACACAATCCAATCAATTTAGCAAAACAGACAATCACAGAACCCTAAAACTATTGATTAAGTTTTGCAACGATGTTTTAGAGGTTTAGAATATCAGCCACCGAAGGGTGATTAGGCACTCCTCCTCTGAAATGAGACATTTCTCAGCTAATTCTAATTCCAGAATAACTCATATTCCTATAGACATTAGCCACCATCGTTCGGTCAAAGATTTGTTAACACTTTTAACTCATCCTTGTAAGTGTAACCCTCCCACTTTCAGATCTCAGAGGCACGCACCAACAGGCTACCGAAGGGAAAGACAACTGTTGGTGATTAGCCTAAGAGCTCCTATCCTATTCAGGAGTTCACGATGTTCCGAATCCTATGATCAGGCCCTCCGAATGGATGGTTGCGCCAGGACAACCTGCAGGCGGATCATAGGACTCTCACTGTGTGAACTAGGGGTGGAGACCGAGGGATACATTGACATGTGTCCCGCTCCCACTTACTCTAGACATTTTTCCCATTCACCTTGATATTGATTCATGCAAACACTTTCCGAAGGGAGGCCGCTCCTAAGGCGACTCGAAGCCGAGCATGAATCTCACGTTGTGAATATAGGGACGTAGGAGCAAAACTTGATTTAAATCTCGTTTTGTAATTTTCCTCCCACTGGAAATGTCCTAAGGTTAATTTAGGGTTGTTTAACTTAGATATAATTCGGCTAAGTCAATCTATCTAAGTCTGATCCTATTATAACAATTATGGAAAGGATTCAACCGCAACGTTGTAGGTGAATTAAACTTCCTTCAATAAACCCACTGCTGTATAGATTATTGTACATCCCACTAAACTAGAGTTTTAGTTCAAGTGGGAGTTTGTTGGGTTTTATGCCCTAAAACTCGTAGATAGTGAATGTAAACGAATTGTATACTTGTTTCAATAAAGTGTTATTGAGTTTCTACAATAAAGTGTTATTGTTAAATATTGCACAATTTGACCCAAATCCAATAAACTAAGATCCAAGGTTGTTTACATGTGACTTGAACTGGTATGTGGGGACATACGGGGATCAGTGTTCAAGTAACAACCTAAAAGGTCTATAGTACAGGGATAAGACTGGGTACCTTATCCTGGTAACACTATGTGTTACGGCCCGCTCTGTATTCGATACAGACGTATTGATCCAAGGCGTCCATGTAGGAGACATGCGAGCGGGGGTATCCTATGCAATGAGTTTGCATAAGACCGGACCACGAAATAGTAAACCACTAGATGTAACACCGTTAACTAGTTAGGTTACTGTTTCAATACGATGACCTAGGTAACTCAGTCTTAATCCTAAGTGTGTCATGAACTCCTTCTCATGAGGGATTGTCCTTTGATTAGCATGGGTGAGAGTGGCCAATACGCCGACTCAATATGCCTTCCTTTTTGGGGACAAGATCGAGTGGGAGGCTGGGGACATGACAACACAAGAAGGAATTCACTCCTTCCCACTTCTAGGAGAAGTAGATGAGTGTTCCCTTAAGTGGTGACTCCGGGACTTGAACAAAGGGATCCCGTCCTCTCACTGGCCCGAGAGGAACTTTCTGTTTAATGGTTGGACCATAAACAGGTTGTTCATTAGAGGAGCGCTGGTACTTAAGGAGACAGATGTAACACAGGGGTAAAACGGTAATTTGACCCAACTGTAGTTACGAACACTTGTGAAGGATTGACTTACCGGTATAGGTCTATATCCGTGGACACAGAAATGTTCTACAGTGAGAAGAGTTCAGCTGTGGGTCTTTAGTGGAATGACCCACAGTTAATGAATATTGGTTAACCTGATTAATGAGTTTAATCGGTTAACCTCATATCATTGGAGCTTCTGATCTGTAGGTCCATTAGGTCCCCCTGCTAGCTCGTAAAGAGTAATTAGGAACAATTATATCTTGAGAGAATTTGAATAGTTCAAATTCATATTGGGAATTAAGTTAATTGTATGAGATACAAATTAATATAATGTATAATGATACATTAAAATATAAAGTCTAATTTGAAATTAAACTTTATTATTATGAGAGAAATAAATATTTGAAGAAGTTCAAATATCAATATGAATTTGATTCATATTAAATTTATAGGATATAAGAGAATTGGAAGGAGTTCCAATTTTAATATGAATTTGATTCATATTATAGAATTAATTAATTGAAGGCCTGAAATTAAATATATGATATTTAATTGGGTAATTAATTAATTAACTAATAGAAGGTCTGAAATTAAATATATGATATTTAATTGGTGATTAATTAATTTAAAGAATTAATTAATTGGAAATTAATCAATTATGAAAATGATTAATTACTTATGGAAGTAATTAATCATTTATGGAAATGATTTAATCATTTATGGAAGTGATCAATCATTTATGGAAGTGATCAATCATTTATGGAAAAGATTAATCAATTATGGAATTGATTGGTTATGGAATTGATTAATTATGGAAAAGATTAAATCAATTATGGAAATAATTGATTTTAAATGAATATTTTATTCATGGCCTTTCTCCTATAAATAGAACACTAACCCTAGGGTTTATGTGACACAACATATGGCCACCATAAGGCCCTCTCATATTCTCTCAACTCAAGAACTCTCGGGAGAATTTTCTCTCTAGAGTTTTTCCCATTCAAGATTAGGTAGTCCCACAACTACATTCCTAATCTCAGAGTTATAGCGGGGAAGATCAAATGGTGGTGTTCTTCGTTGGTGCAGAGCAATCAAGAATCATTCTTGAAGTATTCAGAGTCGTCAACGGAGGTATATTTTTCACCGATTAACCTTTTGCCAATGCATTGGTATTTTGTAGAACAAAATTGATTTACGAACGGTCCAATTGCTTCCGCTGTAACGGAATTGGGAATTCCAATCCTTTAGGTTTATCTGTCTTTCTTCGATGGTGATAGAAGCATCCCCAGGCTGCATCTTATGGTCGAATCAGATTCAGCGGAAGTTATGAACGTATCAACGGATCATCGGATGACCTATCAGAATTGTACCAACCCGACTTCTTACAAGAGTCTTTTCGGGACTGTTACGACATGCATGCTTTGGAGGCCTTTTTAAATAAAATCATTTTATAACATAAACACTAATTTAAGTAAAAACGTAAAAAAAAAAAACAAAAAACAAAACTTTTATTCGGGATCCCTGAGTTTAAAGGTTTAAAATATTCTTAAATAATTTCCAAACTATAACATACATGGCCTCTAAAAATTTCTCAATCAATTTACAAATCAAAATAAAGTAAAGCGAAGTTCTTAAAGCATAAGAAAATAAAATATGAAGTCAAAATTTTCCCATGGTTGCCTGACGGATTCTCATCAGTCACCTTGAACCTACCATTGCCTTTACCTGAAAGAAAACATTTTAGAAAAGAATGAGCATTTAAAATACTCAGTAAGTGACCTCATTGTTGAAGTTGGGTCACGCTTATGCACGTTTTATAAATCAACAACAAACATATTTTTGGTGGCTCTAAATTTTATTTTAAACTTATTAACTATGGGATATACATCAATTTCATGCATATCCTAGACACATCAATTTCATGTGTCACCTACGAAGGTCGTCAATTTCACGAACCCTGACTTAGGTACATCAATTTCATGTCCCTAAGTCCTGTGTAGGCATCTCTTTAAATACATCAATTTCATGTACACTTTCAAAATTTAAGAAAACTTATAATTCATTGAAACTCATACATATTACAAAATTTTTGAGAGACCACCAACTCAAGGATTTCAAAACTCAACATTTGCAAACATAAATAATAAATTTCATGCTATCAATATTTTTTTCGTAAACGTAAACATAATCAAACAATTCATAGAAACACATGAATTTTGGAAAATCAAACACGCGCTCCAAAATAAAAAGTTCAACAATAAAGTCACTTACTTTGGCTTATTAAAATCTTGGTTTCAATTCCCAACAATTCCAGCAAAGGCCAACCTCGACCTTAATTAATTGATCGATTACTAAGGCTTGCTTGTCGGTTCTATATTCAATCCAATTTAGATTGTTTCGAGTTCTATTTACTTGAGGGACCTTAAATCAAAAACTAAACTTTAATGGGTATGCAATTAAATCATAGAGCTTAGTATAGACTCATGAAAGCTTGCTGGAAATTGCTTACCCAAGGCCAAAATCGTCAAAAGAAAGAAGAGAAACGTGTTAAAAACTTGCTGAACAGGTTCTTAATTTGCTCCAACTTTGACGATTCACATTCCGATCGATGTGGGTACCTTGAAAAAAGAAAAGCTACATTGATGAGTACTTGATTAAAAGCGATAAACAACCAATACGACCCTCAATCCAACTTACCCAATGATGAACACGCTCAAAAACCGGTTGAAAATGCCCCAAACTTCGCTGCTCACGCCGAACTGAGACAGAACGGCTAAACATAGTTAAAGACGAGTGGGTGTTCGATTAAATGAATTAAACAATCACTATGACCCTTGATTTCACTTACCCACGCCAAAAGCTCGTTGAAAATGCTAAAAATCGACCAAAAACCTCTGTTATTCGCGCCAACTGCTGCTGCCATGCTCAACCCACGAAACTCTACTACCGTCCACCTTCGCTGGCGACCGCCTGCTGCAGCCGTGCGAAAACGCGAGAGGGAGGAACGCCGCCACGACCTGCTGTACCAACCGAAGAGAAAAACGGAAGAGATCGGGCGAGATGCAAAGACAAAACTAGCTGGTCGTTGAGCATTTGCTGTCATCGGAGTGCGTCTGGGCCGTCGCTGGGTATTCTCCTCCGATGATCTGCACGCCGGAGAGGAAGGCGGCGACCGACTGGATCTTGAGAAGAAGAAGTTTTGAAGGAGTTGCTGAAAAAAAAAACTCAAGAAGATAGGAGGGAAAAGCTGAAAATCGTGAATGGAGAGGGAGAAGAAGATGAAATTGGCTAAATCCTTGGGCTGCATGCAAGCTAGGGCTTATATCCTCTTTTCTTCAACTTTTCCCCTTAATTGAAAAAATGTCATTCAAGCCCTAAATATTGAAAATCCACCAAAATCTATCTTTTAAATTCTTTCTCTAGCTTCTAATTAGCAAAATTGAATCAAATCAATTTAAACTAATGATATTATGCTTTACCTTGAATTATTGATGTTACAAGAATTATCCCTCTTTGTGAGTGAAATTGAGATCCGTAGGCAAGAAGGGAGTTTCTCCTTTAAATGCTCGAGGTTGAGCAATATTTTGGCCCACTATGTGGCTAGGGCATGTACCATTCATGATGATTTTGTATATTATTTTGGATTTGCTTCCTCTTTGTTGCAGTAAGAGGTTATGGAGTTGGGGATGAGAGGATCCCTTTGTGGCTGAAGGCAGTTATTGCTAAGACTCTGATTGTTGATTGATTCTTCTTTAATGAATATTTTCTTCAAGGGGGGGGGGGGATTGTGGTAAATGACCAGGGGAAAAAACTCTGTTTGTTTTATGGCTAAAATAGTTTCGAATTTGGAGGGATGGCTACCGTGAATTAAGGAACAAAAGAACCGATTCTTTTTTTCTCATTTTACCCCTAGTGTATACTGTTATTTACAGCACTGCCCAACCCAACTACCAATATTCAGTTTTTTAAAAAAATCAACGTAAGATTTTTCTCAACCGAAAAATCTTAAAGTCATGTGGTTTTACCTCAATATTTGTTAAAAAGGAAAAAAAAAAAAACTAATTGTGTCCTATATGTTCTCAGTCCCAATAAAACTTTTTCTACATTCTCACTCATCTCTTCACGATCAACATTCCAATCTTTGCCTACAATCCAGAATTCAAATTTCATCTCCACTATCTTTGCACCACTAGAATTTTTTTCAATAATGGCTCCCCATTGAGTTTTGATCCTATACGATAGCGTTTGGACACTGATTCCGTCACAGACCTTATTAGACTTGATGCTCGAAAGAAAATTTCACAGATCTACCTCTTCAATAATGATGAAGACAAGTTTCAGATTATAAGCTTTTCTGATAATAAAGATCTTGTCTGGATGTTCGCTAGGGTATGTAACAGGATGTACCACGATTGTTGTCTTGTCATATATGTTAAAAGTGTGGATACTAGTATCCGTAGGGATGGTGCAAGCCTGGATTCAATGGAAAATACAAGCAACAGATGGAAGATTTCATGTAAGTGTACATATCAACACAATACAGTGACTATGCTGTCATTGTGGATGTTGAACCGGTAGATACCAATATACACAGAGGCAATGTTGGACCGAATCCACTAAGGAGAATGCAACTCAGAGAAGGATAATGTTGGTTTCTTTAATTCAGTGGTAAGTTTAATTATTGTATTAACTATATGTATATATACTCTTATGTACATAGAGATTTTAGAAATATATACCCTTATCCATATGCAAGCGATTGATAGGGTAATTGAGTATGATGTTTGTTTGTATATACACATATATTAATATATATTGTTGTACTTATTGTGTTTTTGTACATAATTACTTATGTGTTTCTATGTATATACTATTATACACACATAAGTATTAAGTGATTTTGTACGAAAAAAGTATATTAACAGTTCAACATAAGTTTTTTTAGGATTAAGAATTTAGATTTTTTGTTTAAATGATGTTAATTATGGTTTTAGATTTAATGCAAGGTTGTTAAATCTTGTTCATGTCAAATTCGGTTTCTCCCCTCTTTAAGATGCTCCTTTTTTTTTTTTTTTTTGCTTCTCCCCTCCTTAAAATGTTCCTTCTTTATTTTGATTTAGTTTGTTAGATTCATGTTAAAGTTAGATTGTCTTTCCTTCTAATTATGTTCCACAATTGTAGATTGCATTTCTCTTTATAAAAAGTGGTTAGACTTAGTCTATTTTAATTAGAAATTTATTAATTAAAATCACGTTTAGCCATTTATTTAATTTCTAAACATGTTTAGCCATTTTTTAAATCCCCTATTAAATGTAGCCATTTTTCTTGTTACCAAAGAAACCCTCCCTCCCCCATTTTCGAACTAAAAGATAAATCATAAGCTAATTTTAACCTTCCTAATCGAGAGAATATATTTAAAATTATATATACTAAAAATGTAATAGATTAAATCGAAACTTTTTAGATGAAATAAAAATAAATAAAAAGGGGTTCAACTCATGCATTACTAAAGCATATGCTTAATAAAAAAAGTATATAATAAATAGATAAGTAATGGTTGTTGGAGGAAAGGATCCAAGAAAAGAATATCCTGAAAATGCTGAGGTGAGATTAAGTGCAGATATTTAGTCATGGGAAGCGATGAAAGCAATCCAACGGCTAGAATTGAAAGGGAGGTGGGGGCCCACGAATGGTTTTAAGTTCCCATAGTTGGAAAGAAAAAAAAAAAAAAAGCATATCCAATCCATATCCTATGAGTCCAAAATTTGGAACATGAGAAAATATATTCCCGTGTTTTGGGGGTTTTCATAGTTTCTTTTTAAAGAAGAAAAGTTTGTTTAGTCAAAGTCGTACCGTTATATTTTATAATTTTGATTATTGACCATAGATGTTGTTTCAAGGAAGATTCCTCGAATCTTCCCTTGCCTCTATTTTTTTCTTTATTCTCACCCGCTGTTCACTCACCATCACCACCCATTTTCTCAAAATTAATCCTAGATAATACAGATAATACTTTAAAACAACGACAGACCTACGTGAGGTCGGGGGTTCGAGCCCCCTTCAACTTTTAAATATATTATATTTTTAACATAAGTTGTAAATGATAAACATTTTATTCGCATGCCTTATTGGCTTAAGCCCCTCTTGATATTTGAGTCTTTGGTTCAACCCTGGTTGAGCATGCGGATTTTGCCCTTTTTACCTTTCCTCTTTTTCATTTCTTTTTTGTTTTTCTTTCTTTTTTTCGTTTTTCTTTTCATTTTCTTTTTCCATTTTTCTCCGCCTCTTTTGTTACCCCCCTACATTTTTCTCTTTTTTTTTCTCCGTTTTTCTTTTTATTTTTTTTTAAGTGATGTTTGTAATATATAACCAATTTAATATTAAAATATACGAATTGATATTATCACATATCAATATGTTAAATTATTTAGTTAAAATATCACTTTGGTTCTTGTAATTTAGGTTCTGTGTCATTTTAATACTTATTTTCAAATGTTCAATTTTAGTCCATGTACTTTCAATAAAGCTTAAAATTATTCCTATAGTGAGTTTATTATTAATTTTCAAAAAAAAAAGAAAAGAAAAGAAAAAAACATTGATCTCTAGAGTGTTTCTTCAATATTAGAAATATTTTCACATTGTGCCTCTTAACATATCGAAACTATTATTAAATAACTTTAAATTTACGACTGTGACCAACTTTTAGTTTTATTAAAAGTATAGGAACTAAAATCGAACATTTGAAAATAAAGGGACCAAAATGGAACAAAATCCAGTAAAGGGTCCAAGATGCTATTTTAACCAAATTATTTCTATATAGCCCCCCTCACATAAAGTTCTGGATCCGCCACTGCTTTAAAATATCTTTTTGGTACTTGTGTACATATTTTATATCAGATAAGCAAGCTATATTCATATTGACAATTTTAAGTACAAATTCTAAATTTCAACATTTTGAAAGTATGGAAACTAAAATAGATAACCAAAATGATATTTTAATCAATTTAATATATTCACTTAATACCATTACGAGACAAACACACAATCTCTGTAATTCACGAATGTTATTGATTTTTTAAAAATTTGTTGAGAGACTAAAATGATTCAAGGTTCAAAGTTGTTTTATAATTTCATACGGGGAGAAATCATTTTTGCCTTAACTTTGCAAATTGGGTCGATTTTAATTTTTACTCTAAAATTTCAATTTTATGGGGTGGGAAGTATCAAGTATGGCAATTTTTATCTTTTATTACACTTCTATCTAATTTTTTTTTTTTAGTTCAACAATATTTGGAGGTGGGAGAATTTGAATCTCAAACCTCTTGGTCGAGGGTACATGTAACGCCCCAGGATTTTATAAGCTATCCTAGCGACATTACTAACTCTTAAACCAAAACTAATCGAGTGCACCGAAAATTTTGGCAGCATAACGACATTCATAGGACTAACCCAAAATTTTAAACACCTGCTAGAACAAAAACTACACTTCTAAACAATATGTTCAACTGCACCACCATACTACAACGCAACAAAACTCCTCAGAACAAGTTGCGAGTCAGGTCTCGCATTATCAACTACTATCTAACCAGGAACACGAGTTTAACAAAGCTTATAACGTTAGTTCATTCGAAACAAACTTAATGATTAACAACTAAATGAATAGATAGAGTTCTTTAAAACAAACACAACTAGACCTAGAGTTTAACAAGAATGATCCGAACTAAACCTAACAGGACAACAGCTGTCCAACCAAGTTAAACAACAAGCTATCCAACACGAAAATAAAATGGAAAACAGCACAGACTAGCTACGGTCCTTCCTCATATGCCTCCTCTGCATCACCATGGTCCACGCAGTCTTCATAACCTGCAAAATCTGGTAGTTGGGGGGAGAGAGAGGGGAGGGGGTCAGTACACTAAGGTACTGGTAAGCAGCCCCTACCTGAGAAGCCATCAAACAACATGCTTTCCATGCGCAAACAACGTGCTTCTTAAAGCGGTAAACACAACGACATGCTCAAAAGCTAGTAAAGCGAATGACTCTCCTAAGCCATAACTCATGCATCTCTCTATACAACTCGCTAACCACTCAAGCTCCACGAGCTCACTTAAGGCTCATATTTAGCCCTCACATGGCTCTCCAAGACTGATCCTTCGAGTCGCACTGTCCCCTGACCATTTGTACCCAGGGCCATAATGCTCTCTACGGAGCTCGACGTTCGACCCTTGACCATTTGTACCCAAGGCCTCGAACTGTGCATCGCCCCTTGACCATTTGTACCCAAGGCCTCGAACTGTGCATCGCCCCTTAACCATTTGTACCCAAGACGCACCAATGACTTAGCAAAGTATTGGCCTTTCCCCAGGCGCCCAACACTTGCTTTCTAGACTCATCACACCGACCCTTGACCATTTGTACCCAAGGCCTCGATGCTCCTCTTAAAACCAATGGTGGCATGCCACCCCTCGACCATTTGTACCTGAGGCGCACTGACATTCACCCATCTTTCCTTTCTTTCACATTTAGGTCCCTGACCTCTATCTCACATCTATCTAGAATGCATATGCTCTGCAACATGCTTCTAGACTCATGTACTATGCCCACAAAGCATAAACATACAACAACATGCTCTCGACTCATGTTTAACTCATGAATGCATAGCAGAACCAACATGCTTTACAACCAATCATCATGCAACAACAGTTCATGTTTTTCAAAGATTTCATATATATGCATATATATTCAGAGAGACAAGAAACAAGAGAACAGTTATAAAGCGAGTAAACAATCAACATGTATCACGCAGTCAAACAGACTTCATCAGATAAGAACTACTTACCTATAAGCGCTCCTAAGTGAACCTAACAACCAACAGGACGAACCGGAAGAGCCTAAGGAGCCCGAACTACAACCAACAATTTCTAAGGGTTAGGAAATAATTTAAAGCACCTAGAAGACTTAATAAAGGAACTAGAGGTGCTGGAATTTACCGTTCAGCGTCTGATTAACCTCGAACACGTGTTGTCCAGCAACCAAAGAGACTTAAAACAACCTATTTAGAGACCCTAGACACTGGGTGTTCGAGTTTAAGGCTCAACGGACGATGGGTCACAAGACAAGGATGATTTCGAACCCAAGACGACTCCGTGCAGCGCTGAAAAACAAGAAGTCAACCACGAAACCCAATTTAAACACCGAACAAGAGTGGGTAAACTTATATCGAGCTTAATAAATCATGGGTAACGTTGAGAGCTTACAGAAAGAGCCTAAACACACCGAAACGATCCTTAAATCAGCCCGAACGCGCCTAAAATGCCAGAACAACGAACATTCTGCCTTCTACCCACGAGTCTAGCCGAAAACAAGAGGAAGAAGAGGGGATTAGCACGCTGCTCGCTGTATTCGAATGAAATAGGAGGAAAAGAGAAATCTTGGGCGCGAACAAAGGGAAAAATTCGAGACCCACCTACTAAGACCAACGGAAACGCGCGCAAGGGAGGGAGACGACCTTTACACGCTGCTGGCCGTGGGTTACCTGCCGGAGGAGAAGAGAAAACGAGCGAGAAGACGACTTGCGGCTTTCCCGAAAACTGCCGCTACGGCCGCAGACACCTGTTGTGCGTGCAGATGAAGAACACGAGAGGGAGAGATTCCGGAGAAGAAGCCCACGTCTGCATCTCCAAGCGCGAAAAGAAACTGGGTTTTCAGGGGCGGCTGGAGGCTTCAAGTGCGAGGAAGAAGAAGGATTTTGGGGGGGGGGGGGGTTTCACGGCTGATTCCACGAAAAAGAGAGAGAAGATGTTTATTTTTGTTTTAGGGCTTACCTTCTTTTTATTGTTCCTTTTCTTAAATCAAAATAAATGACCTAAGCCTCATATTTAAAGACCCAATTAAGGTCTTTAAAAAACCCAAATCAAGTCTTAATAAATCTATAAGGACCTAAGCCAATTTTTAATTTAAATACCAAAGGAGAAAAGAAACTCTTGACTTAAAAAGGATTAACCCACTCCAAGCAACCACCAAAAATAAATAACTTAGAACAGCCAAACAGGAACTAGAACTCCGAATTAAATTATAATCTAACAGAGTTATTCGTACCTGAAAATGCGGGGCGTTACTGGTTGTTTGTCAGTATGCTTTATAAATTAATAAAGTTTTGTCGTAGATATTAATCAATCCAAGTATAAATTGACAAAATCAAGTAATACCTGGTGAGTCCAGGGTCGAATCCACAGGGAAGGGTATTTGCAAAGTTTTTAACAATATTTACTGACCTAAACTCAAAACGTGTAATATTATATAAAAGCATAAATAATGAAGTTGGTAGGATTGAAAAATAAAACTTGTAGAAAGCTCATGCGATAAGAGTGAAAAGAAAGTATAACAAGGAATGGTATCAAGGTTGTTGCGGTTGCAACCTCATGCGTTTATAAGAACCTTGTAGCGCATACTTTGATTATTTGATCCATTAATGCCTAAGTGAGAAAAAATCATAAGTTTCCCTTCCGGTACTCCTTCTGCGTTTGGCATAAAAACTGAGTCCCTAGTTCTCTGTTTATAAGAACCTCTGTTGCATAAAAACTGAGTCCCTAGTTTCGGTACTCCTTCTGCATTTGGCATAAAAACGCAAGTCTACTCTGAATCACAGTTCTCTGTGATTTCTCTTTCTCCTTGATCTTCGTCCTCTACTCTCGTCCCTTAATTCTTCTCAATCTGAGTCCCTAGTTCTTGAGCAGGTGGCTTCTATTTATAGGCGAAGGAAGCTAACTTCTCTAAGTAATTGGCCACTTGCTTCAGACATCATTAGCCAACTTGTAACTTTTCAGCCCGTTTTCTGCCCACTTGCGTTGGTTATATCAGTTGTTGTCAGTGCTGTCTTTTCATCCATCTTGTGTGTCTCTTGATCGTCTTGGGATGTGTGCCTGCGCTGAGAATAAACTTTGGAAAACAACTGAATTAGTTGCGTTAGCACCCTATATTTTATAATTTCTCACCGCATACATGAATATAGTTCCTCGCATAGAATCATTACATTTTCCTTTCTTTTTGCACTGAAGTAACGCATCATTGTTTCTTTTGACCTTGTTTTAGCTTAAGTTTAAATGATAAATAACTTGCTTTTCGCAAGTTATCAGTTACAGTACATACCAATTATCACCAAATTAAAATACTATTCTCGTCCTTGTGCTTTGAATAAAACTTAAAATTAGTTCTTATCGTCCGTTTGAGATGTTGATTTTTTTTCTTTTTTTCTTTTTTTTTTTATCAAAATTGGTTAAATAATCATAATAATTTTCATGCAAGAAAAGACACAATGTGATCATATTTCCAAAATTTATAGAGGGAATGCTAACAAAAACTTTTTTTATGTAGAAAAGTTAACTATAAATCAATAATATGGACACATTTTAAATTGTATTCAAATTACATGGATTAAAATTGAACATTTGAAAGTATAGACACTAAAATGGAATGAAACTCAAAGTACAAGCTAAGGACCAAAATGGTATTTTAAATGCAAAAGAGAAAAAGTTCTTCTATATGCCTAATGGATTACAAACAGAGGTTTCATATGAAATTGATGGCATAGAGAAAACACTAGAGTATCTTGATTTTTGTTGAGAAACTGGATGAGTTTTGAGAGATTTATTCAATACTCAGCTTTATGCCTCAATAGGCTAATGTTTGGATGTAATTAGAAGTCTAATCTATATCTACACTATATATAAAAGGGGCTAAGATGGAAGAATCTCAGCCTTCCTATTTTACCCTTACATTTTTAATACATTCCAATTTTGCCCTTCTATGATGGGACATAACTCTTCAAGTTGAGGTGTCCGTTGAGAGAAGAAATGTTGAATAGTTGCAATGTATACTGGTAGGACATGTCTGTTCAAATGGAGATGTGGTTGGTTATTTGATTTTACTTAAAGATTGTATATGAAATCACAATAAATTTCTTTCTTGAAAAATTGTGGTTTGAAACCAAAAGTTAAAATTATTAGAAATTGCACTACTTTCTTCGTTCTTCATTCATAATAGAATTATGCTTCTTTCAACGTGTAAAAGTTGTAAATACTTTACTATAAAATTGAAGATTGCAATTACTTTTTGTTTTTTACTATCGTGTATGTTTCCCAAAACACACTGCACTTTATCTTTGTGTAAAATTCACTTCATCTTGGAATTCTGATGAAATATTCTTTTTTCAGTTGCATGAAATTTCATATTGACATTTTCTTTTTTATTATTGATTTTACTGGTTGGGTTTGTGGTTTGATGAATTTTATACTATTTGTAAGTGATTGTTATATGATTAACTTTTTCTTTGACATGCATATTCACCTAGATCAACTGTAGCAGTTTATGACTATAATTGGTTCAAGGTACGTCAATGAACTCTGTTATAGGTAATTTTGGACCACACTGACGAACAAGGAGCTGACGAGGACAATCGGGCAAAGGTAGGACCAGAAAACCGACCCAGAGGAAGACCGTACCAAAGGGTCGGGCCACGGCCTCGGCCTTTAGCCGAGGGCGAGCATAATGGTCGGCCCGCTTGCGCGGGTCGGGCTCGGTCACCTCCTTTCGGCCCCTGATGCCCCAGATCGCCCCGGTTCCGCCTGGTTCGTCTCGAAACACCTCTGAATTCCTAAAAATCCTAGGAGGAGAAACAGGTATAAAAACCTATCTTCATCACTGAAGAAGGGTTCGAAAAGCTTTACTCTCGACTTCTCCCTTTACTTTCTAGTGCCTCCTCTGTTTTCTGACTTAGGCATCGGAGGCGGTGTGGCCAACACCACACCGGTGTGCAGCGGTTTTTGCTGGTTTTGCAGGTCACGTCTTTCCTAGCTTCTATAAATTCACTGTTGGTGTCACGTGAAGGTGAGGTGAGTCCTCTGTCCGGATTTTGGCATCAACAAACTCTTTTTTAACTTTCCTTTTAAGTTAACTCCCTAAAATATGCCATCAAGATCATGTTATATGTGCAGTTGTTTATCATTTTAAGAGAAGACTAACCTTGTGTGTGGAAAGAGAATCAACTAAGAAAATGAAGAGAAAAGAGAACAAAAGAAGAAAGAGAGAATAAGAAAAAAAATTTTGTCGCACTCAATCGATGGTTGTCAGTGGCAGGTTGGGTGGTGTTAAAGAAGGGTGCTGGTGTTGGTGAAGAAAAAGAAGAGAGAAGAAATAATAAATTTTATTTTAAAAATTATTGTCACATCAGTAATCCATTAGTTATTAACAGAAAATTGGACGGAGGGACCAAAATGAAACAAAATCCAAATCTCAAGGGCTAAATTGTTGAGCTTGAAAACTTAGGGACCAAAATGAAACCTAACTTAAACCCGAGGAACTAAAAGTGTATTTTTCCCAAAATACTATTATGTTTCATAAAATATTCACATAAATAGTAAAATTATAATTTCATAGTCTATGGATAAAAAAAATTTAATGTTTTTCTTTCTTTACTGAAAAAAATTATAAATGAAATATTTACTATTTAAACTAAATAAAAAATATATTCATTCAACATTTAAATTTCACCATGAAAATTTATTTTCTAAAAATTTTTAACCACGTGCATCACACATGTCTTTTAACTAGGTATATATAAATGGGGTTAAGAGGGGAAAATCTTTTGTTTCCTCTTTTGTCCTTACTTTTTAAATAAATTCATATTTTACCCTTTGCTGATGGGACACGACTCTTTGAGTGTAAGTGTTCGTTGAGTCTAATAGATGCAATTAATGTCAACGGGATACAACTATTCATGTACAGATGGTTACACATTGAATCGATGCATCCGTTCGTGTATAGGTGTGACCCATGTATAAAAAGATAATATATAATTGTCAAAATGTTAAACTATATGAAAATTTGTCCAATAGATACAATTGATATCGATGGGATGCGACTGTTCATATGGTGATGGTTACACATTGAATTGATGCATCCATTTGTGTATAGGTGCGATCTACGTATAAAAAGAAAATATATAATTGACAAAATGTCAAACTTACTGTTATAAATTAATTTTGCAAATAAACAATTAATTGTTAGTAGAATTTCATTTTGTTTTATTTTTATTTTTATTTTTTATAAGGTAATTATTAAACTTACTGTCAAAGTTTAAATTAAAAAATATTGTGCAATGTACGTGTGTGCTACTACCATTATGTATTCATGCTATATAATAAGAAATCCTTTATTTTTATGACTAACTTGTAAAAGTTTATGCTAATTAAAACAAAAGTTATATGGTATTTGTTTATTACATTACATATACTAAAAAAAACTACTATTTTCTCTTATCTTAATTTAAGACTAAAATTCCACATGTTACTTGACTAGTATAGTATAAATATTGCAATACTTACCTAAGTCTAAGGTTCAATTTGATAAAATTGAAAATTTAGAGTAAAATTAACTAACCTAGTCAACTTTAAGGATAAAAGTTTACTAACCTAGACAACTTCAAGGATAAATTTTGATTTTCTTTTCTACGGAGCACCGGATCTCGAGTGGGGATTCTTCAAACCCAACCTCAATTCACCAAACTAAAGAAAGAGGTAGGAAGATGAATTAAAAATTCTTTTTTTTTTTGTTTGACAACGAATTAAAAATTCTCGTTGTCATCTCTATTCATGAGTTGTATCACCAAATCATAAGTTGGAGGATGAGTCATATATGGCTAATGGACTCTGGAAAATTATTAGGTGTTCTCGGTGCAATGAGACCCTGTTTTTAAAACCGTCGGATGTAAATTTACAAATTTGCCTGTCCCCTAATAATCATTGGATACAAAATCGAGGTACTTTTGCTATTTCTCTCTCTTACATCCAACGGTACAAAATTACGAGTCTCATTGCACCAGGAGCACCTATAAATTTCTCATACATTAGGTAATTTCAAATTAAACTCGAAGTAATGAATTTTTTTGTCTTCACAAAAACATACTCAGCGTCATTCTACACATAATTTCCTCCCATATGTAGAGTTGCCATAAATTTAGCTTCCGTATCATCCCAAAATATTGTTTAAAAAAAATGAAAAACACATAAGAAGAATCTAAAAAGGATCGTTACCAATATCATAAAATAAAATATCTGTAAAAATCCAAAGGAAATTGTTACCAACTAGGAGAAATCATTAATTTACAACTTTTTTTGACAAAAATTTACAACTTTTTTTTTAGACAAAAATATACAACTTCTTGAAATCAAGGAATTGACTGATTACATTTTCAAGTTATTCGTGAAACTAAGAGTTCCATTAAAAGGGCAGACATAAGAATTTGTTCTAATATTCTAAGTACCAATGGCAAGAAATCTCAGAAGGTTGTAAGCAAAGGATGTCCATTTAACGAAATAAATAAAGTCAGCCATATGAATATATCTCTATTGATTTAAAATATATCTATATATCTTGAAAGTCATTTCTACATAGTTGAAAAAAAAAATTGAACTAGATATAGGGTGTGTTTGGTGTTGATTTTGGGGAGGTTTGAAGTGATTAAAAAAGAATCTTAACCGTTTCTAGCGTTTGGTAAAACATATTATAAATTAATTTTTATAAAAGTACTTTTTCAACTACGTTGATTTGAAAAATCCAAAATTTGTAGTTTTTCAGTTTAGCTTCTCTAAAAATCTAATTTGTAACTAACTATTTATCTTTCTCTACACGTTGTTGATACGTGATTCATGTCAATCATTTTTTTTAATTAAGTTAAATATTTTTATTATATTATCTTATACTCAATTGAAATTACTTGTTTTTATTTTTATTTAAATTGAAATGATATTTTTCCAATACAAGTGACAAATTATATTTCTTAATAAAATATAAAAATATCTTAGATCAAACATAACATTATATTTTAAATCATATGAAATTTAAAATAATTATTTTATATGTTTCAAAAAAATAATTATCGTATAATAATTTTGAAATTATCTTATAAAACTTTGAAATTAAATATCAACATTAAATTTATTTATTGAAAAAATATAGTTAAGTTGTAACAATTTATAATTTTAATTTACCAAACACCTCAACTTGCTTTTTCATCTATAAAACTAAAGTTTACCAAACACATTTACTTTATAGTACAACTGATTTTCTTAAAAGCAAAGTTAACAACAATTATTTTAGAAGCTACAACAACCTCAAACTAAGGGTGTGTTTGGTTTAACTTTTGAAGTGTTTAATTTTAAAAATAAATCATTTTGAAAAAATTTCTAGTGTTTGGCAACCACTAAACATGACTTATTAGAAAATGAGATTGATAAATAAACCATTTTGAGACAAACACTTGAAACCAACTTTTTAAAAAAGACTTCTTAAGTAAACAATAACTTGTGTATAAAAACATTTGTGAGGAAATGCAACCAAACATATGAGTGTTTAAATTCTAAACAATTTTTATATAAAATGTTTTTAAAAAAATGCATTCTTTAAAAACAATTAAATTAAAATGTATTCCAAACGGACCCTAAGTCATAATATTAATACCTTCCAAAGTTTAAATCTTCTCTTATTCATTTGAATTATAATATTTAAAAAAAAAACAAAATCAATTTTTGAAGTGTAACAAAACTTAAAGTTAGTTTAGGTCCCGTTTGATAACCATTTGGTTTTTTAAAATTAAGCTTAAAAACATTACTTTTGTCTATAAGTTTCTTTGTTTTGTTACCTACTTCCTTCTCATGTTTTCAAAAACCAACTCAATTTTTGAAAACTAGAAAAAGTAGTTTTCAAAAACTTGTTTTTGTTTTTTGGATTTGGCTAGGAACTCTAGTGTGTCTTTGACAAAGATGAAAATTATTGTAAGGAAATTGGATGAAAACAAATATAATTTTAAAAAACAAAAAACCAAAAACCAAATGGTTATCAAACGGGGCCTAAATTAACTTATAATTAAGTTATTAAAATCCAAAAATTTTTAAAAATTCATTCAATTACATACATCAGTATAAAAACATAAAATTATCACAACTACATCATATCAGAGGCAAAAATTAAAATATGGGAAAATTACACAACCCATCCTTGAACTATGAAATTTGTTACGATCACACCCTTGGAATTTTGATTTGATCATTCAACCCGTGTACTTTGTGAAGTGTTGCAACCAATCCCTTATACTTTGTTAAGTGTTGCAATCAATTCCTTTTATTCGTTGTATATATTAGAAAATAAACAGAGGGTTTATTGCAACACTTAAAAAAGTATACGACTGGTTGCAACACTTAATAAACTATGGAGGGCTGATTGATCAAATTATAAATTCATGGGTGTGATTGCAACACTTAAGAAAATACAAGGGGTTGATTGATCAAATTAAAAGTTTAAGGGTGTGATTGCAACAAACTCCATAATTCTGGGGTGGTTTGTGTAATTTTTGCTTAAAATATTGATATTGATGGAAATGTCAAGATCTCAATTTTATGAAAATGTCGATGAAAATACTAACAAAATGTCAATATTGATAGATATTTTCTGGAAAAATATTTAAAATAAAAATTCAAAAAAATATTTACATTAATAAATAAATGTTTTAAAATTTTAAAATAAGTTAAAATACCTTTTATAAATATTATCTTTCACATCAGTTACATTTTGTTGTTATTTTATTTATAATTTTTTCGATTTTTTACGATATAATGGAAATTTAAATTTATCCCTCATGTTGATGTGGAATCCATGAACATGTGAAATGTCTCATTGAAATGTCGACATGTCCGATGAACATTTTTTTAGGCTTTTGCCAAACTTTCATCCATTTGCCTAAAAGTTCAACAAGATTGGTTTCACTATGGAAACGTAGAGACCTCAATTCTATGGAAATGTCAATGGAAACATTGATAAAATGTCGATGTCGACAGATATTTGTGAAAAAATATTTTAAACAAACAAATAAAAAAATATTTTAAAATTTTAAAATCAATTAAAATACTTATTATTAGTATTATCTTCATATTATTTACATTTCGTTACTATTTTCTTTATATTTGATCGATTTCTTCTCGGTATAATGGAAACATCGATTTACCTCTCATATTGATGTTGAATCCATAGAGATAAAGAAATATCGATTGAAATGTCAACACGTCAACAAAAATTTAGTACATTACTTAATAGTAAGATATCCTTACTCTTTTATGAGAAGTCTTAGATTTAAATTCTTGCACAATAAGTATTTATTGCATGACATTCTATATTAAAAAAAGTAATACAAAAATTTAGTGACCAAAATACTTTATATATATATATATATATATATATATATATATATATATATAAACTAGATTAAATGCTAAGTTCATGTTAAGTACCTAATGTTTTGATATTTATTTTCACAATTTAGTTCTCGTTGATGGTCAAATTTCGCTTAGGAATTTGCCCTTCGCTCCACGTGAAGATCAACAGTGAATTTGTAGGAGAGCGGGAAAGACGTGACCTGCGAGACGAACAAACGCTGCACACCGGTGTGGTGTAGACCACACACGCTCCGATGCTTAAGTTAGCTTTTGCCGAAAAACACGTAGAATGTATTTAGGGGCTGATTTTTCATACCTGTGCGTGTGCATCATCTCCCTTTTTTATAGATTTTTGGTAGGGTTTCAGTCGGTGTCCGCCCCCAGAGGGGTTTCCCGGGCCTTTGGCAGGCCGAGGCCGACCACATCCTCGGCCTCTCCCTTGGGTCGAGGCCGAGGGTCTTGGTTTTGGGCTGGAAAGAGTTCCGACCCTTTGTCTTGCTGACTCAGCTTCTTTTGTCTTCAGGTCCGATGAGTTTGGGCCTCCCTGCATGAAATATTATTGGCTAATTTTTGCCCATAACATTAATCCCCCACTCTCTATTGGAGTTCATGGACTTTCTTTGGGCTTCAATGGAGAGTAACAATTAATAAAAATTTCATCAGCAATAAAAAATGGTTGAAGAAAACAAAAATCTCTTCTGTCTCCTATTACCAGACAAGTAACCATTTGGTTTGGAATTGAAGATACAACCGTTCAGTTGTGATTTCGTGGGGCACAAAAAGTTGAATTATTGCCATAAGTTTCAAAAAGAAACTTTCCAGTTGGTTGGGAACTAACCTCGAAACTAGGAAGATAGGAATCTGGTTGGAATCTTGTTAGCAAACAAGACAAAGGGGAAGAGGACAAAAAGGGGGTTGGGTCGTGGCAAGCCTAGCTTGCCTTGTCCCATCCTCTTGTTTTTTTTTTTTTTTTGAATCCGAAACTTGAAATTCTTTTCAGATTTCCCTCCATTTTTGGCTCTATAAATAGCCCCCTTCATTCACCACACTTCTACTCACCACCTTCCTCTCTCTTCTTCTATATTCTCTCTAAGGTAGTCTTCATCTTGTGCCAATTTATTCTCTTCTCTATTTACTTTCAGTTATTTCTCCTGTGTCATGGCAAGTGAAGAGTATATGCACTCTGAGTTTTATTCGGAGACCGGTTCAAGTTTTTATGATGAATCCTCCTTCTCAGAGGAAGATGGTGCTAAAGAAGCTGAGGATGTCGGGCCTTCTGCATATCCCATGGTTACGTCATCCTCGGTGACCGAGGCTCAACTTGAGCGCCTTCGGTACAAATATGGCGTTCCCGAGGATGTACGGATGAGGATTCCAAATCCAGACGAAAGCTTTTCCTATCCTCCCGTGGGCGAGGTTGCTTTTTATAGGGCTATGTTTAAATTTGGTGTCCGCCTCCCTCTTCCCCTACTCCTTCAACATTTTCTCATGCTTACTGGGTTAGCCCCTGCCCAGATTGTCCCCAATGGATGGAGTCATCTAATTGGGTGCATTCTACTATGGGCATATGGCAATCCGGATGTGACTATGGACCCAGATATTTTCTTTTCTTTGCATTCCTTTAGTCGAAGCCCCAATCTGGGGCACCTTTTTTATTATATTAGTGCAAGAGAAGGGGTTATTGTTAACACTCCTACATCTGTTAAGAATTGGAGGAATGGATGGTTTTTTGTTAGAGGGAATTGGTTAGAGCAAAACCCGGATGGTAGTCATGATGTTGTTTCCACTATCTTTGGAGAGTACGGTGATTATTTGCGTACCTATTGCTCTTGCTGATTTCTCTAACTCACTTCTACATTTATCTTTGCTCAGTTCGTCGGAGAGTTCGCCGTTCCGCCCAAGCCCGCGAGTTTGCTGACGTCATACGACAAATTCCACTTTGTCATCGTTTTGGCCCTGATCTGGTTAACCAAGAGAATCTCGTGTTCCTCAGACTTGCCCGTCCTCACTCCAGTGTGTCTTCTTTATTCTTCGATGTTTGTATTTTTCACAGCTTCAGATTGATGCTTAGACTGACTTCGTTTTGCGTTACTGCTTTTTCCTTGCACTTCAGCGATGCCTCCACGCTTGAAGTATTTGCGTACCTATTGCTCTTGCTGATTTCTCTAACTCACTTCTACATTTATCTTTGCTCAGTTCGTCGGAGAGTTCGCCGTTCTGCCCAAGCCCGCGAGTTTGCTGACGTCGTACGGCAAATTCCACTTTGTCATCGTTTTGGCCCTGATCTGGTTAACCAAGAGAATCTCGTGTTCCTCAGACTTGCCCGTCCTCACTCCAGTGTGTCTTCTTTATTCTTCGATTTTTGTATTTTTCACAGCTTCAGATTGATGCTTAGACTGACTTCGTTTTGCATTGCTGCTTTTTCCTTGCACTTCAGCGATGCCTCCACGCTTGATCTATGCTGAACGCCGAAAAGCCAGGAAGACCCAAAGTGGAGAGGGGACTTCCTAAGCCAATGTGATCGACCTTACCGAGGAGGACTCTGATGCACCATTCGTGGTCGCCCGCTCTACCTCCACAGGCTTGAGGAGGTCGTCCCGGAACCATCCTCCGACCGTCCCCACCCCTTCACTCGAGGGAGAAACTTCCCTCCCAGTCTGCGCGCTTCCCGAAGGTTATTCTGGCATTGGCAACGAAGTGGACATGCTCACGCATGACCTCCGCTGCTGGTAGGGGCTGCAGTCTCACAAGCCCGAAGGAGAGTTGGGCTTCGACGATCCTGCTGGGAGCTTTCAATCCGCCCACCGACAGCTTCGTGAGGTTGGTTACTTGGCTATTTCTTTTACTTAGTGGTTTTGCTCCTTGCTAGAAGAGTTTCTGAACAAACTTCTCATTTTTTTTTGCAGGTTTTTACCAAGGTCACCGTTTCAGCTATGAGCCTGACAAACAAGATAAACGAGCTGCAGACTAACAGTGTACCCAGACGCGAATTGGTCCAAGCCCAGGAAAGCCTCAATCGAGCCAATCGTCTGCTTGAGGAGGTAAAGGTCGATCTTGAATTCCACAAAACGGAGTGGAATAAGACCAAAGTTTAGCTGGCTGAGGCTAAGGCTCACCTAGCTAACGCCAAGTTTCTCGCCGAAGAGTTCAAGAAGACGGATGAGTACATTCTCTCCCAAAACCAGATGTGGGAAGACGGTGCAAAGTGGGCTATCCGACGCATGCGAAAACACGTCCCCAACTTTGACTCATCCATAATGCATGGCGAGATTTCAGCTATGATTGTCGATCCCAGCTCTTATCCGGCCTCAGAGGGCTCGTCGAGTGGGCGTGAAGACATGGACTTCTCTGGGGATGACAACAACTAGATGACCCAAACGATTCTCTGCTTTTTCTGACTCTATGTTTTTCCAATTCTGCTTTAATGAATCCTGTTTCCTACTATTCCTACTATGTATCCCGTATTTTCCTTCCATGAATGAAAGACTATGCGTTTTATGCGTAAACTATCTTCTTATCACATTCCACGCAATTTTGATGGTATATAAAGCTATAAAGCATTTTAAGAGGAGAAACTATAATCATAAGCTTAAAGCTTGAAAATAGCCCTTCCTAACTCAAGCAAGTAAGAAATCATCGCACTATAATCAATAATCATCTTGAAAATAGCCCTTCCTAACTCAAGCAAGTAAGAAATCATCGTACTATAATCAATAATCATCTTGAAAATAGCCCTTCCTAACTCAAGCAAGTAAGAAATCATCGCACTATAATCAATAATCATGATTATTCCCAGTCCCCCACTAAAAAAACGTGTATTCAATATCTTGAACATGCATTTTTTGAGTACGGAAAAACTAACTTCGTACTTGGGCTTTTGAAGGTGGAGCTCGACTATGGCCTCTTGGTGGTCGCCCTCAGCCTTGGCATGAGGCCGACCAGCTCCTCTGTGTTGTCTGCTTGCTTACTCCATGGTTGGGCTTATGTGCAGATTTGTCTGGCTCCTCTGTGTTGTCTGCTTGCTTGTTTTCCATCCCAAGGGTGCATGCACTCAATTGGGGACTTGGGGAGGTTGAGGGTATGCGCTAACCTCTCTTCAAGAATTTTTCATCCCAAGGGTGCGTACACTCAGTTGAGGACTTGGGGAGGTTGAGGGCATGCACCTCTCTTCAAGAATTTTTCTTCCCAAGGGTGTGTACACTCAGTTGGGGACTTGGGGAGGTTGAGGGCATGCGTCAACCTCTCTGCAAGAATTTTTCTTCCCAAGGGTGCGTACACTCAGTTGGGGACTTGGGGAGGTTAAGGGCATGCGTCAACCTCTCTTCAAGATTTTTTCTTCCCAAGGGTGCGTACACTCAGTTGGGGACTTGGGGAGGTTGAGGGCATGCGTCAACCTCTCTTCAAGAATTTTCTTCCCAAGGGTGCGTACACTCAGTTGGGGACTTGGGGAGGTTGAGGGCATGTGTCAACCTCTCTTCAAGAATTTTTCTTCCCAAGAGTGCGTACACTCAGTTGAGGAAGACTTGGGGAGGTCGAGGAAATACCCGAGCCTCTCTTCGAGTGCTGTGTTCATCCCGAGGGTG
Source organism: Luffa aegyptiaca (assembly GCA_017139565.1). Taxonomy (NCBI): domain Eukaryota; kingdom Viridiplantae; phylum Streptophyta; class Magnoliopsida; order Cucurbitales; family Cucurbitaceae; genus Luffa; species Luffa aegyptiaca. The sequence continues at coordinate 18,836,531 of CM029402.1, forward strand.
CGTACACTCAGTCGGGGAAAGCTTGGGGAGGCCGAGGAAATATCTGAGCCTCTCTTCGAGTGCTGCGTTCATCCCGAGGGTGCGTACACTCAGTCGGGGAAAACTTAGGGAGGCCGAGGAAATATCCGAGCCTCTCTTCAAGTGCTGTAAACTTTTGAAACGAAATTCAAAGTACTTTATTTCAAATGAATCAATCGATTACACTCTGAATGATATGCTGCTGAAAAATAAAAGAAAATCGAACAGGGTCTTAACAAATTTGAGACTGGAAAACATAACAGAAAGAAATCAATGTTCCATTGGAAGGGGATAGCTTGATCCCTCAAATGCTCGGCCTCGGCCATCTCCCAAGGCTGATGTTGCTTGGACCTTCCTGTCGATGTTTCTGAGCGCCATAAAGTAGCACTCCCTTGACATCTTCTGCTCACCATACACCGCCCCCACACCTTCTTCAGTTGGAAATTTCAGGACATGGTGATAAGTGGAAGCCACTGCTTTTAGCCCATGCAAGGTTGGTCGTCCCAAGATAGCATTGTACGCCGGCACGCAGTCCACCACCAGGAAATTGACTAACCTTGTGATCGATTGTTGTCCTTCTCCAAAGGTTACCGACAACTCGATGCACCCCTGTGGATTCACCTTTTCTCCACCGAATCCCACCAATGGTGTGAGGCTCGGCTTCAGGCGATCCCTTCCTAGCTTCATTGCATCAAACGCAGTGGTTGAGAGTACATCAGCAGAACTCCCTCCGTCAACGAGGATCCGGTGAACTTTTGCATTGGCAATCGTTAGGGTGACCACCAGCGCGTCATTGTGTGGATGGTGTACCCCCGCGGCCTCTTTTTCTGTAAACTCCAATTTTAGTGAGTTTTCATCGAGTAGGAGCGAGTACATACCTTACTCTCCCAGTTCTAGCTGTGCCTCTCGAATGCGGCCTTTCGCTTTCTGCCTGATTCTCCACCGGATGGTCCTCCTAAAATTGTTCGTATCTCGAGCGATGGGTTGTTGCCTCCCTTACCTTGATCTGTTGGTAATGGCCTTTTACCCCTGTCATTCCCCACGAATTCCTTGAGGTAGCCTTCTTGAATCAAGATTTCTATTTCATCCCTTAACTGTATACACTCCCGGGTTGTGTGGCCGTGGTCTCCGTGGAACATGCAGTACTTGTTCATGTTTCTCTTGTCTGGGTCTGATTTTAACTTTTCTGGACGTTTCAACAGATTTGTATCTTGTATTGCAGCCAGAACCTGTTCAAGTGGAGCGATTAGCGGTGTATACCTGTCAAACTTGGCTTTTGGTTCTGCGCGGCCCCGCGGCTCCTTGGCCTCTACTCGGCCTAGGCCATTGGCCGAGGAGTGCTCATGCCGGCTCCGGCTTCTATCTTCTAGCCGGTGCCCCTTCCCTCTGTCTTCTCGATGCCGGTCGGATACAGAGACTCCCCGGCTCTCTCTCTCTTCCTGCTTGGATTTCAGCAGTTCCTCAGCACTTATGTACCTTTGTGCTCGGGTCATGAATTCCACATATGTTCGTGGCTGGCTCTCACCGATCGAGTTGAGCAACCTTTCATCCTGCAAACCTGAAATCACAGCGGTTAAGGCAACTCCATCGTCATAGCCTTCTACTTGTAATACCTCGTTCCTAAACCTGTGGCCCCTGTTTTACTGTCAGTAGGTTGATCTGGGGTTTCTGTCGGCTCCGAGCTCCTAAGAATTGCGTAACAAACGCCCGTGCCAATTCTTTGAATGAACCGATTGATCTTCGCGATATTTTGCTAAACCACTGTCTTGCCAAACCTGTCAGTGTTAACGCGAAGGCTCGGCACCTTGTCGCGATTAGCGGTGTATACCTGTCAAACTTGGCTTTTGGTTCTGCGCGGCCCCGCGGCTCCTTGGCCTCTACTCGGCCTAGGCCATTGGCCGAGGAGTGCTCATGCCGGCTCCGGCTTCTATCTTCTAGTCGGTGCCCCTTCCCTCTGTCTTCTCGATGCCGGTCGGATACAGAGACTCCCCGACTCTCTCTCTCTTCCTGCTTGGATTTCAGCAGTTCCTCAGCACTTATGTACCTTTGTGCTCGGGTCATGAATTCCACATATGTTCGTGGCTGGCTCTCACCGATCGAGTTGAGCAACCTTTCATCCTGCAAACCTGAAATCACAGTGGTTAAGGCAACTCCATCGTCATAGCCTTCTACTTGTAATACCTCGTTCCTAAACCTGTGGCCCCTGTTTTACTGTCAGTAGGTTGATCTGGGGTTTCTGTCGGCTCCGAGCTCCTAAGAATTGCGTAACAAACGCCCGTGCCAATTCTTTGAATGAACCGATTGATCTTCGCGATATTTTGCTAAACCACTGTCTTGCCAAACCTGTCAGTGTTAACGCGAAGGCTCGGCACCTTGTCGCGATTAGCGGTGTATACCTGTCAAACTTGGCTTTTGGTTCTGCGCGGCCCCGCGGCTCCTTGGCCTCTACTCGGCCTAGGCCATTGGCCGAGGAGTGCTCATGCCGGCTCCGGCTTCTATCTTCTAGTCGGTGCCCCTTCCCTCTGTCTTCTCGATGCCGGTCGGATACAGAGACTCCCCGACTCTCTCTCTCTTCCTGCTTGGATTTCAGCAGTTCCTCAGCACTTATGTACCTTTGTGCTCGGGTCATGAATTCCACATATGTTCGTGGCTGGCTCTCACCGATCGAGTTGAGCAACCTTTCATCCTGCAAACCTGAAATCACAGTGGTTAAGGCAACTCCATCGTCATAGCCTTCTACTTGTAATACCTCGTTCCTAAACCTGTGGCCCCTGTTTTACTGTCAGTAGGTTGATCTGGGGTTTCTGTCGGCTCCGAGCTCCTAAGAATTGCGTAACAAACGCCCGTGCCAATTCTTTGAATGAACTGATTGATCTTCGCGATATTTTGCTAAACCACTGTCTTGCCAAACCTGTCAGTGTTAACGCGAAGGCTCGGCACCTTGTCGCTTCATTCGCCCCGTGGAAATTCATCCAGGTAAGGTATGCGTCTAAGTGTTGCTTCGGATCTTTCTTTCCATCGTACTGCGGGAAGTTTGGTACCTTAAATTTATGCGGTACCTCCCCTCCCATTATTTCGTCAGTGAAGGGTGGCTCCATCTGCCCAATTAGCCCTTCTATGTCTTCATTCTCAGTTCTCCTTTGGGAGTTGCGATGGCTGTCTTCCTCCTTCAGCCACTTGGATAGCTCCCGCTCTTGCCCCTTTTGGCCCTGCTTGGCCCTGGACCCTGCTCAAGCCTCCAACCTTTTCCTGTCATTATTCTCTGTATGCATACCTGGTGCTGGTTTCAGCTACGAATTCCTGCGGACCTTTTTGTGGTTGGGTCCAACTTCCTTTCGGGTCTGATCATCCCTTGGATGGTGCATCCGGCTAGTTACACTCTCCGAATCTCATACCTCCTCATCTGCTATTCCTTTACCCTTCTTGGGATCTCTGCGCAGATGCTCTTCCTCATGCCTCACAGACTCAGACTTTTTCAACAAATTAAGGATTTTGGTCAAGTTTTGCCCCATCTCGTTCATCCTCCCTTTAATCGTTGTGATCTCAGTCTCTTGGGCTTGGAGTCGAACCAGAGGGCTCGCCTCGTCTGTCACTGGTTGATCTTGGTGCTCCATTGCTGCTGTACTTATCTATTGAACACAACGTTTGCTAGCCAGCGTCCTCCCCACAGACGGCGCCAACTGTTGATGGTCAAATTTCGCTTAGGAATTTGCCCTTCGCTCCACGTGACGATTAACAGTGAATTTGTAGGAGAGCAGGAAAGATGTGACCTGCGAGACGAACAAACGCTGCACACCGGTGTGGTGTATACCACACACGCTCCGATGCTTAAGTTAGCTTTTGCCAAAAAACACGTAGAATGTATTTAGGGGCTGATTTTTCATACCTGTGCGTGTGCATCGTCTCCCTTTTTATAGATTTTTGGTAGGGTTTCAGTCGGTGTCCGCCCCCAGAGGGGTTTCTCGGGCCTTTGGCCCTGGTCGGCCTCGACATTGGGCCGAGGCCGACCACATCCTCGGCCTCTCCCTTGGGCCAAGGGCGAGGGCCTTGGTTTTGGGCCGAAAAGAGTTTCAGCCCTTTGTCTTGCTGACTCAGCTTCTTTTGTCTTCAGGCCCGATGAGTTTGGGCCTCCCTACATGAAATATTATTGGCTAATTTTTGCCCATAACAATTCTTATTATTAAAAAGTTTCAGTTTAGTTGCTTATAAATTTATATTTTTCAATCTAATCACGCTGTTGTTGTTAATATAAACTTACATGACATAATATTAAGTGAATTGATAGAAATCCAGAGAAGAAGAGCCTCAAAGTTTCTATTAATTTTCTAGAAATTTGGAAGATAAGAAACTTTCCACTCTTAGACTTTTTCCTCCTTTGAAAATTCCTGTCAATTAACTAAATATTATGCCAGTAAGTTTATCATCAATCAATTTTAATATTCATCAACAAGAAGAGACTAAATTGAAAAGTGATAATACACAAAGAATTAATTTGAAACTTTCTCAACAATAGAGACAAAAACATATATTTACCCTAATTTAAATTGAAAAGAAAATAAAATATAATGAAATAATTCATATATATATATTATTTATTTATTTGGAGTACTGCATATGAAGATGAAACTTCGAACTTGAAATCTTTCAATGAAGATATATACAATGCCTTAACTAATTAAAAGTATGTTTGGTTTAACTTTTAAGTGTTTAATTTTGAAAAAGATTCTAGTGTTTGACAACAACTAAAAATGACTAATTAAAAAATGAAATTGACAAATAAACCATTTTGAGAGAAACATTTGAAAGCAAAATTTTTAAAACGAGTTCTTAAGTATATGATAACTTGTGTATAAAAACACTCATGAGGAAATATAATCAAACATATGAGTGTTTGAATTCTAAACAATCTTTATACAAAATGTTTTTTTTAAAAAAAATGCATTCTTGAAAAACACTTAAACTAAAAGGTATTTCAAATCGGTCTTAAATTAGCTTATATTCCTATTACTTATTGAACTAATGAAACCAACAAGAGAATAACTCAACTGACATAAAACTTACTTTTTGACTAAGAAATCAAAGGTTTAAATTTTCTCAAACGAAAAATAGTTGAACTAAATGAAAGCGAGGTTGAGGTTGGAATTGTTGGAGTCCTCACTCACATGTTGGAAAAAAAGAAAATGAAACCAAACAATAATGGAAATAAAAAAAAGAAGAAGAAAGATGATTGGAGATTGGAATTGTAGGGCACCAATGAGAATGAGGGAAAAAGTGAGACGCATGTGAAACTAGTGTAATCCCTGAAGACATCAATTAGCCTTCGCCCCCCATTGATTACAAAACACAAATTAAAACGTAATAAACCAATCGAATATGCTGTTTTTTTCTTTTTCTTTTTTTACTTCAATAACTCCTTTTATACCCTTTTTTTTTTTTTTTTTTTTTAATTACCTAAACAGCCACTTCATCACGCCAAGCATATGCTCCAAATATTCTTGATTTCCCCTTTCTTTATAAACCAACCTTCTTCCTGTTCCTGTTCCTGTTCCTGTTCTTCTGACTGCCCCAACACAAAAACATGAAGTTCGGGAAGCGGCTGAAGCAGCAGATTGAAGACACATTGGCCGATTGGCGTGAGAAATTCCTCTCCTACAAGGACTTGAAGAAACTCGTCCGTTTCATCTCCGGCAACGCCGATGTCCATGCCGAGTTCATTTGCTTGTTGAACTCTGAGATTGATAAGTTCAATTCCTTTTTCATGGAGCAGGAGGAGGACTTCGTAATCCGCCATCGGGTCAGTTTCCTTTCACTCTTTTCTCAATCCACCTTTTATTTTTCTCCCAACACTCATTGAAAATCTTCAGTATTCTGGCATTGCTTTGCCATCATCTTACTTTTACTTTTACTTTGCTTATAAAACAACTCAACTTTATAAACACACTAAAACTCTCTCATTATAACTAACTTTAATGCTTAATTTTACGATGTTTTATACTTTTTTTTACTACTTCCTCATTAAATCTTTTAACTCAAAAATAATCCATCAATATTTTCTAATGAGCCTTTTTTTTTTTTTAAATACTGTAGGTTACTTTCAAACATAAAAAATTTAGATAAAAAAAGTATTTTGATTACGACAAAAAAAACTATAATTTTGAGATTTTTTAGAAATAATTTTAAATTCTACATAAAAATATTTTAATTAAGTTATATAACATAGCAATTTGTTTTTTTTTTTTTTTAAATTAACAGAAAAGAAATAAACAAAAATAAAAGTAGTTATTAATCTAAACATGTTTTTTCTTTAAAAAAAAGAGAGCAAAACTATTAATCAAATGGGTCCTAATTTTTCATTTTTCGAGTCAACTTAAATTTATAGGATTGGTGAGCCAACGTAATGTAACTCGGGTGACCGTGACTGGTTGGAAGAAGTATTATCCTCACCCGCCTGTTACCTAAAGTTTGAGACCTTTTTATTGTGTCGTGTCGTCTAATATTGACAAAATCCTTTCAATGGCTCCCACATAATTTTTTTTTTAGTACGGGCCCCACATAAATTCTAGCTATATTTATTTTCAGTAAATTGTAAATTCTAGCAAACTACTTTGAAGAATTGGGTATATTTTCTACCTATTTTTTTTTTTAAAAAAAAACTTAATACTAATAAAACAAACTTGACACAGTTTTATTTTCAAGATAAATTACAAAAAACTCTTTTAAGTGTGCGCAAATGTTATGTAATTTTATTTATTATTCATTTTTTTATTAGTCTTAATATTCATGTAAAAAATAAATAAAAGATAAAGATAAAGATAAAATTTGGCATCCGAACTAAAGAATAAAGAATAAGGTTGCTGAAATTTATTATATTTTCTTAAATGAATATTAGTTGTATTCTTATGATGGATGTTCTTAAATGAATGTTTTCTGAATATTAGTTCAATTTTTATTCTCCAAAATTTCAACCATTATGTCTTAATATTACAACTTTAAGTAACAAATTATTTGTCCTTGCCGTCAATTTTTTTAGAAATATCAAATAGAAACTTGACCAAGACCATGTTCATTCTTCATTTACCTAATGAGCAACAGTTATCCACACATATTAACTGTGAGTTTTAAAATGGATTCAATGCTTTTGATCAATAATAATAATAATAATAATAATAATAATAATAATAATATATATATATATATAAAAGGTAAAGTTTTAACATATAACTATTTGGTTTTTGAAAACTTAGATTATAAATACTACTTTTGCATATAAGTTTCTTTGTTTTGTTATTTACTTTGTAAAGAACAAACAAAGTCTCTACATATTTTTATAGTGGTATGATATTGTCTACTTTAGGAATAAGTCCTCATGACTTTGTTTTTGATTCCATTCCAGAACGGATTTTGCAGTGGGATTTTTTTTTTCTAATATATATGTGTTTCAATTTCTGGAAAAAAAAGAGTAGTTATTAGAGCAAAACCGTTCTTTCTTTTGCCATAAAATACCTCTTGACTTAGTTGTTTGCTCGTCTCCTTACCATTATATTTTTGGATGTTGGTCCTAATTAAGTTCAAGTCATGCATGATGCAAATTTAAAGAATATGTATTTTTTTTTTTACATGTTTCAATATAAAAATTCATTTTTTTTTTGCATAAATATTAAAATTATTTTTTTTTTTAAAAAAAAACTTATAAATCATATTTGTGGCAAACAATTTAAATCTACCTATAACATATTTACAAATATGAAATAATAAAAAAAATACTTAGTATAATACTTTTGCTTTAACCTATTCTTAAATTTATTTATTTTTCTTGATATCAAATATAATTTTTTTTTTTTTGAAAAAAAGAAAACAAAGTGAGCATAGCTCAATATGGTAATTGACACTTCCAAATTTGTTTTCTTCATGGTTATCAGTATAACTTTATGCCAATTGAGTTATGCTCTTATTGAAATATATATATATATATATATATATATATATATTTTAGAATGAGTGCAAATATTTTTTAATTTTTGGAAATTATTTTTTTTTAAAAAAATTAATGGCATAAAAAGAAATTAAAATTCTGATAGAAAAAAACTCTTACTTTTTTTATTTAAAATTTCAATCTCTTATATACTTATATAAAAAATTAACTCCAAACGAACCCTAATAACTAATTTTAAGATTTATTGAAAATACAAGGACTAAATTTGAAAATTTAAAAGTATAGAGACTAAAATAGAATGAGATTAAAATTATAGTGACCAAAATAATATTTTAACAAAATTAATATGAAATTGTTCAAACTAAATTCGGTCTTTGGGATTTAAACTAGTTTTTGGTTCCTAGATTTAACAAACTAACACAAGGTCCTAAATAATTTGAACTTAGTCTATACTTGATTTGTGAGGTTCCAATATTGACATGTGGTATAACGAATGATGCTGTTAGGTTTCCAAAACATTATCAAAATTGACTCCCCAAAACTATGTTTTTTGGATCCACCCGTGATTCCATCCAAAGGGCGGCCTTCATACCAATAGAGTTGTTGTTCCTCATTTATATACCTATGATCTTCTTTCCAAGTCAATGTGAGACTTTGTTTGCATTTCCAACAATCTTGTTCTCATGTTTTTAAAAGTCAAGTCAAAATTTTGCAAACTGAAAAAAAAAAAAAAAGTATGTTTTCAAAAACTTGTTTTTGTTTTTGGAATTTGACTAAGAATTCAAATGTTCCCTTAATAGATATGAAAACTATTGTAAGAAAATTGAGAGAAACAAACCTATAATTTAAAAAAACCTCAAATAAAAAAGGAATATTGGGAAGATCTATTTAAAGTAAAAAGGAATATTATTTCTAAGCGATGAAGTGAAAATGTCAAAGATATTGAAGATTTTGTTGGTGAGACAAAGCATGTGAGTATGTTGTATTAGATTATATGGGCTTCCATCTCAAAACCAATTGGCAATGAGTGGAGTGACCCTTGTATCTTATATATTGTGAGGTCTCCACCAATCTTTTCAATATGGGATCCTCAACTGTTGTATGTTTTGATTTGTAGGAATTGAGACAGAGAATAGAGAGAGCGAAGAGTTGGGGTCCAGATGGAAGTGAAAGGGAAGATCATAAAGTAGAAATGGGAAATATTAGAGAAGACATTGTCAATTTGCATGGTGAAATGGTGCTCTTAGTCAACTATAGCAATGTCAATTACACAGGTATATTTTAATCCATTGTTGGTTGGATAACATACCTATTACACTTTATTTTTAGGAAAAAAAAAACCTTTTTGGTCCTTGAGTTTTGAGGAATAGGTGTGTTTGGTCCCTGGATTTTCAAAATGGACCTTTTTAGTCCCTAAGTTTTGAGAAATAAGTTTAAAAAGTCTCTAAGTTTTCAAAATGGACCTTTTTAGTCCATGAGTTTTGAGAAATAGGTTTAAAAAGTCTCTCATATTATTATTAATTTTTTAAAATTAATACTTTTAATTTTTTTAATTTAAAAAACCATTCAATATTAAAAAATAATAAAAAATATTATTTAAAAAAAATTGAAAAAATAATATGAGAGACCTTTTAAACCCATTTCTCAAAACTCAAGGACTAAAAAGGTCCATTTTGAAAACTTAGGGACCTTTTAAACCTATTTCTCAAAACTCAGGGACTAAAAAGGTTTATTTTGAAAACTTAAGGACCAAACGCACCTATTCCTCAAAACTCAGGAACCAAACATGTATTTTTTCCTATTTTCAAATTTAAAATTGGGGAATCAATTTTCTCCAATTTTATTAAATTTGAAAGATAACAAATAAAATCAATGCTGAAAAGTGTTTATTTAATAAAAATTTTCTTTCAAAACTTAGTAGTGTAATTGAAATCTATTGTCCACAAAAAAAAAAAATGTAATTGAAATCTTTTAAAATGTACAAAGTGAGTGGCATAATCAAAATAAAAGCATAAATTTGCAATTCAACTATATATATATATATATATATATATATATATATATATATATATATATATATATATATTAATCTTTTTAAGTTTTGAAGTTTTTTGGAGAATTAAAAATGATTTAAGTTATAAAAAATAGAAAAGACATAATTTTGACATCAAGTTTATTTTGTTTCTTATATGTTTAGAAACTATGAAGTTTTTTTTTTTCGCAAAAAAAAAAAAAAAAAAAAAAAAAAACTATGCAAGTTTACTTTTTATTTTTTAATATATTTCAAAAACACATTTAAAAAGTGTCCACTAAAATTTCCAAAATATATTTTTTATCTAGTGAAGAATTTAAAATGATTAGAGTTACAAGAAAAAAAGACATTATTACTAAAAAGAATGTTATTTTTTGAGCAGATTTGATTATGCTTCTATGTTTAAAAATCACGCTAGTTTTGTTTGTTTTTTTTTTAACAGAGATATCATGCTAGTTTACCTTTGAAAGATAGCACTAATCTATTTTTAAAACTATTCTTAAAATCTCAACTAAAATTTCTAAAATATAGTTTTCAAATTTCGATTAAATTTAAAAAAATATATGTTTAAAATTAAAAAGATATCATGAATTAAGCTTAACTTTTAAAAATTAAAAAAAAAAAACTAAAACCAAAATGTTATTAAAAAAAAGTAAACGAAATTATCAAATCACCTCATTTTTATATTTACCAACATTTTGCTTTTCTTTCAAATCTATTTATAGATCTGTTTTCCTTAAATTATAGCAAAATTTTGAAACCTGAAAAATGATATTCAAATGTTTAAAATATCATTTAATTTTTTTAATCTATTTTCAAAATTTCTAAAACTAATTTTAATAATAAAAAATTTAAACGTGCTTTTAATTTGTTAAAAGAAAACTTTACCACTTCTTAATTAAAATCTTAACCAAACACAAGAAATGTTTTTATTATACCAACATTTTTCTAAAAGCACTTTTAGGCTTCATTTGGATTGTTGGTAGTTTTTAAAATAATTGTTGGTGCGTTTACTTTTAAAAACTCAACTTTGAAATAAAGTAAAAAAAGTGTTGGGTCAATTTCGATTTTAAATTAGAAAAAACTTTTTTGTTTAGTTCAACTAGTTGTTGTTTAAAATAATACTAATAATACTAAATTGCCATGATCTAAGTAGGTTTATTATTTCAATTATTTTTCATATTGATATTATAAGATAGTTATTTAAAAATTTATATGATTTAAATTGCATCTATGTAAAAAAGTGTTTGGTAAATTTCAATTTTAAGTCCGAAAAATAATTAATATAGAAATTGAATCTTTCAAAATTTTATCGATATAAGAGAGAATAAATAGTACTAAAAAAAAAAAGAGAGAATAAATGTGAATTGTAAACGGTTGGAGAAGATGACAAATTTTTAGAAAAGCTAAATCTAAAAGACATACTTTTGCACATCAGATCTGATAGATCAAATAAATAATTTGTTTTACCAAATCGCTTAGACGTTTAAGCCTTCGTTTGGAATGGCTGTATTTTTTAAAATAATTGCTAACAATGGTGCTTTTAGAAAAATCAGCAGTGACATGAAATAGTGTTTGGTAAACTTCAACTTTAAACTATTTTCTTCAAAAAAAAAAAAAAAAAACTTCAACTTTAAACTTGAAAATGCATATTATGGTGTTTGGCAAATTAATATTAAATTATTCTGATTTAACCCAAAGAAGACATATTATGGTGTTTGGCAAATTAATATTAAATTATTCTGATTTAACCCAAAGTAGACATATTATTTCAATTATTTTTATAATGATATATAATATCAAATTTATTATAAGATAATTATTTAAAAATTTATATAGTTTAAATGGTAAATAACTTTGTTTAATCTAAATTATTTGATAAAAATTTTGAAAAACAAAATTGAATAAACTTAAGTTTAATCTAGTGAGAGGAGATGATAGATTTTATGGAAATTAACTGAATTCAAAAACAGGTATGAAGGTGATTTCGAACGTAAGAATAAATTAAGAAGTGATTTTAGATATATTAAAAAATAATCAAATTTACCAAACTTAAACGATTAAAATTCTCCTACAATCAGTTTGCAATCCCAAATGGGACTTAAGATTCTCTCAAAATTATTCTCTAAACCATATTGATGTCAAACACATACAGTAAAGATGGTTAGCCGCTGGTGTGTATGCAGGATTGGGGAAAATTCTGAAGAAGTACGACAAGAGAACAGGGGGATTACTAAGACTAGCATTCATCGAAAGGATACTTGAACAACCATTCTACAAAACAGACTCAGTCTCGAAGATGATCAAAGAGTGCGAGAGCAGCATGGACGCAATATTCCCAGCCAAAGAAGAACAAATCCACCAAAACAAGAAGCCCATCTCAGCTGGTGGGGAAGGATCAATTTTCAGAAACACAGTTTCAGCTCTCATAAGCATGGAGCAAATCAGAAGAGAAAGCTCCACTTATAGCCATTTCTCTTTGCCTCCTCTTAACTTGCCCGACTCTGACTTCATTCACTCCTTTCAACTCAACTCTCCCATTCCAATTCTCTAACACTCTTATCATATATACTAAAAGGATACACTTCACACATACATATATTAGTAATTGCCCACCAAATTATTCATACATACCTTCTTTTTTCATGTTTGTTTTGTACTGTTGTGTTTGTTGATGACTTCTTTAATTTGGTCATGTCACTTGAATATATAAAAAAAAGAATGTGTGTGTATTGAAGTGTTTTGATGTTGGTTTTCATATTGTCATGGATGTTTATTTTATTGCTTCTTTTGCTAGTTGTTTCGTGATCTCTTAAATCAACTTATGTCTTAGTTACAAAAAGGAAAGAACAGAGGACTATAGAGAATTTTAGGAGAAATGCGTTTTGTATTGCTTCATTATTCTCATTGCAAAGAATAGGTTAAATAGGAGGACGGAATAACAATAAAAGATTCCCAACCTAATCAAATGAGGGCACGTATACAATAAGCTAACAACATAGACATTTACAGTGGTAAAATACCAGCACAAGTACCAACCTATTTACCATAGAGAAGAGACTAAAACGCTGCGGTATAAACCTCATGTCTAACATCCCCCCTCAAACGAGAGAGTGAAGGAAGCACACCGAGTTTGCTGCGAATAGAGGAAAACTACACCTCAGATAGTGGTTTTGTTAATGCATCAGCCAATTGCTCAGACAACGGAACATAACGAACATCAATTGATTTAGCCAGCACCTTATCACAAACAAAATGCACATCAAGTTCTGTTGGAGATATGCTCAAATAAAGAACTGAGTTACACTAGCAAACTGATTACACCTTAATTGGATACTAACAATTACAGTGTAAATAACAATACAGACACTGTATATATGACAAATGCTGCAAAATATATTGACAATAAATAGTCGAGGCACGCTTACAAAGCGCTGTCCTGAAGACAATTATTCACTCTGCACAGGTTGCAAGCAGGCTACAACGATCGTCTCAGCAGGATACAACGACTAATTCCGGTAGAACAACAACCTCGAACTACTCGGATATGGCAGAACTCTTGGATACTTGCTCTCAACTTGACTCGAGATCAAAAGAAACAAAAAAAGAAGGAAGAATACTCCAAATGGAATGAGATGATTCAAATGAAGAAACAAGTTGCTATTTATAGGCTAGCAACTTAGTAACTCCAAAGAAAAAAATTAAATAAAGTTGAAACATATGAAAAATATAACTCAATTGAGTTATAATATCAAATTTAACTTCCACATGTTAAATTTGTAATTGAAACATCAAATTGAAATTGATGTTTCAATCCATCTTGAAACTCTTGAAAAATTGAATTTAAATCACTTTCTTTCACATTTTATTTGTAAAATATCCAACAATCCCCCACATGAAAGAAAGTGAGAAAATCAAAACAAAATGTTAAGAGCAAACAGACAAGCTATGCATCAGGAGAGGTGTCTTTTGGACTTGAACCTTCCTTAGTGAATATCTATCGAATTTAACGAAGAAATAGTGAGACCAAGCTTTGGAACTATCCTTCTTGTTGGTGAATTGAGGCGACAGATATCACACACAACTGATCTTGTATCTTCGAGTTCTATACGTTTGTGTCCATTTTGGTCCTGGACAAGATCCCGATTTCATGAGAGCTTTAGAGAACATATGCCATTCGAAAATTTCTCACAGAAGCGACCCCACTTCTACTCTCACATAGGTGATATTGATTAGGAGTATTCTGTCATTAATCCTCTTGTAAACAAGATATCAACATGAGCTTAACATCAACAGATCACACACTTTACAACGTCATAAAAATGGGAAGAAACTATAAGTTTCTTAGTGTGTCAACTATAAATTATCCAGCCAGTTTGCCTATTGAACCTAGATCTTGGGATCTCCAGTCAACTAGGTTAGGTTACCACCAGATAATTTATTTCATAGGCTTTAGCCCCATTTCCCTCGATGTATACATCACTTGCTCTCTTGAAAATCCTTTCGTTAAAGGATCTGCTATATTCTCTTTCGATTTCACATAATCAATGGAAATTATTCCATTAGAGAGCAGTTGTCTTATCGAATTATGTCTTCGTCTAATATGTCGCGACTTTCCATTATAGACATTATTCTTGGCCCTCATAGAGGCCGCTAAATTGTCACAATAAATACATATTGTGCTTACAGGCTTTAACCATAATAGAATATATCTTCAAGAAAATTTCGAAGCCATTCAGCTTCTTCTCCAACTTTGTCAAGAGCTATAAACTCTGACTCCATAGTAGAACGCGCTATACACGTCTGTTTTGAAGATTTCCATGATACAGCTGCTCCACCTAAGGTAAAAATATACCCACTGGTAGATTTAGTCTCCATGCTATCAGAAATCCAATTAGCATCACCAAATCCCGCCAGTACATGTGGATCCCTCATATAATGCAATACATAGTTCAGAGTGTACTTCAAGTACCTTAGAACTCTAACTAAAGCATTCCAATGATCATGCCCAGGATTGCTGGTGTATCTTGCTAACCTTCCTACTGAATAGGCTATATCAGGTCTTCTACAGTTCATTATGTACATTAAGCTGCCAATAACTCTAGAGTATTCTAGCGAAGACACACCTTCACCACTATTCTTCTTTAACTTACAACTTGGATCAAATGGAGTAAGTGCAGGTTTACTCTCAAATTGATCAAATTTTCTCAACACTTTCTATATGTAGTGAGATTGAGAAAGTATGTATCCACTTGGATTTCTTGTTATACGAATTCCAAGTATAACATCAGCAAGACCAAGGTCTTTCATATCAAAGTTGGATTTCAACATCTTCTTAGTGGAATCAACGACACTTCTTTTTGTGCCCATTATCAACATATCATCCACATACAAACAAATGATAACACAATCTTGATCTATGGTTTTAACATAGAGACATTTATCACACTCATTTATCTTGAATCCATTAGATAACATAGTATGATCAAACTTTTCATGCCATTGTTTGGGTGTTTGTTTCAACCCATAAAGAGACTTGACAAGTTTACAAACTTTATCTTCAAGTCCTTTTACAACAAACCCTTTAGGTTGTTCCATATAAATTTCTTCATCTAATTCTCCATTTAAAAATGCAGTTTTCACATCCATTTGGTGTATTTCCAAATTTTTTAAAGCTGCTATTGCAATTAACATCCTTATAGATGTAATCTGTTGGGTTTTATGCCCTAAAACTCGTAGATAGTAAATGAAACAAATTAATCGATCTCAATAAAGTGTTATTTGAGTAATTCAGTAATTTGGTTATTGAATAATCGAGTTTGCATTAATAAACCCTAAATCCAATAAACTAAGATCCAAGGTTGTTTAAATGAAACTTGGACTAGTATTTGGGGACATACGGGGACCAGTGTCCAAGTAACAACCTAAAAGGTCTATAGTATAGGGATAAGGCTGGGTACCTTATCCTGGTGACACTATGTGATACGACCCACCTTGTATTCGATACAGATGCAATGATCCAAAGCATCCATGTAGGAGACATGCGGGTGGGGGTATCCTATGCAATGAGTTTGCATAAGACCAGACCGCGAAATAGTAACCACTAGATGTAACGCAGTTAACTAGTTTAGGTTTCTATTTCAATAGGATGACCTAGGTAACTCAATCTCAATCCTGAGTCTGTTATGAACCCCTTTCAGGAGGGATTGTCCTTAGATTTGTATGGGTGAGAGTGGTCAGTTCGCCGACTCAATAATCTTACCATTTCAGGGGCAAGACCGAATGGGGGCTGGGAACATAACAGTACAAGATGAAATTCACTTCTTCCCCTATTGGGGTAAGTAGATGTGTGTTCCTTTAAGGGCTGATTCCGAGGCTTGAACAAAGGCGCGTCGTCCTCTCCTGGCCCGAGAGGAACTCCTGTTTAGTGGTTGGACCCTAAACAACTTGTTCATTAGAGGAATCAGTGGTACTTAAGGAACCAGAGGTAACCCAGGGGTAAAACGGTAATTTGACCCAGCTGGTGTTACGAACACACGTGAAGGATTGACTTACTGCTTGGTCGATATCCGTGGACACAGAAATATTTTACAGTGAGAAGAGTGCAGCTGTGGGTCTTTAATGGAGTGACCCACAGTTAAC
Organism: Luffa aegyptiaca; assembly: GCA_017139565.1. Taxonomy (NCBI): domain Eukaryota; kingdom Viridiplantae; phylum Streptophyta; class Magnoliopsida; order Cucurbitales; family Cucurbitaceae; genus Luffa; species Luffa aegyptiaca. Next base: position 18,853,156 of record CM029402.1, read on the forward strand.
GAATGTTGACTAAACTTGGTTAATGAGTTTGGCCAATTAGTCTCGTATCGTTGGAGCTTCTGATCTGTAGGTCCATTAGGTCCCACTGGTAGTTCGTAAAAGAGATTTGAGGCAATTAAGTATAAATTGTAAATTGAAAGTGTTCAATTTATTTGGGAAATCATATAATGTATATTGATGCATTATAATATAAAGTTTATGAAACTTTATAATATAATTTTTGAATTAATTTCAAAAATTAATTATTGAGAGAAAATATTTGAAAGAGTTCAAATAAATTTAATATGAATTGGATTCATATTAATTTTAATTTTAATAAAATCCCTAAGATTAAATATATGATATTTAATTGGGTAAATTAATTAATTATGGAATTAATTAATTATTTATTAAAATTAGAGACCTTTTCCTATTAGGAAAGAAAATATTTGAAAGAGTTCAAATAAATTTAATATGAATTAGATTCATATTAATTTTAATTTTAATAAAATCCCTAAGATTAAATATATGATATTTAATTAGAGAAATTAATTAATTATGGAATTAATTAATTATTTATTAAAATTAGAGATATTTTCCTATTAAGAAAATGTCTTCCTTTTCCTATTAGGAAAAAGGGTCTTGGCCTTTACCTATAAATAGGACCCCTGGGATGGGGTGAAAGACATCTCATTCATTCTCCTACTCTCAAAGAATTCTCCCAAAGGCTCCCACAAGTCTCCTGCCTTTAGTAGTCTCAGAGTCATACCGGTGTAACCATAGTGGTGGTGTTCGCACTAGTTCGTGATTATTTCACAAGCAGTTGGTGAATTTAATCAGAGTCGTCAACGAGAGTAACTTGTTACTATATAAATTAGATTTAGATATAATATTTTTGTATGCTTAGCCTTAATATAAATCTAGAATAGTTCTAAATTTATTGCCAATGTATTGGTATTTTAGATTAAACAAAAATTAATTACGAATCGATCCTAATCACGCTTCCGCTTTACGGAATTATGGAATTCCAATCCTTCAGTAATCCTCGTCACTGGAGAATAGGTATCAAAGAAATCTATCCCCTCTTTTTGACGAAAGCCTTTAGCAACAAGGCGGGCTTTGTACTTATCAATAGTGCCGTCAGCCTCTAGCTTTCTTCTAAAGATCCAATTACCACTAATTGGTTTACTACCAGGAGGTAGATCAACCAATACCCAAATTTTGTTCTGCAAAATGGATTATCTCACTATTGATAGCTTCTTTCCAATAAGGTGCATCCGGAGATGTCATAGCTTCTTGAAAAGTTTGAGGCTCACCATCTATCATATATGTTATGAAATCAGGTCCAAAGGAAGTAGCTTTCTTAACTCTTTTGCTTCTCCTTGGTTCAAACTCAGTATTCTGATCGTCTTGACCTTTCGGAGAGCTAACCTCATAATTCCTTTTGACACCACTACTCATGTGTCTTTCCTCTTTCAAAGGAAATACATCCTCGAAAAATTCAGCTTCAATAGATTCCATAATGGTATTATTATTAATATCAGGTATTTCTGATTTAATCACCAGGAATCTATACGCAGCACTATGCAAAGCATAGCCTATAAAGACACAATCAATTGTCTTAGGTCCTAGTTTGGTTCTTTTTGGTAAAGGAACTTGTACCTTTGCCAAACACCCCCACACTTTCAACATTTTATATGAGGGTAACTTTCTATTCCACACTTCATAAGACGACTTATCAATCTTCTTATGTGGAATTCTGTTTAGTATAAAATTTGCTGTAAGCAAAGTCTCCCCCCACAAATTATGGTGTAAACCTGAACTATTTAACATGCAATTAACCATGTCTTTTAAAGTTCGGTTCTTTCTTTCAGCTACACCATTTTGTTGTGGTGCATAAGGTGCTGTAGTTTGATGGACTATACCATTAACTTCACAGTACTCATAAAATGATGATGATTCATATTCACCACCTCTATCTGATCTAAGCACCTTTACTTTCTTCTCAAGTTGATTTTCAACTTCTACCTTATATGTTTTAAAAACATCTAAGGTTTCATCTTTACTATGTAATAAATATACATAGCAATATTTACTACAATCATCAATAAATGTGACAAAATACTTCTTACCGCCTCTTGTGGGGGTACTTTTCATGTCACATACATCACCGTGGATTAAATCAAGTACCTCATTACTTCTTTCCACAGATGAAAAAGACTTTCTAGCAAACTTTGATTCAACACAAATCTCGCATTTGTGTCTATTATCAATGTTGAACTTAGGCAAAAGTCCTAAACTTATCATTCTTTGTAAAGAATGATAATTGACATGCCCCAGCCTAGAATGCCATACATCACACAACTCAACAATATAAGCAGAAGAGTTGTTATTATTATTATTCTTGCGCATTTGTGCCAGTACATTCAGTTTGAACATGCCATCATTTAGATAGCCTTTTCCAACATACATACCCCCTTTTGTCAGAATAAATTTATCTAACTCAAACACAAACTTGAACCCATTTTTATTAAGTAGAGATCCGGACACTAGATTCTTTCGAATCTCTGGCACGTGCCACACATCATTGAGGGTAAGTATCTTTCCAGAAGTCCATTTCAACAGGACCTTCCCTTTTCCTACCACAGAGGCAGTTGAAGCATTTCTTATGTATAGCTTATCACCACCATCTAGCTTCTCATATGTGGTGAATAAGGACTTGTCCTTACAAATGTGCCAAGTAGCACCAGTATCAATCCACCAGCCTTTGGTGTCAGAGGCCATATTTACCTCAGAAATGACAGCAACGAGATCATCACTCTCCACAATATTGGTCTGATTGTTGGAGTTTTGTCCCTTGTTATGTCTACAATCAGCAGCAACATGGCCACTCTTACCACAAACCCAGCAGACTCCACGAATGCGCTTGTTGGCGTCATTCCTCGGTCGAAGATTCACATTCCTCTTCTTGAGTTGTTGCTTCTTGGGACCATGTTTTGAAGATTCAACAATATGTGCATTAGCTTCAACTCCCAACGAAACTTTGTCTCCTTTTCTATTATCCTCTTCAATGTGGAGTTTGACTACAAGATTCTCCATGGAAAGCTCCTTTCGCTTGTGCTTAAGATAGCATTTGAAATCCTTCCAAGAAGGAGGTAGCTTCTCAATCACAGCAGCAACTTGGAATGGTTCACTAATGTCCAATCCCTCTCTTTGCAAACCACTAATGATAATTTGCAATTCTTCCATCTGATTGACTACCAACTTGGTATCAATCATCTTATAATCTAAGAATTTTCCCACGAGAAACTTCTTAGTACCAACATCTTCCAGCTTATACTTCTTGTCTAATGCCTCCCACAATAGCCTCGAAGTAGTATAGGCATTGCAGTAGACATTATACAAGGTGTCTTCAAGAGCACTCAATATATAATTACGGCATAAAAAATCCAAATGCATCCATGCCTGCTTGGCAGCTTCAGTTTCAGGAGTAACACCTTCTGGTGGGGTAACTGGGCAATCTTCCTTCAAGATGTGAGCAAGGTTCAATGTGGTGAGGTAGAAGATCATCTTTTGTTGCCACCTCTTGAAATTTTCTCCCTTTAATTTCTCTGGTTTTTCAGCATGATTTTTTAGGATGGTCGATCCCATCATGGTAGCACCAGCAACATTAGTGGAGGAGTTTGTAGCCATCAGTTCAATACTAATTGTCTTCAGATTGTTGGAGATATGCTCAAATAAAGAACTGAGTTACACTAGCAAACTGATTACACCTTAACTGATACTAACAATTACAGTGTAAATAACAATACAGACACTGTATATATGACAAATGCTGCAAAATATATTGACAATAAATAGTCGAGGCATGCTTACAAAGCGCTGTCCTGAAGACAATTATTCGCTCTGCACAGGTTGCAAGCAGGCTACAACGATCGCCTCAGCAGGATACAATGACTAATTCCGGTAGAATAGCAACCTCAAACTACTCGGATCTGGCAGAACTCTTGGATACTTGCTCTCAACTTGACTCGAGATCAAAAGAAACAAAGAAAGAAGGAAGAATACTCCAAATGGAATGGGATGATTCAAATGAAGAAACAAGTTGCTATTTATAGGCTAGCAACTTAGTAGCTCCAAAGAACAAAATTAAATAAAGTTGAAACATATGAAAAATATAACTCAATTGAGTTATAATATCAAATTTAACTTCCATATGTTAAATTTGTAATTGAAACATCAAATTGAAATTGATGTTTCAATCCATCTTGAAACTCTTGAAAAATTGAATTTAAATCACTTTCTTTCACATTTTATTTGTAAAATATCCAACAAGTTCAACATGTTTACTCCGTGAGTGAAACACAGGGTTTTGAGCCAAAGATAAGGCACTGATATTGTCGCACCATATGACAAGAACAGACGAAGTACATAGTTTCAGCTCTTGGAGTAAGGCTTGAACCCAAGAAACTTCACAATTGCCGTATGAGCAAGAGACCTTCACAACATTTTGTTTCTTTGATGACCAAGAAACAAGAGACTGGCCAAAAAATAAGCAATGAACAGCGATGGAGCGTCTATCTGTTGGGTTTTATGCCCTAAAACTCGTAGATAGTAAATGTAATGATTGACCGAACATAAATAAAGTATTGTTTGATGTTTTCTCAATAAAGAGTTATTGTCTATATTATGTACATCTTGCCTAAATAACCCTAATCCAATAAACTAAACATCCTAGGCTGTGAGATGAGTCTTGAACTGTATGTGGAGACATACGGGGATCACTGTTCAAGAAACAGCCTGAAGGGTCTATAGTATAGGGATAAGGTTGGGTACCTTATCCTAGGGACACTATGGATACAATCCACTTTGTATTTGATACAAACACAATGATTCAACGCGTTCGTGTAGGGGACATGCGAGTGGGGGTATCCTATGCAATGAGTTTGCATAAGACCGGACCGTAAAATAGTAACCGCTAGCTGTAACACCGTTAACTAGTTAGGTTTCTATTTCACTAGGATGACCTAGCAACTTAGTCTGAATCCTGAGCAGATTATGGACTCCTGTTCACGAGGGATTTTCCTTTGATTTGTATGGGTGTGAGTGGCCAGTACGCCGACTCAAGAAGCCTACCATTTTGGGGACAAGACCGAGTGGGGAGCTGGGAACATAATTACACAAGATGAAATTCACTCCTTCCCGACTTTTTGAGGAAGTAGATGAGTGTTCTCTTAAGTGGTGTCTTCGGGTCTTGAACAAAGGGCCCTACCCTCTCACTGGCCCGAAAGGGGTTTCTGTTTGATGGTTGGACCACAAACAGGTTGTTCATTAGAGAAGCACTGTTACTTAAGGAGGTAGAGGTAACTCAGGGGTAAAACGGTAATTTGACCCAGCTGGAGTCACAAACACTCGTGAAGGACTAACTTGCTGTTATTGGTCTATATCCGTGGACACAAAATTATGTCTGTAGTGAGAAGAGTGCAACTGTGGGTTTTTAGTGGAGTGAACCCACAGTTAACGAAAATTGATTATTTGGTTAATGAGTTTAGTCGATTAAATCTCATATCGTTGGAGCTTTTGATCTGCAAGTCCATTAGGTCCCACTGGTAGCTCGTAAAGAGACTTGAGGCAATTAAGTATAAATTGTAAATTGAAAGTGTTCAATTTATTTAGGGGAATCATATAATGTACGATGATACATTATAGTATAAAGTTTATGAAACTTTATAATATAATTTTTGAATTAATTTTGAGAGAAAATATTTGAAAGAGTTCAAATAATTAATATGAATTGGATTTATATTAATAAAATATTTTTTTTAATAAAATCCTTAAAATTAAATATATGATATTTAATTGGGTAATTAATTAATTATGAAATTAATTAATTATTTATTAAAATTAGATATGAATAAGATAATAGATTTGATTAAATCTTATTCATGACATTTTCCTATAAAGAAAAGGTATTGACCTTTTCTTATAAATAGGACCCCTAGGGTGGGGTGAAAGGCATCTCATTCATTCTCTTACTCTCAGAGAATTCTCCTGAAGGCTCCCACCAGCCTCCTGCCTCTAGTAGTCTCAGAGTCATACCGATGTAGCCATAGTGGTAGTGTTCGTAGTAGTTCGTGATTATTTCACAAGCAGTTGGTGAATTTAATCTGAGTCGTCAACGAGAGTAAGTAACTTGTTACTATATAAATTAGATTTAGATCTAATATTTTTGTATGCTTAGCTTTAATTTAAATCTAGAATAGTTCTATATTGCCAATGTATTGGTATTTTAGATTAAACAAAATTAACTACGAATCGGTCCCAATCATGCTTCTGCTTTACACAATTACGGAATTCCAATCCCTTCACTATCATCCATATTACTTGCCCAATCGACATCGGTATAAACCACAATAGACAAAGAGGACGACTTGGGAAAAAAAACCATATTCCACTGTACCTTTCAAGTATCGAAGAACTCGTTTAGCAGCTTGCCAATGTACCACCGTAGGTTGCTGTAAAAATTGACTCAGTGTATTTACTGTTGTGGAATTTTCCTTACCGCAAGTGTACGAGTCAAGTTTTAATATAGCGTTTTCGTGATTAAATGAGTGTCGTCCTTGGATTGGTTTTCTAGCGAATTAATTATTGTGAATAATTTTGTCCAATTTTATTTAGAGATCAAAACTTAATGAGAAAGATAAATCTAAAGACAAAAGCATAAAAAAGGTGGAGATTCAAATGGAAAGACTCTTAGAGAATTGATTTCATATTTGGGATTGAGGATTAATTAATGGGAATGAATTTTAGAGTGCAATTATCTTATAAGTCAAGGAAACTTGTTTCACAAATATCTCTCTCGAGAATAAATGATTCTCATGTATACAAAAACCCGATATCCCTATCTAAATTCATCAGCATGCAAGGCCTTGAGTCTAGTCCTTTTTACAACTTCTTAAGTTATTCTAAATCTCTCGATCTTAGAATTCTACTTAAGTCATGCAATTAAGGTCTATGCTAAATCCCCTCTCCCGAGCAAGATTCAACACAACATCGTTCAATCAATGGCCGATCAATTGAAAGCTTTGAGAATGGAATTGCATGAATAAAATAAAACACATTCATTCCATAAATCAATCCAAAAATCTAAATAACTACATCAATCCCTAAGACAAACAATTTGCAACTCATAGTCTTAGAACTACAAACTCTAATCGAAAGAAAAACCATAACAACTACTAGATAAAAGGGAAAAGAAAGAGATAAAAATTGAATCGTTGAAACTGCACGTTCCCATCACGATATCCACGCGTTTTAGCTTGAATCCCGCTCATTGTCCTTGCTTCAGCTCCCACTAAAGGTCTTTAGTCGAAATTAGGGCTAAAGTCTAACCAAATGGACTCCCCTTGGCCGTGCAACAAAATGTTGTATTTATAGAAAAAATCATAGTAGCGTCGAGACACTAGAGATAGTGTCTCGACACTGCCCTCTCGGGTTTTCATGTTTGTGTAGCTCCCAATTCAAGTCTTCTTCCATCTTTTTGCATATCTTTCGTCCCGAATGCTCGAATACTTCCAATTTCTCAATTTCATTCCAAATATTCAATTCCTATTAAGCAAACATAAAATGCATGAAAATGGCCAAGTATATCTCAAAGACTAACTATAAATGATCGGGAAAGATAGCTCGTTATGCGCACTATCATTTACTATATATGATATGTTTGGACGAGTATGTGTCAAATACTGTAGTGCCCCAATAACGCTTCTATACAACATTGGATTACTCATAATTTCTGCTTCAAATGGTGAATTTATTTCCTGCCACTGTAGGAGCAGCACATGGTTTCAAATTTTTCAGCCCAATTCTGTGAAGCAACTAAGAAATATATTTGCTCTGAGGAAGATACATTCCAGAGGCTGTGTTACACACTTCAACACCCAAATAGTAACCTAGAGAACTAATATCCTTAAGAGCAAAAACATCATTTAGGCGCTGGACAAACTTATCAATAAATGTAGAATAATTACCCGTAACCAGTATGTCATCGACATAGAGAATCAACACAATCATAGAAGAAGTAGAAAAGAAAAATACTGAATTATCAGCTTTCGAGTTGGAGAATCCCCAGCCTAAGAGAGTAGACTTTAGCCTATCATACCACGCTCTTGTAAACCATATAAGGCACATTCCAACTTACAAACATAATCAGGATGATGGGATCCACATACCCTTCAGGCTGCTTCATAAAGACAACTTCTTCCAACCGACCATTTAGAAAGGCGTTGTTGACATCGAGCTGTCGAATAAGCCATCCCTTTGACACTGCCATTGCCAAGATAATGTGGATAGTGGGCGCCTTGACCACATGGCTAAAAGTCTCGTAGAAATCAACTCCTAAAATCTGATTAAACCCCTTTGCAACAAGGTGTGCTTTACACCGATCGAAAGAGCCATCTGACTTTGTTTTTACCTTGAAAACCCACTTACTGCCAATAAGTTTCATATTGACGGATGGAGGAACAAGCTGAAGGGATAAAAACCCTTACGCAACGAAAGAAATCACAGAACCTACACTGAGTTTTATTTTAACCGAAATACCAATACAGTTCGCAAAAAACTACAACAATAATCATACACATTAGATGCTGTAAATAGGCTATAAATCATGCTGATTGTGAATAAAATAATACTAGATCTAATCTATAGAAAGATCCTAATGATCAAGGGAAAGAAGAATACTTACTGTCGTCGTAGTCTTGACCAAATTTCACCAAATTCTCCAAGTTTTCTTCTTTGATTTGCAGTATGATAAGGGTAAAAAATATACCTATTTTACCCTTATATTTAGCTCAATTCCTTGTCAAAAGTTGCATGTTTAGATCAATTTTACTATTCCCGAGCTCAAAATATGTTAAAGTTGATGAATTAGGGAGTTGACAGTCACATTTGTCAAATTATGCTTATTTGTGCTTAAAGACTCAATTTGATATGAATTTGACCCAATTTGGCACTGTGCAACAGAGGAAGGCTGGGAAGGCTAAAATCAAATGCGACCGCATTTCTAGAAAAATAGAGGCCGTTTCGAGTCCGTCGCAGGTCGTTTTGAACGAGACTTTTGCACACCTAACTGGCCGTTTTGACACTGAAAATGACTGGGCTACCTACCAGCACCTACTTCGTGGCTCCTCAGCTACTCCCCACACTATATAAGCTCATGATTCGAAGTCAAATAGAAGCAGAACTCACTGGGAAGAAGAGGGTGGTGACAGAACCCTAGTAGACGCCCATGAGTAGGGATGCCCGAGGTCCTTCTTAGAAGACTGAATTCTAACCTTAGTTAGACATCAAACCTTAGTGTTTGTAGGGATTTTCACCCCATTCCCGCTTGTAAAAGAGAGAGAGTGGAGTGTCGAGCGAACTCTAGAAGGATTGGATAAAAGATAAAATCCTAGTATTTAGCTACTGCCATTATTTCCAGCACTTGTCACTTTTCATTCATTTGTATTCTTTATATTTTATTTTCAATGGAAAGTTGTTCATTTGCACTTTATCCCACCATGCTTAGCTAAATTCCGTTGAGGGGTTCAATATGGTGAATTCCCTTATGGTTCAATAGCTTGAAAGTGTTTATTCGCTTAAGTTTCTATTCATTGCATGTCATTTTTTATTGATTATCATTTTGATCTTGCTTGATCACTTAGACTTTTCATGCTATGTGAGTATGATCTCGAAAGGGACAAATGTTATCGGTTCTCATAAAGGTGATATAAGAGAAAGGGCTCGAAAGAGTGTATTCGATGTTATAATGCAAGCTGCCTAAGGCACCCTATAACAACTATAGGGTTATAGATTGCATTCGTGAATTATCTATGTCGGAGTCGAGTCACAGAAATGTGCATAACGGTACTCGCTTAGCCTTCTAATGGTTCTTGGGAGCAAGACCAAATAGAAGTTAAATCTGACCCAATGCATTGAATAGGCTTAAGTTGAATACTCTATGATTAAAGTTATTTGCTTTTGGGATGAAACTATTTTGAATGCCTCGTTTTATTTATTATTGTTATTTCTTTATTTACTTGTTTTGTTTATCTTCCAAAAATCAATCATCAATTATTTTCTTGGTTACCTATTTTAAGCAATCTTTGAATAGAGTTTCCTATTTAGTCCTCGTGGGATCGATACCCTTGGAATATTTCCAAGGTTTTTATTACTACGTGTGACAGTGTATACTTGCACTAGCTAGCTTGGGTTGAATCATTGTTAATCTTTATCTATCATCTTTTTCTCACATCCATCATCTAGCCCAACACTTACCAACAACCCCTTGATCTTTAATTCACTGTATAATTATCCACGAACACCACCAAGTTGGAAACACCGGTATTCTCACAAGGCTTTTGCGTTGGTTGCTTGTGGGAGCAAGAAGCACCAAGGAATTTTTTCTTTCTCTATGTTAGCAGTAGAATCGAGAGAGTGAGAGAGAGGGAGAAGTCGAGAGAGGCACTGAGATCTTCACACAATTGACGCCTCTTTTTCATCCCAAGGAGAATATTAAAGAAGACCTAATCGTGCAGTAACACACGATTAGGATAACCAACTGACCAAGTCAGTTTTTGTTTTAATTGATTTTAATTTTAAAAAATTAAAATTAAAACCAATTTAATTTAATTAATCACTATTAACTAAATTAACTACATTTAATTAAATGAATAATCCTTAATTTTCCATAGTTTTAATTTTGTCTTTAATTAAATCAAAATTTAATTAAAATAAATTAAAACTTACAATTAATCAATTCTTCAATTAATTAATTGTTCAATTGAATATCACATATTCAATTCTTTTTCTCTCCCATAAACTATAGTATTAATGTGAATCCAATGCGCATTAATTTTGAATCCAATTCATATATAAACTTAATATTCGAACCCCTTCGAATATTCAATTCTCCCTTAGAAATTTACCTCAACGCCCTAAATGAGCTACTAGTGGAACCTAATGGACCTATAGATCAGAAGCTCCAACGATATGAGATTAATTGGCTAAACTCATTAACCAAGTTAATCAATGTTTGTTAACTGTGGTTCACTCCACTATAAAACCACAACTGCACTCTTCTCACTGCAGATATATTTATGTGTCCACGGATATCGACCAATAACAGCAAGTTAGTCCTTCACGTGTGTTCGTACCCCAGCTAGGTCAAATTACCGTTTTACCCCTAGGTTACCTCTACATCCTTAAGTACCAGTGCTCCTCTAATGAACAACCTGTTTGAGGTCCAACCTATAAACAGAAATCCCTCTCGTGCCATAGAGAGGGCAGGGCCCATTGTTCAAGACCCAAAACACCATTTAAGGGAACACACCTCTACTTACCCTGGAGTCGGGAAGGAGTGAATTCCATCTTGTGTGATTATGTTCCCAGCTCCCCACTCGGTCTTGTCCCCAAAATGGTAGGCTTATTAAGTCGACGTGTAGACCACTCTCACCCATACAAATCAAAGGACAATCCCTCGTGAATAGGAGTCCATAACCCACTCAGGATTGAGACCAAGTTGCCTAGGTCATCCTAGTGAAATAGAAACCTAACTAGTTAACGGTGTTACAACTAGTGGTTAACTATTTCGCGGTTTGGTCTTATGCAAACTCATTGCACAGGATACCCCACTCGCATGTCCACTACATGAAAGCGTTGGATCATTGCGTTTGTATCATAATACAAAGCGGGTCGTATCCATAGTGTCACCAGGATAGGATACCCAGCCTTATCCCTATACTATAGACCCTTTAGGCTGTATCTTGAACAGTGATCCCTGTATGTCCTCACATACCTGTTCAAGTCTCATACTCAGCCTAGGATGTTTAGTTTATTGGATTAGGGTTATTTAGACAAGATTACTCAATACAAACAAAATAAACGAATAATACATCATTTTATTAATGTTCGGTGAAATGTTACATTTACTATCTACGAGTTTTAGGGCATAAAACCCAACACAAGCTTTCACGTCTTATTTTTAGCAAGAGCTGATATTTCATTATCCATAGCAGACTTCTAGTGAGCAGATTGTGAAGCTTCCTGTACTGAAACAGGCTCAATAACAGACAAATCAGGATCACAATGAGCTATAAAAGCCCCAAGTCTTGGGTTTAAAAATACCACTCTTTGCCCGGGTTTTCATAGGGTGATGGCCAAACACCAGTTCCACAACACTAGTAGGAGGTTTAGACAAAGAAGGCAGTTTAGCTGGCGGTAAGCTCACCGTAGGAGCTTTCTCAGAAGCAGTGGACAAAGGCTGATTATTATCACTTGAATTTTCACCCACATCTTGTAAAGACGCAGACCTGGATGGTGCTGGTGCTTGGACCGCAGAAGAATGGCCTACCAATGGTAAAAGAGGAACAGAATGACACGGAGAAGAAGACAAATCGGTAGGAGTTGATATGGGTATAGACGAACAAGAGGGAACAGAGACTGGTATGGAAGAACTGGACTAAGGAAAAGGAGGTCAACTAATAACAACATCAAGAGAATTAGAAACTTTCGACGAAGAGGTCAGAAAACGAGATTTAAATGGAAAATCAGTCTCATTAAAAACAACATCACGAGAGATATACAACCGACTGCTTGAGCTTAAGAACTTATAACCTTTGTGGGCCAAACTATATCCAATAAAAACACAATTTATACTGTGAAACTGGAATTTATTTGATTGATACAGGAGAAGACACGGGTAACATGCACACCCAAAGGTTCTAAAGAAAGCAAAGTTAGGTGGTCGATGGAACGCTTATTCCCAAGGAGATAAGTATCCAAGAACTGGAGTTAGGAGTCTATTGATAATGTAGACGACTGAAACAAATGCAACCCACCAAAACCGTAAGGGCATTAATGACTGTGCAAGAAGTGCAAGGTCCATCTCAACGATGTGCCTATGCTTTCTCTCAACTATACCATTCTGTTGACTTGTGCGAGGACACGAATGGCGAAAATGAATTCCAGAGTCTTGAAGAAAGAAGGAAAATGATCGAAACTCACCCCGTCAATCAATGTGAAGAACTTTAATTTTAGTATCAAACTGATTCTCTACCAAGGTTGTGTACTGTTTGAAAGAAGAAAAGGCTTCACTCTTTGTTTTTAAGGGATATATATGAGTTAATCTGGGGAAGTTATCTACAAAGCTTATATAATACTTGTAGCCTAAAGTAGAAACTACAGGGGAAGGCCCCCAAAGATCACAGTGCACAAGCTCAAGAGGTTTGTAAGATTTTGTATTTGAATTTGTAAATGGTAACCTATGAGACTTTTGACGTGCGTGCTGCTAGCGCAACACCTGCACGAGTGCAAGTATACACTATCAAGTAATAAAGTGGAAAGTATTTCGGATATCGTACCCAAGGGAGATGGTGAGTAATCAAAAAACACAAGATTCTGTAAAAACAAGAACCTCCTCTAAATTTGCAACCACAGAGATGGTAACCAAAGAAATATTTTTAATGGGGTTTTGATAGAAGACAAAAATAGAGAAAAGTAAGTAAATGAAAACGGTAAAAACTTATGAGATAAGTGGAGAAATTCAAATAGTATCAACTATGAGCTTTAGATTGCACCCACCCCCTTTGTGCTCACAACTTACTCAGGCACTACAAACAACTGAAGAATACTATCTATGTTGCCCACATAGACATGGTGCAGATAGCATCCTCCAGTTTACACCCGCAATTACCCTAACAACTTGATTGTGAGCTAATTCCCACTTCTTTAGCTCCGCTGTAGGTGCCTTTAGAAGTCTAAGCCAACTAGACATCTATTTCTAGGGCTAGCTGAACCCGTAGGTAATTAATGCTCATGACTCTTAAAACCCCAGTGGTTCCTGTTCTATTTCTAGGATGCAAGAAAACAAAGTCCTATTTCTAGCATCTTTTCCACTATTGTTTTGTGAACCCGCGCATTTAACTCCAACCTTTCGACCATTAGCTAAATACAAACTATGCTAACTTAATTGATCAGTTTAAGCTAACAATGAAACTTAAACTCATAAAAAACAAACAATGCAAAGAGGGAGCAAAGTTGCTTTTACATAGGTGGGGCTTTCTTCTACTCAAAGCATCCACATATTTGAACCCCTGATAAGGTTAAAAATATACCTATTTTACCCTTATATTTAGCTCATTTTCTTGTCAAAATTACATGTATAGATCAAATTTACTATTCCCGAGCTCTAAAAATGTTAAAGTTGATGAATTAGGGAGTTGAGAGTCATGTATATCAAAATTATGCTTATTTGTGCTGAAAAGGACCCACTTTGATATGAATTTGACTTAGTTTGGTGTTATGCAGAAAAACAGAGGATATCTAGAAAAACCCAAAAATGCGAAGGAATAATTCAAATGCGACCGCATTTTTGGGGCAGACATTTTCGACTCCGAAACTGACTGGGCTACCTACCAGAACCATTTTTGTGGCTCCTCAACTACTCCCCACACTATATAAAGCATTGATTCGAAGAGAAATCCAAGCAGAACTCACTGGGAAGAAGAGGGTGGTGACAGAACCCTAGTAGACGCCCATGAGTAGGGATGCCAGAGGTCCTTCATAGATGACTGAATTCTAACCTTTAGTTAGACTGAAGGGGATAAAAGCCCCTACGCAGCGGAAGAGCATCGATTGGACCTTACGCCGTATATTAATTAACATTAAAATACCGTTACAAAAGGGCAAAATAAACTTTAAACATGCTTTAAAGTTGCTGGAAATTGCTATAAACATGCTTGAAAATTAAATCTAATTTATTTTCATGCTTTTCTAAAGAAACGGGAAAGAACCGTTACAAACCTTCGTTGTAGACTTGACCGTTCTTCGCCAACGACGCTTCAACGAACGAAAACGCCGCAGCCTCCTTGTAGTTTCTTCGCTGGAAAATTCTTCTTCAAAGACACAATAACCACAGAGGTTACACCGATATGTCTCTAAGTCTAGGAGGCAAAAGACTTGTGGGAGTCTTTCTCTAAGAGGGAGGCTAGAGAGAATTCTAGGATCTTGTCTTGTGAGTCTAAGAGCAAGAGGAAAGTACTGAACCAATTAGGTCTAGTGTTCTATTTATAGAAGAGAGGCCATGAATAAAATATTCAATTAAATCAATCTTTTCCAAAATTGATTCAATCTTATTCCTTATTTAATCAATCCAAGATCAATTAATTCCATAATTGATTAATCTTTTCCACAAATGACTAATTACTTCCATAAGTGATTAGATCATTTCCATAAATGATTAATCACTTCCTTAAGTGATTAATTATTTACATAATTGATTAATTCCCTGTTAATGAATTCTTTAATTAATTAACCACCAATTAAATATCACATATTTAATTTCTGGCCTTAAATTAATTAATTTGCCCAAATAGATTTTAGGCCTTAAAATTAATTAATTCATTATTTGAACTCTTTCAAACTTCCATAAATTTAATTTGACTCAAATTTATATTAATATTTGAATTTCTTCAAATATTAATTTCTCTCATAATAATATATCAATATATATTATATTGTTTCCCTTAGTAAATTGAACATTTTCAATTTACATTTATTACTTAGTTGCCTCAAATTACTTTATGAGCTACCAATGGGACCTAATGGACCTGCTTATCAGAAGCTCCAACGATGTAAGATTAATTGGTCAAACTCATTAACCAAATTAATAAATATTCGTTAACTGTGTGTACATTCTACTATTGACTCACAGTTGCACTCTTCTCACTGCAGACATATTTTCTGTGTCCACGGATATAGACCAATATCGACTAGTTAGTCCTTCACGAGTTTCCGTAATACCAGCTGGGTCAAATTACCGTTTTACCCCTAGGTTACTTCTATTTCCTTAAGTACCAATTTTCCTCTAATGAACAACCTGTTTGTAGTCCAACTATCAAACAGAAAACCCTCTCGTGCCATTGAGAGGGTAGGGCCCTTTGTTCAAGACTCGGAGTCCCCACTTAAGGGAACGCTCATCTGCTTCCCTAAAGTCGGGAAGGAGTGAATTCCATCTTGTACAATTATGTTCCCAGCTCCCCATTCGGTCTTGTTCCCAAAACGGTAGGCTTATTGAGTCGACGTATTCGCCACTCTCACCCATACAAATCAAAGGACAATCCCTCATGAGCAGGAGTCCATAATCAACTCAGGATTAAGACTAAGTTGTCTAGGTCGTCCTAGTGAAATAGAAAACCAACTAGTTAACGGTGTTATAACCAGTGGTTACTATTTCGCGATCCGGTCTTATGCAAACTCATTGCATAGGATACCCCCACTCGCATGTCTCCTACACGAACGCGTTGGACCATAGTGTTTGTATCAAATACAAAGTGGACCGTATCCATAGTGTCACCAGGATAAGGCACCCAGTCTTATCCCTATACTATAGACCCTTTAGGCTGTTTCTTGAACAATGATCCCCATATGTCGCTACATATAGTTCAAGATTCATATTATAGCCCTAGGATATCTAATTTATTGGATTAGGGTTATTTTAGGCAAAGACAAATATAAAATAACTAATAACATTTAATGAAAAAAATATCAATATTATTTCATTAATATCCGGTCAACGGTTACATTCACTATCTACGAGTTTTAGGGCATAAAACCCAACAAACATCAAACCTGAGTGTTTGTAGAGATTTTCACCTTATTCCCACTTGTAAAGGAGAGTAGAGTGTCGAGCGAACTCTAGAAGGATTGGATAAAAGAAAAAAACCCTAGTTTTAGCAACTGCACCTTATTTCCAACAATTGTTCTTTTCATTATTTCTTTATTCTTACTTCATTATGTCAATGAAAAGTTATTCTTTTGCATCTTATTCCATCATGCGTAGCTAAATCCAATTGAGGGGTTCAATATAGTGAATTCCCATATGGTTTAAATGGCTCAAAAGTGTTTATTTGCTTAAGTTCTATCCATTGCATGTCACTCTTTATTGAATATCATTCTGGATCTTGCTTAGTTTAAATTGATCACTTAGACTTTGCATGTTATGTGAGTTTGATCTCGAAAGGGACAAACAATACCAGTTTTCATAAAGGTGATATAGGAGAAATGGCTCGAGAGAGTGTATTCGGTGTTATAGGGCAAGGCTGCCTAAGGCACCCCATAACAACTATAGGGTTATAGATTACATGCATGAACTACCTATGTCGGCGAGTCGAGTCACATAAATGTGCATAACGGTACTCGCTTAGCCTTCTAACGGTTCTTGGGAGCAAGGCCAAATAGAAGTTAAATCTGATCCAATGCGTGAATAGACTTAGGTTTAATAAGCAATGATTAGAGTTATTTTGCCTTAGGGTTGAAAGTATATTGAACACCTCGCCTATTTATCATTGTTATTCTTTACTTGTTTATTTTGTCTGTTTTCCAAAAATCACCATCAACTATTTCTTTGGTTACCTTATTCTAAGCAATCTTTGAACAGTTTCTTCTTCAAATATGTGCTTCCAATTTAGTCCCTGTGGGATCGATACCTTTGGAATACTTCTAGATATTTTTATTACTACATGCGATAGTGTATACTTGTACTAGGTTGGATGAATTATTCTTAATCTTTATTTACCATCTTTTCCTAACACCTACATCCATATTCAGTCCACACAGGCACCAAGTTTTTGGCGCCGTTGCTGGGGACTAAAAGTGAAACCAGTTTTTGTTTGTTGCAATTGCGAGTTGATTGTGACCGCATTTCTATCTTAAGAGAATCTAACTTTGATTTGCAGTTTCTTTTGTAGGTTGAGGTTGGTGCATGAGCAAAGACTATCATCTCTTCGAGCTAGACCTTGAGATAGAAAAAAAAGAGCAATAGGAGTTGAGCGCACGTGAATATCTTGAAAAAGCTTCTTACACTCGAGAACTTCTAATAGATCTACCCAGAGTCGATCCTCCTGTTGGCTGAAAAACAGAAAAAAAAAAGAAAAAGGCGATAGAAGATAAGCACAACGGAAGGGTTTGATAGCTCAATAACCCACATGTGGAAGAAGACTTCATCACAACATTGAGTGAACAAATCACATCAATGGCTTGTCACTCTAATTTCTTTTGTGTTTATTGTGCTAAGATTCATTCCTTGTTTGAAACGTGTCCGTCTAATCCATATTATACAGGGCAACCAGACAACCAGAGTCCTATTTTCGATCCTTACCGAGGATGGTTGCAACACCTGCAAAATGTTAGCAACAATAATCCAACACCTCATTTGGAGCAAGAATGTCTGTTACTTTTGAAGACCAATATCAAGATCAGTATGCCCAACAAGAGATGGAACCACAAGTGTCAACCAGCTTGGAAGAACTTATAAGAGAATTGATAGCGAGCAGAAATGTCGCTATTTTAGTCCCAATTTATTAGGCTTTTTTGTGCTTTAATTGTGTTTTTATTGAAAATATTTCATATATTTTGTTATTTGGTCTTTAGGAGCAAAGTTGTGGATTTTTTGGAAAAAGTGCCCAAAGTGAAGCCATTCAAGCCCAATTTCCATGATTGGGTCAAGGGGAGTCAAAAGAGGACGTCTATGAAGAAAAAGCCCAAAAAGAATTGAAGTTGGCCCAAGCAAAGAAGCCCAATCCGAAGCTGGAAAATCTGGAAAACGCATAACGTCGAGACGCTGTAAGGACAGCGTCGCGACGCTGTCCATTTCTTGGCCGGCAAGTCGATGACGTCACAGCGTCGCGACGCTGTGCCATGTAGCGTCGCGACGCTACCCCATTTCCGAGCCTATAAAAGGCGCCCCTTAGTGCCTCATTTTAGGCATCAATCATCATTCCATTCCTTGTTTCCTTTCTTTCTAAGGCTCCTTTGGAGCCTCTCTCAAGGCTTTCTAGCCTTTTGAGAGCTTTCTTAGTGGGAAAATTTTGGGGAATTTGGGGAGCATCCTAGGAGGCTCAAGGAGTTTTCGGAGGGACTCCAAGCGTAGCAAAGGGGTCTTCTACGGTCAATTCCTTTCCTTTTAGTATGCTCTTTATTATGCTTTCCATTGTAATTATTGTGAATACTTTAGCTATGAATAGCTAAACCCCCATTTGGGGTCTTGAAATGAAATTTTAGTTCAAATATTGTTATAATTGTCTATCTCTAGCCCTTTGTCCTAATTATTTGTATGGATGTGCTTAATGCTTTATGCAATCTGGCCAATTGTGTTGATTAAACTTAGATTCCTAAAATGAATCAGAGCTTAATAATTAATGATTTTTAATGGCGCTAAGGACACTTAGGTTGTTAAAATGAATTAATTACAATTAGGGGAGACCAACAGGAGAACCTATGTTATTAACGGAGATTCTAGGAGTATAATTAGTTGGGCGACAAGATAGGACAATTGTAGCAATTGTTTAGCTAATAATTGATTTTCAAGACCCCTCTTCCCATTAGAAAACTCTTTCTCCGCATTTTATTTTTATCGATTGATCAAAATTTTCTCTCTAGTTGTTTTGATTTTTAATTTTCTTGATTGCATGATCTGGTCCCTAAATATTGTTTATCCCAAGTATTTTTAGTGCTCTAGGAATCTTTGCTTGCTTAAATTTTGCTTCGCCTCCCTGTGGATTCGATACTCGAAACTCTTTCCGTTTTATATTACTTGCGATACCGTGCGCTTGCGGTAGCGACTCACAACAAGAATACATGGCAAGGAATGATGCCACGATAAAGAGCTTGGAGATTCAAGTGGGGCAATTGATAGAGGAATTGAAAAACAGTCAACAAGAAATCTTGCCTGACAACAATGAGAATGTGGAACAAGAAGCACAAGAGCAATACAAGGAGATAGCATTTCAAAGTGGATTGGAGCATGAAGACCCTGAACTCCCAGTTGAAGCAAGAAGCATTCCAACACTTGAAAATAAGGAGGAGACAAAAGAGAAAGAAGTAATTAGAGAAGAATCGCCGAAAAAAGAGAATAAAGAGAAGACACTAGAAAAAGAAGTTGCAGTAAGCCATGCAGATGTCATTTCACAAAAAGTGAACTTCGATGTGCTCCAGGCATTCGAACACCCTGATGAAATGAATGGATTTTTTTTTTTGATCCTATTGATTCCTTTGTTTGTTATAGCGTGCATAAAATGCTATTTGAGGAAGAAATCAAAGAGGAGATCATGGAGGATGAAAATATGCAATATACAGAAGATGAGACTGCAAAGTCTACATTCAAGAGCAGATTAAGTAAGCTGATAATAAGGACAAAGCACTCCATGATTAAAACGCCTCAACTAAGACTCAAATCTCGTCGGTTATCAAGACCTAGGGTCAAGATGAAAGTTTGCAGTACAAGAAGTAGGAATAAAGCTTTAATCTCCCTTTTGGAGATCTACTAAGTCATTCTTTTTCTTTGCCTAAATAAGTAAAAGAGAAAAAGTAAAAAAGGAAAATATAACATATTTGAGCTTTTGAACTTTTTGATTTGTTTGTTTATGTTTCAGGAAGTTAATAAAGTTAGGAGACAAGAAGAAGGGGACATGAGACAGGAAGATCCAGAAAAGGAGTAGAACAAGAACCATTAGACCTATGCTCGATTGAGGGATGAGGCTATCAAACGGATGTTCCTGGCCAGCTCATCTGATGAAGCTTCAAATCCCCTCCATTTTCATCATCCCTCCTAAATGAGCCTGATAACTCTGATATGAAGGACAAACTTTCCAAGAACTAAGGGAGTTTTCGCTCTCCTTTTACTTCTTACTGTTTTCTTCTAAACATCAACATGTTTCTTTGTTTTTCATTTGCTTAGTAAGATCTTTAGTAATTTGTTTCATTGCATTAAATCATTGTTCTTTTTGCTTAGTTAGGTTTAGCATTGTTAGTTTTATTCTTAGCACATTACTTTGTTAGTATAGTTTGTTGATGCTTAGGTTAGTAAGAGCGAAAACAAAATATATACGAGGATGAACAAATCGCGAAATTTCGGCGATATATCGCCGAAATATCGAATTTCTCGCGGGTCCGATAGAGATATGGGGGTTAATATCTTTCTTACCAATATATCGCGATATATCGAAAATATCGTCGAAATATCGTGAAAATGGACAGAAATCGTGGATATCAGGAGACCCGGATAACAGACGAAAAATCACGAAAATCTCGCGGAAATCTCGCGAAAATCTCTCCGAAATATCGTCTGGAAAAGGTGGATAACAGATGGAAAATTGAAGATATATAATTACATTACATTTTTTTCAGTTTACGTTAAAGTGCTCCATTGGTGTTCGTTACATTCTTTCTTCCTCCATGGCCTGGGTTCAAGTCTCGGGGTGATCATTTTTTTTATATATAATTTTTTTTCCTTCCTCTCCTTCCTCTCTTTCTTCATTCCACCACAACCCCAATCTCTCCCTCTTCTTTTTTTCTTTTTTTTTTTTTGTTTAATTTCATCCATTAGTTTAATTATCTCGTGTCTTTGTACAATATTTTTATTTTAACATATATAATTTTTATTTTTAAATATTATAATATAATTATAAATTTAATTTATACAATACACTCATTATTTTTATTTTGTAAAAATCAATAGCATATTTCTAATAATTTTGTATATCTTTGATGATTTTAATTTTTGTGTCTAGATAAAGTTTTTATTCTCCTTTTCTTTTAAAGTTTTATTTAATTCCACTTCAATTTCTTTTCGTTACATGTGACCTTCTACAATTTCCTATATTGTATTACTAATTCATATTTCTATAGTTTTATTTAATTCCTCTTCAATTTCTTTTTGTTACTGTTATTATCAAATCAATTATATCAATGTTGGTCTAATACCTCCAAGATCGTCATATTATTATTAAAACATGTACTTGTATGACTACAATTTTTTATCAATGAAATATTCAAGTTCATGTTCATTTTTCAATCTTCAATGTTATCTATTATTGTATTACTATTCATATTTAGCTTATAATTATTGATATATATGCTTAACCTAATAGTTTATCATTTAAATAAGCTTAGTCCAAAGTTTCATAAAAAAATTCAAAATATTTTTATGAGTTTCCGTAATATCCATGATTTTTCCCAGAATATCCGTCGATATATCCGTAAATCTGAGTTACCGATATTAGTACCAATATCGATATTTTCATCCTTGAATATAATAGGCAAGAGTAAACTCTGTCTAGGAAAATCCTGTCTAGGAAAAGGTACTTAAGATGACCGTAGGGAACACCTTTCCTGGGGATTTACTTGGGAGTTGAAACGCCTAGGTTATTTTGAATTGTCCTTCAAGAATAATTATGCTTAAGTGTGTGAACTTTTTAATGTTTTTTATTGTCTCAACAATGAAAGAAAGAAAGAAAAACCAAGGAGTCAGAAAAAAAATGAAGAAGGCAGAACACTGGGAAAATGCGATCGCATTTCTTCCCAGTGTATTTGGAAATGCAACCACATTTTCCAAATGGTAAAGGGCAGTGACGTCATGACGATCACGTGACCTAATTCTGAGAAACCTATAAATAACTAACTTAAATGTTTCTCTTCTTCACCAACAACTTAGACTCTCGGCATTCAAGTCAACTTCACCAACCTTCCATATTCACTCTCTTGAAACTGAAAACCCACTTCAAGAATCATGAAGAACACTCCCAAACCATCAATCCCTCGCAAGATCACTCTATCTCAGAGTAATAGGAGTGCCCAGAATACTGAGCAAAGTGCTCGACGCCAAGACGAGCAACCTGAAGCCAGCATGCACGGAACAAGAAGCGGAAGACCCACAGGTTTTTCGTCGGCCATCGAGGAAAGAAGAACCACTGTTCATACTCCTTCATCTTCGACAATGCTGACTGCTTCAAGGGATAATCCAAGTGGTTCTCGACAAAAAAGACCCACAACCCCCAATTCTCTCCACCAAACGCAAAAACTCGCGGACAAAGCACTTAGGAAGCGCTCCAAAGAATGGTTTGCAATGATCCGTGAGATGGGGGCTAAGAGGCGCACTGCTATTGAAGAAGAAGCACGGTTGCGGCGGCTGAAAAATCTTCCAGAGTGGGAGAGAGCTCTCGACAAAGAGAGACCAAAAAGGGTAACGTTTATGCCCCTTCTACTGATCAATCTTCTTTGCGCAAGGACTAGCCCTTTGTGACCTACAAAGCTAAGAAGAAAAGCTCCAAGAAGGCTGAATCCGAGAAGCCTCTAGTCCTTGAGCCCCTGAAAACAGCAAGAATGCCGTCGGAGGTGTTCGAAGAGATGATTCAACAGGTCGTTGCACAAGCCCTCATAATGGCTGAAGGATATAGGGCAGAGCAAGATGCACTTAATGAAATCAGAGCTAAAAAAGAAAGAGAACTCGAGAGTATGCGGGACGAAGATGAGTTTGCACAAAAAAGAAACTTAGAAGATGAGAAGGAAGCTAAGAGAAAGAGAGAAGAAGAAAGACAAGAGGTGATAGCGAGCATAGCTAGCTATTTTTCTCTGATTAATTAAGCTAGTCTTTTACAATTATTTGCCCAAATTTATGCATTTTTATGTTTTATTTGTAGGAAGTACGTGTTTGAAGCTTAATTCAGCAATTGGAGTCAAATGGAGTCTTCAATCTAAAAAAAAAAAAAAAAAATCATAGTGTCGCGACGCTATAGGCAAATTTTCCAAAAATGCGGTATCGCGACAGCGTCGCGACGCTGTCCATAGCGTCTCGACGCTGTCGCCAGATTTTCTATAAATTCATCTTTTCATGCTACGGCCAAGGGGAGTCCAATTGGTTAGATTTTAGCCCTAATTTCGACTAGAGACCTTTGGTGGGAGCTAAAGCAAGGCCAAGGAGCGGGAATCAAGCGAGAAGACGTGGAGATCGTGACGGGGACGTGTCGGTTTCGACGGATTCGAGTTTTCCTTTCTCTTTCCCTTACCTCTTGTAGTTTTTATGGCTTTTCTTTCAATTAGTGTTTATGGTTTAAAGACTATGAATTGCTAGTTGTTTGTCTTAGGGATTGATGTAATTGTTTTAGTTTTTGGATTGATTTTAGGTATGAATGTGTTTTTATTTTATGCATGCAATTTTGTTTAATGCTTTCAATTACTTGATCACTAATTGAATGATTTAAGTGTTGAATCTAACTCGGGAGGGAGGATTTGGCCTAAGACTTACCTTGTTTAATTGCATGACTAGAGTAGAAATTCTAAGTTTGTGACGGGATTTGGAATATCTCTAGATGCGTAACAAGGACCGAACCGAATAATGCCTTGCATGTTAATGAACTTAGATAGGGATATCAAGTTAGTTTATATGCATGAGAATCAATTATACTCGGGAGAGGTAATCGTGATAAAAGTTTCCTTGGCTTGTAGAATAATTGCACGGTCAATTCATTCCTATTAATCAATCCTCAATCTTAATCAATGAAATCAATTCCCTAAGAGTCTTTCCATTTGAGTCTCCACTTTTATTTTTATGCTTTTAGACTTTACTTTTATCTTTATCATTGAGTTTTGCTCCCTAAATAAAATTGGACAAAAGTATTCACGATACTTAATTTGCTAGAAAACCAATCCAGAGGACGACACTCGTTTTACACGAAAACACCATATTATTACTTGACCCGTACACTTGCGGTTAGCAATTTGTGCATCAAGAGGCCGAGAGGGCCATTCAGGCTGAAGAAGCCAAAAAACAAGATGAAGAACTCAGGAGGTTGGCTGCTGAACTCCAACTCCTTGAGGAAGAAAAAGAAAGACGAGAGATTTTGAGAGAAGAAAAAAAACGAAGAAAAGAAGCTGAGGATTTTCTTGCAGCTTTTGAGCCACACGAGGCTCAAAGTGAGACTGAACTACTGCAAGAGATTGAAGAAGAGGCCTTTGAAGGGCCAAAAGAAGAAAAATCAGAAAAAGAAAAAGAAGAATCCAGTGAAGGCTAGAATAAGACCGCATTTGGGCCGCATTCTGAGGAAGGCCAAGAAAAGGTCGTTGAAGAGCAACAAGCTGATGAGGCCCTTGATTCTTTATTCGAGTATGATGTTAGAGGACCTCCACCAGCTCCTGAGAGCACATCTTCGGGAGAGAAAAAGGATGAAGAGAAAATTGAAGAGGCCGAGACCTCTAGTAACAGTGAGACAGAGTCAAATTCTGAGATTAAGGAATTGGACGATGATCAAGTGCCAATTTCTATAGCATTGAGGAAGAAAAGAAGAAGAGAAATTAGGGCCGAGAGGAGGACGAAGAATAAAAATGATCCAATATTTGCTAAGAGGCCGAGGACAAGGTCCATGGACGCCTCCCCAATCCCTCCTACAACCATCTCACCTGTCAAGCCAAAAATCAAATCACCTAAAGCTCCATCACCAAAGAATTCATTCCCTGAAGTCTTCAAGGATGTTAATTTCCAGGAAAAGATGGAGATTATGAGAAAAAGAGACTTCCTGAACGAGAAAGGATTCTCAAGCAGAGCAGGAACTTTGCCAGACTTTGTAACCAAGGTCATCTCGCAGTACAAATGGCAAGAGTTCTGTGCTCACCCTCAGGAGGTCGTGGTGCCTCTAGTTCGAGATTTCTATGCTGGTTTAAGGGAAGAGAGCATGAGCATGGCGGTGGTGAGAGGTAAAATGGTTAGTTTTTCTTCGGTTGACATCAACAGGGTGTATCGGATCAAGGCACCCTTGCATCCAAGAGGCAATGATGCGATTAAGAACCCCTCGGCGAAACAGATGAAAGAAGCATTAAAAATGGTGGCCAACAAGGGAGTTCAATGGAAGGAGTCTCAAACAAAGGTGAAGACATTAGTGCCCAGTGATCTCAAGCCAGAATTGACAGTGTGGCTTCACTTTATCAAGAACAGACTGATGCCCACAACCCACGATAGTACCATTTCAGTAGAGAGGGTTATGCTTCTCTACAACATCATGAAGGGGTTGGAGATAAATATAGAGAGCATCATCAGAGAAGAGATCCTTTCATGTGGAAGGAAGAGAGTAGGGAAGTTGTTCTTTGGGTCACTTATAACCCAATTATGTCAGAGGGTGAAGATAGTTCCTGGAAAAGATGAGGAACGTCACTTTTTCAGGCTCACCATTGATTTGCCTCTGATAGGGAAGCTTCAACAGAACAACGCTCAAATGAAGGACAAGGTTTCCACTTCCCAAGCTACTCCACCTCCAGGGCAAAATCCTGTTTCACCTCCTCAGCACACTCCCATTTCAAGGCCTACACCATCATCAGAGGCCCTTGCATTTGCCTTCCGACAGCTAGATCGGATTGAAGATAAGTTGAAAACTTAGTGGGTCTATGCGAAGGAAAGAGATGAAGCAATTAGAGAGTTCTACCTCTCTATCGCCCCCAGCATTGCCCCTGTGTTTCCTGACTTCCCTCAATCCCTGCTACCTCAAAAAGAGAAAGAATCTGAAGATGAAGATGAAGATGAAAGAGATGAAGAAAGTTCCTCGGATGAGGAACAGGGGAGTTTTCTGATCCCCTTTATCTGTTGTTTTGTGAATATTTAAACTGTTTCTATGCATAGTTAGTTGTTGTTTTTTTAGCTTTAAGCATGTTTAGTTTCTGTTTTTGCTTGTTTAGTTGCTGTTTTTATTTCTTTAAATGCTTAGTTATTTAATCATGTTCATAGGTTATTTTTTAGATAGCTTGCTATTAGGATAGTTTAGATAAACTTGGGTTGTTAAGGGCCCGTTTGGTAACGTTCTCGTTTCTTGTTTCTTGTTTCCAATTTTATTAAGAAATATAAGCATTTAATAACTATGTATATTTCTTGTTTCTCATTTTTTAGAAACACTCCCAAAATTTGTATAGAACTTTTGAGAACAACTAAAACTAGTTTCTCCTTTTTTGTTCTTGTTTCCAATTTTTTCCAAACATAAATAAGAATATAGGTTTATTATTATTGAATGTATAGGTGTTAGAGTCATGAAATTCTATTTTTCTTTATTAAAAATGAAGAAACAGAAACAAGAAACGAGAACGTTACCAAACGGGCCCTAAACTTTTCCGAAAAAAGAATTTCTGCTTGCTGTTTTTTGTGCCAAATCTATGAAACTCTTTGAAGAAATCAACTTTATGGAAAATAATTGCTTGAAAAATGTTTTAGAAAAACATGTTTTCATTTGAGTTTTCTTTTAAGCCCTTGATGATGATAAGTAGAGCTTATTTCTATCTCATAAAGTGCCACCGTCACAACCGATTTGTTTTCTAGTCATAGGCTTTCCATTAGTCTTTTTCTTTACAGAATTTTCTTAAGTCTAAACTTCTTCATGTTTAACCTTTCTAACACACTAGGAGAGTTTAGCCTTGATGTTTTGAAAAAAAAAAGCCTCATGTTAAGCCCACACCTCAAAAACAAAAGTCAATGAGGGCATCTTAAGTTTGGGGGGGGGGGGTACTTTAATTTGTAAACAAATATTCATTTTGTGTAAGTTTGAACTGTTGGAAAGAAAATATGTGCTCAGTATATATCATCCAAAAAAAAAAAGAAGATAAAAACCGAGAGTTACTTCTCCTTCCTAGAGTTTACTGAGTAACCAAAAAGTTTCGATAAGCTAGAACGAAGGTAAAGGTGACAACAAGGGTTCTCTTGGGAGAAAAAAAAGTTAAAATAAAAAGAGCACCAACAGTCAAATAAGTTTGGGGGAGATGGAAAAGGTCTAGTAACTCATGTATGCTCAAGGAACCTCAAGTCTTGTTTTTCTTAACTAAAAGGACTACACTAGGCTCAATGAATCGTAGTTAGGTAGTTTAAACACAATGGTTAGGATGGACTAGGGAGAGCTTTGCTTTGAAAAAGAAAAGTAGAAATCTTCATGCCTAGGAAACTTAGAAGTTGTGACTGACACTACAGTAGAAACCTCTCCTGAAAGGCAAACTTTTTAGAAAAAGATCTTGAGAAACATGTTTACTTGATTCCATATGGGTTATTCATGACATTTTGATTTGCAATTAAGTTAGATGCTAGTACCATGATTGGCAATTACATATGACCTATAACATTTTGATTTGCAATTATTATTGTGCTCTCACATTCTGATTGGCAATTAAAATTTGATCTCTAACGTTCTGATTGGCTATTGTTTGAGGACAAGCAATGAGTTAAGTTTGGGGGTATGATAAGGGTAAAAAATATACCTATTTTACCCTTATATTTAGCTCATTTTCTTGTCAAAATTGCATGTTTAGATCAAATTTACTATTCCCGAGCTCTAAAAGTGTTAAAGTTGATGAATTAGGGAGTTGAGAGTCATGTATATCAAAATTATGCATATTTGTGCTTAAAAGGACTCATTTTGATATGAATTTGACTTAGTTTGGTGTTATGTAGAAAAACAGAGGATATCTAGAAAAACATAGAAATGCGACCGCATTTTTGGAAAGGAAAAATCGAAATGCGACCGCATTTCTGGGCAGACAAAGGTAGTTCCGAGTTCGTCGCGGGTCGTTTTGAACGAGTGTTTTGCGCACCTAACCGATTGTTTTGACTCCGAAACTGACTGGGCTACCTACCAGAACATTTTTTGTGGTTCCTCAACTACTCCCCACACTATATAAGGCCTTGATTCGAAGAGAAATCCAAGCAGAACTCACTGGGAAGAAGAGGGTGGTGACAGAACCCTAGTAGAC
Organism: Luffa aegyptiaca; assembly: GCA_017139565.1. Classification (NCBI taxonomy): domain Eukaryota; kingdom Viridiplantae; phylum Streptophyta; class Magnoliopsida; order Cucurbitales; family Cucurbitaceae; genus Luffa; species Luffa aegyptiaca. Next base: position 18,881,719 of record CM029402.1, read on the forward strand.
GCCTATGAGTAGGGATGCCCGAGGTCCTTCTTAGATGACTGAAATCTAACCTTTAGTTAGACATCAAACCTGAGTGTTTGTAGAGATTTTCACCCTATTCCCACTTGTAAAGGAGAGTAGACTGTCGAGCGAACTCTAGAAGGATTGGATAAAAGAGAAAAACCTTAGTTTTAGCTACCGCACCTTATTTCCAGAAATTGTTCTTTTCATTATTTCTGTATTCTTACTTCATTATGTCAATGAAAAGTTATTCTTTTGCATCTTATTCCATCATGCGTAGCTAAATCCCATTGAGGGGTTCAATATAGTGAACTCCCTTATGGTTAAAATAGTTGGAAAGTGTTTATTTGCTTAAGTTCTATTCATTGCATGTCACTTAGACTTTGCATGCTATGTGAGTTTGATCTCAAAACGGACAAACAATACCGGTCTTCATAAAGGTGATATAGGAGAAATGGCTCGAGAGAGTGTATTCGGTGTTATAGGGCGAGACTGCGTAAGACACCCTATAACAACTATAGGGTTATAGATTGCATGCATGAATTGCCTATGTCGGAGTCGAGTCACAGAAATGTGCATAACGGTACTCGCTTAGCCTTCTAACGGTTCTTGGGAGCAAGGCCAAATAGAAGTAGATTCAATGCATGAATAGACTTAGGTTTAATAAGCAATGATTAGAGTTATTTTGCCTTACGGTTGAAACTATATTGAACACCTCGCCTATTTATCATTGTTATTCTTTACTTGTTATTTTGTTTGTTTTCCAAAAATCACCATCAACTATTTCTTTGGTTACCTTATTCTAAGCAATCTTTGAACAGTTTCTTCTTCAAATCCGTGTTTCCAATTTAGTCCCTGTGGGATCGATACCTTTGGAATACTTCTAGAGATTTTTATTACTACATGCGATAGTGTATACTTGCACTAGGTTGGCTAAATTATTCTTAATCTTTATTTACCATCTTTTCCTAACACCTACATCCATATTCAGTCCACACACCCACCAACCCCCAAGAAGAAGCTTAGGTCATGGATGAAAGTAAAGTGCAAGATAAAAAGTAAAGAGAACACAAAATAGAAAAACAACTTGTATTCATATTAGATAAAAGAATTGAGTACAACAATATAACTTATAACTGAAATTGAAAGGAAATCAGAAACTTAAGAATGTTGAAACTAAAAGACTTTGAAAATAAAGACTATACTCGATTAAGGATCTTTTCCTCTCTATCTATCTTGCTCTTGCCCTTTTCCAAGGAGAGGACAGGCTTTTCTCTTATTCTTTCGAATGGAAGAGCCGACAGAGACTGAAAGACCCAAAACTCGGAGTGGTTACTGATAGCACCTGATTCGTGCTATTTTATTACCTCTAATCTAAGCTTGTTAGAGAAATTTTATGGTTTAATTGTCTTATTTGTAGGTACTTTGAACATAGGTGACATTGGGAGCCAACCACACAAATTGGTGTTAATTCGGGCCAATTAAGGAGTTTTGGAGCCATCTCGATGTTGTTGGACGACGAGGAGGTGAAAAGACCCAAGTGGATTGAAGCGGGCCTGAAGAACTACACCAAAAATCGAAGGTTGAAGTCCCATACCGAGAAAGACCGAGACAAGACCGAGAAAAAAGGTAGCAAGGGTGGAAGAGTGGTCGGCGTCTCGATGCTGCGACGTTTAGTATAAATTTAGAGCTTCGGTTTAGTCTGCTGTTAGGTTAGAATTTTCTAATTTTCTCTCTATTCAACACGTTTCCTTTCTGTATTTCTTTGTTTCTTTGATTCCTAGACTGATTAGGATGTATTTCTTGATTAGTTTAGCCTTGTTCCTTTCCATTATGCTAGCTTAATTCTCTTTTCATTGGATTCTTGGGATGTAGTTGGATTGCATTGATTCTTTCTTTTAGTTAAGCTTGCTAGAACTTATATAATTCTACACTATTTCTTTGTTCATCCATGTTTTCCCATTTAAACCATTGTCTTTGAATGCTTTCTTAGGCAATCTATTAGTTATTTGAGATAGCCACTAGGTTTGAATCATTCCTTTGCATTTTTCTATACGAACTTGCATAGCTCGCTTGATAGAACCTAGGAAGCATGGAGAAGTTGTTAAATTAATCTAGGAATTTATGTTCTTGATTTCAATTTACAATTCTAGACCCTTGTTCGTAAAGCAACTAATTCGATAAATAATCACGCAGGCTAACGAGTTATTTATTCGGTTAGTTAGATTAGATTCGTGGGCTAGTGGTTTAAAGCATGAGGGGTAGTTGGCACAATATTATATTAATCAATTAATTAATCACGCAGGCTAACAGGTTAATTAGTTGGTTAGCACAGGTAAGGAGGATGCAGAATCTGATCTACCAAGAAGCATGTCGGGTTCATAGAAATAGTGTAAAATTAACCTTTTGAGCAAACAATGAAAGCAACTAATCAATCAATCCAACGAACCCCTTGAATCCAATGATCTTTCTCCCATCTGTCATTTCTACCTTTCAAGCGTTGTTTTCTATTATGTCTGTCTTTTTGCTTATCTGGTCTATTTCTATTTCTACACTTTGTTTTCCTTTCCTTTTTTCTCATATATAAAATCCCCCCGTTCTCTAACACAAAAACCTATGATCCGCTAGAATCCCCTTCCCTGTGTTCGACCCCGACCACTACTATTGCAAGTAGCTTAGTGTCGTGGAACTATAAATTCATTTGGCCGGAACCCTCGACAAGTCCCGTCAGTTACAAGATGAGAAGAGAGAAAAACTTAAAATCTATCCTAAGGACGAAATTCTGAGCTCCCTTTGCTTCTTGCATCTTGGTCGCCTTTTATAGACCTTGGAAGGTAGGGTTGGCTGCCGAGATCAGTGTGAGAGAGCCTTGGAAGGTAAGAATCCACGATCCTTGGAGATTTGATACGAGATTTGAGATTTTCGGATGATTATGTGAAGATCCTATTGGGGTTGGTGCCCTAAAACTCGTAGATAGTGAATGAAACAAATAGTTATATACTTGTTCGATAAAGTCGTTATTGAGTTTCTGTTCACTTAAGTTATTAAATAAGTGAATTTCACGTTAAATAACCCAAATCCATTAAACTAGAATCCTTGGCTATGTTATGAACACTTGAACTTTATGTAGTGACATAAAGATGGATCAAGTTCAAGTAATAGCCTAAATGGTCTATAATATAGGGATAAGGCTGGGTACCTTGATCCTAGGAAAACTATATGATGTGACCCACTTTGTTTTAGTACAAACGATGTGATCCTGATTCGTTCATGTAGAGACATGCAAGTGGGGGTGTCCTATGCAAATGAGTTTGCATAAGACCAGGACCGAAAAATAAGTCACTGATAGCATGCATTTATGCTATCTTTTTCCTAATTATTTTGGCTAGTTTTGTGCGTTAATTCTGAGCTTTAATGTCTTTTTATGTCGATTGTGTAGAAAACCGAGAATTTTGCTAATTTCGGGTATAAAAAGAAGACTTTGGACCATAAAAGAAGAAAAGAAAAGAGAACATTTGAAGTGGTGATAGCGAGCATAGCTAGCTACTTATACTTATTTAATTTAGCTAGTCTTTTATGATTTTTGGGCCATTTTATTGTGCTTTATTGTTTATTTTGTAGGAAAGCGATGATTAGAGCTAAAACGTGGAATTGGAGTTAATCGGGTGTTCGGGACGTGAAAATATGCCAAAGAAGTGGAAAGTTCAAGCAACAAGGAGCCAAGAGAGGGCATTCTGCCCATCAGCGTCGAGACGCCACTCTTGGAGGGTCTCGACGCTGGTTTTCCTTAATTAGAAGAGGCGGCAGCGTCACAGCGTCGAGACGCTGTGACAATAGCGTCTCGACGCTACCGTTATTTCCATTCCAGACGCGCGTGTTTTAGAGGCAGCGTCGAGACGCTGTCTGGATAGCGTCTCGACGCTACGACGAAAAATCAGAATAAAAGCTTCCTTTCGGCTAGGTTTTTGGGGATTTAATTTTGGGACCTTTGGGAGCCGTAAAACAGAGGATTGAGGCTGAACAAGAGGGAGAAAAGCGGAAATCAACCCATCGTTCGTTGGGATCGTGACGGGGACGTTCGGTCTCGGCCTACATTGAGTTTTCTTTTCCCTTTCCTTTTCTTTAGCTAGACCTTATGGCTTTATTATGTTTAGTTGAGCTTGTAATACAAATCATGAGTAGCTAAACTTGTAGCTTAGGGATTGATGTAGTTGATTGAGTTTATGGATTGATTTATAGTTTAAGTTGTGCAATGTTTATTATGTTTGTAATCTTGATTTAATGCTTTCAATTAATTGGCCATTAGTTGGATGATTTATGTTTTGAATCTAGCTCGGGAGAGGGGATTTGATATAGACATACTCAAGATTGCATGACTAAAGTTTATTTTCTAATTCGTGACGGTTTTAGATTAACTTTAGAATTGGTCAAAAGATCTCATTGCCTTGCATATTAATAAACTTAGATAGGGATATCAAGTTGGTTAATTTGCATGAGAATCAATTATACTCGGGAGAGGTAGTTGTGATTAAAGGGTCTTTGGCTCATAATTTCATTGTGCATAATAACTTACTCCTTAAAATCAATCCTAGACTAAATCGGCGAAATCAATTCCCTAAGTGTTTTTCCCAATTGAATTTCCACACCTTTTTACTTGCTTTGATTTAGTTTTCATATCATTCACTCACTACTTTTTGATCCCTAAATAAAATTGAGCAAGATAATTCACAATACTTGATTTGCTTAAAAATCCAATCCAGAGAACGACACTCGTTTATACGAACAATTTATTATTACTTGACCCGTGCGCTTGCGGTAAGGAAAATTCCACATCAAGTTTTTGGCGCCGTTGCCGGGGATTGGCACATTTAGCTAGATTGATATTGTGAAAAAATTGTTTGATCTTAATTTAGGGTGTATTTTTACTTTTCTAGGTTGTTTGCATTTTTTTTCCTTATTTGTTTTTCTTTCCATATTTGTTTTTCTAGTTTAGGTTGTTTGATTTTTTCCATAGATAGGTTCTTTTTCCTTTTTAGTGTTTTCTTTCCTTTGTAGATTAGTTTTTCTTTATTTGTTAGTTTCCTTATTTGTGGTTGCCATATTTATTTTCGCATTCCATATTAGGTTATTTTGTTTCCTTTTATAGATTATATTTTTCCATATTTAGATTAGTTGTTTTCTTTTCTTTGTTTCTTTCCATAATTGTTTTCTTTTCCTTTTAGGATAGTGTAGATTGTTTATGCGAAGTAATAAAGATTTAATTTTGGAACCTTTGGATCCCGAGATCGATAGAACAATTCATAGGATTCGAAGGGAAACTAGAGAAAATTTTCAAATGGCCGACCCAAATCCACCTGAGGAGCCTAGGCCTATTAGAGATTACTTTCAGCCCGTGTTTCAGGGGCAACAATCGGGGATTGTCTATGCCCCAATTAATGCCAACAATTTTGAGCTGAAGACCGGTCTCATTCAGATGGCTCGAGACTGTGCATATAGAGGATCGCCTACCGAGGACCCAAATTCTCATCTTAAATCATTTTTGGATATTTGTGGGACGGTAAAAATTAATGGAGTGTCTGAGGATGCTATTCGCTTACGCTTATTTCCTTTTTCTTTGCAGGATAAAGCACGAGATTGGTTGCAGTCCATTCCCCCTGGGAGCATCACCACTTGGGATGCTTTGGTCCAGGCCTTTTTAAAGAAATTTTTCCCTCCTGCAAAGACGGTCAAGCTGAGGACCGAGATTGGGACATTCCAACAACAATATGATGAGCAGCTGTTCGAGGCCTGGGAGCGATTTAAAGAGTTACTGAGGAAGTGCCCTCAGCATGGCTACCCCGACTGGCTCCAGGTTCAATTGTTTTATAATGGTTTAACTCCTAGTACAAAAACGATTGTTGATGCAGCTGCAGGTGGGACTCTGTTGTCCAAGACCGTGGAAAATGCTCGAACATTATTAGAGGATATGGCCACCAACAGTTATCAGTGGCCATCTGAGCGGTCTACACCCAAAAAGATTGTTGCTGGAGTGTTTGAGGTTGATAAAGTAAGTGCACTCCAGGCCCAAATGACCTCCCTTGCTAATGCTTTTATGAAATTTTCAGGTACAGGGAGTGCACAGTCAATTGAATCAGCTGCTGCTTTAGCATCTAGACCTCAGGAGGAGACCATTGAACAAGTTCAGTATGTATCAAATTCTAATTTTAGGGGATATAATAATAATTCTACACCTACGCATTATCACCCTAACAATAGGAACCATGAAAATTTCTCTTATGCTAATAATAAGAATGTTCTTAATCCTCCTGGGTTTGCCCCTCAAACTCAAGAAAATAAAAAGTTAGAAGATCTTGTTGGAGCTTTCATTGCAGAGTCAAGTAACAGGACAACCAAGTTAGAGGAGGCAGTCATTGCCATCAACACCACAGTCAATGGCCACAGTGCAGCCATAAAGAACATTGAGACTCATCTGGGACAGTTGGTAAGTGTTGTAAGCACCATGAATAAAGGTAAGGCCCCAGCTGAGCAGGAGAAAACTCAGATGGAATACTGTAAGGCAATCACTGTGCACCAGGAGGAAAATGAAGAGGAGCCTGAGTCTGAGGACTATGACACGCCCACAGGGGAAGCTGAGGAGGACACATCATCTGATGAGGCTGAAAAGCCTGAACCTGAGCCTCCTATTCCTTCTCCCACACTGATGGTTCCCAAGGAAAAGAAAAAGAAAAAGAAGAAAAAGAGCAATCAGGTTCAGTTTGACAAATTTATGAATGCTTTTATGAATCTGAATATTAATATTCCTTTTGCAGAGGCATTGGAGATGCCCCAATATAACAGGTTCATGAAGGAGTGGTTAGCAAAGAAGCGAAAGGAAAAGAAGGTTGACACGGTATATCTTGCTTCCACATGCAGCACAAGAGTACAACAGAAGGTACCTGAAAAAGTAGCAGATCCAGGGAGTTTTTCTGTTCCTTGTAGTTTTGGTACTTACTTTTTTAGAGCTTTATGTGACTTAGGTGCTAGCATTAATATCATTCCTTTGTCCTTGTGTAAAAAGTTAGACATAGGTGAGATTAAATCTACTCCTGTAAAGCTCTAATTGGCTGATCAGTCTGTGGTTAGACCAGTTGGCATTGTAGAAAATGTTTTAATCAGAGTAGGTAGATTTTTCCTCCCTATTGATTTATATGTTATGGACATGATAGAAAATCCTTCAATGCCTGTCATATTAGGAAGACCATTCCTCGCTATTGGGCGAGTGATTATTGATATTGAGCGTAGGGAGCTCACTCTTAGAGTCAGGAACGAAAAAGAAATTTTAAAGCAGTGGAAGACTCTAAAGAACAATCTGAAGTGCTGTTCATGGGCTACAAGAAAGGTGCAAGAAAGAGCATCTCTGTTGGATTCACAGAAAAGAAGCCTCCTTGAAGCACGGTCAACACGTCGAGCTAATGACGTTAAACAAGCGCTTATGGGAGGCAACCCAAGTAAGTTAGTTGTGTCTTTCTTTTGAGTTTTATTTATTGTTTGTGAGTAGATCTTGAGACCTAGGGTCGTTAACTTAGCTAATTGGATATTGTAGCTTAATTTCTTGGATATTGTAACGAAGTTCTTCATATTTCATCTATTCAATTCATGCTTAATGCTTTTAATCCCTTGATCACGGATTGATTGTTATGTTGGTCTAAATTGATACTCGACAAAGAGAAGTTAGATTAGATCCAAATTGCATGGCTAACGATTGCTTGGAACATGAGAGTGAAAGAGATTTGTTAGAAATTGATAATGAAGTTGCTTAATGCCATACTATGATTAACTAAGGAAATGGACACATAAATTAGTTATGTTAGTATGAGATGTGGAGGAACTTGAAAGAGAAATCCGCTTATAATTACTTCTAGATTTATGAAATTGAAGATTATTAGTTACATGCATCCATGTATTTGAGCTACATATCCAAAAAAGCTAGTTAACACCCTAGGTCAAGTCCCCTGAATAGGATATTTCCATTTTTTGTTGCATGTTTCTTTTTATTAGTTTCTTTAATTTTCGCTTTATCATTCGAGTTAGACTTCTAAATAAAATTGAACATGATGGTTTTTGGTAATTAATGGATATAATTCAAATTCCCTGAGGATTCGATACTCGGTATTACCTACCGTTTTATATTACTTGCGCCCCGTGCACTTTGCGGTCATCAAGTTTTTCGCATCGTTGCCGGGGAATTTGTAATTTTTCCATTAGTATTGAGAATTAAGTATTTGATTTTAATTTAGAAATTTATTTTTCTGCATTTTATTTTTTATTTTAGTTTTTAGAAGTGTGGCAAAATCTGTGGAGATATAAGGTGGTTAATTGTTTCTTGAAGATTTAATCATGGCAGATCAAGAAGACATGGCAATCTGAGACTATTTCCTGCCTGAATTACCGTTGAACTACTCTGGAATAGCCTATGAGGCAATTGCTGCCGATAATTTTGAGCTCAAGGCTAGTCTCATTCAATTGGTAAGAGAAAGTGCTTTCAAAGGTGATAGCGGGCAAAAATGTCGCTATTTTAGTCCTAAATTATTAAGCTTTTAGGCGCTTTAATTGTGTTTTTATTGAAGAAATCTAAAATATTTTGTTATTTGGTCTTTAGGAGGATATTATGGATTTTGGTGGAAAAATGCCCTAAAATGAGCTATCCAAGCCCAAATTTCCATCCATGGGTCAAGGGGGAGCCCAAGAAGTCAACCATGCATGAAGATCCAAAAAAGAAATGAAGAAAGGCCCAAGTCCAAGTCCATAATCGCGCCAGCCTGTTCTGGAAATTCGAGACGATGTGGGGACAGCGTCGCGACGCTGTCCCATTTCTTGGCCAACAAGTTGAGTGACGTCACAGCGTCGCGACACTGTCCCAAATCCGGGCCTATAAAAGGACCCCCTTGGTGCCCATTTTATGCATCAATCATTCATTCTTCCATTCATTCCTTTCTTTCCTTGGCTCCTTTGGAGCCTTCTCTCAAGGCTTTTTAGCCTTTTTGAGAGTTCTTAGTGGGAAAATTTTGGGGAGCTTTGGGGAACACTCTAGGAGGCTCAAGGTGTGCTTAGAGGGACTCCAAGTGCTAGCGACGGGGTCTTCGACGGTCATTTCATTTCCTTTTATTTTGCTTAATTTTATGCTTTCCATTGTATTTCTTGTGAATATTTTAGCCATGTGTAGCTAAACCCCAATTTGGGGCTTGAAATGAAATTATATGGTTAGATGTTGTTATAATTGCCTATCTCTTGCCCTTTTTTACTGATTATTTGTATGGATGTTCGTAATGCTGTATGCAATCTGACCAATTGTATATTGATCCGATTCTTAACGGAAACTTGACGGAGAGAAATTAGGATAGATCATAATCCATGCAACTGTTGGGATTGGTGTCCGAAAACTCGTAGATAGTGAGTGTTAAACATAATTATATACTTATTCGATAAAGGCATTATCGAGATTAATTCAGTAAAGTCATTACTGAATAAAGTAAATTGCACTTTTTAATAACCCAAATCCAATAAACTAAGATCCATGACTATAGGATGAACACTTGAGCTTTATGTAGAGACATAAAAATGGATCAAGCTCGAGTAATAGCCAAAATGGTCTATAGTATAGGGATAGGGCTGGGTACCTTATTCTGGGGACACTATGAGACGCGACCCACTTTATAGATGGTATAGACGATGTGATCCTAAACCGTCCATGTAAAGACATGCGAGTGGGGGCGTCCTATGCAATGAGTTTGCATAAGACCAGGACCGAGAAATAAGTCGCTCTTGCTTTATAACACCGTTTACTGACGAGACTGACTATTTAATGTGATGACCTAGGTAACTCGATCTTAATCCTGAGCTAACTATGAACTCCTGTTTATTCGGGCTTATCCTTTGATCTGCATAGGTGAGAGTGGCTCAGTATCGTCGACTTAATAAGCCTCCCATTTCAGGGATAGGAACGGGTAGATAGCTGGGGACATAGTCGTGCGAGAAGGAATTCGCTCCTACCCGAATTAGGGATATTAGAGAGGTTGTTCCCTTAAGTGCTGACTCCGGGACTTGAACAAAGGGATCCCTCCCTCTCATTGGCCCGAGAGGGACTCGGTTTATTGGTTGGACCATAAACCAATTGTTCATTAGAGGATCAGTGGGACTTAAGGAACTAGAAGTACTATAGGGGTAAAACGGGCTTTTGACCTAGCTATAGCTACGAAAAACCTGTGAAGGATCGACTTACTGAACACGGTTAAATCAAGTGGACGAAAATATATCTATAGTGAGGGGAGTGCAACTATCGGGCTATAGTGGAGTATCCCGATAGTTAACGAATGTTGGTTAAGCTTGGTTAATGAGATTAGTCGGTTAGCCTCGAATCGTTGGAGCCCATGATCTATAGGTCCATTAGGTCTCCCTACTAGCTCATATCGGAATAAAGCCTAGAACAAAAAGATAGGAATCTTTGAATTGTTCAAAATCGGGAAAAAGGGTATTTTCGTAAATTGTGTTTGACACAATATTTAATTATGAATTAAATTAGAAAATGAGAGATTATGTATTTAAAAGTGTTTTAAATACTATATGTGAATTAGGAATCATATATAATTAGATTGCACAAGGTGACAATAATTAATTGGATTAATCATGTCAAATTAGTTGGAAATGTTTCAATTAATTACCAAAGAATTCAATTTCAATTTAGAATTGAAATTTGAATTAATTTGCAAGCATGAAATCTGATTTCAATCCTAACTTAGTGGATTTAGTTGAATTCCCACTTCTTGCATGTTGATACAAAGTGGAAAGACAACTCACCCATGCATAGTTGCATGTCTTGTGATATGAACACCTAGAATCCACTTTGACTTGCAAATTTACCATGTGTCTTGCTTCATTAGGCTTCTCCTTGCATGAGAACTCTCTATAAATGAAGTATGAATCAGATTCAAAGGAAGAGAATGATTTTCCATACTGTTATGCTGCTGGAATTTACACTCAAACACTCTCATCTCCTCATATCTCTTCAAGTGCTTGAACCTTCAAGCATTTCCTTCCCATTCCCTATCTTTATAGACTCCCACAAGTCGTTCTTGGCCTGGAGAATAGTAGGGAAGACTCTAAGGGTTGTCCTAAGTAGATTGGAGAAGAAAAGAATCCATCAGAGGATCCACATAATCACCTTAGATCATTTTTGGATATCTGTGGAACAGTAAAGATAGGTGGAGTGAGCCCTGATTCTATTCGCTTGAAATTATTTCCATTTTCTTTGCAAGATAGGGCTAGAGATTGGTTAGATTCTTTGACACCAAATAATATTTTAAGTTGGAATGATTTGGTCAAAGCCTTCCTTACAAAAATTTTCCCATTAGCTAGAATAACAAAGCTTAGGACTGAAATTGGAACGTTTAAACAAATAGCGGAAGAGCAATTATATGAGGCTTGGGAAAGATATAACAACATGTTAAGGAAGTGCCCACAACATGGGTACCCAGACTGGCTTCAAATACAACTCTTTTATAATGGGTTGACTCATGACTTTAAAACAATTCTTGACACAGCGGCGGATGGAAACTTCTTAGCCAAAACTGTCAAGGATGCTCGAGCCCTAGTAGAGGAGTTAGCTTTGACAAGTTACTAGTGGCCATCTGAGCAATCAAAGTTCAAACCAAAGGAGGGACCATGTGAAACCAATGAGGTGAGTGCTTTAAAATTTCAAGTCGAAGTTCTAACCAAGGCTCTAAACAAGCTCACAGGATCATAAATTCCAAGTTTACCTAAAGTTGAAGTGAAAGTAGAGTCTCAACCTGAGGAAATAGGCCATTTAGAAAGAAAGAGTCCTTTGGAAGAAATGTTAGGAAACTTCATAAATGAGACTAGGAATTTGATGATAAATGTGCAAGCCAGAGTAGAGAAACGAGATCTTGTCATTAGTAAGATGGAAGCACTCATGAATCAAATTCAGCAAGGAAAGTTTTCCAATGTCTTCGCCATAGAGCCACCAGAACATTGTCATGCCATATCATTGAGAAATGGAAAGCAATTAGAAGAAGTTAAAAGAAAAAAAGTCAAACAGACCAGCACTAGGAGGATACCAGATGAAGATGATGATCAGAACATAGTAGAGGAAGAGACAACACCGCCGGTACCACTTGAAAAGACGTTCCATGAGTTTGTGGACCACTTTAGTGGATATTGCATGGTGCCTCACACCCCACTACCGGAGGAGACTTTGATTGAAAGCTTTTACGAAAGGTTAACGCCTGACGATAGAAGAATGCTAGATTCAGTTAGTGGTGGTGATGTGCTTGGTTCGACACCCAATGAGGCATGGGAGATCAGTACAAACTTGACAGAAAACACTCGGTTCCATGCCACTTCCCATGATGAGCTAGAATGCCAAGTTTTAGAGCAGCAGTAGGTAGGTGAGTTAAAAGAAAATCCCATTGAGGTCAGTGAGTTTGAACTTAATTCCCCTATCATTATGAGCCTAGTTCATGTAGTATCTCATGCAAGTTAGGAGAGTTGGATGTTGAGATAAAATCATATCATTCCATGCCTATTTCTTTTTCTCCTAAGAATTATAACTCTGAAATGCATGATTTAGGCTTAGTAATTTCAGTACCTGACCCCCTTGCTGTTAGGCTTAGATGGCATTTGAATAATATGTTTGGGAAGGCTGAAGATTACTTGATTAAATTTTTTTATGCTGTGAACCCTGTGTGCAAGTTGAGTTTTTCTGTGCAGGAATTGATAAAGAAGAAGAAGAAAGATCCTCTGAGGATCAAACAAGTGGACTTCAGTTGAAGACTTCGAATCCCGTCTAGCTCAGGACGTTAAACAAGCGCTTCTTGGGAGACAACCAAAGCTTTTAATATTTTTTTTTTGAAGATTTCATTTTAGTTTTTGCGTTGATCCTAATGCTCCCTATGCCTAGCTTCTCATTCTCTATTCGGACGACAATTCAAGATGTTTCAGATTCTCTCGCTTTTTCAGGGCAGTATAGATCTCTCTTTATCTGATTAAATATTCATACATTGGGGACAATGTATATTTTAAGTTTGGGGGGGGGGGGGAGATTTGCCCTGTTTAGGTTTTGCTTTAGTAATGCTATGATGAACTAATGCATGTTGATAATGATGACGTCTGATGATTTGCTTGTAGCCATGAGTCTCTCTCGTTGTGACAAACTTAAAAGCAGAAAACATGTCTAAATTTGAGAAAAATTTTCCTTCATTCCCTTGCAAAGTATGATGATTCACTTGTTTTATTGTGATTTTGAAAGCCTAGATGAAAGTTATATGCTTTAGAAGTTTGTTGTCACTCCGATAGGTGTAAAGTTTGTCTAGATAGCTTTCTTGCATTATAGTAAGTAATACTGAGTTTTGGGAAAAAGATATGCTTCATTTGCCGCCCCCCCCCCCCCAAAAAAAAAGCTAGCTAGCTGCTTGAAAAGAGAATCGTTATTTCAGCTTGCAATATGCTTAAAAGTCTAGGGTAAAAAGAGCTACCTACGGTGTGATCAGTTAGGCCAACCAAGAATAAAATTCGGGTTATGGGTCCCTGCATCGTAGTGTGAAAGCTAGTGCCATTAGTTTCTTCAGAAATATGCAAGTTTGGGGGACGCCCCAAGAATTATGGGCACCTCAGTAAGGTAGTGCTTGTTGGATAAGTAAGATGGCTAAAAGGGCGAGCTTTAGTGCCAATGTAGGGGGAAGATGAATGGAGTGTATAAATCATTCCGGGCTAGTAAAAATTATGATGAGGCAAATGATGATTTGTTTTTGCAAGGGAGGATAAGATTAAAAATTTAAAATATCTTGATGGTTGACTGTGCTTGCTTGTTTGTTTCAATAAGTTTGCATTCATGGCTAGTAGCATTGAGGATAGAGTTGTTAGCATGCAAGTTATGATTCATATGCGTTACTTTATTTTTCTCAGGACTAACAAAACCTTAAGTTTGGGGGTATTTGATAGCATGCATTTATGCTATCTTTTTCCTAATTATATTGGCTAGTTTTGTGTGTTAATTCTGAACTTTAATGTCTTTTTATGTCGATTTTGTAGAAAATCGAGCTCGTGAGGCAAAACCGAGAATTTTGCTAATTTCAGGTATAAAAAGAAGACTTTGGACCATAAAAGAAGAAAAGAAAAGAGAACATTTGAAGTGGAGGCCCAAAAGCCCAAAGGAATGGGGAAACAAAGGCTAAAATCCGTGAAGTTGGCTTCTAGAAGGCCTAGCGTCGCGACGCTAGGGCTAGAGCGTCACGACGCTGGATGCAGTGTGAGGCAAGAAAAGGGTGACGTCACAAAGTCGCGACGCTGTCAACTTGGGCAGAAAGAAAAGTTGCAGATCCTTCTCTTATTTAAAGACCTCTTCCAAATGGTTCAAAGCAACCAATTTTGGGGGTTTCTCCCCTAGCTCAGTAGAGAGAAAAGTGAGTAGAATTGTGAGGAAAAGGGTGGGAATTGACCGGGATTTCATGGCTCGGGAATCGAGATGATCGTGATGGGAACTTGGGATCAACTCAACGGTTATTTCTTCCTTATGTATTTGTAACTCCTTATTATAGATTGAGTTAGAACCATGGATCAAGATCATTGGGCTGAAATTATGGCCATTTGTGAGTAGATCTTGAGACCTAGGGTCGTTAACTTGGCTAATTGGATATTGTAGCTTAATTTCTTGGATATTGTAACGAAGTTCTTCATATTTCATCTATGCAATTCATGCTTAATGCTTTTAATCCCTTGATCACGGATTGATTGTTATGTTGGTCTAAATTGATACTCGACAGAGAGAAGTTAGATTAGATCCAAATTGCATGGCTAACGATTGCTTGGAACACGAGAGTGAAAGAGATTTGTTAGAAATTGATAATGAAGTTACTTAATGCCATACTATGACTAACTAAGGAAATGGACACATAAATTAGTTATGTTAGTATGAGATGTGGAGGAACTTGAAAGAAAAATTATAATTACTTCTAGATTTATGAAATTGAAGATTATTAGTTACATGCATCCATGTATTTGAGCTACATATCCAAAAAAGCTAGTTAACACCCTAGGTCAAGTCCCCTGAATAGGATATTTCCATTTTTTGTTGCATGTTTCTTTTTATTAGTTTCTTAATTTTCGCTTTATCATTCGAGTTAGACTTCTAAATAAAATTGAACATGATGGTTCTTGGTAATTAATGGATATAATTCAAATTCCCTGAGGATTCGATACTCAGTATTACCTACCGTTTTATATTACTTGCGGCCCGTGCACTTTGCTACTAACAAGACTGACTATTTCAATGCGATGACCTAGGTAACTCGATCTTAATCCTGAGCTAACTATGAACTCCTGTTTATTCGGGCTTATCCTTAGATCTGCATGGGTGAGAGTGGCTCATCATCGCCGACTCAATAAACCCCACATTTCAGGGATAGAAATGGGTAGATAGTTGGAGACATAGTCCTGCAAGACGGAATTCACTTCTACCTGATTTAGGGATAGTAGAGAGGTTGTTCCCTGTTGCACTCTTTTCCGCAAGCGTACGGTTGCCCAAGTAATATTAAAATGGAAGTATTCCGAGTATCGAATCCTCAGGAAAATTGATTTAATTCCATTAACTACCAAGAATCATCATGCTTAATTTTATTTAGAAGCACAACTTCAATTTCATAAATCTAGAAGTAATTTTAAGCGGATTTCTCTTTCAAGTTCCCCCGCATCTCATACTAACATAACTAATTCATGTGTCCATTTCCTTAGTTAATCATAGTATGACATTAACCAACTTCATTAACAATTTCTAACAATTCTTTTTCACTCTCGTGTTCCAAGCAATCATTAGCCATGCAATTTGGATCTAATCTAAATTCTCTCCGTCGAGCATCAATTTAGACCAACACATCAATTAATCCGTGATCAAGAGATTAAAAGCATTAAGAATGAAATGCATAGATGAAATATGAAGAGCTTCGTTACAATATCCAATAAATTAAGCTACAATATCCATTTAGCTAAAATAACGACCCTAGGTCTCAAGATCTACTCACAAATGTAAATAATTTTGCCCAAGTGATCTTGATCCATAGGCCTAACTCAAACTACAATAAAGAATTACAAAGGAGTAAGGAAGAAATAACCTATAAGTTGATCCCAAGCTCCCGTCGCGATCATCTCGAATCCCGAACCTTGGAATCTCGCTTAATTCCACCTTTTTCTTCACAATTCTACTCTCTTTTTCTCTCTTTTGAGCTAGGGGAGGACTCTCCCAAAAGGGGATGATTTGAACCATTGGAGAGGGGGCCTTTTTATAGGAGAAGGGGCGGAAGTTTTCTTGCTGAACAAGTTGACAGCGTCGCGACGCTACGTCACGGCATCACGTCATACTTTTCTTGCTGCAGAAGTTGGCGCAGCGTCGCAACGCTACATGGACAGCGTTGCGACGCTGTCGCGATTCCAAATTTTTCTTCGCTGCCTGCCAAGCGTCGAGACGCTCTAGTCCTAGCGTCTCGACGCTAGGCCTTCTAGAAGACATCTTCATGGATTTAGCCCACCTTCTTTATTTCTTTTGGGCTTTTGGGCCTCTACTTCAAATGTTCTCTTTTCTTTTCTTCAATATTGGTCCAAATACTTTTTTTTATACCCAAAATTGGTAAAATTCTTGGTTTTGCATCTCGAACTCGGTTTTCTACAAAATCAACATAAAAATACATTAAAGCTCATAATTAACGCACAAAACTAGCCAAAATAACTAGGAAAAAGATAGCATTTTTGCATGCTATCATTCCCTTAAGTGCTGACTCCGGGACGTGAACAAAGGGATCCCGCCCTCTCATTGGCCCAAAGGTTTTTAGGTTTAGTGGTGGGACCACAAACCAATTGTTCATTAGGGACTCAGTGGAGACTTAAGGAACAAGATGTGCCTTTAGGGGTAAAACAAACATTTGACCCAGCTCTAGTTACGAACAACCTGTGAAGGGTCGACTTACTAATCATGGTCATATCGGGTGGACAAAAATATATCTACAGTGAGGGGAGTTCAATTATCGGACTATAGTGGAGTGCCTCGGTAATTAACGAATGTTGATTAACTAGGTTAAAAGAGTTTAGCTAGTTAATCTCGGATCGTTGAAGCCCATGATCTGTAGGTCCATTAGGTCCCCGTGCTAGCTCATACGGAATAAACCTTAAAACATACGGGAGGAGAAAGTTTGAACCATTCAAACTCATATAAGGGAGTTATCGCTAAATTATGTTCGATAAATTTAACGTTAAAGTTTAATTACGAATTAAACTATAAAATATTTAGAGAGATTGGAAATATTTAAATACAATTTAAATATTTATCATACGAATAAGGATTCATATTTGTTTATTGGGATTGAAAGATAACGGGATTGGTGAATAATTCAATATTGGATATTGAATTAATAATTAATTAAATAGTTTAATTAATTTAAATTTTATCTAAAAATAATTTTATATAAAATTTATTTGAATTTAAATTCGAATCTGAAAATTGAATTAAAATTCAACTTTTGATCAATTAATAAAATGAAAATTAATTTAATTTTAGGAGGTGTAGTGGATTAACTTGTAATCCAAAGAATGCCTCTCAAATTGACACCTCAATCCCATTATTTTCATGGCAATTTGTTGTCATAATCTCAGGCTTCAATATGCATGTTTAACTTCTTTAAAAGAGGTTAAAAACTCAGATGAATTATGGGATTCTTGCTGAAAAAGTGCTGAAGAAGTTTGCTCTCAAAACCATAAAACTCTCTCATTTTCCCTCTCCAAATTCATCACGATTAGAGTCCCACAACTCGTTCTAAGGCTGGAGTATAGCGGGGAAGATCACGGTGGTGTCTACAACAAGATTGTGTAAAGAATTCATCCACGGAGCTCTTGAATTTCAAGCCAAAAGGTTGGTAAAATAAGACTCTATTTTTTATGCATGTTTTCTTTTTAAAATTAAACAAAATTGAAAGGCTTTTGATCCAAATTGCTTCTGCTGTGGTGTTCTTCACCTTTTCAAATCCTGCGATTCTCGGTATTCTATGGAAAGCTCAGTTACAGTCGCATATTGGGCGCAAAATCTCTTCTGTGTGCTGCCTTGACAATTCTGTCTTCAGTTGGGGTTACTTTAATTATAAGGTTGCGGGCGCATATTGGTCGCATATTCCACATCTTCAGGACCAGATGCAGACGCAAATCTTCACTTCAACTCCTTTGCTCCGTTGACCTTTAATCTCCAATTGCGGGCGCATTTGCCTTGCAATGTCCTCTACACAAAAACATTAATTTGGGTAAATTCTTACAAAAATAATCTCTTTTGTACATTTTAAACATAAATTCTATATTTATAAGATTTTCCACAAGATTCTAAGACTTTTGCTAATTCGACTTGAAATGATAAGATTTTAAGCACAAAGTCTTTACTTTCTTAGCAATAACCTAAGTTTTTAAGGCTAAATAATGCACATAAATGAGCGATATCAACTTTCCAAGTTGACAAGATTCACAAAAAGCAAAATTTTTCATTGATAATGAGTTTAACATTACATGACCGAAGGACTCTATTGACAATATGCTTAGAGGCATGACCCAAATGTTGGTGCCACAAAGACTTAGACACCATACATGACTTAAACTTCTCTACTTGAAAAGCAGTAGGAGACAACTTGACATCAGACTTATTGAAAGCAGAAACATCAGGAGGATAGGAACGGAAACTGACTTCAGGCTTTGGAGTTTGAATTGAGGGCAGCTCTAGTTGATAAAGGCCATTTTTAAGCGTTCCTTGCAAGCATCACCTTCCTTGAATCCTTGTCCTTCACAAGACAAAAACGAGAGTGAAATTTCACAATAACATTATTATTAGCAGTCAATCAGGCTATACTAATCAAGTTTCGTTTTATACTAGGCACATGAAGCATGTCTTTCAAAACAATATGAGAATTATCCATAGAGGTGTAGGATTGAAATTCCCTAATTCCATTAGCGAAAGCGAATTGAGACTGATTCGTAGTTAATTTTATTAATCTAAAATACCAATACATTAGCAAAATCCTAGAACTATTCTAGATCAAAACAGGTTAAGCATACATACCGTAGTCCGACGACTCTGAAAATCAAGAACGCCGTCTTGATTGCGCAGGGACTGAAAACACAGCAACGTTATGGGCACCACCATATGACCTTCCATTGATATCCTCTGAGATTAGGAACGAGATTGTGAGATCTCGTGATCTTGATCTTTTGGGATAAAACACCAGAGAAGAGGTTCTCTGTGTTCTTCTTAGTTGAGAGAGAATGAGAGAGACTGAGAGATTGCAAGTTGTTGAAGGCGTGAGAATGAGAGCTACCCCCTCCCCTTCTTGCGTTAACCCTAATGTAAGGGGAAAGATAGATCTTGACCGTTAGATCAAAATCAATTAATTAAATAATATAAAATTAATTTAATTAATTAATTAAATGTTAGTTAATTAATCATTTTAATTAATTAAATGTTAATTGATTAATCATTTTAATTAATTAAATGTTAATTGATTAATCATATTAATTAATTAACCTCATGCACATTTAAATCATATTTAAATGCAATGCCCTCATATACTATATAGTTTTAATTAATTTTAATTCAATCCAATTTAATCAAATTAATTAAACTAATTAATTAATTCATAATTAATTAATTCCATGATTAATTAAATATCACATATTTAATTAACCAAATATTTGAATCATATTCAAATGTACATCTCTCTTATAACCTTTAGTTTAATTAAATCACATTTAATTAAACTAATTGAATAATTAATTAACTTATTCATTAATTAAATATCATATATATATTTTTAATTAGCCATATATTTGAACTCTTTCAAATATACTATTCTCTCAATAGAGTTTAATCTCAAATTAAACTTTATATTATAATGTATCGTTATGCATTATATTAATTGTATCTCATACAATTTAATTGATTCCTTTAACCTAGTTTAATCCCCGAACTTTCAATTGTGTCCTTTGTATCGAATAAATCTTTGAACCTATTCTCTAAAATTTCAATTTTGTGTCTAATAAGTTCCTGACATTCAACATTTTTTAATATTAACAAATCTATTAGACATAAAATTGAATTTCGTATTTAATAGGACATTGAACTTTCAATCTTGTATCCAGTAGGTTCATGAATTAAAAAAAAAAATATCGGAGAGGTCAAGGAGTTATTAAATATAAAATCGAAAACTTAGGAACTTATTGACACAAAGTCGAATGTTTAGAGACTCATTAGATACTTTTTTAAGTTTAAGGACCTATTAGATACTTTTTAAAGTTCAAGGACCTATTTGACATAAACTTGAAAGTTTAGGGATTTAACTCGTAATTTAACCATTACTCAATATAACAATAACACTTTATTGTATAAATGTTGCTAACCACAAGCGTACGGGTCGTCACAAGTAATATAAAACAGAAAGAATTCCGAGTATCGAATCCACAGGGAGGCGAAGTGAAATTTAAGCAAGCAAAAATCTCTTGAGCACTAAAAATAATTAGGAGAAATAATATTTAGGGGGCAGTTCATGCAGTTAAAAAGATTCCGAAAATCAAAGCAGTCAAAGAAAATAATTTTGATCAATTGATAAAAATAAAATGTGGAGAAAGAGTTTTCTTAATGTGAAGAGGGGTCTTGAAAATCAATTATTAGCCAAACAATTGTTATAATTATCCTATCTCATTGCCCAACTAATTATAATCCTAGAATCTCCGTTAATCACATAGGTTCTCCTGTCGGTTTCCCCTAATTGTAATTAATTCATTTTAAAACCTAAGTGTCCTTAGCGCTATTAAAAATCATTAATTATTACGCTCTGATTCATTTTAGGAATCTAAGTTTAATCAACTAATCCCGGTGTCACGACGGACAATTAAACTAGTTGCATGGATTATGATCTATCCTAACTTCTCTCCGTCGAGTTTCCATTAAGAATCGAATCATTACACAATTGGCCAGATTGAATAAAGCATTAAGCACATCCATACAAATAATTAGGAAAAAAGGGCAAGAGACAGGTAATTATAACAACATTTCAACTATAATTTCATTCCAAGACTCCGAATTGGGGTTTAGCTATACATAGCTAAAATATCCACAACATTTACAATAGAAAGCATAATTAAGAGCATAAAAGGAAAGGAATTGACCGTCGAAGAACCCCTTCGCTGACGCTCAGAGCTCCGCCGAACACTCCTTGAGCCTCCTAGGATGCTCCCCAAAATTCCCCAAATATTTCCCACTAAGAAATCTCTCAAAAAGGCTAGAAAGCCTTGAGAGAGGCTCCAAAGGAGCCAAAGGAAGGAAAGAAATGATGGATTGAAGAATGATTTGATTGATGCAAAATGAGGCACCAAGAGGTGCCTTTTATAGGCCCGGATTGGGGGTAGCGTCGCGACGCTACATTGCACAGCGTCACGACGTTGCAACGCACGCGTCTTGTTGCCCAAGAAATGGACAGCGTCGCGATGCTGTCTTCACAGCGTCTCGACGCTGTGCCATTTTCCAGAAATTCCAGCTTCGGTTTGGGCTAATTTTTGGGCCTTCTCTTCACTTCTTTTTGGGCTTTTCCATCATGATTGGCCTCTTTGGATCCCCTTTTGATCCAAGCTTGGATTTGGACTTTATTAGCTTCATTTTTGGCACTTTTTCTCCAAAAATCACCGACTTTGCTCCTAAGGACCAAATAACAGAATACATTAAATATTTTCATTAATAACAAGATTAAAGCACAGAAAAGCCTAATAAATTGGGACTAAAATAGCGACATTTTTGCTCGCTATCACACCCCCAAACTTAAGCTTTTGCTAGTCCCGAGCAAAATAAATTCTAAAGATGCATGAAATAGAATCGTTCAAGCCTCAATGATTTTGGAATTCCTAAGATAGAATGGAAAACATGCAAGTGGAATAAGCAAGCACCGCATACTCTTGAACAAATCTTAAACTAGTTTGAACTTAAGATTAATGAATAGCATGCTCAAGACTTATCTATTGATTCTTTTACTAACCTAGATTAGTCTTATGGCTTTCTCCATTTGTTTTCCCCCTACACTGGCTAAGAGCCCCTAATAGGTCGGAGTTCTTCTATCATGCAAAAAAAAAAAGAAACTAGGGCACCTGTCATTTTCTTTTTCATGGGGGAGCAAAATTCTCAAATAATTTTTCTTTTTCTTTTTCTTTTGCTACTCCCCCAAACTTGCATTTTGATATCTAATGGTACTAGCTTTCACACTACGGTGCAGGGACCCTTAACCCGAATTTTATTCTCTGGTTGGCCTAACTGATCACACCGCAGGTAGCTCTTTTTACCCCTAGGCTTTTTCTTTTGTGCAAGCAAAAAATTTTCTTTTTCAACGGATTTTTCTTTTTCTCTCATTTTCTTTTGTTGCTTTTGCTTTTCTCTCAGCAGGCATAGCAATTTTTTTTCTACCTAGCTCTTTAGAACAATCAAGCATGAACTTCCTAGTATTAGAAACTAAGCCTATCGGGGTGACAACAAACTTTAAAAATCATAATAAGAATCTAGATTTTCAAAGACGTCATTAGATAAGACTATTGCATACTTTAGACATCAAAACTAAGTATCAAAAAAAATTTTAAAATTTCACAATTTCTGCCGTGCTCCCAGATTCCACAACATATAAACCATTTTCTCCCAAAATTTCTAAAATCACATCCTTGGCTATCATGGCTATCTATTCATGCATCCAAAAGAATTCAAATATGCTCAACACAGCGAAAGCCTCCCCCCCAAACTTAAATTAAACATTGTCCCCAATGTTTTAAAACAGTAAAGCAAATAGAGGGATACTGAGACTTCCCTGAGCTAGGAGCGCTTTATCCTCTTCCTTTGGATCCAGAAAAATGGGATTCTTGGATTTTTGGGATTTGCTTAAGGTGATCCTGCAAAACAAAATTGGATCACGAAGCAAAGAAAATTATTTACCGCAAAAACAACTATCTAAACTTTAATCCTTGGGTTGCCTCCCAAGCAGCGCTTCTTTAACGTCTTTAGCTAGACGAGGCTCGGCACGCTTACGGAGGCTCGAAATAAAAGTTTTCATCATCCTCCGGGCTCAAAAAATCACGCACCGAATTGCACACAGCAAACAGGGGAGAAAAAAAACTTTCCCCTGGCCCATCATCACTAAAGAGATTATCATAATAACATTTCAGAAAATATGCAACAGCATCAAATCTCTTTTCTAAATCTCTATTCTCAAAACAATTGTTAACAGAGTCATCAAGCGTTATGATATCTACTGGTCTGGGATCTAAAGATGGCCTATCAATCATGCCAGTCCATTCATCAGATTCAATATCTATATGCTCAGAAGATTCCTCAGACTCAGAATTAAAAAATGATTCGACTAGGCGATCATATGACTCACTATCCGAATTAAAGAATTCAAGCTCTTCAGGGTCAGATTCTATACTATGCACAGATTCGAGTTCCTCTAGGTCAGATTCTATACTATATACATCATCAGGACACAAATCAAAGGTATTAACATTATCTGGGTTCATGCATTCAGGAATGTCAAGATCAGACTCAATAGATTCAGTGTTATCATGATCAAACTCAAAATTATCTATCGAGTAATCCTTTCTATACAATTCATGCTCATCCTCAATGTCAGGCAAATCAATATCATCATCAAAATCATCAATCTCAGGCAAATCTAACTCATTTTCAAAAGAAGGTAAATCATCAACTGCAGACTTTTCATTCTCATAAGCAGGCAATTCCAATTCATTTTCAAAGTCAGGCAATTCTAAATCATTCAGCTCATTCTCAAACAGAGGGTCATCTAATAAAGCATTATGATCGAAATTCCCATCATCCATAAGCACTTCTCCTAAGCCTAGGCCAAGATTAAACTCTACCTCCTCATCATCGTCAGTCAAGTATTCAGGACCAATAGAAAAACAAGTATGCAAACTACATACAGACTCATCTTGGCCAAAAATACTAAACACGACTTTTTCATCATCAATGTTCAAGGTAAGCTTACCTGTATGCACACTAATCTCGGCTTTACCTGTAGCTAGGAAAGGTCTGCCTAGAATAATGGGCACCTCTCTGTCCTCCTGCATGTCTAGTACCACAAAGTCTACAGGGAAGATAAATTTATTGACCTTCACCAACACGTCCTCCACAACACCCATCGGGTGGGTAATTGATCTGTCAGCTAACTGGAGAGTAACGTCGGTGTCCTTCATTCTTGTTAAACCAATCCTCCTGTAAACAGCATAGGGCATCAAGTTTATACTAGCACCTAAATCACACAGAGCCCTATTAAAAGATACTTCTCCTATGGTGCAGGGAATGGTAAAACTCCCTGGGTCTTTCTGTTTAGAAGGTATCCTTCCAGAAACTATGGTATTACTACTTTCAGACAGTTTAAAAACTTCTTTTTTCAAACTTTTCTTCCTAGAAAGCATTTCTTTCATGAATTTCCCATAATTAGGCATGTTGTACAAAGCATCTACCAAGGGAATATTCACAGACAATTTCTTAAACATTTCAAGGAATTTTTGAAACTGCTCATCTAGTTTAACATTCTTAAAGCGCTGAGGAAAAGGTAACTCCCTGTAATCAAAGGTTGGACATTCGCCCCTCCGCTTGGGCGGGTTGATGTGCGAACCTTTGTCATGATGGTTGCATGGAACCACTTCTTCCTCGCACAGTTTCTCCTCTTGCCTTTCTTCTTTGTCTTTTCCTGCAAAAGAGTTAGAAAAACCACAATTCAAATCAATAGAGTTAGGAGGATGTTGGGACCTTTCAGATGAGGCTTTTTGTGCCTCAGCCCTTTCATCTTCATCCTTGCTCTTTTCTTCTTCCTTCTTCTTTTCTGAACTGATCTCCAGCTTCCTACCACTTCTTAGTGTCACCATCTTGCACTGCTCTCTTGGGTTAGGCTCAGTGTCGCTTGGAAATTTTCCCTTCTGAAGGGCATTCACCGCTGAAGCGATCTGTCCTATCTGCACTTCCATATTTTTCAAGGCAGTGTCGTGGTTATTGACTGTTGTCTGGAGATTGACGTTCAAAACTTTCTGTTCCTTTACAAACATAGCCACCAACTCCTCCAGGTTATTCTTCTTTTCAGGCGCACTGGATGATGCAAAACCTGGCGGCGGCTGCAAGACATTCTTTGTGTTTGAGTACGAGAAGTTCTCGTGATTGCGCAGATTCGGGTGGTAGAAGTTCGGTATTCCTTGCGTAAATGGTCTGTTCCCCACGTACTGGACTTCTTCCACATCCTGACCTTCCTTCTTCAAATAGCCTTCAGCTAAGGTGGAAATGGATTTGACCACCTCAGATGAAGTTAACTTGTTCAGGGCGTTGGTCAGCGATGCAATCTGAGCTTTCAACGAACTCGACTCATCCAATTCATAGATTCCAGCCTTCTTTGAAACTGCTCCCCTCTCCGTCGGCCATTGATAACTGGTTGCCGCCATTTCCTCTAACAAATCCCTGGCTTCTGTCACTGTCTTGGAAAGAAAACTTCCTCTTGCTGATGTGTCTAAGACTGTCTTAGTGGAGGGATTCAATCCATTGTAAAATAATTGCACTTGGAGCCAATCAGGATACCCATGCTGGGGGCACCGCCTAAGCATCTCCTTGTATCTCTCCCATGCCTCGTACAACTGCTCCTCGTCAAGCTGTCTAAACGTCCCAATCTCAGTCCGGAGCTTCGTAGTTTTGGCAGGCGGGAAAAATTTTGTCAGAAAAGCCTGGGCAAGCTCATCCCATGTACTAATACTGCCCGCCTCGACTGATTCGAGCCAATCCTTAGCTTTGTCTTGTAGAGAAAATGGAAACAATCTCAATCTGATAGCGTCTGCCGGCACTCCATTCATCTTTACTGTCCCGCATATTTCTAGGAATGATCTCAGATGTGAGTGTGGATCCTCAGAAGGATGTCCCTTAAAAGAATTATCGCGTGCCATCTGAATCAATCCCCTCTTTAACTCAAAATTTGTAGCTTGTATCGGGGCGTAAACGATTCCTGAATTTTCGGTGGGAAGAACTGGCTGTAGAAAGTCTCTGATCGCCTTGGGAGCTTCTTGTTGGGCCATTGCTTCTGCTAATCTTCTTTCTCTACGAATGGTTCTAAGAGTCCTGTCAATTTCAAGATCTAGCGGAAACAAATTAACCACCTTGTTCCTTCGCATACAATGCTCCCAATCAATCAAAAGAACCAAACAAAATAAAACAAAAACAAATGATATTCACAAAATAAAAAAAAAAAGAAAAATATTTACACCTAAATTATTATTTATCCCTTTCTTTTAGATGTCAAGAAAATTTGATTTGCTTAAAAATCAAGCCTCCCCGGCAACGGTGCCAAAAACTTATTGCTAACCGCAAGCGTACGGGTCGTCACAAGTAATATAAAACGGAAAGAATTCCGAGTATCGAATCCACAGGGAGGCGAAGTGAAATTTAAGCAAGCAAAAATCTCTTGAGCACTAAAAATAATTAGGAGAAATAATATTTAGGGGGTAGTTCATGCAGTTAAAAAGATTCCAAAAATCAAAGCATTCAAAGAAAATAATTTTGATCAATCGATAAAAATAAAATGTGGAGAAAGAGTTTTCTTAATGGGAAGAGGGGTCTTGAAAATCAATTATTAGCCAAACAATTGTTATAATTATCCTATCTCATTGCCCAACTAATTATAATCCTAGAATCTCCGTTAATCACATAGGTTCTCCTGTCGGTTTCCCCTAATTGTAATTAATTCATTTTAACAACCTAAGTGTCCTTAGCGCTATTAAAAATCATTAATTATTACGCTCTGATTCATTTTAGGAATCTAAGTTTAATCAACTAATCCCGGTGTCACGACGGGCAATTAAACTAGTTGCATGGATTATGATCTATCCTAACTTCTCTCCGTCAAGTTTCCATTAAGAATCGAATCATTACACAATTGGCTAGATTGAATAAAGCATTAAGCACATCCATACAAATAATTAGGAAAAAGGGCAAGAGACAGGTAATTATAACAACATTTCAACTATAATTTCATTCCAAGACCCCGAATTGGGGTTTAGCTATACATAGCTAAAATATCCACAACATTTACAATAGAAAGCATAATTAAGAGCATAAAAGGAAAGGAATTGACCGTCGAAGAACCCCTTCGCTGACGCTCAGAGCTCCGCCGAACACTCCTTGAGCCTCCTAGGATGCTCCCCAAAATTCCTCAAATATTTCCCACTAAGAAATCTCTCAAAAAGGCTAGAAAGCCTTGAGAGAGGCTCCAAAGGAGCCAAAGGATGGATTGAAGAATGATTTGATTGATGCAAAATGAGGCACCAAGAGGTGCCTTTTATAGGCCCGGATTGGGGGTAGCGTTGTGACGCTACATTGCACAGCGTCGCGACGCTGCAACGCACGTGTCTTGTTGCCCAAGAAATGGACAGCGTCTCGACGCTGTGCCATTTTCCAGAAATTCCGGCTTCGGTTTGGGCTAATTTTTGGGCCTTCTCTTCACTTCTTTTTGGGCTTTTCCATCATGATTGGCCTCTTTGAATCCCCTTTTGATCCAAGCTTGGATTTGGGCTTTATTAGCTTCATTTTTGGCACTTTTTCTCCCAAAATCACCGACTTTGCTCCTAAGGACCAAATAACAGAATACATTAAATATTTTCATTAATAACACGATTAAAGCAGAGAAAAGCCTAATAAATTGGGACTAAAATAGCGACATTTTTGCTCGCTATCAATAAACCTCAATAACCATTTATTGACACAAGTATACAATTCGTTAACATTCACTATCTATGAGTTTTAGGACATAAAACCCAACAAACTCCCACTTGAACTAAAACACTAGTTTAGTGGCATGTACAATAATCCATAACAAAAATGGATGTATAAATACATGTATAATACAAAAACGTATATATACAACGTACAAATACAATAAACTAGGGCATCATTATACCCATTACATTTCTCCCACTTGCCCTAGATTACCTCTTTGTCATATCTTGTAGACCTAGACCATCTAGATGACCCTCATACACTTTAGCCGAGAGAGCCTTCATGAATGAATCAGCAATACTTCCATTCAATTCGATGTGCCTGCTTGTCTTGTGGCTGCGAAGTTCTTAGAATTTGCCTCAACACCACTGCATCACTATAAAGTGTGATGGGAAAGTTCACATTTGGAACACCTTCCAAATCAAGCAAGAACTTCCTAAGCCATACAACCTCTATCGCTGCTACGCAAGCAGCTACCTCTTCGGCCTACATGGTCGACACTGCAACTATGTCATACTATAGCTCCTCCGTTAAGAGTGAATAGAGATACTGATGTAGATTCTCTCAAATCTGTATCAATCTCAAAATCTGTGTTAGTGTATCCTGTAAGGATCAAATCCATAGCACCATACACAAGCATATAGATCCTCGTTCTCCCAAGATACTGGAGGATGTACTTAACGGTTCTCTATAGATCAAATCTTGGATTGGGTTGATACTTACTGACAATCCCTACTTCATAGGGCATATGTCTCATGTCCTCAACTTCTTGAGGTGTCTCAGGACACAGTTCCTTAGACATAAGAATTCCATCCCTGAAAGGTAGTGAATCCTTCTTGGAATTCTGCATCTTATTGAATGATTGGAATTCCGTAATTCCGTAAAGCGGAAGCGTGATTGGGACCGATTCGTAAATAATTTTCTTTAATCTAAAATTTATATTAAGGCTAAGTATACAAAAATATTAGATCTAAATCTAATTTATATAGTAACAAATTACTTATTCTCGTTGACGACTCATATTAAATTCACGAACTGCTTGTGAAATAATCACGAATTACTGCGAACACCACCACTATGGCTACACCGGTATGACTCTAAGACTTCTAGAGCCAGGAGACTGGTGGGAGTCTAGAGGGAGCCTTCAGGGGAATTCTCTGAGAGTAGGAGAATGAATGGGATGTCTTTCACCCCACCCCAGGGGTCCTATTTATAGGAAAAAGGCCAAGACCTTTTCCTTATAGGAAAATGTCATGGATAAAATCTAATCAAATTTATTATCTTATTCATATTTAATTTAATAAATAATTAATCAATTCTATAATTAATTAATTACCCAATTAAATATCATATATTTAATCTTAGGGATTTTATTAAATTATTTATATTAATATGAATCCAATTCATATTAATTATTTGAACTCTTTCAAATATTTTCTCTCAAGAATTAATTTTGAAATTAATTCAAAATTATATTATAAAGTTTCATAAACTTTATATTATAATGTATCAATATACATTATATGATTCCTCTAAATAAATTGAACACTTTCAATTTACAATTTATACTTAATTGTCTCAAGTCTCTTTACGAGCTACCAGTGGGACCTAATGGACCTATAGATCAGAAGCTCCAACGATACGAGACTAATTGGCTAAACTCATTAACCAAGTTAGTTAGCATTCGTTAACTATGGGTCACTCCACTAAAGACCCACAACTGCACTCTTCTCACTGTAGAATATTTCTGTGTCCACGAATATCAACCAATGCAATAAGTCAATCCTTCACGTGTGTTTGTAACACCAGCTGGGTCAAATTACCGTTTTACCCCTGAGTTACCTCTGGTTCCTTAAGTACCACTGATCCCTCTAATGAACAAGTTGTTTAGGGTCCAACCACTAAACAGGAGTTCCTCTCGGGCCAGGAGAGGACGACGCATCTTTGTTCAAGCCCTGGAATCAGCCCTTAAGGGAACACACATCTACTTACCCCAATAGAGGAAGGAGTGAATTCCATCTTGTACTGTTATGTTCCCAGCCCCCATTCGGTCTTGCCCCTGAAATGGTAGGATTATTGACTTGGTGAACTGACCACTCTCAACCATACAAATCTAAGGACAATCCCTCCTGAAAAGAGTTCATAACAGACTCAGGATTGAGATTGAGTTACCTAGGTCATCCTATTGAAATAGAAACCTAAACTAGTTAACGACGTTACATCTAGTGGTTACTATTTCGCGGTCCGGTCTTATGCAAACTCATTGCATAACATACCCCCACCGCATGACTCCTACATGGATACTTTGGATCATTGCATCTGTATCGAATACAAGGTGGGTCGTATCACATAGTGTGACCAGGATAAGGTACCCAGCCTTATCCCTATACTATAGACCTTTTAGGTTGTTACTTGGACACCGATCCCCGTATGTCCCAACATACTAGTCCAAGTTTCATTTAAACAACCTTGGATCTTAGTTTATTGGATTTAGGGTTTATTAATACAAACTCGACTATTCAAGAACCAAATTATTGAATCACTCAAATAACGCTTTATTGAGATCTATTAATTTGTTTCATTTACTATCTACGAGTTTTAGGGCATAAAACCCAACACTTATAACTAACTAACATCTTGTAGACATAAGACGCTTGAGACAAGACTAGCTTTTTGTTCTTACAGTTCCTAACAATTTGGATCCCAAGAACAAACTCAGCTTCTCCTAAATTTTCATTTGGAAATGAGCTTCTAGCCTCTTCTAATGTCAGTGAGACAACCTACACCATTCCCGATGATTAGGATATCAGTCATATACAACACTAAGTAAGCTACTGAACTATTGACGATCTTCTTGTAGACACTAAGTAAGCCAAAAAGATTTGATCACAGTATACAATTTTTTATTCCAAGATCTTGATGCTTATTACCATCCATGAACGGATCGACTAAGCTCACAAACTTTTTGCTCTTGACCTTGCTTTATGAACCCTTCTAGTTGTGACCTTTAGATACTCTCCTCAAGATTACCATTCAAAAGACGACAGTCTTGACATCCATTCAAAATGAACAAGAGTTCTAATAGACTTCAACATGGCAACAGGAGAAAAGGTTTCCTTATAGTCCCCTCTCTCTGGGTGTAACCCTTTGCCTCGAGCCTAACCATAAGGTTAAATCTCGTTTCCTCTTGTAGATTCATTTGCAACCTATAGGTGTTACTCGATTAGATAGATCTACAAGATCCCTTCTTGTAGATTCATTTGCAACCTATAGGTGTTACAAGATTAGAAAGATCTACAAGATCCCAGATGGAATTGAAATGCACAGACTCTAATTCCAGGTCCATGACTTTAATCCATTAGTCCTTGTTAACATCATTCATTGCCTTGCTTTAAGACAATGGATCCTCAATGCCATCATCAGGTATGACGATCTGGGCTTCAGTTAAACCCATGTAACGGTCAGGTTGTAAAACAACCCTCCCACTACATCGAGGCACACTCAACTCTTGAGATAGATGTAATAACCAGTTGTATCGGTCCCATAAAAAACTCTTATTGAAGGTCCAACCTCATCAACAACCCTTGTTGACTTATCAACAACTCTTGTTGATGTTTCTATAGCTTCATCAGTTAATTTACTTAAAATGACCTTACTTCGTGGCTTATTATTTCTCATGTGGTTTTCTTCTGAGAATGTAGCATTTTTCGATATAAATTCTTTATTCTCTCGTGGATTGAAGAAGTATCCACTTCTCGCTTCCATGGGGTGGCCTACAAATAGGCATAATTTTAAACAGTGTACTAGTTTCTTTTAGGTTAGTCACAAGCACACATGCTGGACACCCCAAAAATAATGTAAACCACTTTTACGCCTTATCCACAATTCAAAAGATGTTTCAGAAACACTTTTGATAGAACTTTGTTCAAAATATGGACTACAGTCAACACTGCATGACCCCAAAACGAGTCAGGCAATGAGCATAACTTATAAATAGCTCATCATGGACTGAACCATATCTAATAGGATTCAATTTCTCCTATCTGATACACCGTTCTGCTAAGGTGTACCAGGGGTTAAGAGTTGGGATGTAATTCCATGTTCTATTAAATAGTCTTGGAATCTCAAGTCCCATATACTCTACACCTTGATCAGATTGAAGTGCTTTTATCATCCACCTAACAAGTTTTCAACTTCAGTCTTAAGCCTCTTCGAATTTCTCAAGAGCTTCAGACTTAAGTTGCATTAGGTAGAGATAGTCATACCTTGAATAATTATCTATAATATAGATGAATTATTCATGCCCTCCCACTGCTTTAACATATTGGACCACTAGGATCCAAATGTACAAGCTCCAAGGGTTCTTTGGCTCTATAGTTCTTTTCCAACAAAAAGACCTATTAGTCATCTTGCCCTTAAGGCATGACCTACAAAGTAGTAGAGAGACGTCTTCTAACTCGCTTAGAAGTCTACTCTTGACCAATCTCCCAATCATATTGAGATCAAGAATATGGCCTAACCTTAAGTACCAAAGAAAGTATTTTCATCAGGAGAAACCCTTTGCCTCCTATTACTGTGAGTAGTAGCAGCCTTAAACAACTCAGTGTTCATGACTACGTTACTCTTGATTAGTCTTAAAACATTTAAGTTATTTTCTAGTCCAGCTGAACAAATGTCAACTTCTTTTCTTGAAATTAAAACTGCATTAGCTGGGAAAGGTTTAGAGTAACATTGTTTCGGCTAATAAGATACAAAAATCAAATTTCTTTTGATGTTAGGAATTACATTCACATTATCTAGTAATATGTATTTGCTCCTGATAGAACCAAATTGGTGCTAATTATTTATGTAAATTTTGCTTATCCTAATGCTATTACTTGTGATAATTGACTAATTTTGAGTCTTATTGAACTGTAGGTAATTTTGGTGTTCTCGGGATCAAGAAGGGCATTTTCGTAATTAAAAGTCAACAAAAAAGTCAGCCAAGAGCGTCTCAACGCCAGAAAACGCCGCAAAAACACTGGTTTCTCGAGAGGTCGCGTTGAGACACTATCTCACGACGTCTCGACGCTGCTTCGGTTTATAAATAGGGTTTTTTTCGATTTTAGGTCAAGATATTCTTGGAATTCCATCGTTTTCCTCTTGTTCTCTCTCAATTTCTTTCCTCTTTCTCTGTAATACTTAGTTTAGGCATAGTTTGGAAAGGTTAATCAAGCCTCAGGCTTGGATTTGACTTGTTCATGGTCGTCTAAGCTCGGATTGTTGTAATCGGGACCTCGGTTGTAAGTATGAATTTGATGTCATGAGATTTTTGTGGTTCATTGCATGATTTATTTGATTGAATGTTATTTAGACTCCATGTTTACAATTAGGATTGTTAGGAGGGATTGACAATCCCGTTCGCAACTTTCTTAATTTATATGCTAATATTAAGTAGCGAATAGGTCTAAGCATGTAGCGATTTGGCGTTTTATCCTAAACTTGGCAAATGGCATGAAAGATCTAGAATCTAAATATGTGTTTGATGTTAATTTAGGCTTTTTCTAGTTAATTTAGAGCACTCTAATCATCCTCATTCTTAATGCAATTGATTATTAGTTAATGTGCCCAATTAACTCATTAATCGATTAGGACTAGTCTCGATGCATTGGTCGGACTTAGGAAATTAGGGATATTATGCTTATTGGCTTTTCCAGTTAAGTCGATTGGACTTTCAATTGGTAAATTTATTTCAAGATAATCAATGAATGAAGTTAATTTATATTGAAACCCGAACAACCTCGATTGCAGTAATTCTCGTGGTAAGATTAACCTGCCCTTCTTTATTTTCTATCATTTAAATTTCAGTACTTTAATTTCCCCTCGCATTTTGATCTCTCGCATCTCAAACCCCCCCCCATTAGTCCGGTTGCCTCAATAAATCTAAGTTAAGCAAATTATAAACGCGCTCCCTGTGTTCGACCCGGCCACTACTGCTGCAAAGTAGTTTAGTGTATGGTGATTATAAATTTATTTTACCTGGAGCCTCGACAACTTCGACCCGTCAAATTTGCGCCGTTGCCGAGGAATTATTTTATAATTATCAAATTGTGGTGGATTATAATTTATTTAATCAAAATTTTTGCTTTTTAAATTTTTTTCTAATTTTTCTTGCAAAATTTTGAGCACTTAGCCCTCCTTTTGTTGCCTTGAGAGCCTAGGTCCATCTTATGGATACCATATGTTCATTGTCACCTCAATAGGCGAGATTTAGCTAGATGGTAATTTTGAGCATGATTTCCTGTAATGCCTTGCTTAGGAGAAATGATAAGAATATATGCCTGATTGAATATAAAAAATGCTTAAAAGAAAATTATAAAAAAAAAAAAAAATCACCTTGCAATATGTAAAATGGGTTTAAGGCAAAAAGAGCTGCCCCAGTTGTGATCAATTAGGGTCGTCCAAGGGTTAAACTTGGGATATGGGTCCCTGCAGCAGGTGTGTGGGAGTTGTGACCTTCATTAAAATGCAAGATATTCGCATGCGATGTGATTCCGGGCGCCTAGTAATGTATTACTTGTTTGATTGTTCGAGTTACTTAGTTGAGTCTTTTGTGTCAGTGTAGAGGGAAGATGAATTGAGGCCCTCATATGGTTGACCTGGGCTAGTAAAAGCTCTTTAGGAAGGCTATGCACACACACATGCAACAGTTATCATGAAAAAGTTTTGATTTGTTTCAATGATTGATTGTATGTGGTAGCTTACCTTTAACAAATTTTATGCCTTTTTTAGACATGGAGATTTGAGCTGAGTTATTTGCAACCAATGAATCTTCATAATTCTCGTTTTTATCTATAAACTTGCTCGAGGACTAGCAAGATTTAGGTTGGGGGTAATTTGATAGCACCAAATCGGTGCTAATCATTTCCGTAAATTTTTCTTATCCTAATGCTATTATTTGTGATAATTGACTAATTTTGAGTCTTATTGATGTATGGGCCATTTTGGTGCTCTCGGGATTAAGAAGGGCATTTTGGTAATTAAGAGTCAACAGGAACAAGAATTCAACCATTTTCCCCAGTGCTAGCATCGAGACGCTACCTCACGGCGTCTCGACACTACGAAAATTGCCAATTTAGCGATAGCATCTCGTCGCTGACTCGTTATATAAATGGAGATTTTTGCGTTTTAGGTCATTCCCAAATCCGATTTCTGCTGTTCTTCTCCCACTCTTTCTCAATTTCGCTGAACTTTCCAGTTTTCTCTTAGTTTAGGCTCAGTTAGGATGGCTAATCGAGCCCCGACGCTTAGTTAGAGCGTTGCAATGTCCGACTAAGTGTAGATTGACGTGATTGGTGACTCCGAATGTAAGTTTGACATTTCTTTGAGACCTTGTATCTAAGATTTTAGTGAAATATTGTTAGTTCTGTTCTTAATTCCCATTTGTATTACAATTGATTTCAATGCATAGATTGACAACCTATGGTGTTTAAATTAACTGCTTTGCTAGAATTGGTAGCAAATAAGTTTATTGTGAATTTTGATTAAAAGGCGTTTTATCCTAATTGGACAAAATTGCATGATAGATTTAGGAGTTAAGGCTTAGAATTGTATTAATTTTTGGCTTTTCCTAGTTTATTCATTCTATATAACAATCCATCGTACTTAACGTGATTAAAATCTAATTAGTGAGATGTCATTAGTTAAACTTTTAATTAGGGTTTTGGCCTCAATGCTTTGGTCGGGTTAGAAATAATTGGGATCATTAATCCCACTGGCTTTTCTAGTGGGTAGTTAGACAATTAACCAATAACTTGATAAATAAGAGAGTCTATGATTTGGACCTGTCAAATTGAATTCGGACAACCAATTGCACGATCCAAGGTGAGATTACTAGTCCATTCTTCTATTTTCTGATTATTTAAAATTCTGTAATTTAATTTCTAGCATTTTTATTTTTCATCCTCAAATTTCTTCCATTGCCAAACCCCCCTCCAGTTACTAATTGAAAAATCTTAAGTTAATTTAATTAATTCGATTGATCTCTGCGTTCGACCCCGACCACTATTTCTACAAAAATAGTTGTAGTGCCATGAAATTATAAATTTATTTGATACGACCCTCAACAAGTCGTCTATCAAATTCTCCCACTGGGAAAAATAACTTAACATTCCCCACTGCTACAACCAAGACAACCTCTCTAGTTCAAACTTTGAGAGTTGTCTCATCAGCATCAAGTCGTTGCAAGGAACTTATTCCTTTAAAAGAAGAACTAACGTGATTCGTGACTCCTGAATCAAGTATCCAGGCAAAATCAACATTCTATACTAATCACGTTTCCAAGACAAGTAAATCAAGTTTACAGTCTTTAGACAAGTTCTCTTTGGCTAAGCAGGGACAAATGTCATATTCATTAATAACATTTTTATAAATGAATCACATTCGGGACTTGAGGACATTCCTCAATTAAACAATTTATCGTTTAAGCTAGTTGTATTATTACCGTTATTTATAAATTGGCGGAAGACAATGCACATCAATTATTATTTAATTGTTGAAGTAACAAATTACTTGTATTATTAATTGCACTAACCCTTTATATCTAATCCAATCAGATTCAACGAAAACACACAAGCAATCAAAGAAACCCTAGAAAACTATTGATTGAGTTTTTGCAACAATACTTCAGAGGTTTAGAACAACAACCACCGAAGGGTTGTCAGCTACTCCTCTGAATTGAGACAATCTCAACCAAACTCTAACACCAAAATAACTCATATTCCGTTAGTGTTTACTTACCATTGTTCTGTCAAGGATTCGTTAACGCATTTAACTCATCCCCGTAAGTGTAACCCTCCCACTTTTAGATCCCAGACGTACGCACCAATAGGCTACCGAAGGGAAAGACAACTGTTGGTGATTAACCTAAGTGACCTTTGGGGTTTATGTCCTAGAACTCAAGTTTTGTTATCCTTTATATAAATAAAGATGTTATTCAGTGAAATTGTTTATTTATAACTTATAATCCAATAGAAACATCCATGGTTATAACATGAGATACTCGAACTATATAGTAAATATGGACAGGGAACAAGTTCGAGTATATAACCTAAATGGTCTATAGTAAATGAGTAAGGTTGGGTACCTTGTTCTAGTAACACTATGGATGCGGCCTACTTTGCGAATAAGGAAAACGACGTCATCCTGGATCGTTCATGAAAAGACATGAGAGTAGGGTCATCATGTGTAAAAGATGTTTACACAAGACTGGACCGAGAAATAAGTCACTCTTACTTTATAACGCCGTTTACTGTTAAGACTGATTAATTTCGTGCGATGACTTAGGTAACTCGATCTTAATCGTGAGCTTACTATGAACTCCTGTTTGTTTAGGGTTATCCTTTGATCTGCATAGGGTAGAGTGGTCATGAAATTTCATTCAATAAACCTCCCATTTTGGGGATAACACTAGATGGATGGCTGGGGACATAGTAATGCAATATGGAATTCACTCCTACCCTATTTAGGGATAGTAGAGAGGTTGTTCCCTTAAGTGCTGAATCCAAGGCTTGAACAAGGGGCCCCACCCTCTCATTGGCCTGAGAGGGATCTTGCTTAATGGTTGGACCATGAACAAAATTGTTCATTACAGGACCAGTGAACTTAAGGAACTAAGATGTGCTATAGGGGTAAAACGGACTTTTGACCTATCTATAGTAACGAACGACCTGTGAAGAATTGACTTACTAATCATGGTTACATCGAGTGGACACAAATATATCTACAGTGAGGGGAGTTCAACTACTAGGCTATAGTGGAGTGTCCCGGTAGTTAACGGATGTTGGTTGACTAGGATAAAAGAGTTTGGCTAGTTTAACCTCGTACCGTTGGAGCCCATGATCTGTAGGTCCATTAGGTCCCCTTGCTAGCTCGAGACTAACCTTTAGAACAATATGATGGATAAAATATGAATTTCTTTAGTTCATATTGAGAAATATGAGTAAAGGTGATAGGCGTTGTCGATACGTCGAGTTTTTGTGAAAACCGTGTTGGTGAATATTTAATATTTAAATATGATTTAAATACCGATGACATGAATAGGGATTCATGATTGAAAATAACATTTAGGAAATGTTAGGGATTGGTGGAAAAATATTAATTTAATATTTAATTTTAAATTAATAATTAATTAATTATTTAATAATTATTTTAAATTAATTTTGAATTAATTTAAAATTTAAAATTTAAAATTGAATTTTAATTTTTCAGATTATTAAATTTCAAATAATTATCCAACTTATTAACGATAATTATGGATTTAATTAAATTAAAAAGGGATTGAATTTTTGGAGGTGGAGTGCATGGTGACTAAACCTATGCACTCACCTCATGCTGGACACCAAAATTCCCACTAATCTTTGGTTGATTGAGTGTCAATTGTTGGAGCATTCCTTCATCTCTAATCCCTCTATAAAAGGCAAGGAGATGGCTGAAGAAATTAAGCTTGAAACATAAGGAAATGCTGCCAAATTGAAAACTCACCAAAACCCATCTTGCAAGCTTGTTCTTCATACTTTCTCTCTCAAATTCCATCACTCGAGGATCCCACAATCTGTTCTAAAGGCTTGAGGATAGCAAGGAAGATCCTTTGGTGGTTCGTGACTCATTGGTGAAGAAAAACAACAAAGAAATCCAACCAATTTCTCCATTGATTCAAGGTTGGTAAACATACTCTGTTTTTCTTTAAATGGACAGCATGCAATGTTTGATCAAATTAAACAAAATATGTGCCTAGGATCCAAAATTGCTTCCGTTTTTTTAGATATTAACACTTTCAATTGGTATCAGAGCATGGTTTGGGCACCTAATTTGCTTTAATTTGATCATGGTGGGTAGCATTTTGAAATTCAATTTGCATGGGTGTTGAAATGGATATATTACGGTTTGGCAATTTTTTAGTCTTCAATTTGTTGATGAAAATGTAATTGCTCACATGTATATGAGCATTAATGTGTTGAGAAGAGTCTGTAATTTTTTGGGAGTCATTAGAGTCCATTTAATGCTGTAATTGATCGAAAGAAGGAGAAGAACACATGCTGTTGGGTTTTTGAAGAACAGGCGCTGATGCGTTTTTGAAGAACAGACGCGCATTTTCCAGATCTCTACGGTTCAAGCAATTCTCAGTCCGATTCATTAATTCTTGGCCGGTTCAGACTCATTTGGTCCGGTTCAGTGATGTTCATGCTTTGGGAGGTTCGGTTCGGGTCCAATCAAGCCGGTTCGCGATTGTTCGAGATTCCCGGGAGTTTCACAACTCAATTTTAAATTATTATTTGTAATAATTTAGTTAATTGCTTGCTTAGATTGCCAAAATTGGTCCATTTCAATGTGTTTAATTATTTATGCTTTATGAATGCATGTTATAATTAATTATGAATGAGATATGCATAAGAGTATGTCATATAGAATTAAAATCCCACCATAGGAAGCATGCTTCATGCATTTAAGTATGTTATAAGTAGTTATAATATAAGTATGCATGATTTAGGTTTCATGTTAGATGCATGCTGAATGTTTAATTCTCGTTATTTATAATCGTTATATTTTTAAACGAAAATGAACAAGCATGCAACATGAAACTACCTTAGCTCGATTTTAAAGCGTTAATATCAAATAGAAAGCATGTTATAGGTTGATCTCAATTATAATCGATTTATAAAATGAGATAGACGTAAAATCTATAACAAAGATAAATGCATGCTCACCTAGGTTTAAAACGAACCAAATCGATCAATCTCTTAGAATAGGTCGATAACTTGTAAACCTAAGGTTACAAGAGAACTCACCCGGTTCGATGCTGTCTAAGGCTGGAGGTATTTAAGTTGACGGTTTATGAAACACCTCCTACCTGGGTATCGGGCCGGTACTTGAGCTAGGCTAACCTAGGATTTACGAGCATGCACGTGAGAGATGTGAGGTTATAAAACACCTAGACATTGTAGGTTAATTATAACCTAGACTTAGGATTATATTCAATTAGCCGGAATATGCCTAAGTAACGATATACCCAACACCGTTAAAATACTTAGTGGGAGAAAAGCAATTTTTTCTCACGTTCTCCTTAAAATTCACACGGTTAGATCTATGCATAGCCTCTTGTTACTTACTAACGTAACCATTCCATTCGGAAGGTGATGGCATAAATCAATATCAAGGTGAATGGAGAGAGTATTTATAGTAAGTGGGTGAAGGAAGCGTGTCAACGCATCCTACGGTCTCTTCCATTGATTTGCAAAGGCAAGGTCTCTATGTTCGCTTGCTAAGCATGCCCTGGAGCTGCAACACCATTCGAAGGGTTGTAACATAGAGATTGAAGCGTCGTGAATTCACATAATGATAAAGGAATTCTTAGGGCGATTCCCAGCAT
Source organism: Luffa aegyptiaca (assembly GCA_017139565.1). NCBI lineage: Eukaryota > Viridiplantae > Streptophyta > Magnoliopsida > Cucurbitales > Cucurbitaceae > Luffa > Luffa aegyptiaca. The sequence continues at coordinate 18,921,987 of CM029402.1, forward strand.
TGACTTTTCCATTTGGTAGCATTACTGGGGTCGTTCTCTAAAATCTAAAAAATGGAGGGTCACACTTACGAGATAACTAATATTAGCTTATCTTTGACCGAAGTAGCGATAACTAAAATTGATACAAAAAATAAAGGAGTTATTTTTTGTTATAGAATTTTTAGTCAAGAATGTCTTGGTTCAGTAAATGAGTAATTGACTACCCCTCGGTAGCAGTTATTCTGACTCACTGAAGTATCGTTGCAAAATAATTAATGAGATGGGTACATTATTACTTTTGCTAAATTTAATTGGATTTATTAAATATTCGATTCACTAATAAAGGATTTTATTATTTAAACATGCCTAGCACATTAGTACAACTATTAGCTTCAGAAAAACTTAACGACGACAACTATGGAACCTGGAAATCGAATTTAAATACAGTATTAGTGATTGATGACCTTCGATTCATCTTAACGGAAGAATGTCCTCCTAACCTTGGCCCGACAGGAACTCGAGTAAATCGAGATGCCTATGACAGATGGACTAGAGCCAACGAAAAGGCAAAGGTCTTTATACTGACGAGCATAAGTGATGTTCTGTCTAAAAAGCATGAGGGCATGCAAACTGTAAGGGAAATAATGGACTCACTGCAGTCCATGTTTGGACAGCCGTCCTCATCCCTTCGCCATAAGACCCTTAAGTAAGTTTATAATTCTCGGATGAAAGAAGGGACTTCTATTCGAGAACATGTGTTAAACATGATGGTGCATTTTAATGCAGCCGAAGTAAACGAAGATGTCATAGATGAAAGTAGTGAAGTCAGTTTCATTATGGAATCTCTCCCGAAGAGTTTCATACAATTACGTACCAATTTAGTTATGAACAAAATTGAGTACAACCTGACGACTCTCCTGAACGAGCTTCAAATCTACCAGTCCCTCACTAAAAGTAAAGGACAAGAAAACGAAGCAAATGTTGTTTCTGGTAGGAAGTTCCTAAGAGGATCAAACTCTGGTAATAAATCTGAGTCTTCTACTTCTAAGAACAAAAGAATTCAGTTGAAGAAAAAGAAGAACAAGGGAAAGGGGAAAGCTCCCATAATCAAGAAGGGCAAGAAAAAGATTACAGAAAAAGGAACCTGCTTCCACTGTAACCAGGACGGTCACTGGAGAAGAAACTGTCCTAAGTTTCTTGCTGAGAAGAAAACATTAAAGGTTGAGGATGCCGAGATAGGTAAATACGATTTACTTGTTATTGAATCATGCATAGTAGAAAATGATAGCTCCATATGGATATTAGATTCAGGAGCGACTAATCATGTATGTTCTTCTACACAGGAAACTAGTTCCTGGAAAACTCTAGGAGAAGGCGAGGTGACACTCAAAGTAGGAACGAGAGATGTCGTCTCAACCACAGCAGTGGGAGAAGTACAGCTTTGTTTTAGAGATGGATATATTTTGATACAAGATGTTTTGTATGTTCCTAGTATGAAAAGGAACTTAATATCTATCTCATGTTTAATAGAACATGACTATAAAGTATCTTTTGAAATCAATGAATTGTTTATATTCAAAAGACTTAGTTTCATTTGTTCTGCTAAACTCAAAAACAATATGTATGTGAAGACCGAATGAAATAAAGCTGTTCATAATACTGAAATATTCAAAATAGCTCAGACCTAAAATAAAAGACGAAAAGTTTCTCAAGATACTCTTCTTTGGCATCTAAGACTAGGACACATAAATAAAAAACGTATTGAAAGGCTAGGTAAGAGGAGACTTCTAAATGAGTTAGAAGATGACTCATTACCTCCCTGTGAATCTTGTCTAGAAGGTAAAATGACCAAAAGACCTTTCTCTGAAAAAGGTCAAAGAGCCAAAGAAACCCTCGAGCTTATACACTCTGACCTCTGTGGTCCTATGAATGTTAAAGCACGTGGAAGATATGAATACTTCATCAGTTTCATTGATGATTATTCAAGATATAGGTATCTTTACCTAATGGTTCAAAAGTCAGAAACTCTTCAAAAATTCAAAGAGTATAAAGCTGAAGTTGAAAATAAATTAGGCAAAACAATCAAAACTCTACGATCTGATCGAGGAGGAGAGTACATGGATTTAGAATTCGAAGACTACTTGATAGAACATGGAATATCCTCACAACTCTCAGCACCTAGTACACCACAACAGAATGGTGTGTCAGAAAGGAGAAAATGATGAGTTGTGCACATCTGCCTGATTCATTTTGGGGTTTTGCAGTCGAAACTGCTGCATATATTCTGAACATGGTTCCCTCAAAGAGTGTTCCAGAAACACCTTACGAGTTATGGAGAGGACGTAAAGGGAGTTTACGACACTTCAGAATTTAGGGCTGCCCGGCACACGTGTTGGTGCAGAAACCAAATAAATTGGAACGACGTTCAAGAATATGCCTTTTTATAGGATACCCTAAAGAAAAAAAGGAGGTTTGTTTTATGATCCTCAAGATAATAAGTGTTGTGGTTTATGTCCTAAAACTCGTGGATAAGTAAATGTGACAAAGTTAAATATAAAACGTTGTTGAAATAGTTCATTTTCTGGTTGTCGAAAGGTTAATTTAACTATGCATTTATTAACCCAAATCCAAAAAAACTAGAATCCATGGCTATGATATGAAACACTCGAACTATATGTAGTGACATAAAAATGGATCAGGTTCAAGTGCATAGCCTAAAACGGTATATAGTATAGGGATAAGACTTGGTACCTTATCCTAGGAAAAACTATGTGACGAGGCCCACTTTGTTTTAATACAAACGATGTGATCCTAAATCGTTCATGTAGACACATGTGAGTGGGGGCGTCCTATGCAAAATAGTTTGTATAAGATCGGACCGCGAAATAAGTCACTTTCACTTTATAACGTTGTTTACTGTGAAACTAACTATTTCAAGCGATGACCTAGGTAACTCGATCTTAATCCTGAGCTAACTATGAATTCCTGTTTATTCGGGATTATCCTTTGATTGGCATGGGTGAGAGTGGTCAGAAAATTCCGCTCAACAACCTACCACTTTGGGGATAAGACCGGGTAGATAGCTGGGGACATAGTCCTACAAGATGGAATTCACTCCTACCCGTCTTTAGGGATAGTAGAGAGGTTGTTCCCTTAAGTGCTGACTTCGGAACATGAACAAAGGTGCGCTGTCCTCTCATTGGCCCGAGAGGTTTTAGGTTTAGTGGTGGGACCACAAACCAATTGTTCATTAGGGACTCAGTGGGGGCTTAAGGAACAAGAAGTGCTATAGGGGTAAAACGGACTTTTGACCTTACTATAGTTACGAACAACCTGTGAAGGATTGACTTACTAATCACGGTTATATCGGGTGGACAAAAATATATCTACAGTGAGGAGAGTTCAACTACGGGCTAGAGTGGAGTGTCCCGTTAGTTAACGAATGTTGGTTAACTAGGATTGAAAGAGTTCAACTAGTTAATCTCGGATCGTTGGAGCCCATGATATCTAGGTCCATTAGGTCCCCCTGCTAGCTCAAACGGATTAACCTTAGAACAGATTGATGAAAGAATTTGAAAACGTTCAAATTCAATTTTAAGAGATATCGTTAATTATATTTGATATAATTTAACGTAATGGTTTAATTATTAATTAAACTATATTTTAAGAGAGATATGTTTATTTAAATATGATTTAAATACAATAAATGTGAATAGGGATTTACGTTCGAGATATTCAGTTTGAATTTGAATAGTGATTCACATTCACCGGTTTTGAGAGAGAATGGTATTAGTGTATTGCTAATTTTAATATAAGATATTAAAATTAAAATTATTAAATAAATTAGATTTATTTAATTGAAGTATTAAAATTAGTTTTCATTTAAATTAATAAGATTAATTTCAAATTGAAAACTAAAACAAAATGAATATTGTAATTCATTTTAATTCATGAATTTATGGAAAAGCCATTTTGATTTTCAAATTCATGATAATACAAGAAATTAAAAATGAAAATGGTTTTCATTTTTGGAGGTGGTGGAGTGTGAGTTTTCACACTTAATCTCCATTAAATTGTCACCTCCATGGACACCAACACAAGCCTCACTTTGCTGTCAATCTTTGGGAGAAAGATTAGCATGCTGATTGTCTTTAAAAGTGAAGTTCAAAGGCTGATGGAAGGGTTGGATTTTCTTCTAAAGAAAATGGAAACACACAGCAAGCTCATTCCCAAGAACAAAAAGAAAAGTTCTCTAAAAAACTCATTATTCTCTCATCTTTTCTCTCTTCGATTTCAGCATCTCGGGTTCCCACAAGCCCGTTTTAAGGCTGGAGAATAGCGGGAAAGATCTCGGTGGTCGTCCATGAAGTGATCGTGTAGAGAATCATCCAAGAGAGCTCACGAATTCTTGCTTCAAAGTTAAGTTTTCTAATGCTCTGTTTTTGTTCTTATTTGGCATGCTTTTAATCAACAAAATTAATGAAAATCGGTGTCTAAGATCTGCTAACGCTTCCGCTCGAGTGTTCTTCACTCCTTCAATAAGGTTATTTTTTCGACCAATGCCACATTCCTTGAGGAAGATCATATAAGAAATCATCAAACACGCAGTGAACTAATACTTAAAGAAATTTCCAAGGAAACTACAAACAAATAAACAAAAGTTGTTAACGAAGCTAGTCCTTCGAAACCATCTCAGGTTTTGAGTATGCCTCGTCGTAGTGGGAGGGTTATAATTCAACCTAATAGCTACATGGGTTTGACAGAAACTCAATTCATCATACCTAATGATGAAGTGGAGGATCCATTGTCTTATAAACAAGCAATGGGAGATAAGGATAAGGACCAGTGGGTCAATACCATGAACCTTGAGATAGAATCTATGCATTTTAACTCAGCCTGGGAACTTGTAGATCAACCAAGTGATGTACAACCTATCGATTACAAGTGGATCTATAAGAGAAAGCGAGACCAAACTGGTAAAGTACAAACCTTCAAAGCCCGATTGGTGGCTAAAGGTTATAACCAAAGAGAAGGAATTGATTTTGATGAAACCTTCTCACCAGTAGCGATGTTGAAATCGATAAGAATACTCCTTTCCATTGTCATTTTCTATAATTATAAAATTTGGCAAATGGATGTCAAGACTGCGTTTCTGAACGGGAATCTTGACGAGAGTATTTACATGGTCCAACCAGAAGGGTTCATAGTCTTGGGAGAAGAACAAAAGGTTTGCAAGCTAAAAAAATCCATCTATGGATTAAAACAAGCCTCGAGATCCTGGAATAAAAGATTTGACACTGTAATCAAATCTTATGGTTTTGAACAGAATGTAGATGAACCTTGTGTATACAAATGGATCATTGATTCTACTGTCGTTTTCTTAATTCTGTATGTTGATGACATCCTACTTATACGAAATGTAGTGGGAGTATTGTCTGACATTAAGCAGTGGCTGGGACCTCATTTCCAAATGAAGGATTTGGGAGAAGCTCAATATGTTCTGGAGATCCAAATACTTAGAGATCGAAAGAACAGATTTATGGCACTGTCTCAAGCATCCTATGTCGATAAAATTCTGAATCGATATTCGTTACAGAATTCCAAAAGGGGAATGTTGCCCTTTAGACATGGATTGCACCTATCAAAGAAACATACTCCAAAAACACCTCAAGAAGTTGAGGATATGAAACGAATTCCTTACGCATCGGCAGTCGGAAGTATTATGTATGCAATGTTGTGAACACGTCCTGACATATGCTATGCAATAGGTGTTGTTAGCAGATATCAGTCCAATCCTGGTCAAGCACATTGGACTGCCGTTAAGAATATCCTAAAATACTTGAGGAGAACAAGAGACTATTCGCTAGTGTATGGATCTAAGGATTTGATCCTTGCTGGATACACTGACTCAAATTTTCAAACCGACATAGACTCAAGGAGATCTACATCGGGATCTGTGTTCACTCTGAATGGAGGAGCAATAGTGTGGAGAAGTATTAAACAAACATGTATTGTCGACTCCACAATGGAAGCTGAATATGTTGCGGCCTGTGAAGCATCAAAGGAAGTTGTGTGGCTTAGAAAATTCCTAATTGAGTTAGAAGTTGTTCCAAACATGCACTTGCCAGTCACTCTATATTGTGACAATAGTGGAGCAGTTGCAAGTTCAAAGGAACCTCGAAGCCATAAACGAGGAAAACACATTGAGCGCAAATACCATCTCATACGGGAGATAGTACGAAGAGGAGACATGATCGTCACCCAGATAGCTTCAGAACAGAACATGGTTGATCCATTTACAAAACCCCTCAAGGCTAAAGTGTTTGAGGGACATCTCCAAACTTTAGGACTACAAGCTTTTAGCATATGATATATAATGCTAAGTTACCTCACATAATATTGTAATCTCACTTGAGTTATAGTCCAAGTGGGAGTTTGTTGGGGTTTATTTCCTAAAACTCAAGTTTTGTTATCCTTTATATAAATAAAGATGTTATTCAGTGAAATTGTTTATTTATAACTTATAATCCAATAGAAACATCCATGGTTATAACATGAGATACTCAAACTATATAGTAAATATGGACAGGGATCAAGTTTGAGTATATACCCTAAATGGTCTATAGTAAATGAATAAGGTTGGGTACCTTGTTCTAGTAACACTATGGATGCGGCCTACTTTGCGAATAAGGCAAACGACGTGATCCTGGATCGTTCATGTAAAGACATGTGAGTAGGGTCATCCTGTGTAAAAGATGTTTACACAAGACTCGACCGAGAAATAAGTCACTCTTACTTTATAACGTCATTTACTGTTAAGACTGATTATTTCATGTGATGACTTAGGTAACTCGATCTTAATCTTGAGCTTACTATGAACTCCTGTTTGTTTAGGGTTATCCTTTGATCTGCATAGGTGAGAGTGGTCATAAAATTCCGTTCAATAAACCTCCCATTTTGGGGATAACAGTAGATGGATGGCTGGGGACATAGTAATGCAATATGGAATTCACTCCTACCCTATGTAGGGATAGTAGAGAGGTTGTTCCCTTAAGTGCTGAATCCAAGGCTTGAACAAGGGGCCCCACCCTCTCATTGGCCTGAGGGGGATCTTGTTAGTGGTTGGACCATGAACAAAATTGTTCATTAGAGGACCAGTGAACTTAAGGAACTAAGATGTGCTACAGGGGTAAAACGAACTTTTGACCTATCTATAGTAACGAACGACCTGTGAAGGATTGACTTACTAATCATGGTTACATCGAGTGGACACAAATATATCTACAGTGAGGGGAGTTCAACTACTAGGCTATAGTGGAGTGTCCCGGTAGTTAACGGATGTTGGTTGACTAGGATAAAAGAGTTTGGCTAGTTTAACCTCGTACCGTTGGAGCCCATGATCTGTAGGTCCATTAGGTCCCCTTACTAGCTCGAGGCTAACCTTTAGAACAATATGATGGATAAAATATGAATTTCTTTAGTTCATATTGAGAAATATGAGTAGAGGAGATAGGCGTTGTCGATAAGTCAAGTTTTTGTGAAAACCGCGTAGGTGAGTATTTAATATTTAAATATCATTTAAATACCGATAACATGAATAGGGATTCATGATTGAAAATAACATTTAGAAAATGTTAGGGATTGGTGGAAAATATTAATTTAATATTTAATTTTAAATTTATAATTAATTAATTATTTAATAATTATTTTAAATTAATTTTGAATTAATTTAAAATTGAAAAATTGAAATTGAAATTTAATTTGTTACATTATTAAATTTCAAATAATTATCCAACTTATTAAGGATAATTATGGATTTAATTAAATTAAAAAGGGATTGAATTTTTGGAGGTGGAGTGCATGGTGACTAAACCCATGCACTCACCTCATGTTGTACACCAAAATTCCCACTAATCTTTGGTTGATTGAGTGTCAATTGCTGGAGCATTCCTCCATCTCTAATCCCTCTACAAAAGGCAAGGAGATGGCTGAAGAAATTAAGCTTGAAACATAAGGAAATGCTGCCAAATTGAAAACTCACCAAAACCTATCTTGCAAGCTTGTTCTTCATAGTTTCTCTCTCAAATTCCATCACTCGAGGATCCCACAATCCGTTCAAAAGGCTTGAGGATAGCAAGGAAGATCCTTTTGTGGTTTTTGACTCGTTGGTGAAGAAAAATAAGAAAGAAATCCAACCAATTTCTCCATTGATTCAAGGTTGGTAAACATACTATGCTTTTCTTTAAATGGACAGCATGCAAAGTTTGATCAAATTGAACAAATTATGTGCCTAAGATCCAAAATTGCTTCCGTTTTTTTTAGATATTAACACTTTCAACCTTATCCATTTCTAGAGTTCGAGGTGTTCCAAAACTATGATCAGATCCTCCGAAGGGATGGTCGCTCCAGGATGACATGCAGGCGAATCATAAGAATCTCACGGTGCGACCTAGGGTTGGAGACCATAGGATACGTTGACTCGCATCTTGGTCCCACTTACTATAGACATTTTTCCCATTCACCTTGTAATTAACCCATGCAAACACTTTCCAAAGGGAGGCCGCGCCAAAGGCGACATGAAGCCGAGCATGGATCTCACGGTGTGAACACAGGGGGACGTGAGAGTAAAAACTCGATATGAAAATCTTGTTTTTATATTTATCTTCCCATTGAAATGTCCTACCACGTTTTAGGGTTATTTAACTTAGACAAATCTAAATAATTCAATCTAAGTCTATGCCTATTATAACTCTTATAATTAGGTCTTTATCCTAATGTCTAGGTCAATTAAACCCTTTTAATTACCTAGTGACATTGCATGCTAATAAGACAGTGGTTAATACAACTAATGTACCAGGTCAGTTCCCAGGTAGGAGGTGTTCCGTAAACCGTCAACTTAAATACCTCCATCCTAGACAGAACTTTACCTGGAGAGTTCCCTTATAACCAAAGTCCTATTTGTCCTACTTACCATATTTTAAATCTATTAAAATACTAAGACAAAAAATTCTAATCCTATTAGAAATGTGATCTTAGGTCTAATTAATTTTAAACAAATTTAAAATTAATCCATTTTTCTTAAGATCCTATGTTTGCATGCAATTTTTTGTTATATGTTAACAGTTTCTATTCATTAATTTGAGGCCAATTTATAAAATAAAATAAAAAAATAAAAAAAAAACCCTAAACTATGGGGTTTGTTTAAAAAATGCCCCTAAACTTTGAAAATTTTAAAAAATACCACTGAATTTTAAAAAATGTTTCAAAAATACCCTTGTCGTTAATTTTGGAAACCATTAAAGTTTCAGTTTCAAAAATACCCTTGAACTTAAAAATTTCTAAAAATACCCTTATTGAAAAATGTTTCTTCTTTTTACCTCCTCTCACTGTAAATTCTTTCTCCATGAAAATTAATGCAAAACTTTGCTTATAAAGGTTGTGTACAACACAATACTAGACAAAAATAGACTTTGAAATCAAGTTTTCTCTTTTAAAAAGTGTAAAAAATATATTTGTGAGAAAACAACATATATATGTACATATATTATTTCCTTTTTACTCTCTCTGTTTGTGTATGTTATTGATAAGAAGAAGAAGTGTTTATAAGACTGTGGGTTTGGTCCAATTTATAAGATCAATTAATCAAAAGTTTTATATATGATTTTGTTCTTATTAATATTTAAGAATTGTTAGAACTCGTATACAACAATAGTTTCATCTATTTTTCATAACATGAATATAAAGAAAGCTAATGGGTAATGGTTGGTGAGGAAATAATATTGAAAAGACTACCAACAAATGAAATCAAACACATGTAGAATTTCAAGAACATAACAAAAGTCATTTTGAAGTTTCGACACGAAAATCTAGTCAAGTTCTTGGGATGTGTTGAAAGAGAAGAAAAGATCCTAGATTATGAATACATGACAAATAAGTAAAGTTTCTCATTAATTTTCATGGAGGAAGAATTAATTTACAGTGGGAGAAGGAAAAAAAAGAAGCATTTTTCAATAAGGGTATTTTTGAATTTTTTTTGAAAGTTCAAGGGTATTTTTGAAACTGAAACTTTAACGGTTTCCATCTAAAATTTACGACAAGGGTATTTTTGAAACATTTTTCAAAGTTTAGGGGTACTTTTGAAACTCTTTAAAGTTCAGGGGCATTTTTGAAACAAACCCCATAGTTCAGGGGTATTTTTTATAATTTAACCTTAATTTTATAACACTTATAAATTTTAATGAGTTAACCCTATAACATGCTACTATGGTGACATAAATTAACAATCGAATTCTAATTAATTTATAAACAATACACTAGCATACATGTCATACACTAATATAACAATTATATAAAATTAAAGTAATGTCATGCTCAATGCATTTCAATTTTCATTTAATTAATCCAACTCTTTAAATTAATTATCCAAGAAAATTAAAACATGCATTGTCATTTCCATACATTAACATAACCCTTATATTAATTTCTCATGAAAATTAATGAAGTATATAAATTACTTTCATAAATATATAACTCTTGTATTTTTAACTAAAGTAATTACATGCTCAATGCTTATCAATTTTCATCCATTTAATATAACACTTTATATTAAACATCCATGAAAATAAAATTCATACATACTTCATATATTATAACACTTATAATAATACATATACATGAACGTGCTTAACCTATAGTGGGATTTTAAGCTATATGACATCCATAAAGCAAAATAAATAACTAAGGTCCCGTTTGGTAACGTTCTCGTTTCTTGTTTCCGTTTCTTCATTTTTAATAAAGAAAAATAGAATTTCATGACCCTAACACCTATACATTCAATAATAATAAACCTATATTCTTATTTATGTTTGGAAAAAAATGGAAACGGGAACAAAAAAGGAGAAACTTGTTTTAGTTGTTCTCAAAAGTTCTATACAAATTTTGGGAGTGTTTCTAAAAAATGAGAGACAAGAAACATACATAGTTATTAATTGCTTAGATTTCTTAATAAAATTAGAAACAAGAAATAAGAAACGAGAACATTACCAAACGGGCCCTAAATAAACGAGTTGTGGCATCCTAGGACAAAATACATTAGAAAAATTATAATAATTAATCTAAAAATGCTCTATCTAGCCGTGAACCGCCTTGAATCAGCATTGAACCGGGTCTAAAAAGCATGAACCGACCCAAAAACAGTTGGAACTAATCAAAATCCATTCGAACCGGTCAAAAACCGTCTGGACCACGCCTGCTGCCTCTGGACCAAACCGAACCAAGTGCTTGAAATGAACCGCGTGCCTCATCAGACCTAGGGCTGACATCATCCTCATGTTGTCATGCCTCATGCCTACTATCGAAGCAACGTCGAGACTCTGTAGGCGGCGTTTTCTTGCTGATGAATTTTCCACCAGCGTCGAGATGTCGTTAAGCAGCGTCTCGATAATGGCTCTCAAGTTTCCCAAAAACCTGCGATTTCCAATGTCGTTCTCGATCTATTTGGTCTCGATTTCTTCTGTTCTTTTCAGCAATTCACACAAAAATAATGGACACGGACTTACAAACTCAACTTGCAACAAAACACCCAAAAAAACGGGCCTTTACATCTATCAAATCAACATAAAATTGCAAATTCTATATGCCAAAACCCAAAACGCCTACTAGCAAATCATCATACATCAAATGCATAAATCAATTCCACCAATAAACCAATGCAAATTTTAGAGAAACAAAATTAGACCTACGCTCGACTCTGATACCAATTGTTGGAATGAAATTCCCTAATTCCGTTAGCGGAAGCGAATTGGACTGATTCATAGTCAATTAAGTTTTCTCTAAAACACCAATACGCATTGGCAAAGTTTACAAAACATATTCTATAGAAACTTAAGGCTAAACATACAAAAAATTATTAGATATAAATCTAATAGGGAAAAGCACAAACTCACCGCCGTCTGACGACTCTGAAAATCAAGAACGCCGTCTTGATTGCATAGGGATTGAAAACGCAGCAGCAAATCAACACGAAGAACACCACCACGAGGTTACTCCGCTATGACTCTGAGATTAGGAACGTAATTGTGGGACTACCTCGTCTCGAATGGGAGACATACCAGAGAAAAGGTTCTCTGTGTTCTTGGTTGAGAGAAACTGAGAGGGAGGCTACAATGAGACCTTAGACCTTAGGGTTACGTTTCTCATAACCTTTTCCTTTTATAAGTGAGAAAACCCTAATGTGAGGGTAGGAAACAATCTTGACCGTTAGATCAAAATCAATTAATTAATTAATATAAAATTAATTAAATTAATTAATTTAGATGTTAATTAATTAATCTCATGTACATTTAAATCATATTTAAATGCAATGCCCTCACATAATATATAGTTTTAATCAAACTTAATTAATTCAATTAAACTAATCAATTAATTGATTGGGGCAGTTGCAGGAATAGCAAAAAATAAAATGGAATTTGCAACCATGTCATCAGTTTTTTAATGTTGCAAATATAGCAAAAAAACGTGGTTCCGCCTACACATTAAAGTTGAAAAGTAAAAAAAAAGAACCCCTAAAACAAACTGGAAGTTGGAAGTTTAAAAGTATATCAATGGTGTTATTGATATACTGTATATCAGGTACATCATTCCTTTATTTAGTGTACTGATATACTAGATATTTGGTATATCGATCAACTGATATACTAAATATATAATATGTCAGATGTATATTTCGTGAATATAATATACTTCATTTATGAAGTATACACATGAGCTTTTATTAGTTTAGATATTTTTTATATACTTCATCAATAAAGAATTAGATATATTAGCTTTATTTTGGGACAATATGTGTGGTAGGGGATTTAAACATCTAACCTCTTGGTTGAATCTGTATATCTTATGCTAGTTGAGCTATGCTCATGTTGGCAAATATGTCATCAACATACTATACATCATTTTAATAATATACTATTGATACATTAATGATATATACATGAAATTACATTTTTAGTGAGTACTAATACACTAATGATATACTTAAAATTGCATATTATTGATATACTTATAACAAATTTTGCATTCCATGACCTTCATAATTGTAACGCCCCAGGATTTTAATAGCTATCCTAGCGACATTACTAACTCTTATCCCAAAACTAACCGTGTGCACCGGAAATTTCGGCAGCATAACGACATACATAAGACTAACCCAAATTTTTTTTCTTTAACCTGCTAAGCATAAGACACTTCTAATTAACATTATTCAACGACTTCACCATACTACAACACAGCAGAACTCCACAAAACTAACAGCCAGTCAGGCCTCGCATCAACAACTACTAACTAACCAAAAACACAACTTAACAGAGCTAATAACATTAATTCATTCAAAACAAACTTAATGATTAACAACTAAAAGAATAGATGGAGTTCTTTTAAACAAGGACAACTAGTCCTAGAGTCTCACAAGAATGAATTCGAAACTAAACAATTAGGACAAACAACTGCCCAACCAATGAAATCATTACTGCCCTATCCAAGCTGAACAACGAGCTATCTGACATGAAAGTAAAAGGAAAAAACAGCACAACTAGCTAAGGTCCTTCCTCGTATGCCTCCTCCGCATCACCATGGTCCACGCAGTCCTCATAACCTGCAAAATCTGGTAGTTGGGGGGAGAGAGAGGGGAGGGGGTCAGTACACTAAGGTACTGGTAAGCAGCCCCTACCTGAGAAGCCATCAAGCAGCAAACAAGCAAAGAACATGCTTTTCATGCGCAACAACATGTTTTTTTAAAAGCGGTAAACACAATGTCATGCTCAAAAGCTAGTAAAACAAATGACTCTCCTAAGCCATATCTCATGCATCTCTCTATGCAACTTGCTAACCACTCAAGCTCCACAAGCTCACTCAACGCTCATATTTAGCCCTCACATGGCTCTCTACACGTGATTTCCGCCTCACGCTCCGCAAAACTCTCCAAGATTGACCCTTCGAGTTGTCCGACCCCTGACCATTTATACCTAGGGCCTCGACACTTCTCTACAGAGCTCGGCATTCAACCCTTGACCATTTATACCTAAGGCCTCGAACTGTGCATCGACCCTTGACCATTTACACCCAAGGCCTCGATGACTAAGCAACGTATTGACCCTTGACCATTTATACCCAAGGCCTCAATACTTGCCTCAAGACTCATCACACCGACCCTTGACCATTTATACCCAAGGCCTCGTGCTCCTCTTTATCTAACATTGGCATATCGACCCTCGACCATTTATACCCGAGGCATCGACATCCAATAGTGATATATCAGTCCCCGACCATTTATACCCGAGGCCTTGATAATCACTTTACTTTCCTCGAAACAATATCAGTCCTCGACCATTTATACCTGAGGCCCTGATATCTCAATCACAATGCTAGTCCTCTTTAAACCCATGGTGACATGTCACACCTCGACCATTTGTACCCGAGGTGCACTGACATTCACCCATCTTGCCCGTTTCAGATTTTAGGTCCCTGACCTCTATCTCGCATCTATCTAGAATGCATTTGCCCTACGACGCTTCTAGACTCACGTACTAAGCCCACCAAGCATATGCGTGCAACCACATGCTCTCAACTCATGCTTAACTCACTAATGCAAAACAAAACCAACATGCTTTACATCTAATCAACACGCAACAACAGTCATGCTTTTCAACGATTTCATATATATATACATATATTCAGAGAAACAATAATCATGAGAATAGTTATAAAGCAAGCAAACATTCAGCATGCATCACACAGTCAAACAGACTACATCAGATAGGAACTACTTACCAATGAAGCGCTCCTAAGCGAACCTACAAACCAACAGGACGAACCGGAAGAGCCTAAGGAGCCCGAACTACAACCAGCAACTCCTAAGGGTTATGAAATAATTTAAAGCACCTAATAGACTTAATAAAGGAAACGAAAGGTGCTGGAATTTACCGTTCAGCGTCCAAATGGCCCCAAACACTTGCTGTCCAACGAACCAAGTGATTTGAAACCACTTGCTTAAAGTCCTTAGACAATGGGTGTTCGAGTTTAAGGCTCAACGGACGATGGGTCACAAAACAAAGATGATTTCGAACCCAAAAGGGCTCCGAACAGCGCTGGAAAAACAAGAATCAACCACAAAACTCAATTCTAAGGCCGAACAAGAGTGGGTAATCTAAATTCGAATTCGAATAAGCATGGGTCACGATGAAGACTTACCGAAAGAGCCTAAACACGACGAAACAATCCTTAAATCAGCTCGAACGCACCTAAAACTCCAGAACAGCGAGGCTTCGATCCTATACACACTAATCTTGCCGAAAACAATAGGAAAATAGATCAATTCAGGTCGGGCTATTGAAATCGAACAAACACAGGGAAAAAACCTTACGCCGCGAGTTTGAAGGAGAAAAACAGGAGTTGTGGGTGCTGGCCGACGCACGCGAAGACGGCGTCACTGGTCTGCTGCTGTTGACGACAGAACACGAGAGAGAGAGAGAGATGCCGGAGGATGAAGAGCTTGACGAAAAAACCCACGACTGCGACACCTGCAACACGCGGAATGAAGAAAGGAGAATGAAACGAAGAGGAAACAAGAGAGCCCTGAGAGAGGTCGACGAAGACGAACCCACGGGTGCTGGCGGTGCAAGAAGAAACTGAAGGAACTCACGGCTTTGCGGCTGGCGGCGGCGCAACACACGGTAGAGAGGGAGGAGACCCACGGCTAAAGAAAAATCACGGGGGGAAAGACCACAAAAGGGCAGTGCGACGAGCTGGAATACATGGCGGCGACGACACGGAGAGAGGAAGAAGACCTACGGCTGGCAGCTGGAGAAGAAACGCACAAGGGGGGGTTCTGGCGGCTGTCATGAAAAGGAGAGAGAAGGAGATGATTTTTTTTTTTTTGCTTTAGGGTTTCTTTTCTTTTCCTTAAATAAAACCCAAAGAAAGAAAACCCAATTTAAATAGGGATTGGATCTTATTTCAAACCCAAACTTAGCTCCTAAAGAATTTGGGATTAAAACAAATTAAGAGAATTTTGGGCCTTTTGAACTTAAAATAAATTTCAATTATTAAACCTCCAATCTTTAGGAAATTTAAAGATTTAATTAAAAATCTCTTTCTCCTAAATTATAGGAATTTAGTTTAATGACCCGAGGCTAAGCTTAAATTCTAATTTTCAAACTAGATTAAAAAGCTCAACATATCTCATAATAGCTCGATTCCGAAACGCGGGGTGTTACAATAATACACCAACAATTAAAAATATATATCAGTGATTTTTTTTTAATAACAAGTCTATCATTGATGTATTTAGCTTTTCTATAAAAAAAATTGATGCATTTAGCTACTCATAATCAGGTATATCAATGTTATTAATTATTTGAGTTGTATAAAAAATGAGGGAAGTTAAAAAAAAAAAAAAAAAAAAAAAAAAAAAAAAAAAAAAGAGGTATATCAACATTCATAACAGGTATAGAAGACAAATATTTAATTTAAAATATGTAAATAACACAACATAATTCAATAAAGAGAAAAGAAAACATAACAAATATAAGTAAAGAAAGTAACATATCAAGTATATAATTGGTATATCAACATTTAATCAGGTATATCAAATGTTATGCTCATCAAATCAAGTATATATTAGGTATATCATTAGTATATTAGGTATATCATTGTATTCATTCGAGTATATCAAATTTTGTATATCAGTTAAATGATATACTTTATATTTCGTATATCAATAAATATAAGGTATATCAGCTATACTACTAATATACCTGTTGATATACCAACAAGGGTAAGACTGGAATAATAAAAAAACGGAAATCAGATTTCTAAAATTTTGCTATGTTTTCAAATCTAAAAAATCATAGCTAGATTTGCAAATATCCTAATATTTTTTGCTACCCATTGCAATTTCCCTAATTGATTCCAATAATTAATTAAATATCACCCATATTTAATTAATTACACATTAGAATCATATTCTAATAATTCCCTCATATACTATAGTTTAATTAAATCTCATTTAATTAAAACTAACTTGAATAATTTATTAATTCATAATTAATTAATTCATCTTCTAAATAAATATCATATATTTAATTAGCCATATATTTGAACTCTTTCAAATATATCATCCTCTCAATATAATAAAGTTTAATATCAAATTAGACTTTATATTTTAATGCATCACTATACATTATATAAATTGTATCTCATACAATTAACTTAATTCCCAATATGAATTTGAACCATTCAAATTCTCTCAAGATATAATTGTTCCTAACTACTATTTACGAGCTAGCAGGGGGACCTAATGGACCTACAGATCAAAAACTCCAATGATATGAGGTTAACTGACTAAACTCATTAATTGAGTTAACCAGTATTCATTAACTGTGGGTCATTCCACTAAAGACCCACAGCTGAATTCTTCTCACTGTAGAACATTTTTGTGTCCATGGATACAGACCTATACCGGTAAGTCAATCCTTCATGAGTCTTTGTAACTACAATTGGGTCAAATTACCGTTTTACCCATGTGTTACCTCTGTCTCCTTAACTACCAGTGCTCCTATAATGAACAACATGTTTATGGTCCAACCATTAAAAAGAAAGTCCCTCTCGGGCCAGTGAGAGGGTGAGATCCCTTTGTTCAAGACCCGGAGTCACCAATTAAGGGAACACTCATCTACTTCTCGTAGAAGTGGGAAGGAGCGAATTCCATCTTGTGTTGTCATGTCCCCAGCCCCCCACTCGGTCTTGTCCCCAGTAAGGTAGATTTATTGAGTCGGCGTATAGGCCACTCTCACCCATACTTATTGATGGGACCAAATTGTCCCCATTTATTTGTTCTTAATCTCGTTAGTTTTACGACGATTATTTTGCTTAAATTGTATATTTTGTAGGTGTTTGGTGTTAAGAGCTTCTCGGGAGCCAATATTCCAAATTGACGTAAATTCGAGGAAACTAATATGGTTTTGATCCATCTTGAAGTCCATGGGATGTCAAGACGGTGAAAAGACCAAAGCGGAGCACTCGAGACTCAAAAACAACGTTAAAAAGATCAAGAAATGAAGCAGCCAAACAAGGAAGACTCGAGAGGTGGCGTCGAGACGCTTTGGATTTGAAGGACCGCCTGAATCACCATCGACTTCTCGACGCTGGCCACGGCGTCTCGACACAACTTTGTTATTTAAATAGGACAGATTGTGGTTTAGGTCAGTTTTAGGAAGCTCCAGCCGTTTTTCCTCTTCTCTCCGATTTCTTCATTCTCCCTCTGTATTTTATAGTTTTTAGTTAGCCTAGGTTGGTTTCTCGAGCCTTGGGCTTGGATTAGGCTTGTTTATGGTCGTCTAAGCACCGTTCGTTGTAGTTGGAACCTCGAGATTGTAAGTACATTTGGCTTTTTATGAGATTTTGGAGTTTTATGATCTGAATGTTTCCTCATCTTTAGATTTCTGAGCTTATAGCATGATTTCTTTACTGTTTGTGGCTTAAGATTCCCGCTTTTACAATTAACATGCGAAGTAGGTTAGATTGACGCCCTAAATCGCAACTCGTATGTTAATAATATGCTAAAAGCACTAATTTCCAAGTAGTTAATGGGTAGTTAGTTCAATAGTTAGCACATAGATCGATTTGTGGGCACAGGTCCCAAGAGCAGTTCTCTGACTTTGTTGTCTGACACGATAGGCCTAGGGTCTAAGTCGATATTTGTAATTAAATTAGATTTCTCCTAATTAATTATGGGTATTCTAGCTCAGAGCAACAATTAGTTAATTTATTAATCGTGGTCAGGTTAATTAATTAATCAATTGCATGTTGATTCAACGGGTTCGTTGGGTTAGCACACTAGGGGTATCTTGATCTTAATTCAGTTAATTAATTGATTTCGACGGGTTCGTGAGGTTAATTAATTAGTAATTAGTAATTGAGTTGATGGACGTTGGGATCGAGTCAATTGATTTAGAGTACAAATTAGACAAGCATGCATGCAAATCACTATCTACTAATCGATAAGTAAAAAGTAATGTATTGAACCCGAGTGTTCCCAGCTACAGTGAGCGGCAAGGTGAGATTAGCCAACCTCCCATTTACTTTTCTGTCATTTAATTTCCCGCCATTTACCTTCTTGCAATTTTATCTTTTCCCTTGTAATTTAATCATCCTCTTCAACCCCCCTTTCTACTACCAAAGACAAAAGAGATTAGAAGTATGCCAGTTGTTTCCTGTGATCGACCCCGGCCACTACTACTGCAAGTAGTTTAGTGTTTGATGACTGTAAATTTGCTTTGATCCGAGCCTCGACAACTCGTCCCGATCACTTATCAAAGGATAATCCCTCGTGAGAAGGAGTTCATGACACACTCAGGATTAAGACCGAGTTACCTAGGTCATCCTATTGAAACAGTAACCTAATTAGTTAACGGTGTTACAATTAGTGGTTGACTATTTCGTGATTCAGTCTTATGCAAACTCATTGCATAGGATACCCCAACTCGCATGTCTACTACATGAACGCTTTGGATCATTACGTCTGTACCAAATACAAAACGAGCCGTATCACATAGTGTTACCAGGATAAGGTACCCAACCTTATCCCTGTACTATAGACCTTTTAGGTTGTTACCTGAACATCGATCCCCGTATGTCCCCATATACTAGTTCAAGTTACATACAAACAACCTTGGATCTTAGTTTATTGGATTTGGGTGCTTATCTTTGATGAATTATATGTGCAAAATGCTTTAATTTGACTATAATGTTGTTGTAGGTCTAAAATATGAGTTCGGGACCAAATCAGGTTGAGAACGAGCTAAACCGAAGCAAAATGACAAAAATGCCCTTAGTCAACAGAAGTCAATGCACATTGGAGGTCAATCGAGAGCGTCTCAACTCTCCCAAAACGCTGCTAATCCGAGAGCTAGCGTTTAGTCGCTAGAATAGTAGCATCTAGACGCTACGGAAATTAGAGGCGCTCATTTAACGTCAACGTCTCGATGCTATCGGCTGGGTTATAAATACTCCTTTTCCGCATTTAGGGTTCCATCATTCATTATTTATCCGTTTTACTCAGTTTTTCTTCCATTCTCTTCCAATTCTTCTCTTTTCCTTTGTATTTAGCTTAGGATTATATTAGATTTGGTGGTTGATTGAGCCCCGGCGCCTTGCTCGGTGTTCGGCTAGGTGGATTTCATTTATTCGGGAACTTGGTTGTAAGTTTGGTTTGGATTCTTTATGAGATTTTGAGCTTTTTATTCTGAATTTACTGTTTATGTGTGTTGAATTCTATTTTTATTCATGATTAGAATTGATAGTAGGGATTGACAACCCCAATCGTCGTCGTTTTAATCATATTCACTATTGGTAGCAATAGGTGAAGCATGAGGCTCTAGTTTAGGCGTGTTATCCCTAAATTTGTAGCACTTTGCATGTTAGCCTAGAATTGAACACTTAGTTAATCTTATAATTTAGGCTTTTCCTAGTTATAAAATTGGCTATCTGACTATCCTAATCGCAATGCAATTGTAGCTAGTTAATTCAGCCAGGTTAATTAGTAATCAATTAGATTAGTTTCGATGCATTGGTCGGGTTAATAAAATAGGGATATTATGGCTCTCTGGCTTTTCCAGGAGTACATTAGGCTTTAAATGTAGATTTCAATATTAGATAATTTGTGATTGAGATCCATCCAAACGAACACCGAATGTACCGATTGCATGAATTTGAGGTTCGATCAACCACTGCCTTTTAATTTTTCGCTCTTTATTTTCTACAATTTATTTTCTTGCAATTTATTTTCCTTGCTCTAAATTATTTTCTCCAATTTCCCTCCCCCTTCGGTTACATATAAACATAAAAGATCTTAGAGATTAACCAACTGTTCCCTATGATCGACTCCAACCACTACTGCTACAAGTTAGCTTTAGGTGTCGGTGAATATAAATTTATTTGATTAGGACCCTAAACAAGTCCTACCGTCAAATTGGCGCCGTTGTCGGGGAGCACGGTTAATTAGTTATCTTAATTTTAGAATTCTTTGCCTTCGTTTTTGTCTCTTTTGTTTTTGTTTGTGTCTTGCAACAAAGGTGATTTCTCACTACAAGTGGTAGGAACTCTGGTGCTCATTCTCAGGCGGTCGTGGTGCCTCTAGTTCATGAATTTTATGCAGGTTTAAGGGAGGAGAGCTTGAGTTTGTCAGTGGTGCGTGGGAAAATGGTGAGTTTCTCTTCTGTGGACATAAACATGATTTACCGGGTCAAAGCACCTTTGAACCCGAGGGGAAACGATGCAATTAAGAACCCCACGGCCAAGCAGTTGAGAGAAGCGCTTAAATTAGTGTCCATAAAGGGAGTGTAGTGGAAAGAGTTTCAAACGAAAGTAAAGTCCTTGCCTACCAAGTGGCTTGAAGTCTGGACCGGCAGTGTGGCTTCACTTTATCAAGAACCGTTTGATGCCGACTACCCACCACAACACAATTTCTATGGAGAGAGTGATGCTTCTCTACAACATGATGAAGGGTTGGAGCTCAACATTGGGAGAATTATACGTGAGGAGATTCACTCTTGTGGGAGAAAGAAGGTCGGGAAACTATTTTTTGGGTCACTGATAACGCAACTGTGCTAGAGAGTTAAGATCGTTCCAGGAAAGGATGATGAGCGACGCTTCTACAAGCCTAACATTGATCTACCTCTGATAGGGAAATTGCAACACTATAGGCACAAAGGAAAGACAAGGCTTCTACTTCCCAGGCCACTCCTTCACCAGGGCCAACACTTGGTTCACCGCCGCCATACACTCCTGTTCAAGAGCCTACTCCATCATTTGAGGCTCTTGGCTTCGCTCTTCGCCAATTAGATCGTATTGAAGACCGTTTGAAAACATAGTGGGTCTATGCCAAAGAGCGAGATGAAGCCATTAGAGAGTTTTGCCTCTCTATCGTCCCGAGCATCGCCCCTTTCTTTCCTGACTTTCCACAGAGTTTGTTGCCTCGAGACCCAAAAGAATCTGATGAAGATGAAGAAGAAGAGAATGAAGATGGGTTTCTCAGAGGAGGAATAGAGGAGTTTTCTGTTCCCTTTACACTTTTAAATACTTTCTTTAGATTTTGTTCATTTCTGTTTTTTATTTTGTTTAGCATGTTAGTGGTTGTTTTTACATGTTTTTTAGTTTGCTATTTATTTAGTTTTATTTAGTTGTTAGTTTGGTTAGCTTAATATTTTAAAATGACTTGGGTTTTTAGTTTTTTTTTTTTTTTTAAAAAAAAAAGTCTGCTTGTTGTCCATTCTGCTAAACTAGTGAAAATCTTGAAAAAAAAAACCCAACTTTTTGAAACTATTTGTTTGGAAAAATGTTTTGGATAAATATGATTTCATGTGAGTTTTCTTTTAAGTCCTTTATGTTGATAACTAGAGCATATTTCTATCTCAAAAGTGTCGCCGTCACAAACAATTTGTTTTCTAGTCATAGACTTTCCATTAGTCTTTTTCTTTACAAACTTTTCTTAAGTCTAAAACTTGCTCATGTTTAACCTACTTAGCACACTAGGAGAGTTTAGCCTTGATGTTTTGAAAACAAAAAACCTCATGTTAAGCCCATATCCCGAAAACAAAAGTCAGTGAGGGCATTGCCTATCTTAAGTTTGGGGGGGTGCTTATGTAAGTGTTGATAACATGCAGAAGCAATTTATGATCTTAGGCACACAATTTCATCAATTTGACTGAAAAAGACATGTTCATATTAAGAAAAACAGAGCTTAGAAACACCTACCTCTTGTAGCTCTCAATTCGTGCAATCCGTGAGTTATATCTTCACACCAATGGATCTTGGGCTCCTACATATCATGGGCTCCAACGGTACGAGGTTTAACCGGCTAAACCCTTTTAATCTAGTTAACCAACATCTATTAACTTCCGAGTCACTCCACTATAGCCTAGTAGTTGAACTCCCCTCACTGTAGATATATTTTTGTCCACTCGATATAACCATGATTAGTAAGTCAATCCTTCATAGGTTGTTCGTAACTATAGATAGGTCAAAAAGTCTGTTTTACCCCTATAGCACATCTTTGTTCCTTAAGTCCACTGGTCCTCTAATGAACAATTTGTTTATGGTCCAACCACTAAACAGAGTCTTTCTTGAGCCAATGAGAGGGTGGGGCCCCTCAAGCCTCAGAGTTAGCACTTAAGGGAACAACCTTTCTACTATCCTTTATTCGGGTAGGAGTGAATTTCGTCTTGCAATACCATGTCCCCAGCTATCCATCCAGTCTTATCCCCAAAATGGTAGGTTTATTGAGCGGCCCTGTTGGGCCACTCTCACCCATGCAGATCAAATGATAATCCCAAATGAACAGGAGTTCATAGTAAGCTCAGGATTAAGATCGAGTTACCTAGGTCATCGTATGAAATAGTCAGTCTTAACAGTAAACGGCGTTATAAAGTAAGAGTGACTTATTTCTCGGTCCGATCTTGTGCAAACATCTTTTACACAGGATGCCCCTATCGCATGTCTCTACATGAACGATCCAGGATCACATCGTTTGTTTTATTCGCAAAGTAGGTCGCATCCATAGTGTCACCAGGATAAGGTACCCAACATTATCCCTATACTATAGACCATTTAGGTTATATACTAGAATTTGATCTCTGTCCATATCCCTGATATAGTTCGAGTATTTCATATTATAACCATGGATGTTTCTATTGGATTTAGAGTATAAAAACAAACAATTCACTGAATAACATCTTTATTGCAAAAGGATTACAAACTTTGAGTTTTAGGACATATAATTGTTGGGTTTAATGTCCTATAAACTCGTAGTTTGTAAATCATTAAACATATTTCTATTTTCAATAAAGTCGTTATTGAGGTTATTCAATAAAAGATGTTATTGAATATGTAAATTTCGAATGATTAACCTAAATCCAATAAACTAAGATCCTTGACTATTAAATGAATACTCGAACTATATGTAGGGACATATCGTAGGATCAAGTTCAAGTTTATAGTCAAAATAGTCTATAGTATAAGGATACGGTTGGGTGCCTTATCCTGAGGACACTATGGACGCGGCCCACTTTGTATTAAGTACAAACGATGAGATCCTAAGTAGTTCATGTGGAGACATGCGAGTGGGGGCGTCCTATGCAATGAGTTTGCATAAGACTGGACCACGAAATAAGTCACTTTCTCTTTATAACGTCGTTTACTGAAGAAACTGACTATTTCTCATAGATGACCAAGGTAACTCGTTCTTAATCCTGAGCTAACTATGAACTCCTGTTTATACGAGATTATCCTTTGATCTGCATGGGTGAGAGTGGCCAGCATCGCCGACTCAACAAGCCTACGATTTTGGGGATAAGATCGAATAGATAGCTGGGGACATAGTCTCGCAAGACGAAATTCGCTCCTACCCTTTTCAGGGATAGTAGAGAGGTTGTTCCCTTAAGTACTAACTCCAGGACTTGAACAAGGGGCCCCACCCTCTCGTTGGATCGAGAGGGACTTAGGTTGGATGGTTGGACCACAAACCGATTGTTCATTAGAGGATTAGTGGAACTTAAGGAACAAGAAGTACTATAGGGGTAAAACGATCATTTGACCTAGCTATAGCTACGAACAACCTGTGAAGGAACGACTTACTGATCATGGTTAAATCAAGTGGACGGAAATATATCTATAGTGAGGGGAGTGCAACTATCAGGCTATAGTGGAGTGTCCCGGTAGTTAACGAATGTTGGCTAGCTTAGATAATGAGATTAGTCGGTTAGCCTCGATTCGTTGGAGCCCATGATCTATAGGTCCATTAGGTCCCCCTACTAGCTCATATCGGAATAAAGCCTAGAACATATTGATAGGATTCTTTGAATCGTTCAAAATCGGGAAAAAGGGTATTATCGTAAAATTGTGTTTGACACAATTATTTAATTATGAATTAAATTAGAAAATGAGAGATAAAGTATTTAAAGGGTTTTAAATACTATAAACATGAATTAAGATTCATATATAAAGAATGCACAACATTAAGATGGTTAATTTGATTAATCATACATAATTAGTGGGGCAAGCTTCAAGATTGATTGTTATAATTAATTTCAATTTAGAATTGAAATTAAAATCAATAATGCTGAATTTAGAATCTGATTTTGATTCATAATTTAGTGGAAAAAGTTGGAAATCCACTTTTGCATGAAGACACAAAGTGGAATTACACCACATTCATGCAATGGTGCATGTAGTGTTGTTTGAACACCTAGCTTCCACTTTCTCCATTAAGACCACCATGTTTCTTGCACCTTGAAGCCCCTTCTTGCATGGATTCTCTCTATAAGTAGAGGAAGAATCAGATTGTGGAAATACACAACTTTTACCTTAGTGTTATGCTGCTGAAATTCTTCCTCAATCACTTTCTTATCTCATATCTCCATAAAGCTTGATCCTTCAAGCATTCCCTTCCCATTCCCTATCACTATAGACTCCCACAAGTTGTTCTTGGCCCAGAGAATAGTAGGGAAGACTCTAGAGGTTGTCCAAGGAGGATTAAAGAAGAAAACACCACAAGGAGTTCCACACAAGTGAGCTACAAAAAGGTTGGTGCTCTCTAACTCTCTATTCTGTTTTCTCTAGAACCAACATGCTTTAGGAGTAAAATTAATAGAGTTAAGTGCTTTCGATCTTCAATTGCTTCCGCATGTGTTATATGAACACCTTCAAAAACAAACAAAATCCCACTTGGACTAAAACTCAAGTGAGATTATAAAATGTTAAGTAATTAGCAATACATCATATGCTAAAAACTCTTAGTCCTATGTTCTGGAGATGTCCCTCAAACACTTTAGCCATGAGGGCTTTTGTAAATGCATAAGCCATGTTCTGCTCTGAGGCTATCTGGGTGCAATCATGTCTCCTCTTTGTACAATCTCCCAGATGAGATGATATCTGCGTTCAATGTGCTTTCCTCGCTTATGGGTTCGAGGTTCCTTCGAATTTACAACTGATCCACTATTATCACAATAGAGAGTGATAGGCAGAGGCATGTTAGGAACAACTTCTAACTCGGTTAGAAATTTCCTAAGCCATACTGCTTCCTTTGACGCTTCATATGCTGCAATGTATTCAACTTCCATCGTGGAGTCAACGATACATCCCTGCTTAATGTTTCTCCACACAATCGCTCCTCCATTAAGAGTGAACATAGATCCCGATGTAGACTTCCTAGAATCTATGTCGGTTTGAAAATTTGAGTCAGTGTATCCAGTAAGGATCAAATCCTTAGAACCATACACCAGCGAATAGTCTCTTGTTCTCCTCAAATATTTGAGGATATTCTTAACGGCAGTTTGATAACTCTCCAAAAGGGAGTTATTTAGGCCTTATTTCTATAGTGTTTTGTGTGTCATTTGTGTTAAATAGGGTTGCTTTTAGATGAATATTATATGTTTTAATCCATTTGGAAGAATAGATGCTTTGGAAGTTATTTTGTGTAGAATATAATGCTAAGCGACTTGAGGGAGCAAAATCCGTGATCCAGCAAAGCAAGGAGCAAAACTGCCAAGTGAGCTGCACGTGATTCATTAAATGAGGTGGCGTTAGCTGAATTAATTTCGGATCTAGGAAGCTCGGAGAGCCTTCCACCTGTAAAGTTTGACCTAATTAGGGTTTGACTCCACTCTATAAAAGGAAGGAGTCGTCTTAAGTAAAAAACATTCCAATTTCGAGAAAGGAAAGTCCTATTCCATTCGTGGAGGCTTACTTTCCATCTTTGGGAGCTGAATAGAGGGGGAAAGATTGGAGACTTCAAGAAGACCATCAACTACGGATCTAATTAAGGAAATTAATCTTTTCTTGTAATTTCTTGTAGTTATGGATGCACATACTCAGATTGTAGCGCGTGTTGTGATCAACCTTATGAACTAAATTTTCTTAGGTGTTGGTTAGGAATTATGTAATTGTTGTGCTTCATTCTCTATGCAATATATGTTGATTTGAGCATCTTGGTTATTTGTTGTGTCTGTTTCTATTTTATGCCCGACTGGCCAGCCGATATGAATATCACTTCTTAGTTTCAGGGATGATTTGAGAAATGTGTGGCATTTAATCACACTAGACCATTATGTGTTGGTGGACGC
Source organism: Luffa aegyptiaca (assembly GCA_017139565.1). Taxonomy (NCBI): domain Eukaryota; kingdom Viridiplantae; phylum Streptophyta; class Magnoliopsida; order Cucurbitales; family Cucurbitaceae; genus Luffa; species Luffa aegyptiaca. Next base: position 18,949,136 of record CM029402.1, read on the forward strand.
CAGTGACTGAGTTAGGGATAACCAGTTGTCTAGTGCTTGATCGGTAGTACGTCATTGGAGTTGAAACACATTCCAAAAAATCCAGAGTTCCGGAAGGATCCTACTGATAAGACTGCAAGAGAATTGCCTAATCAATATTATTGCTAGAGCATCTTTTAAAACAATTACTGAAATCCTGACCAACGCCTGTTTCCAATCTGTCTGCTTTATCCGTTTATTTTATGTTCCGTCATTTCTTTTGCTTCAGCATTTTATCAAAATCAATCATTTTAACAACCTTGAAACCATTAAAAAGTTACACAAGATAGGTAAAGTGAGAGTTATTCAAAACCTCATGGATACGATAAATTACTTATCACTTGCTGCGGATTGTGTATACTTGCACAGTATTCTAGAGCTTATTTTTACCATATTTTTATCCCACTCTAGAAGACAACAAGTTTTTGGCGCCGTTGCCGGGGACTTGAATAAGTTTTTATCTGACTTGTTTTGTGTATGTGTTTTAGTTTGGTGCTAGAACTTTTTGATTGTTTCTTTTGTTTTAGCAAGTGTGAGTTTGGTGCATGAGCGATCCGCCTGGGGTAAGATTCGAGCTTGATCCAGAAATTTAAAGGACATTTAGGAGAAGAAGGAGAGAGCAGCGTAGGAATCAAAATCCAATGGATAAGGTGTCGCGTCTCCCGGAAGTTCCAGAAGATCCAATTAATCCCCAGCAGAATCGTGTGTTGCAGCATAATCCACTGCTGGAGCAAAATGGACAGCAAAATAATCAGGCTGAGAACCCTATCTTGGTAGCGAATGATAGCGAGCATAGCTAGCTAGTTTTCCCTAATTAATTTAGCTAGACTCTTATAATTTATTGGCCAAAATGATGCGTTTTTTTGTTGTATTTGTAGGAAATAAATATTTGAGCTAATTGCGTGTTCGGGACATGAATAAGGGCTAAAATATCGAAAAAGGATCAAGTTGGAAGAAGTCAAATTCAGCCCAGCTGATTAAAAAAAAAAATCATAGCGTCGCGACGCTCTCGACAAATTTTCCAGATCCGCGGTATCGCGACAGCGTCGCGACGCTGTCGGCAGATTTTCTATGAATTCATCCTTTTGTGCTACGGATGGGGGGAGTCCAATTGGTTAGATTTTAGCCCCAATTTCGACTAGAGACCTTTGGTGGGAGCTGAAGCCAGACCAAGGAGTGGGAATCAAGCGAGAAGACGTGGAGATCGTGATGGGGACGTGCCGGTTTCGACGGATTCGAGTTTTCCTTTCTCTTTCCCTTAACTCTTGTAGTTTTTATGGCTTTTCTTACAATTAGTGTTTGTGGTTTAAAGACTATGAATTTCTAGTTGTTTGTCTTAGGGATTGATGTAGTTGTTTTAGTTGTTGGATTGATTTTTGGTATGAATGTGCTTTTATTTTATGCATGCAATGTTGTGTAATGCTTTCAATTACTTGATCACTAATTGAATGATTTAAGTGTTGAATCTAACTCGGGAGAGAGGATTTGGCCTAAGACTTGCCTTGTTTAATTGCATGACTAGAGTAGAAATTCTAAGTTTGTGACGGGATTTAGAATATCTCTATAAGTATAACAAGGACTAAACCGAATAATGCCTTGCATGTTAATGAACTTAGATAGGGATATCAAGTTAGTTATATGCATGAGAATCAATTATACTCGGGAGAGGTAATCGTGATAAAAGTTTTCTTGGCTTGTAGAATAATTGCACGATCAATTCATTCCTATTAATCAATCCTCAATCTAAAATAATGAAATCAATTCCCTAAGAGTCTTTCCATTTGAGTCTCCACCCTTTATTTTATGCTTTTTGTCTTTAGATTTATCTTTTTCATGAAGTTTTGCTCCCTAAATAAAATTGGACAAAAGTATTCACGGTATTTAATTTGCTAGAAAACCAATCCAGAGGACGACACTCGTTTAATCACGAAAACACTATATTATTACTTGACCCGTACACTTGCGGTTAGCAAATTGCACATCAAGTTTTTGGCGCCGTTGCCGGGGATTGGCATATTTAGTTAAACTAATATTGTGGAAAAATTGTTCGGTCTTAATTTAGGGTGTATTTTTATTTTTATTTTTTTTAGGTAGATTGCATTCTTTTTTTTTTTCCTTTTTTGTTTTTATTTCCATAGTTGTAATTCTCCTTTTTAGTTCTTTCCTTTTGTGATTGATTTTTTCCTTATTTGTTTTTCTTTCCTTTTTTGTTTGAGTCTTAGTCCTTTGTTCTTGTTGGGTTATTATTTGATTGGAAGCCTAATTATCATTGTTGCTTTGATTGATTTGAATGGCTTTTTATTCAACACCATATTCCAATTTTTCATCTTCAAGTTTTACCCCTTTAAAAGAAATTCTTCCTTAGAAAGCATAGTTCAAAATTATATTGAGGAGTCTAGAGCGAGGAGTCTAAAATTTGATGAAATTATAAGAGGACTTCAAACCTCAAAGGAAGTTAGTGAGGTGGGATCCACTTCCATAGGATGTCTAGTGAGTCATGTGGCCTGTGATTCATTGGCACCCATTCATGAGCTTAATTCTCTCGATCTTGCTAAGGATGAGCAGTTAGGGGTGAGTTGCATTAATAGTGGGGAAGAATTGGAGAGTTGTAGCACCTATCAAGAACATGTTTGTGAGGAAGAAAAAGAAAATGAGCTTGCAGTGACAGAGGAAGTTCAAGAGGTAGAGTTTGAGGTTGAAAAGCCTTCGTCTGATTTATCTTCTCCATCCTTTGTAGATTTGGATTGTTATTTTTTCTATTCTCACGAGTCAGTTTTAGATTCTGAGTCTCTTTATTTTGATCATTCTCCTTTTATGTTTATTTTATACAAAAATACTAAAAATAATTCTGTTTCAGGGGCACATGAGAAACTAGTAAGCTTGCTAGCGATAGTGAGTTTTATTGATTCAAGAAAAAAGGGTCCAAAGAAATACGAGAATTTTTATGTGCCTTGACAGACTGCACGAGCACGTCGAGCTAATGACGTTAAACAAGCGCTTATGGGAGGCAACCCAAGTAAGTTCAGTTGTGTTTTTCTTTGCATTTTTTATTTATTGTTTGTTTTTGTTTTGTAGGTCTTCGTTCCAGTTTCCTCTTTGCTTGCAAGCTTTCATGAAAAGGTCATCATTCCAGGGCAGTATTGTTCACCCCTTCCATTCTTTATTTGTTCTCATGCTTGATTATGCCTTATTTTCGTTATACATTGAGGACAATGCATGCTTTAAGTTTGGGGGTGGAATAGCATGTTTGTGGAGCCCTTGAGCATCTGAGTTCGGGCTATAGTTTTGAGCTTTCTTTGAATTGAGCATATGGTTGTTTTCTGGATGCTATTTTTGCATGACTATGATTTCCTAGGATAGGCTTTCTTGTCAATTTTCAAGCTTTCGATGAGTTGTAAGCATGAGTGCCCAAAAAGGGAGACTTTTTAAACTTTTTCTAGGAGATGTCTTGCATGAGTAGAGTATTTGTCTTGGCTAGATTTGGATTTGAATGCTTAGGAGCGAATTATTAGGTTCATGTGCTTGTTATCACCTCGATAGGTGTAGGGAAGAGCTAAGAGTTAATTTTTTGCAAATTAGCATGTTTGATCTTGCTTAGGATGAAAGAAAAGAATATATGCTTATCATGCTCATAAAGAAAAATCATTCTTGTTGTTACAATTTGAAAGAAAAAAGAAAAAAGAAAGTCATGACTTATGCGCGCAATGCAATGCTTAATAAAGTTTTGGCAAAAAGAGCTACCCCTGTTGTGATCAGTTAGGCCAACCAAAGGGTAAAACTAGGGTTAAGGGTCCCTGCAATAGGTGTGTGAAAGCTAGTGCCACATAAAAATGCATGTTGTAATTTTCAATTATAAGCACCTAAGTATGGAGGAAAACAAACTAATTTGTTCCATTGACTCGTTAGTGAATCCTTAGTGCCAGTGTAGAGGGAAGATGAGTTGAGAGTTTAGTAATCCAATCCCGGGTTAGTAGAGTCTGATCTCGTTAAGTTAGATCTCGCTTGTGCAAGTTAATTTTGGAAAACTTTTGATTTATCTCCCTCATTGGTCCTTCTGTGCATGTCTCTTGATTGCTTGATTATTGACTTTTGAGCCTTGAGGATTGAGTCATATTTGTTGGTCCGGTCTAGTGGTTTACTATTTCGTGGTCCGGTCTTATGCAAACTCATTGCATAGGATACCCCCGCTCGCATGTCTCCTACATGGATGCCTTGGATCAATACGTCTGTATCGAATACAAAGCGGGCCGTATCACATAGTGTTACCAGGATAAGGTACCCAGCCTTATCCCTGTACTATAGACCTTTTAGGTTGTTACTTGAACACTGATCCCCGTATGTCCTCACATACTAGTTCAAGTTACATATCAACAACCTTGGATCTTAGTTTATTGGATTTGGGTTATATTGTGCAATTTTAGACTTAAAATGACAATAGCACTTTATTGCATAAACCTCAATAACACTTTATTGATACAAGTGTATAATTCGTTAAAAATCACTATCTACGAGTTTTAGGACATAAAACCCAACAGAACCACCTTTTGTGCCTCCCCCACCTTATGTACCACCTCTACCTTTTCCACAAAGGCAAAGACCTAAGAATCAGGATGGTCAATTTAAGAAGTTTTTAGAGATTCTTAAGCAATTGCATATAAATATTCCTTTAGTAGAGGCTATAGAGAAAATCCCAAATTATGCTAAATTTCTAAAGGATATTTTGACTAAAAAGAAGAGGTTAGGTGAATTTGAAACTGTGTCTCTTACTGAGGAATGTAGTGCTATTCTTAAGAATGGGCTACCAACCAAAGCTAAGGATCTAGGGTCATTTACTATTCCTGTCTCAATAGGTAGAAAAGAGTTAGGTAGATCTCTTTGCGATTTAGGTGGCAGAAGAGATTGTCGCGGTCTCTTGTCAAATAAATTTATAATCCACAACCTCTAAAGCTAACTTGTAGCAGTAAGGGTTAGACCCATAGGGTGCAAATGGATCTACAAGAGAAAACGAGACGCTGCTGGAAAGGTACAGACCTTTAAGGCACGACTTGTGGCAAAGAGTTTTAATCCACTCGTTCTTGTCAATGTCATCCATTGCCTGTTTAAAGGTTAATGGATCCTCGATCCCGTTATCAGGTATGACGACTGGGGTTTCAGTTAAACCCAAATAGCGATCAGGCTGTCTAACAACCCTCCCACTACGTCGAGGTTCACTTATTTCTTGAGAAGCACGCGATTGACTCGAGGTGTCAGCATCATCAACAACTCTTGTTGATGTTTCTGTAGCTTCGTTAGATAGTTCACTTAAAACGACTTTACTTTGTGGCTTGTGGTCTCTGAAGTGGTCTTCTTCTAGGAATGTAGCATTTGTCAATACAAGTACTTTATTTTCCTGTGGATCGAAGAAGTATCCACCTCTCATTTCTTTGGGATAACCTACAAATAGGCAAAATCTAGAACGAGGCTCCAATTTCTTTGGGTTTGCCTCTAGCACGTATGCAGGACATCCCCAAATTCTGAAATGTCGTAAACTAGCTTTACGTCCTTTTCAGAGCTCAAACAGTGTTTCAGAAACACTCTTTCAGGGAACTATGTTCAAAATATAAACAGCAGTTTCTACTGCATAACCCCAAAACGAGTTAGGCAACTGAGTATAACTCATCATCGAACGAACCATGTCCAACAAGGTTCTGTTTCTCCTTTCCGATACACCATTTTGCTGAGGTGTACCAGGGGCTGAGAGTTGGACGTAATTCCATGCTCTATCAAATAGTCTTGAAAAGTCGAGTCTATATACTCTCCACCTCGATCGGATCGAAGTGTTTTAATCGTCTTACCTAATAGGTTCTCAACCTCGGCCTTGTACTCCTTGAACTTTTCAAAAGTTTCGTACTTATGATGCATCAGGTAGAGATAGCCATACCTCGAATAATCATCGATGAAACTGATGAAATTGATTTCTAGGCAATTAATTTGGGACATTTCCAAGTAATTTGATATGATTAATCCAATTAATCATTGTCACCTTGTGCCTTTTATTATATATGATTCTTAATCCATATATATTGTATTTAAAACACTTTTAAATTCTTTATCTCTCATTTTCTAATTTAATTCATAATTAAATTATTGTGTCAAACACAATTTTACGATAATACCTTTTTTCCCGATTTTGAACGATTCAAAGAATCCTATCAATATGTTCTAGGCTTTAATTCGATATGAGCTAGTAGGGAGACCTAATGGACCTATAGATCATGGGCTCCAACGATTCGAGGATAACCGACTAATCTCATTATCTAAGCTAGCCAACATTTGTTAACTACGGGACACTCCACTATAGTCCGATAGTTGCACTCCCCTCACTATAGATATATTTCCGTCCACTTGATTTAACCATGTTCAGTAAGTCGATCTTTCACAGGTTGTTCGTAGCTATAGCTAGGTCAAAAGTCCGTTTCACCCCTATAGTACTTCTAGTTCCTTAAGTCCCACTGATCCTCTAATGAACAATTGGTTTATGGTCCAACCAATAAACCGAGTCCCTCTCGAGCCAATGAGAGGGCAGGATCCCTTTGTTCAAGCCCCGGAGTCAGCACTTAAGGGAACAACCTTTCTACTATCCCTAATTTGGGTAGGAGTGAATTCCTTCTCGCACGACTACGTCCCCAGCTATCTACCCGTTCGTATCCCTGAAATGGGAGGCTTATTGAGTCGGCGATACTGAGCCACTCTCACCTATGCAGATCTAAGGATAAGCCTGAATAAACAGGAGTTCATAGTTAACTCAGGATTAAGATCGAGTTACCTAGGTCATCACATGAAATAGTCAGTCTCGTCAGTAAACGGTGTTAGAAAGCGAGAGTGACTTATTTCTCGGTCTAGGTCTTATGCAAACTCATTGCATAGGACGCCCTCACTCACATGTCTCTACATGGACGATTTAGGATCACATCGTCTATACTATCCATATAGTGGGTCGCGTCTCATAGTGTCACCAGAATAAGGTACTCAGCCCTATCCCTATATTATAGACCGTTTTGGCTATTACTCGAGCTTGATCCACTTTTATGTCTCAACATAAAGCTCAAGTGTTCATCCTATAGCCATGGATCTTAGTTTATAGGATTTTGGGTTATTAAATGTGCAATTTACTTTATTCAGTAATGACTTCACTGAATTAATCTCGATAACGCCTTTATCGAATAAGTATATAATTTTGTTTAACATTCACTATCTAGGATTTTTAGGGCACCAATCCCAACAATGCTTTCATAATTCAAACAAGAAATTTCATTAAAAGAACTTGAACTTACTCTTTGACACGCCGATTACATGAACGAAAAATTTAGCGTCTCATGGAGCAAGAGCAAGTTGAATTCTTCATGGAATACATCAAGGAAAGCAAGAAAAACTAAAACTAAGAAGACTGGTGGAGAAAGGGGAGAGAGATGGACTACAATGTTGTAGTGAATTGTGTGTTGAGGGATGATTCTAAACCTACACCAAGGCCCTCTATTTATAGTGTTTCTTGGCCTTCAATTTGTGGTAAATTGGTGCTTAATTGGGTCTTCAAAGAAGGAAAATTTCTAGCCAAAATACGAAAAATTTAATTCTAGAAAATTGCCTAGCGTCGAAACTCTAGGACACAGCGTCGCGACGCTAGGCCTTCAGATATGGGAAAATTCTGCGGATCAACACAACGTCGAGACGCTATGGTGGCAGCGTCTCGACGTTGTTCCTTCAGCTTCACGCCCAAGTTTTTTTTCCTTATTTGAGCAGCGTCCCGACGCTTGGCTGGTAGGGTCTCGACGCTGCGACAGCTCCAAGGGTAGAATAGTCATTTTACTCTCCGGATTTGCTCGTTTAAGCCCTGAATCGCTTCCAAAGCTCCGGTGAGGACCTATAGACATATTATACTCATTTTAAAGCATATTTCGCAAGGAATTCATCTAAGAGAAGCAAATTGGGAGATTCTAAGTGTATAACAAATTAAACCAATCATTAGGAGTATTAACCTTATGCCTCTTTCGGTCTATCGGAAGCTAGGTATTAGTGAAGCTAGGCCTACCACACTCACACTTCAACTGGCTGATAGGTCTATCACATATCCAGAGGGTAAAATTGAGGATGTCTTAGTAGATAAATTTATATTTCCCGTTGATTTTATTATTTTAGATTATGAGGCAGATAAAGATGTCCCAATTATTCTTGGTCGTCCATTTTTGGCTACTGCTAGGGTATTGATAAATGTTCAAAAAGGGGAATTAACAATGAGGGTTTATAATGAGGAATTGAAATTTAATGTTTTTAAGGCCATGAAGTATCCAGACGAAGTGGAAGATTGTTCTTTCATTAGGATTCTGGAGAACACAATTGTTGAGACAACAATGAAAGATTTGACAAATAAACATTTGGAAGATCATAGAGAGAATAGTGTAGAGGATTTAGAAGTTTGTTCTTTAGAAAGAAAAAGTGAAAAAGAAGATATTAGGTGTGACGATGTTTTTGAGTCTTTAGATTTGGATGAAAGGAAGGCTCCTCCTATTAAGCCATCCTTGATTGAGGCACCCACTTTAGATTTGAAGCCCTTGCCGGATCATCTAAAGTATGTGTATCTTAGGGTAAAGTTGCTGCAACAATATCGCAAAACAATAGGTTGGACATTGCCCATTATTGTTGCATCAGATTTAATGTCGGAGGATGAAGAGGCCTTAATAAAGTTGCTGCAGCAATATTGCAAAGCAATAGGTTGGACATTGGCTGACATTCAAGGAATTAGCCCGTCTTTCTGTATGCATAAAATCACTCTAGAGGAGGGATCCTTTAGGAGTATTGAGCAACAGAGAAGGCTTAACCCTGCAATGAAAGAGGTTGTTAAGAAGGAGGTGATTAAATGGTTGGATGCTGAGATTATTTATCCAATTGCAGATAGCAATTGGGTAAGCCATGTCCAATGTGTTCCTGAAAAAGGAGGTGTCACGGTAGTGACTAATAAAGACAATGAGTTGATCCCAACAAGGACAGTAACTGGCTGGAGGGTTTTCATGGATTACAGGAGGCTTAACAAAGCCACCCGTAAGGACCATTTCCCTCTACCATTTATTGACCAGATGTTAGATAGATTGGTTGGTCAGGTCTACTACTGTTTCTTAGATGGTTATTCTGGGTATAACCAAATTACCATTGCTCCTGAGAATCAGGAAAAGACCACTTTCACCTGCCCTTATGGGACGTTTGCTTTCAGGCGAATGTCTTTTGGCCTTTGCAATGCTCCAACAACATTTCAGCGGTGTATGTTAGCAATTTTTTCTGATATGATTGAGTCCACTGTTGAGGTATTTATGGACGATTTTTCAGCTTTTGGAGGGTCTTTTTAGCATTGTTTGAATAATTTAGGTAAGGTGTTAAAGAGATGTGAGGATACCCATCTAGTTCTTAATTGGGAGAAATGCCACTTCATGGTCAAGGAGGCATTGTGTTAGGTCATAAGATTTCAAAGAAAGGTCTAGAGGTCGATCTAGTAAAAATAGAGGTTATTGAGAAGTTAGAACCATCGAATTTAGTAAAGGGGATTCGGAGCTTTTCAGGTCATGCTGGATTTTATAGAAGGTTCATAAAGGATTTTTCAAAAATTAGTAAATCTCTTTGTAACTTGTTGTGTGTTGATAGTGTTTTTTACTTTAATGCAGATTGTAGAAAGGCTTTTGAGACTTTAAAGGCTGCTTTAATCTCAGCGCCCATTCTTTGTGCACCTAACTGAAGTTTACCATTTGAGGTAATATGTGATGCGAGTGATGTTGCAGTAGGTGCAATGCTGGGGCAAAAGCAAGGCAAATTTATCCATCCTATTTATTTTGCAAGCAAAGTTTTGAATGAGGCACAAATCAACTATACAACTACTGAAAAGGAGTTGTTAGCGGTTGTGTTTGCCTTTGAGAAATTCTGCCCTTATTTGGTTGGATCCAAATTCACAGTTTTCACATATCATGCAGCAATAAGGTACTTAATGTCTAAAAAAGATGTGAAGTCTAGATTGATTGCAAGAGTTCGACTTGGAGATAAAGGACAAGAAGGGATCAGAGAATGTTATTGCAGATCATTTGTCTCGTCTTGATCCAACATCATCTTTGCTAGAGCAACTTGTTATTTTCGATTCACTTCCAGACGAACAACTTTTTGTTGTTGAGGTAAAGGTAGTGAATAGTATTGATATGGATTGGAGGCAGGTGCAAAGGTTTAAGGATGATGCAAAATTCTTTTAATGGGATGAGCCATTTATGTATAAGCAATGCTCTGATGATATTATTCGAAGATTTGTTTCAGGTGATGAAGCATAGGAAATCCTAGAGCAATATCACTTTTCGCCATATGGAGGTCATTTCAGCGGACAGAGGACAGCTTTCAGCCTTATTTCTATAGTGATTTGTGTGTCATTTGTGTTAAATAGGGTTGCTTTTAGATGAATATTTTGTACTCCATGAACTAAATTTACTTAGGTGTTGGTTAGGATATATGTAATTGTCGTGCTTCATTCTCTATGCAATATATATTGATTTGAGCATCTTGATTATTTGTTGTGTCTATTTCTATTTTGTGTCCGCCTGGCCAGCCGGTATGAATATCACCTCTTAGTTTCAGGGATGATTTGAGAGGTGTGTGACATTTAATCACACTAGACCATTATGTGTTGGTGGACACTAGTAACTGAGTTAGGGATAACCAGTCACCTAGTGCTTGATCGGTAGCACGTCATTGGAGTTGAAACACATTCCAAAAAATCCAGAGTTCCGGGAGGATCCTGCTGATAAGACTGCAAGAGAATTGCCTAATCAATATTATTGCAAGAGCATCCTTTAAAACAATTACAGAAATCCTGACCAACGCCTGTTTCCAATCTGTCTGCTTTATCCATTTACTTTCTGCTCTGTTATTTCTTTTGCTTCAGAATTATTTCAAAATCAATCAATTTAACAACCTTGAAACAATTAAAAAGTTACATAAAATAGGTAGAGTGAAAGCTATTCAAAACCTTGTGGATACGATAAATTACTTATCACTTGCTTCAGATCGTGTAACTTGCACAGTATTCTAGAGCTTATTTTTATCATATTTTTACCTCACTCTAGAAGGCAACTGATAGCGAGCAAAAATGTCACTATTTTAGTCCCAATTTATTAGGCTTTTTTGTGCTTTAATTGTGTTTTTATTGAAAATATTTCATATATTTTGTTATTTGGTCTTTAGGAGCAAAGTTGTGGATTTTGTGGAAAAAGTGCCCAAAGTGAAGCCATTCAAGCCCAATTTCCATGATTGGGTCAAGGGGAGTCAAAAGAGGACATCTATGAAGAAAAAGCCCAAAAAGAATTGAAGTTGGCCCAAGCAAACAAGCCCAATCCGCAGTTGGAAAATCTGGAAAACGCATAGCGTCGAGACGCTGTAAGGACAGCGTCGCGACGCTGTCCATTTCTTGGCCGGCAAGTCGATGACGTCACATCGTCGCGACGCTGTGCCATGTAGCGTCGCGACGCTACCCCATTTTCGAGCCTATAAAAGGAGCCCCTTGGTACCTCATTTTAGGCATCAATCATCATTCCATTCCTTGTTTCCTTTCTTTCTAAGGCTCCTTTGGAGCCTCTCTCAAGGCTTTCTAGCCTTTTGAGAGCTTTCTTAGTGGGAAAATTTTGGGGGATTTGGGGAGCATCCTAGGAGGCTCAAGGAGTTTTCGGAGGGACTCCAAGCGTAGCAAAGGGGTCTTCTACGGTCAATTCCTTTCCTTTTATTATGCTCTTTATTATGCTTTCCATTGTAATTATTGTGAATACTTTAGCTATGAATAGCTAAACCCCCATTTGGGGTCTTGAAATGAAATTTTAGTTCAAATATTGTTATAATTGTCTATCTCTAGCCCTTTGTCCTAATTATTTGTATGGATGTGCTTAATGCTTTATGCAATCTAGCCAATTGTGTACTGATCTGATTCTTAATGGAAACTCGACGGAGAGAAGTTAGGATAGATCATAATCTATGCAACTAGTTTAATTGCCCGTCGTGACAACGGGATTAGTTGATTAAACTTAGATTCCTAAAATGAATCAGAGCGTAATAATTAATGATTTTTAATGGCGCTAAGGACACTTAGGTTGTTAAAATGAATTAATTACAATTAGGGGAGACCGACAGGAGAACCTATGTTATTAACGGAGATTCTAGGAGTATAATTAGTTGGGCGACGAGATAGGACAATTGTAGCAATTGTTTAGCTAATAATTGATTTTCAAGACCCCTCTTCCCATTAGAAAACTCTTTCTCCGCATTTTATTTTTATCGATTGATCAAAATTTTCTCTCTAGTTGTTTTGATTTTTAATTTTCTTGATTGCATGATCTGGTCCCTAAATATTGTTTATCCCAAATATTTTTAGTGCTCTAGGAATCTTTGCTTGCTTAAATTTCGCTTCGCCTCCCTGTGGATTCGATACTCGGAACTCTTTCCGTTTTATATTACTTGCGATACCATGCGCTTGCGGTAGCGACCACAACAGCAACAAGTTTTTGGCGCCGTTGCGGGGGAATTGAATAAGTTTTTATCTGATCTGTTTTGTGTATGTGTTTTAGTGGTTTGGTGCGAGATCTTTTTTATTGTTTCTTTTCTTTTTGCAAGTGTGAGATTGGTGCATGAGCGATCCGCTTAGGGTGAGATTCGAGCTTGATCCAAAAATTGAAAGAACATTCAGGAGAAAAAGGAGAGAGCAGCGAAGAAATCAAAATCCAATGGATAACGTGCCACGTCTCCCAAAAATTCCAGAAGATCAAGTTATTCCCCAAAATAATCGTGTGCTACAGCCAAATCCACCACTGGAGCAAAATGGACTGCAAAATAACCAGGATAAGAACCCTATTTTGGTGGCGAACGATAGAGCCAGAGCCATTCGAGCGTATGCTTTTCCGATGTTTGATGAGTTAAATTCAGGGATTGAAGCAGCAAATTTTGAAATGAAACCGGTAATGTTTCAGATGTTGCAAACTGTGGGTCAATTCCATGGTTTGTCATCTGAAGACCCCCATTTACATCTTAAGTCTTTTCTAGGAGTTAGTGATTCGTTTGTAATTCAAGAAGTGTCTAGGGATGCCCTTAGATTAACTTTGTTCCCGTATTCTCTTAGAGATGGAGCAAAGGCATGGTTAAATTCTTTTGTCCAGGATCAATTAGAACTTGGAATGAGTTAGCGGAAAAATTTCTTAGTAAGTATTTTCCACCAACTATGAATGCCAAGTTAAGGAGTGAGATAGTGGGATTTAGGAAACTCGAAGATGAAACTTTTAGTGAGGCTTGGGAGAGGTTAAAAGAGCTTTTAGGAAAGTGTCCCCACCATGGTTTACCTCATTGTATCCAAATGGAAACATTTTACAATGGGCTAAACATGGCAATCCAAAGTATGGTCGATCCCTCTGTAGGAGGGGCCCTTTTGGCAAAAACCTTTAATGAAGCCCATGAAATTTTTGAAAGAATATCAACCAATAGTTGTGAGCGGTCAGATGTTAGAGGCTCAAATAAAAAAGTTAAGAGTGTGTTTGTTGATGGTGTGTCTACCATTAGGGTTGATATTACAATGTTAGCTGACGCTCTTAAAAATGTAACAGTGGTTAGTCATCAGCAGCCGCCAGTGGTGGAGCCTGCTGCAGTGGTGAACCAAGTTACAGAAGAATCATGTGTTTATTGTGGCGAAGAGCACAACTATGAGTTTTGCCCCAGCAATCCAGCTTCTGTGTTTTTTGTAGGTAATTAGAGGAATAACCCTTATTCTAACTTTTATAATCCAGGTTGGTGCAACCACCCCAACTTTGCATGGGGAGGGCAAGGAAACAATTCGCAAGTCCCTCAAGCAAAGCAAAAGGTGAACCAGTCAGGATTTACTAACTCACAGGCATTGCCCCAGCAAAATTCAGAGATTTCTCTTGAGGCAATGATGAAAGAATATATGGCTCGTACAGATGCCGCAATTCAAAGTAATCAAGCTTCAATGAGAACCCTAGAATTGCAAATGGGTCAACTAGCTAACGAGCTGAAGGCAAGACCTCAAGGGAAACTTCCTGCGGATACTGAGCACCCTAGAAGGGAAGGTAAGGAGCAGGTACAGGCAGTGACTCTAAGGAGTGATAAGCCACTAGAAGAGAAAAGAGAGCCTAGTAAAACCCAGGATGTAGAGAAGAATAGTGATAAAAATGTCGTTGTTGAGAAAGAATTGGAGTCTGGTAAAAGTGATGGAGGCAGCAATAATAATGCAGGAGCATCTGGTTCTGTTCCAGATGTGGAACCACCTTATGTACCGCCCCCACCTTATGTACCACCTCTACCTTTTCCACAGGCAGAAACCTAAGAATCAGGATGGTAAATTTAAGAAGTTTTTAGAGATTCTTAAGCAATTGCATATAAATATTCCTATAGTAGAAGCTATAGAGAAAATGTCAAATTACGCTAAATTCCTTAAGGTTATTTTGACTAAAAAGAAGAGGTTAGGTGAATTTTAAATTGTATCTCTTATTGAGGAATGTAGTGTTATTCTTAAGAATGGGCTACCAACCAAGGCTAAGGATCCAGGGTCATTTACTATTCTTGTCTCAATAGGTGGAAAAGAGTTAGGGAGAACACTTTGTGATTTAGACGCAAGCATTAACCTTATGCCTCTTTCGATCTATCGAAAGTTAGGTATTGGTGAAGCTAGGCCTACCACAATCACACTCTAACTAGCTGATAGGTTTATCACATATCCAGAGGGTAAAATTGAGGATGTCTTAGTGAAAGTAGATAAATTCATATTTCCTGTTGATTTTATTATCTTAGATTATGAGGCAGATAAAGATGTCCCAATTATTCTTGGTCGTCCATTTTTGGCCACTAGTAGGGCATTGATAGATGTTCAGAAAGGGGAATTAACAAAGAGGATTTATAATGAGGAAGTGAAGTTTAATGTCTTTAAGGCCATGAAGTATCCAGATGAAGTGGAAGATTGTTCTTTCATTCGAATTCTGGAGAACACAATTGTTGAGACGGTAATGGAGGATTTGACAAATAAACATTCCGAAGATCATGGAGAGATTAGTGTAGAGGATTTAGAGGTTTGTTCTTTAGAAAGAAAAATTGAAAAAGAAGTTTCTAGGTGTGAGGATGTTTTTGAGTCTTTAGATTTGGATGAAAGGAAGGCTCCTCCTATTAAGCCATCCCTGATTGAGGCACCCACTTTAGATT
Organism: Luffa aegyptiaca; assembly: GCA_017139565.1. Taxonomy (NCBI): domain Eukaryota; kingdom Viridiplantae; phylum Streptophyta; class Magnoliopsida; order Cucurbitales; family Cucurbitaceae; genus Luffa; species Luffa aegyptiaca. The sequence goes on from CM029402.1 coordinate 18,964,400, forward strand.
TGAAGCCCTTGTCGGATCATCTAAAGTATGTGTATCTTGGGGAAGGTAAGACGTTGCCCATTATTGTTGCATCAGGTTTAATGCCAGAGGATGAAGAGGCCTTAATAAAGTTGTTGCAGCAATATCACAAAGCAATAGGTGGGACATTGGCTGACATTCATTAAATCAGCCCTTCTTTCTGTATTCATAAAATCACTCTAGAGGAGAGATCCTTTAGGAGTATTGAGCAACAGAGAAGGCTTAACCGTGCAATGAAAGAAGTTGTTAAAAAGGATGTGATCAAATGGTTGGATGCTAGGATTATTTATCCAATTGCAGATAGCAATTGGGTAAGCTCTGTCCAATGTGTTCCTAAGAAATGAGGTGTTACGGTAGTATCTAATAAGGACAATGAGTTGATCCCCACCAGGACAATAACTGGATTTAGGGTTTGCATGGATTACAGGAGGCTTAACAAAGCCACCCGTAAGGACCATTTCCCTCTACCATTTATTGACCAGATGTTGGATAGATTGGCTGGTCAGGCCTACTACTGTTTCTTAGATGGTTATTCTGGGTATAACCAGATTACCATTGCTCCTGAGGATCAGGAAAAAACCACTTTCACCTGCCCTTATAGAACATTTGCCTTTAGGCGAATGCCTTTTGGCCTTTGCAATGCTCCAGCAACATTTCGGCGGTGTATGTTAGCAATTTTTTCTGATATGATTGAGTCCACTGTTGAGGTATTTATGGACGATTTTTCAGTTTTTGGAGGGTCTTTTCAACATTGTTTGAATAATTTAGGTAAGGTGTTAAAGAGATGTGAGGATACCCATCTAGTTCTTAATTGGGACAAATGTCACTTCATGGTGAAGGAGGGCATAGTGCTAGGTCATAAAATTTCAAAGAAAGGTCTAGAAGTTGATCAAGCAAAAATAGAGGTTATTGAGAAATTAGAACCACCGAATTCAGTTAAAGGGATTCGAAGTTTTTCGGTCATGCTGGATTTTATAGAAGGTTTGTAAAGGATTTTTTGAAAATTAGTAAACCTCTTTGTAACTTATTGTGGGCTGATAGTGTTTTTGACTTTAATGCAGATTGTAGGAAGGCTTTTGACACTTTAATCTCAGCTCCCATTCTTTGTGCACCTAACTGGAGTTTACCGTTTGAGGTAATGTGTGATGTGAGTGATGTTGCAGTAGGTGCAATGCTAGGGCAAAAGCAGGGCAAAGTTATCCATCCTATTTATTATGCAAGCAGGGTTTTGAATGAGGCACAAATCAACTACACAACTACTGAAAAGGAGTTGTTAGTGATGGCCGCAAAGTGCACGGGCCGCAAGTAATAATAAAACGGAAAGTATTCCGAGTTTCGAATCCATAGGGAGGAAGAACGGTATTTAAGCAAGATAATAAATTGATCACTAAAAATACTAAGAGGAAATATTATTTAGGAGGCAACGCTTCATGCTAAAACAAATCAAGAATTAAAGCAATTAAAAAATTCAGGCCATCAATCAAAAATAAAGATGTGGAGAAAGAGTCGAATGAGAAACGGGGTCTTGAAAATCATAATATAGCTAATTAATTATTCTAATTGTCTTATCTCAATGCCTAACTAATTATAATCCTAGAATCTCTGCCTATCACATAGGTTCTCCTTTCGGTCTCCCCTAATTGTAATTAACTCATATTAATAACCTAAGTGTCCTTAGCGCTATTAAATTCGTTAATTAATAAGCTCTGATTCATTATTGGAATCTAAGTCTAACCAACTACTCTCGCTGTCACTACGAGCAGTTAAACTCAGTTGCATGGATTATGATCTATCCTAATTTCTCTCTGTCGAGTTTCCATTAGGAATCAATTCATTATATAAATGACCAGATCATATAAAGCATTACAAACATCCATACAAATAACTAGTAATTGGACAAGAGATAGGCAATTATGAATAACAATTATCTATAAACTTTCATTCCAAGACCCCCAAATGGGATTAGCTATACATGGTCAAAATTTCCCAAATGTACATGATATAAAGCATAAAATAGAGCAAAATAAGAGTAAGGAAAGTGACCGTCGAGCACCCCTTTGCTTGCGGTATGGAGTCCCTTCAAACCACGCTCTCGAGCCTCCTAAAATGCTCGTTACAATATTTCCCACAAAAATCTCACACTCGACCCTCAAAAAGGCTTAAAAGCCTTGAAATAATTTTAAAGGAGAGGATAGGAATGAATTGTGGAATGATTGATGCCCCAAATGAGGAGGAAAAGGCGCCTTATATAGGCCTGGAATCGGACCAGCTCGCGACGCTGTGACGTCACTGCGACTTGGGCAGCAAGAAATGGACAGTGTTGCGACGCTGTCCTCCAAGCGTCGCGACTCTGTGACTGTTCCAAAACCTTCACTTCGTGGATTTGGGCTATTTTCTTGGGCTTTCTCCATTCCTTTTGGATCAACACCTTAATTGATGACAAATGGTCTTCCTTCTTGACCCAACTTGAGATTTATGGCTTGAATATCTCCAATTTAAGCTCTTTTTCTCCATATTTCCATAATTAACTCCTAGGGGCAAAATAAATAAATTTAATTAAATATTCTATATAAAAACACTATAAAAGCATCAAAAGCCTATTAATTTAGGGCTAAAATAGAGACATTTCTGCCTGCTATCAGTTAGCGATTGTGTTTGCCTTTGAGAAATTCCTCCAATATTTAGTTGGTTCCAAAGTCACGGTTTTCACAGATCATGCAGCAATAAGGTACTTAATGTCTAAAAAAGATGCAAAGCCTAGATTAATTCGTTGGGTTTTGTTATTGCAGGAATTCGACTTGGAGATAAAGGACAATAAGGGATTGGAAAATGTTATTGCAGATCATTTGTCTCGTCTTAATCCAACATCATCTTTGCTAGAGCAATCTTTCATTTCTAATTCATTTCCAGATGAACAGCTTGTTGCTGTTGAGGTAAAGGTAGTGAATAATACTCCTTGGTATGCTGATATAGCCAACTTTTTGGTAAAAGGAGTAACTCCTATTGATATGGATTGGAGGCAGGTGCAAAGGTTTAAGCATGGTGCAAAATTCTTTTATTGGGCCGAGCCATTTATGTATAAGCAATGTTCTGATGGTATTATTCAAAGATGTGTTTCAGGTGATGAAGCAAAGGAAATCCTGGAGCAATGTCACTCTTTGCCGTATGGAGGTCATTTTAGCGGTCAGAGGACAGCTATGAGGATTTTGCAATGTGGATTCTTCTGGCCTTCCTTATTTAAGGATGCTCATTTGTTCTACAAGCAATGTGATGCTTGCCAAAGGAGCGGTAATTTAGGACCTAGAGATGAAATGCCTCTTACTTACATTTTAGAATTAGAATTATTCAACGTATGGGGTATTGATTTTATGGGGTCATTTCCCCCTTCTAACGGTAATGTTTTTATCTTATTGGCAGTTGACTATGTGTCCAAGTGGGTGGAGGCCATTGCATGCCATTAGAATGATGCTAAGACGGTATCAAGGTTTCTTCAATCGCACATTTTTGCGCAGATTGGGATATCTAGAGCTCTAGTGAGTGATGAGGGTATACACTTTGTGAATAATGTGTTAGCTAAGTTTTTAGCTAAGTATGGAATTAAGCATAGGATTGCTACCCCTTATCACCCGCAAGCAAATGGTCAAGCTGAAGTTAGTAATAGGGAAATTAAATCTATTTTAGAGAAAGTAGTTCATCCATCTAGGAAAGATTGGTCTTTTCGGTTAGATGAGGCTCTTTGGGCTTATAGGACAGCCTATAAGACTCCTCTAGGGATGTCTCCCTATAGGTTAGTATATGGAAAGGCTTGCCATTTACCGTTAGAGCTTGGGCATAAAACGTTTTGGGCTTTAAAGAAATTGAATTTTGATTTGAGTCGTGCAGGGGCAATAAGAATGCTGCAACTTAATGAGTTAGAGGAGTTTCGTCAATTTTCTTATGAAAATGTGAAAATGTATAAAGAAAAGACAAAGCAGTGGCATGATAAGAAAATAAAACCTAAAGAGTTTGTTAAGGGTCAGAGAGTATTGCTTTACAACTCTATATTGAAATTGTTTCGTGGAAAATGAAAATCTAACTGGTCTGGACCATTTGTTGTGATTGAAGTTTTTCCTCATGGAGCAATTACTTTGAGAGATGAAAAAGATGGGCGAGTGTTCAAGGTTAATGGACAGCGAGTGAAGTATTATTGGGGTGAGGAATTTCGTTCGAAATATCCTTCCCTAAAATTGGTTGATGAATGAGCGAGCGAGAATTTTGCGGGAGCATTTCATATTGCAATATATTTAGCTCCCAATGATTGTTGCAATTTTATTTTATTTTTTTGTTGATTTGATTTTATTTTAATTCGAATTATTTTGAATTAGATTTGGTTTATTTGGATCTTATCTGATTTATTTTAATTTGTTGGTTTTTTTTTTAATTTTCGTAGATTTTATTTGCGGTTTATTTATTTTTTGTGTTGGCCGATTAAAATTCTTAATTTAATCGGATTAGTTTTGTTTAGATTTATATTCAGTTTGTATTTTTGTTATTTAAATTTTTGTTTATATTAGGTTTTGAATAATATATCTCCTGATTTATTCGGCTAAAATGAGATTTGATTTTGGCGGTTTCAATTTCAAATTGAAATTTTCCGTATAAAAGATTCTTCTAGAAGAAAATCTTTTGTTGATCAGTTTTTTTTTGCAATTTGCTGCTAGGATCAAATATTTCGTCAGATTCTAAGGGGATTGGTTGTGAATTAAATATTTTTACCGTTTGGAATTTAATTTTTCCGTGGGTAGGTAATCCGCGTGAAGCATCTAACGCTTCCACGTGTCACGCAGTGTTGATCCAACGATCTATCCGTCAGCCAGCGCAGAGGATATTTACCACAGGGCAAATTTTACCCTTTTTGGAATTTAATTTTCCATGATTACATGCAAATTAAACGGTAATTTTTATTTGATTGGGGCAAATTCTTTCGGTTAGGATTTAAAGTGCTGGAGCCCTATTTATTCAAGACCCCTGGTACGTTTTCGTTTCACTTCATCTTCTTGCTTTCATTCCTTGCTTCTTATTTCTCTCTACCTTGCTTCTGTTACTGTGAAATACTCTAAGTCTGAGATGGCTAAAACGAGAGGGAGAAGAGAAAGAGATGTTGAGGAGGAGGAAGTGTCTATTACACCCGAGGCACCGAAGAAAAGAGCGAAGAGAAGGAAAGCACCAGAGGAGAGAGAAGCCAAGAGGCGGGGAAGGAAGCAGCGAGCTGAGGTCACAGAAGTGGTGAGGAAAGTGATCGAGGATATCACTGAAGAAGTGGCTGCGGAAGAACAACCAAAACGCCCTGAAGAATAGAAAGATTCGGAACAAAGGGAACAAATAGTCGAAACTTAGCAAGAGGGACAAGAAAAGCAAGCAGAAGATGTGCAAGGGCAAGGAAATGGTCAAGAACAGCAGACACAAGAAGTTGTGCCAGAGGTACCGCGTCGTCGTCGCCGCAAGCAAAAGGCAGGACGAATTAAGGTAATTAGGACGGACACTCCATCCCCGTCAACAACAGAATCCGAGAAGGAAAATTCTGAGAAGGAAGATCAAGAGAAAGAAAAGGCTGAAAAGAAGGCGGAAGAAGAGGCCCTAACGAAGCAACAAGAGGACAAGGGCAAAGGAGTTGCTGAAGCACCGGCAGAGACAGAGGAGGCTGAAACCGAGGAACAGAGACTGCCATATGAACGCTTCGTCAAAAATCTTGCCCAAGTAAAGTACTTAGAAATTCTGAAGAGGGATTTTCTGTTTGAGAGAGGATTCGGTGATGACCTGCCGCATTTCTTACGAGCTGGAATTACGAACCACGAGTGGGATCAGTTCTGCGCGATATTAGAGTCTGTGAATTCAAATGTTGTTCGTGAGTTCTACGCAAACATCAATGAAGAAGAAGGGTTTCAAGCCATTGTCTGTGGGGTAGCAGTAGACTGGAGTCCTGGAGCCAACAATTCACTGTACAACTTTCAAGATTTCCCGCATGCTGGTTATAATGAGATGGCGGCACCGCAATCCAATGAGCAGTTGAATGCAGCTGTTCGAGAGGTGGGAATTGAGGGGGCTCAGTGGCGATTGTCGAAGATAGAAAAGAGAACCTTCCAAGCGGCTTATCTCAAGAGTGAAGCCAACACTTGGTTGGGATTCATCAAACTGCGCCTACTGCCAACGACCCACGACTCTACTGTCTCCCGTGATCGAGTTCTTCTGGTATTTGCTATTCTGAGGTCATTAAGTATAGATGTCGGAAAAATTATCTCCAGTGAAATTTATTCTTACTGGAAGAAGAAGGTGGGTAAGCTCTTTTTCCCGAACACAATAACTATGTTGTGTCAAAGAGTCGGGGTTCCCATGAGTGCAGAAGATGTTATCCTGATGGATAAGGAAATAATAGACACATCGAACCTGGCAAGGCTTCAAAGGACGCAGGAGGCACGGCAAGACGGTTTGGTGTGTGGCATGCACCAAATACTGGAACAATTGCAAATGCATTCCAGCTGGATGGAGTTTGCCGAAAGGCAATTCCAAACCTTCTAGAATTATGTTAAACAGAGGGATGCCACACTAAGGAGGGTCGTGCATTCAAATTTTTCCAAGCCTTATCAAGTCTTTCCTGTATTCCCTGATAATCTATTGAACCCTTGGATCCCACCACCGCCGATAGAAAGAGAAGGAGATGATGATGAAGATGTTGGTCAGGAGAATTAGAAGAAAACGACCTGAGCGAGCTTTAATTTTGCCAGACCATTTTTGTTGCTCATGCATTTTCCCTGACCAAGAAAAAAAATTGTCTGCTTTTAATATTTCTGCTTCTTTGTTTTTTTTTCTGCTGGTCTTTTAAATTTTCTATCTGATATTGTAATCATTTTCTGTTATTTTAATGAAATTTCCTGAAATGTTTTCTATTCTATAGCACGTTGAGCATTCTTAACTTAACCATTTTCTTCTGAATTTTTGAAGCTTGGACTAGTTAGCTTAATTAGATCAAGGTGTTCTAATCTCCAGAAACCTTTTGCTTGAGCATTTCTTCTTGTCTGGTCATCGCTGCGACAAGAAGATTCTGAGATAGTATTGACTTATTTGATCCACCTTAAGCTTAATCTTAGTCCCACGCTTAGTTTAAAATTCAGATAGAAAAAGAATTAAGTTTGGGGGTATAACTATCATGTTAATAATTCATTGGGGACAATGAATAATTTAAGTTTGGGGGACTTTTAGCTACTCCGCTAGTTTTGCTCGAGCATTCCTCTCCTTCATAATTAATTTTCTAGGTTGTTGAGTAACCAAGGACATTTGTGACACCCACAGTTTGTCTTTGCGTCAAAAGATGACCTAGGAAATATTGAAAAATGATTAAAAAAAAAAAAAAAATTACTTGCTAAAAAGAAAAATTGTGAAAAATTTTGCTGAGAAAATTCATAGAGCAAAAGTTTTGAAGGATGAATGATAATCTAGCATTTTTTCTGTCTCCTAGGGCTTACGTGAGCTTCATCATAAAATGTCGTCATTCTGAGAAGCAAGGGATAGGATAACTAAGGATTTTTGAGCTAGCAATGAGTATTTAGCCTAGTTGGTGATAAGTTTGAGGCAGGGGTATACTGCACCATAAAGTGGGTCATCTCATGCTTAAGAGCTTATGACTGTAGGGTTGCTTCAAGTCTGAAGAACAGAAAAATAAAACCCCTTAAAAATGTGTATAAATGTGTTTGATAATAGAGCTGAGCTGTGGCAAGTTCTTAGGGTTGAATTAAAGGTGGTGATTATTTGTTCAATGCTGAAATAATTATTTTGCTGCAGTAGTGCTTGGTTTTGCACTCAGGTAAAGGTTGAAGGTAGTGTTGGATTATCTATTTTGATTAAGTTGCGCTATGACTAATGCTTTGAATTCTCAAGGTTAGTTAGTGTCGCTCGGGACGCGCAATAGTTCAAGTTTGGGGGTATGATAACTCTCCAAAAGGGAGTTATTTAGGCCTTATTTCTATAGTGATTTGTGTGTCATTTGTGTTAAATAGGGTTGCTTTTAGATGAATATTATATGTTTTAACCCATTTAGAAGAATGGATGCTTTGGAAGTTATTTTGTGCAGAAAATAATGCTGAGCGACTTGGGGGAGCAAAATCTATGATCTAGCAAAGCAGGGAGCAAAACGGCCACGTGAGCCGCACGTGATTCATTAAATGAGGTGGCGTTAACTGAATTAATCTCGGATCTAGGAAGCTTGGAGAGCCCTCCATGTGTACAATTTGTACTCCGTGAACTAAATTTACTTAGGTGTTGGTTAGGATATATGTAATTGTCGTGCTTCATTCTCTATGCAATATATATCGATTTGAGCATCTTGATTATTTGTTGTGTCTATTTCTATTTTGTGCCCGCCTGGCCAGCCGGTATGAATATCACCTCTTAGTTTCAGGGATGATTTGAGAGGTGTGTGGCATTTAATCACACTAGACTATTATGTGTTGGTGGACACTAGTAACTGTGTTAGGGATAACCAGTCACCTAATGCTTGATCGGTAACACGTCATTGGAGTTTAAACACATTCCAAAAAATCTAGAGTTCCGAGAGGATCCTGCTGATAAGACTGCAAGAGAATTGCCTAATCAATATTTTTGCTAGAGCATCCTTTAAAACAATTACAGAAATCCTGACCAACGCCTGTTTCCAATCTATCTGCTTTATCCGTTTACTTTTTGCTCTGTTATTTCTTTTGCTTCAGCATTATTTCAAAATCAATCAATTTAACAACCTTGAAACCATTAAAAAGTTACATAAAATAGGTAGAATGAAAGCTATTCAAAACCTCGTGGATACGATAAATTACTTATCACTTGCTGCAGATTGTGTATACTTGCACAGTATTCTAGAGCTTATTTTTATCATATTTTTATCCCACTCTAGAAGGCAACACATACTTAGCAGGCACAACATAGGGATCTCACGGTGTAACCCAATGGAAGAGACCGAAGGATGTGTTGACACACTTCCTTCTCCCTCTTACTATAAATACTTTCTCTGTTCACCTTGATATTGACTTATGCAAACACCTTCCGAATGGAGCAACTACGTTAGTAAGCAACACGAGGCCAAGCATAAATCTCACCGTGTGAACTTTTAAGGAGATCGTGAGAAAAAACTATATTTATCTTTTTCTCCCACTAAGTATTTTAACGCTTTAGGGTATATTGTCACTTAGGCATATTCCGACTAATTGAATATTTACCTAAGTCTAGGTTTAATATTAACCTACGATATCTAGGTGATAACAACCTTACATCTCTCACGTGCATGCTCGTAAAACCTAGGATAACTTAACTCAAGTACCAGCTCGATGCCCAGGTATGAGGTGTTCCGTAAACTGTCAACTTAAATACCTCCAGCCTTAGACAGTATCGAACCGGGTGAGTTCTCTTGTAACCTTAGCTTTACAAGTTATCGACCTACTCTATGAGATTGATCGATTTGGTTCGTTTAACCCTAGGTGAGCATGCTTTTATCTTTGTCATAGATTTTATCATCTATCTCGATTTATAACTTATTTATAAAAGAGATCAACCTATAACATGGTTTCTAATTGATGTTAACGCTTTAATATCAAGCTAAGGAAGTTTCATGTTGTATGCTTGTTCATTTTCGTTTAACTTATATAACGATTATAATTAACGAGAACTATTCATTTAGCATGCATCTAACATGAAACCTAAAACATGCATACTTAAATTATAACTCTTTATAACATACTTAAATGCATGAAAGATGCTTCCTATCGTGGGATTTTAAATCTATATGACATACTCATATGCATATAACATTCATTCTAATTATAACATGCATTCATAAAGCATAAATAATTAAACCACACTGAAATGGACCGATTTTGGCAACTCAAGCAAACAAATAACTAAAATTATTACAAATAATAATGAATAAATGTGTTGTGAAGCTCCCAGGAATCTCGAACCAACTCGAACCGGCTTTAAACGGACCGAACCGGACTGTATGTGAATGATATCCTATTCATTGGGAATGATATAGTTTATCAAAGTTGACATTAAAAGTTAGCTAGCATTCCATTTCCAAATCAAAGATTTCGAAAGACTTAATATGTTCTTAGAATCCAAAACATTAGGAATAGCAAGAACATAACGCTAGCTCTGTCTCAAATATCTTATATGGACAAAGACGTTGGCTAGATATAAGATTAGAATTCTAGGAACGGTTTGTTACCTATCCGACATGGAATTCATTTGTCACAGGAGCAGTGTCCTGAGACGCCTCAAGAGATTGAGCACTTGAGACGAAATTCCCGTGCCTCGACAACAAGTTGTCAGATCTGGCATATGGTATGCAATAGGGATTGTCAGTAGATACCAATTCAGTCCAAGGTAAGGTTACTGAGGAATTATAAGCTCGTGTATAGTACTAAGGATCTGATCCTTACAGGATGCACTAATTCTGATTTGCACACATATAGGGATTCGAGGAAATCCACATCAACGTCAGAATTCACCCTTAATAGGAGCTATAGAATGACGTAGCATTACATGAGGATGAATACAGACTTTATCCTGAAGGCCAAGTATGTCGTTGCTTATGGAGCAAGCTTAGCAGTCTGTAGGACTTAGGAAGTTCATTTGGAAAGTTATTCCAAATAAGAGGCAAACATATAGAACACAAACATACATCTCATTTGAGAGCTTACGTATCGAGGGGATGTGATTATTACAAGGTTAACCTCCGAGCAAAACATTGTTGAACCATTTACGAAGGCCCTCACGGCTAAAAGTGTTTGAGGGACATCTAGATGGTCTAGGTCTACGAGTTATGTACAAAGGATAATCTAGGGCAAGTGGGAGATTTGTAATAGGTATACGAGATGCCCTAGTTTATTGTATTTCAAACTCACTATTATTCTAGATTGTTGTACAACCCACTAGAGTTTTAGTCCAAGTGGGAGTTTGTTGGGTTTTATGTCCTAAAATTCGTGGATAATAAATGTAACAAAGTCAGTTATAATCGATAAAGTGTTATCAAGGTTATTCACTTTCTGGTTGTCGTATAATTGTTTTATTAACTCAAATCCAGTAAACTAGTATCCTTGGCTAAGACACAAATCCTTGAACTATATGTAGTGACATAAATATGGATCAAGTTCAAGTAATAGCCTAAACGGTCTATAGTATAGGGATAAGGTTGGGTACCTTAATCCTAGGAAAATTATGTGATGCGGCCCACTTTGTTTGAGTACAAACGATGTGATCTTGGTTCGTTCATGTAGAGACATGCGAGTGGGGGAGTCCTGTGCAAATGAGTTTGAATAAGACTAGGACCGAGAAATAAGTCACTCTTGCTTTATAACGTCGTTTACTGACAAGACTAACTATTTCAATGCGATGACCTAGGTAACTCAATCTTAATCCTGAGCTAACTATGAACTCCTGTTTATTCAAGCTTATCCTTAGATTTGTATGGGTGAGAGTGGCTCATCATCGCCGACTCAATAAACTACCCATTTCAGGGATAGGAATGGGTAGATAGCTGGGGATATAGTCCATCAAGACGGAATTCACTCCTACCCAATTTAGGAATAATAGAGAGGTTGTTCCCTTAAGTGCTAACTCCGAGACGTGAACAAAGGGATCCCGCCCTCTCATTGGCCCGAGAGGTTTTAGGTTTAGTGGTGGGACCACAAACCAATTGTTCATTAGGGACTCAGTGGAGGCTTAAGAAACAAGATGTAACTTCAGGGGTAAAAGAAACATTTGACCCAGCTCTAGTTACGAACAACCTGTGAAGGGTCGACTTACTAATCATGGTTATATCGGGTGGACAAAAATATATCTACAGTGAGGGGAGTTCAACTATCGAGCTATAGTGGAGTGTCCCGGTAGTTAACAAATGTTGGTTAACTAGGTCAAAAGGGTTTAGTTAGTTAATCTCGGATCGTTGGAGCCCATGATCTGTAGGTCCATTAGGTCCCCCTGCTAGCTCATACAGAATAAACCTTATAACATATGTGATGATAGAGTTGGAAACGTTCAAACTCAGTTTAGGGAGTTAACATCAGTTGTATGTGATATTATTGACTTAATAGTTTAATTGAGATTTAAACTATATATAGAGAGAGAGTTGAAAATATTTAAATAAGATTTAAATATTGCTTATATGAATGGGGATTCATGTTTGAGGAAACGGCTTTGAGAAAGATCGGGTTTGGTGTTAAATATTAATTTAATATTTAATATTAAATTAATATAGTTAATTGATTAATATGTTAATTAATTTTACTTTAATTATTTGAATTATTGTAAAATTAATTAAAAAGGAAAAGAGAAAATGAATTAGAGAAATTCATTGAAATGACTTTAATTTCATTTTTGAAATTATTAATCCTAGAGGCAAAATCACAGAATTTGACACACAAACCCACTTTCTCTTCTTTAATCCATGACACCTCAAACTCGTCTAAACAAAGACAAATTTGTTGTCTTGATTTGGGACTTCCAGCTGCATTAGTTTTCCTTTAAGGAGAACAAATTCGTGCATAAGAGGCTGAAGGTTGTGTGGATTTTGGTTAGTTGCTTGCTGGAAAACTCTCTCAAAAGGAAGAACAAAACTCATAGTTCTCTATTTCATTTACTCACAAAATCTATCACAAATCCGAGTGCCACAACTCGTTCTAAGGCTGTAGGATAGCAGGGAAGATTCTCGTGGTTGTCCAAGACTCGTTCGTGTTCAGAATTCATCAACGGAGTGGGTTAATTTCGTCCAAAAGGTTGGTACAAAAACTTGCTCTATTTTTCGGTTATAAAACTATGTTTTTCTTTTGAGAAATTAAAGAAATTAAAGTGCAATCTACCCAAATCGCTTCCGCTAGAGTGTTCTACACTCCTTCATAAACATCACTGAACCGGGTCAAACAGGGCTGAACCGGTCGAGATTGAGCGAATCGGACCGAGAGAAGCCAAATCGGACCAAATCTGGAAAATTTGTGCGTCTCCTTTGAAAACTCATCAGCGTCGCGACGCTGATCCGTCTGGAACCCCTCTGTTCTTTGGCCAGCATGAGTTCTTCTCCTTCTTTCGATCAATTACAGCACTAAATGGATTATAATGACTCTCCAAAAATTACAGTCTCTTCTCAACACATTAATGCTCATATACATGTGAGCAATTACATTTTCATCAACAAATTGAAGAGAAAAAAAAATTGCCAAAACCGTAATATATCCATTTCAGCACCCATGAAAATTGATTTTCAAAATGCTAACCACCATGATCAAATTAAAGCAAATTAGGTGTCCAAACCATGCTCTGATACCAATTGAAGGTGCTAATATCTAACGTGCGGAAGAAATTTTGGATCTTAGGCACTTAATAACTTCAATTTTATCATATAAAGCATGTTGTTCATATGAAGAAAAACAGGGACAGTGAGTATGAACCTCTTTAATCTTCAAATTGGCTGAATCAGTTGTTTGTTTTTCTTCTCCAAATTGTCACGAACCACCACTTGATCTTCCTTGCTATCCTCAAGCCTTTGGAATGGATTGTGGGATCCTCTAGTGATGGAATTTTGAAGGGAAAGAGCTTCAAAAACAAGCTTCAATGGAGGTTGGATGTTCTTGAGTTTTAGAGAGATTTTGGCAACATTTCATTAAGGAATCAAGCCTTGTTTCTTCAGCAAATTCACCTCTATATAGAGGGATTCAAGTTGACAAGAAACACCAAAGAATGACACCAAATTACCCAAAAATTAGTGGGTAATTTGGTGGTTAAATGATGGGGAGTGCATGGGTTTAGTCACCATGCACTCCACCTCCTAAAATTCAAATTAATTTTGAATGTTCTAAATTCAAATTAATTTTAATTTTAGTTTTATTTAATTTCATAATTAATAATCTTAAAATTAAAATCCAATTTTGAATTTTCAATTTTAAATTAATTCAAAAATAATTTAAAATAATTATTAAGTAAATAATTAAATATATAATTAATTTAATATCTAATATTAAATTAATATTTTTCTACCAATCCCGAACATTTCTGAAATGTTAATTTTTCAACCATGAATCCCTATTCATGTGCTCGGTATTTAAATCATATTTAAATATATTAAATCTCTCATGGCTCGGTTTATCCAAATCCCGACATGTCGGTAATTTCTAATACGTCCAACCATTTCCCTAAACTGAATTCGAACTTATTCTAATTCCTTCCATCATATTGTTCCAAAGTTTATTCTCAAGCTAGCAAGGGGACCTAATGGACCTACAGATCATGGGCTCCAACGGTACGAGGTTTAACCGGCTAAACCCTTTTAACCTAGTTAACCAACATCCGTTAACTACCGCGTCACTCCACTATAGCCTAGTAGTTGAACTCCCCTCACTGTAGATATATTTCTGTCCACTCGATATAACCATGATTAGTAAGTCAATCCTTCACAGGTCGTTCGTAACTATAGCTAGTTAAAAAAGTTCGTTTTACCCCTATAGCACATCTCTGTTCCTTAAGTCCACTCGTCCTCTAATGAACAATTTGTTTATGATCCATCCACTAAATAGAGTCCCTCTCGGGCCAATGAGAGAGTGGGGCCCCTTGTTCAAGCCTCGGAGTCAGCACTTAAGGGAACAACCTTTCTACTATCCCTGATTCGGGTATGAGTGAATTTCGTCTTGCAATACCATGTCCCCAGTTATCCATCCAGTCTTATCCCCAAAATGGTAGGCTTATTGAGCGACGCTGTTGAGCCACTCTCACCCATGCAGATCAAATGATAATCTCAAACAAACAAGAGTTCATAGTAAGCTCAGGATTAAAATCGAGTTAACTAGGTCATCGATGAAATAGTCAATCTTAACAATAAACGGCGTTATAAAGTAAGAGTGACTTATTTCTCAATCTGGTCTTGTGCAAACATCTTTTACACAGGATGCCCCTACTCGCATGTCTCTACATGAACGATCCAGGATCACGTCGTTTGCCTTATTCGCAAAGTAGGCTGCATCCATAGTGGCATCAGGATAAGGTACCCATCCTTATTCCTATACTATAGACCATTTAGGTTGTATACTATAACTTGATCCCTATCCATATCCATGATATAGTTCGAGTATTTCATATTATAACCATGGATGTTTCTATTGGATTTAGAGTATAAAAACAAACAATTCACTGAATCACATCTTTATTGCAAAAGGATTACAAACTTTGAGTTTTAGGACATAAAACCCAACAATTTGGGGGAGATAGAAAAGAAAAAGAAACTCATGTACGCTCATTTACCTCGAAATTGGTTTTCGTAACTAAAAGGATTACCCTAGGCTCTATGAATAGGAGTTGGGTAGTTTAAGCATATTGGTTAGGATGGACTAGGGAGAGTTTTGTTTTAAAAAAGAAAAATAGAAATCCTCATGTCTATGAAACTTAAAAGTTGTGACTGGCACTAGAGTAGAAACCTCATCTGAAAGGCAACTTTTTAGAAAACGATCTTGAGAAGCATGTTTACTTGATTTCATATGGTTTATTTCTAACATTCTGATTTGCAATTATATTTTATCTCTAACATTCTGATTTGCTATTGCTTGAGGACAAGTAATGATTTAAGTTTGGGGGTATGATAAGTGCCAAAATTATACCTATTTCGCCCCTTATTCTTAGCTTATTTCTTGTGAAACTTGTATGTTTTTTGTCAAATTTACTATTCCCGAGCTTAAAAAGTGTGAAAGTTGGTAAGTTGAGTCTTAGGGCGTCATGTGAGTCGAATTATGCATATTTGTGCTTAAAAGAACTCATTTTGGTATGAATTTAACTTATTTTATGTGTTGCAGAAAAATAGAGGAAAATAGGGCAAACAGCAAAAAAGCGATCGCATTTCTGCCAAGGCAAAATGAAATGCGACCGCATTTCTGGACAGAAACAGAAAAGTCCGAGTCTGACGCGAGTCATTTTGAACGAGCTTTTCACGCACCTAACTGGTTGATTTGACTCCAAAACTGATTGGGCTACCTGCAAGCACCATTTTTCGTGACTCCTCAACAACTCCCCACTCTATAAAAGGCCATGAATCGAAGGCAAATGCAAGCAGAACTCACTGGGAATAAGAGGGTGGTGACAGAACCCTAGTAGACGCCCATGAGTCGTGATGCCCGAGGTCCTTGCTAGAAGACTAAATTCTAACCTTAGTTAGACATCAAACCTTCATGTTTGTAGATATTTCACCCTATTTCCACCTTGTAAAAGGAGAGTTGAGTGTCGTGAGAACTCTATAGGGATTGGATAAATAGAAAAACCATAGTTTTAGCTACTGCACAATATTTTCCCGCACCTTATTCTTTTCATTATTTCTTATACTTTTCATTTATTTATTCAACGGAAAGTTATTTGTTTGCACTTTTATCCATCATGCGTAGCTAAATTCCATTGAGGGGTTCGGTTTAGTGAATTCCTGATAACATGCAAAAATGTTTTCATTTTCCTATTATTTTTAGCTAATTTTGTGCTTAAATTGTGAGCTTTAATGTCTTTTTATGTCGATTTTGTAGAAAACCGAGTTCGTGAGGCAAAACCATGAATTTTATGAATTTCAAGACCTAAATGAAGACTTTGGACCATAAATGGAGAAAAGAAAAAGAAGATATTTGAAAGGGAGGCCCAAAAAGCCCAAAAGAAATGAAGGAGGCCAAAATCCGCATATAGGGCTTCTAGAAGGTCTTGCGTCGAGACGCTAGGACTAGAGCATCGAGACGCTTGGCAGGCAGCGAAGAAAGATCTGGAATCGCGACAGCGTCGCGACGCTGCAGCAACTTCTGTGCCAAGAAAGTATGACATCAGAGCGTCGCGACGCTGTGACGTAGCGTCGCGACGCTACTGGCTTGTTTAGCAAGAAAACCTCTGTTTCTGCTCCTATAAAAAGGCCCTTCCCCATGGCTCAAATCATCCCATTTTTTGGGAGCTCTCCCCTAGCTCAATAGAGAGAAAAAGTGAGAAGAATTGTGAGGAAAAAGGTAGAATTGAGCGAGATTCCAAGGCTCAAGATTCAAGATGATCGTGACAGGAGCTTGGGATCAACTTATTGGTTATTTCTTCCTTACTTCTTTATAATTCCTTATTGTAATTTGAGTTAGGCCTATGGATCAAGATCACTTGGGCAAAATTATTCCCACTTGTGAGTAGATCTTGAGACCTAGGGTCGTTACTCTAGCTAATTCGATATTGTAGCTTAATTCATTAGATTTTATCACGAAGTTCTTCATATTTCATCTATGCAATTCATTCTTAATGCTTTTAATCTCTTGATCACGGATTAATTGATATGTTGATCTAAATTGATACTCGACAGAGAGAAATTAGATTAGATCCAAATTGCATGGCTAACGATTGTTTGGAGCACGAGAGTGAAAAAAGAATTGTTAGAAATTCATTATGAAGTTGCTTAATGCCATACTATGATTAACTAAGGAGATGGATACATGAATTAGTTATGTTAGTATGAGATGTGGAGGAGCTTGAAAGAGAAATCCGCTTAAAATTACTTCTAGATTTATGGAATTGAAGACTAGTAAGTGTATTCATCTAATTAATTGAGCTACATATCCAAAACGCTAGATAACCCTAGGTCAAGCCCCCTTAATAGGAAATTCCTTTTAATTGCATGATTTCTTTAGTTTCTTGCTAATTCTTAGTCCTTAAAAGTTGAGCTTCTAAATAAAATTAAAACATGATGGTTCTCGGTAATTAATGGAATTGATTCAATTTCCCTGAGGATTCGATACTCGGAATACTTTCCGTTTTAATATTACTTGGGCAACCGTACCCTTGCGGAAAATTGCACAACAATTCCCTTGTGGATAGAATGGCTTCAAAGTTGTTTATTTGTCTAAGCTTTATGTATGCATGTCACCCTTTATTGATTATCATTCTAATCTTGTTAAGTTTAACTTGATCACTTAGACTTAGCATGTTATGTGAGTTTGGTACCGAAAGGGTCAAAGAATATTAGTTTTCATAAAAGTGATATAAGAGAAAGGGCTCGAAAGAGTGTATTCGCTGTTTAGGGGATGGTCACTTATACCAACTATAGGGTTATAGGTTGCATGCGTGAATCATCTATGTCGGAGTCAAGTCACAAAAATGTGCATAACAGTACTTGCTTAGTCTTCTAACGGTTCTTGGGAGCAAGGCCAAATAGGAGTTAAATCTGACCCAATGCATATCCAGACTTAGGTTAATCAAGCTATTATTAGAGTTATTCGCCCTTGGGTTGAAACTTTACTGAATTCCTCGCTTTTATTATTGTTTGTTTATTCTTTTATTGTTTTTGCTTTATTATTTTTCCAAAAACCCCAACATCAATTATTTTATCTTGGTTACCTACTTTGCAATTTAAAAGCAGTTTCTTCTTCAAATCTGTGTTTAAATTAGTCCTTGTGGGATCGATACTTTTGGAATACTTCAAGAGTTTTTATTACTGCATGCGATAGTGTATACATGCACTTAGCTAGACTCAATTCATCTTTAATTTTGATTTTCCATCTTATTCCTACCTCCACCTTCAGTCTACACCGCATCAAGTTTTTGGCTCCGTTGTCGGGGACTAAAAGTGAAACCAATTTTTTTTTGTTTGAAATTTCGATTTAAGAGCATTTGCCCAACTTTTTACAAAGATAATATATTCTAACTCCATTTAAAGCCTTCGTGAAAATATCTCCTAATTTCTCTATGGTCTTCACATATCCAGTAGATACCAAACCTTGTTGTATTTTCTCCCGAACAAAATGAAAATCAATTTTAATATGTTTAGTTCGCTCATGAAATACTGAGTTGGATTCAATATGAAGGACAACATGGTTGCCACACCACAACTTGGTTGGAACTGTAACATTGAAACCACATTTTGTTTCTTACTTATTATTAGGGGTGATCATAAAACCGAAAAAACTTAGGGACCGAACCGAACCGATTGGTTCGGTCCGGTTATTCTAAAAAAATTGGTTCCCTCGGTTTATATATTGAACAAACAGTGATTTTCGGTTCGGTTCACAGTTTGAGTTTTAAAAAACCGAAAGAAAACCAAACCGAACCGACACTAATACAAATAATTAAAAAAATATCCTCCAATCGCCAGGCCCAACCCAACCTTTTCTTAAATTTCCATCTAGGCCCAACCCAGATTTTTCTTAACTTTCCAGCCAAGCCCAACCCACCTTGTTTTTTAAAATCCAGCCACTTATCTTTTCTCTTTTATTAATAATTCAGAACCCATTTAACCCTAATTTTTGATCGATTGAACTTCCAGCCGCCACCTTATTCTCCTTCTCTCTCTTTCCTCCCTCTTTCATCTCTCTCACTCGCTCCTCCTCCTTTCATCTCTTCTGCAGCTCACTCATTTTCTCCCTCATCTCTTCTTCCTTTCTCCCTCCCCTCACCACCACCCTCATTGATAAGGGTAAAAAATATACCTATTTTGCCCTTATATTTAGCTCATTTCTTTGTCAAATATTGCATGTTAGATCAATTTTACTGTTCCCGAGCTCAAAATATGTTAAAGTTGATAAGTTAGGTGTTGAGAATCACTTTTGTCAAATTATGCTGATTTGTGCTTAAAAAGACTTAAATTTAAGAGAATTTGACTAAGTTTGGTGTTGTGCAGGAAAACAGAGGAAAAGCTGGAATTTCCCAGAAATGAAATTGCATTTCTGGGAAGGCAAAATGAAATGCGACTGCATTTCTGGAAAAACTTAGACAGTTCCGAGTCGTCCGCGGGTCGTTGTTGACGAGTCTTCTTCGCACCTAACCGACTGTTTTGACCCCGAAACCGACTGGGCTACCTACCAGCACCTATTTTACAGCTCCTCAACCATTTCCCACACTATATAAGCTCGAGATTCGAAGTCAAATTCAAGCATAACTCATTTGGAAGAAGAGGGTGGTGACAGAACCCTAGTTGACGCCTATGTGTAGGGATGCCCGAGGTCCTTCTTAGATGACTAAATTCTAACCTTAGTTAGACATCAAACCTTAGGGTTTGTAGGGATTTTCACCCATTCCCACTTGTAAAAGCGAGAGAGTGGAGTGTCTAAGCGAACTCTAGAAGAATTGGATAAATAGAAAACCCATAGTATTTGGCTACTTTCATTATTTCCAGTTTTTGATACTTTTCATTTATCTGTATTCTTTACTTCTTATTTTCAATGAAAATGTATTCATTTGCACATTATCTCACCATGAGTAGCTAAATTCCGTTGAGGGGTTCAATATGGTGAATTCTCTTATGGTTCAATAGCTTGAAAGTGTTTTATTTGCTTAAGTTTTGTTCAATGCATGTCATTTTTTATTGATTATCACTCTGATCTTGCTGAGTTTAACTTGATCACTTAGACTTTCCATGCTATGTGAGTTTGATCTCGAAAGGGACAGACGATATCGGTTCTCATAAAGGTGATATAGGAGAAAAAGCTCAAAAGAGATTGTTCGGCGGTATAGGGCAAGCTGCCTAAGGCACCCTATATCGACTATAGGGTTATAGGTTTCATTCATGAATTATCTATGTTGGAGTCGAGTCACAGAAATGTGCATAACGGTACTGAAAGATTGGAATTCTCAATTTCGTTACAGCGGAAGCAATTGGACCGTTCGTAAATTAATTTTGTTCTACAAAATACCAATACATTGGAAAAAGGTTAAGCGGTGAAAAACATACCTCCGTTGACGACTCTGAATACTTCAACGAACACCACCACGAGGCTACCCTGCTATTCTCTGAGATTAGGAACGTAGTTGTGGGACTACTAATCTTGATTGGGAAAAAACTCTCAAAGAGAAAATTTCTCTCTAGAGTTCTTGAGAGAATATGTGAGGGAGGCTAGAATGAGACCTTAGGGCTAGGGTTCTCATAACCTTTCCTTTTATAAGAGAGGAAACCCTAATGTGAGGTTAGGAAACAATCTTGACCGTTAGATCAAGATCAATTAATTAATTGATTAAATCAATTAATTAAATGTTAATTAACTAATCATAATAATTAATTAAATGTTAATTAATTAATCATATTAATTTATTAATTTCATGCACATTTAAATCTTATTTAAATGTAATTTCCTCACATAATATATTTTAATTAAACTTAATTAAATCACATTTAATTAATTCAATTAAACTAATCAATTAATTAATTTCAATAATTAATTAATTTTACAATTAATTAAATATCTCCCATATTCAATTAATTACATATTAGAATCATATTCTAATAATTCCCTCATAGACTATAGTTTAATTAAATCTCATTTAATTTAAACTAAATTCAATAATTAATTAATTCATCTTCTAATTAAATACCATATATTTAATTATACATATATTTGAACTCTTTCAAATATACCAATCTCTCAATATAATAAAGTTTAATCTCAAATTAGACCTTATATTTTAATGCATCATTATACATTATATTAATTTGTATCTCATATAATTAACTTAATTCCCAATATGAATTTGAACTATTCAAATTCTCTCAAGATATATTTGTTCCTAATTACTCTTTACGAGCTAGTAGGGGGACCTAATGGACCTACAGATCAGAAGATCCAATGACATGAGGTTAACTGATTAAACTCATTAATCAAGTTAACCAATATTTATTAACTGTGTGTCATTCCACTAAAGACTCACAGCTGAACTCTTCTCACTGTAGAACATTTCTGTGTCCATGGATATAGACTTATGCCAGTAAGTCAATCCTTCACGAGTGTCCGTAATCACAGCTGGGTCAAATTACCGTTTTACCCCTGTGTTACATCTGTCTCCTTAAATATCAGCGCTCCTCTAATGAACAACCTGTTTATGGTCCAACCATTAAACAGAAAGTCCGTCTCGGGCCAGTGAGAGGATGGGATCCCTTTGTTCAAATCCCGGAGTCACCAATTAAGGGAACACTCATCTACTTCTCCTAGAAGCGGGAAGGAGTGAATTCCTTCTTGTGTTGTCATGTCCCCAACCTCCCACTCGGTCTTGTCCCCAAAAAGGAAGACATATTGAGTCGGCGTATTGGCCACTCTCACCCATGCTAATCAAAGGACAATCCCTCATGAGAAGGAGTTCATGACACACTCAGGATTAAGACTGAGTTACCTAGGTCATCCTATTGAAACAGTAACCTAACTAGTTCACGGTGTTATAACTAATGGTTGACTATTTCGTGGTCTGTTCTTATGCAAACTCATTGCATAGGATACCCTCGCTTGCATGTCTACTACATGGACGTTTTGGATCAATACGTCTGTATCAAATACAAAGCGGGTCGTATCTCATAGTGTTACCAGGATAAGGTACCCAACCTTATCCTTGTACTATAGACCTTTTAGGTTCTTACTTGAACATCGATCCCCGTATGTCCCCACATACTAGTTCAAGTTACATACAAACAACCTTGGATCTTAGTTTATTGGATTTGGGTCAAATTGTGCAATATTTAACAATAACACTTTATTGTAGAAAGTCAATAACATTTTATTGAAACAAGTATACAATTTGTTTACATTCACTATCTACGAGTTTTAGGGCATAAAACCCAACAGGTACTCGCTTAACTTTCTAACGGTTCTTGGGAGCAAGGCCAAATAGAAGTTAAATCTGACCCAATGCATTGAATAGGCTTAAGATTAAATAATCCATGATTAAGGTTATTGCCTTTGGGATGAATCCATGTTGAATACCTCGTTTTATTTTATTGTTATTCCTTTATTCATTTGCTAGTTTTATTTACTTTTTCTAAAAACCAATCATCAAACTTATTTTTTTGGTTACCTATCTTAAAGCAATCAAGTTGAGTAGTTTCTTCTTCAAATCTGAATTTCCAATTTAGTCCTTGTGGGATCGATACCCTTGGAATACTTCTAAGGTTTTTTATTACTACGTGCGACAGTGTACACTTGCACTAGGTTAGTTGAATTTATCTTTATTATTATTTACCATCCATCCATTCAGCTAACGACGCACCACTCATCTCTTATTCCTTTCTCCCTCCCCTCCCCTCCCCTGCACCGGCACCTATCACTCATCTCTCTCCTCTCCAACGTCATCGTTCATAATTGTCTTTGTTGCGACACCGTTCATATCACTGGTCTATTGTACGGTTTAGAGTCTTCGCTGCCCTTCACTCTCAGCTCCTTTCTCTCTTTTTTTCCTTTTTTTTTTTAAATCTGTTAGATCGCAGTTTTCATCGTGCATCTCAGGAAAGAAACTAGGATCGGTTTAAACCGAATCGAACCGATCAAAATCCAAACCGAATGGTTCAATTTTGAACCGAAACTGAGAGGACGATTAGTTTTTTCGGTTCAGAACATCTTAAAACCGAGAGGCTCAGTTCCGTCATCGGGCTCGGTCAAAACCGGACCGAACCGAACAGTGATCACCCTTACTTATTATAGTATATATGTAAATATAGTAGCTTATTAGTCTTCGTCCTTTATTGTAATTTTACCATTATTAGTTTAGGATTTCTATGTATGTCTATATATAATTGGCTCTAGTGTATACAAAGGAGATTGGATTCTCTCATGTTTGATATCTCAATAACATAAAGGACACTTGAAGAATTAAAGATTCCTATACGGATTTATTGTGATAATAAAGCTGTCATCTCTATAGCCCATAACCCAGTTCTACATGATAGAACAAAACACATTGGGGTTGATAAGCATTTTATCAAGGAGAAAATTAAAGCAAATACAATATGTATTCCTTATCTTCCTACATCAGAACAAATCGTTGACGTACTAACTAAATGACTCCCAAAGAAGCAATTTGATAAGTTGATTGACAAACTAGCTATGGAAGACATCTTTAAACTAGCTTGAGGAGGAGTGTTGGAATTTCTAATATTTGTGTGTAAATCTTTAATGTAAAATATTTGGTCTTTATGACTTTTATTCCTTTCCATATTTGTAATAGGTCTTTCTCCTATATAAGAGGACCTATATTGCACATATTAGATATGAGGATAATTTTTAAACTCTCAAAATTAAGAGACAGTCAACTTGTTGGAGATGATGATCGGTAGCATTTCATCGTCACCAAAGTAAGCATACTTGAGGTGTTCCTGCAAAGCCTTCAACTCTAGTTTAGGTGTCTGGACAACAGAAGGAAGAATCTTACTCGAAGCAGCAACAGAATAACCAACACCAAAATCTAAAGATTTAGAGGAAAAAGTAGAACACAACTCCCCTGAACTAAATTATTCATTACAGCCATGGCCATCCTACTCAAATCTCATGTCATCATTATCGAGAATCACAACATCCTGCACCAATGGCTCAACTACATCTATTTGGCACAGGGAAGCAGTGTTATTAGAGTATCTAGTAGCCTCAGATATATCAAACTTAACAACACTCCCATGAAACTCTAAAGACAAAACATCCCTATTATAATCTATCTATGTCTTAGCAGATTTCATGAATGGTCTCCCCAATAAAATAGATGCAGAACTGGGGGCTAATTAACCATTATCAATGTTAACTACATAGAATTCTACAAGAAAGATCAGTTTACCAACCTAGGCTAAGACATTATCAACTATACCCAAAGGATGAATATAAGACCTATCAGCTAATTGCAGCACATCACCAGATACATGCAAGGCATTCATATATAGAGTATGGTAGATAGAATATGACATGACATTAATGGATGCACCTAAGTCTTGCACGGCATACTCTATGAAACTGCCACTAATCACATAGGGGATATAAAAAACACCTGGATTCTCGCATTTTTCTGGCACGTTGCTTTGAAGCAAGGCTAATACGTTCTTACTCCCCTCAATTCTTTCCTTATCTCTTACCTTCCTCCTCTTCGTGCACATCTTCTTCAAGAATTGTGCATACTTCAGGATCTCCTTGATGGGCTCCAGTAATTGTTGGGCTTGGTGCCCTAAAACTCGTAGATAGTGAATGAAACAAATAATATACTTGTTTGATAAAGTCGTTATCGAGGTTTATTTCACTTAAGTTGTTAAATAAGTGAATTGCACGTTATAATACCCAAAATCCAATAACCTAAGATCCATGGCTATATAATGAATACTTGAGCTTTATGTGGAGACATAAAAGTGGATCAGGCTCAAGTAATAGCCAAAACGGTCTATAGTATAAGGATAAGGCTGGGTACCATATCCTAGGGACACTATGAGACGTCGCCCACTTTGGTGTATAGTACAAACTATGTGATCCTGATTCGTCCAAGTGGAGACATGCGAGTGGGGGCATCCTATGCAATGAGTTTACATAAGACCAGGACCGATAAATAAGTCACTTTCACTTTATAACGTCGTTTACTGTTGAAACTGACTTATTTCATACGATGACTTGGGTAACTCCATCTTAATCCTGAGCTAACTATGAACTAATATTTATTCGGGATTATCCTTTGATTTACATGGGTGAGAGTGGTTCATCATCGCCGACTCAATAAGCTTACCATTTTGGTGATAAGACTGGTTAGATAGCTAGGGACATAACCCTGCAAGATGAAATTCACTTCTACTATAGTTAGGGATAATAGAGAGATTGTTTCCTTAAGTGTTGACTTCGGGACTTGAACAAAGGGATCTGCCCTCTCATTGGCCCGAGAGGGACTCGATTTGATGGTTGGACCACAAACCAATTGTTCATTAGAGGATCAGTGGGACTTTTTTTTTTTTTTTAAATAGAGGATCAGTGGGACTTAAGAAACAAGAGGTAACTTCAGGGGTAAAACAGATATTTGACCCAGCTGTAGTTACGAACATGTTGGGTTTTATGCCCTAAAACTCGTAGATAGTAAATGAAACAAATTAATCGATCTCAATAAAGTGTTATTTGAGTAATTCAGTAATTTGGTTATTGAATAATCGAGTTTGCATTAATAAACCCTAAATCCAATAAACTAAGATCAAAGGTTGTTTAAATGAAACTTGGACTAGTATGTGGGGACATACGGGGATCAGTGTCCAAGTAACAACCTAAATGGTCTATAGTATAGGGATAAGGCTGGGTACCTTATCCTGGTGACACTATGTGATACGGCCCACCTTGTATTCGATACAGATGCAATGATCCAAAGCATCCATATAGGAGACATGCGGGTGGGGGTATCCTATGCAATGAGTTTGCATAAGACCGGACCGCGAAATAGTAACCACTAGATGTAACGCCGTTAACTAGTTTAGGTTTCTATTTCAATAGGATGACCTAGGTAACTCAATCTCAATCCTGAGTCTGTTATGAACCCCTTTCAGGAAGGACTGTCCTTAGATTTGTATGGGTGAGAGTGGCCAGTTCGCCGACTCAATAAGCCTACCATTTCAGGGGCAAGACCGAATGGGGGCTGGGAACATAACAGTACAAGATGGAATTCACTCCTTCCCCTATTGAGGTAAGTAGATGTGTGTTCCCTTAAGGGCTGATTCTAGGGCTTGAACAAAGGCGCGCCGTCCTCTCCTAGCCTAAGAGGAACTCCTGTTTAATGGTTGGACCCTAAACAACTTGTTCATTAGAGGAATCAGTGGTACTTAAGGAACCAGAGGTAACCCAAGGGTAAAACGGTAATTTGACCCAGCTGGTGTTACGAACACACGTGAAGGATTGACTTACTGCTTGGTCGATATCCGTGGACACAGAAATATTCTATAGTGAGAAGAGTGCAGCTGTGGGTCTTTAGTGGAGTGACCCACAGTTACGAATGTTGACTAAACTTGGTCAATGAGTTTGGCCAATTAGTCTCGTATCGTTGGAGCTTCTGATTTGTAGGTCCATTAGGTCCCACTGGTAGCTCGTAAAGAGACTTGAGGCAATTAAGTATAAATTGTAAATTGAAAGTGTTCAATTTATTTGGGGAATCGTATAATGTATATTGATGCATTATAATATAAAGTTTATGAAACTTTATTTTTTAATTAATTTTTAAAAAAAAATTAATTCTTGAGAGAAAGTATTTGAAAGAGTTCAAATAAATTTAATATGAATTGGATTCATATTAATTTTAATTTTAATAAAATCCCTAAGATTAAATATATGATATTTAATTGGGAAATTAATTAATTATGGAATTAATTAATTATTTATTAAAATTAGAGACTTTTTCCTATTAGGAAAAGGTCTCCCTTTTCCTATTAGGAAAAAGGTCTTGGCCTTTACTATATATAGGACCCCTGAGGTGGGGTGAAAGGCATCCCATTCATTCTCCTACTCTCAGAGAATTCTCCCAAAGGCTCCCACAAGTCTCCTGCC
Source organism: Luffa aegyptiaca (assembly GCA_017139565.1). Classification (NCBI taxonomy): domain Eukaryota; kingdom Viridiplantae; phylum Streptophyta; class Magnoliopsida; order Cucurbitales; family Cucurbitaceae; genus Luffa; species Luffa aegyptiaca. The sequence goes on from CM029402.1 coordinate 18,991,708, forward strand.
TCTTGAAGTCTCAGAGTCATACCGGTGTAGCCATAGTGGTGGTGTTCGCACTAGTTCGTGATTAATTAACAAGCAGTTGGTGAATTTAATCTGAGTCGTCAACGAGAGTAAGTAATTTGTTACTTTATAAATTAGATTTAGATCTAATATTTTTGTATGCTTAGCCTTAATATATATTTAGAATAGTTCTAATATTATTGCCAATGTATTGGTATTTTAGATTAAACAAAAATTAATTACGAATCGGTCCCAATCACGCTTCCACTTTACGGAATTACGGAATTACAATCCTTCAGAACAACCTATGAAGGATTGACTTACTGACCATGGTTATATCGGGGGGACAGAAATATATCTACAATGAGGGGAGTGCAACTATCGAGCTATAGTGGAGTGTCCTGGTAGTTAACGAATGTCGATTTACTAGGTTAAAGAGTTTAGTCGATTAATCTCGAATCGTTGGAGCCCATGACCTATAGGTCTATTAGGTCCCCTTGCTAGCTCATACAGACTAAACCTTAGAACAGTGTGATGAAAGAATTTGAAACGTTCAAATTCGGTTTAGGGAGTTAACGTCAATTATATTTGATATTATTGACGTAATAGTTTAATAGAAATTAAACTATAATTAGAGAGAGTTGAAATTATTTAAATATGATTTAAATACGGTACACACGAATAGGGATTCGTGTTCGAGAAATTGATTTTGAGAGAAATTGGGATTAGGTACAATTATTCAATCTAATATTTTATATTAAATTATAATTAATTAAAAATATTTAATTAAGTTTATTTAAAATTAATTTTAAATTTAAATTTAATTAAAAGAAACTTTAAAATACAAGAATTTTTTGTATTTTGAAGAGGCGGTGGATTTTGACTCATTGTTCAATTGATCTCAAAATTAGCCACCTTATATCCACCTAATCTTCCCCCAAATGTGGTGTCTTGCATTGCTGATCTTAAGTTGCATGAAGTCTTGCATAAATAGACATTGAAAATGTAAAATCAAAGGTTGTTGCTGCTGGATTTTTACAAAGACAAACCCACATTTCCATCTCTCAAATTTATTGTCTTATCTCTTCAAAATTCATCATATAATCGAATCCCACAACTCGTTCTAAGACCGGAGGATAGCGGGGAAGACTTCGGTGGTCATCCACGCTTCAATCATGATCAGAATTCAGCCTCGAAATTGCTTGAATTTCGTCCAAAGGTTGGTACAAATACAAACTCTATTTTCAGGTTTTGTATGTTCATGTTTTCAATTGTAAAATTAATGAAATTGAGTTGCTTACGATTCAAATCGCTTCTGCTAGAGTGTCGTACACTCCTCTAGTAATGGAATGTTGATCTGCACGTTTTAAAGATGTCCAAGACCTCTTACTCGAGAGCTTTCTCTTTTGGGCTTCTCAACCTGCGAGGAAATGAGGGTTTAAGAACTACACTCTTAAAAATAACCAATGGATTGATATTTACCTATGGTGTTGGAGCATAAACTTCAATTTCGGGGTCTTAGGGTGGTGGGTTAGGTGTAGGGTCCACTAGGGTACTCCTAAGGGGATTTCCTTACCACTCCTCAAGGCTACGGCATTGCTCTCTCCTAATAGGAACCTCCGAGAATAACTTGGCTTCAAGCTCAGCAACATATGCAGTCAACTTAGAAATATGATCTCTTTGGTTCTGCATCACGCCATGGATTTCCTGTTGAAAAATTGAAGACTGATTAGTAATACCCTTAACCTCAAGGTCTAATGACATACCTATACTCGAGGGATGTTGATCTTGAAACCTTGGGCCTGAAGGATGTCTAGGAATAGAACAACCACTACAAGCTTGCACTGCTCCAATCTTAACTACAAGGGATTGGACAAGTTTAGTTAACTCAACTAGTTTATCTCAAATCATACTTACCTCGCTACAAGAATTAATCGACTCCATAGTATTTTTTGCACTAAACTATCGTCCAGTCTCTACTAAGTCTAAAATCACTTCCTCTACTTCGATGTATGATTTGTTCATTAAAGAACCACCACTAGTTGCATCAATCAAAAATCTATCTTTATGAATTAAACCTTCATAAACATACCTGATAAGAAGGTGTTTTATCAATTAAAAATCCTAATAAACAATTAAAAATCCTATCAGAAACAAACTAAAACAAAGAGACAAAATTGAAGGTGAAAAATCTAAATTAAAGAAATTAATTAATCGTGCTCCCCAACAACCCAACGCCAATTTGATAAACTAAAGTTGTCGAGGCTTCAGATCAAATAAATTTATAATCATCAATTCCTAGCTACTTTGCAGTAGAGGTGGTCGGGGTCAAACGCAAGGAGCAACCGAATTAATTAAATTAACTTAAGATTCTTCGATTAGTAACCAAAGGGGGAAATTGGCATGGAAGAAGGTGCAAGAATGAAAAAAAATTAAATGCTGAAAATTAAATTGCTTAAAATAAACTGACAAGAAAATAAAGAGCGGACTGGTTAATCTCACCTCGAGATCGTGCAATTGGTTATCCGAATATCAGTTTGGCAATTTCAAATCATAAACTCTCTTTATTAACAAATCATTAGCTAATCGTCTAACTACCCACTGGGAAAAGTCAACGAGATTAATAACCCAAATACTTCTAACCAGACCTAAGCATCGAGGCCAGAGCCCAATTAGAATTCTAACCAGGGATGTCATGTTAATCAGAACCCAACCGCGTTAGGAATGATGGATCGTTAGATAGATTGCATAAACTGGAGAAAACCTAAATTCGTACAATTCTATTTCTTAACTTCTAAATCTAATATGCAATTTTGAATAATTGGGATAAACGCCTTTTAACCCAAATTCACAGTAGACATATCGCTACCAATTCTAGCAAAGCAATTAATTCAAACACAATAGGTTGTCAATCTAAGCATTCAAAAAAAAATTGCAATTCAAATGAGAATTAAGAGCACAATTCAATAATAATCCAATCAAATCTCAAGTGTAAGGTCTCAAAAGGATGTCAAACTTACCTTCAGAGTCCGCAATTACGACGATCTACACTTAGTCGAACATCGAAACACTCCAATTAAGCGTCAGGGCTCGATTAGTCATTCCCAATCTAACTAAACTAGTCTAAAAATATGAAAATTACAAAGGAATTGAAAGATTACAAGAAAAGTATAGAGGTTTGCAGTTAAGTATAAAAAATTACAAGTTGAATTCGACCTAGAACACAAAAGATCCTTATTAAGCCAGCCGATAGCACCAAGACACTCGACAATTGGAGGCGAGAGTGAGGCGCGAGGTCTCCTAGTCGAGATGCTATAAAGTAGCATCTTGACGTATGCATTCTGGAATGCAACATTGAGCACTTCAATTGTGGCATCAAAAGTCCAAATTGGTACTGCCTTCAACGTGAATGTTTCATCCCGAACGTTGACCATGTTGACCAAGGGGTATGTTAGGTATTGCTTTGTTTTATGCCCGGTTTCGTCCTGATTGGTCCCGAACACCTATAAAAGGCCTGCAACAATATTATACTCATTTGAAAGCATTTTTCAAATACAATTCAACGAAGATAAACAATTTAGGAGGAAATAAATGTATAACAATTTAATTTCATCAATGTTTTCTAGTAAAACTCCATCTTTTTTTTTTTTTTTTTTTTATCCGTGAGTGTCCGGACCAACTTACGCATACCTTGACTAATTTCACGGGACAACCACCTGACCTTACCACATTTGGTTGCCAAGGAAACTCGTAGTAGTAAAACTCCATCCTTGAACAATACATTTATATTATTCTACTAAAGTTGCATTCCTGCTAACAGTCAAAAATAGTTCCTGAGAAGATTTCTTGTTTTTTATATTTTTTATTTATTTGTTTTATTTATTTATTTTTCGAACAGAAGATGGATTGCTACATGTTTAGAAAATGCATTCCTACAGTCATAGGCTGGTTAATTTAGAATAGGTTCAGACTTGAGGTGACCACCTACATAATCAAGCAAGTTGCCGATACTCTATCCAATTGAACTGAAATATATGATCTTGCATTTTCAGATTCAGCATCCCCAAAACATACAATTTTTGTAACCGCAATGTTTTGAGCAGAATAATAAACAAATGCCCTTCAACCAAATTAACCATACTAGTATAGCAGGAATATCACAATCAACCCCACACATGACAATACCAATACATCTTTCCCCTCAGTTTCAAACTTCAAAGACAGATCTCAAAGCTTGAAACACATGGGGTCGGAACCTCACATTCACGACGAGAAGTTTGAATGCACTACAGCTACAAGACTTCAGAAATCCACAAAAACATGAAGATCGGTTCTTGACTTGAGTTGATTAGTTGCTCCACTATGGTCGTCATCTTATGATGAACTTCAGAGCTTTTTCTTCCAACAAGAAAGTTTTGATGCTCCGAGCGACAAACCTCATAATATGTTTCGGATTGGTTGGACAAAGAGCATATCTCAATTTGATTGTTCTACAAAAATGCAGAGAGAGAGAGTGAGGGATGCAATTGGTACCACAATCCTCTTCGATTCTTGTCAAGATCCTCCTCCATACTTGCCCATTGGTGCACCAGTCTGTCTGTCATTGTCCAAGTCAATCAAGTGATGGACTCTTTTATCATGTTACATCGACCAGCAATTCTCCGGAAATCATCCAGATTCAACTGTTATGGAAAAGGAAAATGAAGGTCAGATATATCTTGGAAAGGATGATCAAAGCTTGGATTCAAGCAAGATATGTTCGTCAAGATGGTAGATAAAAGTAATTATATTTACTGGCTGAAACAACAGGCTATATACATATAGGTAACTGGTCAAAAAAAATTTCCTTTCGAAAAATATTCCAGTAGTTAGAGATATAAACCTTCAAAGACTTTCTGTAGCCTTCTGATGATGCTGAAATTTAGGTAGTTTATGATTCTTACTTCTTTGGTAGGTTACCATTAACATTTTGATCTTTTCTAGAAGCAATTGCCATAATATCAGAACCACCACCTAAAAGATATTTGATAAGTATTGTCTGTTTTGAAAAAAAAAAATAAGCAGAGAAGATGCATCAAATGTTTTAAAAAATGTCTTGAAGAAGTTTGTAAACACAATGTAAAAGGTTACACTCTCTTCATCATTGTCACTGATGTCAAGATGTCTTTTTCTAAACAAGTGAACTAAATATAATGTATCATGTCTTATCACTGTTGGTGTTGTTAAGTAAAGGGAGAACTAAGAACATTTTTAAAATAGCGGGTAAGTTTGATGGTATTATTAAGAACTTTGAAACTTGAATGACAAAATTGAAAACATATATCTTAAGACTCAAAACCATTTTAATATTACGATTCAAAAGAATGGAATAGGAAGATGAAAGAAGAGCATGAATCCAAGAAACTAACCTTCCCATCTCCATCACTGTCAAAACAATCAATCATATCCATTAATTCTTGGTCAGACCAAATAAAATCATAAGCAGCTGCCACTCTTCTCAAGTCACGAACAACAATGCTCCCTTTCCATGACTCTATTAGTCAAATTCACCAGCTCAGTAGCAAAAATTAGTTTAAAGTGTTTTAATTTATAACAATATATAAATTACCATCAAAGCAATAGAAGTTCATGATAAGTTCATCTTCATTCATCTGCATCCGACTAGTTAACTGCAGATCAGATGTGAAGACAAAGCATTAAGAGAAAAAAAATATAAAGGATCACCAAGGCTATAACGTTGAGTTAAAAAGCTACCGATCCTTTTCTCTTCATCCCTCCTCTCACTTCCTGATTCTTCACATTTTTCCTTCTAACATTTTCAAACAGACCTCGCACCTGAGCATCAGAATTTTCACCAGAATCTCGTAGTGAAAGTTCGATTGCCTGCTAGGGAAGTCATGATATAGTTAGCCTGTTTGTGCTGTCTTGTATTACAAATTATTGATGGAATGTTATGAATCTACCTGTCGTAAGGCATCATCATCATCTTCATCGTCGAAGTTATTTGATTTCTCGACAGAAGCTTTTCTCTTTGCTTTTGAGCCTTTGTTCTTTCCCTGAAATAGATTTTAAAACTTTTCAAACTACACCAATGAGAACGAGTTGAAATAGATGAAATTCACATTTCTACATAAAATACGTGCAGAATAGACATTTTCCCTTTTCATATATTTTAGGCAGGACTCAACTTCCCTGTAGGCATGAAACTGTAATGCCCCCATTATGAATAGGTATGTTAAGAAGGGGAAAAAAGGGAAATAATCTTGTAAATCGTTAGGAAAGGGGGGACGACGGGAGTATGGGAATGAGGGAGGTACGGATGTTGGGTGTGGAGGGTTGCTTTTGTAGGGGAGAGTAGCGTTGTTCGGCATTCTGAATTTTGGGAAGACTTGGTGCCTGTGGGAGAGTCCAGCTCTCTCAAATAGCTGGGGAGTCTTGGGTTTGATTTGCTATTTATCTAATATATCGGTTCATAACCCGCTATTCATTGAAGAACTCTTAATGAAACAGCGAGTTTCAGCATATTTTGTTCTTGTGTGTTGTTTGATTGTTTTTGCAGGGAGATCTAGTTTGGATACCTCACAGAGCATGTTCAATTTGGGGAGAACATAGAAAATGGCTCAGAAGCAAATTGAGGAGAGGATGGAAGGCACAGAGAAGGATATATCAGAGATGAAGAAAGCGATACAAGGTATGGGAAAAAATCTGGAGCGTTTGGCACTTAATATGAGCGAGAATCAAAAGGCCCTGGTCTGGATGATGGTGGAGATTGCTGCAGGAAGAAGACAGTCATCCATGACAACCTCGAATCAGTAGGCTCAGAACCCAAGAGGGGAAGAAGGTTCAAGCCATAAGGAAACGTTGAACAAAAGAAGCAAAAATAGTTTCGATGGAGGAGTTACAAGGCACTGATCAGAGCAAGTTTAAGAGACTAGAAATGCTAATTTTTACCGAAACCAATCCAGACTCTTGGTTGTTTCGTGCGGAAGGTATTTTGAAATTCATCAGCTCAACGATATTGAGAAGATTACAGTAGCGATTATCAACTTTGATCAAGATGTAGTCGATTGGTATCACTGGAAAAACAACCAAAGTAAAATTACGTCCTGAGAAGATTTGAAGGCGAAGCTATTCGAAAGGTACAGACCGTCCCAATAGAATAGTTTATACGCGAGATTCTTGGTGATTAAGTAGGAAACCACAATCACTGAGTTCATAAAATGGTTCAAGATATATTCAACACCCTTACTGGAGATGTCGAAGGATGTTCTTGAGAATACCTTTCTCAACGGACTAAACCCTGCAATTAGGGTTGAGGTAGTTTGCAAGCAAACCCATTGGGCTAGATGATATAATGAAATAAGCCTAATTGATAAAAGACAGGTATGGGCATTAAAATGGCCAGTGAGGAAATGGCCTCGGCCGGAAAAAAAGTAGACCAGCCCAACCCGAAAGAAAGGGGCCCAAGGATCAGCTGAAGGAAAAACCGGAACCGAAAATCGTGGTAGCGAACCAACCCAAACTAGGGCGATAACTCTACTTGAGAAAAATGGGGAATAAGGAGCCGCCATCTCGAAGGTTAACTGACACTGGATTTCAAGCGAAGAGGGATAAGGGGTTGTGTTTTAGGTGCAACGAGAAGTATACGACAAATCACCGTTGCAATAATCGAGAAACGAGGGAGTTACGAGTCCTGCTGGTGAGTGATTGTGAAGAAATCAAGTTGGTTCAGAGTAGCCCGATAGAAGAAATCACAAAAGCTCAGAGCATGGAAGTCGAGGATTTGAGTGGACCTTAAACCTGTGATTGGATTTTCTACCCCTGGAACCATGAAGGTGAAAGGAAAAGTAGCTGACAGAGAGGTGGTTGTTCTCATTGATTGTGGCGCTACCCACAATTTCATTTTGCCACAATTAGTTGACGAGTTGAAATTGGTCAAGACCAATACGTCGAATTATGGAATAGTCATGGGCATAGGCCTAGCAGTAAAACAAAAGAGTGTCTGCAAGTCAATGTTAGTTGCCCCCTTGAGTTGTCCGTCCAAGAGGATTTTTTGCCGCTGGAATTGGGGGGAGGGGGGTGTTAATGTTATACTAGAAATACAGTGGTTAAGAACAATGGGTTTCATGGGCATTGACAGGAAGGATTTGACAATGACTTCAATATGGGCGATTCGAAGGTGACAATCAAGGGTGACCCCTCGCTCACCAAGGCTGAAATTTCTCTGAAGATGATGACTAAAACTTGGTCCGAAGTGGATCAAGGATTCCTAATAGAACTGAGAGGGATGAACATTGAAGAACCAACTGACAAGGAAGTAGATAGTAGTCAAGCTAGAGGAGCTACCAAGATCAATACAAGAATTGCTTGTATGAGGGTGTGTTTGAGTTACCTGAAGGTCTGCCTCCAAAGAGGAAGATCGATCATCGAATCCTACTACCAAAGGGTCAAACGCCAGTGAACGTGCGGCCATACAAATACGCTCATGTACAGAAAAACGAGATTGAAAGGTTAGTAACTGAGATGCTAGCATTAGGAATCATACGGTCGAGTGTTAGTCCATATTCCAGCTCAATTCTATTGGTTATAAGAAAGACGGGAGATGAAGGTTCTATGTTGACTACCATGCACTAAACTAGGTCACCATACCCGACAAGTTTCCTATTTCAGTTATTGAGGAATTGTTGGATGAATTGAATGGATTCGTGGTGATCGAAGTTGGACTTGAAGTTAGGATATCACCAAATACGGATGGATGAAAGGGACGTGCCAAAAACTGTCTTTCCGCATGCACGAAGGTCGCTATGAATTCCTAGTGATGTCATTTGGGTTGACCAACACCCCAACAACCATTCACTCATTGATGAGCCAGGTATTTAGACCCTTCCGACGTTGATTCATACTAGTTTTTTTTACGACATTCTGGTATACAACCCAGATATAGACTCTCGTTGGAAGCATTTGGGAGTTGTGTTCGAGACACAGAAAGAGCATTCATTGTATGACAATCGAAAAAATTGTGTTTTTTCCCAAGAAAAGGTGGAATATTTGGGCCATATCATATCGACGGTAGGGGTTGAGGTAGACGGTGAAAAGATCCAAGCGATGTTACAGTGGCCAATTCTGAGGTCCATTAAAGAGCTTCGAGGGTTCTTGGGCTTAACCGAATATAATCGCAGATTTGTACTCAATTATGGGAATTTTGCCGCACCTCTAACTAGGGGGAGAAGGGTTGAGCAACCAACAAAAAGGGATCTACAAGAAAAACCCTCGGAGTTAGGGATCTACAAGAAAAACCCTTGGAGGGGCTGAAACTCCAACAATGAACATCTCTTCTTCTCGCCCTAAACTGGCAATCCCCTATCAAAGACAGGAGATTAGTGACCTCCACCGTTTCTCTGTTGGTCAAAGAACGATGGAAACTCAATGAAAAAGACATAGAGCTCCCAGCAAGGTTGAGCATATTGGTAATCAAACAAATTTTAATTGAGGACAAGCAATAGCAATTAGGAAATTTAGAGTAGAGGGGACAATCCCCCACCCACTTGTCCTCCCAAAAATATATCCCTTTACCGATTCTTAGCGTAGAATCTTGATAGACCTAAGAAGCATGAGAAAATTGTTGTGAATTAACTTGAATGTTATTTCGAATTAATCGTCATAATTCCATACCCAACGTCATGCAATGAATTTAGGTAGGCAATTGTGAGGTTTTGAGTTGTTTATGCTGAATTAATTAGAAATAACTTAGATGGTCATCGGGTTATGCATGAGGGGTAGCGGGCATATTCTTAATCAATCAATTAATTTAATTACGAGGTTATGGGTTAAATAATTGGCTAGACAAAGGTTAGTTAGGAGGGTCCTCCAAATAAACAAGAAGCACACTGGCCTCATAGCAATTCATTAAAATCAATCTTTAGATAATCAATGAATAAACTTGAATATACTGAACACCGAGTATTTCCAATTGCAGTAATCACCAAGGTGAGATTAACCAACCCGTCTTTTATTTTCCTGTCTATACTTTTCCGCCATTTACTTTTCTGTCATTTACTTATCTGCTCTATAATTTTCCGCAATTTATCTTTCCCGCATTTTATTTTTCCCTGCAATTAATTCCTTTCTTCATCCAACCCCCCCTCTAGTAACCTATAAACACAAAAGAGATTAGAAATAAACCAGTTGTTCCCTGTGGTCGACCCCGACCACTACTGCTACAAGTTAGCTTTAGGTGTTGGTGAACTATAAATTTATTTGACATGAGGACTCGACAAACTCGTTCTATCAATGATAGCACCTAATTTGTGCTATTTTATCGTCCTTAACCTAAGCTTGTTAGAATTATTTCATTGTTTAACAGTCTATTTTTGTAGGTATTCGAGCATTAGAGGTTTTAGGAGCGGATCATACAATTTGGTGCTAATTCAAGCAAATTAGAGAGTTTTTGAGCCAACTCGAAGTCCTCGGATGAAAGTGAGGTGAAAAGACCCAAGTGGATCGTGGCAACCCCAAAAAATAGTGCCAAAAAGTCAAAAGATCAAGTCCCTAATCAAGCAAACCAAAAGTAAGTTGGAAAAATAAAGCAGTATGCTGGAATAAGGCATAGCGTCGAGACGCTGGCCTTAGCGTCTCAACGCTGGCCCTATAAAAACACGCAAAGGCAGTAGCTAAGCGTCGAGACGCTCAGACGATAATTATAAATAAACCCTCGTTTTTTATTCCGCTGTTAGGTTAGAAACCCGACTTTTCTCTGAATTCTCTTGTTCCTTTATGCTTCTTTTACTTGTTTAGGACCTTTAGATTGATTCTTATGTATTTTCTTGAATTATTGTTGTTGTTTTCATACATAACCGCTAATTTTCCTTATATCATTGGGTTTGGTTGACTGTTGTACCTATGTGAACTTTGGCTTAGTTTGATGGTTTTTATTCTGAGTTTTATGAATTTTATTTGATGTTTCTCATGTATCTTGCATAAACTAATGTGTTTTATGTTATTCCTTGGAATTGACGCCTCTTGGGAATAGATCGAATGCATTTTACTTGTTATTTGTGATAGCCACTAGGTTGAGGCAAGAACAGCGCTATGTTACGTTTGAGTTCTTAGCGTAGATTCTTGATAGGCCTAAGAGCATGAGAAAATTGCCATGATTTTATCTTAAATGTTTATTTGAGTTAATCGTCGTAATTCCGAACCCATTTTCGTCATGCAATTAATTTAGGTAATCAATTGCGAGGTTTCAAATTGCTTATGCTAGATTAATTAGAAATAACCTAGACGGTGATCGGGTTATGTATGAGGGGTAGCAGACGCAATTTAAATTAGTTAATTAAACTAATTATGGGGTTACGGATTAATTAATTAACTAAGCACAGGTTAGTTAGAAGGGTCCTCCGAGTAGCCAAGAAGCATTACCACACTCAAATTTAAATTCATAAAATTATCATCTAGATCAAACTACGAAGCCACATCACAAAAGGTTTCGCAGGAAATACCAAATCCAGTGATCGTTATCCTCATTTGTTTTAATTCACACTTTTTGCCTTTGCATGTTTATTTTCCTTCCGACCTTTAATTTTGTCGTTTCCGTCTGCTTATTTATTTTTGTGACAAAATTCACTCCAAACCCCCCTTTTTTGTGTATTCTAGCATAAAAACCCGAATTGGAATAGAAAACTCCCTTCCCCATGGACGACCCAGCCACTACTACTGTAGCGTAGCTAGGCGCCGGAGTTAATAAATTTTATTTGGTCGGGAGGCCTCGACAACCTCTCCATCAGGGATCGAAGTTTAAACCTAGGATTTGACATTTTGCTCTATTGATCTTGAGCCTTGACATCTCCTCAAAGAAGGCTAAGATATGATTCAAGATTCGAAAAGAATCTTGTGTCATCTGCAAACTGGAGGTGGGATAAGGACACTCAATTCCTACCTACCTCAAAGCCCTCTAGAATATCCCCTTCCACACCTTTTAACATCATTCTGCTAGGAAGGTCCACCACTAATAAGAAAAGGAAAGGCAATAAGGAATCCCCCTGTTTAAGGCCTCTAGAAGCGAGAATGCGACCCTTGGGACAACCATTAAAGAAGATGGAATACCTCATCGATCTGACACAATCCCAAATCCACGATCTCCATCTATACACAAAAGGAATAACCTTTCCTGGTTAAGCCCTTATCGAGGAAATTCTAGCCCACGTGATCACAGGCTTTTTCAAAATCTATCTTAAAGATGACCCTCTCCTTATCCCGCCCACCTCGCCCACCGGAAATCCCCTCCTCCGCCATGACACCATTCTCCCTAGCCCACAATCAGCCACACAAGCCTACCAACCATGAAGACGACAAAAACAACAACACAATCCTTTTGGATTGAGAGAAAGTCGTTCACCATTGAACCAGACCCAAGAAACCCAAACCTTTATCGCCTCACAGAAGCCACCAAAGAAAGAAGTTTCTCCTTGATCTTGACAAAAGAGGCTCTGCTCTGGATTAAGTCATGTTTCACCAGACTTTGTGACCTTCCTCTAAACCAAAAGTTCTTCAATGAAAAAAGAAGAGAAGAATCAATCTTATGGATCGAAAAGATTACCAGCAAAAAAGGCCACTTGACCAAAATAGCTAGACTTGGACCAAATAGAGGATTAAATAAGATTATCGTACCTGTGGGTGAAGAAAGAGTAGGATGGCGCAGTCTTATATCACACATTAACTCCCTCACCACCAACCATTTAGTTGTTAAGCCTCGTGCAGTTAATGCAGCCCCTGAAGCGCAATCCTATATGGAAGCATTAAAGAGTGTTCAAGAAGAGCCCACCACATCCCCTGCCCAGGATCCCATATATCCAGACCATACAGATTCAAACCTCTCGATGGCGGCTCTGTATTTATCCTATGCAGTCATTATACAAAGAAAACATTTCCATGATAGCTAGCATGATGTATTGAGAGCTCTTCAACAACACTTATCAGCTTTCTCCTCGGGGCAGATAAAGCCCTGCTTGCCTGTGAAGATGAAGAACAAGCTAGAGTCCTTGCTAAAATCAAAGGATGGTACAAGGTTGGCAAGTATCAGGGGACCAAAAGGTGCCATCATATGGAGGATGGATAAAGGTTCGAAATCTCCCACTCGACAAATGGTCTTTTGAAATATTCAAAAAGATTGGAGATGAATGTGGTGGGTATCTAGAAACCGCCACTAAAACCCTAACAAGATTGGATATGATGGAGATAGGGATAAAAGTAAAAACTAATCATATTGGCTTCATCCCCGCTGAGGTCCATATCCCATCATCATCAAAGTGCCCCATTATCATCAAAATTGATCCATTCTTCGTCGAGGACTACAACATTGGTTATATAGCCAGAATTCATGGAAAAATTCCTCCTGCGCCGGCAACTATGGAAAACAGACTTGCCAGCAATCTCTTGACAAGTGATGAATCTTTGAGAGTTGATCCCCCACGCACCGTGAAAGGAAAGGAAAAAGAAAATGGGGATAATCCCCATGTATCGTACAACTGCCTGCCCCAAGGAAACTCAGAAAAAGTCTGTTTTGATGAATGTGTACAGCGTCAATTGGTACCAACAGACCTGGGCCCACAGCTATCTCCCCATCACGTGAATCCCCAACCCCAAAACTCCATCCTGTTCGGAAATATTGGGACCCACCCCACAGAAGCCTCCAATAAATACCCTGTCCTTGACATACGGCCAAACACTGTTACCACCAATCCCAAGCCTCTGAAAAACACCACTCCCGAAGACCCACTCTGTACCAACCCCAAAAGCCCAATCTGTGCAAACCATCAGACCTCACAAAACCCCAACCCTGAAAGCCCAGTTTGCCCCAATCCATCGAGGGAGGGATTCTCCCATTTTGCACCAAACAAAAACAATTCAGAATGTGGCTTCTCCCCCATCCATATCCAATCTTTTTGAATCGAATGATGAGCAACCTCCACATATGGAAAATCCAATTCCTTTGAGGATTGAAGACCCGATTTCAGCAACCATACAGCAGAATTATAGGATGGAAACATCTACTTTGATTGACATTAATGTGGAGGAGATTGATGCTGATGAATCTGAAACAGAGCTTCCATACCAGTCAAATGACCCCGCAGCATATCTATTTTCCCTTGGCTGGCTGAACATGGCATGTGTATCATGCCTATGCCTAGCAGAAACAAGCTCACAAATACAGCAAAAAAAGGCAAAATGTGTGAACGAGCTGCAAAACCCATATTCCTCTTTGAATTACAACAAAGTTCCAGCAAATCAGCAGTTGGGAGGGCTTAGAGATCCATCATGATGATTATATCTTGGAACGTTCGTGGCCTTGGCTCATGGAAGAAAAGAGCCCTTATTAAAGAATTCCTTTCCTCAACCATCATGGGTTGGCCCTAATGGTCAATAAGGGTCATTGAAAAAACAAAGGGCTTAGAGGGAATGGATTCAATCCATGGTGGCCACCTACCTAGGATATTTAATATCCTACGAGTTTCCTTGGCAACCAAATGTAGTAGGGTCAGGCGGTTGTCCCGTGAGATTAGTCGAGGTGCGCGTAAGCTGGCCCAGACACTCACGGATATCAAAAAAAAAAAAAAAAAGAAAGAATTCCTTTCCTCTCACAATCCAGCTCTAGTGATCCTCCAAGAAACAAAGCTCTCCTCTATTGACATGAAAATTATCAAATTTGTTTGGAGCTCTAGGAGAATAGCATGGGTTGTTATTGATGCTGTCGGATCCTCGGGAGGAATTGTCATTCTATGGAATGAATCCATCTTTGATGTTCTGGAAGTTGTTGAAGGTATTTTCTCCCTCTCCATACACCTTACTCTTGCTGATGGGTTTTCTTTCTGGATCACAGGTATCTACGGTCCAAATTCTTCTTATGACAGGAAATTTTTCTGGAAAGAATTAACTGATTTGCAGGCTCTCTGCTCTCCTTATTGGATCCTGGGAGGTGATTTTAACATTACGAGATGGTCTTGGGAAAAATCATCCTTTACAGCCCCCACCCGTGGTATGAGAAAGTTCAATCAGTTTATTGAGACAGCAGCCCTTCACGATATTCTACTCTTTAATGGCAAGTATACTTGGTCTAGCTTCCGCCCAAATCCCACCATGACTCTTATTGACAGATTTCTAATTAGTGATTGCATCCTCACTAAATTTGGTTCGACCAAAGCTCAGAGACTTGAAAGAATCACATCATATCATTATCCTATATGCCTCATATTAGGCAAAGAAAAATGGGGCCCATCCCCTTTTCGTTTCATAAATGCGTGGCTAAATCATCAATCTTTCATGCGCACGGTTGAAGCTTGGTGGTACCAGAATCCTGTACAAGGATGGTCGGGCCACAGTTTTATTCAAAAATTGAAGGGGCTGAAAAGGGAATTAAAGGTTTGGAACCAGCAGATTTTTGGGCAACAAAAGGAGATTAGATCCAAGTTGGGCCATGAACTATCACTTATTGACAACAAGAAGGAAAATGATCAATTAATAGAGTAAGACATCCACAGAAGGTCAGAAATTAAGGCTAAACTGATTGTTCTATCGGCAAATGAAGAGATTATGTGGAGACAAAGATGCAAGGCTAAATGGTTTGTTGAGGGGGACGAAAACACAGCTTTCTTCCACCGTATTGTTGCTGCAAACAGAAGGGAAAATGCTATTGTTGAAATAGTTTCTGCCCCTGGAAGTAGCCTCCTGATTGATGATGATATTGAAAAGGAAATCCTTGATTTTTATAAGCATCTCTCTACCAAAAAAGGCAGTAGAAAACCTCTCCCCATTATTTGTGATTGGAGCCCCATCTCCATTGATCAGACTACTGCCTTAGAGCTTTCACCGAGTCTGAAATTTTTAGAGCAGTTTCTAACTTAGGCACCAACAAGACTCCTGGACCCGATGGTTTTACAGCCGAGTTCTTTAAAAAATCATGGAACATCCTTAAAAAAGACATTATAGGGGTGTTCAATGATTTTTTTAGGAATGGTATCATTAATGCAAATTTAAATGAGACTTTATATATGTCTCATTCCGAAGAAATTGGGAGCAAAAGGAGTGGGTGATTACAGGCCCATAAGCCTCACAACATGCCTCTATAAAGTCATTGCTAGAGTTTTGTCAGAGAGACTGAAGAAAGTCCTTCCACATACGATCACAGGATATCAATCTGCTTTTGTAGAAGACAGACAGATTATGGATGCTTCCCTTATAGCAAACGAACTTATTGATGAGTGGAATAGAAAGAAAAGGAAGGGGGTGGTCATTAAGCTATACATTGAAAAAGCCTTTGACATGGTTGATTGGGACTTTCTTGACGATATCCTTACAACAAAGGGCTTTGGTAAGCGTTGGAGACAATGGATTAGAGGCTGCATCTCTTCTGCAAACTATTCCATTATCATTAACGGTAAGACTAGAGGTAAAATCCAAGCCTCTAAAGGGCTTAGACAAGGAGACCCCCTCTTTCCTTTCTTATTCATCATGGTTGTGGATTGTCTTAGCAGGATGCTTATACAGGCAGAAGATTCTAGATTGATTG
Source organism: Luffa aegyptiaca (assembly GCA_017139565.1). Lineage (NCBI taxonomy): Eukaryota > Viridiplantae > Streptophyta > Magnoliopsida > Cucurbitales > Cucurbitaceae > Luffa > Luffa aegyptiaca. Next base: position 19,008,266 of record CM029402.1, read on the forward strand.
AGGGTTTTCATGTGGGAGAAGGCTCAAATGCTCTATCCATCACTCATCTCCAATTTCATGACACCATCTTATTCTCCTCCCCAGATAAGAATCATGTGGATAATCTTTTCAGCACTATTCATTCTTTTGAGGAAGCTTCCGGATTGAATATTAATTGCCACAAAACAGAATTTTTGGGCAATGGCTTAGAATCACAACAGGCATCCGCTTAGGCATCATCCTTTGGTTGCAAGCTAGGAACTTGGTCGATTTCATATCTTGGCCTTCCCTTAAATGGCAATCCTCGCACCAACGGCCAGCCCATTCTTGTTTTTTTAACTCAATATAAAAAAATTAAAAAAAAAAAAGAGTAAAGGCTAGAAAATTGAAGCGGTAAATGGGTATCTTAAAACATAAAAAAAAAAAAAGAAAAGAAAAGAAAGAAAGGTGTGGAAAAGTACCCACGCTGAGAGAGAGAGAGATAGATATTAAAGAAAAAAAAAAAGACAAAAGAAGAAGAAAGGAAGCAAGGAACCGTGGGGGAGAGAGAAAGGAGAAGAAGAATCGACTGAAGAGGGAGACGAAGAGATCGAGAGGAAGTTCGGAGAGGAGGTGCGATTTTTGGGGTGTTTGAGCTCAACCACAACGTTTCTCAACGGATTTGGTAAGTTGATTTAGAAGGTTTCTTAGTTTTCTTGCGGTTTTGGCTATGGGTAAGTATGTTATGTGGGTTTTTGTGCGTAAGGAAAGAAGAAGGAAGATGGAATGTGTTGATTGTTGGTTGAAGAGGGAAAACCGAGAGAGGAAGAGAGGTTGAATTATGGGTTTTGTTGTTGTTGGAGATGAAGGCAAAGGAAAAAAAAAATAGTGGGTTGTGAGGTAGGAGATGAAATAGTAGAGAGAGAATTGGTTTAAACAAAAAGGAAAAGTTGGAAAAAAAAACAACAACAATGATGGAAGGAAAGGTGGGAAACGTGAATGGAGTTGGGGAAAAAGAGAAATTTGTGGTTTGATGGAGAAAAGAAGGAATAAATTTAATGGGAAGTTCTACCTTGAGATAATGAAGAGAGAGAAAGGAGGAAAAATGTTTGGGGAATTGAAAAGATAGTATTAAATGGTAGAATGGGACAAAAGAGTACCTAGAATGGGGAGTTGAGAAAGGTTGAAATCCATGGAATGTTTTAAGTATGTGATTAGCTAATTAGTCATTTTAGTTGAACGGGAACTCATACGTTGATTTAATTATTATTTCAGGTCAAACAGAGGTCGGGATGGCCTACAACCCGAATTTCTCTCATCAGTAGTACTGTGAGTGGTTGTTTTAATAATTATTTTCCGATACTAAAAGTACTATACTTATAATCTTGAGAAAACTAGAGTTAAAGCATGTTTAGAGAAAATGATTTAAGTTCCATTGATTTTGATGGTTTTCATAGTTAGAATGTGTGTTTCAGCAGCATTCGAGACATTGTACGCTTATCTGAGATTTTTAGAATGATTTCGTTATTTGGAAACATTGCTTGAGTTTATGAAATGTTATTTTACAAGAGGAAAATGATTTTAGATGAGTTTTGAATAAAGAAATTCATACTAGAAAATAGTTTTACGTCACTAGCTCTACGTACCCTAGGTTACCCATGTGCTGTGTGAATATGTTTCCATAGTACATAGAGAGAAATCCTCGGGATCCACTCCAGTGCATGTAGGCTTCGGGCCATGTGTTGGGGTGGTTAGCCTGAGAGAGATTGTTCTGCGTGCACGTAAGACTAGAGAATTGCTCTATTAAGTGTGGAATGTATTCTATGCTTAGTATGACAGAGTTTGCTCTGCTGTGCGTATTGAGAAGACTCTACGCCGGTATGACTAGAGATAAGGGTACAGGGTTAGTGAGTTCTTGTTGACTCTTTGGTTATGCTTTAAAAGAGTTATTACTGCATTTTCCCTTTTGCGAGCTAAATATTTATGAGTTTCTGAGCTATACGTTCTTCACGATATTTTGTTTAGTTAAGTTAAATATTTCCAAGAACTATTTTCGTAATAAAAAATAAATACCACTCACTGGGCATTAGCTCATTCTTTTCCTTTAAACTTTTTCTACCAGGTAGCGACTGAGTTTCGACAAGCCTACAGAAGCCGATCTTGCCACTCGAGTCCGTGTTTAGAGTACCTTTTGTATGTATATGAGGTTTTGGATGGAGGTTATGTAAAAGTTATTTGTTGTAAAGAGTAGTTGGTTGTAAATTATTGCATCTCGAAGTGTTGGGCTGAATATTGTGGTTGAGACGCCTGTGTCTCTAATCTGGTTTTTGGTTGTGATATAGTTTATTAAATATGCATATATGTCGTTTCTTTTCAGGTGTGTTTTAGCCAAGTTTTAAGGGAAACTCTGCCCAAATTTTTGGTCCCTAGAGAGCCTAAGCGTGGTTAAGAACATGTAGATGGCCATGAGTCCTATAGTTAGTTAGGATTCATTGCCGGCACACCACGTCACTAGGTAGTTAAGAGAGAGTTGGGGCGGGGTGTGTCAGGACTCCAGTGATAAAAAAAGTGGAGTAACGGCTCCAAAATTGGGGGACTTCTAATATTTCTAAAGGAGGAAAACATACGCCCATACAAGCAACATTAGCCAACCTCCCTATCTATTACCTCTCCATTTTTCTTGCTCCAAAGAAGGTTACAAAAGCCATTGAAAAAATGTTTAGAATCTTCCTACGGAGAGGTGGACTTGATAAAAAAGGCAGTCATCTCCTGAAATGGTCTCACATCAAAACTCCCATAGAGGAGGGAGGTTTGGGCCTTTATGATATTCACAATAAGAACATATCCCTCTTAGCCAAGTGGATATGGAGGTTTTACAAAGAAAAGGATGCCATTTGGAGGAAGCTTATTGCTACCAAATACAGAGTCTCCCAAAACAACCTTAAACCGGGTTCGAAATCTATGAGCTCGTCCAGAGGGCCGTGGAAGGCCATTCACAAAATGCAGCATCTTATTTATAACAATGTTGATATTAAAGTGGGTAGAAGAGACAATACCATGTTTTGGGAAGATGTTTGGCATTGGCTAGGTTCCTCGAATCTTCAGTCAAAATTTCCCTCTCTATACCTTTTATCTCTGAAAAAGGAAGCTCAAATTGACGATTTATGGAATCCTTCCTCCAGAGCTTGGAATCTTGATCTGAGAAGAAATCTAAACGAAGAGGAAACCATTGAGTGGGCCATTTTGTCTCATCAGCTATCTAGCTTTTCCTTCAAAGATGAGGAAGATTCTTGGTCGTGGAACCTTGAAAAATCCAGAAATTTCTCCACTAGCTCCCTCACAAAAAAGTTGGCCTCCCGTGAAAACTTCACACATTCTGATCTTCTATAAACAGTTATGGAAGGACCCTATGCCGAAAAAGGTCAAGTTCTTTATGTGGGAGCTCAGTCATGCTTGCATTAATTCAGCCGATGTTATTCAACGAAGAATGCCCTGGATGTCCCTTTCTCCAAGTTGTTGTTGCTTATGTCTCAAAGATCAAGAATCTCAAATTCATCTTTTTAGCATTTGCCCTTTTGCATCTGCCTTCTGGGATTTTCTTCAACAAGCCTTTGGATGGAGCTTTGCTAGACCGGGTGATATCCTTACCCTCCTTAAATCCTCTCTTATTGGGCATCCTTTCAAAAAGGAGAAGCTCTTGTGGATCAATTTTATATATGCTTTTTTTTTTGGAACATTTGGTTGGAGCGGAACGCCAGAATCTTCACCGATAAGTCTACAAATTTTTATGCTTTCATGGAATCTACATCATATTTAGCTCTATATTGGAGTAGTCACTCCCCCCTTGTAATTATAGTTTATCATCACTTTTATCTCATTGGAGATGCCTTTTGTAACTACTCTTGATAGGTCTTCCTTTTGTATCTATTTCATAGATGAATGAAATGGTTTTTGTTTCCTATCAAAAAAAAAAAAAAAAAAAGATGACCCTCCCCTTTTGGTCATGCCTATAATCCTCAATGGTTTCATTAGCGATGAGAGCCTGATCTAGAATTCGTCTCCCTCCTATGAAAGTCCCCTGGGATTCGAAGATTGTGGAAGAAAGGATCGTTTAAGTATGTTAGCCAACACCTTCGCTATGATCATACACACACTCGTAACAAGGCTAATGGGCCTGAAATCTTTAACCTTTCTTACCCTCTCCTTCTTAGAAATAAGGCACACAAAGGTTTCATTCATGGAGCTATCTATAATGTCTCTCATAAAATTCTTTGAACACTCTCTTCAAGTCCACTTTAATCGTGTCCCAATTAACCTGAAAAAACCCCATCGAGAAACCATCTGGGCCTGGAGACTTATTCTTATCGCAGTCCAAAATTGCCCTTTTGATCTCTTCCACCGTAAAGGGAGACTCCAGCTCTCTCCTCTCCCGATGCAATATTGGGCACCAATCCAAACCATTCACAAAAGGTCTATCTACCACAGGAGGGTCATAAAGGTTCGAAAAGAACAAAAAAATCTCCTGCTCAATCTCCTTGGACCCTTTCACCACTTCCCCTTTCTCGTTCACTAGAGAATTGATAAAATTCTTACTTTTCCTACCACTCACCATCCTATGAAAGAAAGTCAAATTGCAATCCCCTTCCTTGGCCAGAGTCACTTTAGCCTTTTGCCTTTAGCTACTAGTTTCTTTCCTAACCACCTCTGCAAACTTCGTTTTTAACTTCAACGGCTCCTCCTTAAGATCTTCCTCTAACCTCCCCAACATTTCCTGTTTCTTCCCTTTGACGTCCCCAAAGACCTCTAGGTTCAACTTCTTTAGGGTTCCTTTCAATATTCTCAACTTACCCATAAGACGGAAGCTCCCACTTACCAAACACCTTCCTATTCCACCAAGACAAGAAGGAGGATTTAAAGGAAGGGTGCTCAAACCACATGTTCTCAAACGTGAAGGGACAAGGACACCATCTAACCGACCCTGCTTTAAAAATGAGGGGCCAATGATCTGATGTCACTTGTGGGCCTAATTCTTGTCTCACAGTCCCGTAAGCCTCCATCTAACCCTTGGACAACAGAATCTGTCAATTGTTAGCCCAAGTGAACCGACCATTAACTAGGGGAGGATCCACCAGATGGCAACCCTCTACGAAATTATTGAACACCCTCATAGACTTTGTCTCCCTTCCCCCTGTAGCTTTCTCTAAAGGGGATCGAATAACATTAAAATCTCCAGCAACACACCAACAGGGCCCACACAGACCAGAAAGATCCCCTAGTTCATCCCAAAAAGCCCCCCACCCCGAGGTCTCAGCAAACCAAAAACCCCTGAGATCCACCTATCTTCACTATCCTCTGAGCAAAACAAAACCGAAATGGAAAATTGCCCCCTAATCACCTCGACCACCAAGATCAACCAACTATCCCATATAATTAAAATACCCCTGAAAGCTCCCTCACACTCGGGACCTGCCCACTCCACTCTTCTATTCCTCCACAGGTTTTTGATTAAGGACCAACAATACCTCATCCTTTTAGTTTCCACCAGGATAACTACATGAGGGCTCTCTTGGGAAATGGTATCGTTCACTAGGCTGCACTTCGCCCTCCCCCAACCCCCAACATTCGAGGAGATTATTTTCATCATGGAACCTAGATCTCTCCCACTCCCAAAGGAGCTTTCTTCTTATCATAATTAACCGAACAGTCCAACTTCTTTAATTCCCTAACCAGCCTCTTCTTCTTACCTCCTCCACCTTCCCGACTCCCGTCCTCTTCTCCCCCTAGGAGGCCAGGACCAATTGAGAATCAAGAGGAGTGGCGTGGATCCCGACCGAAGCAAGGGCTGCCCAACCCTCTAACCAGCTTCCCGTATATTAAGGGTCAAACCCAGGGTATGACTAGGACTAGAGTAATCCAAGGGACTTCCCTCAGGCTCCCTATTAGTAACAGATGGACCTCCCCCCTCTGGACCACAACCTATAGCATCGGGAACTAAAGTATTAGGAGAGCCTCTAACCCCCCACGACACGTCGACCGGGTGAGACAGAGAACCTCCAAGACCTGGAAGAGACACTATAGGACTTGAAACAATCCCCAAATGATAATTTCCCACAAGCATCCCAACATACCAGGGACCAATCACCAAAGAAAACGGAATTAAATGACCCTCCAACCATTACTCGACGATGGATAGGCATAGGGAAAGGAATATGGAACTGCCCATGAAAAAGAGAACCCCCCCCCTTGCCCCGCCACCTGACATAGGAAAATGAAATTCCGAAGGAAGAAGACATACCTGACTAGCTTCCCCATCCGATCATACCTGAACAATCAATCGAGAATGAGATTCCTTTGGGTAAGATTTTTGTTGCATTGTAGGCATCAACTTCGCATGAGCAACGACCCCTCGATGGCTCTTACCTCCTCGAAAAGCGCTTTGTTATCTGTCATAGTCTCCTCCCTCTCCCTTGTTGGATTTTGTCCCGCGTTCGGCTCGATAATCCCTTCCTCATTGAATAAGGCTCGTATATTCACCGAGTTTGACTCAATAACAAACAGGGTAGATAGAAACGATTCGTCATCCGAATAGCTAACAATTGAAGGGTCTGACACATAATCTTCTTCACTCAACAGTTGATCCGAGGGACCCACCTCCATCAAACACTCCAGGTCAACCTCTCCATTACCAAAGTCCACCTTCCCTTAACTCAACACCTTTACGAATCTCAAATTTTAGCCCGCTTTGGTATCTTGCACCGACATTACTCTTCTGTTTTCCTTTCATTCCCTTCAAGCCCTTCTCTCAATCTTTAGCAAAATTCATAACCGAACATCCGCCCGAAGATAACTCAGGTAAAGCTTTCGGGTCAGTTAGGATGGTTTGGGCCGCTAGGTGTTTCAAGCTCACGGATTTAGTCTGATTTCTACTAGGTTGTCCACTATGAATCGAAGGATAAAGCTGGCTACTGAACCGTCTTTTGGCAGATGAAGGACAATTCCCCAAAATTTGCTCAACTTGTCACTATCGATCTATTTCTTCTCCTCCTCCAATTGACACCACACCACCAACCTCATCAAAAAGAAGAATATGTCGTGATGGAGGTAACCAACCACTCGAATAAGACCATCCACAGCCACCTTTTGCCTTAAAGCAAACCTCCTTCAATGAAACCTCATCTCCTTCGATCTCCCCCTCTTCTGCGATTCCTTCGCAAAGCCCTGCCACCGCTGAAATTAGACTTCTTGATTGGAGAAAGGGTGGGACATCAAGAGTTGTGACCTAAGAAGCACGGACACGGGACACGGACACAATAGGACAAGGCGACACGTCAATTTTTGAAAATGTAGGATACGAATACGTCGATGATACATTATTTTTTTATTATTTTTATTTAGATATATTAAAAGATTAAATCCAAAATACTTCAATTTTTTTTTAGTAACTACTAAAAATATTTAAAATTAAAAACAAAAAAAAAAACAAAACAAAACATGAATGGAAATTTAATTAGCTATTGAATTTAGTTTAAAATTTCAATATACATAAATGATAAAACCCAATATGGCCCACTTAGACTCAATAAAGATTAAAAAAAAAAATCTGCCACAAAATACCCATTAAAACCCCACCAAATAAAATCTATAAGCCCTAAACCCTCCCAGACCCCTCCCTCGATTCTGGTTTCCCCCTCTCTTCTCTGATTCTCCCTCCATCTCTCCCTCTCTTTACCTCCATCCTCCAACGATTTACTTTATGACGGCGGTGGCAACGGCAAAGACGGCGGCAGCGGCGCCGAAGAGGGAGATCGTGGCTGGAGAAGAAAAAAGGTTGAGGAGCTTTTGCGATTATGAGGTTCGTGGGTTCAAATTCTTTTTCTCTTCTTTTCTTTTTTTTTTTTTTGTAAACAGACATTTGGACGGCCAGCGTGTCCGATTTTAAAATTTTTTTTTAAAGAAAAAAAAAAAAAAAAAAAGGACATGGATTTTTGCATGTTCGGACGTATCCGTGTCTGACACAGATTCCTCAGCCATTTTTACGTATCCGTGCTTCATAGGTTGTGACCCACCCCAAAAAAACGCTTGGTGACGCCCCTCTGCTACTAATTTGAAGTTCCATTCATGAATACAAAATTTCAACAATCCTCTGCTTTTAACCTCCACCAATTTCTGTGTCGCTGCCTGACTCTCGCAAATACCCACAGCTAGGTTAGCACTAAGGGGTCGTTTGGTTTGAGGTTTGAGGATGGGAATAAGGGTGGAAATAAGCAAGGGATACAAAATCCCTTGTTTGGTACAAGGTTTTGAGCTATTCTCATAGGAATGAACTAATCCCATAGGTTTTGTATACTCATGGATAAGGATATTTGATACCCTTGCAAAAGTATGGGTTTTCTTCATGCCCTTCTCTTTCTCTCTCTTATTTTTATTAATATCAAATTTTCTTTTATTACATTTATTTATTCTATTAAAATTAATTATATTATTTAAATTAATTTTAATAGAATAAATAAAATTAATTTGTTGCCTGAAAGCAATTCTTATATTTATTAATATCAAATTTTCACTTCAGGGAGAATGTGAACGAGTGCTGCTCCTTAAATCCCTTACAACCAAACAAAGCAATTCTTATATGCAAAGGAAGATAGAGACCAAACAAGACTTTTTTGTTACAGTCAGGCTGGTGAGTATGGATCCTTGGCATTTGAAGTTTGAACAATCCTTTGGGCGTACTTTAACAATCCACCAAGAAGCTTAAAGAAAGAATACAAACAGCCCAGGGAAGACTCCCAAAAACCTTGATATATCGCCCATAAGCCCGGAAAACCCTTATCTTTCTTCTTCAATCCCTCCCTTTCCCCTCCTTAGATCTCTTTTTCTTTCTCTTTTCATTTAAAATTGAACCAAACTTTGTTCCCGCCTTAAGAAAATTAAAAGAAAATAAAACTGCACAAGCCTCCCTAAAAGTCTCAAGTTCTTATTCTCTTCCAAAGCTTCTGATACAATTTCCTCTCTAGCATCAATAGATTTTTCCCTGATTCTGAAGGGAGAAAGACATTCTCAACTCTCTTGCAAAAACTTCTAATATTTTCCACTTCACAAAGATGAAACAGGGAAACTAACTCTTCACTTGAAAGCCTCGATTACAAAGCTACAAGGTAACTTTGTACCCCTTTTCACCGATCTTCCTAGTTGATACTTTGACAGCAAGGTAAAGAGAAACATGGAATAGAAAGGCTTTCCTGTGGCCCAAACCTTGAAGGAAAAATCCAAGATTTTATAGTCTAACGCTACGAAATCAGTCGAGTGCAGAATTTAGATAGAAAGAAGTTTAAGAGAATTTTTTAGGGAAAAATCAGAACGTCGGTTGCTTTCTTGTTGTGGTACGATGTAATGATTAAGATAATTTCCGATCAGCTAAATTTGCTTGCTCGTTATTGTATTCTTTGTCAAGTCATTTTTTAAATTATTCCCTAACTTGAATTGGAGTGGTATTCTATAAGCTCCTTTTCGGGGTGTTTGTCTACTGGGTTTATCATTCCATCAGATCAATGAATTCTATGTTTTCTAATTAGAAGGAAGGGAACAAAAAACAAAAAAAAAAAAAAACTCTCAGCACATCTCCATCTTTGATGGATATTACAGACATAGAAACAGGAAAATTGTTAAAAATTGAAGTTAATTCAGTTAGTACACAAAATCTTTAGTTAAGGATCCCAACTCAAAATCACCAGTTAATCAACCTAAGGAACAATGCACAATCATGAATAATGCAGCTACCACAAGTAATTTTATCTAACAATCGCAAACCATATATGTATAATGGTAGGAAAATCAGCCAACAGCAGAAAATGGAGAGGGATTACCTTCATTCGACGAGACTCAAAAACTTTCCCAGTTCCAAAATCTCCATCCCCTTCCTCTGAATCATCATCTTCAGCACTAGAGGAATCCTCGCCAGGCTTATAATCTTCATCGGCGGCATCATGATCCTCACCCAGCTTCCGCTTCCCCTTCTTATCAATCTTCTTCGAATTCATGGCGGAATTCGTAAATGAGGTCGCCAATTTAGCCAATCCTAGGGCCTCCATTCTCTTCTTGTTCTCGGCGATCCTAGAAAGCCTCCGTTTCTCATACTCATTTACATCCTTGACGTCTCTGCCATTCATGGAACCTCTGGGCTTCTTTGAGTCGGAGCTTGAAGAATTTGGATTTTCCTCGCTCTCGTAATCAGAAAGGTCGCGATTCGACATTTTGGATTTGGATATGGACGAGTAGGGTTTTTCCACCATTTTAGCTTTATGAAGCTACTAATATACATGAAATATATCATATATATTATTGATATACTATTAATATACCTAAAATGAATTATATCAAATATACGGTTGATATTCTCGTATTAGTGGAATGATATTCCTAATATGTAGTATATTAACATTATATCATTATTTTATATTCAGTATATAAGATACACCTAAATTGGAGTATATCACTAATATACTACTAATATGATATAGGGTAAAATATCTTTGTGGTCCCTCATGTTTCAAGGTCGTTTCCAATAGGTCCTTAGGTTTGAAAATTGAACAATCAAGTCCCTACTGTTTAAAAAATGCTTCTATTGAGTCCCTGGACAGTTAATTTTTTTAACGGTGATGATGTGGCGGTAACAGTGCTGACGTGGCATATTTTAAAAATATTAAAATATTAATTTTTAATTAAAATAATAATATATTAAATATATTAAAATAAAAATAATAATAAGTTTTTTTTAAAAAAAAAACATACTCTTTCTCTCTCCCCCACCCACCCCTTCTTCCCGAACCCCCTTTCTTCCCCTTTCCCTTTCTTTCCCTTTCTTTCTCTCTCCTTTCCACCTCCCTTCCCTTGCCGGCGATGGACGCGACGGCGACGGCGACGGCGGCTTCTCCATCTACTTCTTCCGCCACCTTCTCTTCTTCTTCTGAGTTTTTATTATTTTTAGATTTCAAGTGGGGTGGGTTATTAATTTTTGTTTTTTGGGTTTAGATTTGAAGAAGAAAAAGGGCATGGGGTTGGGTTTTTGAAGAAGAAGAAGGGGGTGGGGTGGTAAGATTCTGTTTTTGGGGTTTGATTTGGAGAAGGGGTGGGGTGGGTTTGGACTTTTGAAGAAGAAGAAAGGGGTGAGGTGGGTTTGCGGTTTTGAAGAAGAAGAAGAATAGAAGGGTGGGGTTGGGTACTGTTTTGAAGAGGAAGAAGAAGATAAATGGATGGGTTCGTTTTGAAGGAGAAGAAAAGAAAGGGGGTGGGTTTGATTTGGAAAAATTAAAGAAGAAGAAAAAGAAGGGGTGGGTGGGGGTGGGTTTGGTTTTGAAGAAGAGGAAAAAGAAAGGGAAGGGGGTGGGTATTCTGAAATCTGAAGAAGAAGAAAAAGATAAGGAGGAGAAGAAAGATGTGGCATGTGAAGGAATTGAATCCTCTAGCGGAAGCGGTTTTCACCGTTTGTGATTTAATTTATGGAATTGAAGAACACAGCACAATGCTCCAATGTATGTGATTCTTCCTCCCAACGAACACTACCACGTCGGATCACCCACTATGACTCTTGGAATTCGAGATTGGCTTGTGGGAACCAATTTTTGGTCTTGGATGGGAATTTTACAGCAAGGAAGTGCTGGAATTTTTGAGAGAATTTTTGAGAGTTCTCTTCTCTGTTTTTCGTGAAAATGAGAGAGTGTCCTTCTGTTGGGGAAACTTCCTCCCAACTTTACGATAAGTGGGGAGGGAGTTAATCCCTACTTGATCTCTACCGTTGATCATAATCAACGCGATCCAGGCCGTCTATTAATTAAATAATAATTATCATTTAATTAATTAAATAATTATAATTAATTTAATTAAATCAATATTAATTAAACCAATTATAACCTAAGGTATTTAATTCAATTTTAATCATATTCAATTGAATTAAATTGGCCATTCAATTAATCTCATCAATTGAATCCACATTAATTAAATATCAAATATTTAATTAATTTTATAATTGAATCACATTCAATTTTATCTCTCATTTAACCTATAGTTTTAATGTGCATCAAAATGTACATTAATATAAACTATAGTATTAATTTGATTAAATCACATTTAACCAAATTAAATTAATTAATTCCCCAATTAATTAATTCATGAATTAATCAAATATCACATATTTAATTAAATTCATTATTCTCTCAATAATTAATTTCAAATCATATCCAAAATTAATTATAAAGTTTAATTCTTTAATTAAACTTTATACTATAATGCATCTCCATACATTAATTCCCTTTAATATCAAGACTAAATCATCTCAGAACCCGTTATGAGCTAGCAGGTGGACCTAATGGACCTACAGATCAAAAGCTCCAACGATACGAGATTGATCAGCTAAACTCATTAACCGAGTCAATCAACATTCGTTAACCGTGGGTCACTCCACTAAAGACCCACAGCTGCACTCTTCTCACTGTAGAATATTTCTGTGTCCACGGATATTGACCAATAGCAGTAAGTCAATCCTTCACGTGTGTTCGTAACACCAGCTGGGTCAAATTACCGTTTTACCCCTGGGTTACCTCTGGATCCTTAAGTACCACTGATCCCTCTAATGAACAACCTGTTTAGGGTCCAACCACTAAACAGAAATTCCTCTCGGGCCAAGAGAGGACAGCGCGCTTTTGTTCAAGCCCCGGAATCAGCCCTTAAGGGAACACACATCTACTTGCCCCAATAGGGGAAGGAGTGAATTCCATCTTGTACTGTTATGTTCCCAGCTCCCATTCGGTCTTGCCCCTGAAATGGTAGGAATATTGAGTCGGCGAGCAGACCACTCTCACCCATACAAATCTAAGGACAATCCCTCCTGAAAAGGAGTTCATAACAGACTCAGGATTGAGATTGAGTTACCTAGGTCATCCTATTGAAATAGAAACCTAGACTAGTTAACGGTGTTACATCTAGTGGTTACTATTTCGTGGTCCGGTCTTATGCAAACTCATTGCATAGGATACCCCCACTCGCATGTCTCCTACATGGATGCTTTGGATCATTGCATCTGTATCGGATACAAGGTGGGCCGTATCACATAGTGTCACCAGGATAAGGTACCCAGTCTTATCCCTATACTATAGACCATTTAGGTTGTTACTTGGACACTGATCCCCGTATGTCCCTACATACTAGTCCAAGTTTCATTTAAACAACCTTGGATCTTAGTTTATTGGATTTAGGGTTTATTAATGCAAACTCGATGTATTCAATAACCAAATTACTGAATCACTCAAATAACGACTTATTGAGATCGATTAATTTGTTTCATTTACTATCTACGAGTTTTAGGGCATAAAACCCAACAACTCCCACTTGAACTAAAACTCTAGTGGGCAATGTACATCAACAATCAGAATTGAATGAATAATCATTGAAGTAGGAATAATTGTTTTTATTAATACTGTATGATACATGAAAAGTAGAAATACAGATAAATACAATAAACTAGGGCATTTGAATACCCATTACACTTCTCCCACTTGCCCTAGATTATTCTATGTACATATCTCGCAGACCTAGACCATCTAGATGACCCTCGAACACTTTAGCCGTGAGAGCCTTCGTAAATGGATCAGCAATGTTGTGCTCCGAAGCTATCTTCGTGACGATCACATCACCTCGTTGCACGATCTCTCTGATGAGATGATATTTGCGCTCTATGTGCTTGCCTCTCTTGTGACTGCGAGGTTCTTTAGAATTTGCCACTGCACCACTATTATCACAATAAAGGGTGATTGGCAAGTTCATATTTGGAACAACTTCCAAATCCATCAAGAACTTCCTAAGCCATACAGCCTCCTTAGCTGCTTCACAAGCAGCGACATATTCGGCCTCCATGGTGGAGTCTGCAATGCATCCTTGTTTGATGCTACGCCAGACTACAGCTCCCCCATTTAGGGTAAACATTGACCCTGATGTGGATTTCCTAGAATCCTTATCAGTCTGAAAGTCAGAGTCTGTGTATCCTGTAAGGATCAAATCCTTAGCCCCATACACAAGCTGATAGTCCCTCGTTCTCCTAAGATATTTGAGGATGTTTTTCACTACAGTCCAGTGGTCTAACCCTGGATTAGACTGGTATCTACTAACTATCCCAACTGCATAGCATATGTCAGGCCTAGTACACAACATGGCATACATAAGGCTGCCCACTGCTGAAGCATAAGGGATCCGTCTCATATCCTCAATTTCTTGAGGTGTCTTAGGACACTGTTCCTTAGACAGATGAACTCCATGCCTGAAGGGGAGTAAACCCCTCTTGGAATTCTGCATCTTATATTTAGACAACATCTTGTCTATATAGGATGCTTGAGACAGGGCTAACGTTCTGTTCTTACGATTCCTGATAATTTGAATCCCTAGAACATATTGAGCTTCACCCAAATCTTTCATTTGGAACTCAGTTGATAGCCAAGTTTTAATTTCAGTTAAATATTCTACATTATTCCCAATAAGCAGAATATCATCTACATACAACACTAGAAAAGCTACTGAACCGCTGATAATCCTTTTGTAAACACAAGGCTCATCAACGTTCTGATCAAAGCCATAAGATTTGACAGCAGTGTCAAACCTTATATTCCAAGATCTAGAAGCTTGCTTCAACCCATAAATGGATCGTTTAAGCTTGCAAACTTTTTGCTCTTGATCTTGAGCGATGAACCCTTCTGGTTGAGACATAAAGATGCTCTCTTCAAGATTGCCATTCAGAAAAGCAGTCTTGACATCCATTTGCCAAATTTCATAATCATAAAACGTGGCAATGGACAAGAGTATCCTTATCGACTTTAACATGGCAACTGGGGAGAAGGTTTCTTCATAGTCCACCCCTTCCTTTTGGGTATAACCCTTTGCCACAAGTCGAGCTTTGAAAGTCTGTACTTTCCCAACTGCGTCTCGTTTTCTCTTGTAGATCCATTTGCACCCTATGGGTTTTACCCCTTCAGGTAAGTCTACAAGATCCCAGACTTGATTGAAGTACATAGACTCCATCTCTAGGTCCATAGCTTTGACCCACTGGTCATGATCCACATCATTCATTGCCTGTCTAAAGGTCAATGGATCCTCAACTCCATCATCAGGTATGACAGCTGGAGTTTCTGCTAAACCCAAATAGCGTTCAGGTTGAATAACAACCCTCCCACTACGTCGAGGCATTCTCAACTCTTGAGAAGGATGGGCTTGACCAGATGTACTGGGCTCATCAACAACTCTTGTTGAAGGTCCGGCCTCTGAACTGGGCTCATCAACAACCCTTGTTGAAGGTCCAGCCTCATCAACAACTCTTGTTGATTCATTTGTAGCTTCCCCAGAAAGTTCACTCAACACAATTTTACTGCGTGGTTTGTGTTCTCTAACGTGGTCTTCTTCCAAGAAAGTAGCATTTGTCGATACAAACACTTTATTTTCTTGTGGATCGAAGAAATATCCACCTCTTGTTTCTTTTGGGTAGCCTACGAATAGGCATAATTTTGAACGTGAATCCAATTTCTTTGGATTTGCCACAAGCACATGTGCAGGGTGTCACAGTCGCGGTCTTTAGGGTCTCGTAAAGCGACTGTGCGGCACTTACTTTCGCTCACAAGTAGGTCAGCCAACTTGAAAACGGATCGCCGGTGGCACAACGGGCGAATATCGCAACCTCTACCCCCGTTCTTGGAAAACGGTTTTAGAAAACGGGGTTAGAGAAAAGGTTTTGGAAAACGTTTGAAGACATTTTGAAAGAGTATTTGTTGCACAGACTATCAAGTAAGCAAAGGCACAACAACAGCTTGATAGCATACAACTCTCGGGTAGGAAGGTTTGACAACTAGTCGTACCCCCCTATAGTATATTATTAAGCATTTTAGCCTTGGCAGGCTTACACATGAAAATCACGAGGAGTCATACACTTGAGAAATACAAAGGAAAGTAAACAAGCGATACAAAGGAAATACAAATAATGAAAGCATGAGGGGAAAGGGTTGACATGGGCATGCGGCCATGGGCAACACGCCTTGGACAAGCATGACCGTGACATCCTCCCCCACTTAAATGGTTGACGTCTCTGTCAACCGACGTTGCTCGAACTCCGCGATCTGGAGGGCAGCAGTCTTCAGGTCTTCAGCGCGCTCCCAACTGATTTCGGCCTCTGGGAGCCCCTTCCACTTCACTAAGAATTCTTGATCCCGTCGTGGGTTGCCGACACGACGGGTCCTTTCTGCTAACACTTCCTCGACTTCTTTATCGGCGACGTTCTTCATGGTGACGGGTGGTCGAATGACTTCATTGCGGGCGGTATCCTCGAGGTCGGGGTGGAAGGGTTTCAAATTACTGACATGAATGACAGGATGGATTTTCATCCATGCAGGAAGTTGAACCCTATATGAGGCTTTCCCGACCTTTTGGATAACGTCGACTGGACCTTCATATCTCCGGATGAGGCGTTGGTCGCGACTTCCCCGGAAACGAAGTTGTTCAGGCTTCAGCTTGATCAACACTTTGTCCCCTTCTTGGAACTCTAGAGGGCGCCGCTTCTGATCTGCCCATTTCTTCATGCGCTTTGACGCCTTCTCTAAGTAAGCCCGAGCAACTTCAGAGGTTTGTCTCCACTCTTTGGTGAAGTTATACGCTTGGGGGCTTTTGCCTGCATACGGGTGATCGATGACATGGGGCATCATGGGTTGCCACCCGCAAACAACTTCGAACGGAGTCTTGCCTGTCGAGGTGCTCATTTGGCAATTGAAACTGAATTGTGCTACATCGAGCATCTCGACCCAATTTTTCTGTCTTGCATCGATGAAGTGGCGCAGATATTCTTCAAGCATGCTATTGAATCTCTCGGTTTGGCCATCTGTCTGGGGGTGGTAGCTGGAAGAAATGTTCAGGTTAGAGCCTAATAGCCTGAATAATTCCGTCCAGAAAGTACCGGTGAATCGCGCATCTCGGTCGCTAATGATGCTGGCAGGGACACCCCATAGTTTGACTACATGTTTGAAGAATAGCTGCGCTGTCATCTCAGCTGAACACAGCTTCTTGACTGGTATAAACGTCGCATATTTTGAGAACCTGTCGATGACCACTAATATGGCCTCAAATTCCCCAACCTTGGGCAGGTGGGTGATGAAGTCGAGGGAGACGCTTTCCCACGGCCTTGCGGGAACAGGCAAGGGTTCCAACAATCCTGCTATCTTGGCCCTTTCGACTTTGTCTTGTTGGCAGATAAGACAAGTCTTTGTGAATTGCATGACGTCGTCGCGGAGGTTTGGCCAGTAATAACCCTGTTTCAGAAGGGCATAAGTTCTTTGCCACCCTGTGTGGCCTGCCCACAGAGTGTCGTGACATTCTTCTAGCAGGAGTCTTCGTAAGTTCCCCGAACGAGGAACGTATAGGCGGTTGCCTCTCGTGAAGAGTAGGTCATCCTCTATCCAATACTGGCGTGTCTTCCCTTCTTTCGCCAGTTGAATGATGGCCTGCGCGGCCGTATCGTTCGGCAAATGTTCCTTGATGGTCTCGCGGATGGTTCCGTTCAACCTGCTTGCTTTCAAATGAGCTAGCATGCACAGGGCCGCATGCTCGCTCTTTCGACTTAACGCATCTGCCGCTTGGTTGGCCTTACCCGCCTTATGTTCGAACTGAAAATCATACTCTGCGAGACATTCTTGCCATCTCGCTTGCTTGGAGGACAGTTTCGGCTGACTGAAGAAGTGACAGATAGAGCTGTTATCAGTCTTGACGACGAATTTGGCTCCGAGGAGGTACTGTCTCCAAGCTCTCAAGCAGTGAACTACTGCTAACATCTCCTTCTCTGAGGCGACGTATCTCTTCTCGGCGTCATTCAGTTTCCGACTTTCATATGCGATGGGGTGTCCATCCTGAGTTAGAACACCACCCAACGCGTAGTCTGACGCATCGGTCTCTACTACGAAAGGTTCGGTAACATCGGCAATTCCGAGTACCGGACCTTCCATCATTGCTCGTTTCAACTCATCGAACGCAGTTTGGCAGTCTGGAGTCCAACTCCATGTCTTGTCTTTCTTCAACAACTCGGTCAAAGGACTGGCACGATTCGAGAATCCCTCTACGAATCGTCGATAGTAATTGGCCAGTCCTAAGAAGGAACGTAGCTTTGTCACTGTCGTCGGAACTTCCCAATCCCTGATGGCTGCCACCTTTCCTTCTTCCATACCGATACGGCCGGCTTCGATCACGTGTCCGAGGAAATTAATGCGCTGTTGCGCGAAGGAGCATTTCTCTCTTTTCACATACAGTTGATTTCTCTTCAATTTCTCAAAAACCAACTGCAAGTGAAGTTCATGTTCTTCCATGGTCGGGCTGTAGACTACTATGTCGTCGAGGTAAACCACCACAAATTTGTCGAGATACTCATGGAACACTTGGTTCATTAGTGTGCAAAAGGTAGCCGGAGCATTTGTCAGACCGAATGGCATGACTAAGAACTCGAAGGCCCCGTACCTTGTGACGCACGTTGTCTTGGGTTCATCTCCTTCGGCGATGCGTACTTGGTAGTATCCCGACCTGAGATCTAATTTCGAGAAATACTTTGCCCCGTGGAGCCGATCAAACAAGTCGGTGATGATGGGAAGTGGATACTTATTACGCACCGTGAGCTTGTTGAGGGCTCGATAGTCAATGCATAACCGCAGACTTCCGTCTTTCTTTTTCTGGAACAACACTGGGGCCCCATATGGAGCCTTCGCGGGCCTAATGAATCCAGCATTCAGTAACTCATCTAGCTGTTTTCGCAGTTCGGCTAATTCAGGCGGAGCCATGCGGTAGGCATTTTTAGCGGGCGGTCTCGCCCCTGGTAACAGTTCGATTTCGTGATCTATCCCCCGCCGTGGAGGTAGGTTCCTGGGCAAACTTTCTGGCATTACATCACGATACTTGTCCAACACACGTTGGATCTCACTGGGGACTGGTGCTTCCAAATTTTCGTCTTCTGTCATTGGGATGGCCATGAATGTGGGTTCGTCGCGTGCAAGACCTTTCTTTAACTGGAGGGCTGATATCATTTTCATTCCATTCGGTTGTCTGATACTGGTCGTCACGACCGTGGGGTTGGTTCCTGTGATCACCAAGCATTTTGCTAGGGGCATTGGAATGACTTTGTGTTCGAGAAGGAATTCCATTCCCAACACCACGTCGAAATCATCCATCTTTACAATCACAAAATCTGCATGGCCATTCCAATCCCCCAGCTTGACAGTCGCTCTCTTAGCAATTCCCATGATCGGTAGGGCGGCTGAGTTTACCGCTTTCATCTTTCCGGGATCTCTATCCCACTTAAGGTTCAATCGTCGTGCTTCAGCTTCGGTCATAAAGTTGTGGGTGGCACCAGAGTCGACCATTGTACTCTTGGCCTGCCTCTGATTAACCCACGCCTCAACATACATGAGACCCCGTTCGAGCGGCTCTTTGGCCCCTTCGGATTTCCTTTGGAGGGCGGATAGAAACTTCAAGGCCCCCATGCGAGGGTTGTCCTCATTCGTCTCATTCGTCGTGTTCGTCTCAACAATCTCAGTCTCAGGACTCGCGCTGCCCGTCAACGAAGCTTGAAAGGCATTGAATGCTGTTCGACTAGGGCACTGGTACGATCGATGTGCCCCTTTACAGATGTAACAATAAGGTTTGTCGCTATTGAACTGCTGATTCGGGCCTCGATACGAACTTCCGCCTCTTGGTTGGAAGTAATTGCGGTTACTTCCCCCACTTTTGTCTCCTCCCCCACTTTTGGGAGAGCTAGATCGCACGGGTCTATTTCCCCCACTTGAGGAGGCTTGATTCCGTTTCTGTTCTTGCGGTTGGTCGTTGCTAAGATCGAACAGACGTTCTGCTGCTGCATAAGCGTCTGATAGTGACTGTACTCTCTGTTCATACAGCTTTGACTTCGCCCACGATTTCAATCCCTCTACAAAGCAGAAGACCTTGTCTTTCTCTGACATGTCTCGGATGTCCAACATTAATCCAGAAAACTGTTTGACATACTCTCGGATCGTTCCTGTGTGTTTCAACTCGCGTAACTTACGACGCGCCAAAATCTCAACATTCTCTGGGAAGAACTGCGAACGTAACTCTTGTTTCAGCCTTTCCCACGTGTCAATGACACATCGACCTTCTTGAGCGTCCCTATAGCGGGACCTCCACCACAACTTGGCGTCATCTGCCAGGTGCATAGTCGCCAAGGTGATTTTCGACTCCTCTGTTGTCGTATTCGTGGCCCTGAAGTACTGTTCCAGATCGAAGATAAAGTTCTCCAGGGCTTTGGCGTCTCGAACCCCACAGAAGGGTTTCGGCTCGGGGACTTTTACTTTGTTTAATTGGACCGCACCCCCTGTCGGGGTTTGGTTTCCCACCGCTCTCATGGTGAGGTTTAGTCTGGCGCTTAAGTCCGCCACTTCGGCTCTGACGACGTCGAGGGCGGCTTTCACATCTTCAGACAGTTCTGTGACCATCTGAACTATTGCTTTCTGGGAGCTGTCTAGACCATCGACACGCTCCTCCATTTGGGCAGCAGAGCCCGTCGAGCTGTCCCCACGCTCGAAGTTATTAGGTTTCGCAGCTCTGTTCTCGAGGTTTTCAACCCTCATAATCAATTCTTGGATGGGCATTCCATCCACGCGGCCAGCTACCGCATCGATCTTATCTGTCCTCGTCGCAATCTCTTCAAGACGAGATTCTAGGAAGCGAACCGAATCAGGGACTTCCCTCAGGTAGAGCATCTGCTCTTCGATCTCTACCAATCGTTCCACTTGGGTCTTGCCCAACTGTTTTACTGCCGACATGACTTCGGACTTCTATCTCAGGAGCCAACTGGGCTCTGATACCAACTGTCACAGTCGCGGTCTTTAGGGTCTCGTAAAGCGACTGTGCGGCACTTACTTTCGCTCACAAGTAGGTCAGCCAACTTGAAAACGGATCGCCGGTGGCACAACGGGCGAATATCGCAACCTCTACCCCCGTTCTTGGAAAACGGTTTTAGAAAACGGGGTTAGAGAAAAGGTTTTGGAAAACGTTTGAAGACATTTTGAAAGAGTATTTGTTGCACAGACTATCAAGTAAGCAAAGGCACAACAACAGCTTGATAGCATACAACTCTCGGGTAGGAAGGTTTGACAACTAGTCGTACCCCCCTATAGTATATTATTAAGCATTTTAGCCTTGGCAGGCTTACACATGAAAATCACGAGGAGTCATACACTTGAGAAATACAAAGGAAAGTAAACAAGCGATACAAAGGAAATACAAATAATGAAAGCATGAGGGGAAAGGGTTGACATGGGCATGCGGCCATGGGCAACACGCCTTGGACAAGCATGACCGTGACACAGGGCAACCCCAAATTCTGAAATGACGTAAACTAGCTTTACGCCCTTTCCAGAGCTCAAATGGTGTTTCAGAAACACTCTTTGAGGGAACTACATTCAAAATATAAACTGCAGTCTCTACTGCATAACCCCAAAAAGAATTAGGCAACTGAGCATAGCTCATCATAGATCGAACCATGTCTAACAAGGTTCTGTTTCTCCTTTCAGATACACCATTCTGCTGAGGTGTACCTGGTGCTGAGAGTTGGGACGTGATTCCATGTTCTATCAAATAGTTTTGGAATTCTAAGTCCAAATACTCTCCACCTCGATCAGATCGAAGCGTTTTAATGGTCTTACCTAATGAGTTCTCAACTTCAGCCTTATACTCCTTGAACTTTTCAAGGGCTTCAGACTTATGACTCATTAGGTATAAATAACCATACCTTGAATAATCATCTATGAAAGAGATGAAATATTCATACCCTCCTCGAGCCTTAACATTCATTGGACCACAGAGATCCGTATGTACGAGCTCTAAGGGCTCCTTGGCACGATAACCTTTTCCAGTAAAAGGTCGTTTGGTCATCTTACCTTCGAGACAAGACTCACACGGAGGTAAAGTACCATCTTCTAACTGGCTTAGAAGTCCGTTCTTAACCAATCTCCCAATCCTATTGAGATTTATGTGACCAAGTCTCAAGTGCCAAAGATAGGTACTTTGAGAAACCTTTTGCCTTTTAGGTTGAGTCTCAGCTGTTTTAAACATCTCATTGTTCAAAATAGCCCTAGACTCTATTGGTCTTATAACATATAAATTGTTCTCCAAGTTTGCAGAACAGATATCAGCACCCCTTTTAGTAATGAGAGCTTCATTTACAGAAAAGGACACTGAATATCCTTGTTCAAGCAAACAAGATACAGAAATCAAATTTCTTTTTATTTTAGGAACTATATATACATTATCTAATAACATATAACGTTCCCTGGAGAAGAACATTTTAATGTCTCCCACTGCTTTAGCTGAAATGAACTCCCCAGTACCAACTCTGAGAGTCATTTCCCCAGCATCTAATTGTTGCCAGGAGCTCATTCCCTCAAAAGAAGAGCATACGTGATGAGTGGCACCTGAATCAAGGATCCAGGCTGTATCATCATTTTCCACTATACACGTTTCAATGACCAATAAATCACATTTATTTTCATTGAGTTTTGCTAAGCAGTCTATGTCATATTCATCATAAACAATTTCAGATGAATTAGACATGTGGGTCTGAGGACAGTCCTCAGTTAAGACCAAATCCACGCAATTAGTGTTTGAGTGCATTTCCTTAGTTGTATTAGCGATACCAGTTTTATTACACACGGCGTAATTAGAGGCATACAAAGAACGATTCATGCTGAAACAAACAAATTAATTAAATTAGTGATGTTGCATTAACCCATTACACAAAATAATATTATTATTATTTTAATCCAATCAATTTAGCAAAAGTAATGATCGACCCATAGAATAAACATTCATTTTGCAACGATACTTCAAAGGTTTAGAGCAACAGCTACCGTAGGGCAGTCGGCTACTCCTCCCCTGAATTTGAGACAATCTCAGCCAATCCCTATTACCAGAATAACTCATATTCCAATAGTTCTTAGCTACCGTTTTTTTTTTCGGTCAGGAAATTATTAACACCTTAACAATTCCCCGTAAGTGTAACCCTCCATTTTCAGATTTCAGAGGTCGGTCCCAACAATGCTACCGTAGGGAAAGTCAAAGTTGGAAATGAACCTAAGAAACCCTATCCATTTCTGGAGTTTGCGTTGTTCCAACTCCCATGATCAAGCCCTCCGTAGGGTGATCGCTCCCAGGGCGACTCGCAGGCAGATCATGGGGATCTCACGGTGCAACCTAATGGAAGAGACCGTAGGATACGTTGACACGTGTCCTGCTCCCACTTACTATAAAATACTCCCTCATTCACCTTGATATTGATCCATGCAAACACCATCCGTAGGGGGTCACTCCCAGGGTGACTCGAGGCCAAGCATGGACCTCACGTTGTGAACTCTTGAGGACATGAGAGCAAAACATTGATTTATGAAAATCTTGTTTTGATATATTTCCTCCCACTAAGTATTTTTATAATTAAAGGGTCTATTACTTAGGTAAATTCCGGCTAAGTGAATCTATCTAAGTCTATGCCTGTATATAACTCTTATATAAAGGTCTTTACACTAATGTCTAGGTGAATTAAACAATTTTAATTACCTAGTGACATTGCATGCTAACATTAAACTATGATTAATTCAACTCAGGTTCCGGGTCAGTTCCCAGGTAGGAGGTGTTCCGTAAACCGTCAACTTAAGTACCCCAGCCTAGACAGAACCTCGCCGGGAGAGTTCCCTTATAATCATAGTAATGCTATTCCTACTTAGTAAATTAAAACTATTTTAATCCTAAGTAAGAATATAATTCTAATCCTATTAGAATTAAAATGAGCTTAGGTCTAATTAATTTTAAACATTTTAAAATTAATTCAATTTTAACCTAAGGTCCTATGTTTGCATGCAATTCTTTGTTATAGGTTGACGGTTTCTAATCAATTTTATAACTATTATAAAATTTTAATAATTAGCCCTATAACATGCTACTATGGTGTTTCTTAATAACAATCTAATTCAAATTATTAAACACCATAACGCTCATGACGCCGATAATATAACAATTATATTAATCTAAGGTGGTGTCATGCTTCATGCAATTTCAATTTCATTTAATTAATATCGATTATATTAATAAAACATTCCCGAAATTAAATTACATGATTGTCGACATTAATATAATATAACTCTTATATTACTCTAATTAATGTCATGCTCAATGCTTTTCCAATTTCATATACTTAATATAACATTTATACTAAATTACTCATGAAATTGCAATCATACATATTTATCATACATTATAACACTTATAATTATAAAATATGCATGATTCATGCTTAACCTATGGTGGGATACAGCTAAATGACATTCATAAAGCGATAAATAGCTGAATAAACCGGTATATTGGCCCCTAGGATAATTAAAATAAAAGAAAATTACAATAATTTCAATTTAATTATCCATCTTGAGTCTTGAACCGCTCCAGAACTAGCTTGAACCGCTTCAAACTGGACCCAAATTACTCGAACCGAACCAAATTAAATCGAACCAGACCAAACCAGCTCAATTCGGACCGAACAGCAACGAACCGGACCGAACAGAGACGAACCGGACCGCCCAAGAATAAACCGCACGCAAAAAACATTAAACTGACCATGCTGGAACTCGAACCCATGACTCCTCACGAGTTACCCACGCGCGCATGCCAACTCCACCAGCACCAACGTTCGAGACTTGGACTACGCAAAAAAATATGTATTTCTTTGCAACTGCTTCATGCCGCACGAGAAAAAAAAAATTAACCGCCCACAATCCGAATCGAACTCACGACCTGACAGTTGCCATGCGCCTCTGCACCAACCGCTCCAGCCACCCACGTTCGATCTTCAACGGACGCAAAAAATAATTATTTCGTAACCGTTTTTTTTTTTTTCGAATTTTCTGGGCAGTTTCTGGGCAGATCCTTCTCTGTTCTTCGTTCCAGCAACGAAAAAACACAAAAAACATCCCGATCCGAGCACCAATTCAACGATTGAATCCTAATTTATTGACACGGACTTACATGACTCTATTTACAACAATTTGCCCCAAAAACATGGGCCCTTACATGATCAAATCAAGAAGAATTTGTAAATCTAAGGCCAAATACCTAAACAGTTTATCAGCAAAATTCTCATTCAAAATGCAGAATTAAATCCCACCAACAGCCACAACGCAAATTCTAAAACCAAAATTAAAATCACAACTTGGCTCTGATACCATTTGAAGGAATTGAATCCTCTAGCGGAAGCGGTTTTCACCGTTTGTGATTTAATTTATGGAATTGAAGAACACAGCACAATGCTCCAATGTATGTGATTCTTCCTCCCAACGAACACTACCACGTCGGATCACCCACTATGACTCTTGGAATTCGAGATTGGCTTGTGGGAACCAATTTTTGGTCTTGGATGGGAATTTTACAGCAAGGAAGTGCTGGAATTTTTGAGAGAATTTTTGAGAGTTCTCTTCTCTGTTTTTCGTGAAAATGAGAGAGTGTCCTTCTGTTGGGGAAACTTCCTCCCAACTTTACGATAAGTGGGGAGGGAGTTAATCCCTACTTGATCTCTACCGTTGATCATAATCAACGCGATCCAGGCCGTCTATTAATTAAATAATAATTATCATTTAATTAATTAAATAATTATAATTAATTTAATTAAATCAATATTAATTAAACCAATTATAACCTAAGGTATTTAATTCAATTTTAATCATATTCAATTGAATTAAATTGGCCATTCAATTAATCTCATCAATTGAATCCACATTAATTAAATATCAAATATTTAATTAATTTTATAATTGAATCACATTCAATTTTATCTCTCATTTAACCTATAGTTTTAATGTGCATCAAAATGTACATTAATATAAACTATAGTATTAATTTGATTAAATCACATTTAACCAAATTAAATTAATTAATTCCCCAATTAATTAATTCATGAATTAATCAAATATCACATATTTAATTAAATTCATTATTCTCTCAATAATTAATTTCAAATCATATCCAAAATTAATTATAAAGTTTAATTCTTTAATTAAACTTTATACTATAATGCATCTCCATACATTAATTCCCTTTAATATCAAGACTAAATCATCTCAGAACCCGTTATGAGCTAGCAGGTGGACCTAATGGACCTACAGATCAAAAGCTCCAACGATACGAGATTGATCAGCTAAACTCATTAACCGAGTCAATCAACATTCGTTAACCGTGGGTCACTCCACTAAAGACCCACAGCTGCACTCTTCTCACTGTAGAATATTTCTGTGTCCACGGATATTGACCAATAGCAGTAAGTCAATCCTTCACGTGTGTTCGTAACACCAGCTGGGTCAAATTACCGTTTTACCCCTGGGTTACCTCTGGATCCTTAAGTACCACTGATCCCTCTAATGAACAACCTGTTTAGGGTCCAACCACTAAACAGAAATTCCTCTCGGGCCAAGAGAGGACAGCGCGCTTTTGTTCAAGCCCCGGAATCAGCCCTTAAGGGAACACACATCTACTTGCCCCAATAGGGGAAGGAGTGAATTCCATCTTGTACTGTTATGTTCCCAGCTCCCATTCGGTCTTGCCCCTGAAATGGTAGGAATATTGAGTCGGCGAGCAGACCACTCTCACCCATACAAATCTAAGGACAATCCCTCCTGAAAAGGAGTTCATAACAGACTCAGGATTGAGATTGAGTTACCTAGGTCATCCTATTGAAATAGAAACCTAGACTAGTTAACGGCGTTACATCTAGTGGTTACTATTTCGTGGTCCGGTCTTATGCAAACTCATTGCATAGGATACCCCCACCCGCATGTCTCCTACATGGATGCTTTGGATCATTGCATCTGTATCGGATACAAGGTGGGCCGTATCACATAGTGTCACCAGGATAAGGTACCCAGTCTTATCCCTATACTATAGACCATTTAGGTTGTTACTTGGACACTGATCCCCGTATGTCCCTACATACTAGTCCAAGTTTCATTTAAACAACCTTGGATCTTAGTTTATTGGATTTAGGGTTTATTAATGCAAACTTGATGTATTCAATAACCAAATTACTGAATCACTCAAATAACGACTTATTGAGATCGATTAATTTGTTTCATTTACTATCTACGAGTTTTAGGGCATAAAACCCAACAGCATGGTCATCGGCGGCGATAGGCTTGTAGAGGCAGCGGGCCGCCAGCAGCGTCGACAGCGACGACGGCGATGGTGGTGGGTCATCGGCAATGACAGCGGTAGGGAAGGGAGGGGGAAAGGAGGGAGAAAGAAAAGGAAAGAAAGAAAGGGAGGATGGAGAAGCCGCCGCCGTCGCCGCCGTGTCTATCGCCGGCAAGGGAGGTGGAAAGGAGAGAGAAAGAAAGGGAAAGGGGAAGAAAGGAGGTTCGGGAAGAAGGGGTGGGTGGGGGAGATAGAAAGAGTATTTTTTTTTTAAAAAAAAACTTATTGTTATTTTTATTTTAATATATTAATATATTACTATTTTAATTAAAAATTAATATTTTAATAATTTTAAAATATGCCATGTCAGCACCGTTACTGCCACGTCATCACCGTTAAAAAAATTAACGGTCCAGGGACTCAATAGAAGCATTTTTTAAACAGTGGGGACTTGATTGTTCAATTTTCAAACCTAGGGACCTATTGGAAACGACCCTGAAACATGAGGGACCAAAAAGGTATTTTACCCTATGATATATCAGTCAAATGATATTTCTAATATGAATTATATTTCAACAGTATATCAGCACTTCATATTCAATATAAAAAATATACTTAAAATAAAGTATATCACTAATAATTAAAAATATATATCAATGACTTTAAAAAAAAAATAATAACAAATCTATCATTGATGTATTTAATCACTCATAATCAGATATATCAATGTTATTAATTATTTGAGTCTCCTCAAAAAAAATATATTATTTGAGTAATATAACAAATGAGGTATATCAATGGTATATTGATGTTCATAACAAGTATATAAAACAGACATTTTATGTTATAAAAAACAAATATTTCATTTAAACTATGTAAATAACACAACACAAATCAATAAAGAGAAAATGAAACATAACAAATATAAGTAAAGAAAAGTAACATATCAAGTATATTAACATTCATAATATATCAGGTATATCATTCTTATATTAAAGGTTACGTTTATCAAATCAAGTATATATTAGGTATATCATTGTATTCATTCGAGTATATCAAATTTGGTATATCAATTAAATGATATATTTTATATTTCGTATATTAATAAATATAAAGTATATCAGATATACTACTAATATACCTGTTGATATACCAACAAGGGTAAACCTAGAATAATAAAAAAAGCGAAAATTAGATTTTAAAATTTTTGCTATATTTGCAAATCTCAAAAAGCATAGGTAAATTTGCAAATGTCCTAATATTTTTTTGTTACCCATTGCAATTTCCCTTTTTTTCTAGGGGCGATTTGTTTTTTTTTTTCTTTTTTTTTTTAATCTAGTCAAAATATTCGGATACCTAGAATATAGGGTCCGTTCGATAACATTCTCGTTTTTCGTTTCTCATTTCTTTGTTTTTGTTTCCTATTTCTTATTTCTTATTTTATAACTATTTATGTTTCTTGTTTCTCTACATAAAGAAACAGATACATAAAGAAACAAAAACAACATACATTAAAATAAATATAAAACTATTATATAGAGTTGATAGTTTTTATTCAGCCCCAACACAAAATAAAAATAATAATAATAAATTTTGTCCAAATGTTCAAATTTGATTTGTAATATTATTTATCTTTAACGATATTCGCTTACATGAGTTAATTCAACACTAATTTGTTATTTACAAACTTTGTAAATCTTCAACTATCATTAATTTATTGCACAACATGCTATCAATATATATATTTTTTTATGTTTGTGGTAGTGAGACATTTACTTAAGGTTAGACAATTGAGCTTATATATCCACATTTCTTGAATTAATAATAAATTTTATTTTTATTCTTTTCCTTAATGTTGATGTTGGTGGTCTCTTCTCCCCCCAGGTGTGCGTAAAACTCTCGCACCACTGGGATTGTTGCATTCTTCTGCTGGGCACAAAACTTCTCCCATTTGTACTTGTCGATGATTTATGTGATGAATGAGGGAAGTGGCCTAGCTTTTGTGGAGAATCCCTTCTCGCACAACACTGCACGACCCTTGAGGGCTGTTGTATGAGCCCTAACATCTATAGGGGATGCGGGCACCTTGGCTGCCTTCCCCTTGCTTTTCTTCTTTTCTTGAGAGAAAGGGCTAGGTTCGGCTTATTGTCGAACCTTCCTCTCTGGTTGTTGCCTCCTTGCAGATCTTGAGGCTTGTGCAGGAGTTTCCCATTGCACCTTGATTTCTGGAGACGAGGGAGTCTGAATAGGTACCTCAGGCTCATGCTCATCTTCTCTCATCTCTCCTTCGAACAGGTCCTCGACGTTTCTTCTACTGACTGACCCACAGAGGGTCTGCCACCATCAGTTGCTACTGAGGATGCGGCTGCTTCCTCAAGCGCCATTTTATTTTGTTTGGCTGCGTCCGCAACCTTTTCTTCTTGGCTGGTGGGTCTCCATAAGATCATGACCCACCCTTCATTTGGGTTGGTTGCTTTGGCAACCATTTCTTTTTCTTCGCCCTCCTAGCCATTGTTTTCATCTTCTTGGGTTGTTGTTGTAGCCTGTTGTTCTTGTTGGCCCTGGAGGCCAATTTCTTCTTCTTCTTCTTCCAATTCCCTTGATGTGGGAATTGATTGTTCAGCTTTTGCGGCCGCAAGTCTGGCCACCAATTTAACTTTGGGAGGCAATCTCCCTGCCTTTCTATCTTCTTCTTCTTCTTTCAACCCTTCGGCCACCATTTTTCTAGCATAATACTCGTTTGAAATCTGCTTGGCCTCAGCAATTGCTGCCCTTACTAGGTGTTGCCATGGTGTCAGCGGGGCTACTTCTTGCTGGATTTTTCGTTGGTCGGGCTCCTGTGGTTGAGAGGTTCTTTCATCCGCTACCGTTTGATGTGGATTTTTCCTACCGCAAGCGCATGGGTCAAGTTTTAATATAGTGAATTTCATATTAAACGAGTGTCGTCCTCTGGATTGGGTTTCTAACCAAATTAATTACCTCGAATAATCTTGTCCAATTTTATTTAGAGGCCTAAACTTAGTGATAAAGAAAGATCAAAACTCAAAAGCTAAAAAGGATGGAATTCAAATGGAGAAAACTCTTAAGGAATTGATTTCACCTATTGGTGTTATGAATTAATTACATGGATGTATGAACATGCAACGACTCATAAATCTAGGATTATCTATTCTCATATTTATCTCTCCCGAACATAAATGATTCTCATACATATGATCAACCCGATATTCCTATCTAGATTCATTCACATGCATGGTTTAAATTTAATCCTATTAACCACTTCTACAATTATCCTAAATCTCCCGATCTTAGGATTATTCTAGTTATGCAATTTATTATCTTAGAGTAAATCCCCTCTCCCGAGCAAGAATTTGAGAAATCATCATTTAACTCATGACCAGTGAATTAAAAGCATTAAAATCAAAAATTGCATAAATGAGTTCAAAGCAATAAAACATCCATGAATAAATTCAACAACGCCCAAAGGGCTACATCAATCCCTAAGAAACACGTCTAGCTACTCATAATTTGCGTTACAATATAAGCTAGATATGAAAAAACCATAAAACAACTAAAGTAAGGGAAGAAAAGAGATAAAACATGTCACTTTAATGTTTGATATGGTTTCTCAATGCGCTTACTTTTAGTTCAGCATGTCTCTTTAATGCTTAAATCTTTTCATGAGTTGATTTGCATGCGCTCAATATTTTTTTAATGTGTTAAATTTTTGGGTTTTTCCTGCTGCAATAGTGCTATCGTATCAAATTGTTATTGCTCTGTCTTGCCTGCATTTCCCCTGCGTTGCTTTACATAAGCCTATGATGATAATATGCGCTAGGATTGACAACCAATTTCTCTTTGCTTAAGTTATTCATTGCGTTAGCTATTGATAAATGTCATTTTCTCCTTATTTAGATTTGTCTCAGAGTATCTTATGCTGCATTACTTCCTCTCTACTAACCAATGCGCCAAACCTGCTTATGTAATGTGACTAACGCATTCTTAGAAACTCTTCCCCTACCGCATAGTGCAAAACAAGTTTGGGGGTCCAATGAGGACATTGTCCATTTTAAGTTTGGGGGGTGCATAGCGCATGTTTCTGTATTCCATAGTTGTTCAGCAAGGAAAGTACTTAAAAAAAAAAGCTCCACTTTCTTGAAGGCGTTAGTAACCAGGGGCATTCATGACACCCATTATTTGTCTTTGCATGAAAGCGCTGAAAGGAAATGAGCATGCCTCGGCAACCTGAAAGATGAGGCGCTTGTAGTTGAATGCTTTCATCACCAATGTTGGCAAGCCAGAACGAAGGTGCTACATCTAAAAGGATTCTCATATGAAAAGAAAAAAAAAGAAAAAAATTGCTGGCAACGTGAGCGCTATGGGTAAACATTCTTGTAAAGCGTTAGTACATCCAAGTTTTGATTTAGAAGTAAGCTAGTAACGAGGAAGAAGTGTAGGAAGGAGAAATGAGAGAAATCCATTTAAGTGAGAAAAAAGCATTTTGAGGTAGTAAAAGCAAAGTGACCTTAGGTTTAGAAAGTTGGATGTTGGTATTTCGCGCTGCTGAGGTAAATTTTTCTAGAGTGCGCTAAGGAATTGTAGTGAGGCATGAGGCATTGTAGCTTTCTGAGAAACAAAAAGTGTTGTTGCAGTATTGCTAGAGGACAAGCAATAGTTTAAGTTTGGGGGTTTGATAACTTGAAAATATCAAGTTATTAGGTGCCTAATTTAAGCTTATTGTGAGCCTCAAGAGAGTAAAAAGACCCAATTTTAACTAATTTATATGCTAAATGAAGTAATATTGATTTATTTGTATTAATGTGCTCATATTGATTATTATCTTTGAAATTCATACAAAACTCACTAATTCTAATGTATTGATGCATCAAGAAAAATTGATTTTCATGTTGTAGAAGCCTTATGAGCTAGAGCCTTATGAGCTAGAAGCTTGGAGCATGACGAGCTAGAGCCTGGCGCATAGAGCATGATGAGCTAGAGCATTGATATTGAGTGGGTGTGTTGAGTAGGGAGCAAGTTTCCATCCATATGATGATCCTTTGGCTTCAAGTATTCCCCTTTGGCTCCAAGTAAGAGGAAATTTGTTTTATTGTTGGTTAAATTCAAAATAACTTAAGCATTTTCCTAGACAGAGTTTACTTTTGCCTATATATTTTGTTTTATTGTTTTTTCCTCTTTTTTTTTTTTTTCAAATCATATTAATCCACATAGTATACAAAAAGTTCATAGAAATAGAGATCATACCAGATTTATCATTGACGCAAGGGCTTTGTTAGCCCTACTATTCTTTCCCCAATACGGTTTAATCCTTTGACCATTCACTTTAAAATGCATACATTTGTGATCCATCAACTCCACAGTTCCATAATAAAAAAAAAATCACAATTCTAAAGGGTCCTGACCATCTTGACTTCAACTTACTTGGAAACAGTTTTAGTCTTGAGTTGAAAAGTAACACTTGCTGGCCTTTGTGAAATTCTTTTGGATTTATACTCTAATCGTGCCATCTTTCGACTTTCTCCTTATATAGCTTTGCATTTTCATAAGAGAAATGACAGAGTTCTTCCAACTCATTCAACTGCAATTTCCTTTTAACTCCAACTTTGTCTATATTGAAGTTGAATTTTTTCAATGCCCAATATGCTTTGTATTCCAGCTCTAGAGGTAGATGACAAACTTTTCCAAATATAATCCGGTACGAAGACATTCCCAAGGGTGCCTTGTATGTTGTTCTATGCGCCCATAGTGCTTCATCAAGACGCAGCTACCAGTCCTTTTGAGAAGGATCCACTATCTTCTCCAAAATCGCCTTAATCTCTTAGTTAGAGAGCTCTGCTTGCTGACGGGATGTGCGCGAGCTGTCGAGATTCGGTGTCAAATAAATTTATAACTCCGGCTCTATGCTACTTTGTAGTAGGTAGTGGTCGAGTCGTCCACAGGAAAAGGGAGATCTTTATTAACTTTTAGGATTTCGCTAAACAGGGGGATTTTTGGTCTGTCACTAACCGAAATAATTTAAAATACAAGACAAGAAGGTAAAATTGCCGGAATGAATTAAATAACATGCAAGTAATAAAAACGAAACAAAAATTGACAGAAATCAGATAAAAGACGGGACTGTCGGATTGGTTACTCTATAGATAACTTTGATCAATTTAGTTTCATAGTTTGCTTTGAAAATAATTTATGGATTGAATTAAATTGCCCGGAGTGCTTCTTGACTTTTCGGATAAATCACACCTACTCAGTCTGTGTTTAATTAATTAAATTACATGATAACCCCACAAAATAACTTAATTAATTAATTATTGTAAATTTCGCCCATCGCCTCTCATACTTAGATCGATAAATTCTCAGCCTAAATCTAATTAACCAAATTAACAACTCGATAAATCCTCTAAATTGCTAACCGATTAATTGCATGATCGTACAAGGCCCGAAATGAGTTAAGTAAATTAGGATTTAGATTTCTCTAGTCAAATTAACCTTAACTTCTCTTAGAATCTTAGGCCTACCA
This sequence comes from Luffa aegyptiaca, assembly GCA_017139565.1. Taxonomy (NCBI): domain Eukaryota; kingdom Viridiplantae; phylum Streptophyta; class Magnoliopsida; order Cucurbitales; family Cucurbitaceae; genus Luffa; species Luffa aegyptiaca. Next base: position 19,042,011 of record CM029402.1, read on the forward strand.
GAAGTTTACTCTAGGCTACCGTCAAACTAGCAATGGATCCGCGTCAACCTAATGGCTATCTAAAAATAACTGATATGACCATGCTCATATTCGACTTAAGGAACGTCAAGACTCAAATCGATTATACAAATGTGATGGTTTAAACGAGAAACTAAGATGCAAATCATTCAAAACCATAAAACAGAAAGCAAGATTCAACAAACTCAACTAAGTAAATCAAATCATCTATAGATTAAACCAGTCCAACAATCCTAAAGGGTTTAGCCCCACATGCTACAAGCAAATCCAATAACGAAACAACAAAACATAGCAAAATAATAAAAACCTGGATAGAAATAGAAGTCTGAACTCAAAAGAACGAAAAAAATACAGAGAACAATTGTCCAAAACGACTGAAAATATGACCTAGCGGCTGAAAAAGACGAAGAGATCGTATTTATAATTATGGCTGGCGTCGAGACGCTGACCCTTCCATCAGTGGGTTGAGACTCATGTCATCAAGGCGCCTGCTCTCGGGTTGCTCCAAAAATTGCAATTTCTTGCTTGATCCTTTTGTCTCTGAAAATGATGTCCAAGCGTCCCGGCTGATGCCTTTAGCCTCACATCATCTCGGAGACTCCAGAATAGCTCGAAAACATCGTAAAAACTCCGAGTTGGCGCCAAAACGAAATATAGGCCTATTTGCCCTATTGTGCTCGAATCCCTGTAAAATAGACATTTAAACCATCAAATGCACACCAACAAGATCAAATTAGAAGTGATAAGGTAGCATGTTGAAGGTGTTCATATAACACATGCGGAAGCAATTTTAGGATCGGAGGCACTTAACTACATCAATTTTAGAAAATGAAAACATGCTGTCCAAATACCGTAAGGAGAGAGCAGAATTTTTACCAACCTTTTGGAGACCGATTCAACAACTCCCTTTGATTCCTTTGATCACGAACGGTGTGTGGACCACCTCTAGTGTCTTCCCTACTATTCTCCGGGCCAAGAACGACTTGTGGGAGTCTATAGAGATAGGGAATGGGAAGGGAATGCTTGAAGGTTCAAGCACTAGAGAGATATATGGAGATTAGTGAGTTTGAGACCAAAATCCAACAGCATAACAATATGGAAAATGGCTCTCCTTCATTTGAATCTGATTCATACTCCTTATATAGACATCTTCCATGCAAAGAGAAGCCTCATGACACTAGACACATGGTGAAATTGCAACTCAAAGTGGATTCTAGGTGTTTAATTCACAACACATGCAACTAGTGCATGATTGTGTTGTTTTCCACTATGCATCAACATGCAAGAGTGGGAATGCCACTAAATCCACTTAAAATTGAATCTAAATTCTCAATTTTCAGCTTGCAATTCATTCCTATTTCAATTCAAAATTGAAATTGATTTCTAGGCAATTAATTTGTACAATTCCAAGTAATTTTTACATGATTAATCCAATTAATCTTTATCACTTAGTGCCATGAATTATATATGATTCCTAATACATATATATGGTATTCAAAACACTTTTAAATACTCCATCTCTCATTTTCTAATTTAATTCATAATTAAATTATTGTGTCAAACACAATTTACGATAATACCCGTTTTCCCGATTTTGAACGATTCAAAGCTTCCTATCTTTTTGTTCTAGGCTTTGTTCCGATATGAGCTAGTAGGGGGACCTAATGGACCTATAGATCATGGGCTCCAACGATTCGAGGCTAACCGACTAATCTCATTATCCAAGCTAGCCAACATTCATTAACTACCGGGACACTCCACTATAGCCCGATAGTTGCACTCCCCTCATTATAGATATATTTCCGTCCACTTGATTTAACCATGATTAGTAAGTCGATCCTTCACAGGTTGTTCGTATCTATAGCTAGGTCAAAAAGCCGTTTCACCCCTATAGTACTTCTAGTTCCTCAAGTCCCACTGATCCTCTAATGAACAATTGGTTTATGGTCCAACCAATAAACCGAGTCCCTCTCGGGCCAATGAGAGGGTGGGATCCCTTTGTTCAAGCCCCGAAGTCAGCACTTAAGGGAACAACCTCTCTACTATCCCTAATTCGAGTAGGAGTGAATTCCTTCTTGCACGACTATGTCCCCAGCTATCTACCCGTTCCTATCCCTGAAATGGGAGGCTTATTGAGTCGGCGATACTGAGCCACTCTCACCTATGCAGATCTAAGGATAAGCCCGAATAAACAGGAGTTCATAGATAGCTCAGGATTAAGATCGAGTTACCTAGGTCATCATATGAAATAGTCAGTCTCATCAGTAAACGGTGTTATAAAGCGAGAGCTACTTATTTCTCGGTCCTGGTCTTATGCAAACTCATTGCATAGGACGCCCCCACTCGCATGTCTCTACATGGACGATTTAGGATCACATCGTCTATACCATCTATAAAGCAGGCCGCGTCTCATAGTGTCCCCAGAATAAGGTATCCAGCCCTATCCCTATACTATAGACTGTTTTGGCTATTACTCGAGCTTGATCCACTTTTATGTCTCTACATAAAGCTCAAGTGTTCATCCTATAGCCATGGATCTTAGTTTATTGGATTTGGGTAATTATATGTGCAATTTACTTTATTCAGTAATAACTTTACTGAATTAGTCTCGATAACGCCTTTATCGAATAAGTATATAATTCTTTTAACATTCACTATCTACGAGTTTTAGGACACCAATCCCAACACATGTTTTGGGCGCTATAACTTGCCCATTCGTTTGAGGATGGTAAGCCGTTGCAACTCTACGCCTGATGTTATATTTGGAAAACAGATTCACTATCATCTTGTTTAAGAAATGCGTACCTTCATCAGTTATGATAAATCGCGGAGTCCCAAATCTTGTAAAAATATTCTTCATAAAGAATTTATTCACTACTTTCGCGTCATTGGATGATGTAGCTGAAGATTCATTCACAAAGGCTCTCTCGGCTAAAGTGTATGAGGGTCATCTAGAAGGTCTAGGTCTACAAGTTATGTACAAAGATGAAATCTAGGGCAAGTGGGAGAAATGTAATGGGTATAGTGATATTAATATGAATTTGCTTCATATTAAATTTATAGGATATAAGAGAATTTGAAGGAGTTCAAATTTTAATATGAATTTGATTCATATTATAGAATTAATTAATTGAAGGTCTGAAATTAAATATATGATATTTAATTGGGTAATTAATTAATTAACTAATAAAAGGTCTGAAATTAAATATATGATATTTAATTGGTGATTAATTAATTAAAGAATTAATTAATTGGAAATTAATCAATTATGGAAATGATTAATCACTTATGGAAGTAATTAATCATTTATGGAAATAATTTAATCACTTATGGAAGTGATCAATCATTTATGGAAATGATTTAATCACTTGTGGCAGTGATCAATCATTTATGGAAAAGATTAATCAATTATGGAATAGATTAATTATGGAAAAAATTAAATCAGTTATGAAAATAATTGATTTTAAATGAATATTTTATTCATGGTCTTTCTCCTATAAATAGAACACTAAACATAGGGTTTAGGTACTACAACATAAGGCCACAAGAATGCATTCTTGCATTCTCTCTAACCTCCCTCTCATATTCTCTCAACCCAAGAACTCTAGGGAGAATTTTCTCTTTAGAGTTTTTCCCATTCAAGATTAGGTAGTCCTACAACTATGTTCCTAATCTCAGAGTCATAGCCGGGAAGATCAATTGGTGGTGTCCCAATTGTTGACATTTGGTCCCTATGACAGTATGTTTGCTTCTCCCCTTTAGAATTAGTTCTAAGGTTGTATGCTTCGCCTTAATAATTGATTTAGAATAGTTTTCTAAATTTTGTCAATGTATTGGTATTTTGGTGGAAACAAAATTAACTACGAACGGTCCCAATTATTCTTCCGCTTTCACGAAATCAGGGAATTCCAAATCCTTCAATTGGTATCAGAGTCGATCGTAGATCTAATTCTGTTTCTCTAAAATTTGCATTGGTTTTTGGTGGGATTAATTCTGCATTTTGAATGGGAATTTGCTGATAAATTGTTTAGGTATTTGACCTTAAATTTATTGCATTTGATTCGATCAATTTGTAAAGGCCCCTGCGTTTTTGGGCATTTATTTCGATAAATCGAATCTTTGTAAGTCTGTGTCTTAGATTAGGCTTCAATTAGATCGAAATTCGATGAAGATCGGGACCTAATTTGGCCAAAATTGACAAAAATTCGAAGAAAATCGAAGAAATTGAAGGCTGGAATGTTCCTGTTCGTCGCTGCCCAAAAATTTCAAAAAAAAAATTTCACGCAAAACGAAATTGGAAAATGGAAGGTGACACACGACTGACGTCAGCCCTACGCGCGGTCGGCTCCGGTCCAGCTCGTTAGGCGCGCGATTCAGCGGTCCAGCTACAGTATAGTGGATAGGCGCGGTTCGGCTCCGGTTTCCATTGGTTCGTTCGCGGTTCAGCCTTGGTTCGTCCGGTTCGTTGACTAGTTCATGGTTTCTGACCGGTTCGTTGATTTTTCCAGCAGTTTTGACCCGGTTCGAGCGGTTTTTTCCCGATTCAGCAGAAATTCAAGACTCTTTTAGGATAATTTTGGTAAAATTATTGTAACTTTATTATTTTTAATTATCCTAGGGGCCAATATACAGGTTTATTCAGCTATTTATCGCTTTATGAATGTCATTTAGCTAAATCCCACCATAGGTTAAGCATGAATCATGCATAATAATATATTATAAGAGTTATAATGTATGGTATTTGTGTATGATTATTAATTTCATGAGTTATTTAATGTAATTATTATATTAAATATATGAAATTGAAGAAGCATGCAATATGACATTACTTTTGTAAATATAATCGTTATATTTAATTAATGCAACATGTATGCTTAGGATTAATATAATTAGTTATATTATGGATGAAAATAATAAAATCAATGCTTGTTTTCATGTATGGTTTTAATATAAATTGTTATATTAATTAAATGAAAATGGAAAAGCATTGAGCATGACATTAATTAGATTAATATAAGAGTGATATTAAATTAATGTCGACAATCATGTAATTTAATTTCGAGAATTTTTAATTAATATAATCGATATTAATTAAATGAAATTGAAATTGCATGAAGCATGACACCACTGTAGATTAATATAATCGTTATATTATTTTTATCGACGTCATGGGCAATATGGTGTTTAATAATAATTAGAATATGATTGTTATTTTTCCAACACCATAGAAGCATGTTATAGGGCTAATCATTGAAATTTTATAATAGTTATAAAAATGATTAGAAACCGTCAACCTATAACAAAGTGTTGCATGCAAACATAGGACCTTAGGTTAAAATGAATTAATTTTAAAATGTTTAAAATTAATTAGACCTAAGATCATATTTCTAATAGGATTAGAATTATTCTTATTTAGAATTAAAAATAGTTTTAATTGACTAAGTAGGAAAAACATTACTATGGTCATAAGGGAACTCTCTCGGTAAAAGTTCTATCTAAGGCTGAGGGTATTTAAGTTGACAGTTAACGGAACACCTCCTACCTGGGAACTGACCCGAAACCTGAGTTGAATTAACCATAATTATGTTAGCATGCAATTAATATAATCGTTATATTATTTTTACCGACGTCATGGGCAATATGGTGTTTAATAATAATTAGAATATGATTGTTATTTTTCCAACACCATAGAAGCATGTTATAGGGCTAATCATTAAAATTTTATAATAGTTATAAAAATGATTAGAAATCGTCAACCTATAACAAAGTGTTGCATGCAAACATAGGACCTTAGGTTAAAATGAATTAATTTTAAAATGTTTAAAATTAATTAGACCTAAGATCATATTTCTAATAGGATTAGAATTATTCTTACTTAGAATTAAAAATAGTTTTAATTGACTAAGTAGGAAAAACATTACTATGGTCATAAGGGAACTCTCTCGGTAAAAGTTCTATCTAAGGCTGAGGGTATTTAAGTTGACGGTAAACGGAACACCTCCTACCTGGGAACTGACCCGAAACCTGAGTTGAATTAACCATAGTTATGTTAGCATGCAATTTCACTATGTTGATTAAAAGAGTTTAATACACCTAGATCTTTAGAGTAAAGACTTTACATTACTATGGTTATAAGGGAACTCTCCCGGTGAAGTTCTGTCTAAGGTTGGAGGTACTTAAGATGACGGTTTACGGAACACCTCCTACCTGGAAACTAACCTGAACCTTGAGTTGAATTAACCATATGAAGGATTTTGAATTCCCTAATTTCGATAAAGCGGAAGCGTAATTGGGACCGATTCGTAGTTAATTTAGTTTATCCAAAAATATCATTACATTGGCAAAAATCATAGAACAAATTCTATAGAAACTTAAGGCTAAGCATACAAAATTTAGATCTAAATCTATAATAAAGAAAAAAGAAGCAAACCTCCGTTGACGTCTCTGAAAATCAAGAATGATTCTTGATTGCTCTGCAACAATGAAGAACACCACCAATTGGTTACACCGATATATCTCTGAGACTATTGGAGGCAGGAGATTGATGGGAGTCTTTTAGGAGAGATCTCTGAGAGAAGAAGAATGAATGAGATGCCTTTCACACCACCCCAGGGGTCCTATTTATAGGTAAAGGCCAAGGCTTTTTCCTAATAGGAAAAGGTCATGAATAAGATCAAATCTATTATCTTATTCATAATTTAATAAATAATTAATTAATTCTATAATTAATTAATTACCCAATTAAATATCATATATTTAATCTTAGGGATTTTATAAAATTATTTATATTAATATGAATCCAATTCATATTAATTATTTGAACTCTTTCAAATATTTTCTCTCAAGAAATAATTTTGATATTAATTCAAAAATTATATTATAAAGTTTCATAAACTTTATATTATAATGTATCAATATACATTATATGATTCCCCTACATAAATTGAACACTTTCAAATTTACAATTTATACTTAATTGTCTCAAGTCTCTTTATGAGCTACCAGTGGGACCTAATGGACCTACAGATCAGAAGCTCCAACGATACGAGACTAATTGGCTAAACTCATTAACCAAGTTAGTCAACATTTGTTAACTGTGGGTCACTCCACTAAAGACCCACAACTGCACTCTTCTCACTGCAGAATATTTCTGTGTCCACGGATATCGACCAATAATGGCAAGTTAGTCCTTCACGAGTGTTCGTAACTCCAGCTGGGTCAAATTACCTTTTTACCCCTGAGTTACCTCTACCTCCTTAAGTACCAGTGCTCCTCTAATGAACGGTTTGTGGTCCAACCATCAAACAGAAACCCCTCTAGGGCCAGTGAGAGGGTGGGGCCCTTTGTTCAAGACCCGGAGACACCACTTAAGGGAACACTCATCTACTTCCTCAAAAGTCAAGAAGGAGTGAATTCCATCTTGTGTGATTATGTTCCCAGCTCCCCACTCGGTCTTGTCCCCAAAATTGTAGGCTTATTGAGTTGGCGTACTGACCACTCTCACCCATACAAATCAAAGGACAATCCCACGTGAACAGGAGTCCATAATCCACTTAGGATTCAAACTAAGTTGCCTAGGTCATCCTAGTGAAATAGAAACCTAACTAGTTAACGGTGTTACAGCTAGCGGTTACTATTTCGCGGTTCGGTCTTATGCAAACTCATTGCATAGGATACCCCCACTCGCATGTCTACTACATGGAAGCTTTGGATCAATACGTCTGTATCAAATACAAAGCGGGCCGTATCACATAGTGTTACCAGGATAAGGTACCCAGTCTTATCCTTGTACTATAGACCTTTTAGGTTGTTACTTGAACATCGATCCCCGTATGTCCCCACATACTAGTTCAAGTTACATACAAACAACCTTGGATCTTAGTTTATTGGATTTGGGTCAAATTGTGCAATGTTCAACAATAACATTTTATTGCATAAACTCAATAACACTTTATTAAAACAAGTATACAATTTGTTTACATTCACTATCTACAAGTTTTAGGGCATAAAACCCAACACCATAGTCATGTTAACATGCCATATTGCTAGGTTTATTAAAAGAGTTTAATTCACCTAGAACGTTGCTATTAAATCCTCACCATAAATGTTATAATAGGATTAGACTTAGATAGATTGACTTAGCCGAATTTATCTAAGTCGAATAACCCTAAAATACGGTAGGACATTTCAGTGGGAGGAAAATATAAAAACAAGATTTTCATATCGAGTTTTTACTCTTACGTTCCCTTGTGTTCACACCGTGAGATTCATGCTCGGCTTCGTGTCGCCTTGGGCCCGACCTCCCTTCGGAAAGTGTTTGCATGGGTCAATAACAAGGTGAATGGGGAGAATGTCTAGTAAGTGGGAACAGGACGTGTGTCAACGTATCCTACGGTCTCCACCCTTAGGTCGCACCGTGAGATTCTTATGATCCGCCTGCGTGTCGTCCTGGAGCGACCATCCCTTCAGAGGGCCTGATCATAGGTTTCGGAACATCGTGAACTCCTGAATAGGATAGGGTCACTTAGGCTAATCACCAACAGTTGTCTTTCCCTTCGGTAGCCTGTTGGTGCGTGCCTCTGAGATCTAAAAGTGGGAGGGTTACACTTACGGGGATGAGTTAAATGTGTTAACTAATCCTTGATCGAACAACTGTTACTAAACGCTAACGAAATATGAGTTATTCTGGTGTTAGAGTTTGGTTGAGATTGTCTCAATTCAAAGGAGGAGTAGCTGACCACCCTTTGGTGGCTGTTGCTCTAAACCTTTGAAGTATCGTTGCAAAAACTAAATCAATAGTTTTATAGGGTTTCTTTGATTGCTTGTTTGTTTTTGCAGAATTTGATTGGATTAGATGTAATGGGTTAGTGCGATTAATAATACAAGTAATTTGTTACTTCAGCAATTCAAAAACAATAATTTGTACGTGCGTTGTCTGACGTTTATTAATAACGTTAATAATACAACAAGCTTAAACGACAAATTGTGGTAAATAAGTCTAGGATTAGTCTTAAATGAGGAATGTCCTCATGCCCCAAATGTCTAATTCATTAAGAATTGTTCTTGTTGAATATGACATAGGACCCTGCTTAGAAAAAGAGAACTTGTTCAAGACCGTAATTTTCATTTACTTGTCTTGAAAACGTGATTAGTGAAGAATAGCGATTCTCCCTGAATACTTGATTCAGGGGTCACAAATCACGTGTGTTCTTCTTTTAAAAGAATGAGTTCCTAGCGACAGCTTCCTGTTGATGTAATAACTCTCAAAGTTAGAACTAGAGAGGTTATTTTGACTGTAGCAATGAGGAACGTTAAGTTATTTTTTCCAGTGGGAGAAAATACATATTATTACATAATGTGTATGTATTTCCTAAGATTAACAGAAATTTGATTTCTGTATCTTATATGCTGGAACAGTGTTGCTCTATACCTTTCTCTGCTAACACAGTTCATTTCACGAAAGGGAGTTAACTTTTGTTCAGCTGACCTGAAAAATGACATAAATGTTTTAAGACTAATCAAGAGTAAAACAATCATAAACACTAAGTTGTTTGAGGCTGCTACTACTCAAAGAAATGAAAGGCAAAAGATTTCTCTTAAAGAAAAATACCTTTTCTTTGGCGCTTAAGGTTAGGCCATATTAATCTCAATATGATTGGGAGTTTGGTCTAGAGTTGGCTTCTAAACAAGTTAGAAGATGACTCTTTACTACCTCGTACGTCATGCCTTAAGGGCAATATGATTAATAGGTTCTTTTGCTTGAAAAGAACTATAGAGCCAAAGAGCCCTTGGAGCTTGTACATTTGGATCCTTGTGGTCCAATATGTTAAAGTAGTGGGAGGGCGTGAATAATTCATCTATATTATAGATAATTAATCAAGGTATGGGTATCTCAACCTAATGCAACTTAAGTCTAAAGCTCTTGAGAAATTGGTTTGAGACTAAAGTTGGAAACTTGTTAGGTGAGATGATAAAAGCACTTCGATCTGATTGAGGTGTGGAGTATGTGGGACTTGAGATTCTAAGACTATTAAGTAGAACATGAAATTACATTCCAACTCTCAACCCCTAGAACACCTTAGGAGAACGGTGTATCAGATAGGAGAAATAGAACCCTATTGGATATGGTCCGATTCATTATGAGCTATGCTCAATTGCCTGACTCGTTTTGGGGTCATGCAGTGTTGATTGCAGTGTGTATTTTGAACAATGTTCCATAAAAAATGTTTCTGAAACATCTTTTGATTTGTGGATAAGGCGTAAAAATGGTTTACGTTATTTTTGGGGACACTGTTCAAAAGTATACCTATTCGTAGGCTGCCCCATGGAAACGAGAGATGTGGATACTTCTTCAATCCACAAGAGAATAAAGAATTTGTACCGACAAATGCTACATTCTCAGAAGAAAACCACATGAGAAATAATAAGCCACAAAGTAAGTTCGTTTTAAGTAAATTAACTGATGAAGCTACAGAAATATCAACAAAAGTTGTTGATAAGTCAACAAGGGTTGTTGATGATGTTGGACCTTTAACAAGAGTTGTTGATAGGGTTAATACAACTGGTTAGTTACATCTATCTCAAGAGTTGAGAGTGTCTCGATGTAGTGGGAGGATTGTTTTACAACCTGACTGTTACATGGGCTTAACTGAAGCCCAAATCGTCATACCTGATGATGAAATTGAGGATCCATTGTCTTAACGCAAGACAATGAATGATGTTAACTAGGATTAGTGGATTAAAGCCATGCACTTAGAAATGGAATCTATGCGTTTCAATTCTATCTGGGATCTTGTTGATCAACCTTTTGGGGTAAAACCTATAGGTTGCAAATGGATCTACAAGAGGAAACGAGACAATGAAAGTGTCTACTTGTCTCAACCAGAAGGGTTCTTTTAGCGAGGTCAAGAGCAAAAGGTTTTGCATGCTTAATCGATCCATTCATGGATTGAAATAAGCATCTTGATCTTGGAATAAAAGATTTGATACTGCGATCAAATCGTTTGGCCTTTAATCGGAACATTGATGAGGCTTGTGTCTACAAGAAGATCGTCAATAGTTCAGTAGCTTACTTAGTGTTGTATATGATTGATGTCCTAGTCATTGGAAATGATGTAGGTTATCTTACTGATTAGTAAAAGGTACTAGCAGCTCATTTCCAAATGAAAATTTGGGAGAAGCTGAGTTTGTTCTTGGGACCCAAATTGTTAGGAACCGCAAGAACAAAAAGCTAGCCTTGTCTTAAGTGTCTTATATCTACAAGATGTTAGTTAGATATAAGATGCAGAATTCCAAGAAGGGTTCACTACCTTTCAGACATGGAATTCTTTTGTCTAAGAAACTATTTCTTGAGTCACCTCAAGAAGTTGAGGACATGAGACGGATGCCCTATGCAGTAGGGATTGTCAGTAAGTATCAATCTAATTCAAGATTTGATCACTGGAAAACCGTTAAGAATATCCTCAAGTATCTTAGGAGAATGATGAATTATATGCTCGTGTATAGGACTAAGGATTTGATCCTTACAGGATACACTAACATAGATTTTAAGACTGATAAGGATTTGAGGAAATCTACATCAGCGATAGAGACTGTGTGGCTTAGGAAGTTCTTCATTGATTTGGAATGTGTTCCAAATGTGAACTTGCCCACCACACTTTATAGTGATACAGTGGTGTTGTGGCAAATTCAAAAGAACCTCGCAGCCCAAGACAAGTAGACAAATTGAATTAAATGGAATATTGCTGATTCATTCACAAATGCTCTCTCGGCTAAAGTGTATGAGGGTCATCTAAAAGGTCTAGGTCTACGAGTTATGTACAAAGATGAAATCTAGGGCAAGTGGGAGAAATGTAATGAGTATAGTGATACCATTATGTAATGGGTATATTGATGCCCTAGTTTATTGTATTTGTACATTGTATATGCTTTATACATGTATTTATACACCCGCTGCTGTATAGATTATTGTACATCCCACTAAACTAGAGTTTTAGTTCAAGTGGGAGTTTGTTGGGTTTTATGCCCTAAAACTCGTAGATAGTGAATGTAAACAAATTGTATACTTGTTTCAATAAAGTGTTATTGAGTTTCTACAATAAGGTGTTATTGTTAAATATTGCACAATTTGACCCAAATCTAATAAACTAAGATCCAAGGTTGTTTGTATGTAACTTGAACTAGTATGTGGGGACATACGGGGATCGATGTTCAAGTAACAACCTAAAAGGTCTATAGTACAAGGATAAGGTTGGGTACCTTATCTTGGTAACACTATGTGATACGACCCGTTTTGTATTTGATACAGACGTATTGATCCAAAACGTCCATGTAGTAGACATGTGAGTGGGGGTATCCTATGCAATGAGTTTGCATAAGACCGGACCATGAAATGGTAAACCACTAGATATAACACCGTTAACTAGTTACGTTACTATAGGATGACCTAGGTAACTCAGTCTTAATCTTGAAGGATTGTCCTTTGATTAGCATGAGTGAGAGTGGCCAATACGCCGACTCAATATGCCTTCCTTTTTGGGGACAAGACCGAGTGGGAGGCTGGGGACATGACAACAGAAGAAGAAATTCACTCATTCCCACTTCTAAGAGAAGTAGATGAGTGTTCCCTTAAGTGGTGACTCCGGGACTTGAACAAAGGGATCCTGCCCTCTCATTGGCTCGAAAGGACTTTCTGTTTAATGGTTGGACCATAAATAGGTTGTTCATTAGAGGAGCACTGGTACTTAAGGAGACAAATGTAACACAGGGGTAAAACGATAATTTGATCCAACTGTGATTACGAGCACTCGTGAATGATTGACTTATCGGTATAGGTCTATATCCGTGGACATAGAAATGTTCTACAGTGAGAAGAGTTCAGTTGTGGGTCTTTAGTGGAATGACCCACAGTTAATGAATATTGGTTAACCAGATTAATGAGTTTAATCAGTTAACCTCATATCATTGGAGCTTCTGATCTGTAGGTCCATTAGGTCCCCCTTCTAGCTCTTAAAGAGTAATTAGGAACAACTATATCTTGAGAGAATTTGAATAGTTCAAATTCATATTGGGAATTAAGTTAATTGTATGAGATACAAATTAATATAATGTATAGTGATACATTAAAATATAAAGTCTAATTTGAAATTAAACTTTATTATTATGAGAGAAATAAATATTTGAAGAAGTTCAAATATTAATATGAATTTGATTCATATTAAATTTATAGGATATAAGAGAATTTGAAGGAGTTCAAATTTTAATATGAATTTGATTCATATTATAGAATTAATTAATTGAAGGCCTGAAATTAAATATATGATATTTAATTGGGTAATTAATTAATTAACTAATAAAAGGTCTGAAATTAAATATATGATATTTAATTGGTGATTAATTAATTAAAGAATTAATTAATTGGAAATTAATCAATTATGGAAATGATTAATCACTTATGGAAGTGATCAATCATTTATGGAAATGATTTAATCACTTATGGAAGTGATCAATCATTTATGGAAAAGATTAATCAATTATGGAATTGATTAATTCTGGAAAAGATTAAATCAATTATATAAATAATTGATTTTAAATGAATATTTTATTCATGGTCCTTCTCCTATAAATAGAACTCTAAACCTAGGGTTTAGGTACTACAACATAAGACCACAAGAATGCACTCTTGCATTCTCTCTAGCCTCCCTCTCATATTCTCTCAACCCAAGAACTCTAGGGAGAATTTTCTCTCTAGAGTTTTTCCCATTCAAGATTAGGTAGTCCCACAACTACGTTCCTAATCTCAGAGTCATAGCGGGGAAGATCAATTGGTGGTGTCCCAATTGTTGACATTTGGTCCCTATGAAATCAAGAAAGGCGTTCTTGATATTTCAGAGACGACAACGACGATATGTTTGCTTCTCCCCTTTAGAATTAGTTCTAAGGTTGTATGTTTAGCCTTAATAATTGATTTAGAATAGTTTTCTAAATTTTGTCAATGTATTGGTATTTTGGTGGAAACAAAATTAACTACGAACGGTCCCAATTACACTTCCGCTTTAACGGAATTAGGGAATTCCAAATCCTTCAGTAGCTACAACTTCTTCGATCCATTTAGATACGTAATCAACTGTATGTAGAATGTAGATATTTCCAAAGAACGGAGGAAATGGGCCCATGAAGTCTATGCCCCATATGTCAAAGATTTCTACTTCAAGTATGAAGTTAAGTGGCATCTCACTCTTGGCTGTCAACTTCCTTGTTCTTTGGCATAGGTCACAGTTTTTTGCAAAGAGGTGTGCATCTCTGAAGAGGCTAGGCCAAAAGTACCCACTTTGGAGGACTTTGGCTGTAGTTTTTAATCCTGCGAAGTGCCCTCCATATGGAGCTGAATCACATGCTTCCAAAATGAATGGTACTTCTTCCCCTGTTACACACCTTCTGAGTATCTGATCTGGTCAAAGCTTGTATAAATACGATTCATCCCAATAATATTCTTTCACATCTTTCAAAAACTTTTTCAGTTGTTGAGCTGTGGCTTCAGGATGTTTCAGTCCACTGACTAGGTAGTTCTCATAGTCTGCAAACCATGGAATCTTGATTTACTGCCAATATCTGTTCATCTGCAAAGACTCTTGAATTTCCAGCCTCTTTTCCACATGTGCCTCTTCCCCAAGCCTTAACAAGTGATTTGCAACTTGATTCTCAGTCCCTTTCCTGTCCAGGATCTCAATGTCAAATTCTTGCAAGAGTAAAATCCAGCAAATGAGACGGGGTTTGGCAATATCTTTCTTTGCTAATAAGTGTCTAAGGGCTGAATGGTCAGTATGAACTACAACTTTAGTTCCTACTAAGTAGGATCTAAACTTGTCAAACTCATAAACTACTGCAAGTAGTTCCTTTTCTGTTACTGTGTAGTTCAACTGTGCTTCATTAAGTGTCTTGCTTGCATAGTAGATTGGTTGTAAAATCTTGCCCTTCTTTTGTCCTAACACAGCTCCTACTGCGAAATCACTGGCGTCACACATTAGTTCAAACGGCTGAGTCCACTCTGGTTCAATCATGACTGGTGCTGAACTAAGTGCACTCTTCAAACTTTCAAAAGCTTGCTCACACTCTTCATCAAACTTGAAAGGTATGTCAACCTCGAGCAACCTGCACAAAAGTTTAGAGATTTTAGAGAAGTCTTTGATAAATCTTCGATAAAAACCTGCATGACCTAGAAAACTTCTGACGTCTTGCACTATCTTGGGAAAAGGAAGCTTGGATATAAGCTCAATTTTTGCCTTGTCTACTTCAATTCCATTTCTTGAGATCTTGTGTCCAAGGACTGTTCCCTCTTGTACCATAAAATGGTACTTTTCCCAATTCAATACTAGGTTCGTCTCTTCACATCTCTCTAGTACTTGATAAGGGTAAAAAATATACCTATTTTACCCTTATATTTAGCTCATTATCTTGTCAAAATTGTATGTTTTAGATCAAAAACACTATTCCCAAGCTCAAAAAGTGTTAAAGTTGATGAATTAGGAAGTTGAGAGTCATGTATATAAAATTATGCGTATTTATGCTTAAAAGAACTCATTTTGGTAAGAATTTGACTTGGTTTTGGTGTTTTGCAGAAAACAGAGGAATCTGGAATTTCCCAGAAATGCCAGCATTTCTGGCAAGGCAAAAATCAATTGCGACCGCAATTCTGGGCAGATGAAGATCGTTTCGAGTCCGTCGCGGGTCATTTTGAACGAGTGTTTTGCGCATCTAACTGCCTGTTTTGACTCCGAAACTAACTGGGCTACCTGCTAGCACCATTTTCGTGACTCCTCAACCACTCCTTATGCTATAAAAAGCCTCGATTTGAAGGGAAATTCAAGCAGAACTCACTGGAAAAAAAGGGTGGTGACAGAACCCTAGTAGACGCCCATGAGTAGGGATGCCCGAGGTCCTTGCTAGAAGACTAAATTCTAACCCTTAGTTAGACATCAAACCCTAGTGTTTGTAGAGATCTCACCCTATTCCTACTTGTAAAAGGAGAGTAGAGTGTCGTGAGAACTCTAGAAGGATTGGATAAAAGTGAAAAAACCATAGTTTTAACTACTGCACTATATTTTCCAACACTTGTTTCTTTTCATTATTCTGTATTCTTTATTCATTATTTCAATGGAAGACTGTTCACTTGCATTATATTCCATCATGGGTAGCTAAATTCCATTGAGGGGTTCGATATAGTGAATTCCCTTATGGTTTAAATGGCTTGAAAGTGCTTATTTGTCTAAGTTTTATTTACTGTATGTCACTCTTTATTGATTATCATTCTGAATCTTGCTGAGTTTAACTTGATCACTTAGACTATGCATGCTATGTGAATTTGATCCTGAAAGGGACAAGTGTTGGGGCCTATACCGCAAGTGCACGGGCCGCAAGTAATATAAAACGGAAATATTCCGAGTATCGAATCCACAGGGAGGCGAAGCGATAATTAAGCAAAGAAATAATTCCTTGAACACTAAAAGTACTTGGGCAAAATAATATTTAGGGACCAAACCATGAAACAAAAAAGAATTTAAAAATTAAAGCGATTAAGGAAATCAAATTGATCAATCAAGAAATAAAAAAATATGGAGAAAGAGTTTTGCGTGAGAAGCGGGGTCTTGAAAATCAATTAATAGTTAAATAATTATTACAATTATCCTATCTCGTTGCCCAACTAATTATAATCCTAGAATCTCCATTAATCACATAGGTTCTCCTGTCGGTTTCCCCTAATTATAATTAATCCATTTTAACAACCTAAGTGTCCATAGCGCCATTAAAACTCGTTAATTATTACGCTCTGATTCATTATTGGAATCTAAGTTTAATCAACTAATCCCGTTGTCACGACGGGCAATTAAACTAATTGCATGGATTATGATCTATCCTAATTTCTCTCCGTCGAGTTTCCATTAAGAATCGGGTCAATATACAATTGGCCAGATCGCATACAGCATTACGAGCATCCATACAAATAATTAGTAAAAGAGGGCAAGAGATAGGCAATTATAATAACATTTAACTATGAATTTTCATTTCAAGACCTCAAATTGGGGTTTAGCTATACATGGCTAAAATATCCACAAGGTATACAATAGAAAGCATAAATTGGAGCAAAATAAGAGAAAAGGAAATGACCGTCGAAGACCCCGTCGCTAGCGCTTGGAGTCCCTCTGAGCACGCCCTGAGCCTCCTAGAGTGCTCCCAAAAACTCCCCAAAATTTTCCCACTCTAAACTCTGAAAAAGCTAAAAAGCCTTGAGAGAATGCTAAAAAAGAGCAAAGGAAAGGAAGGAAAGGAATGGTGGTGAAATGATTGATGAGAAAAATGGGCACAAGGGGGTCAATTTATAGGCCCAGAATAGGGACAGCGTCACGACGCTATCGGCACAGCGTAGCGATGCTGTGACGTCATCCAACTTGTCCGCCAAGAAATGGGACAGCGTCACGACGCTGTGCGGTTTCCAGACCCCGCAGGCGCGGTTTTGGGCTTGAAACTTGGGCCAACTTCAATTCTTTTTGGATCTTCTTTTCATGGTTGACTTTTGGGCTCCCCCTTTGACCCATGGATGGATACTTGGATTTGAATGCTCATTTTTGGGCCTTTTTCCACAAAATATCCATAGAATGCTCCTAAAGACAAAATAGTAAATTATTTTAGATTTCTTCAATAAAAACACAATTAAAGCGCTCAAAAACTTAATAAATTAGGACTAAAATAGAGACATTTCTGCCCGCTATCAAAAAACAATATCGATTTTCAGTGATATAGGAGAAAGGGCTCGAGAAAGTGTATTCGATGTTATAGGGGAAGGTCACCTTATAACAACTATAGGGTTATAGGTTGCAAGCATGAACTATCTATGTCGGAGTCGATTCACAAGAATGTGCATAACGGTACTCGCTTAGCCTTCTAACAGTTCTTGGGAGCAAGGCCAAATAGAAGTTAAACCTGACCCAATGCATGAATACACTTAGGTTAAATAAGCCATTATTAGAGTTATTTGCCTTAGGGTTGAAGCTATATTGAATACCTCGCTTTATTATTATTGTTATTTCTTACTTATTTGTTATTTTTTTTCAAACCCCAACATCAATTATTTCTTTTGATTACCTTTCAAAAGCAATCTTAGAGCAGTTTCTTCTTCAAATCTATGCTTCCAACTTAGTCTCTGTGGGATCGATACCTTTGGAGTACTTCCAGAGATTTATTACTGCATGTGATAGTGTATACTTGCACTTGGTTGACTGAAATTATTCTTATTCTTTATTTATCATCTTTTCCAACATCCACCTTCAACCCAACATGCATCAAGTTTTTGGTGCTGTTGCTGGGAACTAAAAGTGAAACCAGTTTTTTTTTGTTTGTTGAGATTGCGATTCGATTGCTACCACGTTTCTATCTTAATAGAATCTAACTTTGATTTGCAGTTTTTTTTTGTAGGTTAAAGTTGGTGCATGAGAAAGGGGTGTCAACTCCTTGATATAGATCCTGAGATAGAAAGAACCTTTCGTCATCGTTGTAAAGAGCAAAGACGATAGAAGAGGGAACAACAAGAGTTGAGCGCACAGGAACCTCTTGAAGAAGCTTCTTATATACAAGAACTTCCAATGGACCAACCTGGAGTCGATCCTCATGTTGACCCACAGAACCTTGGAATGGATCAGAATGGTGGGAGAATACCTCCAGCACCTCCAGTTCCACCGGTACCACAACATGAAAATACAATCTATATTGCAGAAGATCGCAATAGAGCAATAAGGGATTATGCCTTACCAGTTTTCCAAACTCTGAATCCAGAAATTATTGAGCCTCCGATAGAAGCTCCGCAGTTTGAGTTGAAACCTGTGATGTTTCAAATGCTCAACACCATGGGCCAGTTTTCAGGACTTCCGAGTGAAGATCCACATAAGCATATCAAGCAATTTTTAAGAATTTGTAGCTCTTTTAAAGTAACAGGAGTACCAAAAGACACATTGAAGCTAAAACTTTTTCCTTTCTCATTGCAGGGAGATGCTGAAGCTTGGTTGGATTCATTTCCACCAAACTCCATTACATCTTGGAATGACTTGGCATAAAAGTTTCTAGAGAAGTTTTTTTTTTTTTTTTTTTTTTTTTTTTTTTTTTTTTTTTTTTTTCCGTCTAATAAGAATGCTAAGTACAGAGATGAAATCATTTCCTTCATACAATCATATAATAAGCCTTTAGATGCATCTTGGGAGAGATTCCAAAGGCTGGTCAGAAAGTGTCCTCATCATGGATTGCCTACTTGTATCATTCTTGAGCATTTCTATAGTGGGTTGGATTAAACTTCAAAAGCTTTAGTCAATGCGTCTGCGAATGGATCTTTCTTGAAGAAATATGCGAACGAAGCACATGCCATATTAGATACATTAGCCACGAATAACCGACATTGGGGGGAGACTGAACCTACAATTTTGAAGAATCTAGTGAAAGTTGTAGAGACGGAAGCGAATTCAACTATGCAAGTTCAGATTAAAGCCATTCATAGCATGATGATGGGCTTGACCATGGGAAACCAAGCAAACATCGCTCCCGCAAATGCTATCTCTTCTCCTTGTTGTGATATTTGTAGCGAAGAGCATATCACTGATAATTGTCCACTAAACCCTACATCTGTTTTTTATGTAGGACTTTATGTAGGACCACAGGGAAATCAAAACCGATGGAATCCATATGCAACTACGTACAACCCAGGGTGGAGACAAGATCCAAACTTCTCCTGGGGAGGACAAGCTAGTACCAGTAATGCTGGTCTACAAATCAATTCGGAAAAACTTCAACAGGATTTAATTCTCACCCTACACAACAACCGCAACAAAAAAATTCCAACCAGTCCAAGTTCAGAATACTAGCCAAGAGTCAAATCTAGAGGCTCTAATCAAAGAATACATGGCAAGGAATGATGCCACTGTAAGGAACTTGGAAGTGCAGATTGGACAAATAGCTCAAGAGATCAAGAACAGACCACAAGGGACATTGTCCAGCAAAACTGAAAATCCTCATCGAGAAGGTAAGGAACAGTACAAAGCAGTTACCTTGAGGAGGGGATTGGAGTACGATGGACCAGAATACCCCATAAATCAAGCAGTTAGGAGAATCCCAGAAGAAGTTTCAGAGAAATCTACAGAAAAGAAGTTAGAAGTCAGTACAGAAGTTTGTTAGAATAAAGAAAATAAAGAAAAGACCAAGGAGCCAGAAGCCTTGGAAGAAAATATTGAAAGTTCAAGTTCAAGTAAAAAACAGGAAAATGCGATCGCAAAAGTTCAAGTAAAAAACAGGAAAATGCGATCGCAAAACCAAAAAAATCATTATTGATCCAGATTACAAACCACCACCACCTTATCCTCAAAGATTCAAATACGCGTCACAAGATACACAGTTTAAAAAGTTCTTAGACTTTTTAAAGCAACTCCACATCAACATTCCATTGGTGGAGGCGCTTGAGCAAATGTCGAACTACGTTAAGTTCCTGAAAGACATCCTGTCTAAGAAGAGACGATTGGGAGAGTACGAGACAGTTGCATTAACAGAATGCTCCAGTGCATTAGTCAAAAGCAAGGTTCTTCCCAAGTTAAAGGATCTAGGAAGTTTCACTATCCGTTGCTCCATAGGAGGACGGAACGTCAATAGAGCACTATGCGATTTGGGAGCAAGTATAAATTTGATGTCGTATTCAATTTTCAAATAGTTAGGAATAGGAGAAGCCAGACCTATGACTGTCACCTTGCAACTAGCGGACAGATCATTAACACATCCCATTGGGAAGATTGAGGACGTACTAGTTAAGGTGGACAAGTTCGTATTCCCAGCAGACTTTATCATATTGGACTGTGAAGCAGACAAAGAAGTGCCAATTATCTTAGGTCGACCATTCTTAGCGACTAGTAGGACCTTGATCGATGTACAAAAGGGAGAATTGACTATGAGGGTCAATGATCAACAAGTTACCTTCAATGTCATGAACATGCTCAAATATCCAGGAGATTTTGAGGAATGTTTAGTTATTGATGAGATTGATGAGCTTTCTTTATCCACTTTGCAGGAATTGCTGAAAGGAGAGACGCTGGAAGACTTGCTTGAAGACGAAGAACAAGAGGAGGCCGGTGGGAAAAAGATTGAAGAAATAGAAGAATCAGCCGAAAATGGCTCTGTAGTAGCACAAATAGAAGCATTGAAAGATTCTTTGGAGTCAAGCCAAGAAGAGATTAAGCTGCTGCAGCCGTCCATGATTAACCCTCCAGAATTAGAACTCAAACCGTTACCAGAACATCTGAAATACAGTTACCTTGGAGAAAATAAAACACTACCAGTTATTATCTCAGCTTACCTCACTGACGAAGATGAAATGTCTTTGCTGCAGATCCTATCTAGTCACAAAAAGGAAATAGGTTGGACAATCGCAGATATTCAGGGAATCAGTCCGTTGTTTTGCATGCATAGGATTAACTTAGAAGAATGTGCCAAGAATTCCATTGAAAGTCAACGAAGGCTGAACCCCATCATGAAAGAGGTCGTCAGAAAGGAAATTCTCAAATGGCTGGACGCAAGAGTTATATACCTTATTTCAGACAGTAGCTGGGTCAGTCTAGTGCAATGCGTCCCCAAGAAAGGTGGGATGGCTGTAGTGGAGAATGAGAAGAATGAATTGATTCCAACAAGAACGGTCACGGGATGGCGAGTCTGCATTGACTATCGCTGACTCAACAAAGTAACCAGAAAGGACCATTTCCCGTTGCTGTTTATAGATCAAATGTTGGACAGATTAGCAATAAAAGATTATTACTGTTTCCTTGATGGCTACTCAGGTTACAACCAGATTACGATAGCCCCAGAAGACCAAGAAAAGACCACATTCACATGTCCATTCGGGACGTTCGCTTTTCGAAGAATGCCATTTGGACTCTGTAACGTTCCAGCCACCTTTCAAAGGTGTATGATGACAATATTCTTAGATATGGTGGAGCAAACGTTGGAAGTCTTTTTGGATGATTTCTCCGTCTTTTTAGAAACTTTTGCAAATTGTTTACAGAATCTAGACCGTGTATTGGAAAGATGCGAAGAAACGAACCTGGTGTTAAATTGGGAAAAGTGCCATTTTATGGTACGAGAAGGAATAGTTCTTGGACACCGGATTTCCAAAAATGGAATTGAGGTAGACAAGGCAAAGATCGAGCTTATATCCAAGTTGCCTTTTCCCAAGACAGTACGAGACATCACGAGTTTTCTAGGCCATGCGGGCTTTTATCGAAGATTTATTAAAGACTTTTCTAAAATTTCTAAACTTTTGTGCAGGTTGCTCGAGGTAGATAGGCCTTTTGAATTTGATGAAGATTGCAAGCAAGCTTTTGAAACTTTGAAGAGTGCACTTAGTACATCTCCAGTCATTAATGAACAGGACTGGACTCAGCCGTTCGAATTGATGTGCAATGCTAGTGACTTTGCAGTAGGAGCCGTGTTATGTCAGAAAAGAGGGAAGATTGTGCAACCAATCTATTGTGCAAGCAAGACACTTAACGAAGCACAGTTGAACTATATAATAACAGAAAAAGAACTACTTGCAGTAGTTTTTGCATTTGACAAGTTTAGATCCTACTTAGTAGGAACTAAAGTCATAGTTCATACTGATCACTCAGCTCTTAAACACTTGTTATCCAAGAAAGATGATAAACCCCGACTAATTTGTTGGATTTTTCTTTTATAGGAATTTGATATCGAAATCCAGGACAAGAAAGGAACATAAAATCAAGTGGTAGATCATCTGTCAAGGCTTGGGGAGGAAGCGCAGGTGGAGAAGAGATTGGACATTTGAGAGTCGTTTGCAGATGAACAGATATTGGCAGTACGGGCAATTGAGATTTCATGGTTTGCAGACTACGTGAACTACATAGTCAATGGACTAAAGCCTCCGGAAGTCAAAGCTCAACAATTGAAGAAGTTTCTGAAAGATGTAAAGGATTATTACTGGGATGAGCCGTATTTATACAAGCTAGGTGTAACACCCGTAATTTAAGAAAATTTCAAATTTCATCAGTTTTGGAGTAAATTGGAGTTGGAGGGAAATTGAAAAGATTTGAAAATTGGTGGATTTTAAATATTTGAGCTGGAGTGGCATTTTTGTAAATTTTGGGAATTTAGTGCCAAACCCTAGCTTCTTTTTATAAGTTCACGCAGCTCTAGGTAAGCCAATCCCTATCTCTTTTTCCCTTCTCTTCTCCACGATACCCAGCCGCACAGCAGACCACACGAGCAGATTTCGGTCGACGTCCTCCAGCTCCCGTCTCCAGCAATCCACGGCAGCGCAACAGGGTACTCCGGCGAGCAGTCTCACGGCGGCGCGCGACCTCTCAGCGAACAACCCATTCGAGGTAGGTGCAGTTCGCGGCGGTGGTGCGTGGGGTCTTCTCCGGCAGCGTTTGGCGAAGCAGTAACAGCGGCGGCGTCTCGGCCTCAGCAGCGGTTCCGACGGCCACGAACAGTCACGCACGAGCAGCGGCAATAAGTCTCGTTTTGGTGATTTTCGTCAGTCTCTCTCTCTCTCCGTCTCTCTCAAACCCGCGACGTTATACCTTCTTCAGCAGCAGAATGCGGCAGCGCTCGCAGTTCCGGCAACCGTGATTCTTCCAGCAGGTCCTCGGGTTCGCGAGCAGTTGGTCACTGGCGAAGGTGAGCAGCAAGCTCCAACATTCGGCTCGTGGGTGAGATCTACCTTGGTTTTTGAATTAAGGTTCCCTAAGTTATTGGAGTCGAAATTATCAAATTGGAGCAAGTTTGAGTTTCCGACCAGCCGTTAATTGGAGTTTCGAATCGCTTAATTCAAGGGCGAGGTTGGCTCTGCTTGAATTGAAATCCTGAGTTATAAGCCAATGTAAGTGAACTTACTGTTGAACTTTTTAACTTTTTAATTGGGTGCGCGTATTTGATTTTCTAAAATTCTCGTCCTTATGAGTTGTTTTTGAAAGTTTTTATTATTATTAAAAGCATGAGAATTGTGCATGAAAAATTTATTATTTTTAATTGAGCATGTGTTTATGAAAATTGTTGAAAGCATGAAATTTATTATTTTTGCTTGCATTTGTTGATGTTTGAAATATTTGACTGGTGGTCTCTCAACATTCCATTAAAGGAATTATTTATGAGTTTTATAAGTGTACATGAAATTGATGTACGTTCGGAGATGCCTACACAGGGCTTAGGGACATGAAATTGATGTACCTAAGTCGAGGTTTGTGAAATTGACGACCTCGAGGTTTCGTGAAATTGACGGCCTCCGTAGGAGACATATGAAATTGATGTGTCTAGGATATGCATGAAATTGATGTATATCTTCCCTCCAATTTAAGTTTAAAATAAAGTTTAGAGCCACCAAAATTATATTCGTTGTTGATTATTTTTAAAATGTTTTTAAAAGCGTGACCCAACCTCAATAGTAGGGTCACTTACTGAGTATTTAAAATGCTCATTCTTTTCAAAAATATTTTTTTTCAGGTAAAGGCAAGGGCAGATGGAAGACGATTGATGAGAATTCGATAGACAGCCATGAGAGGACTTGAGTTCATATTTTATTTTCTTCCGCGTTAAGAACACTGTTTTACTTTATTTGAATTGTAAATTTGTTTTAAGAAAATTTCTAGAGGCCTTGTACATCTATGTTTTAGAAATTATTTAAGCTTATTTATAACCTTTGAAATTAGGGATCCCAAATAAAAGTTTTGTTTTAAAGTTTTTGTTTAAATTAGTGTTTCTGTTTCAAATTATTTTTATTTAAAGAGGCCTCCAAAGCATGCATTGTCGTAACGGTCCCTTTAAGGCTTATTAAGAAGTCGGGTCGTTACACTAGGTCCCGATCAAATACTCAGACAATGTGTAACAGTCAAACAATTTTTTTTTTAAATTTTTAAATAGGATTTATCAAATGACAAAAATGCACCTAAAATTCAAATCAAAACAATCGAATTCCCCACAAATCTCTTAAATCAACGAATAGTTATTTCAATCAATCAAAATTAGAAAAAAAATTCTAAATTATTATGAATAATAGCATATTCTTAGATGCCCATAACTCCCATAAGTTACATATCCAAATATTAATCCCTCTCATTAACCTTTTCAAGAGTTACAAATCTCATTTATATTAGATCTTGTAACCACTACCTTCACAACCCTATAAATAGAGGTTGTAGAGAACATTTGTAAACACACCTCAATAGAGAATTACACATTGCTCTCTACTTTCTTCTCCTCTCCTATTTGCTCTCTAATTGTTCTTATTGTTGTTGTTCTTGTGTTATTCTTGTTCTTCTTTTACTCTAGTTTCATAACACGTTATCAACACGAATCTCTACCATTCTTCTTTGCTAAAGGTAGGTTTTATTTTTGTTTTTGTTTGTGTTATGCACGTTCTACATAGACAGTGTATATGTATTGAATACCTCATATATACTGTGTATTCTTTGAACG
This sequence comes from Luffa aegyptiaca, assembly GCA_017139565.1. Classification (NCBI taxonomy): domain Eukaryota; kingdom Viridiplantae; phylum Streptophyta; class Magnoliopsida; order Cucurbitales; family Cucurbitaceae; genus Luffa; species Luffa aegyptiaca. The sequence goes on from CM029402.1 coordinate 19,067,535, forward strand.
TTGACAATCTATTATTCTATTCACATTGATAAGTTATTTTTATAATCTTCATGTTATGCTTAAAAGTAATTTTTCCTTTTCATAATTCTATGATTGAATCCATATTATTGTTTATGATTCAACATTTGAATTCATTTTATTGTTCATGATTCAACATTTGAATTCATTTTATCGTTTATGATTTGAATCCATCACATTCTTCATGATTCGCCTTAATTGTTTATAATTCATCTTATTTTACATGTTAAGTTTAATATTTGTGGCAATTCATATAATTGCTATTAATTATTTTACATCAATCATTTTATGAATACATTGAATTGAAATTGTTTACTTGTTTAAATATGAAGTGCTTATATTGTTAAATCACAATATTGCAATCAATATTTTATAACATGTATTTGATATTGCAATTTATTTATCTCTTTCTTTAAATAATCAATATATATGTTGAGAGATATTGTATGTTTAAATTCTTATTGCTTGATAATCTAAAATTTGGTATATATTTGTTATGCATGATGTATAAAAATGCTATGTACATAACCTAATTTCCCATATTGCTATTATTTATTAATTTTTGTGTTATATACATTATTATTCAAATTTTCCTTGAATATCATATGAACAATACATATTCATCATGTATATAGAGCACGTCATATATTAATTCAATATATGTTTTTTAGACACAATACAACATGTTTAATTACCTACAATTTTTAGAATGCATGTTTGGTATATTAAATTTCTAATATGAATACACTTCTTTGTGATAGTTTTACCATGGAAAATCTTACAAAATTAGAGTTCGTAGCTCTTGATATCAATGGAAATAATTATTTGTCATGGGTGTTTGATGCTGAAATTCATTTGGATGCCATGAATCTTGGAGAAACAATCAAAGAAGGAAATACAACTTCAAATCAAGAAAAGGCAAAAGCCATGATTTTCCTTCGCCATCATCTTCATGAGGGATTAAAAATTGAGTATCTTACTGTAAAATATCCCTACATTTTATGGCAAAATTTGAAAGAAAGGTATGATCATCAAAAAACGGTTATTCTTCCAAAAGCTCGTTATGATTGGATGCACCTGAGGTTGCAAGATTTTAAATTAGTAAGTGATTATAATTCTGCATTATTCAAAATAAGTTCAAAACTATTGTTATGCGGAGAAAAAATTACTGATGAGGATATGTTAGAGAAGACATTTTCTACTTTTCATGTCTCGAATATGCTGCTGCAGCAGCAATATCGAGAGAGAGGTTTTAAAAAATACTCTGAACTTATATCATGTCTTCTCGTGGTTGAACAAAATAATGAGCTGTTAATGAAAAATCATGAATCTCGACCAACTGGAGCAACACCATTCCCTGAAGTGAATGCTATAACTTCTAATGATCATGGTCGAGGTCGAGATCGTGGTCAAGGTAGTGACCATGGTAGAGGAAGAAATAATAATTCATTTTGTGGTGGTCGCCATAATTATTCAAATTTCAAGAAGACCACAAATAATGATGATCATAAAGGAAAAGCTCCACAAAATAAGAGTTCTAAAAGTGTTGAAAATCAATGCTTTCGAGGTGGTATGAAGGGACATTGGTCTCGTACCTGTCGTACGTCTAAACACTTAGTTGATCTCTATCAAGCCTCATTGAAGAAAAATGAGACAAATGTGGAAGCAAATTTTGCATATCAAGAAGATGATGTATTTGACCCTTCTAACATGACACATTTGGATGTTGCTGATTTCTTTGAAACTCCTGAAGAGAAAATTGAAAGCACTGAAGGAGTAGCAAATACTTCTTTTAACTATGAGAATGTCCAAAATTAGTATTGATTTATGTTTTAGTTGTTTTTTTTTTTTTTTTTTTTTTTTTTTTTTTATGTTTACTGGTTGAGTTTTGAATTTTTATATTTCAAGTTTTGTTTCAAATTTCCATTCGTGAGACTTATTGTAATCTTTCATTTTTTTAATGAAGAATCATGGACATTTCTCATATTTTAGCTGATTCAAAGATGAATAATGGAGATTTATGCTTGGCAGATAGTGCAACTACGCATACAATACTTACAGATAGAAAATACTTTTATAAATTGACAATGCTTGAAGCAAATGTCAATACAATATCAGGTTCTGCAAACTTGATTGAAGGCTTTGGAAAAACAAATTTGATTTTGCCTAGAGGAACAAAGTTTACAATTAATAATGCTTTGTTCTCTAACAAATAAAAAAGAAATCTGTTAAGTTTTAAAGATATACGTTATAATGGTTATCATGTTGAGACTAGTAGGAAAAATAATATAGAATATCTATATAATACATCTACTACTTTACATGAAAAACGTATATTAGAAACACTGCATGCTTTTTCCTATGGATTATATTATACTCATATACGAGTAATTGAAACATATGCAACAATGAACCTGAAGTTCATGAATCTAGATATATTCACTGTTTGGCATGATCGATTGGGTCATCCTGGGTCGATAATGATAAGAAGAATTATTGAGAATTCACATGGACATCCATTGAAGAACCAGAAGATTCTTCAATCTAATGAATTATCATGTGTTGCTTACTCTCAAGGTAAATTAATAATTAGACCATCACCGGCTAAAGTGGGTGTTGAGTCACCTACATTTCTAGAACGAATTCATGGTGATATATGTGGATCTATTAATCCACCAAGTGGACCATTTAGATATTTTATGGTTTTAATTAACGCATCTAGTAGATGGTCACATGTATGTTTATTATCAAGTCGAAACCTTGCATTTGCAAGATTACTTGCTCAAATAATCAAATTACGAGTACAATTTCCTGATTATACAATTAAAAGCATTCGTCTTGATAATGCTGGTGAATTTACATCCCAAGCGTTTAATAATTATTGTATGTCAATTGGGATAAATATTGAACATCCTGTAGCTCATGTTCATACACAAAATGGTTTAGCAGAATCATTTATAAAACGTTTAGAGTTAATTGCTAGACCATTACTTATGAGAGCAAAGCTTCCAATATCTATATGGGGTCATGCAATTTTGCATACAGCGTCACTTATACTCATTAGACCAACATCTTATCATAAGTACTCCCCATTACAATTAGCTTATGGCTAGGAGCCAAATATATCTCATCTACGAATTTTTGGATGTACAGTATATGTTCCAATTGCTCCACCACAACGTACTAAGATGGGTCCTCAAAGGAGGTTGGGAAAATATATGTTGGATTTGATTCCCCATCAATTATCAGATATCTTGAACCCCTGACGGGTGATGTTTTTACAGCAAGATTCGCTGATTGTCATTTTAATGAGACAAATTTTCCAACATTAGGGGGAGGAATTAAGAAGTTGGAAAAAGAAATTACGTGGAGTGCATTATTGTCTCATTTGGATCCTCGTACAAATCAATGTGAACTGGAAGTTCAAAAGATAATTCATTTACAAAGTATAGCAAACCAAATGCCTGATGCATTTACGGATGCTAAGAAAGTTCCAAGTCATATATACCATCTGCAAATACTCTATCTAGAATTGAAATCCCAACACAACAAGTTGTCAAAACTAATGAGTCTACAGAGGAAACTCTGGACATGGCTAACCATAGGAATATCGAAGAGGCTCAAATAAATGAGGATAATAATGAGATTTCGATAAACTATGTCATGACTGGAAAAAGATGGAACCGGGCTGATACAGTTATTGACAACATTTTTGCTTATAATGTTGCTCACGATATTATTTATGAAAATGAGGATTCTGAACCTAAATATGTCGAAGAATGTCGACATAGAAAAGATTGGCTCAAGTGGAAAGAAGCAATGCAAGCAGAATTAAACTCGCTTTCAAAACGTGAAGTTTTTGGACCTATAGTCCATACAACTGAAGGTGCAAAACCTATGGGATACAAATGGGTATTTGTACGTAAAAGAAATGAAAATAATGAGGTCACAAGATATAAAGCACGCCTTGTTGCCCAATGATTTTCACAAAGACCAGGTATTGATTATGAGGAAACATATTCCCCTGTAGTGGATGCGATTACACTAAGATATCTAATTAGCCTGACTGTATATGAAAAGCTTGACATGCATCTCATGGATGTAGTCACAGCATATCTATATGGATCTCTTGATAATGAAATTTATATGAAAATCCCTGAAGGATTTAAGATACCTGAATCATATAAATCCAACTCTAGAGAATTATATTCGATCAAATTACAGAGATCACTATATGGATTAAAACAATCAGGACGAATATGGTACAATTGTCTAAGTGAATATTTATTGAAAGAAGGATATCAAAATAATCCAATTTGTCCATGTGTTTTCATTAAGAAATCACAGCCAGGATTTGCTATCGTAGCTGTATACGTTGATGATTTAAACATAATTGGAACTCCTGAAGAACTTTCAAAAGCGATAGAATATCTCAAAAAGGAATTTGAGATGAAAGATCTTGGTAAAACAAAATTTTGTCTTGGCTTGCAAATTGAACATCTAGCAGATGGAATTTTTGTTCATCAATCGACGTATACAAAAAAGATTTTAAAAAGATTTTACATGGACAAAGCACATCCATTGAACATTCCAATGGTAGTTCGATCACTAGATGTGAAGAAGGGTATCTTTCGACCTCAAGAAGATAATGAAGAACTACTTGGTCCTGAAGTACCATATCTTAGTGCAATAGGTGCACTAATGTATCTTTCTAATAACACAAGACCAGATATAGCTTTTTCAGTAAATTTATTAGCTAGATACAGTTCTTCTCCAACAAAAAGACATTGGAATGGAGTTAAGCATATATTTCTTTACCTTCGAGGAACGATTGATATGGGTTTGTTTTATTCAAACAAATCGAATTTTGATTTAGTTGGTTATGCAGATGCAGGATATTTATCTGACCCACACAAAGCTAGGTCTCAAACAGGTTACCTGTTTACATGTGGAGGAACTGCTATATCATGGCGGTTCGTAAAACAAACCATTACGGCTACATCCTCAAATCATGCAGAAATCCTCGCAATTCATGAGGCCAGTCGAGAATGTGTATGGTTGAGATCAATGACTCAACACATTCGGGAAACATGTGGCTTGTCTTCCGACAAAAATCTTTCAACAATATTATATGAAGACAATACAGCATGTATAACCCAAATAAAAGGAGGATACATTAAAGGAGATAGAACAAAGCACATCTCGCCAAAACTCTTCTACACTCATGACCTTGAAGAAAATGGTGACATCACTGTTCTACAAATTTCTTCAAAGGACAACTTGGCAGACTTATTTACAAAGGCGTTGCCAACCACAACATTTGAGAAGTTGGTGCATGACATTGGGATGCGACGACTTAAAGATCTCAAGTGATATTTCCATTAGGGGGAGTTGTACTGCACTCTTTTTCCCTTGACTATGGTTTTTCCCATTGGGTTTTCCTAGCAAGGTTTTTAACGAGGCAGAAATGTTAAAGTATATGAGTAATGTACTCTTTTTCCTTCATTAGGATTTTTTTTCCCATTGGGTTTTTTCCTAATAAGGTTTTAACGAGGCATATATTCTATATACAATGGGCATCTAAAGGGGGAGTATTATGAATAATAGCATATTCTTAGATGCCCATAACTCCCATAAGTTACATATCCCAATATTAATCCCTCTCATTAACCTTTTCAAGAGTTACAAATCTCATTTATATTAGATCTTGTAACCACTACCTTCACAACCCTATAAATAGAGGTTGTAGAGAACATTTGTAAACACACCTCAATAGAGAATTACACATTACTCTCTACTTTCTTCTCCTCTCCTATTTGCTCTCTAATTGTTCTTATTGTTGTTGTTCTTGTGTTATTCTTGTTCTTCTTTTACTGTAGTTTCATAACATAAATAAGTAGCTCCTAATTTTTTTTATAAAAAAGGTAATTAGGTGAATCAAATTTTAGAAAGATATGATATATTTAAATCAAGAAACATTTTAAAGCACGATATAATAAGTTACTTAAATCACACATTATATTTGTAAATTCCAAAAATCTGAAAAGATGTGATTTATGTAAAACTTTGTGTGTCAAAAGAAGTATATACATATAGCAGATTCATACGTTCGGGGCGTGGGAAATATTGTGTATTCAAAGAATTAAGACCAAATTTGAGATTCTCCACCATAACCATGTAAACACGCTAGCCTGCAAATGTCTCATCTAATTCACTAGAGTAGTATAAAAAATCAAGAAACAAACTCAGTCCACTTATTTGTTGATGAACAAACTCTCTTCAATTAAGGGTCCGTTTGAAATACCTTTTAGTTTAATTTTTTTTCAAAAATGCATGTATTTTAAAATTTTTGCATAAAAGTTATGTTTGGTTACATATCCTCATAAGTGTTTTATAGACAAGTTATTATGTACTCAAAAACTCTTTTTAAAAAATTTGTTTTCAAGTGTTTCCCTCAAAATAGTTTATTTCTCAATCTCATTTTTTAATAAGCAATTTTTAGTGGTTGCCAAACACTATAATTTTTTTTCAAAATGATTTTTTTTTCTTTTAAATTAAACACTTGAAAAGTTAAACTAACACTTCCTAAATCTTCTGCTTTCAATAGTTTCGATGGGGTAAAGGAGTGTTTGTGTTTTGGTCTCGAGTGTTCCATATTCCCAATTCCTTTACTCAAACTCATAACATTCCTTCATTCGAAATTACCTAAGGTAAATATCTTGTATTAAAACCAATTAAAATCATCGTCAAATTGAGCTCGAAATACCTTCTATTAGAAAACAACTAATATTTTCATCATATTTTGTCATACAAATACCACAAATAGCATATACTAAAAGTAGCTAAAATCTTGGCCAGTATACTAAAAATAATGGGTAATTAGTTATAAGTTGCATTTTAAAAAAATTGAGAGAAACTGAGGGTTTTGAAATTTTTTTGGAAAAGCATGCAAATTTTTTTGCTTTATTAGAATCCGTTCCTTTGAGGGGCAGATTCCAACTTTGAATCTGCTTCTTACAGAAGCAAATTCAACTTTCTACTTTATTTTTCTATTTTATAATTTATTTTTAATTTTTAACATTTATTTCTTTTTTTTATTTTCTAAACTTAATGATTACAATTTTTTCCTTTCCAAATTTAGTTTTAGTTTTAATTTTGTATTTCTTTTTTATTTTTCTCATAAAATGATTATAGTTTTTTTTAATTCCATTTCTTATTTATTTATTTATTCTTTTCCTTTTCAAATTTAGTTTTAATTTTTAATTTTCTATTTCTTCCTCAAATTATAATGATTGAAAAATGATTACTATGCTATTTGATTTATTTTTTCTTAAATCTTGTCATTACGAAATAATTACACTATAATTGTATTACTTATTTCTTTGTCATATTCTATTCCTTCCATGGATGGATTCATAGTAGAAAGATGGTAGGAGAAATGGTTGGCCAAACAAAGTAATCAAAGTGAAATGATATAGTTTTAAATTGTATTTCAAAAAAATGGGGAAAAACAAAGAGTTTTGAAAAAAATTAGAAAAAGCCGGTCAACTTTTTGTCCTTATTGATTTCCATAGGTTTAGATTGCAGATTCAGACACAATATTGACTAGTCAACAAAGGAATACGAGTTTTAGATGGCATTTTAAAAATAATTTAGGGGCAATTTCATCTTCAATAAGATGGATATTTCTCTTTTTTTTTTTTTTTTTTTTTTTTTTTTTTTTTTTTTTTTTTTTTTTTTTTTTAAGATGATTATTTCTTAAATCTCAAAAAAAATTATTTTTAAAGAAAAATGTATGGAGAAAACTAATATTTTGAAAAAGATTCAATCATTCTGAAAGCTACTATAATGAATTTGAAAAAATACATATGACAAAATAAAATAAAATAAGTTACTATAATCTAAATTTGATGAAAAGGAAGAAGTAGATGAGGAGCAAGAGGCTCCAGTGACAGAAGATGAGGTCTTTGAGATCACAGAGGACTAAATGCCCAAGAAGAGGGGCAGAGAAGAAGAAGAAGATAAAGGGATAAAGCCTTAGCGCAGCGGAGGAAATCAGACCAAACTCAATTTAATTTTAATTAGAAAACTCTCTACGATAGCAAATATACAATATAACAATTCTACTGAAATATCTAGATTAAACATGCTAAAAAAACCTTAGAATCTGATTCTAATTCTTCAGAGAGAAACGATGTTCTTATTCTCATTGACGACTCAGATGAGATTTCACCAACTCCTTTGAAAAATCACGATCTACTACTCTGTCAATTGGAACACCACCATAGGGAAACACTAGTATTCTCTGGGGAAAAAGAGGCCAAGGGAGTGGAACCTTCTTCTTGATTTGGGGAAACTAACTGAGGACTCTTGTGTGTCTATAGCTGACGTGTGTGTGTTGTGACACTGCTCGAGTGCAAGTATACACTATCAAGTAATAAAGTGGAGAGTACTCCAGATATCGTACCCAAGGGAGATGGTGACTAGTCAAAAAACACAAGATTCTGCGAAACAAGAACCTCCTCTAAATTTGCAACCGAAGATGATAACCAAAGAAATAGTTTGAATGGAGGTTTCATTTAAGACAGACATAGAAATAAGCAAGTAGATAAAAGCGGTAAAGATATATGAGATAAGCAGGGAAATTCAAATAATATCAACCAAAAACTTTGGATTGCACCTACCTTTGCGCTAGCAACTTACTCAGGCATTACAAACGGCTGAAGAACACTATCTATGTTGCCCACATAGATATGGTGCAGATAGAATCCTCCAGTTGTGCTCGCAAATGACCTGACAACTAGATTGTGAGTTAAGTCCTACTTCTATTAAGCTCTGCTGTATGTGCCTTTAGAAGACTAAGCCAACTAGACATCTATTTCTAGGGCTAGCTGAAACTTAGATAAGTAATTCTCATGACTCTAGCTTAAAACTCTAGTGCTTCCAGTCCTATTTCTAGGATGCAAGAAAATAAAGTTCTATTTCTAGGATCTTTTCCACTATTATTTTTGTGAACCCGCACATTTAACTCCAACCTTTCATGATCATTTATTCAATAAAAAAATGGCTAGATAAAATTTTTAACCAAAACTGTTTAAATTGCATTGGGACGAAAAAGTACCATCTAAAGATTTACAATTTTGATTCCCTAAAAGATTGCCTAAAAAAATACATTGCATTAAGGAAGAGAAAATCGACAAATTAATGCAAATAATTAACATAAATTCATTGAAATTTCTAATCTCTTAGATTGATTAAAATAAGTTGTGTGAAAAAAAAAAGTTCATTGAAGAAGAATTACCCCACATAAACATAGCAATGAATACAAGTAAAACACACAGTTTGTTAGATTAATTAAAATAACTAATTAGTTACATTGAATAGACTAGAAATTTCAAATTAATTTTTAGTTTAATTATAAGTATCAACAACTACAATATGCGTAGAGACTTGTGAAAACAGTTTTCGAGATTAAGTAGTAGTTTCAAATGAACACACCGATAAAAATGATATCCTAGATAATTTCTAGTGTGTGTATATATTCACAATTACACATATAACTACATAAAAGTAAATTTAAATATGACTATATATATGGCATATACACCTTTATCGAAAATGAAATCAGTAACGCTAATCCACACTAATAAAAACGTAGGTTGTCATAGATAACTTCTAGTGTGCGTATATATTCACAATTACATGTAACTATATAAAGATTAATTTAAGTGAGTAGATGAGTATATATACCCTCATTTAACATGAAAACATTAACCCTAGCCACACACTGATAAAAAAAATGATGCCCTAGATACTTTCCAGTGTGCATATATATGTTCGTACTTATACCTATAAAATATGAGCCTATAACTACATAAAGGTAGTTTAAATTTGAGTATATTCCATGCATGTATACTCTCATTTAACATGAAATTAGTAATCCTAACCCATGAGCATGAAATTATGATCAACATTAAAAGATTTGAAAATCACTAATTAAGCCACCGGTTACATTCACTGAGGGGAGGGGTCATGTTAGTTGAATCATTACCTACCACCATGTAATATAAAGCAACAAAATTCTCAACCTTTCCAAAAAATCTCATTTGATTTAAAACTCTCTTGCACGTTTGATTCTCTTAATATTCAACTTTATCTTCATCTTTCTCAACCTCCTGTGCTGCTAAATGCTCCAAACTGGGTTAAATATATAGTCAGTGCTCTGTCACAATTCCTATCTCATTCACAAGGAATATACGTCCTACCATCATTTTTGCTTCCGAAAATCGAATGCATTGGATCTCGTTCCTCTCTATCGCTTTCTACATTTTCCCCTTTCATTGAACCCGTCAATGGTTTTCTTTAGATTCCTTCATCTTAAATGTTTTTCATTTGTCTCATACACGTTCTAAATTAAGATGAAATGAATGAAAATTAATAGCTTTGACAACTAATTGAAAATCCTTAAATTTAGGAAGGTGGGTCAAATTTGATGGGAGCTTGCTCAGAGAATTTTAATTTTTTTTAAAAAAATCTCCTTGCAGTTGGAAAAGGTTGACTGTGAATATTGATATATACTCGGGGTATAAATGAAAAGAAAAATATGCACTCTCATCTCCTACAAACTTGGTAGTCCTTATTCAGATCGCAATCATATTTAGCAAAATTTAATTACGATTTATTTGTCCTAGTCATTTATCAAAGTTCTCCTAGGTTCATTTATAAAAAAAAAAAAAAAAAAAAAAACTCAATGGACCTGGATTTAGATAGCGTTGGGCCTAATTACTAATAATTGGGTTGACTTCTTTAATTTGGATCCAATCATCCTTTAATATTTGGACATATTTTATCTTTGATTCAATTGTCATATGACTCAATTTGATTAGGTTAAATTGTATGATCAAACGGTCACAAAAAAGACACATACATTATTTAGATTTGTTATTTTTTTTTTATCTTTTAATTTTAATTTAGAAACAAATGTTAATTTGTAGTTTTTCCAAAATTTGAAAATATATAATTTCGTCATATAATTTAAAATAATGATGTGCCCATTTGTTAATGGCAAAAATTTATTGTTCCGCAGTCGACAACTCATGCTTCTTACAGATACAACAAAAGGTGTGTAATTTTAAAATATATCGACGTAAGAAGCTCCTTTTCCACTTCATCGATTTTGCGTAGACTTTCCTCTCTCATTTCTAATTTAGAAAACTTGTTATTTCTTTTTGCATTTGAAATTATCAAACTCTAAATGGAATCTGAGTTCAAATCACCAATCACTTGCCAAAGTGAGTATAACTCAGTGATAATTTGTTGGGTTTAATGTCCTATAAACTCGTAGTTTGTAAATCATTAAACATATTCTATTTCCAATAAAGACGTTATTGAGGTTATTCGGTAAAAGATGTTATTGAATATGTAAATTGCGAATGATTAACCTAAATCCAATAAACTAAGATCCTTGGCTATAAAATGAATACTCGAACTATATGTAGGGACATATCATAGGATCAAGTTCAAGTTTATAGTCAAAATAGTCTATAGTATAAGGATAAGGTTGGGTACCTTATCTTGGAGACACTATGGACGCGGCCCACTTTGTATTAAGTACAAACGATGAGATCCTAAATCGTTCATGTGGTGACATGCGAGTGGGGGCGTCCTATGCAATGAGTTTGCATAAGACTGGACCACGAAATAAGTCACTTTCTCTTTATAACACCGTTTACTGAAGAAACTGAATATTTCTCATAGATGACCTAGGTAACTCGTTCTTAATCCTGAGCTATCTATGAACTCCTGTTTTTGCGAGATTATCCTTTGATCTGCATGGGTGAGAGTGGCCAGCATCGCCGACTCGACAAGCCTACCATTTTGGGGATAAGATCGAATAGATAGCTGGGGACTTAGTTTCGCAAGACGGAATTCACTCCTACCCTTTTCAGGGTTAGTAGATAGGTTGTTCCCTTAAGTACTAACTCCAGGACTTGAACAAGGGGCCCCACCCTCTTGTTAGATCGAGAGGGACTTAGGTTTGATGGTTGGACCGCAAACCGATTGTTCATTAGAGGATTAGTGGAACTTAAGGAACAAGAAGTACTATAGAGGTGAAACGGTTATTTGACCTAGCTATAGCTACGAACAACCTGTGAAGGAACGACTTACTAAACATGGTTAAATCAAGTGGACGGAAATATATCTATAGTGAGGGGAGTGCAACTATCGGGCTATAGTGGAGTGTCCCGATAGTTAACGAATGTTGGCTAGCTTAGAAATTGAGATTAGTCGGTTAGCCTTGAATCGTTGGAGCCCATGATCTATAGGTCCATTAGGTCCCCCTACTAGCTCATATCGGATTAAAGCCTAGAATTTTTTGATAGGAAACTTTGAATCGTTCAAAAACGGGAAATAGGGTTTTATCGTAAAACATGTTCGACACAATGATTTAATTATGAATTAAATTAGGAATTGAGAGATGAGGTATTTAAAAGTGTTTTAAATACCATATATATGTATTAGGAATCATATATAATTCATGGCATTAGGTGATAAAGATTGATTGGATCAATCATATCAAAATTACTTGGAAATGTCCCAATTAATTGCCTAGAAATCAATTTCAATTTTAATTGAATTTGAAATGAATTGAAAGCTTAAAATTCACAATTAGGATTCAATTCATAGTGGATTTAGTGGTTTTTCCACTCTTGCATAATGATACATAGTGGAAAACAACACAAACATGCATTAGATGCATGTGTTGTGAAGTAGACACCTAGAATCCACTTTGAGTTGCATCTTGACCATGTGGCTAAGTGTCATGAAGCTTGTCTTTGCATGGGAGATGTCTATAAAAGGGGCTTGAATTAGATTCAAGAAGAGCAAGCTTTCATTTAGTGTTATGCTGCAAATTTTCTCCCTCAAATTCTCTCTCATTTCATCTCCTTCCAAAAGCTTGTACCATCAAGCATTCCCTTCCTATTTCTTTCTTCTATAGACTCCCACAAGTCTTTCTAGGCCCAAGAGAATAGTAGGGAAGACTCTAGAGGTTGTCTAAGGAGCATAGGAGAGGCAAACACCACAAGGAGTTCCACATAAGTGAGCTACAAAGGTTGGTGTTCTCTCAACTCTATATTCTGTCTTTTATAGAACATGCATGCTTTAGGAGCAAAATTGAATGTCTTAAGTGCTTTCGATCTTCAATTGCTTCCGCATGTGTTATATGAACACCTTCATAATTGACATATATCATCAATCAAGAAGTTAGAGATTCGAATCTCCCTATCTCCAATTGTTGTTGAACTCAAAAAAAAAAAAAAAAAAAAAAAAAACCAATCACTTGTCATATACTTATCTTTGAAACAACTATCATGGTTTCAAGATAATGACCTGCACTTACTCTTTTTTTTTTTGAGAATAAAATACTTCATTAGATCAAAGATAAACTTTCCATTGGGATATCAACTGTAGGACAGGACCCCCCACTAGTTTGATTTACAAACCCAATATCGACATTATTCAAATTCAACAACCAATCAGGAAAAGATCTCTCCCAAAAATCAGAATCACCGCTATGACAAGCCTTGGATGCTAACTGATGGGCCATGCCATTATGGACTCTACTAACATGCCTAACAGATCTAATATTAATGCCTTCCATTAGAGCTTGGGCCTCTTTGATGAAGTAAGTGGTCTCTGTTAAGTCTTCAATTTAGGAGTTCAAGAGTTTAATTAATTGAAGGGCATCAGATTCAACGTGGACTACCATCTCCTTATTCGTGATATGCGGTAAGCCTTCACACACCACAAGCGACTCCATCCACAAGATCTTCCATGGTTGGCGAATGCATCGATACCCGACAGCCATCGGCGTTCCATCCCATGTACGCAAAATCCAGCTGATCCCTCCTTGGTTTCTATTCTCGCACCACGCGACGTCACAACTAAGCTTCCATTCCCCTACTGGAGGCGGAACCCAGGTCGTCGGAGAAAGGTCTCCACTGCTCACGGTTGATGAGATCGCCGGAGAAGCTTCCATTCCACAACCGATTCCCGAACGCTCGAGGTCCTCCAGGTATGTGCCTATTTGATTTTCTAGCACATTTAGGTTGGGCTGCTACTATTTATGCTTGATTGAATTTCTGTAGTTCCACATATGCCAACAAATCACCAATGTTGTCCTTAATCTTTGGTCGTCAAACCCCAACTCTGTAGGATCCTTCCAAACTTTCTCGCAGTAATCCCGAACTGTCCTTCCAGTCCTGCCATCCAAACTGGTTAAGTCAATAGAAGGAAAGTAAATCATCCAAATTCGTTTCATGTGTTTGCACTCCCAAAACAAATGCTCCATTGACTCCATGTTTTCCCTACACAATAAACAAAAAGGGTTAATATCCATTCCACGATTAACCAGATTCAAAAAGGTAGGTAGAGCATTGTTGTAGAGTTTCCACCCAAAATGCTTAATTTTAGGGGGGAGCTGTATTTTCCAAAATGCTTTCCAGAGGCTCTCCTGGTATTGGTAGTTAGAAGGGGAAGCTTCATTAGTTTCTAGCAGATGTCTTCCTACCCTGTAGGCACTTTTAACAGAGAAAAATACTTTGGAATCGAGATGTCAAATGACCTCGTCCTCCGCTGTCACCGGGCTAAGAGGAATATGAATAATTATAATAGCATCTTCTTCCATGAAGGATTCACGAATTAAAGGTTCATTCCATCTGCCTTGATTATCCATTAGTTGAGCCACTGAAAAATGTTGTATGTGCAGGGATAAAAGCCCTAGCACAGTGAAATTTATCAGAGGACTAATTCGATCTAAATGTCGATTGGAATACCAATACGACGACAATTATATTCACAGTAGTAAAACCATAATTAAAGCTACTGTAAAGGCTATAAAACATGCTGTAAATCAATAGAAACTCCCTAGATTAATACTAAAGAAGATCCTATTGATCAAAGGTTAAGGAAACTTACTTTGCTTTGAAGATCTTGTTTTTTTTACCAATTCCCTTGATGGATCCTTCAAAAAACAGCAGCAAGAACTCCTTTCTTTTGATGTAAATTCACCCACGAACACCACCAATAAAGTTGCACCGGTATTCTCATTGGTTACTTGGTTGAGGGGCTTGTGGGAGCAAAGATTTCTAAGGGTTTGGAGAATTTTGGATATCTGTGATTCTTGAAAAAACGCAGAGAGATCGAGAGAGAGAGAGAGAGAGAGAGAGAGCGCTTGCTTGTGTGAGACCTCGAGGGATTATTGTAAAACTGAGGGAATGAGTTAATGGATGAAAACCAACTCCCCTTAAAACCCTCTAAAAAATGTGGAGAAAGCCTAGGTTAGTGGGTTGATTAATTCTTCTCAGTTAACATAACTGATAAAGAATTAATTAATTATTAAATTCAAATAATTGATTAATAATTAATAAAAATAATTAGATTACCAATTAATCTTAATTTTATTTATACAAATCACATTTATATAAATATCCCATATAACCTATAGTTTTAATGTAATTTAATTAAATCAAATTAAAACCAAATAATTAATTAATTCACCAATTAATTAATACTATAATTAAATATCAAATATTTAATTATATTTCTCTCAAACAAACTATAGTATTAATGTACATCTAATGCGCATTAATTATAACCTATAGTTTTAATATGAATCTAATTCATATTTTAAACTTAATATTCAAACCCCTTCGAATATACAATTCACCCTTAGAAATTTACCTCAACGCCCTCAATGAGCTACTGGTGGGACCTAATGGACCTACAGATCAGAAGCTCCATCGATATGAGATTAATTGGCTAAACTCATTAACTAAGTTAATCAATGTTCGTTAACTATGGTTCACTCCACTATAGAACCATAGCTGCACTCTTCTCACTGCAGATATATTTCTGTGTCCACGGATATCTGGTGCAACAGAGGTTGAATGATGGATGTGAGATAAGATGATAAATAATAATAAAGATGAATTCAGCCAACCTTAGTGCAAGTATACACTATCGCACGTAGTAATAAAAACATTAGAAGTATTCCAAGGGTATCGATCCCACGAGGACTAACTGGAAATTCAGATTTGAAGAAGAAACTGTTCAACTTGATTGCTTAAAAATAGGTAACCAAAGAAATATGATTGATGAGTAGTTTTTAGAAAAATAGATAAAACAAGCAAATAAAGAATAACAATAAGAAATAAAATGAGATATTCAACATGGATTCATCCCAAAAGCAATAACCTTAGTCATGGCCAAAGCCTTGCATGTTAATGAACTTAGATAGGGATATCAAGTTGGTTGCATGCATGAGAATCAATTATGCTCGGGAAAGATAGTTGTGATAAAAGGTTCCTAGACTTGGTAGAATAATTGCATGCTAAATTCATCCCATTAATTTATCCTCAATCTCAACAATGAAATCAATTCCCTAAGAGTCTTTCCATTTGAGTCTCCACCTTTATTTTATGCTTTTAGTCTTTACTTTTATCTTTATCATTGAGTTTTGCTCCCTAAATAAAATTGGACAAAAGTATTCACGATACTTAATTTGCTAGAAAACCAATCCAGAGGACGACACTCGTTTTACACGAAAACACTATATTATTACTTGACCCGTACACTTGTGGTTAGCAATTTGCGCATCAGCTTGAAAGTGTCTTATTTGCTTAAGTTGTGTTTAATGCATGTCATTCTTTATTGATTATCACTCCAATCTTGCTGAGTTTAATTTGATCACTTAGACTTTGCATGCTATGTGAGTTTGATCTCGAAAGGGACAAACGATATCGGTTCTCATAAAGGTGATATAGGAGAAAAAGCTCGAAAGAGATTGTTCGGCGGTATAGGGCAAGCTGCCTAAGGCACCCTATATCGACTATAGGGTTATAGGTTGCATTCGTGAACTATCTATGTCGGAGTCGAGTCACAGAAATGTGCATAACGGTACTCGCTTAGCCTTCTAACGGTTATTGGGAACAAGGGCCAAATAGAAGTTAAATCTGACCCAATGCATTTAATACACTTAAGTTAAATATTGCATGAGTATGGTTGTTACCTTAGGGATGAATCCATGTTGAATACCTCGTTTGTTTATTATTGTTATTCTTTATTAGTTATTTGCATGTTTTATTTATCTTTTCAAAAACCCAATCAATCAACTTATTTTCTTTGGTTACCTTTTTCAAAAGCAATCATTTGAGCAGTTTCTTCATCAAATATGAATTTCCAATTTAGTCCTCGTGGGATCGATACCCTTGGAATACTTCTGAGGTTTTTATTACTACGTGCGACAGTGTATACTTGCACTTAAGTGTTAGCTAAATTATTCTTTATTATTTCACTTATCATCTTATCTCACATCCATCTATTCAGCTGACGATGCACCAAGAACTGATATCGTTTGTCCCTTTAGAGGTCAAACTCACATAGCATGCAAAGTCTAAGTGATAAATTTAAACTCAGCAAGATCAAAACGATATTCAATAAAGAATGACATGCATTGAACAACACTTAAGCGAATAAAACACTTTCAAGCTATTGAACCATAAGGGAATTCACCATATTGAACCCCTCAACGGAATTTAGCTACTCACGGTGAGATAAAGTGCAAATGAATACATTTTCATTGAAAATAGAATGTAAATAATACAGATAAATGAAAAGTATCAAAAGCTGGAAATAATGACAGTAGCCAAATACTATGGGTTTTTCTATTTATCCAATCCTTCTAGAGTTTGCTTAGACACTCCACTCTCTCGCTTTTACAAGTGGGAATGGGTGAAAATCCCTACAAACCCTAAGGTTTGATGTCTAACTAAGGTTAGAATTCAGTCATCTAAGAAGGACCTCGGGCATCCCTACTCATAGGCGTCAACTAGGGTTCTGTCACCACCCTTTTCTTCCAAATGAGTTATGCTTCGATTTGACTTCGAATCTTGAGCTTATATAGTGTTACGTTGGGATTGGTTGAGGAGCTGCGAAATAGGTGCTGGTAGGTAGCCCAGTCGATTTCGAGGTCAAAACAGCTAGTTAGGTGCGAAGAAGTCTCGTACAAAACGACCCGCAGACGACTCGAAACTGCCTCTGTTTTTCCAGAAATGCGGACGCATTTCATAATAGCCTTCCTAGAATGCGGAGGTAAATTCCAGCTCTTCCTTGGTTTTCCTGCACAACAATAAACTTAGTCAAATTCCCTTAAAATTGAGTCTTTTTAGGTACAAATGAGCATAATTTAACAAAAGTGATTCTCAACACCCTAACTTATCAACTTTAACATATTTTGTGCTCGGGAACAGTAAAATTGATCTAAAACATATAGTTTTAACAAGATTATGAGCTAAATATAAGGGCAAAATAGGTATATTTTTTACCCTTATCACTCCCCCAAACTTAACTCATTGATTGTTGATAGCGGGCAGAAATGTCGCTATTTTAGTCCTAAATTATTAAGCTTTTGAGCGCTTTAATTGTGTTTTTATTGAAGAAATCTAAAATAATTTGCTATTTTGTCTTCAGGAGCATTTTATGGATTTTTGGTGGAAAAAGGCCAAAAAATGAGAAATCCAAGCCTAAAATCCAACCATGGGTCAAAGGAGGAGCCCAAGAAGTCAACCATGAAGAAAAGATCCAAAAAGATTTGAGTTGGCCCAAGATTCAAGCCCAATATCCGCGCCTACTGGTCTGGAAACCGCACAGCGTCAAGACGTTGTGGGGACAACGTCGTCTTGGCGAGCAAGTTGGGTGACGTCACAACGTCGCGACGCTGTCCCTATTTCGGGCCTATAAATAGCCTCCCTTGGTGCCCATTTTTCTCATCAATCAATTCTCCATCCTTTCCTTCCTTTCCTTCCTTGGATCTTTTTGAGCCTTCTCTCAAGGCTTTCTAGCCTTTTTGAGAGTTAGTAGTGAGAAAATTTTGGGGAGCTTTTGGGAGCACTCTAGGAGGCTCGGGGCGTGCTCGGAGGGACTCCAAGCGCTAGCGACGGGGTCTTCGACTGTCATTTCCTTTTCTCTTATTTTGCTCGATTTTATGCTTTCCATTGTATATCTTGTGGATATTATAGCCATGTATAGCTAAACCCCAATCTGGGGTCTTGAAATGAAAATATATAGTTAAATGTTATTATAATTTCCTATCTCTTGCCCTCTTATACTAATTATTTGTATGGATGCTCGTAATGCTGTATGCGATCTGACCAATTGTATATTGATCCGATTCTTAATGGAAACTCGATGGAGAGAAATTAGGATAGATCATAATCCATGCAACTAGTTTAATTGCCCGTCGTGACAACGAGATTAGTTGATTAAACTTAGAATCCTAAAATGAATCAGAGCATAATAATTAACGATTTTTAATAGCGCTAAGGACACTTAGGTTGTTAAAATGGATTAATTGGAATTAGGGGAAATCGGAAGGAGAACCTATGTGGCTAACGGAGATTCTAGGATTATAATTAGTTGGGCAACGAGATATGATAATTGTAATAATTATTTAGCTATTAATTGATTTTCAAGACCCCGCTTCTCACTCAAAACTCTTTCTCCATAATTTTTTATTTCCTTGATTGATCAATTTTTAATCTTTAATTGCTTAAATTTTAAATTCATTTTTTTATGGTTTGGTCCCTAAATATTATTTCCCCCAAGTATTTTGAGCGTTCAAGAAATTATTGCTTGCTTAATTATCGCTTCCCCTCCCTGTGGATTCGATACTCGGAATATTTTCATTTTATATTACTTGCGACCCGTGCACTTGCGGAATTGCGGTGTTGGCCCAAATAAGTTTTTGGCGCCGTTGCCGGGCAGGTTTGATTTTTAAGCAAAATAATTTTTCTTAACATAAAAAAGAAAGGGATAAATAGTAATTTAGGTTGTGAATATTTTTGTTTGTGAATATTTTATTTTTGTTTTTGTTTTTTTTATTCTCTTGATTTATTTGGGAGTGTTGCATGCGAAGAGATAAGGTGGTTAAATTGTTTCCTCTAGATCTTGAAATTAACAGAACGATTAGAGCCTTTCATAGAGAGAAAAGACTAACGGAAGCAATGGCCCACCAACAAGAAGAAGCTCCCAAGGCAATCAGAGACTTTTTACAGCCAGTCCTCCCGACCGAGAATTCAGGCATCGTTTACCCCCCGTTTCAAGCAAATAATTTCGAGTTAAAGACGGGACTGATCCAGATGGAGTGAGACAATTCTTTTAAGGGACACCCTTCGGAGGATCCACATTCGCATCTGCGATCATTCTTAGAGATATGCGGGACGGTAAAGATGAATGGAGTTTCGGCCGACGCGATAAGATTAAGGTTATTCCCATTTTCTCTTCAAGATAAAGCGAAAGATTGGCTCGAAAATCAGTCGAGACGGGTAGTATCAGCACATGGGACGAGCTTGCCCAGACATTCCTGACAAAATTTTTCCCGCCTGCCAAGACCACGAAGCTCTGGACTGAGATCGGAACATTTAGACAGTTGGACGAGGAGCAACTGTACGAGGCATGGGAGAGGTATAAGGAAATGCTTAGGCGATGCCCGCACCATGGTTATCCAGATTGGCTCCAGGTTTAGTTATTTTACAATGGACTGAATCCTTCTTCCAAGACGGTTCTAGATACGTCAGAGGGAGGGAGTTTTCTATCCAAGACAGTGACGGAAGCCAAGGATCTTTTGGAGGAAATGGTAGCGACCAGTTACTAGTGGCCGACTGAACGGGGGATAATTTCCAAGAAGGCTGGCATTTATGAAATTGATGAGTCAAGTTCTCTGAAAGCGCAGGTGGCATCGTTGACAAATGCACTGAATAAGCTTACTTCATCTGAGGTGGTCAAGTCCATCTCAACCTTAGCTGAAGGATGCTCAAAGAAGGAGAATCAAGATGTCGAAGAAGTTCAGTATGTGGGAAATAGAGCATTCACTCAAGGAGTACCGAACTTCTACCATCCCAGTCTGCGCAATCATGAGAACTTTTCTTACTCCAATACCAAGAACGTATTGCAGTCACCGTCAGGATTTGCTTCATCAAGTGTTCCAGAAAAGAAAAGCAACATGGAGGAGATGGTGGCCATGTTTATCAAGGAACAAAAGGTTTTAAATGTGAATCTCTAGACAGTGGTTAATAACCACGACACTGCTCTTAAGAATATGGAAGTGCAGATAGGTCAGATCGCTTCAGCTGTGAATGCCCTTCAGAAAGGGAAGTTTCCAAGCGACACTGAAACCAATCCTAGAGCATTGCAAGATGGTGACACTGAGAAGTGGTAGACAACTGGAGGTCAGTTCAGAGAAGAAAGAAGAAAAGAGCAAGGATGAAGATGGAAGGGCTGAGGCACAAAAAGCCTCCCCTGAAAGGTCCCAATATCCTCCTAACTCTATTGATTTGAATATTGAATGCACTAACTCTTTTGCAGGATCAAAGAAAGATGAAAAGCAGAAAGAAAAGCTGAGCGAGGAAGAAGTAGTCCCATGCAACCACCATGATAAAGGATCGCACATTAGCCCGCCCAAGAGGAGGGGCGAATGTCCTACCTTTGATCACAGGGAGTTACCTTTTCCTCAGTGTTTTAAAAATGTTAAATTAGATGAACAGTTTCAAAAATTCCTAGAAATGTTTAGAAAGTTATATGTGAACATTCCCTTAGTAGATGCTTTGTATAATATGCCTAATTATGAGAAGTTCATGAAAGAGATGTTATCTAGGAAGAAAAGTTTGAAAAAAGAGGTTTTTAGGTTGTCCGAAAACAGTAGCACCATAGTGTCAGGAAAGATGCCTTATAAACAAAAGGACCCAGGGAGTTTTACTGTTCCCTATATTATAGGAGAAGTATCTTTCGATAGGGCCTTGTGTGACTTAGGTGCAAGTATAAATTTGATGCCCTATTCATTGTACAGGAAGATTGGTTTGACAGGTCTGAAAGACACCGACATCACCCTCCAGCTTGCTGATAGATCGATCACCCAACCGATGGGTGTTGTGGAGGACGTGTTGGTGAAGGTGAACAAATTCATCTTACCTGTAGATTTTGTGGTGCTTGACATGCAAGAAGACAAAGAGGTACCTATCATCTTAGGCAGACCTTTCTTAGCCACAGGTAAGGCTGAGATTAGCGTGCATACTGGTAAGCTTACCTTAAATATGGATGATGAAAAGGTTGTTTTCAGTATTTTTGGACAAGATAAGTCTGTATGTAGTCTGCATACCTATTTTTCAATTGGTCCAGAATATTTGACTGACGATGATGAAGAGGTAGAATATAATCTTGGCCTAGGATTAGGAGAGGCGCCTATGGATGATGGGAATTTTAATCCTAATGCATTTTTTGATGACCCTCTGTTTGAAAATGAGCTGATTGGTATTGAAATGCCTGCTTTTGAAAATGAATTGGAATTACCTGCTTTTGAGAATGAAATGTCGGCAATTGATGATTTGCCTGATTTTGAGAATGAAATTGATTTGCCTGATTTTGAGAATGAGCTTGAAATGCCTGTATTAGATGATGCTTTGAATGGAGAGGATTACTTGATAGATGAAAATTTTGAGTCTGATCATGAAAATGCTGAATCTATTGAGTCTGATCCTGACATCGTTGAGTATATAGAGTCGGACCCTGACATTGTTGATAGTTTTAATTCGGGTCCTGATGTTGTGGATAGTATAGAATCTGACCCCGAAATGATTGAATTCTTTGATTCTTCTGATAATGAGTCATATGATAGCTTAGTTGAATCATTTTTGAATACTGAGTCCCAGGAATCTCATGAGCATGTAAATATTATATCTGATGAGTGGATAGGCATAGTTGATAAGCCATCCTTAGATCCTAGACCAGTAGATATCATGACGTTGGATGACTCTGTGAATAATTGTTTTGAAAATAGAGACTTAGAAAAGAGATTTGTGGCTGCTACATATTTTTTGAAATGTTATTATGACAATCTCTTCAGTGATGACGGGCCAGGGGAAAGTTTTTTTTCTCCCCTGTTTGCAGTTTGTAAGTCGGTGCGTGGTTTTCTTCAAGGCCCGGAGGACGATGAAAATTTTTATTTCGAGCCTCCGTAAGCGTGCCGAGCCTCGTCTAGCTAAAGACGTTAAAGAAAGCGCTGCTTGGGAGGCAACCCAAGGAATTAAAGTTTAGGTATATTTTTGCGGTAAATAATTTTCCTTGCTTCGTGATCCAATTTTGTTTTGCAGGATCACCTTAGCAAGTCCCAAAGCTCCAAGAATCCCATTTTCTGGACCCAAAGGAGGAGGATGAATTGCTCCTGATTCAGGGAAGTCTCAGTATCCCTCTTTATGCTTTATTATTTGTAAACATTAGGGACAATGTTTAATTTAAGTTCGGGGGGAGGCTTTCGCTGTGTTGAGCATATTTAAATTCCATTGGTTGCATGAGTAGATAGCCATGATAGCGAAGGATGTGATTTTAGAAGTTTTGGGAGAAAATGGTTTATATGTTGTGGAATTTGGGAGCATAGCAGAAATTGTGAAATTTTAAAATTTTTTGATACTTAGTTTTAATGTCTAAAGCATGCAATTGACTTATCTGATGAGCAATCCAAGCCTTTTATGGATTTTTGGTGGAAAAAGGCCCAAAAATGAGCAATCCAAGCCTAAAATCCAACCATGGGTCAAAGGGAGAGCCCAAGAAGTCAACCATGAAGAAAAGATCCAAAAAGATTTGAGTTGGCCCAAGATTCAAGTCCAAAATCCGTGCCTACTGGTTTGAAAACCGCACAGCGTCGAGACGCTGTGGGGATAGCGTCGTCTTGGCGAGCAAGTTGGGTGACGTCACAGCGTCGCGACGCTGTGCCGATAGCGTCGCGACGCTGTCCCTATTCCAGGCCTCTAAATAGCCTCCCTTGGTGCCCATTTTTCTCATCAATCAATTCTCCATCCTTTCCTTCCTTGGCTCTTTTTGAGCCTTCTCTCAAGGCTTTCTAGCCTTTTTGAGAGTTAGGAGTGAGAAAATTTTGGGGAGCTTTTGGGAGCACTCTAGGAGGCTCGGGGCTTGCTCGGAGGGACTCCAAGCGCTTGCGACGGGGTCTTCTACTGTCATTTCCTTTTCTCTTATTTTGCTCGATTTTATGCTTTCCATTGTATATCTTGTGGATATTATAGCCATGTATAGCTAAACCCCAATTTGGGGTCTTGAAATGAAAATATATAGTTAAATGTTATTATAATTGCCTATCTCTTGCCCTCTTTTACTAATTATTTGTATGGATGCTCGTAATGCTGTATGCGATCTGACCAATTGTATATTGATCCAATTCTTAATGGAAACTCGACGGAGAGAAATTAGGATAGATCATAATCCATCTAGTTTAATTGCCCATCGTGACAACGAGATTAGTTGATTAAACTTAGAATCCTAAAATGAATCAGAGCGTAATAATTAACAATTTTTAATGGCGCTAAGGACACTTAGGTTGTTAAAAAGGATTAATTGGAATTAGGGAAAACCGAAAGGAGAACCTATGTGGCTAACAGAGATTCTAGGATTATAATTAGTTGGGCAACGAGATAGGATAATTGTAATAATTATTTAGCTATTAATTGATTTTCAAGACCCCGCTTCTCACTCAAAACTCTTTCTCCCTAATTTTTTATTTCCTTGATTGATCAATTTTTAATCTTTAATTGCTTAAATTTTAAATTCATTTTTTTAATGGTTTGGTCCCTAAATATTATTTCCCCCAAGTATTTTTAGTGTTCAAGAAATTATTGCTAGCTTAATTATCGCTTCGCCTCCCTGTGGATTCGATACTCGGAATATTTCCGTTTTATATTACTTGCTGCCCATGCACTTGTGGTATTGTGGTGTGATAGCGCGCATAGCGAGCTATGTTTCCCAGTACATTTTAGTTAGTCTTTGAGTAATTTGTGGCCATTTTAATGCACTTTAATGTTTATTTTGTAGAAATTGGTCTATTGGAGCTAAAACGTGAAATTGGGATTGATCGAGTGTTCGGGATGCCAAAAGAAGCTAAGGAGTCGAAAAGAATCATGTTGGAAGCTTCTCCAAGTGGGCTTGGCCGAGAGCTAGCGTCTCGACGCTAGCCTTGTGGCGTCTCGACGCTAGCTGATTCCTTAATCAATTTGGGCGGTAGAGGTCACAGCGTCAAGACGCTGTGACAAGAGTGTCTCGACGCTGTCGGGTTTTCCATAATCAGAATGCACGGTAAAGGCACAGCGTCGCGACGCTATCGGCAGATTTTCTATATAATCTTCTTTTTGAGCTACGGATTAGGGGAGTCCAATTGGTTAGATTTTAGCTCTAATTTCGACTAGAGACCTTTGGTGGGAGCTAAAGCAAGGCCAAGGAGCGGGAATCAAGCGAGAAGACGTGGAGATCGTGACGGGGACGTGCCGGTTTCGACAAATTTGAGTTTTCCTTTCTCTTTCCCTTAACTCTTGTAGTTTTTATGGCTTTTCTTGCAATTAGTGTTTGTGGTTTAAAGATTGAATTTCGAGTTGTTTGTCTTAGGGTTTGATGTAGTTGTTTTAGTTTGTTGGATTGATTTTTGGTATGAATGTGTTGTTATTTTATGCATGCAATTTTGTGTAATGCTTTCAATTACTTGATCACTAATTGGATGATTTAAGTGTTGAATCTAACTCGGGAGAGAGGATTTGGCCTAAGACTTGCCTAGTTTAATTGCATGACTAGAGTAGAAATTCTAAGTTTGTGACGGGATTTGGAATATCTCTAGAAGTATAACAAGGACTAAACCAAATAATGCCTTGCATGTTAATGAACTTAGATAGGGATATCAAGTTAGTTATATGCATGAGAATCAATTATACTCGGGAGAGGTAATCGTGACAAAAGTTTCCTTGGCTTGTAGAATAATTGCACGATCAATTAATTCCTATTAATCAATCCTCAATCTTAAATAATGAAATCAATTCCCTAAGAGTCTTTCCCTTTGAGTCTCCACCTTTATTTTATGCTTTTTGTCTTTAGATTTATCTTTATCTTTAAGCTTTGCTCCCTAAATAAAATTGGACAAAAGTATTCACGGTACTTAATTTGCTAGAAAACCAATCCAGAGGACGACACTCGTTTTACACGAAAACACTATATTATTACTTGACCCGTACACTTGCGGTAAGCAATTTGCGCATCACGGTGTCGGCCCTAACACTTGTCCTCAAGCAATTGCAAATCAGAACGTTAGAGATCAACTTTTTAATCGCAAATCAGAATGTAAGAGCTCAACATTAATTGCAATCCAAAATGTTAGGGTTCAAATGTAGTAATCAATCATGGTACTAGCATCAACTTTAAATTTCAAATCAAGTGACATGGAATCAAGTAAACATGTTTTTCAAGATCGTTTTCTAAAAAGTTCGCCTTTCAGGAGAGGGTTCTACTCTTGTGCCAGTCACAACGTCTGAGTTTCCTAGGCATGAAGATTTCTATTGTTCTTTTTCAAAGCAAAACTCTCCCTAATCTATCCTAACCAATGTGTTTGAACTACCTAACTTCTACTCATAGAGCCTAGTGTAGTCCTTTTAGTTAAGAAAAACAATCTTGAGGTAAAAATGAGCATATATAAGTTACTAGTCCTTTTCCTATCTCCCCCAAACTTATTGGACTGTTGGTTCTCTTTTTATTCAACATCTTTTTCTCCCAAGACTATCCTTGCTGTCACCTTCACCTTCGTTCTAGCTAATCGGCACTTTGTGGTGAAGATATCTAACTACGAGCAAAGTTCACAAGCTTGGAATGATACTCACTTCCCTAAGTAAACCTTTCATGCAGTGGCAAACTATGGGTGTCATGAATGCTCCTGGTTACTCAGTAAACTCTAGGAAGGAGGAGTAACTCTTGGTTTTTCATATATTTTTTTTTCACATATACTGAGCACATATTCTTTTTCCAGCAGTACAAATTTACAAAAAGCATAAATATTTACAAGGTAAAGCGTAAAGCACCCCCCCCCCCCCAAACTTAAAGTTAGACAATGTCCTCATTGGCTTTGTTTTTTAGGCATGGGCTTAACATGAGCCTTTTTGTCTTTCAAAACTTCAAGGCTAAACTCTCCTAGAGTGTTAGAAAGGTTAAACACGAGGAAGTTTAGACTTAAGAAAATTCTGTAATGAAAAAGACTAATGGAAAGCCTATGACTAGAAAAGAATTCGGTTGTGACGGTGGCACTTATGAGATAGAACAAAGCTCTATTTTCATCATCAAGGGCTTAAAAGAAAACTCCTTTGAAAATATACTTTTCTTCCAAAACATTTTATGAAGCAATTTTTCTTAAAGTTGATTTTTTTTCTTCCAAAAAGTTCATAGGTAAAGCTAAAAAACAACAAGCAGATTTTTAAAGAAAAGACTTGAAAAACCCAAGTTTATCTAATCTAAACTATCAACAAGCTATCTAAAACTAACCTATGATCATAACTATTAACACTAAACAATTAAAGCAATAAAAAACAGCAACTAAACAACTAAAAACAGAATATAAATCATGCTAAAACTAAAAAAAAAAACAGCAAGCACAAAAAAAGTATTATATACAAAAAAGCAAGCGAAGGGGTAAAAAAACTCCCCTAGTCCTCGTCTGAGGAACTCTCTTTCTCATCATCATCTTTATCATCATTTTCATCTTCTTCTTCATCAGAATCCTTGTCTTCTTGAGGCAGTAGTGATCGAGGAAAATCAGGAAAGACCGGAGCAATACTCGGGGCATTAGAGAGATAAAACTCTGTAATGGCCTCATCCCTCTCCTTTGCATATGCCCAATATGTCTTCAGGTTTTCCCTGATTTGATCTAGTTGGCGGTATTAGTGTGCTGGGATGGAGAAGCTATGTTCGGCCCTGACGGTGGAGTGGCCTGAGATGTGGAGGCTTTGTCTTTCCTTTGGATGCTATTCTGTTGAAGCTTCCCAATCAAGGACAGGTCAATGGTCGGCTTGAAGAAATGACGCTCCTCGTCCTTGCCTGGAACTATCTTCACCCTCTGACAAAGCTGGCTGATGAGTGATCCAAAGAAAAGTTTACCTGCTCTTTTCCTTCCACAGGCTAGAATCTCTTCCCTGATAATGCTCCCAATATTGATCTCCAACCCCTTCATAATACAGTAGAGTAGCATAACTCTATCCACTGAAATGGTGCTGTCATGGGTGGATGGCATCAAACGATTTTTCAGAAAGTGAAGCCAAACTGCCGATTCTGGCTTTAGATCACTTGGCACTAGAGTCTTCACCTTCGTTTGGGACTCTTTCCACTGAACTCCCTTGTTGGCCACAAGTTTTAATGCGTCCTTCATCTGCTTGGCCGAGGGGTTCCTGATAACATCGTTCCCTCTTGGATGAAGGGGTGCCTTGATTCT
Organism: Luffa aegyptiaca; assembly: GCA_017139565.1. Classification (NCBI taxonomy): domain Eukaryota; kingdom Viridiplantae; phylum Streptophyta; class Magnoliopsida; order Cucurbitales; family Cucurbitaceae; genus Luffa; species Luffa aegyptiaca. The sequence continues at coordinate 19,095,907 of CM029402.1, forward strand.
GTACACCCTGTTAATGTCTACTGAAGAGAAGCTGACCATCTTGCCTCTCACCACCGCCATACTAATGCTTTCCTCCCTCAGGCCGGCCTAAAACTCTCGAACTAAAGGCACCACGACCTCCTGAGGGTGAACACAGAGCTCCTGCCACTTATACTGGGAGATAACTCTACTTACGAACTCTAGCAGTGCTCCAACTCTGTTAGAGAATCCCTTTTCATTGAGGAAATCCCTTTTTCTCGTGATCTCCATCCGTTCCTGAAAATTAACATCTCTAAATACCTCGGGGAATGGATTTTTAGGAGATGGAGCCTTGGGTGATTTGGCCTTTGGCTTGGCGGGTGAGACTGCCGGAGGAGCTGCATGAGAGGCATCCATAGACCTAGTCCTCGACCTCTTGGCAAAAATAGGATCATTCTTATTTTTGGTCCTCCTTTCAGCCTTGATCTCTCTTATTCTCTTCCTCCTCAATGATGCAGAGATAGGAATTTGGTCATCATCCAATTCCTTGATCTCTGAGTCGGATTCTGTTTAAGAGTCACTGGAGGTCTCGACCTCCTTGTTTTATTTTTCTTCTTCATCCCTTTTCTCTCCCGAAGAGGTGCTATCAGCCGCTGGTGGGTCATCCTTGAATAGAGGTTCGAAAACCTCGTCAGCTGGCTGTTCATTGGTGGCCTTAGCTTGGCCTTCTTCTGTTGGGCGATTTTACACCGCAAGCGTACGGGTCGTCACAAGTAATATAGTGATTTTGAGTATAGAGTATCGTCTCCACAGGGATTGGTTTATTCAAGTAATTACCATGAATAATCTTGCTATGCTTTATTTAGAGAACAAAATCTAATGCCGAGAAGATAAACTAAAAAGCTAATCTAGAAAGCAAAAGATAAATGGAGACACAATTTGGAGGGATAATTCCTAGAGGGTTGATTTCATCAATTGGACCTTTAATGCTTAATCAATTAACTAATATGGATTAACTAATCATTTGATTCATAAGTCTAGAAGCCTAGTGACAAGGACTCTCCTGTCGGTCTCCTCCTATCTCATACCTTTCAATAAAGAATCTCCTTTCGGTCTCTTCTTTATTTACTTAGTATGGCATTACAACCCTTCAATACAACCTCTAACGTTATTTATTCTATCCCGTGTCAGTCGGGTAAATAGCGTTAGTCATGCATTCAGTTCTAGTCTAAGCTTCTCTCCGTCGAGTCTCCACTTAGTAACGATTCATTTAATTAGTGATCAGTTGATTAAAAGCATCAAGGACAAAATGCACAAATGAACTATAATGACAATTAAACCAAATCAATTCATTAATTCAGCAAAGGTTCAACATCTAAATCAATCTCATAGAATTTAGGAATTTACTACTCATAATCACTAAAATTCAATAATTCCTAATCACAACAATTCTAGAAACTAAAACATAAAGGAAAAGGGAAGAGAAATGCTCATAAAAGTGTCAATCTCCTCGATCCCGCGCCGACCTCCATCGATCTCGAGCTCCAAAGATCTTCAACAAAGCTCCAAAACTCACTAAAAAATCCCCAATTTTAGTGTGGACTCTAGAATGGGGTGAAAACCCACCAATTGGCACACCAAACTTGGATGAAAATGGCTCTATTTATAGGCTCCCAGCAGGCGCAGCGTCGCGACGCTCTGACGTCAGGTTGTCTTGGGCTCTAAGTTGTCGCAGCGTCGCGACGCTACATGGACAGCGTCGCGACGCTACCCCAATTCCAGAACATTCAATCACGTTTTTTAGTTGATTTCTTTGGGCTTCCTTTATTTCTTTTGGCCCAACACTTTGTATGATAATTCTTGGGCTCCTTCTTGACCCAACTTGATAATAAAAGCTTGAAATCCATGAATTTGGGCTTCTAACTCATTCTTCTTTGGCTTTTTGGATTTGGGTCTTCAATGGACTTCTCCAAAATGCTCAAAAAGTCTCCAAAATCATCCAAATTCTCTCAAAAATCCGATTTTTCTTCTTTGACTCGGTTTTCTGAAATTTAAACATAAAATAGCATTAAAGTACACAATTCATGCACAAAACTAGCTAAAATAAATAGGAAAATGATAGCATTTCTGCCTGCTATCATCTTCAGAATGCGGCCCAGATGCGGACGCATTATGGGCTTCAATCTCTACTTCTCTTTCTTTTTCTTTTTCTGAACTTTCTTCACTTGGCCCCTGTTGGGCCTCTTTTTCTCTTCCTTGCAGCATCTCAGCCTCACTTTGAGCCTTGTGGAGTGGCTCAAAAGCTGCAAGGAGGTCTTCCGCTTCCTTTCTTCTTTTTATCATCTTCTTTTAATTCTTCCCTTTTTTGTTTTTCTTCCTCAAGGAGTTGCAATTCAACAGCTGCCCTCCTGAGGTTTTCTCCTAACTTTCTTTCCTCTTCTTCAGCTAACTTGGCCCTCTCGGCCTTCGACCTTTCCTCTTCCTTTTTGTTTTCTTCTTCAAGCTCTCTTTCTCTCGAAAACTCATACTCTTCCATCATGTGTTGATTTTCAAGTTCTCTTTCAGCCTCAATCTCCTTCAAAGCTTCTTGTTCAGCCCTGTAACCTTCGGCAATTACTACTTTGCCACAGCTTGGCAGATTATGTCCTCGAACACGTCAGGGGGCATTCTTGCGGTTTTGTAGGTAACGAATGGTTTGTTCCTGCAAGACGAAGAGGGGTTAGTTGAAGGTTCAGAAGTTTTACCCGTTGAAGCCTCTCTTTGCCGAGAGCTTCCTACTGCCTTGACGGCTTCTTCTTCATCTCGCCTATTTGCTTCTTCTTCAAGAGCAACACGTCTCTGAGCTTCCATCGCCCGGATCATTGAAAACCACTCCTGCGAGCGTTTTCTGAATTGTTGAGTTGCGGGTTTTTGGGTTTTATGGACGGCAGTGGCGTGCGTGGACCTCCTAAGTTTAGACAAACTCGGATTCTCCTCGATGTGGCCGACATTGTCGAGGAAGAAGGAGTTTGAGCGTCGGGTTCTTAGTTCACGATCGCCAGTGAGAAAACCGAAGGTCTCGTCCTTCTCGTGTCGTGCATGGGTGTTTCGGGGTTCTCTTCTTGCCGTTGAACACTTGCTTCAGCTTCGTGGGAGGTTTGAGCACTCTGAGATCGAGTGATCTTGCGTGATGATGAAGATTTGGGCGAGTTCTTCATGGTTCTTTGATGTGGGTTTCGGTTTCAAGATGAGAGAATATGAAGAGTTCTTGAGTTTTGACTTGAATACCGAAAGTCTTAGTGTTTGGTGAAGAGGGAAAGAAAAAGTCAGCTATTTATAGTTTTCTAATTAGGTCAGGTGATGGTAAAAAATTTTCGTGCAAAAACTTGATGCACAAATTGCTAACCGCAAGTGTACGGGTCAAGTTATAATATAGTGAATGTGAAATTCGAATGTCGTCCTTTGGATTGGTTTCTAATCAATCTTAATTAACGGAAATACTCTTGACCAATTTTATTTAGGGATCCAAGTGAAGTGAGAATGAAATTAAAGTAAACTCAAGACAATGCAAAAAGTGACAATCCAAAGGAAACAATGGTCTTAGGGATGTGATTTCACCAATTAGGATTATGGATTAATTAATGGATTATTAACATGCTATGATTCATAAATCTTGGGAAACTAAAATCACACATATCTCTCCCGAGCATACATGATTCTCTCACATGCAATTGAACCCGATATCCCTATCTAAATTCAATAAACATGCAAGGCATTAAGGATACCCTTTTTAACGATTTCTAGAATTAACTATTATCTCCCGATCTCTAGCTAAATCCTAGTTATGCATAATGATTTCTAAGCTAAATCCTCTCTCCCGAGTTAGATTTAAGCACAAACAACATTCAATTCATGGCCGGTAAATCGAAAGCATTAAACATACATTATGCATAAATGAATCAATAACATAAATCCATAACATCAATCCATAATTGCCCCAACGGCTACATCAATCCCTAAGAGTAAAGACCTAGCTAATCATACAACGCGTTACAATATAGCCACGATCTAAAACAGCCATAAACACTAACTAAAGTAAGGCTCTGTTTTTGCTCTGTTTTACGGCCCCAAGGTGTCCAAAGGAAGTCCCCCAAAAAGCCCTAATCGAAAATTATAAATAGGATGAAATTCTGTCGTAGCGTCGAGACGCTATAGGGATAGCGTCGCGACGCTATCGCCTGCCGCACATTCTGCTTAAGGGAATCTCGAGAGCGTCGAGACGCTAAGGTCGCAGCGTCTCGACGCTGTGAGCTGTTGCCGCCTAATTCAGATAAGGAAAGGCAGCGTCGAGACGCTCCAAGAGCGGCGTCTCGACGCTAGTCTGCGGCTGACCCTATTTTGACTTTTTCTTCTTTGATTCTTTTCTCATTCTTTGACAACTTTTCGCCCCCGAACATCCAATTGGCTCCAATATTAATTTCCTACAAATACAACATGAAAATGCATGAAATTTGGCCAAAAAGTATAAAAGACTAGCTAAATAAATTAGGGAAAAATAGCTAGCTTATGCTCGCTATCAACTGCCCTCTTATTTTTGAAAATGTGGTCGCATTCCCGAATACACTGGGGAGAAATGCGATCGCATTTGCCCCAGCTTTTCTGCCTTCTCTCTTCTCTTTTTTCTTGACTTTTCCTTTTCCTTTGCTTTTCTTTCTTTACTGAAACAATCATAAACATGTTAGAAAGTTCACATGCTCAATCATGATTTATTTTTCCTTTTTTTTCAAGAGAAATTAAGTCAAAAAGTTTTGATCAATTCAACTTCCAGGTAAGTCCCCAGGTAGAGGTGTTTCCTATGGTCAGCTTAAATACCTCAGCCTAGCCAGGACTTTCCTTAGACAAAGTTCCCTCTTGATAAAAAATCCTTTATTCTAAACTTACATCGTTACATTTTTCTCTTCTCTTTTTCTTTTTTTTTTATATATATATATTTTTTCTTTTTCCTTTAAAATAGATAGAATACAAAATAATATGGACTTTTCAACCCAGGAAAAGGTGTTCCCTTCGGTCAACTTAAGTACTTTTTCCTAGACAGGATTTTTCTAGACAGAGTTTTTACTCTTGTCCAGATATTTTGGAGTCCCCGTCTGTATTATTATTTTATTTCACTATAGATCCAGATAATATACAAAAATTAACTTTTCAAAGTATAGAATTCATACCAAGTCAATCATGGAAACATGGGCTTCTTCATCCTCGAAGCCCTTCCCCCAATAGGGTTTGATTCTTTGTCTTTTTATGGGTTGATCGATTTCTTCAACTTCAATCTTTTTCCAACCTCTTTCTTGTTCTTCATCTTCAAGTATTTCCTCCAATGTTTCTCCTTTCATCATTTCCTGAAGAGGAGACCAGGAGAGTTCATCAATTTCATCAATCATAGAGCACTCCTCAAAATCTCCAGGGTACTTCACTGCATTCATCACATTGAACGTGACTTGCTGGTCATTGACCCTCATGGTCAACTCTCCTTTCTGCACATCAATTAAAGCTCTGCCAGTGGCTAAGAATGGTCGTCCTAAGATGATTGACACGTCCTTATCAGCTTCACAATCTAAAATGATGAAATCTGCTGGGAGTACAAATTTGTCAACCTTGACCAACACGTCTTTAATCTTTCTAATAGGATGTGTAAGTGATCTGTCCGCTAACTGTAAGGTTACAGTTGTTGGTCTTGTTTCTCCTATCCCCAATTGTTTAAAAACTGAGTATGGCATCAGGTTTATACTCGCTCCTAGATTGCATAAAGCTCTGCCTACATCCCGTCCTCCCATGGAGCATGGAATGGTGAAACTTCCTAGGTCTTTGAGTTTGAGAGGGATCTCATTCTTGACTAGTGCACTGGAACATTCAGTAAGTGCAACAGTTTCGTATTCTCCCAATCTTCTCTTCTTTGATAGGATATCCTTTAGGAACTTCACATAGGTAGGCATTTGTTCAAGCGCTTCCACCAATGGGATATTGATGTGTAGTTGGTTTAAAACATCTAAGAACTTCTTAAACTATTTATCCTGCGAAGCATGTTTAAATCTTTGAGGGTAAGGAGGAGGTGGTTTGTATTCTGGATTTATCACAAACTTTTGAGGTTTTGCGGTCGCATTCCCCTGTTTTTTCTCTGGACTTGATTTTCTTCTTTTTCTACCAAGGCTTCATGCTCCTTGGTCTTTTCTTCATTGTCTTTATTCCGTATAACATTTGAGGTAATATCTGACTTCTTTTCTAAAATCTTTTCTCGAGCTTCTTCTGGGATCTCTACTTCTTGACTTACTGGGTACTTTGGGCCATCATATTCTAGTCCACTTCTCAAGGTTACTGCCTTGCGTTGCTCTTTTCCTTCTTTGTGAGGGATCTCGGTCTTGTTGGGCAACGTCCCTTGTGGTCTGTTTTTAATCTCCTGAGCAATCTGTCCAATCTGTACTTCCAAATTCCTAACTGCAGCATCGTTTCTTGCCATATACTTCTTTGTAAGAGTCTCTAGATTTGACTCTTGACTCTACACTTGGACTGGTTGGAAGTTCTTCTGCGGCTGCTGTTGTGTAGGAGGTTTCCCAAATTGATTTGTATTGGAATTACTTGAGCTGGCTTGTCCTCCCCAAGAGAAGTTTGGATGTTGTCTCCAACTTGGGTTGTATGTAGCCGAGTATGGATTCCATCTATTCTGGCTCTGGTTCCCTTGTTGACCTACATAAAAGACAGACGCGGGATTTAGTGGACAGTTATCAACAATGTGTTCCTCACCACAAATTTCACAACAGGGAGAAGAAATAACATTGGCAGGGGCTATGTTCGCTTGATTGTTCATAGTCATGCCCATCATCATGCTGTGGATAGCCTTGATTTGAGCTTGCATAGTAGAATTAGCCTCTTTTTCCACTGCTTTAACTGAATTCTTCAAGATTGTTGTTGGCTCAGTCACTCCCAATGTCTATTCTTTGTGGCTATGGTGTCCAAGATAACATGTGCCTCATTTGCAGACTTCTTCAAGAAAGATCCGTTTGCAGATGCATTGATTAGTGCCTTCGAAGCTTGATCTAATCCACTATAAAAATGCTCCAAGATGATGCAAGCAGGCAATCCATGGTGTGGACACTTCCGAACCAGCCTTTGAAATCTTTCCCAAGCTACATCCAGAGGTTCATTGTAAGATTGTTTGTAAGCAATAATTTCAGCTCTATATTTGGCATTTTTATTAGAAGGAAAAAACTTCTCTAAGAATTTCTCAGCCAAATCATTCCAAGAAGTGATGGAGTTTGGAGGGAATGAATCCAACCAAGCTTCAACATCTCCCTACAAAGAAAATGGAAAAAGCTTTAGCTTCAAAGTATCTTCAGGCACTCATATAACTTTAAAAGAATTGCAAACTCTAAAAAATAGCTTAATGTGTTTATGTGGATCTTCATTTGGAAGTCTAGAGAATTGGCCCATTGGAACATCACTGGTTTAAGTTCAAACTGTGGAGCATCTATCGGTGGCTCCAAAATTCCTGGATTTAATGTCTGAAAAACAGGTAAAGCATAGTCCCTTATTGCTCTATTGCGGTCTTCGACTATAAATTGGATTTTCTTGTTGTGGCACCGGTGGAACTGGAGGAACAGGAGGAATTCTCCCACATTTTGCTCCCTTCCATGACTCTGTAGATCAACTTGAGGATCGACTCCATGTGGTTCCATTGGAAACTCTTGTATGTAAGAAGCTTCTTCTAGAGGTTCCTGTGCGCTCAACTCTTGTTGTTCCCTTCTCTTTCGTCTTTGTTCCTTCCTTCGACGATGAAAGGTTCTTTCTATCTCAGGATCAATGTCAAGGGGTGGACACCCCTTGTTCATGCACTAACTTCAACCTGCAAGAGAAAAACAATTGCAAATCAAAGTCAAATTCCCTTTGAGACAGAAATGCGGTCGCAATTTGATCACAATTTAAAAAAAAAATTGGTTTCACTTTTGGTCCCCGGCAATGACGCCAAAAACTTGGTGCGACAGAGGCATAATGATGGATGTGAGATAAGATGATAAATAATAATAAAGATGAATTCAGCCAACCTTAGTGCAAGTATACACTATCGCACGTAGTAATAAAAACCTTAGAAGTATTCCAAGGGTATCGATCCCACGAGGACTAACTGGAAATTTAGATTTGAAGAAGAAACTGCTCAACTTGATTGCTTAAAAATAGGTAACCAAAGAAATATGATTGATGATTGGTTTTTAGAAAAATAGATAAAACAAGCAAATAAAGAATAACAATAAGAAATAAAATGAGGCATTCAACATGGATTCATCCCAAGGGCAATAACCTTAGTCATGGATTATTTAACTTAAGTCTATTCAATGCATTGGGTCAGATTTAACTTCTATTTGGCCTTGCTCCCAAGAACCGTTAGAAGGCTAAGCGAGTATCGTTATGCTCATTTCTGTGACTCAACTCCGACATAGATAATTCACGAATGCAATCTATAACCCTATAGTTGATATAGGGTGCCTTAGGAAGCTTGCCCTATACCACCGAACAATGTCTTTCGAGCTTTTTGTCCTATATCACCTTTATGAGAACCGATATCTTTTGTCCCTTTCGAGATCAAACTCACATAGCATGCAAAGTCTAAGTGATCAATTTAAACTCAGCAAGATCAAAATGATATTCAATAAAGAATGACATCCATTGAACAACACTTAAGCGAACAAAACACTTTCAAGCTATTGAACCATAAGGGAATTCACCATATTGAACCCCTCAACGAAATTTAGCTACTCATGGTGAGATAAAGTGCAAATGAATACATTTTCATTGAAAATAGAATGTAAATAATACAGATAAATGAAAAGTATCAAAAGCTGGAAATAATGACAGTAGCCAAATACTATGGGTTTTTCTATTTATCCAATCCTTGTAGAGTTCGCTTAGACACTCCACTCTCTCGCTTTTACAAGTGGGAATGGGTGAAAATCCCTACAAACCCTAAGGTTTGATGTCTAACTACGGTTAGAATTCAGTCATCTAAGAAGGACCTCGGGCATCCCTACTCATAGGCGTCAACTAGGGTTCTGTCACCACCCTCTTCTTCCAAATGAGTTCTGCTTCAACCTGACTTCGAATCTTGAGCTTATATAGTGTCAGAATTGGTTGAGGAGTTGCGAAATAGGTGCTGGTAGGTAGCCCAGGGTCAAAACAGCCGGTTAAGTGCGAAGACGTCTTGTTCAAAACGACCCGCGGACGACTTCAAACTGCCTCTGTTTTTCCAGAAATGCGGTCGCATTTCATAATAACCTTCCCAGAAATGCGGTCGCATTTCTAGGTAAATTCCAGCTCTTCATTTGTTTTCCTGCACAGCAACAAACTTAGTCAAATTCCCTTAAAATTGAGTCTTTTTAGGTACAAATGAGCATAATTTGACAAAAGTGATTCTCAACACCCTAACTTATCAACTTTAACATATTTTGAGCTCAGGAACAATAAAATTGATCTAAAACATATAGTTTTGACAAGATTATGAGCTAAATATAAGGGCAAAATAAGTATATTTTTTACCCTTATCAATATCGACCATTAACAGCAAGTCAGTCCTTCACGTGTGTTCGTACCCCAGCTAGGTCAAATTACCATTTTACCCCTGGGCTACCTCTTTATTCTTAAGTCCCGGTGCTCCTCTAATGAACAACTTGTTTGAGGTCCTACTAACAAACAGAAGTCTCTCTCGTGCCATAGAGAGGGTAGGGCCCATTGTTCAAGACCTGGAGACACCACTTAAGGGAACACACCTCTACTTACCCTAAAGTCGGGAAGAAGTGAATTCCATCTTGTGTGATTATGTTCCCAGCTCCCCACTCGGTCTTGTCCCCAAAATGGTAGGCTTATTGAGTCGGCGAACAGGCAACTCTCACGCATACAAATCAAAGGACAATCCCTCGTGAACAGGAGTCCATAACCCAGTCAGGATTGAGACCAAGTTGTCTAGGTCATCCTAGTGAAATAGAAACCTAGCTAGCTAACGGTGTTAAATCTAGTGGTTAACTATTTCGCGGTCCAGTCTTATGCAAACTCATTGCATAGGATACCCCCACTCGCATGTCCACTACATGAACACGTTGGATCATTGCGTTTGTATCATAATACAAAGCGGGTCGTATCCATAGTGTCACCAGGATAAGGTACCCAACCTTATCCCTATACTATAGACCCTTTAGGTTGTATCTTGAACATTGATCCCCGTATGTCTCTACATACTAGTTCAAGCCTCATTCTAACAGCCTAGGATGTTTAGTTTATTGGATTAGGGTTAATAAGGCAAGATTACTCAATACATACAATATAAATGAACAATGCATCATTTTATTAATGTTCGGTCAAATGTTACATTTACTATCTATGAGTTTTAGGGCATAAAACCCAAAAAACTCCTACTTGAACTAAAACTCAAGATAATGGGAAAGTATATACAAAATAATCCAAAGCTGGAAATGGTAAATGTATATTGTACATTGCGAAAAAGGTAAGTATACAAAATACAATAAACTAGGGCATCCTTACACCCATTAGACATCTCTCACTTGCCCTAGATTATACTATATACATGTTTCGCAGACCTAGATTCTCTAGATGACCCTCGAACACTTTAGCCGAGAGAGCCTTTGTAAACGGATCAGCAATGTTGTGCTCCGAAGCGATCTTGGTAACGACCACATCTCCTCGTTGCACAATCTCCCGTATTAGGTGATATTTCCTCTCGATGTGTTTTCCATGTTTGTGGCTGCGAGGTTCCTTAGAATTGGCTACAGCCCCACTGTTGTCACAGTATAATGTTATGGGCAAGTTCATATTTGGAACAACTTCCAAATCTGTCAAGAACTTCCTTAGCCAAACCGCTTCCTTAGCTGCTTCACAAGCAGCTACATACTCAGCCTCCATGGTTGAGTCAGCTATGCATCCTTGTTTGATGCTTCTCCAAACTACAGCTCCCCCGTTAAGGGTGAACATTGACCCTGACGTGGATTTCCTAGAATCCTTGTCAGACTGGAAGTCAGAGTCGGTGTATCCAGTAAGAACTAACTCTTTAGCCCCAAACACCAGCATGTAGTCCCTCGTTCTCCTAAGATACTTGAGGATTCCTTTAATGGCGGTCCAGTGGTCTAACCCTGGATTTGACTGATATCTGTTGACTATCCCTACTGCATAACTAATGTCAGGCCTCATGCAGAGCATTGCATACATTAAGCTACCCACAACTGAGGCATATGGAATCCGTCTCATATCCTCAATTTCTTGAGGTGTCTTAGGACACTGTTCCTTAGACAAGTGAACCCCATGCCTCAAAGGCAGTAAGCCCTTCTTGGAGTTCTGCATCGAATATCGAGACAACATTTTGTTGATATACGTTGCTTGAGACAGGGCTAGCGTTTTGTTCTTTCGACCCCGAATAATTTGGATTCCAAGAACATATTGGGCCTCTCCTAAATCTTTCATTTGGAATTGGGCCGCTAGCCACTCTTTTACGTTAGACAGATATCCTATATCATTCCCAATGAGTAGGATGTCATCAACATATAGTACTAGGAAAGCTACTTTGTTTCTGTTGATCTTGTAAACACAAGGCTCATCAACATTTTGGTCAAAGCCAAAAGATTTGATCGCATTATCAAATCTAATGTTCCAAGATCTGGATGTCTGTTTCAATCCATAAATGGATCGATTCAGTTTACAAACTTTTTGCTCCTGACCTTGGGTTATGAACCCTTCGGGCTGAGACATAAAGATATTCTCTTCAAGATTACCATTCAGAAAGGCAGTCTTGACATCCATTTTCCATATCTCATAGTCATAATATGTGGCTATGGATAAGAGAATTCTTATTGACTTTAACATAGCAACAGGAGAAAAGGTTTCCTCATAGTCCACCCCTTCTCTTTGGGTATAACCCTTTGCTACAATTCTTGCTTTGAAAATCTGTACTTTGCCAGCTGCATCTCTTTTCCTCTTATAGATCCATTTACACCCTATGGGTTTGGCCCCTTCTGGTAGATCTACAAGTTCCCAAACTTGATTGAAGTACATGATGACATGCAAAAATGTCATCATTTTCCTATTAATTTAGCTAGTTTTGTGCATGAATTGTGAGCTTTAATGTATTCTTATGTTGATTTTGTAGAAAACCGAGTTCGTGAGTTAAAACCATGAATTTTATGAATTTCAAGACCAAAATGAAGACTTTGGGCCATAAAAGAAGAAAAGAGAAGAAAACATTTGAAGTGGAGGCCCAAAAAGCCCAAAAGAAATGAAGAAGGAGGCAAAAATCCGCACATGGGGCTTCTAGAAGGCCTAGCGTCGAGCGCAAGGACTAGAGCGTCTCGACGCTTGACGGGCAGTGAAGAAAGATCTGGTATCGCGACTGCGTTGCGACGCTATCCATGTAGCGTCGCGACGCTGCGACAACTTCTGGGCCAAGAAAAGAGTGATGTCACAGCGTCGCGACGCTACCGACTTGTTCAGTAAGAAAGCTTCCTCCCCTTTCCCTATAAATAGCCTCCTTCCCAAAGGTGAAAATCATCCCATTTTTTGGGGAGCTTTTCCCTAGCTCAATAGAGAGAAAAAGTGAGAAGAATTGTGGAGAGAAAGGTTGGAATGGAGCAAGATTCCAAGGCTCAAGATTCGAGATGATCGTAGCGGGAGCTTGGGATCAACTTATCGGTTATTTCTTCCTTACTTCTTTATAATTCCTTATTGTAACTTGAGTTAGGCCTATGAATCAAGATCACTTGGGCAAAATTATTCCCATTTGTGAGTAGATCTTGAGACCTAGGGCCATTATTCTAGCTAATTGGATATTGTAGCTTAATTCATTAGATAATTGTAATGCAATTCTTCATATTTCATCTATGCAATTCATTCTTAATGCTTCTAATATCTTGATCACGGATTAATTGATGTGTTGGTCTAAATCGATACTCGACAGAGAGAAATTAGATTAGATCCTAATTGCATGGCTAACAATTGCTTGGAGCACGAGAGTGAAAAAGAATTGTTAGAAGTTGATTATGAAGTTGCTTAATGCCATACTATGATTAACTAAGGAGATGGATACATGAATTAGTTATGTTAGTATGAGATGTGGAGGAGCTTGAAAGAGAAATCCGCTTAAAATTACTTCTAGATTTATGGAATTGAAGATTAGTAAGTGCATTCATCTAATTAATTGAGCTACATATCCAAAATGTTAGATAACACCCTAGGTCAAGCCCCCTTAATAGGAAATTCTCTTTAATTGCATGATTTCTTTAGTTTCTTGCTAATTCTTAGTCCTTAAAAGTTGAGCTTCTAAATAAAATTAAAACATGATGGTTCTTGGTAATTAATGGAATTAATTCATTTTCCCTGAGGATTCGATACTCGGAATACTTTCCGTTTTAATATTACTTGAGCAACCGTACGCTTGCGGAAAATTGCACAACAGTACATAGACTCCATGTCAAGGTCCATTGCTTGACGATAAGACAATGGATCCTCAACAGCGTCATCAGGTATGACTACTTGTGTTTCAGTTAAACCCAAGTAACGGTTAGGTTGTATTACAACCCTCCCACTACGTCGAGGCTCTCCCACTATGTGAGGAGGATGAGATTGACGTGAAGAGCTGACTCCTACATCAACTCTTGCTGACTCTTCTGTAGCTTCTCCTAACACTAATTTACTACGTGGTTTGTGATCTCTAATGTGGTCTTCCTCCAAGAAAGTAGCGTTTGTTGATACAAACACTTTGTTTTCTTGAGGGTCGTAGAAAAGAGCACCTCTCGTTTCTTTAGGGTGACCAACAAATTGGCATACTCTAGAACGGGGTTCCAGTTTCTTAGGATTTGTCACTAGCACGTGTGCAGAACAACCCCAGATACGGAAGTAACGCAAACTAGGTTTACGCCCCCTCCATAACTCAAAAGGTCTTTCAGAAACACTTTTTGAGGGAACATTGTTTAGAATATGTACTGCAGTCTCTACTTCATACCCCCCAAAACGAGCTAGGCAATTGAGCATAGATCATCATTGAACGAACCATGTCTAACGGTTCTATTTCTCCTTTCTGATACACCATTTTGCTGAGGTGTACCAGGTGCTGAGAGTTGGGATTGGATTCCATGTTCTATCATATAATCCTGGAATCTTTGATCCATTTACTCTCCACCTCAATCCGATCAAAGTGTTTTAATTGTTTTACCTAATAGGTTTTCTACTTTAGTCTTAAACTCTTTAAACTTTTCAAGAGCTTCAGACTTATGACCCATTAGATATAAGTAACCATATCGAGAATAATCATCTATGAAAGAGATGAAATATTCATAACCTCCTCGAGCTTTTACATTCATTGGACCACAAAGATCCGAATATATCGGCTCTAGAGGTTTTTTGGCATGATAACCTTTTCCAGTAAAAGGCCTCTTAGTCATCTTACCCTCGAGACACGATTCATAGGGTGGTAAAGAATCATCTTCTAAATCAGTCAGAAGTCCATTCTTTACCAAACGACCGATCCGATCGATGCTAATATGACCAAGACGTAAGTGCCAAAGGTATGTGTTGTTACTTATTGGAGAAATCTTTTGCCTTTTATTTTGTGTTTCAGCCATTTTAAACATCTCATGATTTAAAATTTCTTTAGTATCGGTTGGTCTTAACACATATAAGTTGTTTTCACGCTTAGCAGAACATATAAGTACTCCATTTCGTGAAATGAACGCTTCATTTAACATAAAAGAAATAGAATAATTTTGTTCCAATAAACCAAATACAAAAATAAGATTCCTTTTAATTTTAGGAACCAAGTACAATTCCTCTAAAATTAAAAACTTATTCCTAAAAAAGAACTTAGCAGCTCCCACTGCCTTGCTGAAATGACTTCTCCCGTTCCAACCTTGAGAGTCATCTCACCATCTTGAAGCTGCTGGAAATCATTTCCCTGAAAAGAAGAACAAACATGATTAGTGGCTCCTGAATATAATATCCAGGCATACTCATCATGTTCAATAAGGCAAGTTTCTAAAACAAGTAAATCATATTTACCTTCCTTTTCTCTCTTCTTCTCAGCAAGGTAACGAGGGCAGTTCCTCTTCCAGTAAACATCCATATTGCAGCGGAAGCTGACGGGACCGCCAGGCGGGTGTCAAATTCTCCCCAAGTCATCAAATAAAATTTGTAATCCACGACACTTCTACTAATTTTGTAGCAATAGCGGTCGGGGTCGAACACAGGGAAGGGGAATCTAATAAGTGTAGGATTTTATGCTTATGAAAACAGAGGGGATTTTTGATGATGACTGACAAGCAAGAAAAATTAAAATAAAATAACTGAATGCTGAATTTTAAATGGCACAAAAACTAAATATGCAAAGGAGAAATAAGACGGGATCAAATACATAAAAAGGAATCGTTGGATTAGGAATTAGTATGCTTGATTCTAAAACAAGTAAATCATATTTACCTTCCTAGTTTTCTTTAATGGATGCTCTAAACTGATTTCATTAGTCTGGTTGGCTTCTGGGTTACTCGGAGGACCCCCCTACACTAACCTGTGCTAATTAACTCGCTAATCGTGAATTCGACAATTAACAAGATTAATTAATATAGACTCTATCACTCGCCACCCCTTATGCATAATGTAGTAACCATTCGAGACCTCTACAACAGTTACTACCTATATCTAACTAGATTATTAACAAGCAATTTTACAACTACCTATTAAAACTAGCCGCTCTGGGATCATGGGTCCGAAATTATAGGAACTAAATTCAAATGCAATTTAAATCTAAATTCCTACAACCTTTAACATGCATCCTAGGCCTATCAAGGGTCGTCTCACGTAGAGAGTGGCTTGCCTCAACCTAGTGGCTATCTCAAATAACTGATAGAATACACAAGCTATAATCGCATAGGGCGTCAATCCTAATTGACTAATGGTCATGTATTGGTTTAAACGGGATTACATGCAAAACTCAATGAAAATACAACAAGAACAGAAGATATAAACCAGAAAACTCAGCCAATATCATTAGGAATCAAGTCATAAATCCAATCCAACGATCTAAAGAAGTTTAGCTATGCATTGATGAAGTAAAAGCGATAATTAACATGAAATAGTCCATAGTAAATGGCCAACAATGGTCTACAAAGATGCTGGAAAGTAAAAGAGGCAAAGAAATCGTAATAGGGACCCATACG
Organism: Luffa aegyptiaca; assembly: GCA_017139565.1. NCBI lineage: Eukaryota > Viridiplantae > Streptophyta > Magnoliopsida > Cucurbitales > Cucurbitaceae > Luffa > Luffa aegyptiaca. The sequence continues at coordinate 19,112,091 of CM029402.1, forward strand.
GCGGACTAAACCGAGATCTAATATATATAGAAAACACGTCAGCGTCGAGACGCCAGGGCACGCTGCGTACTTTTGTCTTTGACCCGAAATCACGTCGGCGTCGAGACGCAAACCTCTAATCTCGACTTCCTGCTCTTTTTCCAGGTCTTGTCTTGCTTCTTCTCGGTTCGGGGCTTCAATCTTTGGCTTTTGTTGTCATAATTCAGGCCCGCTTCAGCAGAATTGGGTCTCTTCACCTCCTCTCCGTCCAAGACATCGAGATGGCTCCAAAAACTCCGTAATTGGCCCGAATTAACACCAATTAGCGTGATCGACTCCCGACACGACCTAAGCTCAATTAACCTGTAAATAGGACAAGTAAAGCATAAAATAACTCTAACAAGCTTAGATTAAAGGGGATAAAATAAGACTATTTAGGTCCTATCAAATACCCCCAACCTAAATCTTGTTAGTCCTCGAGCAAGGCACACACAAAACAAGGAGAAAGGCGTTGTGCATACAATTGATAAGTGATTTAATCCTCAAAACTCAAACATTCCAAAAACTAAAGCAATCAAGAGACATTCGCAAGAGAGACAAATGAGGAGACAAATAAAAAATTTTCAAAGATTATCTTGCACAAGAGAGCTCCATCCCGCCTAAAGAAGACTTTACTAGCTCGGAATTGGATTACTCAACTCTCATCTTATCTTCCCCCTACACTGGCACTAAGGTCTTGCTAAAAGGCCCAAATGGAACAAACTAGGTTGCTTCCTCTTGTTTGGGTGCTTGATCAAGGAATTCCTTTTTCTTCTCTCTATTTTTTTTTCTTTTTCAATCTTCTTTTTTTTTTGCACTTTTCTTTCTTTTTTCTTTTGCTTTTGCTCTCTCTCTATTTTTTTTTTCTTTTGCATTTCTTTTGGACAGGGCACTAGCTTTCACACTACAGCGCAAGGACCCATAACCCAAGTTTTACTCTTGGTTGGGCTAACTGATCACACTACAGGTAGCTCTTTTTACCCTTAAGCGTTTAGGCTCAATGCAAACATGCTCTCTTTTTTTTTCTCAAAGCAAAGATGGCGAGCATATGATTTTTCTTTTCTTTTGCCTTGCCACCCCAGACTTATTTTTCCACTCTTCTTTTTTTCTATTGCAGGCATATTTTTTTCTTTTTCTCTCCTAGGCAAGACTCCACACACTATTTTGCAAAAAAATTAGACTTTCTCGCTTAACCTTACACCTATCGGGTGACAACAGAAATATGAATTAAGTAATTCGCTCCTAAGCATTCAAGTCATACTTTAATGCAAGAAAGACACTCAACAGGTGCAAGACATATCCAAGGAAAGTTTTTAAGAGGCTCCTTTTTTGAACACTCTCGACCACAACTCATCGAAGGCAATAAATTTTCGAAAAAATTTGAGTCAATCCTAGGAAATCATTATCACTTAAACAAGCATATACACAACAAGCATGCGAGACATTTCATTAAGCACAAACGCTGGCCTGACGCTCAGATGCTCAAGGCCCAACAAAAATGTAAAGTGAATTCCCCACCCCAAACCTAAAATTTACATTGCCCTCAATGGAATAAAACATGAAGAAACAGACAATGAATAGGGAAAGAATAGAACTTCCCTGACCGGTGCGCTCATGGGTGGTGAATCTTGCTTTCTATAAATGTAGAACTTCGTTTTGGTACCTGATAACGTGCAAAAAGCAAGTTATTTATCCTTTAAACTTAAGCTAAAATAAGGCTAAAAGATACATTCATGCGTTACTTCAGCGCAATAAGAAAGGAAAATGCGATGATTTTATGCGGTAGGCTATATTTATATATGCGGTGCGAAATTATAAAAATATAGGGTGCTAACGCAATTGATTCAGTTGTTTGTTGCCCAAGTTTCTCTCAGCGCAGGCACACATCCCAAGACGATCATGAGACAGACAAGATGGATGAAAAGACCATGCTGACACACTGACGCGCAAGTGGGCTGAAAACGTGCGAGAGGGCTGAAGATAACTGAAGCAAGTTTCTAATTCCTTGGAGAAGTCAGTTTCCCTCGCCTATAAATAGAAGGCATCTGCTCAAAGGAAACAAGATAGGAGAGACGAGAGGGAAGAAACGTAGATCAAAGCAGCAAAGGAGAAAGAGAAATCACAGAAAGCTGTGATTAAGAGTAGACTTGCATTTGCGATGTATTGCGTAGTGTATTGTTTTGCTCGCATGAGCTAATTTTCTTCATCAAGGCTTAGAGCAAGCACCCATGCGGTGATAAGTCTATTTTGTAAGCGCATACTTTGATTTAATGAAACATTATTGCCTTCTACTTAGTTGCGATACTATTTCCATTACTAACTCCCCGCCTGGCCATCCGGATGCGGTAGCAGCATGCTAAATCCCTGAGAGGTAATGCATGCAGACATATCTAAGTAGAACAAGTTAGCACATTGCATGTAGTCTTGGTAGCATTAGATAAATACTACCGCTATAAGATAGTGCATGAATGAGCTTTGATTGCGTTAAGACTAACGCAGTCCCTTGTAAGTTGCTAGAGAACTAAGCCCTCGCATGAACTAGCCAAACAAACATTTGATAATTTTATGCCAAACGCAGAAGTAGTACCGGAAGGGAAAATTGTGATTCTTTCTCACTTAGGCATTAATGGATCAATTAGTCATGGTATGCGCTACAAGGTTCTTATAAACGCATGAGGTTGCGACCGCAACAACCTTGATAACATTCTCCTTAATACTTCTCTTTTTACTCTCATCGCATGTTTTACTTTCTGCAATATTTATTTCTCATACTCATCAACTCTCTTATTCAGTTCTTCATAATATCATGCGTTTTTTTAGTTCAAATCAGTACAAATTATTAAAACTTTGCAAATAACCTTTCCTTGTGGATTCGACCCTAGACTCACTAGGTATTACTTGATTTTGTCAATTTATACTTGGATTGATATATATCTGCGACAATTTTGCATTAATTTGTTAAGCATACTGACAACCGATCAGTACTGCCAATCCTAAAGAACAAACAAAAACAAGGAAACAGACATAAAAGCAACTGATAAAAATAAACCTATCTAAGAATTGAAATGACAGAAAACAATGAAGTTAAAAGGTGCAAATGTTTAAGGTCGTTTGCTCGACCACGCTCTCCTCTATTTTTTCAGGGAGGCTTCTCTGCACAGGTCCAGAATACATTGTTTTTAGAAATTTCTTGTTTTAGTAATTTCGGGGCCTGCAGGGAGGAATCAGTAGAAGCAGAAAAAATATCCGAAGCAGAGGTAGGCTGATAGAAAATGCGCTCAGCCCTAATCCTAGAAGATGAACACTTGGTGACTCCACCAGATTTATCAGTAAGGGTTATCGGGTGTTCATCAACTACATCAATTAACTCTCCGTCTAAGTCAGGGCATCTAACAGCAGAAAAATGCATCTCATTATTAGTGACCATGCATGATTTAGAATTTAAAGTTCGAACATTCACTGGGTCAGGTTCAATCATATAATATTCAATAGAAGATGCATGGGGATTTTCAATGTCATAAAAATTTTTAAAGTATAAGGTTTTATCCTAAAATCCTACTGATACAACACCTTCGTCTACATCAATAACAGTCTTGGCAGTCTTCATAAAAGGACGACCAAGAAGTATCGTAGCAGAAGAAGGATTGTAATCAGGGTTAGGAGTATCTAAAACATAGAAATCAGCAGGAAAAACCAAATCCGCCACCCTAACTAAAACGTTTTCAACTATTCCTAGAGGTTTAATGCAAGACTTATTTGCTAGCTGAATGAATATGCCATATGTTTTAATATCAGTTAAATTCAATCTTTTATAAACAGACACAGGCATAACATTAATCGATGCTCCTAGATCTAGCATGGCATATTTTATCTTGCAATCTCCGATCATACACGGTAAAGTACACATGCCAGGATCAGAACATTTAACAGGTAAGTTCTCAAAAAGTAATGCACTAACATTTTCACTAACCTCTTCTTTACCTGAGGACTTCTCCTTACCTTCATACCAAGTCCTTAAGAACTCAGCATAGGTTGGGATTTTCAAGATTGCCTCAAGCAATGGAATATTCACCTTAACTTTTCTAAAAACATCTAAATCATCCTGCACAGTTGGAGTAGCAGGGTCAATAAAGTTCACAGGTGAAAAAGAATTTTTACCATTTAAATTTAATGAAGAAAATTTGCCAGAAGGTATAGAAAACTTATCAGAGACAGCGGGGAATTCAGGAGGACAGTCAGGTGTAGTCACTTCACTCCACACTGCATTCACATTTGCCTTAGGATTTACCTCAGGTTGGGCAGGCAGTTTACCAGAGCTTTTGTTGTTCATCTTACTGACTTGGGTTGCCAGCTGAGTGATTTGGTTTCCCAAATTCTGAATGGCGTTCTTGGTCTCTTGCTGGAACTGTAAAAAGTTGTCAGTAAGCTTCTTAAGTGCCTCATCAAAGGATGTGCCTGAAGTTGAGGTGGAAGCCTGATTTTGCTTGAACATCAGTGGCTTCTGTTGGTTCCCATAACTGAAATTTGGATGGTCTCTCCATCCTGGATTGTAAGTGTTGCTGTATGGGTTGTACTGCCTTTGATTTCCATTAAATCCACCAATGGAATTCACCTCTCCATTGTCTTGTATTTCAGGGCATGCATCAGTAGTGTGGGTAGTCATCGAGCAAAGTCCACAGGTTTTCGCCTGTACCTGTCCTGAACACAAAGAGCGCATTTCGCTTACCTCACTTTTTGTGGCGGCTTGTACAACTGTAGGTGGTCCTCTAGTCCCGAATTGCTAAGAGTTTTCAACCATACTTGAAATTAGTTGTCTAGCCTCGACAGGGGTCTTGTTGACTAGTGCTCCTCCACTAGCTGCATCTACCATACTACGGTCCATAGGGAGTAGCCCTTCGTAAAAGTACTGGATCAACAACTGATTTGAGATCTGATGATGTGGAAAACTGCAGACGCTTGAATCTTTCCCAATACTCGTGGAGTGTCTCCCCAGTGATCTGTGAAATTCCATAGATCTCCTTTCTAATGTTTGCAACTCTACTGGCGGGAAAAAAAATCTCTAGGAATTTCTTTTTCATCTCGTTCCATGTACTGATAGAGCTGGAGGGAAGTTAGTAAAGCCAATATTTCGTTGAATCCTTTAGCGAAAAGGGGAATGCCCTCAGATTTAGCGCTTTCTCTGTCACTCCATGGGATCTCATACCAGAACATACTGTGTGAAATTCCTGCAAATGTTTGTGCGGGTCCTCTCCTACACTACCACGAAAAATAGGAAGTAAGTGTATTAAACCTGACTTTAATTCAAAAGTACCTGCCATCTCAGGGTAGGGAATATAGAGTGGCTGTTGGTTCTGATCTGGCGCTGCCAGCTGCCTTAAAGAACTTTCAGCCATGGTTGGTGCTTCAACCTCACTGAGATTCTTTACTCTTCTCCTTCTTGCTTGCCTTCTAAATCTCGTCTCCGCTCTAGAATTTTCAGGTTCAAATCTAAGATCGTTTTCCTGTGAAGAACGTGTGATCATAAACCATGCAAACAAGAATTAAAAACACAAAATCCTAAAAATACTAGAAAAATGCCCTTCCCCGGCAACGACGCCAACTTGACGGGACTGCCAGGAGGGTGTCGAGTTCTCCCTAAGTTATCAAATAAAATTTATATTCCATGGCACTACTACTAATTTTGTAGCAATAGTGGCCGGGGTCGAACACAGGGAAGGGAGATCTAATAAGTGTAGGATTTTATGCTTATGAAAACATGGGGGATTTTTGATAATGAATGACAAGCAAGAAAAATTAAAATAAAATAACTGAATGCTGAATTTTAAATGGCACAAAAACTAAATATGCAAAGGAGAAATAAGACGGGATCAAATACATAAAAAGGGATCGTTGGATTAGGATTTATTATGCTTGATTCTAATTCATTGGCTTCCTAGTTTTCTCTAATGGATGCTCTAAACTGATTTCATTAGTCCGGTTGGCTTCTGGGTTACTCGGAGGACCCCTCTACACTAACCTAGGCTAATTAACTTGCTAATTGTTAATTCGGCAATTAACAAGATTAATTAATATAGACTCTATCACTCGCCACCCCTTATGCATAATGTAGTAACCATTCGAGACCTCTGCAACAGTTACTACCTATATCTAACTAGATTATTAACAAGCAATTTTACAACTACGTATTAAAACAAGCCACTCTAGGATCGTGGGTCCGAAATTATAGGAACTAAATTCAAATGCAATTTAAATCTAAATTCCTACAACCTTTAACTTGCATCCTAGGCCTATCAAGGGTCGTCTCACGTAGAAAGTGGTTTGCCTCAACCTAGTGGCTATCTCAAATAACTGATAGAATACACAAGCTATAATCGCATAGGGCGTTAATCCTAATTGACTAACGGTCATGTATTTGTTTAAACGGGATTGCATGCAAAACTCAATGAAAATACAGCAAGAACAGAAGATATAACAAGAAAACTCAGCCAATATCATTAGGAATCAAGTCATAAATCCAATCCAACGATTGAAAGAAGTTTAGCTACGCATAGATGAAGTAAAAGCGATAAATAACATGAAAGAATCCATTGTAAATGACCAACAATGGTCTACAAAGATGCTGGAAAGTAAAAGAGGCAAAGAAATCGTAAAAGGGACCCAAAATCTAACATAACGGCCGACTAAACCGAGACCTAATATATATAGAAAACACGCTGACATCGAGACGCCAGGGTGCAGCACCTCGACGCTGCGTACTTTTGTCTTTCGCCCAAAATCGAGTCGGCATCGAGACCCCAAGACTGGCATCTTGATGCCAGCCTCTAATCTCGACTTCTTGCTCTTTTTCTCAGTCTTGTCTTGCTTCTTCTCGGTTTGAGACTTCAATCTTTGGCTTTCGGCGTCATAATTTAGGCCCGCTTCAGCAAAATTTGGTCTCTTCACCTCCTCTCTGTCCAAGACATCGAGATGGCTCCAAAAACTCCGTAATTGGCCCGAATTAACACCAATTAGCGTGATCGACTCCCGACACGGCCTAAGCTCAATTAACTTGTACATAGGACAAGTAAGCATAAAATAACTCTAACAAGCTTAGATTAGAGGCGATAAAATAGGACTATTTAGGTCCTATCAGAAGCACTTGCCCTTATTGGCCACGACCTTGGCCTTTCCCTTGCCTTGTACAACTTGAGCAGGAGCCTTCCCCTTATCACCCTTCCTCTTTTGAATCTGCTTCGATGAAGAAGCCTGAGGTATAGATTTGGTTCCTGATGATGAACCCTTCAGGAACTTCTTTTTGGAATGGGCCACATTGGTCTCTCCTTTAACCACACATTTGCCCTTGCTTTTCAACATGGACTCATAAATCTGTAGCTCATTGAGGAGGGTTGTTGGGTTCCTAGAGTGAATAAAAATAAGATGTAAAAAGGCTCTAGAACTCTGTACAAGTATACACAATCGGTAGCAAGTAATAAGTATTTATCGAATCCAAGGTCTGAATTAGCTTTCACTTTATCTATTTTGTTTATCTTTTTAATGGTTTCAAAGGTGGTTAAAATGATTGGTTTTTATAGAATTGCTGAAGCAATAGAAATGGAAGAATAGAAAGTAAACAAATAGGCAGACAGATTAGAAATAGGCGCTGGTCAGGATTTAGTAATAGTTTTAAGAGATGTTCTAGCAATATTATCAATCATGCAAAACTCTCGCAGCCTGATTAGCAGATTCCTCCCGGAACTCCGGATTTTTTAGAATGTGTTTCAACTCCAATGAAGCACTATCGATCAAGCACCAGGCAACTGGCTATCCCTAGCTCAGTCACTGGCGTTCACCAATACACAATGATCTAGTGTGATTAAATGCCACACACTCCCTAAATCATCCCCGAAACTAGGAAGTGGTATTCATACCGGCTGGCCAAGTGGGCATAAAATAGAAATGAGCACAACAAATAATCAAGATGCATCAAATCAACATATATTGCATAGAGATTAAGCATGGCAATTACATATTCCTAACCAACACCTAAAATTACTTAGTTCATAAAGTGCATAGAGACACACGTTACAATATAAGTAAATGCATCCATAATTACAAAGTAATACAAGAAAATATTAATTCCCTTGATCAGCTTGCAATTGATGGTCTTCTTGTAGGTCTCCAATCTCTCTCCTCTATTCGGCTCCCAAAAGTGGAAATAAACTTCCCAAGAGAGGAATGTTCCTCCCAAGGATGAAATTTCCCTTCCAAAAAGAAATGATTTTGACTTGGGCGGCTATCTCCTTTTATAGAGTGGAGGCAAGCTTGAATTAGGTTGACCTAGACACGTGGATGACTCTCCTTGCTCCTTTATCCCGAGAACAGCTTAACAGAATTCAGTTCAATAAATTGGCTAACGAACTGTGACGTGGCAATTTTGCTCCCAGCTTTGCTCCAGCACAGATTTTGCTCCCTCAAGTCGCTCAGCAATATATCCTGCACAAAATAACTTCCAAAGCATCCATTCTTCCAAATGGGTTAAAACATATAATATCTGTTTAAAAGCAACCCTATTTAGCACAAAAGACACACAAATCCCTATAGAAATAAGACATAAATAACTCCCTTTTGGAGAGTTATCATACTCCCAAACTTGAACTATTGCGCGTCCCGAGCAATACTAACCAACCTTCCCTTAAGAATTCAAAACGTTAGACAAAGCATAACTTAATCAAAACAGATAATCCAACACTACCTTCAACCTTTACCTGAGCATTCTGCAAAACCAAGGACTGCTGCAGCAAAATAATTCTTCCGGCATGGACAAATAATCACCAGTTTTAACTCAATTCTAAGAACTTGCCACAACCTAGCTCTATTATCAGACATATTAAAACACATTTTTAAGGGGTTTATATTCTTGTTTTTCAGACTGAAAGCAGCCCTACAGTCATAAGCTCTTAAGCATGGGATGACCCACTTTATGGTGCAGTATACCCTTGCCTCAAACTCATCACCAACTAGGCTAAATACTCATTGTAAAGCTAAAAAGTCCTTAGTTATTCTATCTCTTGCCCCTCAGAATGACAACATTTTATGATGAAGCTCACCTAAGTTCTGGGTGACAGACAAACTGCTGGATTATCATTCATCCTTCAAAACTTTTGCTCCATGAATTTTCTCAGCAAAATTTTCAACAATCAACTTTTTTCAGCAAATAATTTTTTCGTTTTTCATATTTCCTAGGTTATCTTTTGACACAAAGACATATTGTGGGTATCACAAGTGTCCCTGGTTACTCAACATCCTAGCAAATTATTTATTCATTGAATTATTCATTGTCCCCCAAACTTGAATTATTCATTGTCCCCAATGAATCATTAACATTTAAAATTATACACCCAAACTTAAATTTTTCTATCTGAATTTTAAATTGAGCGTGGGACTAAAACTAAGCTTAAAGTGGATCATATAACTCAACACTACCTCAGAATCTTCTTGTCGCAACAACGACCAGGCTAGAAGAAATGCTCAAGCAAAAGGTTTCTGGAGGTCAGAATACCTTGATCTAATTAAGCTTAACCAGTCCAAGCTTAAAAAATTTAGAAGAAAATTAGTTAAGTTAGAATTACTCAGTGCCATAGAATAGAAGTAACTTTGGAAATTTCATTAAAAACAAAGAAAGAAATTACATAAGCAGATATTTTGATGGCCTAAAGACAGAAAATTTTAAAAAAACAAGAAAACATAACATCAACAGAAAGTGGAGTCAGATAACGCGAGCAATCAAAAATAAAGAAACAAAAATAATGCTCGCTCAAGGTCATCACATCCATCAATCTTCCTGACCTTGCTCTTCATCATCCTCTTCTTCTCTCTCGACAGGTGGGGGCGGTATCCAGGGGTTAAATAAATCATCGGGAAACATAGGGAAGGCCTGATATGGTTTGGAGAAATTGGATTGCAAGGCCCTCCAAAGTGTGTCATCTCTCCTCTTAGCATAGGTCCAATAGGTTTGAGCTTGCCTTTCAGCAAACTCTTGCCTACTGGCCAATAGTGCCAGTTGCTGAAGCCTGCGAGTTGGAAGTCCTGGAGGTTGAATAATGAATTGATAGCTTCTGGGCTCCAGTCAACAGTCACTCCTCGGACCATGGCCTGAAATTCCTCTGCATTATCAACATTCGCATAAAACTCTCGAACAATGTTCGAATTCACTGGATCAAGTTTCGCACAGAACTGACTCCAGCCGTGATTCGCGATCCCTGCAATTAAGAAATGTGGTAGATCGTCACCAAACCCTCTCTCGAATAAGAAATATCTTTTTAACATCTCCCGGTATTTTGCCCGAGTAAGTTCATTGATGAAGCGAATGAATGGTACTTCTTCTCTTTCCTCTTCAGGTTCATCCGATGCTTCAGCAATTCCTTTGCCTCTGTCTTCTTGATGCTTTGTCAAAGTCTCTTCCGCTGCTTTCTTTCCTGCTTCCTCTCTCGCTCTGTCTTCAGCCTCCTTTTTCTCATGGTCCTCTCTCTCTGCATTCTCTTCCTCATAATCCGTCGACGGTGGTGATGGAGTATTAGTTCGGAATACCTTGACGCGACCAGCTTTTTGCTTCTGGCGGCGACGTCGTGGCACTTTCGGCGGCGACATCATGGCACTTCCGGCATGATAACCTCAACTCGAGCCTCCGGCTCTTGCTCCACCTCCTCATTGCCTTTCTCTTGAACATCCTCTGCCCGTCCTACTTGCGCATCCTCAGTCTGTTTTTCTTGAACTTCCTCTGTGTCTCCTTCTTGAACTCCCTCCGTATTTCCTTCTTGAACTTCCTCCATATCTGCAACTATCGGGTCAGTCTACTCTGGGTTTTGTCCTTCAGGTTCCTTCGGATTTCCTTCTTCAACTACCTCGGCAGTAAAATCCTCTACTACCTTCTGCAATATTTCTTGATCCTCAGCCCTCTGCTGTCTTCTTCTCCTCTTAGCCTCCTTTTCTTCTGGTGTCTTCTTTTTCTTTGCCTTAACTTTTGGTGCTTCGGGGGTAACAGACACCTCCTCTTCCTCATTATCTCTCTTTTTTCTTGCTCTCGTTTTCGCCATTGGAGACTCAAAGGAATTGAAGGTGTTCATATAACACATGCGGAAGCAATTTTAGGATCGGAGGCACTTAACTACATCAATTTTAGAAAATGAAAACATGCTGTCCAAATACCGTAAGGAGATAGCAGAATTTTTACCAACCTTTTGGAGACCGATTCAACAACTCCCTTTGATTCCTTTGATCACGAACGGTGTGTGGACCACTCTAGTGTCTTCCCTACTATTCTCCGGGCCAAGAACGACTTGTGGGAGTCTATAGAGATAGGGAATGGGAAGGGAATGCTTGAAGGTTCAAGCACTAGAGAGATATATGGAGATGAGTGAGTTTGAGACCAAAATCCAACAGCATAACAATATGGAAAATGGCTCTCCTTCATTTGAATCTGATTCATACTCCTTATATAGACATCTTCCATGCAAAGAGAAGCCTCATGACACTAGACACATGGTGAAATTGCAACTCAAAGTGGATTCTAGGTGTTTAATTCACAACACATGCAACTAGTGCATGGTTGTGTTGTTTTCCACTATGCATCAACATGCAAGAGTGGGAATGCCACTAAATCCACTTAAAATTGAATCTAAATTCTCAATTTTCAGCTTGCAATTCATTCCTATTTCAATTCAAAATTGAAATTGATTTCTAGGCAATTAATTTGTACAATTCCAAGTAATTTTTACATGATTAATCCAATTAATCTTTATCACCTAGTGCCATGAATTATATATGATTCCTAATACATATATATGGTATTCAAAACACTTTTAAATACTCCATCTCTCATTTTCTAATTTAATTCATAATTAAATTATTGTGTCAAACACAATTTACGATAATACCCGTTTTCCCGATTTTGAACGATTCAAAGCTTCCTATCTTTTTGTTCTAGGCTTTGTTCCGATATGAGCTAGTAGGGGGACCTAATGGACCTATAGATCATGGGCTCCAACGATTCGAGGCTAACCGACTAATCTCATTATCCAAGCTAGCCAACATTCGTTAACTACCGGGACACTCCACTATAGCCCGATAGTTGCACTCCCCTCACTATAGACATATTTTTTTGTCCACTTGATTTAACCATGATTAGTAAGTTGATCCTTCACAGGTTGTTCGTAGCTATAGCTAGGTCAAAAGCCCGTTTTACCCCTATAGTACTTCTAGTTCCTTAAGTCCCACTGATCCTCTAATGAACAATTGGTTTATGGTCCAACCAATAAACCGAGTCCCTCTCGGGCCAATGAGAGGGCGGGATCCCTTTGTTCAAGCCCCGGAGTCAGCACTTAAGGGAACAACCTCTCTACTATCCCTAATTCGGGTAGGAGTGAATTCCTTCTTGCACGACTATGTCCCCAGCTATCTACTCGTTCCTATCCCTGAAATGGGAGGCTTATTGAGTCGGCGATACTGAGCCACTCTCACCTATGCAGATCTAAGGATAAGTCCGAATAAACAGGAGTTCATAGTTAGCTCAGGATTAAGATCGAGTTACCTAGGTCATCACATGAAATAGTCAGTCTCGTCAGTAAACGGTGTTATAAAGCGAGAGCGACTTATTTCTTGGTCCTGGTCTTATGCAAACTCATTGCATAGGACGCCCCCACTCGCATGTCTCTACATGGACGATTTAGGATCACATCGTCTATACCATCTATAAAGTGGGCCGCGTCTCATAGTGTCTCCAGAATAAGGTACCCAACCCTATCCCTATACTATAGACCGTTTTGGCTATTACTCAAGCTTGATCCACTTTTATTTCTCTACATAAAGCTCAAGTGTTCATCCTATAGCCATGGATCTTAGTTTATTGGATTTGGGTTATTATATGTGCAATTTACTTTATTCAGTAATAACTTTACTGAATTAATCTCGATAACGCCTTTATCGAATAAGTATATAATTCGTTTAACATTCACTATCTACGAGTTTTAGGACACCAATCCCAACAGGAATTTACCGCACACAAAAGCAAAAAGATGAAAAATACAAACGGCAAGGGATGAACAAGAAGATTAAGTGAAAAAGACTTACCGAAGGCTGTTCATAAATAGGGCTTCAGCAAAATAAAATCTTAACCGAAAGATTTTTGCTCTCATTAATTGAAATTACTGTTCAAATCCCAAGCAATCGAAAAATTAAATCCATCAATGGCAAAATCTGAATTTCAATCGCCCATGGTAAATGACGATGCGCTGTCTAACGACTACACCATTCGATTACCCCTGTGCGACACGTGGCAACATCAGAATTCTCCATGCGATTTACCTGCCCACAGAAAATTCAAAATCCAAACGGTAAAAGTAATTAATTCACAACAAATCCCTTCCTATTCGGACGAAAGATATGCTTCAGCCATAAGATTGTCGCAACAACCTTCTGAACAAAGATTATCTTCCAGAAGAATCTCGGATACAGAAAACTCAAATAAAATCAAATCAGGAAATTCAAATTTAAATTAACCGCTCAAATCAAATCTTTTTTATTTTTATTTTAAGCCGAATAAATCAGGAATAACTCTTTATTAAATTCAAATCTAATAAAAAATCAAATAACCTAAAATAAAAACTAAATCGAATTAAATCTAATCAGAATAAATAAAAACTAACCTAGCAAAAATAATAAAAATACTCAAAAATAAAATCTACTGAGTTAAAAATAAATCATGCAAAATTTAAACAAACAAAATAACTTGAATTAAAATCAAATCAAATCAGCAAGAAATCAAAACAACCACTGGGAGCTCGAAATATTACTCTGTTAAATGCTCCCGCAAAAATCTCGCTCTCTCATTCATCAACCAACTTTAGGGAAGGATATTTCGTATGGAACTCCTCTCCCCAATAATGTTTCACACGCTGTCCATTCACTTTGAACACTCTCCCATCTTTTTCATCCTGCAAAGTAATTGCTCCATGGGGAAATCAATCACAATAAATGACACTGACCATTTAGATTTTAGTTTCCCAGGAAACAATTTTAATCTAGAGTTGTAAAGCAAAACTCTCTGACCTTCGACAAACTCTTTAGGTTTAATTTTCTTATCGTGCCACTGCTTGGTCTTTTCTTTATACATTTGCGAATTTTCATACGAAAATTGGCGAAATTCCTCCAACTCGTTAAGCTGCAGCATTCTTATTGCCCCTACACAACTCAGATCAAAATTTAATTTTTTCAAAGCCCAAAACGTTTTATGCTCAAGCTCTAATGGTAAATGACAAGCTTTCCCATATACTAACCTATAGGGGACATACCTAGAGGAGTCTTATAGGCTGTCCTATAAGCCCAAAGAGCCTCATCCAACCTAAAAGACCAATCCTTCCTAGATGGATGGACTACTTTCTCTAAAATAGATTTGATTTCCCTATTGCTTATTTCAGCTTGACCATTTGCTTGTGGGTGATAAGGGGTAGCTATCCTATGCTTGATTCCATACTTAGTTAGAAGCTTAGTTAAGATATTATTAACAAAATGTGTACCCTCATCACTCACTAGAGCTCTAGGTGTCCCAAACCGCACAAAAATGTGCGATTGAAGAAACCTTGATACTGTCTTGGCATCATTCTGATGGAATGCGATGGCCTCCACCCACTTGGACACGTAATCAACTGCCAATAAGATAAAAACATTACCATTAGAAGGGGGAAATGGCCCCATAAAGTCAGTGCCCCACACATCGAATAATTCCACTTCCAAAATGTAAGTAAGAGGCATTTCATCTCTAGGCCCCAAGTTTCCTCTCCTTTGGCAAGCATCACTGATAACTCTCCAAAAGGGAGTTATTTAGGCCTTATTTCTCTAGGGATTTGTGTGTATTTTGTGCTAAATAGGGTTGCTTTTAGATAGATATTATATGTTTTAACCCATTTGGAAGAATGGAAGCTTTGGAAGTTATTTTGTGCAGAAAGTGTTGCTGGGAGACTTAAGGGAGCAAAATCTTTGCTGGAGCAAAGCTGGGAGCAAAACTGCCACGTCACAGCTCGTTAGCCAATTTAACAAACCGAATTCTGTTAAGCTATTCTCGGTTTTATGGAGCAAGGACAGCCATCCACGTGTCTAGGTCAACCTAATTCAAGCCTCCTATCACTCTATAAAAGGAGATAGCCGCCCAAGTCAAATTCATTCCACTTGTGGGGAAGAGATCATACCCATTTCCACTTTTGGGAGCCGAATAGAGGAGAGAGATTGGAGACCATCAAGGAACCCATCATTTGCAAGCTGATCAAGGGAATTAATATTTTCTTGTATTATATTGTGAATATGGATATGCTTACTTATATTGTAATGTGTGTCTCCATGCACTTTATGAACTAAGTAGCTTTAGGCGTTGGATAGGAACATGTAATTGCCGTGCTTAAATTCTAGCAATAAATATTGAATTGATGCATCTTGATTAATTGTTGTGTTCATTTCTATTTTATGCCCGCCTGGCCAGCCGGTATGAATACCTCTCTCTAGTTTCAGGGATGATTTAGGGAGTGTGTGGCTGTTAATCACACTAGATCATTGTGTATTGGTGAACGCCAGTGACTGAGCTAGGGATAGCCAATTGCCTAGTGCTTGATCGGTAGAGCTTCATTGGAGTTGAAGCACATTCTAAAAAATCCGGGGTTCCGGGAGGACTCCACTAATAATACTGCATGAGTTTTGCATGATCAATAATATTGCTAGAGCATCTTTTAAAACAATTACTAAATCCTGACCAGCGCCTGTTTCTAATCTGTCTGCTTATTTGTTTACTTTCTGTTGTGTCATTTCTTTTGCTTCAGCATTCTATAAAAACCAATCATTTTAACCATTCTTGAAACCATTGAAAAACTAAACAAAATAGATAAAGTGAAAGCTAATTCAGACCTTGGATTCAATAAATACTTATTACTTGCTGCGGACTGTGTATACTTGCACAGAGTTCTAGAGTCTTTTTATATCTCATTTTTACTCACTCTGGAAAACCCAACAAGTTTTTGGCGCCGTTGCCAGGGAATTGAATAAGTTTTTATCTGATCTGTTTTGTGTATGTGTTTTAGTGGTTTGGTGCTAGAACTTTTTGATTGTTTCTTTTGTTTTTGCAGGTGTGAGTTTGGTGCATGAGCGATCCGCCTGGGGTAAGGTTCGAGCTTGATCCAAAAATCGAGAGGACATTCAGGAGAAGAAGGAGAGAGCAGCGTAGAAACCAAAATTCAATGGCTAATGTGCCGCGTCTCCCGCAAGGTCGTGAAGATCCAGCGAACCCCCAGCAGAATCGTGTGCTGCAGCAAAACCAGCCGCGGGAGCAAAATGAACAGCAAAATAATCAGGCTGAGAATCCTATCTTGGTAGCGAATGATAGGGCCAGAGCCATTCGAGCGTATGCTTTTCCAATGTTTGATGAGTTAAATCCAGGGATTGCAAGTCCTCACATTGAGGCAGCAAATTTTGAAATGAAACCGGTAATGTTTCAGATGTTGCAAACTGTTGGTCAATTCCATGGTTTGTCATCTGAAAACCCCCATTTATATCTTAAGTCTTTTCTAGGAGTTAGTGATTCTTTTGTAATTCAAGGAGTGCCTAGAGATGCCCTTAGATTAACTTTGTTCCCATATTCTCTTAGAGATGGAGCAAATGCATGGTTAAATTCTTTTGCTCCAGGATCAATTAGGACATGGAATGAGTTAGCAAAAACATTTTTTAGTAAATATTTCCCACCAAATAGGAATGCTAAATTGAGGAGTGAAATAGTAGGGTTTAGGCAACTTGAAGATGAGACTTTTAGTGAGGCTTGGGAGAGGTTTAAGGAGCTTTTGCGAAAGTGTCTGCACCATGGTTTACCACATTGTATCCAAATGGAAACATTTTACAATGGGTTAAATGGAGCAACCCAAGGTATGGTTGATGCTTCGGTTGGAGGGGCCCTTTTGGCAAAAACTTTTAATGAAGCCCATGAAATTTTAGAAAGAATATCAACTAATAGTTGTCAGTGGTCAGATGTTAGAGGCACAAATAAAAAGGTTAAGAGTGTGTTAGAGGTTGATGGTGTGTCTACCATTAGAGCTGATATTGCAATGTTAGCTGACGCTCTTAAAAATGTGACAGTGGTTAGTCATCAGCAGCCGCCAGCTGTGGAGCCTGCTGCAGTGGTGAACCAAGTTGCAGAGGAAGCATGTGTCTATTGTGGTGAAGATCACAACTACGAGTTTTGCCCCAGCAATCCAGCTTCTGTGTTTTTCGTAGGTAATCAGAGGAACAACCCTTATTCTAACTTTTATAATCCAGGTTGGCGCAACCACCCCAACTTCTCGTGGGGAGGACAAGGAAGCAATGTGCAAGCACAGCCAAAGGTGAACATATTGGGATTTGCTAAAGTGCAGGTATTGCCCCAGCAAAATAAGCAGGCTTTGCGCCAGCAAAGTTCCGAGAGTTCTCTTGAGGCAATGATGAAAGAATATATGGCTCGTACAGATGCGCAATACAAAGTAATCAAGCTTCAATGAGAGCCCTGGAATTGCAAATGGGCCAGCTAGCTAATGAGCTGAAGGCAAGGCCTCAAGGGAAACTTCCTTCAGATACTGAACACCCTAAAAGGGAAGGTAAGGAGCAGGTAAAAGCAGTGACTCTTAGGAGTGGTAAGCCACTAGAGGAAAGAAAAGAGCCTAGTAAAACCTAGGATTTAGATAATAATTGTGATAAAAATGTTGTTGTTCAGAAAGAGTTGGAGTCTGGTCAGGGTGTTGGAGGCAGCAATAATGATGCTGGAGCATCTGGATCTGTTCCAGATGTGGAACCACCTTATGTGCCGCCCCCACCTTATGTACCACCTCTACCTTTTCCACAAAGGCAAAGGCCTAAGAATCAGGATGGTCAATTTAAAAAGTTTTTAGAGATTCTTAAGCAATTGCATATAAATATCCCTTTAGTAGAAGCTATTGAGCAAATGCCTAATTATGCTAAATTTCTTAAGGATATTTTAACTAAAAAGAAGAGGTTAGGTGAGTTTGAAACAGTATCTCTTACTGAGGAATGTAGTGCTATTCTTAAGAATGGGCTACCAACCAAGGCTACAGATCCAGGATCATTTACTATACCTGTGTCAATAGGTGGAAAAGAGTTATGTAGAGCTCTTTGTGATTTAGGTGCAAGCATTAACCTTATGCCTCTTTTGGTCTATCAAAAGCTAGGTATTGGTGAAGCTAGGCCTACCACAGTCACACTCCAATTAGCTGATAGGTCTATCACATATCCAGAGGGTAAAATTGAGGATGTCTTAGTGAAAGTAGATAAATTCATATTTCCTGTTGATTTAATTATTTTAGACTATGAGGCTGATAAAGATGTCCCAATTATTCTAGGTCGTCCATTTTTGGCTACTGGTAGGGCGTTGATAGATGTTCAAAAAGGGGAATTAACAATCAGAGTTTATAATGAGGAAGTAAAATTTAATGTTTTTAAGGCCATGAAGTATCCGGACGAAATGGAAGATTGCTCTTTCATTTGGATTCTGGAGAACACAATTATTGAGACAACAATGCAGGATTCTGCAAACAAACATTTGGAAGATCATGGAGAGGTTAGTGTAGAGGATTTAGAAATTTGTTCTTCAGAAAGAAAAAATGAAAAAGAGGTGTTTAGGTGTGAGGATGTTTTTTAGTCTTTAGATTGAGATCAAAGGAAGGCTCCTCCTATTAAACCATCCCTGATTGAGGCACCCACTTTAGATTTGAAGCCCTTGCCGGATCATCTAAAGTATGTGTATCTTGGGGAGGATGAGACGTTGCCCATTATTGTTGCATCAGATTTAATCCCAGAGCATGAGGAGACCTTAATAAAATTGCTACAGCAATTTCGCAAGGCAATAGGTTGGACATTGGCTGACATTCAGGGAATTAGCCCATCTTTCTGTATGCACAAAATCACTCTAGAGGAGGGATCCTTTAGGAGTATTGAGCAGCAAAGAAGGCTTAACCCTGCAATGAAAGAGGTTGTTAAAAAGGAGGTGATAAAATGGTTGGATGCTGGTATTATTTATCCAATTGCAGATAGCAATTGGGTAAGCCCTGTTCAATGTGTTCCTAAGAAAGGAGGTGTCACGGTGGTGAGCAATAAAGACAATGAGTTGATCCCAACTAGGACAGTAACTGGCTGGAAGGTTTGCATGGATTACAGGAGGCTTAATAAAGCCACCCGTAAGGACGACTTCCCTCTACCATTTATTGACTAGATGTTGGATAGATTGGCTGGTCAGGCCTACTACTGTTTCTTGGATGGTTATTCTGGGTATAACCAGATTACCATTGCTCCTGAGGATCAGGAAAAAACCACTTTCACCTGCCCTTATGGGACGTTTGCTTTTAGGTGAATGCCTTTTGGCCTTTGCAATGCTCCAGCAACATTTCAGCGGTGTATGTTAGCAATTTTTTCTGAAATGATTGAGTCCACTGTTGAGGTATTTATGGACGATTTTTCAGTTTTTCGAGGGTCTTTTCAAAGTTGTTTGGATAATTTAAGTAAGGTGTTAAAAAGATATGAGGATACCCATCTAGTTCTCAATTGGGAGAAATGTCACTTCATGGTGAAGGAGGGCATTGTGGTAGGTCATAGGATTTCTAAGAATGGTCTAGAAGTTGATAGAGGAAAAATTGAGGTTATTGAGAGACTAGAACCACCGAATTCAGTGAAAGGGATTTGGAGCTTTTTAGGTCATGCTGGATTTTATAGAAGGTTCATTATAGATTTTTCAAAAATCAGTAAACCTCTTTGTAACTTATTGTGCACTGATCATGTTTTTTACTTTAATGCAGATTGTAGGAAGGCTTTTGAGACTTTAAAGGCTGCTTTAATCTCAGCATCTATTCTTTGTGCACCTAATTGGAATTTACCATTTGAGGTAATGTGTGATGCGAGTGATGCTGCCGTAGGTGCTATGTTGGGGCAAAAGCAGGGCAAATTTATCCATCCTATATATTATGCAAGCAGGGTTTTAAATGAGGCACAAGTCAACTATACAAGTACTGAAAAGGAGTTGTTAGCTGTTGTGTTTGCCTTTGAGAAATTTCGGCCATATTTGGTTGGATCCAAAGTAACAGTGTTCACGGATCATGCAGCAATAAGGTATTTAATGTCTAAAAAAGTTGCAAAGCCTAGACTAATTCGTTGGGTTTTATTATTGCAGGAATTCGACTTGGAGATAAAGGACAAGAAGGGATCAGAGAATGTCTTTGCAGATCATTTGTCTCGTCTTGATCCATCATCATCTTTGCTGTAGCAATCTGCCATTTCAGATTCTTTTCCAGATGAACAGCTTTTTACTGTTGAGGTAAAGGTAGTCAAGGATATCCCTTGGTATGCTGATATTGCCAACTTTTTGGTAAAGGGAGTCACTCCTATTGACATGGATTGGAGGCAGATGAAAAAGTTTAAGCATGATGCAAAATATTTTTATTGGGATGAGTCAATTATGTATAAGCAATGCTCTGATGGTATTATTCGTAGGTGTGTTTCAGGTGATGAAGCAAAGGAAACCCTGGAGCAATGTCACTCTTCTCCGTATGGAGGCCATTTCAGCGGTCAGAGGACAGCTATGTGGATTTTGCATTGTGGATTCTTCTGGCCCTCCTTGTTTAAGGATGCCCATTGGTTCTACAAGCAATGTGATGCCTGCCAAAGAAGAGGAAACTTAGGGTCTAGAGATGAAATGCCTCTTACTTACATTTTGGAAGTTGAATTATTCGATGTATGGGGTATTGATTTTATCGGGTCATTTCCCCCTTCTAATGGTAATGTTTTTATCTTATTGGCAGTTGATTACATGTCCAAGTGGGTGGAGACCATTGCATGCCATCAGAATGATGCCAAGACAGTATCAAGGTTTCTTCAATCGCACATCTTTGCGCGGTTTGGGACACCTAGAGCTTTAGTAAGTGATGAGGGTACACATTTTGTTAATAATATCTTAACTAAGCTTTTAGCTAAGTATGGGATCAAGCATAGGATAGCTACCCCTTATCACCGACAAGCAAATGGTCAAGCTGAAATAAGTAATAGGGAAATAAAATCTATTCTAGAAAAAGTAGTCCATCCATCTCGGAAGGATTGGTCTTTTAGGTTGGATGAAGATCTTTGGGCTTATAAGACAGCCTATAAGACTCCTCTAGGTATGTCTCCCTATAGGTTAGTATATGGGAAAGCTTGTCATTTACCATTAGAGCCTAAGCATAAAACATTTTGGGCTTTGAAGAAATTAAATTTTGATCTGAGTCGTGCAGGAGCAATTAGAATGCTGCAGCTTAATGAATTGGAAGAATTTCGCCAATTTTCTTATGAAAATGCGAAAATGTATAAAGAAAAGACTAAGTTGTGGCATGACAAGAAAATTAGGCCTAAAGAATTTGTCAAAGGTCAAAGAGTTTTGCTTTATAATTCTAGATTAAAATTGTTTCTCGGGAAACTAAAATCTAAATGGTCAGGGCCATTTATTGTGATTGAAGTTTTTCCCCATGGAGCAGTTACTTTGCAGGATGAAAAAGATGGGAGAGTGTTCAAGGTGAATGGACAGCGTGTGAAACATTATTGGGGAGAGGAGTTCCAGACGAAATATCCTTCCCTAAAGCTAGTTGATGATTGAGAGAGCAAGATTTTTGTGGGAGCATTTCGCAGAACAATATTTTGAGCTCCCAGTGTTTGTTTTTATTTTTTTATTTTCTCGCTGATATGATTTGATTTTAATTTGAATTATTGTAGATTTAGGTTATTTAAATTTTGCATGATTTATTTTAAGTTCATTGATATTTCTAATTTCCGTAGATTTTATTTTTATTATTTTTGCCAGGTTAGTTTTTATTCTCCCATTAGATTTAATTCGATTTTAATTTAGATTTAATTTTTTGTTATTTTAATTTCTGTTTAGATTAGGTTTAATAAAGTTTTTTCCTGATTTATTCGGCTTCAAATAAAAATAAGAGAAGATTTGATTTGAGCGGTTAATTTAAATTTGAATTTCCTGATTTGATTTTATTTGAATTTTTTGTATCCGAGATTCTTCTGGAAGATAATCCTTGTTCAGAAGGTTGTTGCGGCAAAGTTATGGCTGAAGCAAATCGTTCGTCTGAATAGGAAGGGTTTTGATTTGAATTAATTACTTTTACCGTTTGATTTTGAATTTTCTGTGGGCAGGTATATTGTATGGATGCTGCCACGTGTCGCATAGGATAATCCAAAGGTTTAGCCGTTTGACAACACATAATTATTTACCATGGGCGATTGAAATTCAAGATTTTACCGTTAATGGATTTGATTTACAAATTAAATTTGAACGGTAATCCCATTTAATGCGGGGCAAAATCTTTCGGTTACGATTTGATTTGCTGCAGCTCTATTTATTCCAAAACCTTCGGTAAGTTTTTCTCACTTCATTTTCTTGATCATCCCTTGCTAGTTATATTTTTTCTTCTTTCTCTGTGTGCGATAAACTTCCTTTGAATCTCTGATGGCGAACACGAGAGCAAGAAAAGAGAGGGATAATGAGGAAGAGGAGGTACCTGTTACCCCCGAAGCACCGAAAGTGAAAGCAAAGAAGAAGAAGACACTAGAAGAAAAAGAAGCTAAGAGGAGAAGAAGACAGCAGAGGGCTGAGGATCAAGAAGTTGTAGAGAAGGTGGCGGAGGATGTTGCTGCCACAGTGGTTGAAGAAGACAATCCGAGGGAGCCAGAAGTACAAAACCCAGAGCAGACTGAGCCAAGAGTTGCGGATACAGAGGAAGTTCGAGAAGAAAATGCAGAGGAGGTTCAAGAAAAGTAGACTGAGGATATGCGAGAAGAACAGGCAGAAGTTGCGCCTGAAAAAGGTAATGAGCCAGTATAGGAGGCTCGAGTAAAGGTGATCATGCCGGAAGCACCAAAACGTCGTCGCGTAAAGCGAAAAGCGGGCCGTGTCAAGGTAGTCCGAACTGATACCCCCTCGCCTCCAACCACTGATTCTGAAAGAGAAAATGCAGAGAGAGAGGAGCAGGAGAAGAAAGAAGCCGAGGATAAAGTAAGAGAGGAAGCAGAGAAAAAGGCTGAAGAAGAACAGTTGCTCAAGCAAAGGGCAGATAGGGGCAAGAGTGTTGCTGCAGCATCGGAGGAACCTAACGAAATAGAAGAGCCACAGCTGCCGTATGTTCGCTTCGTCAACAATCTTGCCAGAGCAAAATATTCAGAGTTGCTGAAGAGAGACTTCCTGTTTGAGAGAGGATTCAGTGGTGATCTTCCGCATTTTCTGAGGGTCGGCATTACGAACCAAGGTTGGGAATCATTTTGTTCAAAGCCTGAATCTGTGATCGCGCAGGTAGTGCGCGAATTTTATGCAAATATTGACAAAGAAGACGGTTTCCAAGTGATCGTTCGAGGTATTGAGGTCGACTGGAGTCCTGGTGCTATTAACGCACTGTACAACTTTCAAGATTTCCCCCACGCAGCATATAATGAGATGGCTGTGGTGCCATCTAATGAGCAGCTGAGCGACGCTGTGAGGGAAGTTGGTATTGAAGGGGCGCAGTGGAGGCTTTCAAAAACAGAGAAAAGGACGTTTCAGTCAGCCTATCTGAAGAGGAAAGCAAATACATGGATGAGATTCATCAAACAAAGATTGCTTCCGACAACTCATGACTCGACGGTTTCTAGGGAACATGTTCTTCTGGCTTTCGCGATTTTGAGGTCTCTAAGCATTGATGTAGGGAAGATTATTGCTAGTGAAATATCTGGATGTTGGAAGAAAAAAGTGGGGAAACTGTTTTTTTCGAATACGATTACGATGCTTTGCAAGCGTGCAGGGGTTCCGGAGAATGAAGGTGATGTTATTTTATTTGACAAGGGAATTATCGATACACCTAACTTGGCACGGCTTCAGCGTACACAAGAGGCACGTCAGGGTGGGCTTGTCTATGGCATCAACACGATCTTAGAACAACTTGCACTGTCGGCCAGCAGACAGGAGTTTGCCGAGAGGCAAGCTTTAACCTTCTGGAACTATGTTAAAAGTCTTGATGCCAATCTGAAGAAGGCGCTGCAGGAGAATTTTTCCAAACCGTATCCAGCCCTTCCAGCATTCCCTGAAGATTTATTGAACCCCTGGATTCTGCCCCCACCGATTGAAAGAGAAGAAGAGGATGATGAAAATGAGCAGGGCCAAGAGGACTGACGAATGAAGTGGCCCTGAGCGAGCATGATTTTTGTTCTGGAATTGTTGTTTGATCGCGCATTTTCTAACCTCCTTTTCTGTTGATGTTATGTTTGCTTCTTTTTAGTTTTTCTGTTTCTGAAAAAATATATCTGCTTTTGTAATTTCTTTTTATGTTTTTAATGGAATTTCCAAAGTTGTTTATGTTCTATGAGCACTAAGTAACTCTAACTTAACTAATTTTCTTCTGAATTTTTGAAGCTTGGACTGGTTAAGCTTAATTAGATCAAGGTATTCTGATCTCCAGAAACCTTTTGCTTGAGCATTTCTTCTAGCCTGGTCACAACTGCGACAAAGAAGATTCTAAGGTAGTGTTGATTTATATGATCCACTTTAAGCTTAGTTCTAGTCCCACGCTTAATTTGAAAATTCAGATAGAAAAATTTAAGTTTGGCGGTGAAACTTTGTAAAATTAATGATTCATTGGGGACAATGAATAATGCAAGTTTGGGGGACTTTTGGCTACTCCAATTGTTTTGCTCGAGCATTCCTCTCCTTCATTAGATAATTTGCTAGGTTGTTAAGTAACCAGGGACATTTGTGATACCCACAGTTTGTCTTTGCGTCAAAAGATGACCTAGGAAATATGAAAAATGAGATTATTATTATTTGCTGAAAAAAAAGTTGATTATTGAAAATTTTGCTGAGAAAATTCATGGAGCAAAAGTTTTGAAGGATGAATGACAATCCAGCAGTTTTTCTGTCTCCCAGAACTTAGGTGAGCTTCATCATAAAATGTTGTCATTCTGAGGGGCAAGTCATTCTGAGGGGCAAGAGATAGAATAACTAAGGATTTTTTAGCTTTACAAAGAGTATTTAGCCTAGTTGGTGATGAGTTTGAGGCAAGGGTATACTGCACCATAAAGTGGGTCATCCCATGCTTAAGAGCTTATGACTGTAGGGCTGCTTTAAGTCTGAAGAACAAAATTAAACAAAAATATAAACCCCTTGAAAATGTGTTTTAAAATGTCTGATAATAGAGCTAGACTGTGGCAAGTTCTTAGAATTGAGTTAAAAGTGGTGATTATTTGTCCATGCCGGAAGAATTATTTTGCTGCAGCAGAGCTTGGTTTTGCAGAATGCTCACGTAAAGGTTGAAGGTAGTGTTGGATTACCTGTTTTGATTAAGCTATGTTTTGTCTGATGTTTTGAATTCTTAAGGGAAGGTTGGTTAGTATTGCTCGGGACGCACAATAGTTCAAGTTTGGGGGTGTGATAACTCTCCAAAAGGGAGTTATTTAGGCCTTATTTCTCTAGGGATTTGTGTGTCTTTTGTGCTAAATAGGGTTGCTTTTAGATAGATACTATATGTTTTAACCCATTTGGAAGAATGGAAGCTTTGGAAGTTATTTTGTGCAGAAAATGTTGCTGGGCGACTTAAGGGAGCAAAATCTGTGCTGGAGCAAAGCTGGGAGCAAAACTGCCACGTCACAGCTCATTAGCCAATTTAACAAACCGAATTCTGTTAAGCTATTCTCTGATTTATGGAGCAAGGAGAGTCATCCACGTGTCTAGGTCAACCTAATTCAAGCCTCCTATCACTCTATAAAAGGAGATAGCCGCCCAAGTAAAATTCATTCCACTTGTGGGGAAGAGATCATACCCATTTCCACTTTTGGGAGCCGAATAGAGGAGAGAGATTGGAGACCATCAAGGAACCCAACATTTGCAAGCTGATCAAGGGAATTAATATTTTCTTGTATTATTTTGTGAATATGGATATGCTTACTTATATTGTACTGTGTGTCTCCATGCACTTTATGAACAAAGTAGCTTTGGGCGTTGGATAGGAACATGTAATTGCAATAAATATTGATTTGATGCATCTTGATTAATTGTTGTGTTCATTTCTATTTTATGTCTGCCTGGCCAGCCGGTATGAATACCTCTCTCTAGTTTCAGGGATGATTTAGGGAGTGTGTGGCGGTTAATCACACTAGATCATTGTGTATTGGTGAACGCCAGTGACTGAGCTAGGGATAGCCAGTTGCCTAGTGCTTGATCGGTAGAGCTTCATTGGAGTTGAAACACATTCTAAAAAATCCGGAGTTCTGGGAGGAATCCGCTAATAATACTGCGAGAGTTTTGCATGATCAATAATATTGCTAGAGCATCTTTTAAAACAATTACTAAATCCTGACCAGCGTCTGTTTCTAATCTGTCTGCTTATTTGTTCACTTTCTGTTCTGTCATTTCTTTTGCTTCAGCATTCTATAAAAACCATTCTTGAAACCATTGAAAAACTAAACAAAATAGATAAAGTGAAAGCTAATTCAGACCTTGGATTCGATAAATACTTATTACTTGCTGCGGACTGTGTATACTTGCACAGAGTTCTAGAGTCTTTTTATATCTCATTTTTACTCACTCTGGAAACCCAACAATCACATTGCTTGTAGAACCAATGGGCATCCTTAAATAAGGAAGGCCAGAAGAATCCACAATGCAAAATCCTCATAGCTGTCCTCTGACCGCTGAAATGGCCTCCATATGGCGAAGAGTGACATTGCTCCAAGATTTCCTTTGCTTCATCACCTGAAACACACCTACGAATAATACCATCAGAGCATTGCTTATACATAAATGGCTCATCCCAATAGAAAAATTTCGCATCATGCTTAAACTTGGATTTTTTAGAAAAGTAAAATAAAAAAACAAAAAAATTAGATAAAAAGGGTATGTTAAAAAATAATTGGAGATTTGAGGTGTCGCGTCTGTTGCACAGACGCGACACCCTCCCCCTTGCGTTGACAATCTTTTTTTTCTTTTTTTAATTATTAAAATATTTAGTTAAATTATTATGATTTTTTTGAAAGAATTTAAATTATTATTATCTTTATTATATTCAATTAAATATATTTGTTTAATGATTTTTATATAAATATTACTTTTCATTTCTTTTTCCAAATAATTATATATTTTTAATGATATTTTTTTGGAAAAAAATCATTTTTAACCCTAAACTTTCAATTTCATCAAATTGAACCTCAAACTTATCAGATTGTATCGATTTTAACCTCAAACTTGCATAAGTGTGACAATGTATACCTTTAGCTAACTTTTCGTTTGAACCACTGTACGTAATTTGATTATTTCTTCTTTTTTTCTTAATTCACATTACACCTGAATTGGTTCTTATAAACAAAATATTAAAGAAACTTTATTTTAGATGACTTTTTATTGTTGTTGAGAACTTTATGGAGTTTTTTTTTTGCTACTAATTAAGATTACGAAAGCAAATAAATTTTGGAGTTTTTTTTTTATCTTCAAACATTCGTTGGTTTTTTCTTGTTGCTAAGAACTTTGTGGGATTTTTTTTTCTTCTTTCAATGTTTTTTTTTCTTGCTAATTAGAAGAATGTACAAATCTAGGAAACATAAATAAAGAAATTTCGAGTTTTTTATTTCTCATATTTGATGGATTTTTCTTGTTGCCAATAACTCTGTGTTTTTTTTTTTTTATATATAATAGTGAGAAGAATGGTCTGGGATATTCAATTTCTTAAAGAGTTTTTCCAACAAATTTGTTAAAAAAACACTAACTCAATGCAATGTGAATTATAAATAAAAAAAAAAAAGAAATTTTCAATTACACGTTTTAATAGCAATCCAAATGAAAAGTTGACCAAAAGTCTACATTGCAATATTTAAGCAAGTTGGAGGTTCAAATTGATACAATTTGTTAAGTTTGGAATTCAATTTGATAAAATTGAAAGTTTAGGGTTAAAATTGATACAACCTGCAAAGTTCAGGGGTCAAAATTGATTTTTTTCCCTATTTTTTAATTTTAAAGTTTTCATTTTTAATATGTGTCTATAATTTACCTATTTTTTTTTTCTATATTATTTTTTTAATACAAAACACCACATATTAAATTCAACTAATGGTACAAATAGATTTTTCAAAAATTATTGTATATTAGTTTTAAGAATTTTTCGATAAAACTTTATATAGTTACAACATAATTAAATTTATGTATACATAGAAAACACAATTACATTTTAAAAACTAATCATTCTTAAACATCTCTAATTCAATTTAATTATATAGTTTACTAAAATTGCTAGTCAATAATGGTTCTTCTTAACAGAAAAAAAAAAAGGAATCGCTATCAATTTTTAAATTAATTATATTTGAAATTGAATTGAAGATGTTTAAGATTGTTAATTTTTGAAATGTAATTGTGTTTTCTATGTATACATAAATTTAATTATGTTGTAACTATATAAAATTTTATCGAAAAATTCATAAAACTAACGTACAATAATTTTGGATTTTTTTTTTGTAGCATTAGTTGATTTTTTTTTTTTTTTTTTTTTTTTTGAAATAGGTAGCATTAGTTGAATTTAATATGTGGTGTTTTGTATTAAAAATGATATAAAAACAATCGAACTTCAAAACATGTATATTATAGACATATATAAAAAATGAAAACTTTAAAATTAAAAAAAAAAAAACAATCATTTTTTGAAGAAAAAAAAACAACCATTTAAAATATATAATTATTTGGAAAAATAAATGAAAATAATATTTATATAAGAAAAATCATTAAACAAAATAGATTTAATTTAATATAATAATAATGACTTAAATAAATAACTTAATTATTAAATAATTTAAAAAAAAAAAAAATAGCTGAGGAGGGTGTCGCGTCTCTGCAAGAGACGCAACACCTCAAATGTCTAAATACTTTTGAATGTATCTTTTTTATCTAATTTTTTTATTTTTTTTGTTTACTTTTCTAAAAAACCCCTTAAACTTTTTCCTCTGCCTCCAATCCATATCAATAGGAGTGACTCCCTTTACCAAAAAGTTGGCAATATCAGCATACCAAGGGACATCCTTGACTACCTTTACCTCAACAGCAAAAAGCTGTTCATCTGGAAAAGAATCTGAAATGGCAGATTGCTTCAGCAAAGATGATGATGGATCAAGACGAGACAAATGATCTGCAATAACATTCTCTGATCCCTTCTTGTCCTTTATCTCCAAGTCGAATTCCTGCAATAATAAAACCTAACGAATTAGTCTAGGCTTTGCATCTTTTTTAGACATTAAATACCTTATTGCTGCATGATCCGTGAACACTGTGACTTTGGATCCAACCAAATATGGCCGGAATTTCTCAAAAGCAAACACAACAGCTAACAACTCCTTTTCAGTAGTTGTGTAGTTGACTTGTGCCTCATTCAAAACCCTGCTTGCATAATATATAGGATGGATAAATTTGCCCTACTTTTGCCCCAGTATAGTACCTACTGCAACATCACTCGCATCACACATTACCTCAAATGGTAAACTCCAATTAGGTGCACAAAGAATGGGTATTGAGATTAAAGCAGCCTTTAAAGTTTCAAAAGCCTTCCTACAATCTACATTAAAGTAAAAAACATGATCAATGCACAATAAGTTACAAAGAGGTTTACTAATCTTTGAAAAATCCTTTATGAACCTCTTATAAAATCCAGCATGACCTAAACAACTTTGAATCCCTTTTACTGAATTTGGTGGTTCTAATCTTCCAATAACCTCAATTTTTGCTCTATCAACTTCTAGACCGTTCTTAGAAATCCTATGTCCTAACACAATGCCCTCCTTCACCATGAAGTGGCATTTCTCCCAATTAAGAACTAGATGGGTATCCTCACATCTTTTTAACACCTGACCTAAATTATCTAAACAAATCTGAAAAGACCCTCCAAAAACTGAAAAATCGTCCATAAATACCTCAACAGTGGACTCAATCATATCAGAAAAAATTGCTAACATACACCTCTGAAATGTTGCTGGAGCATTGCAAAGGCCAAAAGGCATTCGCCTAAAAGCAAACGTCCCATAAGGGCAGGTGAAAGTGGTTTTTTCCTGATCCTCAGGAGCAATGGTAATCTGGTTATACCCAGAATAACCATCTAAGAAACAGTAGTAGGCCTGACCAGCTAATCTATCCAACATTTGGTCAATAAATGGTAGAGGAAAATGGTCCTTACGGGTAACTTTGTTAAGACTCCTATAATCCATGCAAACCCTCCAGCCAGTTACTGTCCTGGTTGGGATCAACTCATTGTCTTTATTACTCACCACCGTGACACCCCCTTTCTTAGGAACACATTGGACAGGGCTTACCCAATTGCTATATGCAATTGGATAAATAATGCCAGCATCCAACCATTTTAAAACCTCCTTTTTAACAACCTCTTTCATTGCAGGGTTAAGCCTTCTTTGTTGCTCAATACTCCTAAAGGAATCCTTCTCTAGAGTGATTTTGTGCATACAAAAAGATGGGCTAATTCCCTGAATGTCAACCAATGTCCAACCGATTGCCTTGCGATATTGGTGCAACAACTTTATTAAGGTCTCCTCATGCTCCGACATTAAATCTGATGCAACAATAATGAGCAACGTCTCACCTTCCCCAAGATACACATACTTTAGATGATCCGGTAAGGGCTACAAATCTACAGTGGGTGCCTCGATCATGGATGGCTTAATAGGAGAAGTTTTCCTTTGATCCAAATCTAAACACTCAAAAACATCCTCACACCTAGACACTTCTTTTTCATTTTTTATTTCTAAAGAACAATCTTCTAAATCCTCTAAACTAACATCTCCATGATTTTCCAAATGCTTGTTAGCCGAATCTTGCATTGCTGTCTCAACAATTGTGTTTCTAGAATCCTAATGAAAGAGCAATCTTCCATTTCGTCTGGATACTTCATGGCCTTAAACACATTAAATTTCACTTCCTCATTATAAACCCTCATTGTTAATTCCCCTTTTTGAACATCTATCAATGCCCTACCAGTAGCCAAAAATGGACGACCAAGAATAATTGGGACATCTTTATTAGCCTCATAGTTTAGAATAATGAAATCAACAGGAAATATGAACTTATCTACTTTCACTAAGGCATCCTCAATTTTACCCTCAGGATATGTGATAGACCTATCAGCTAGTTGGAGTGTGACTGTGGTGGGTCTAGCTTCACCAATACCTAGCTTTCGATAGACCGAAATAGGCATAAGGTTAATGCTTGCACCTAAATCACAAAGTGCTCTACCTAACTCTTTTCCACCTATAGACACAGATATAGTAAATGATCCTGGATCCTTAGCCTTGGTTGGTAGCCCATTCTCAAGAATAGCATTACATTCCTCAGTAAGAAATACAGTTTCAAACTCACCTAACCTTTTCTTTTTAGTTAAAATATCCTTAAGAAATTTAGCATAATTAGGCATTTGCTCAATAGCTTCTACTAACGGGATATTTATATGCAACTGCTTCAGAATCTCTAAAAACTTCTTAAATTGACCATCCTGATTCTTAGGCATTTGCCTTTGTGGAAAAGGTAGAGGTGGTACATAA
Source organism: Luffa aegyptiaca (assembly GCA_017139565.1). Lineage (NCBI taxonomy): Eukaryota > Viridiplantae > Streptophyta > Magnoliopsida > Cucurbitales > Cucurbitaceae > Luffa > Luffa aegyptiaca. The sequence continues at coordinate 19,143,729 of CM029402.1, forward strand.
GGTGGGGGCGGCACATAACGTGGTTCCACATCTGGAACAGATCCAGATGCTCCAGCATCATTATTGCTGCCTCCAGCACCCTGACCAGACTCCAACTCTTTCTCAACAACAACATTTTTATCACAATTCTTTTCTATATCTTGGGTTTTACTTGGCTCTTTTCTCTCTTCTAGTGGCTTACCACTCCTAAGAGTCACTGCCTTTACCTGCTCCTTACTTTCCCTTCTAGGATGTTCAGTATCTGAAGGAAGTTTCCCTTGAGGCCTTGCTGATAGTGAGCAGAAATGTCGCTATTTTAGTCCCAATTTATTAGGCTTTTTTGTGCTTTCATTGTGTTTTTATTGAAAATATTTCATATATTGTGTTATTTGGTCTTTAGGAGCAAACTATGGATTTTGGTGATAAAAGTGCCCAAAATGAAGCCATTCTTGCCCAATTTCCATGCTTGGGTCAAGGGGAGTCAAAAGAGGACAACTATGAAGAAAAAGCCCAAAAAGAATTGAAGTTGGCCCAAGAAAAGAAGCCCAATCCGAAGCTGGAAGTTCTGGAAAACGTCTAGCGTCGAGACGCTGTCCATTTCTTGGCCGGCAAGTCGATGACGTCACAGCGTCGCGACGCTGTGCCGTATAGCGTCGCGACGCTACCCCCTTTCCGAGCCTATAAAAGGTGCCCCTTGGTGCCTCATTTTGCCATCAATCATCATATTCTTCCATTCCTTTCTTGTTTTCTTGGCTCCTTTGGGAGCCTCTCTCAAGGCTTTCAAGCCTTTTTTAGAGTTTCTTTAGTGGGAAACTCTTGGGGAATTTTGGGGAGCATTCTAGGAGGCTCAAGGAGTGTTCGGAGGGACTCCAAGCGTCAGCGAGGGGGTCTTCAACGGTCAATTCCTTCCCTTTTATTATGTTCTTAATTATGCTTTCCATTGTAATTATTGTGAATATTTTAGCTATGTATAGCTAAACCCCAATTTGGGGTCTTGAAATGAAATTATAATTCAAATGTTGTTATAATTGCCTATCTCTAGCCCTTTGTCCTAATTATTTGTATGGATGTGCTTAATGTTTTATGCAATCTGGCCAATTGTGTACTGGTCTGATTCTTAATGGAAACTCGACGGAGAGAAGTTAGGATAGATCATAATCCATGCAACTAGTTTAATTGTCCGTCGTGACAACGGGATTAGTTGATTAAACTTAGATTCCTAAAATGAATCAGAGCGTAATAATTAATGATTTTAATGGCGCTAAGGACACTTAGGTTGTTAAAATGAATTAATTATAATTAGGGGAGACCGACAAGAGAACCTATGTTATTAACGGAGATTCTAGGAGTATAATTAGTTGGGCGACGAGATAGGACAATTGTAGCAATTGTTTAGCTAATAATTGATTTTCAAGACCCCTCTTCCCATTAGAAAACTCTTTCTCCGTATTTTATTTTTATCGATTGATCAAAATTTCTCTTTTATTGTTTTGATTTTTAATTTTCTTTGTTTGCATGATCTGGTCCCTAAATATTGTTTATTCCCAGTATTTTTAGTGCTCAAGGAATCTTTGCTTGCTTAAATTTCGCTTCGCCTCCCTGTGGATTCGATACTCGGTATACCTACCGTTTTATATTACTTGTGACGACCCGTGCGCTTGCGGTGTGAAAGTCGTAAAACGACTAATAGTAGTCGCTGTCGTCCCAACACTTGCCTTCAGCTCATTAGCTAGTTGGCCCGCCTGCAATTCCAAGGCTCTCATTGAAGCTTGATTACTTTGAATTGCGGCATCTGTACGAGCCATATATTCTTTCATCATTGTCTCAAGAGAACTCTCTGAATTTTGTTGGGGCAAAGCCTGCTTATTTTGCTGGGGCAATACCTGCGCTTTAGCAAATCCCGACTGGTTCACCTTTTGTTAGAATAAGGGTTATTCCTCTGATTACCTACAAAAAACACAGAAGCTGGATTGTTGGGGCAAAACTCGTAGTTGTGCTCTTCACCACAATAGACACATGTTTCCTCTGCAACTTGGTTCACCACTGCAGCAGGCTCCACAGCTGGCGGCTGCTGATGACTAACCACTGTCACATTTTTAAGAGCGTTAGCTAACATTGCAATATTAGCCCTAATGGTGGATACACCATCAACCTCTAACACACTCTTAACCTTTTTATTTGTGCCTCTAACATCTGACCACTGACAACTATTAGTTGATATTCTTTCTAAAATTTCATGGGCTTCATTAAAAGTTTTTGCCAAAAAGGCCCCTCCAGCCGAAGCATCAACCATACCTTGGGTTGCTCCATTTAACCCATTGTAAAATGTATCCATTTGGATACAATGTGGTAAACCATGGTGGGGACACTTTCGCAAAAGCTCCTTAAACCTCTCCCAAGCCTCACTAAAAGTTTCATCTTCAAGTTGCCTAAACCCTACTATTTCACTCCTCAATTTAGCATTCCTATTAGGTGGGAAATATTTACTCAAAATTTTTTCTGCTAACTCATTTCATGTCCTAATTGATCCTGGAGCAAAAGAATTTAACCATGTCTTTGCTCCATCTCTAAGAGAATACGGGAACAAAGTTAATCTAAGGGCATCTCTAGGCACTCCTTGAATTACAAAAGAATCACTAACTCCTAGAAAAGACTTAAGATGTAAATGGGGGTCTTCAGATGACAAACCATGGAATTGACCCACGGTTTGCAACATCTGAAACATTACCGGTTTCATTTCAAAATTTGCTGCCTCAATTTGAGGACGTGCAATCCCTGGATTTAACTCATCAAACATTGGAAAAGCATACGCTCGAATGGCTCTGGCCCTATCATTTGCTACCAAGATAGGATTCTCAGCCTGATTATTTTGCTGTTCATTTTGCTCCAGCGGTGGATTTTGCTGCAGCAAACGATTCTACTAGGGGTTCGCTGGATCTTCTGGACCCTGCGGGAGACACAACACATCAGCCATTGAATTTTGGTTTCTACGCTGCTCTCTCCTTCTTCTCCTGAATGTCCTCTCGATTTCTGGATCAAGCTCGAATCTTACCCCAAGTGGATCGTTCATGCACCAAACTCACACCTGCAAAAACAAAAGAAACAATCAAAAAGTTCTGGCACCAAACCACTAAAACACATATACAAAACAGATCAGATAAAAACTTATTCAAGTTCCCCGGCAACGGCGACAAAAACTTGTTGGGTTTCCAGAGTGGGTGAAAATGTAGTAAGAAATAGACTCTAGAACTCTGTGCAAGTATACACAATCCGCAGCAAGTAATAAGTATTTATCGAATCCAAGGTCTGAATGAGCTTTCACTTTATCTATTTTTTTTAGCTTTTTAATGGTTTCAAAGGTGGTTAAAATGATTGGTTTTTATAGAATTGCTGAAGCAATAGAAATGGCAGAACATAAAGTAAACAAATAGGCAGACAGATTAGAAACAGGCGCTGGTCAGGATTTAGTAATTGTTTTAAGAGATGCTCTAGCAATATTATTGATCATGCAAAACTCTCGCAGTCTTATTAGCAGATTCCTCTCGAAACTCTGGATTTTTTAGAATGTGTTTCAACTCCAATGAAGCACTATCGATCAAGCACTAGGCAACTGGCTATCCCTAGCTCAGTCATTGGCGTTCACCAATACACAATGATCTAGTGTGATTAAATGCCACACACTCCCTAAATCATCCCTGAAACTAGGAAGTGGTATTCATACCGACTGGCCAAGCGGACATAAAATAGAAATGAGCACAACAAATAATCAGGATGCATCAAATCAACATATATTGCATAGAGATTAAGCACGACAATTACATATTCCTAACCAACACCTAAAATTACTTAGTTCATAAAGTGCATAGAGACACACGTTACAATATAAGTAAATGCATCCATAATTACAAAGTAATACAAGAAAATATTAATTCCCTTGATCAGCTTGCAATTGATGGTCTTCTTGTAGGTCTCCAATCTCTCTCCTCTATTCGGCTCCCAAAAGTGGAAGTAAACTTCCCAAGAGTGGAATGTTCCTCCCAAGGATGGAATTTCCCTTCCAAAAAGGAACGATTTTGACTTGGGCGGCTATCTCCTTTTATAGAGTGGAGGCAAGCTTGAATTAGGTTGACCTAGACACGTGGATGGCTCTCCTTGCTCCTTTATCCCGAGAATAGCTTAACAGAATTCAGTTCATTAAATTGGCTAACGAACTGTGACGTGGCAGTTTTGCTCCCAGCTTTGCTCCAGCACAAATTTTGCTCCCTCAAGTCGCTCAGCAATATATTCTGCACAAAATAACTTCCAAATCATCCATTCTTCCAAATGGGTTAAAACATATAATATCTATCTAAAAGCAACCTTATTTAGCACAAAAGACACACAAATACCTATAGAACTAAGGCCTAAATGACTCCCTTTTGGAGAGTTATCAAGGGTGGTCAGGTTGAAATGAATCTTGTTCATGCTTGCATTCGTCCGAAATTGCATAAAGCTTGGAGGAAGCGAATGCAATATGAACGCAACCTGACTACGCTCGCAGACGACCTCGTCATTTGCCTCCGCGATGTTAAATTGGTTCATCATGTCGAGAACGTGTTCCCGAACAGGATGTCCCTCTTGCATGCTGGCGTTGGAAACATTTTTCAGAGCATCATGGTGGAGTTGATAGGACGGAAGTCCAAACATCTCCTGAAGGGAATTCATAATTTCCCTTGCAGTTTCCACGGTTTCGTATCTCTTGGCCAAAACTTCATTTAAGCTGGCCAAGATGTAGACACGGGCCTTTTCGTTGACCTTAGTCCAGCGTTCGTGGGCGTCTTTTACTGTCTGAGTGGTAGTGCGAGGGGGAACTGGAGGACACTCCTCCGTTAAGACAAACCGGAGATCCTCAACAACTAGAATCGTATTCAAGTTGGATTTCCACGTAGGGAAATTCTCACCAGTTAATTTTTTATTTTTAAGTAAAGCGATTATAGAGGAAGACATTGCTGAAAAACAAACAATTGATCGTATTAGTTATCTTTCTTAACCCATCACACAAGCAATACAAACAATTGCACAAATCCTATCAATTTTGCAAACAATCAATCAAAGAATCCTAATAAAACTATTGATTGTGTTTAGCAACGATGTTTTAGAGGTTTAGAGGAACTGCCACCAAAGGGTGATCAATTGCTCCTACTCTAAAATGAGACACTTCTCAGTCAACTCTAATTCTAGAATATCTCATATTCCTATAGACGTTAACCACCGTTGTTCGGTCAAGGAGTTGTTAACAAATTAACTTATCCCCGTAAGTGTAACCCTCCCACTTTTAGATCTCAGAGGCACGCACCAACAGGCTACCGAGAGGAAAGACAACTGTTGGTAATTAGCCTAAGTGATCCTATCCTTTTCAGGAGTTCACAATGTTCCGAATCCTATGATCAGGCCCTCTGAAGGGGTGGTTGCTCCAGGGCAACACGCAGGCGGATCGTAGGAATCTCACGATGTGACTGTTGGGTTTTATGCCCTAAAACTCGTAGATAGTAAATGTACCTTTGATCGAACATTAATAAAAGTGATGTATTATTCATGTTTGTATTATGTCTTGTCTTATTAACCCTAATCCAATAAACTAAACATCCGAGGCTAATAGAATGAGACTTGAACTAGTATATAGGGACATATGGGGATCAATGTTCAAGTTTTAGCCTAAAGGGTCTGTAGTATAGGGATAAGGCTGGGTACCTTATCCTGGTGACACTATGGATACGGCCCGCTATGTATATTGCTACAAACGTACTGATCCAACGCGTTCATGTAGTTGACATGCGAGTGGGGGTATCCAGTGCAATGAGTTTGCACAAAGACCGGACCGCGAAATAGTTAACCACTAACTGTAACACCGTTAGTTAGCTCGGTTTCTATTTCACTAGGATGACCTAGGCAACTTGGCCTTAATCCTGTGTGGATTATGGACTCCTGTCCATGAGGGATTGTCCTTTGATTTGTACGAGTGAGAGTGGCCTGTTCGCCGACTCAATAAGCCTACCATTTTGGGGACAAGACCGAGTGGGGAGCTGGGAACATAGTCTTATAAGATGGAATTCACTCCTTCCCAACATTAGGGTAAGTAGAGGTGTGTTCCCTTAAGTGGTGTCTCCGGGTCTTGAACAATGGGCCCTACCCTCTTTATGGCACGAGAGGGACTTCTGTTTGATGGTTGGACCTCAAACAGATTGTTCATTAGAGGAGCACTGGTACTTAAGGACCAAGAGGTAGCCCAGGGGTAAAACGGTAATTTGACCTAGCTGGGGTACGAACACACGTGAAGGGCTAACTTGCTGTTGACGGTCGATATCCGTGGACACAGAAATATATCTGCAGTGAGAAGAGTGCAACTGTGGTTCTATAGTGGAGTGAACCACAGTTAACGAATATTGATTAACTTGGTTAATGAGTTTAGTCAATTAATCTCATATCGTTGGAGCTTCTGATCTGTAGGTCCATTAGGTCCCACCGGTAGCTCTATAAGGGTGTTGAGGTAAATTTCTAAGGGTGAATTGAATATTCATAAGAGTTTGAATATTAAGTTAAATATGAATTTGATTCGTATTAAAAACTATAGGTTATAATTAATGCACATATGATGTACATTAATTCTATAGTTAATTTGAGAGATATATAATTAAATATCTGATATTTAATAGTGATATTAATTAATTGGTGAATTAATTAATATTTTGGTTTCAATTTTTTAATTAAATTTGATTTAATTAAGTTATATTAAAACTATAGGTTAAATGGAGTTTATTTTGTATAAATATGTTTATACAAATGACATTTAATTAAATTAATAGTTAATTTAATTAAAAGATTAATTAATATTATTTAATATTAATTAAATCTTTTTCCATCAGTTAGGTTAACTGATGGGAACGTGTCCTCCATCACATTGTCAGTCTTGCGTGAATGGGAGAGTTTTAAGGAGGAGGTTGGGCAATTTTACGGGAACACTCTTTTATTCAGTTTTGCTCTCTCTCTCTGGGACTCACGCAGAACACTCTCTCTCTCTCAATCCCAAGCTCTCTCTCTGCAATTCTCTTCCAAAGAATACAGAGATCACAATTCACCAAAAACCCTTAGAGATCACGCTCCCACAAGCTCCTAACGCACATCCTTCAAGAGAATACCGGTGCAACCTTGGTGGTGGTGTTCGTGGCAATTTTATAGAGAGATCAAGGACTTCTTGCTGCTGGTTTTGGGTGAAAATCTAGGAGATTTGGCGAAACGGTTCAAGAATTTTTACAAAGGTGTAGTATTCTTGGCCTTGGATCAATATGATCCTTCTTAGATTAGATCTAGGAGTTTTTCCTTTTGATCATAGCATGCTTTATGCGTTTTTCCAGCATGTATAAATTTGTTTATGTTGCTGAAAATTAGTTTGCGAATTGTAACGGTATTTAATCTTAAGAAAAAATACAGTGTGGTTTTATGATTATTTCCGCTGCGTTGGGGCTTTATCCCTACAGTGACCTAGGGGTGGAGACCAAGGGATACGTTGACATGTGTCCCGCTCCCTCTTACTATGGTCACTTTCCCCATTCACCTTGTTATTGATCCATGCAAACACTTTCCAAAGGGAGGACGCGCTAAAACGACACGAAGCCGAGCATGGATCTCACGTTGTGAATTTAGAGGAGTGAGAGCAAAACTCGATTTAAATCAAGTTTTGTAATTTTCCTCCCACTAAAGTGACCTATCAATTATTTTAGGGTTTGATTAAACCGAGATAAATCCGGCTACGTCATTTATCTAAGTCTAGTCCTATTATAACTATTATAATAGGATCTAAAGTCTAGGTGAATTATACAAATTTAATAAACCTAGTGACCTTTTTCTAACATTAAACTATGATTAATTTAACTCCGGTATTCCAGGTCAGTTCCCAGGTAGGAGGTGTTCCGTATACCGTCAACTTAAATACCCCCAACCTTAGACAGAACATCACTGGTAGAGTTCCCTTATAATCATAGTAATGTTGGTCCTACTTAGTTAATTAAGACTATTTTAAACTAAGTAAGAAATAATTCTAATCCTATTAGAATGTGACCTTAGGTCTAATTATTTTTAACTCATTAAAATTAATCAATTTTAACCTATGGTCCTATGTGAGCATGCATATCTTGATTATAGATTGACGGTTTCTAATCATTAATTTTAAACTATTCAAATTTTAATGATTAGCCCTATAATCATGCATACTATAGTTTCAATCATATTCAAGTTAATTAAAATTAAACTATATTGATTTGCATTGCATGAATTTTAATATAACGATTATATTAAACTATGGATGTTTCGTGCTCAATGCAACTATGATTTCCTTTATTAATAAAATAACATTTATATTATTGCCAAGCATGGTAAATCATAGTGGCATGCTGCAAACAACTTATTTAAATATAACAATTTATATTTACTAAGTAATTGCATGCATCATGCTTTTCCATTTTCATGAATTTAATATAACTCATATCTATATTAAACACCCATGAAAATAATCCATGCATTATAAATCATACATTATAATCTAATTATAACATACATAATGCATGAGCATGCTTTATAACCTAAGGTGGGATTTAAATCTAAATGACATCCATAAAGCATTTATATAGCAATTGAACCGATTTAATTGGCCCCTAGGATAAATTAAAGCTAAATTACACTAATAAAGCATATAATCTATCCTATTACATTAATCTGCAGCTCCAAAATCGGACCAGAATGTACGAACCGACCCGAACCGCTTCGAATCGGCCTTGCAAATCTCAAACCGAACCAAAAACATGTTGAACCAGACCAAACCGGTCCCAGCTCAACCAAACCGCACGAACCGGATCGGTAATTAGGGCTGAAAATCACGTCTCCACGAAACCCTAACTGCTGCACGAAATTGCGACAGCGTCAAGACTCTGCAAAGCAACGTCGCGACGCTGGCGCGATTTCAACTATCCGCTACGTGAAATCGCGACAGTGTCGAGACGCGCGATGAACAGCGTCCCGACGCTGTTGCGTATGAAGCCAAATTCTAGGCAGAACAGCGACTGTCTTCACGAAATTTGGATGATTTATCCCGCGATTTGCACCGATCTTCAAGCCTATTCTAGACCCGGACTTACAGACTCGAAATTTATGAATATATGCCCAAAAACACAGGGGTTTTTACATTTGATCACATCAAAATCATAAATTTCTAAGGCCAATTAAACCTAAACAGTTCAACGCAAAATTAAACATTCATAATGCAAACTAAATCCCACCATTCAAAGCCAATCGCAAATCCCAAATCGATGTTTAAAAATCGATATGGCTCTGATACCAATTGCAGGGATAAAAGCCCTAGCGCAGCGGAATTTATCAGAGGACCAATTCGATCTAAACGTCGGTTGGAATACCAATACGACGACAATTATATTCACAACAGTAAAATCATAATTAAAGCTACTGTAAAAGCTATAAAACATGCTATAAATCTATAGAAACTCCGTAGATTAATACTAAAGAAGATCCTATTGATCAAGGGTTAAGGAAACTTACTTTGCTTTGAAGATCTTGATCGTTTCACCAATTCCCTTGATGGATCCTTCAAAAAACAGTAGCAAGAACTCCTTTCTTTTGTTGTACATTCACCCACGAACACCACCAATAAAGTTGCACCGGTATTCTCACTGGTTACTTGGTTGAGGGGCTTGTGGGAGCAAAGATTTCTAAGGGTTTGGAGAATTTTGGATCTCTGTGATTCTTGAAAAAGTGCAGAGAGATCGAGAGAGAAAGCGCTTGCTTGTGTGAGACCCCGAGGGATTATCGTAAAACTGAGGGAATGAGTTAACGGATGAAAACCAATTCCCCTTAAAACCCTCTAAAAAACATGGAGCAAGCCTAGGTTAGTGGGTTGATTAATTCTTATCAGTTAACATAACGGATAACGAATTAATTAATTATTAAATTCGAATAATTGATTAATAATTAATAAAAATAATTAGATTACCAATTAATCTTAATTTTATTTATACAAATCACATTTATATAAATATCCCACATAACCTACAGTTTTAATGTAATTTAATTAAATCAAATTTAACTAAATTAAATTAAAACCAAATAATTACTTAATTCACCAATTAATTAATACTATAATTAAATATCAAATATTTAATTATATTTCTCTCAAACAAACTATAGTATTAATGTACATCTAATGCGCATTAATTATAACCTATAGTTTTAATATGAATCCAATTCATATTTTAAACTTAATATTCGAACCCCTTCGAATATACAATTCTTCCTTAGAAATTTACCTCAACGCCCTCAATGAGCTACCGGTGGGACCTAATGGACCTACAGATCAGAAGCTCCAACGATATGAGATTAATTGGCTAAACTCATTAACCAAGTTAATCAATGTTCGTTAACTATGGTTCACTCCACTATAGAACCATAGTTGCACTCTTCTCACTACAGATATATTTCTGTGTCCACGGATATCGACCATTAACAACAAGTCAGTCCTTCACGTGTGTTTGTACCCTAGTTAGGTCAAATTACCGTTTTACCCCTGGGCTACCTCTTTATCCTTAAGTCCCAGTGCTCCTCTAATGAACAACCTGTTTGAGGTCCTACCAACTGATAGGACCTAAACAGTCCTATTTTATCGCCTCTAATCTAAGCTTGTTAGAGTCATTTTATGCTTTACTTGTCCTATTTACAGGTTAATTGAGCTTAGGCCGTGTCAGGAGTCGATCACGCTAATTGGTGTTAATTCGGGCTAATTACGGAGTTTTTGGAGCCATCTCGATGTCTTCGACGGAGAGGAGGTGAAGAGACCCAATTGTGCTTAAGCGGGCATGAGTTATGACACCGAAAGCTAAAGATTGAAGCCCCGAACCGAGAAGAAGCGAGATAAGACCGAGAAAAGGAGCAGGAAGTCGAGATTAGAGGCTGGCGTCTCTACGCCGGTCTTGACGTCTCTACGCCGACGCGATTCCAGGTCAAAGAAAATAGTCTGCAGTGTTGAGACGTTGTGCCCTGGAGTCTCGACGCCGGTGTATTTTCTATAAATATTAGGTCTCGGTTTAGTCCGCCGTTAGGTTAGATTTTGGGTCCCTTTTACGATTCCTTTGCCCCTTTTTACTTTCCAGCGTCTTTGTAGACCATTCTTGGTCATTTACTATGGATTCTTTCATGTTATTTATCGCTTTTACTTCTTCTATGCGTAGCTAGACTTCTTTAGATTGTTGGATTGTATTTATGCTTTGATTTCTAATGATATTGGCTGAGTTTTCTGGTTTATAACTCATGTTCTTGTTGTATTTTCATTAAAGTTTTTGCATGCAATCCCGTTTAAACCAGTACATGACCATTAGTCAATTAGGAATGATGCCTATGCGATTATAGCTTCTGTATTCAATCAGTTATTTGAGATAGTCACTAGGTTGAGGCAAGCCAATCTCTACGTGAGACGACCCTTGATAGGCCTAGGATGCATGTTAAAGGTTATAGGATCTAGATTTAAATTGCATTTGAATTCAGTTCTTATAATTCTGGACCCACGATCCCAAAGCGACTAGTTTTAATAGGTAGTTGTAAAATTGCTTGTTAATAATCTAGTTAGATATAAGTAGTGATCGTTGTAGAGGTCTTGGATGGTTACTACATTATGCATAAGGGGTGGCGAGCGATAGAGTCTATATTAATTAATCTTGTTAATTGTTGAATTCACGATTAGCGAGTTAATTAGCACAGGTTAGTGTAGGGAGGTCTTCCGAGTAACCCAGAAGCCAACCAGACTAATGAAATCAGTTTATAGCAACCATTAGAGAAAACTAGGAAGCCAATGAATTAGAATCAAGCATACTAAATCCTAATCCAACGATCCCTTTTTCATGTATTTGATCCCGTTTTGTTTCTTCTCTGCATATTTAGTTTTCGTGCCCATTAAAATTTAGCATTCAGTTGTTTTATTCTATTTTCTTGTTTGTCACTCATCACCAAAAATCTACCATATTTTCATACGCATAAAATCCTACACTTATTAGATCCCCCTTCCCTATGTTCGACCCCGGCCGCTATTGCTACAAAAAATTAGTAGTAGTGTCGTTGATTATAAATTTTTTTGACGACTTAGGGAGAATTCGACACCCTCCTGGCGGTCCCGTCACCAACAAACAGAAGTCCCTCTAGTGCCATAGAGAGGGTAGGGCCCATTGTTCAAGACCCGGAGATACCACTTAAGGGAACACACCTCTACTTATCCTAAAGTCGGGAAGGAGTGAATTCCATCTTGTGTGATTATGTTCCCAGCTCCCCACTCGGTCTTGTCCCCAAAATGGTAGGCTTATTGAGTCGGTGAACAGGCCACTCTCACCCATACAAATCAAAGGACAATCCCTCGTGAACAGGAGTCCATAACCCAGTCAAGATTGAGACCAAGTTGCCTAGGTCATCCTAGTGAAATAGAAACCTAGCTAGCTAACGGTGTTAAAGCTAGTGGTTAACTATTTCACGGTCCAGTCTTATGCAAACTCATTGCACAGGATGCCCCCACTCGCATGTCCACTACACGAACGCGTTGGATCATTGCGTTTGTATCATAATACAAAGCGGGCCATATCCATAGTGTCACCAGGATAAGGTACCCAACCTTATCCCTATACTATAGACCCCTTAGGCTGTATCTTGAACATTGATCCCCGTATGTCCCTACATACTAGTTCAAGCCTCATTCTAACAGCCTAGGATGTGTAGTTTATTGGATTAGGGTTAATAAGGCAAGATTACTCAATACAAACAATATAAATGAACAATGCATCATTTTATTAATGTTCGGTCAAATGTTACATTTACTATCTACGAGTTTTAGGACATAAAACCCAACAGTATGCGCAGATGAGTCAATAGTGGTTTGCATGATCCCGCTTTTGGAGTCCATGGATCGATTGTTGCTTTAATAGAAATCACGTTTCCCACTCTCCACCTAAAGCCTTTCGTAAACAACTCTCGACCCCACAGAATGCTTCTCCATGTATAAGAAGGGTCGCTTCCTAGCTGGGCTTTCAGAAAGTTCTCCGTCTTGAAGTATCTTCCACGAAGCACCTTTGCTAGGAGGCTATTAGGGTATCTTATAAGTCTCCAACTCTTTCGCAAGCATGGCTTGATTAAATGTGACGATATCCCTAAATCCCAAACCACCATGGACTTTGTTTGCACAAAGCTTTTTCCAACTTCGCCAATGAATTTTGTTTCCTCTCTCCGACTGCCCCCACCAAAATCTAGAACATAAATAGTTTAATTCAGTCAAAGAGCCAAAGGAAATTTAAAACAAGACATAGCATAATTAGGGATGGCCTGAGCCACAGATTTTATGAGAACTTCCCTTCATGCATATGAAAAAGAACTTCCCTTTCCATCCTTGGAGGGTTCGCCATACCCTATCTTTGATGTGGTTGAAAATTTCCTTCTTGTTGCATGCGTTCTGAGAAGAAAGGTCGAGGTATTGCCCCATCCTTTCTGTGAAAGGGACCCTCAAAATATCACTGATAGTGTTCTTCATCTCAGAGCTAGTGTTAGGACTAACCATAAACATTGATTTCTCAAAATTTCTTGTTTGCCCTGATGTCGCCTCGTACACACTTATAATATTCTTAATGTTCCTGCACTCTTGGTTAGAAGCTTTAAAAAATAACAAACTATCATCAATGTAAAACAGATGAGAAATAGAGGGACAATGTTTATTTATCCTCAAACCTGTAACTTCCTTTCTATCTTCTGCCTTATGAAGGAGTCCTGACAGTCCCTCAGCACATATTAGAAACAAATAGGGAGAAAGAGGATCCCCTTGCCGTAAACCCTAAGAAGGCTTGATTTCAGATTGAGGGATCACATTGAGAAGAACTTGGAAGCTAACCGACTCCACACATCGCATGATAAGATTTATCCATTCAATGCTGAATCCCATCTTTTCCATAATCCTCCTTAGGTACCCCACTCCACTCTGTCATAGTCCTTACTCATATCTAACTTTAAGCTCGTGACACCATTCTTTCTTGCTTTCTTCGATTTGATTGCATGTATACACTTGAAGCTAAGAATAGCATTATCCGTAATAATCCGCCCTGGAACAAAGGCAGACTGACTAGGGGATATAATGCTATCTAGCACAGTTTTCAATCGGTTTACTAGAGTTTTGGCAATGATCTTATACAAAACGGTACACAAACTGATAGGCCGAAAATCTTTCATATATTTGAAATCTTTCACCTTAGGAATTAGGACTATGAATGTATTGTTGATTGTATAAAAATAGGAGCCCCCTCATTGAGAATTTTTAGGCAAAGATCACCTATCTCCTATCCCACTATGTCCCAATTTTTCTGGTAAAACACCGATTACACTCCATCCGGACCTTGTGCTTTAGTTGGATGCATACTTTTGATCACCACATTAACCTCTTCCCTGGAAAACCTGCGCATGAGGACGTAATTCTGTCTATCTAGGACCCTATGAGGTATTGCCTCCAGAATCTTCTCCATGGCTTCCTAATTTGGATTGGAAGAAGTAAATAAACTGCGGAAATACTCATTGGACAGCTGATAACTGCCCAAAAGGTAGTTATTTAGGCCTCATTTCTATATTGATTTGTGTGTCTTTTGTGCTTAATAGGGTTGGTTTAGATATATATTACATGTTTTAACCCATTTGGAAGAATGGAAGCTTTGGAAATCATTTTGTGCAGAATCTGTTGCTGGGCGACTTGAGGGAGCAAATTCTGTGCTGCAGCAAAACTGGGAGCAGAACTGCCACGTCACAGCTCGTTAGCCAACTTCATGAACCGACTTCTGTTGAATTATTTTCGAGATAAAGGAGCAAGGAGAGCCCTACACGTGTCCATGTTGACCTAATTCAAGCCTCCTATCCTTCTATAAAAGGAAGTAGCCGCCCAAGTCAAGATCATTCCACTTTTGGGAGAAAACATTCCATTCTTGGGAAGTTCCTTCCACCTTTGGGAGCCGAATAGAGGAGAGAGATTGGAGAC
This sequence comes from Luffa aegyptiaca, assembly GCA_017139565.1. Lineage (NCBI taxonomy): Eukaryota > Viridiplantae > Streptophyta > Magnoliopsida > Cucurbitales > Cucurbitaceae > Luffa > Luffa aegyptiaca. Next base: position 19,158,790 of record CM029402.1, read on the forward strand.
CACCTAGAAGACCATCATTGCAAGCTGATCGAGGGGATTAGTATTTCCTTTTATTATCTTGTAATTATGGACATGCCTACTCAGATTGTAGCGTGCGTTTCCATGCATATTATGAACTAAGTAGCTTAGGCGTTGGTTAGGAAACAATGTGATTGCCGTGCTTAATTCTAGTAATAAATATTGATCATTGCATCTTGATTAATTGTTGTGTTCATTTCTATTTTATGTCCGCTGGCCAGCCGGTATGAATACCTCTCTCTAGTTTCAGGGATGATTTAGAGAGTGTGTGGCGATTAATCACACTACGATCATTGTGTATTGGTGAACGCCAGTGACTGAGCTAGGGATAGCCAGTTGCCTAGTGCTTGATCGGTCGTCCAATCCGGAGTTCCGGGAGGAATCCGCTAATAATACTGCGAGAGTTTGCATGATCAATAATATTGCTAGAGCATCTTTTAAAACAATTACTAAATCCTGACCAGCGCCTGTTTCTAATCTGTCTGCCTATTTGTTTATTCTTTGTTCTGTCATTTATTTTGATTCAACATTATTCTTATAAAAACCAATCATTTTTACCATCTTTGAAACCATTAAAAAGTTATACAAAATAGATAAAGTGGAAGCTAGTTCAGGCCTTGGATTGATAATACTTATTACTTGTTGCGGACTGTGTATACTTGCACAGTGTTCTAGAGCATTTTTATATCGCATTTTTACTCACTCTAGGAACCCAACAACAGCCGAGCCAAATCTTCCTCTCTGCAAGTCCATTCTCCATTATCATCATACATACCCTTGATTCTATTGGTTTTTCGTCTCTGATTAGCCTTCATGGGAAACCATCTAGTGTTTTGGTCCCCCCATTTGAGCCACTCTTCACGGGATCTTTGTTTCCAAAAGATCTCATCATCCTCCTACAATTGCGCTAATTCCCTTTCCTTCATTTTCACGAACCCCATACTTTGAACATCATTCCTGCACACCCACCCTTGGAGCTCTTTTTCTACACTTAAGATTGCCCCTCTTAAAGAACCTCTATACCTATCACAACTCCACTTTTTCAGGTCAATTAAACACTTTTTGATCTTATCTTGGACAGAGGAAGCCTCTTGAGTATTATGATTCCTCCAGACTTGTAGAATAATATCTTTACAATCTTCGTATTTGGTCCATGATTCCTCAAATCTTAGCATACGTTTTTTACCCAGATTAGTTCTGTCTTGGTGATCTCTATCCCATTCTGCAATAATTGGTCTATGATCTGAAGCATGAAACGCAAGGTGCTGCACATTGAGGAAACTACACTTCTCTTGCATAGCAATGTTCATTAAGAAACGATCCAACCTTTCCCAAATAATCTCACTGTTCACATGGTTGTTACACCATGTAAACTCCGAGCAAGTAAAACCAGGATCGATTAAACCACACGTGTCTATAGTCTCCCTGAAGTCAGACATGCTACTCTCTAACCGACTTATACCCCCTTTTTTTACTCCAAACTCGTAATTCATTAAAATCTCCACCCATAATCCACGAGATGTTAGAATTTTCATTTAAACGCTTCATGAGCGTCCAAGTTTCATGATGTCGATCCCTATTTGGATTCCCATAAACACCTGTAAATCTCCACATCCTTTCATCCTCCTTTATAATAATATCGATGTGTCCTTTCGAGTAGGATCTAAGAGTAACATCAATATCATTTTGCCAGAGAAGAAGTAACCCCCCACTGAGTCCCACACTAGGAACTGCAAAGCCATGCTCAAAGTTCAATGTTCTCTTCATACTGTCTCTTTTTTTACCGTGACACTTAGTTTCCATTAAGAAAACTAATTGGGGATGGTGACTGTGTATAAGTTGCTGCAATCTTCTTATTTTCCTGGTCCCCAGCCCTGGACATTCCAGCTTAAGATTTTCATTGTGCCCGGCGGGGCTGTCCAGCAGCCTCCACCGATCGTGCTTCTGTAGTATCCCTAATAGTTAACTGTTTTCTTCGTTTCACATCGCTGTCCTCCTCTTCAAAACCAATCTTGTGTTTACCACCCACAGTTATTTTATTTCCTTGGATGATGGGCTCAAGTTCTTCGTCTCCCTCTTTGTATATGATAATCATTTTCCACGTTTTATTTTTGCCAGTTGCCCCAGTTCCTTCCTTCAGAATTCCTTTTCCTTTATTATTGGTAGTGGGATCTTTACATGATCCACCACTGCTTTGTATATTATAACCCACCTTCTGCTCATCCCAACAAACCTCCATATCCACTAAAGAATTCTCCTTCAAATCATTATTGCACCTCAACCACATTAATTCCTTTGTCCTTTACTACTGATTTAGCCTTCATTATCGTATTTAATTCTGATTGCTCATTGACTTTCCCACTAGTCGTTGCCTCCTTAATTTCTACATTATTTGGAACCGTGATTTCCGGATCCTTTCCAATTTCCTTAATCATCTTCTGGATCGTTTCACCGTTAGCCGGATCGGAAATCATCGCCGCACTGGAAATCGCCACCACACTGGTCTGTACCTCCGTTTCCACTTTTCCCTTGCCGGAAATGTTGATTTTCGGTTTCCCTACATGGCTTCGATCATGGGACTCATCTCCACCATCTTCCACGTCTTCGTGCCGCCAGTTCCCTCTTCCTCCCATCCCATTTCTTCCTCTTCCACGTCTAGGTTGATACACAGAAGAGGTAGTAAATGGATTTTTTGCCCAAATTTTTGTCTTGTAAGGCTCCCGTATCCATGGACCATATGGGAGGCCACCATCTTCGTTTGCCTCACCAAATTTATCACATTCTTTAATAGCGTGACCCAGATGGCCGCAACTGTAGCAAAAATCGGGGAGTTTTTCATATGTGATTGCAATCCATTTATCCGCTCCCTCCTTTCCAGATTTCAGAAATATCCCACGTTTCAAAGGAGACGTAACATCGACCTGCACTTTAATTCTTAAAGAACATCCCCACATTTGTTCGGTTTCCTCATCCATATCCACTTGTTCCACTTTCCCAAGAAGGCTACCTATTGTCGTGGCTGATTTCCTGGAAAAACAAGCATATGGTAATTTATGAAAATGAATCCAAAAAGACACATACCTGAAGTCCATATCCTCGGCGCACGTCTTTGCACTAGGCTCTTCCATTAAAATTAACGCTTTATCAAAGAACCACAGCCTCGATTCGTTTATCCATCTCTTGATATAAGCATTCTTGAATTTGCACATAAATATATTAAAACCCACGTTAACAATGGTTGTCCCAAATCTTCGGCATCTTTGATATGAACATCTCTGGGAATATCTTCTTTGACGTAAAAACTTTTCATAATAGAGCATTAGTCAATCATTGTTTTGATATAACCAATTCATCCTCTTGCAAGTGATATACACTTGACCTCTCATCCTCAGTAACTTTCAGCCCCTCAAGTTTCTTCAAGACTACATCCTCATCATTTGTTGTCGCCATGGCTCACCAACAAGAAAGCAACCCAAAATCTGGACCTCTTGCCAGCCTAATCGCAGGAGATCTGCCCAAACTCGGCACTAATGGCTGCCGCTTTCCACCGTCTTCCAGAGAGAAAAACGAGGAACCTAAAATTACCTGCACTTACTCTTTTTCTAATGATATAATATATTTTAAAATAACTTAAATGATAAAAATTTATGTTAGATTACAATTATATTTCAAAAGTTTTATTTTTACCACCAATCTTTAAAACTAATTTGAATCAACCATTATATCGATTTTTAATTTTTAATTTAGAAGGAAAACAAAAAAATGTGATGTGGTATGAGCTGTAAATAACAAAAGTACATGTGGACATAAATGATTTCAATTATGCTATTAAATTTTGGGATAAGTGTGAATGTAACGACCCGACTCCTTACAAGAGTCTATTCGGGACCGTTACTACATGCATGATTTGGAGGCCTTTGTAAATAAAAACATTTTATAACATAACCACTGATTTAAGTAAAAACCTCAAAGTAAAACTTTTATTCGGGATCCCTGAGTTTAAAGGTTTAAAATATTTTTAAATAATTTCCAAACTATAAACATACATGGCCTCTAGATTTTTCTCAAACAAGTTTACAAATCAGGACAAAGTAAAACGAAGTTCTTAAAGCAGAAGAAAAATAAAATATGAAGTTCATAGTCCTCTCATGGCTGCCTAACAGATTCTCATCAATCGCCTTACACCTGCCATTGCCTTTACCTGAAAGAAAACATTTTAGAAAAGAATGAGTATTTAAAATACTCAGTAAGTGACCCTACTATTGAGGTTGGGTCACGCTTATGCATGTTTCTAAAATCAACAACAAACATATTTTGGTGGCTCTAAATTTTATCTTAAACTTATTCATTATGGGATATACATCAATTTCATGCATATCCTAGACACATCAATTTCATGTGTCGCCTATGGAAGAACGTCAATTTCACGAACCTCGACTCAAGTACATCAATTTCATGCCTCTAAGTCCTGTGTAGGCATCTCTTAAAGTACATCAATTTCATGTACACTTTCTAAATTTTGGAAGCTTAAAGGTCGTATAAATTCATGCATCATATAAAAATTTCAAGAGACCACTGCTTTTAAAAATTTGTATAATTCATCATTGTTAATATATATGACAGACTTCCACGCTTAAATAATCTTATACTTTAAAATTTTCATTACAAAGGTATGTATGCTAAAAACAATCATGAACACATAATCTTAGAAAAAAAATTAAGACTACGCTCCTAACTAAAGATTTCAACAATATAGTCACGTACCTTGGCTTATAACCTTAATTTAAACTCCAATTTAACTCCAGAAATGCCGATCACGACCACGAACCAACCAATCTAATTCACACGCAAGAATCTAAAATTTAGAGGCATTCAACTTCAATCACTTCTATTAGACCCAACTTAGTTTAAAGAGATTGAAACTTACACAAGCAAAGTCGACGTTTGCTGCCCAAGCTCTAAATCGACTTAATTTCAACAATCCAAGTTCTAATCTCTATGGGTGCCTAAAATCAAGACCCAATCCAACATGGGTATTTCATTATGAGGAAAAATCAATCCAAAATTGCTTTAAAATTCACTTATCCATGGCCGAACTCACTCGAAATCGAAGGAATTCAAAGACCCACCGCACAAATCACCAACAATCGGAAGGGAAGCTTGCTGCAAAACCCAAAACTGAGTGGGTATTCAATCTAATTACCACAAACAACCAACAAGACCTTAAACTAACTTACCAATGCCGAATTCGTCCAAAAACTCGACAAAACGCTGCTATTCGTGCTGCCCCTCACTGGAGAAGCTGCTGCCACTGGAAAAACGCCCAACAGCCGAGACCCACGCCTTACCGCCGCCTGAAACCGTAACCATTGCTGCTGAAGAGGAAGAACGCCGCTGCACCGTCGAGAATACGCTGGAAAACACCCACGGATCGAGACCCACGCTAGAATGTCGTTTTGAGGAATATGTGCGTTTAGTCCCTGAGTTTTCAAAATAGACCTTTTTAGTCCCTGAGTTTTGCAAAATAGGTTTAAAAGGTCCCTAAGTTTTCAAAGTGGACCTTTTTAGTCCATGAGTTTTGAGAAATAGGTTTAAAACGTCTCTAATATTATTTTTTCAACTTTTTAAAATTAATATTTTTGTATTATTTTTTAATATTGAATGGTTTTTAAAATTAAAAAGTATTGATTTAAAATTTTGAAAAAATAATATTAGAGACCTTTTAAACTTATTTCTCAAAACTTATGGACTAAAAAGGTCTATTTTGAAAGCTTAGGGACCTTTTAAACCTATTTCTCAAAACTCAGAGACTAAAAAGGTCTATTTTGAAAACTCAAGGACCAAACGCACATATTCCTCAAAACTCAGGGACCAAAAAGGTAATTTTCCCTTTTTTTATAACATTATTAGAATTGGTTTTTTGAACAACATTTTAAAAATTATGGGCTAAAATGAGACTTTTGAAACTATTGGATTATAATTGAAAATTACTTCAAAGTTGAAGAGCGTAATTGAAACTACTTGTACCATGTATATCTCTATTTTGTAACTCGCTGCCACATCATATTTCTATTTTCTTTTTAACTAAAAAAGTTGACATAATGGTTGTTTTGAAATAATTTTGTAAGGTTAGAGGTAAAAATTAGAATTTTGAATCAATAGGAGTATAAATGCAACTTTAACAAGTTCAAGGACATTTTACATTATTTAACATTTTAAATATGTAAGCATTTTTTTTTTAGATATAGTAAAAGAAAGAAGGAAAAAAATAAACAATGAGCAATTTAAAATAAATTCTGTCAAGTGATAATTTCATAAAACATTATCAGTTTGAGTCTTGATTTTGCATCCAATTGGTAGTGGAGAACATTGCCCTTTTGGATTGTCAATTATCAAAACACGCGTAGAAACGAGGATTTTCCATTTTTAAGAGAAATTATTAGATATAATGTTTTTTTTTTCTCTCTCTCTGGTTGATGTAACAAAACGGTTATTAGAGACAAACAAATTTAAAGATTTACATCCAACGATTTTAAAAAAGCAGTCACAATGGAATAAAAGACATGGATTTTGTTGTTCTCATCACTATTTAATCCCTATTCTGATTTTCGTTCCCCACCATATATATATACCTAAATTATAAAAATGAAATGCGTTAAAAATTCTACATATATATTTTTACTTACTCTCATAAATTTCCATGTGAAACCCAACCTCCACAATTTTCATACAACGAATCCATTCGTCATTCCTCATAAAATTGAATTGAAACCTTTGAAGGAACAAGCAATGATATGGGGTAGAAACAAAGATGATTTCTCCATTCTTGACTTGACTCACTCCTGTGGACACTCCTACATGTTCAAGAGTTCAAGTTAGTAATCATTTTTCCAAATACTTGTTAAACCTATATAACTATTAGGCGTTCATGTACGAGCACTTGTACTCAAACTTTTTGTAATTAAGAAATTTTATTAAATGAAAAAAATATTATAATTTGGAAATGTGCTAAAAATATAGCAAAAGAAGGGTGCTACAAATGTGCTACCAATTGAAACTTTTTCCAATTGGTATCTTGATTCAGATCAGGTGAAGCAACCATTGCTGACATCTGAGGAAAAGAAGTAGACCGATTAAAATTATTAAACCCCGAAGAATACGCACCTGGTGCCATTTGAGATGTCTGAGGGGCATAATGGAAGAAGCATTTTGCCGCGGTGTGACCAAATTTGGTGCAAAGCTGACATTGAACCTTGTTACGGTTATTCCAGAAACGACCGCCACCGCGATTAGAATAGTCTCGACCACCACGGCCTCCTCGTCCACCCCTGTGACCATTGCCAATATTCGAAGAAAACTGAGATTGATTAGATTTAGAGGAATCAGTATCGGGTGTTTTGGATTGAACCATAAGGTTTACAGATGGGACCGAGCCCTCAACAGGAGTAAGTTTGCTTTCGATTCGATTTTCCTGGGTAAGGAGCAGAGACATCACTTCCTGAACAGTCTGAGGACCAATCTTAGCCGTGATAACAGAAACCATGGACTCGTAATCAGAACCAAGACTAGAGAGAATAAATAGTATGTGATCCTCAACCTCAACAGGTTTGCCAACCACAACAAGGGCATCAACATACTGTTGTATTTTTGAAAAATACTCTTTGAGTGACATACCTCCTTTTTGAATAGTCTGGAGCTTTGTTTTGATCTTCATCATCTGAGCTAGGTTACGAGTTGTGAAGATTTGATGGAGGCAGGTCCATATTTCTTTGGTCGTGGTGCAGTGAATCATTTGATGAAGAAGATCTTCCGTCATGGACCCAACGAGCCAAGAAGAGATTACCTTATCCTGGCGCTTCCATTGCAGATAGACGGGATTAGGTGTGGGCGGGGGAGCGGCGTCACTACTAGAGGAAGAGGCGGCTGGAGCACGAAGAGTCTTCGGCGGTGGATCATCATGAAGGTGAGTTTCAAGGTCGTAACCCTCTAGGGCTGTAAGGATCTGAAATTTCCAGAGAAGAAAGTTTTCATCAGTTAACTTGACAATGGAGATTTTGTTACCCGGACTAAATGCTTGCGAGGAACCAGCGGAAGAATCGCCCAGGGCGCCGCTAAGAGAGCTTTCAGGTGTCGACATTGTAGCCGATTAGGCCGAAAAAATTTTCCGATTAGAGCGCTGTCGTTAGATGAGGCTCTGATACCATATCATCGAGCAAGCTTAATGTAAGAAACCCTAATTTAGAGAGAGTAAATTGTAGGAGAAAACCTTGGCTTTTCTATATATAAAATGCCCACTGTAGCCATATATATACAAGAGCCTAGGATTAAAAACTCCTACAAAGAATGCATTCTTGAAAAACATTTAAATTAAATGATTCACTTGGGCTAACAGACTAAGAATAAAAGATGGGCTAATAATCATGGGCCCAATAGTTACAATAAAAGAATAGCAAGAATAAGAATTCAGTGGGCTATCTTTACATAAGAAACTTTTTCCACTATCTATCTTACCTTGAATTTCAACTTTAATTTATCTCTAATTTAAAAGTTTAATCTTCTCTATTGATGATTTATTAGAGCAAGAATGAAATTCATGAGTTCAAGTCATCCCGTACGTGTACTTGAACCATGTTGAAGTACCACCCTTTAATCAAACACTTGTATTTAATAGTTGTAAACACACATGCTAGTGTACTTTTTCTAATTGGAAAATTTTATTAAATAATAAAACTAAATAATAATGTATTAACAAATGTATGTTAACTTCCTTTATAATGAATATAACAAGCATTTTAAAGTAATTTTACTAATAAGTTTTTTGTTTCTTTTTAAAATTTTTTAAATTACATTATTATGCCTTACCTTGACTTTCAATTTTATCCATAACTTGGAAAGATCTTTTTCTCCCTTCTAAATAAATTAACAAAAACATTAATGTAATTATGAATATTTAGGCTACTAATTAAATGGTCAAGCACTATTTAATCACCTAACATTGTTAGACAGAAGCACTTGGTCAAATGCTTGTACCTATACAAGTATTGTGGATTAGTACAAGCACTTGACTAAGTGCTCGTAGTTAATTTGCCAACTATTATGGTTAGGTACGAGCATGTACTTGAACTTGTACCATTTCTTTTTTAATGTTCACTCATGGTTTATTTATTCTGCTATTTTGGTCAAACAATATTTGTTTTAGTATATAGCATGATAATTGATTTTTAGTTATTTATATATAATACGTTGAATTTTATTGAGATTTCAATATTGTTTCAGTCATTTCAAAAATGTTATTTTAATTTTTAATTTTTAAAATTGTTTCAAAACAACTTTAATAGTGAATTGAAAAATGAAGATTTAAAAACAAAGTTTATTATGGGTGTGTTTGATTTAACTTTTCAAGTGTTTAATTTTGAAAATAAATCATTTTGAAAAAAATTCTAGTGTTTGGCAATCACTAAAAATGACTTATTAGAAAATGAGATTGATAAATAAACCATTTTGAGAAAAACACTTGAAACCAACTTTTTCAAAAAAAACTTCTTAGATAAACAATAACTTGTGTAGAAAAACATTTGTGAGGAAATGCAACCAAACACACGAGTGTTTAAATTCTAAACAATTTTTATATAAAATGTTTTTTAAAAAATGCATTCTTGAAAAACATTTAAATTAAAATGTATTCCAAACGGACCTATGCCTATACTATCTAAAAGTCTAATTTTAACGCTTACCTTTTAAAAAATTATTTTGAAATAATCATTTTATTTATTTTATGGAAATGAATATTTGATTTGTTGAATAAAAAAGAGAAAAAAAATTGGACGGTTCTTATTAACATTTGAAAATTGTTTTTGCCTTCTACTAGTGGATCATTTTCTTTCTCCTTCAAAAAAAAAAAAAAAAGTATATATTTTTGTTTATATGACTTCAAAAATTAACAATTATCATTTAATGGGGTTTTTGCTATTTTAACAACTATCAAACTTCCCAAACTTCCCTCATATATGAGAACTATTTCAAAAGTATCCTCTCTTACCTATTTTCTAACCCATTACAACTAACTAGTTACCCAATTTATTTTACTTAAATTTCTTAACCATATCAAAATAAAGTCATAGTGACAATAAAACTTTTAAGGGGAATAGCGTAATTGAAACATTTTCTTTTTATACCTCTTTGTCGAGTGTCGTAACTTCTATTTTTCCAACACATCACCACGTCACGCTTCCATCTCCACGTCCAAGAGTTTAAATTCTAATTTGTGTTCGGAGATGAACACATATCTATTTTCTTAAAAAAAAAAAAAAAAAAAAAAAAAAAAAAAAAAAAAAAAAAGTATGAACACATATCAAATTCATCAATTTCTATTGAGTGGGATTTTTTTTATCAAATAAATAAATTTCATTTTCTAACATATTTCCAAATATTAATGAATAAATAATAATAATTAATATGTTAAAACAAAATAATCACAAATTTATCATGAATTTTTTAAAATATAAAAAATTGTTCAATTTTAAGTTTAGTCTTTAAACGAGGGTTTTGTCAATTTGGTCCCTAAACCTTAAAAAGTATCCAGTAAGTCGTTAGACTTTCACTTTTGTATCCAACAGATCCCTCAACTTTCAATTGTGTCTAATAAGTCATTGACCTATTCGACATTTTTTAGAATTCACAAGCCTACTAGATACAAAATTGGAAGTTTCGGATCCCAATAGACATAAAATCCAATTTTATATCTTGTATATTGGTTAATTTTTAAAAATTTTGAATATGTCAGAAACTTAATAGACACAAAATTGAAAGTTTAAGAACTTATTAGACATTTTTATAATTTAGGGATCTATTAACCACAAAATTGAAAGCTCAAGGACCTATTTAGTACATTTTAAAGTTTAGGGACCGGATTAACACAACCTAAAAGTTGAACTAAACTTGTAATATAACCTATAAAAAATTATTAATTAACTTAAATAATAATAATTAATATACATTTATTTTTATTTGATCAGAGAAAGAGTTAACATAGATGAATAATTTTTCTTTCGTCCTACCATCACCTTTTTAATATGGTAATTTGTATCTTTTTCACTCAACAATGTTTAGATTTGTAAGTTCAACAACGATTAATTAGATATTGATCGACTCTAATTATAATAGTGAATCTAAATATAGCTCAACTACTTATAGCATTATATTTCAAACCAAAGAGTTAGAAGTTTGAATCTTTCCCTCCAACATATTCGAGAAAAAAGAATTCAATTACTTATGAATTTAAATATCCATGAACTATAATGACTAATTCATGTGTTTGGCTTTAATTATATTTGTAAACTCTTAGCTATTAATTAGTTAAAAAATAAAAAATAAAAAATAAAAAAAATAAAACTTAGGCTCCGTTTGGTAATCATATGGTTTTTTGTTTTTGAAAATTAGGCTTATTTTCTCCCAATTTACCTACCATGGTTTTCATCGTTGTCAAGAATACATTTGAATTCCTAGTTAAATTTCAAAAACAAAAACAAGTTTTTGAAAACTACGTTTTTTGGTTTTTAAAAATTGGCTTGGTTTTTAAAAACATGGAAAGAAGAGTATTAGAAAAACAAAGAAACTTGGAGGTAAAAATAGTGTTTATAAGCTTAATTTTCAAACACCAAAAACCAAAAACCAAAAACCAAATGGTTATCAAACGGGACCTTAGCTATTAATTTTTTATATAATTTATTATTCAAAATATGTCAGACTTGCTGCTATACAAAATTGTAATGAAATTTTTTAAAGTTTCGTTTGATAACCATTTTATTTTTTGTTTTTGTTTTTTGAAAAATTATATTCATTTTCTTCCAATTTTCTTACCAGGGTTCACACATTCCTAACCAAATTTCAAAAACAAAAACAAGTTTTAAAACAACATTTTTTTTCTTTTAATTTTCAAATTTTGACTTTCTTTCTTAAAACATGGGAAGAAGGTAATAACAAAATAAAGAAAATTATAAGTGTGAAAGTAGTTTTTATAATCCTAACTTTTTAAAAAATCAAATATCTACAAAATGGACTTTTAAAAATTTATTTATTTATTATTATTATTATTTTAATTTCAAGTATCTCAAAGCAAGGATAACAGAATATCAAGTCTCAAATTGATTGCTTGCTCACCGCTTAGGTGTTTGAGAGTATTTTATTCAAATTAATTATTTGTTTCTAATTATTTAGAGCCATACATGGATTAAAGGATAATATTATATACATTCTTCAATAAATATATATATATACACATGCATATATATATATACATATTTACTTTAGTTAATTATATATTTTTTTCTCTATATCTTAATAAATTATTGAATTGGGATCAATAATTTATAATTTTTTTCCATTTTTTCTTGACTTTTAAACGTTGACTTCAACATCAGTACTTATTTAATATTAATTATCAACATTTGTTTTCTAAAAATTGTTTAATAAATTAACTAGCTGTCAATGTTTAAACCTATATAGAATAAAATTAGTCATAGTTTTTTTTTTTTTTTTTATATTTAATTCAATATATTTTTTTTAGATAATTTAATTCAACAATTGGTTGCTTGTGTTTCATTAAAATATTGAATTAAGAATCGATAACTTTAAGCAACATGAGCTTAACTAGATGGGTCGAGATGTGACGCCCGAGGTTAGGAGGGGTACATGAATGAACCGAGATCACATCCGAATGAGAGGGATCCTGAGGACATGAAAGCATGGTCAAGATAAGCTTAAAAGAATTGATAGATACTACCTATACTAACAAAATGCACCTTCCTTTTCGGTAGCTCAATCATAGGAACTTTGAAGTTAAGCGTGCTTAGCTTGGAGAAGTTTTATGTTGGGTGACCTCTTGAGAATTTTCTTAGGAAGCATGTGAGTGAGGACAAAGCATCCGAAAAGGACCCCGTGTTGCCGGGGCCGTGAGGTGCCGAATCCGGATTCTGAATCTTAGGCCTGGGGCGTTACACGAGACCTATCTACTTTTGTATAAAGATTGTAGGTTTAAATCTTCACTCTATATATCATAGGTAATATATTCTAAATAAAAAAAAAAATTAATAACATTTTTAATTTTTGCATTGGTTGGAATTCAAATCAATAAATTACCTGTAATTTGAAGCAGTTTAATTTTTATGTTTTGAGCTAGGATTTCTGATACAGATGAATTAACTCTAATTTTATTTATCATATATAAAACGGTTTTTCATAATATTTGATTCTTATTAATTTCAATGTTGTATTGTATATAAAAGAAGAAGAATGAGGAAACTATTAATAATTCATTGTTAATTGATAACGTAGTTTATATTATTTATTTTGATTTCTTTTTAAAAAAATTGAGAACTAAATGGTTTAGACTTTTAGTATTTTCTATTTATTAAATTTTCAATTTTATTATACTTTATATTTCTTTAAAATTTATTGTTAATTTGGTGAGATAATGCAATAATCATTCATTATTGTGGGTGTCCAGCCCATTGTTGCACAAGTAAGAGTTTATTTTTAAACTTGTGTTTATGAGCCCAATATGTCGAGTTATGTGTTTAGCCAAATTGGAGTTAAATGAGTGGGCTTGTCTTGTAAGCCTAGGGTTCTTCCTTGGATATGAGATGGCCTAAGGAAAGTGATGGCCGCAAGGAAAAATACAGAAAAATACACAGAAAAACGAAGAGAAGCAGGGAGAGCAGTGCAGTTCGAATTTTCAGCGACAATGTTCACAAAGTTGTCTATGGATAGCGTTTTAACCGTTGGATTGTGCTGCAATTTGGTCGGCCTGTTGGGGACACATAGGGCCTCGTTTTGAATGGTTGGATCGTTGTTTTGAGCTTTGGTTTGTTCATAATCGCTGCTGGACAGAACTTGTAAAACTGGAGATATTTTCATCTTCTTTATCTCTTTTAAGTGTTGATCTCTTAGGTATGAAAGTATTGGTGGGTTGTGAATCTTTGTATGACTGATTTGGATTCTTTTTCCCTCGATTTTATCATAATAAGAGAAGGTGACAAGGGTGGACTCCTCACAAGTCCCGTGGTTTTTACTCTTCACATCGAAGGGGTTTTCCACGTATAAATCGTGCGTATTTTTTGTGTTTTTAGTATTCTAAATTTTATGGTTGATTGTTGTCCGTTATTGGTTGATTTCTTGATGATTGATTTGTGGGGTTTTTGGAGCACTATTAATTGGTTGATTGTCTTGGAGGTGATCCTAGTTGGTTGTTAATATACTACTTGGATCCTATCAGTTGGTATCAGAGCAAGGTTTTAATTTAATCATTGTTATGGAGTCTACTAGTAGTAGTGGAGGTAGTTCAATGATTAAATTGACATTAACCAATTATTCCATCTGGAGACCGGTGATGGAGGATTTGTTATATTGTAAAGATTTGTTTGATCCAATTGAAGCAACCATAGGAGCTGATGGTACCATTATTAAACCTGAAAAACCAGAGAAAATGGAAGAGAAAGATTGAGGAAAGTTAAAGAGGAAAACTTTGGGGACTATTAGGCAGTTGGTTGATATTAGCATTTTCAACCATGTGTCTCAAGAGTCCGACTCATATACGTTGTGGAAGAAATTGGAAGGTCTTTACGAAAGGAAGACCGGGCATAACAAAGCTTCATTAATCAAGAGGCTTGTTAATTTGAAATTGAAGGGTGGGAAGTCTGTTTCTAAGCATTTGAGTGACTTGCAGGATATTATTAACAAGTTGAATACCATGAAGATTGTTCTTGATGATGAATTGTAGGCTTTGTTCTTGTTGAGTTCTTTGCCGGACAGTTGGGAAACTTTGGTTGTGACTATTTGTAACTTTGATCCAGAAGGTGTTTTGTCTTTGAATGTTATTAAAGAAAGTATGTTCAGTGAAGAGATAAGAAGAAAGGAGATGGGAGTTGATAATTCACATGTTCTTGTTGTTGAGAATCGTGGAAGAAACAAGAGTAGGGGACCCAAAGGTCGTGGTAACTCAAAAGGGAGGTCCAAGTCTAGAGACAAAGAGCTAGGACATGTCATTACTGCAACAAGCCTGGCCATATCAAAAAGTTTTACTACCGTTGGAAGAAAGAACAAGGTAAGAAGCAAGACTCACAAAAAGAGGGAGATGATAGGAATACTGCAACAATCACTTCTAAGAGTGATGATGATGTCACTTTGATTTGTGCAACTAGTGAGTGTCATCATGTAGAGAGTTCAGATACAGAGTGGCTGGTAGATTCAGGTGCTTCATACCATTGTGTTCCCAAGAGGAAGTATTTCATGAACTATCAATCTGGTGATTTTGGTAATGTGAAGATGGGAAACCAGAGCTCTCAGCTAGCATTGTTGGGTTAGGTGATATTTGTGTGAAGACAAGTGTTGGGTGCATGCTTGCATTAAAGAATGTGCTTCATATTCCTGATTTAAGCCTTAACTTGTTGTCTGCAAATGTTCTTGATCAAGAAGGATTTCGACATACATTTGCAGATGGTAAATGGAAATTGTTTAAGGGTTCAATAATAGTTGTTTGTGGTGAGTTGTGTTGCTCTTTGTATAAAACATACTTGAGTGTTATGTTCTTCGAGCTGAATGCAGTTGAAGAAAAGATGTAACAGCTCGTATTTTTCAATACGGTCAAACTTTCAAATATTGCGGAAGCGAT
This sequence comes from Luffa aegyptiaca, assembly GCA_017139565.1. Lineage (NCBI taxonomy): Eukaryota > Viridiplantae > Streptophyta > Magnoliopsida > Cucurbitales > Cucurbitaceae > Luffa > Luffa aegyptiaca. The sequence goes on from CM029402.1 coordinate 19,174,475, forward strand.
TTAACAAAACGGAAAACACAACCTATTATTCAGAAAACAAGGCTTACAACCAAAGCCAAGTCCAACATTCAAAAACAAATAAAAAAAAACTAAACAATACCTAAAACAACAAATCCTACGGAAGCCTACTAAATCCTACAGATCATAAGTCCTCATCGGTCATGCTAGAACGCTAGCCTAATCGATGTCAGAACTATCACTTGCTCCATCATCTGAAAACATTTTAAAAAACAAAATGAGTACAAAAATACTCAATAAACAACTTTCACATTAAGTTCACAATTCATTTTCGTTCAAAACAAAACATAAGATTTCAGGTAATAAAACATTTCAATATTCGAAACAAAATCATTCTTTCAGTCAAACAATACTTTCAGAATATATTGGGAAAGATGCATTAATGGAGTAGCCTAGAACAAAAGTGGTTACCCGTCGGTAACACCAATCAAACATTCATACAGAATTGTCGGTAAAAACCGACCATAACATTTCAAATCAAATACTTAGTGTGAGGCCATGTGAGTGAAACACACACATGAATGTACATTCCAAAGGAACGTCAAACCACATAAGTGCCTTCTCACAAATAAGTTACAGTCAGAACATTTCATACAAATACTTAAGAGTGAGGCCACGTGAATGAAACACACACATGAATCTACATTCCAAAGGAACGTCAAACCACATAAGTGCCTTCCCACAAATAAGTTTCATTCAAAACATATAACCGTCAATTCCAATATGGCTACTACAAAGCATACAATCCCCAAAACAAAATTTGGCATATCTGGATAGCACAATCAATTCAATTCAAAAACACTTTACAAAACATTCAAAACATTCAAAACAGTAAACATGCTTTCACTTAACAAAACAATTGAAACATAATCAATTTCGATCAAATCAATTTCAATTTAAAACAAACAATTCTAACCAAAATTTCTATTTTGGAAGGGATGTAGAAATTACTTACCTTGATCAGAACCTACCAATCTTACGCCCAAAGCAAATCAAAATTTGGTTCCTTGAATCCAACAATTTCCTAAACATTACTAATACTTCTCTAATTAGAAACCAACGAATCCATCTTAAAGGTCTAACGCCAATCCAAATGGAAATCAATCTTAACCTCCAAATTTTCCCATTTAGAACAAATTCTTTTCATAAAAAGGTTGGGAAAATAGGCTTATTGGGTGCCAAAAACAGCATTGAAAATCTGGAAATTTTCACTTTAAAATCCAACTTTTTGATACCAAAAATCAGTAAAACAAATACCTTTCAATACCATTTAAATACAAAACAAGATTTCAATTCCTCAATCTTTAAAACCATCAAAACCATCTTAAAATTGGGATAAATAACCCAGAAAATTTTTGCAACAAAAATAAGGTTTTTCCAAGCTTTGAACACTAAAACAAATCAATATTAGATACTTTTTAATACAAAAATAAGATCTCAAAAACCTAATAAAACTGCTGTAAAAAGAGTAAAAACAGTAAAAACATTCCCATTTCATGAAGAAATAAAAACCATAAATCATACTTCAATTTAGCAATCATATGACAAACTTTTTGAACAAAAAGAATCCAATTTAAACACAAAAACAACCCCAAAATCAAATAAATTCAAGGCTGGAAAATTCTGGAAAAATTCCGTTTTCCTCAAATCTTTGATTTTCAAACAAAAACTCTAAGAGGAAAAACTTTGATAAAAATTTAGGCCAAAACAAAAACCTAAAACTTTTTAGGGCAAAAGGTTTGAAAACCAATTTCATCCCAAATAGGACAAATAAAACTTCATACTAAAACTTTTCAAAAACAAAATTCAATTGATCAAAAAGAAAAGAAAAGAAAAGAAAAGCATAGAAGGGAAGAAAAACTTACTACTTTTTCTCTGGGAAAGAAAGTGCAGAATGCGTTCTTCTTCTTTTTTTTTTTTATTCAGAGCGTAAAAAGAATTAGGGCTAAAGAAAAGGTATTTTAAAAAGAACCATAATTAAAACCCTAAAAGACTATTTCCTTTTTTTAAAAGGAAAAGGATAAATCAAATTTATCTCCTAGTTCAGAAAAAGAAATAAATTCAAATTAAAGATTTTCTTGGAAAACAATAAAATAAATTAAAATAAAATAAACTTTTTTTTTTATACGGCTGTTACAAAAGAATTCTCCTAACTTGTGGCATTGAAGGCTAGGGCATATGAGTGACAAGGGGATTAAACTGTTGGCAGGTAAATCTCTTATCCATGTTGATAAAACAGTTCCTCTTGACCTTTGTGATCATTGTTTGACATGCAAGCAGCATGGAGTTTCTTTTTCTGGACAGTCCACCAGAAGGCAAAGAAAGTTGGAGTTAGTTCACTCTGATGTTTGTGGTCCTATTGAGGTTGAGTCTCTTGGTGGCAATAGATATTTTGTCACATTCATTGATGATGCTACTCGAAGAACTTTGGTGTATATGTTGAAGACAAAAAGCCAAGTGTTCGAGATTTTCAAAAAGTTTCATGCCATGGTAGAAAGGGAGACCGAAAGAAAGTTGAAGCGTCTTCGATCTGACAATGGTGGTGAGTATACTTCGAATTGTTGGGTTTTATGTCCTAAAACTCGTAGATAGTGAATGTAAACAAATTATATACTTGTTACAATAAAGTTTTATTGAGTTTCTACAATAAAGTGTTATTGTTAAATATTGCACAATTTGACCCAAATCCAATAAACTAAAATCCAAGGTTGTTTGTATGTAACTTGAACTAGTATGTGGGGACATACGGGGATCGATGTTCAAGTAACAACCTAAAAGGTCTATAATACAAGGATAAGGTTGGGTACCTTATCCTGGTAACACTATGAGATACGACTCGCTTTGTATTTGATACAGACGTATTGATCACTACAAGAAATAACGGATACGATAGCTAACGAAAAAAGCTATAAAAGACCTATTATAGCTTTTTTCGAAGGTCCTGACAGCCCATGTTATTAAAAGTCTGGGACTTTTTATAGCGTTTTTGTAGAGCTATGATGAGTGCTATAATAAGGTATAGAGATATAGCATATATGCATGGCTATGGAAACTTTTGATAGCGTTTGTTATTAAAGCTATCATATGTTTATAATAGCATTTTGTTAACGCTATCGTTAAGTTATTATAGCCTTTTCGCAATGCTATCTTTAACATATTATAGCTTTTTTTAAACGCTATCTTTAATATTTTATAACATTTTTTAATGTTATCTTTTAACATATTACAGCTGTTTTTTAACGCTATCTTTAATATATTGTAGAAATTTTTAATGTTATCTTTTAACATATTATACCCTAAACCCTAAACCCTAAATCAAACCATGACAACAAAAAATATGGATGAAAACAAGTAAACTAGTTAAAAAAGAACTAAGTGCGCAACAAGGTATTGACCCCCCCTAACAAAATAACTTAACAACTCGAACAACGAAACTCAAATTTACCGATGGGGACAACTCAACAAAAATAGACTCCCTAGACACCTATCCCAAATATCATGGAGACCTTTTGCAATGAAACAACGCTACTCAACAATACTATGACAACTAAACATACCGATGAAGACAAGTAAACTAGTTAAAAAAGAACTTAGTGCGACAAGTTATTGATCCCCCCTAAACACAATAACTTAAGAACTCAAAAAACGAAACTCAACTTTTCTATCGGAACAACTCAACCAAAGTAAACACCCTAAACATTTATCCCAAATACCATGGAGACCATTTGCAATGAAACAACTCTACTAAACCAAACCATGACAACTAAAAATATGAAATGAAAACATGTAAACTAGTTAGAAACGAACTTAGTGCAACATGGTATTGACCCCCCTAAAAACAAGAAATTAACAACTCAAACAATAAAACCAAACTTTGCAAATGGAAGAACTCAACTTAACAACCCAACTTAACATCTCTTAACAAAAATAAACTCCTTAAACACTTATCCCAAATATCTTGGAGACCTTTTGCAATGAAACAACTCTACTAAACAAAACCATGACAACTAAAAATATAGATGAAAACAAGTAAACTAGTTAAAAAAAAGAACTAAGTGCAACAAGGTATTGACCCCCCCCCCCTAAACGCAATATCTTAACAACTTGAACAACGAAACTCAACTTTACCGACGGGGACAACTCAACAAAAATAGACTCCCTAAACACCTATCCCAAATATCATGGAGAACTTTTTCAATGAAACAACGCTACTCAACAACACTTAACAACTAAACATACCGATGAAGACAAGTAAACTAGTTAAAAAAGAATAGTGCAACAAGTTATTGACCCCCCTAAACACAATAACTTGAGAACTCAAATAACGAAACTCAACTTTTCTATTGGAACAACTCAACCAAAGTAAGCACCCTAAACATTTATCCCAAATTCCATGGAGACCATTTGCAATGAAACAACTCTACTAAACCAAACCATGACAACTAAAAATATGGATGAAAACATGTAAACTAGTTAAAAAAGAACATAGTGCAACATGGTATTGACCCCCCTAAAAACAAGAAATTAACAACTCAAACAATAAAACCAAACTTTGCAAATGGAAGAACTCAACTTAACAACCCAACTTAACATCTCTTAACAAAAATAAACTCCTTAAACGCTTATCCCAAATATCATGGAGATCATTTGCAATGAAACAACTCTACTAAACCAAACCATGGCAACTAAAAATATGGATGAAAACATGTAAACTTGTTAAAAAAAAACTTAGTGCAACATGGTATTGACCCCCCTAAAAACAAGAAATTAACAACTCAAACAATAAAACCAAACTTTGCAAATGGAAGAACTCAACTTAACAACCCAACTTAACATCTCTTAACAAAAATAAACTCCTTAAACGCTTATCCCAAATATCATGGAGACCATTTGCAATGAAACAACTCTACTAAACCAAACCATGACAACTAAAAATATGGATAAAAACAAGTAAACTAATTAAAAAAGAACTAAGTGCAACAAGGTATTGACCCCCCCCCCCCCTAAACGCAATAACTTAACAACTCGAACAACGGAACTCAACTTTACCGACGGGGACAACTGAACAAAAATAGACTCCCTAAATACCTATCCTAAATATCATGGAGACCTTTTGCAATGAAACAACGCTACTCAACAAAACTATGACAACTAAACATACCGATGAAGACAAGTAAACTAGTTAAAAAAGAACTTAGTGCGACAAGTTATTGACCCCCCCTAAACACAATAACTTAAGAACTCAAAAAACGAAACTCAACTTTTCTATCGGAACAACTCAACCAAAGTAAACACCCTAAACATTTATCCCAAAAACCATGGAGACCATTTGTAATGAAACAACTCTACTAAACAAAACCATGACAACTAAAAATATGGATGAAAACATGTAAACTAGTTAAAAAAGAACTTAGTGCAACATGGTATTGACCCCCCTAAAAACAAGAAATTAACAACTCAAACAATAAAACCAAACTTTGCAAATGGAAGAACTTAACTTAACAACCCAACTTAACATCTCTTAACAAAAATAAACTCCTTAAACACTTATCCCAAATATCTTGGATACCATTTGCAATGAAACAACTCTACTAAACAAAACCATGGCAACTAAAAATATGGATGAAAACAAGTAAACTAGTTAAAAAAGAACTTAGTGCAACAAGGTATTGATCCCCCTCCTAAATGCAATAACTTAACAACTCGAACAACGAAACTCAACTTTACCGAAGGGGACAACTCAACAAAAATAGACTCCCTAAACACCTATCCCAAATATCATGGAGACCATTTGCAATGAAACAAGTCAAATCAACAACACCATTCCACCTAAACATATCGATGAAAACAAGTAAACTAGTTAAAAAAGAACTAAGTGCAACAAGGTATTGACCCCCCCCCCCCCCCTCTAAACACAATAACTTAACAACTCGAACAACGAAACTCAACTTTGCCGACAGGGACAACTCAACAAAAATAGACTCCCTAAACACTTATCCCAAATGTCATGGAAACCATTTGCAATGAAACAACTCAGATCAACAACACCATGCCACCTAAACATATCGATGAAAACAAGTAAACTAGTTAAAAAAAGACTAAGTGCAACAAGGTATTGACCCCCCCCCTCCTAAACACAATAACTTAACAACTCGAACAACTCGAACAACAAAACTCAACTTTGCAGACGGGGACAACTACTCTTAACATCTTAACAAAAATGAACTCCCTAAACACTTATCCCAAATATGACTACCATAATGGCAGGATAGTCATAGCACTCAAGTTAACTAAAACACGTTAAAACGAATAAATGAACTTCAATACTTTCTACCTTCAATCTAATATTAAGCTATGACTACCATAACTGCAGGATATTCATAGCACTCAAGTTAACTAAAACACGTTAAAACGAATAAATGAACTTCAATACTTTCTACCTTCAATCTAATATTAAGCTATGACTACCATAACTGCAGGATAGTCATAGCACTCAAGTTAACTAAACACGTTAAAACGAATAAATGAACTTCAATGCTTTCTACCTTCAATCTAATATTAAGCTATGACTACCATAACTACAGGATAGTCATAGCACTCAAGTTAACTAAACACGTTAAAACGAATAAATGAACTTCAATACTTTCTACCTTCAATCTAATATTAAGCTATGACTACCATAAATGCAGGATAATCATAACACTCAAGTTAACGAAACACGTTAAAATGAATAAATAAACTTCAATACTTTCTACCTTCAATCTAATTTTATGTTATGACTACCACAACTATAGCCTGCAGAATAGTCTCAACTAAAGCTAATTTTCTTGCAATTGATATCCATCTTAGAAATTAGAAATTTATGTTCAAATTTCAATGTTATGTTTTTTTAGTTAAAAAAAGAGTATATGTTCAGGTTTACTCTTACTTTACTTGGTTCTATAAACTTTTAAAAAAGATGTCTAATACAAGTTTAAAGAATAAGCTTTTAAAAAAAGTATAAAGATTTAAGACCTAGGAAGATAATCCTCATAGTTTAGGGACAAATTTATAATTTAGTAAGAAACCAAAACATTGAAAGGTTAAATTATCAAAAATACTCATGAACTATGGAGTTGATTTCATTCTAGTTCTCGAAGTTTGAAGTTTATTTCAAAACGAATTCTTGGAGACATCTCTTGTTAAATTTATTGACTAAAAATGATGTCTTTGTTTTGTTTTGTCCATGTATATGTGCACATAAGCAACAATGTATATGCAAACATGTCATTTTTCATCCATAGATTTAAGGGAAAAAATGTCTTTCAAAGATTGTTTAGAAGCAAAATTCATACTTCCAGGGCTAAAATCAAAATTTTGAAAGTCGGGAATATAAGTTATAATAGACACAATAATGCTGCAAATAGCCTCTAACTCAACCTCGTGGCTAAGAGAAGATGCAAACTTACCAGCAGTGGCCGCGTCGACATCCCTGCCCAAGCCCACATTCTCCACAGCCTCTACAAACAAAAAATGGTCGGAAAACAAGCCCAACGTTGCTGGAACTGCAAGAAACGTGAGAAAGAAAAGAAATTACATTACTAGAAATGGACTAAGAATTCTGGTAATGGACTAAAAAAATTCAGAAATGGACTAAGAATTCAGAACTCACCAGAAATGGACTAAGAATTCAGAAATGGACTTAAAAAAATAAATGTGCTTACCGACAATGGTCGGAAGGAGGAGAGCGGCGACGTTCGGTGAGGGGAGGAAGCGACGAAAAGAGACACGCACAGAGAGAGGAGCGGGGGGCGTTTTCAGTCGAGGGAAAGGACACGAGAGAGGCACAAAGAGAGGAGCGGTGCGAGCGTTCAGTCGAGGGAAAAGACACGAGAAATAAAGGGAAAGCGGCGGTGTTCACAGTCGACGACGTTCTTCGTTCAATCGAGGGAAAATGGTTGGAAGAGAGGAAGCGGTTCATTCGGTGCAGAGAGGAAGCAGCTTCGTTCTTCGGCGTTCTTCGTTCTTCGTCTTCGTTCGGTGCAGAGAAGAAGCAGCTCTGGTTCGTTCTTCGTCTTCGTTCGGTGTAGAGGCAAAAATGGTTGGAAGACTCTCACGCGGGGGAAAAATGGGAGGGAAGAAAAGTGTTCCCAAATTTTGGGTCTTTTCCTTCATACGCGGGCCGATCTAATTTTCTTTTAGTTTTTTTTTTCTTTCATAGCCTATTTTAAAAAATGGTATCCTAAAAAGCTATAAAAAGCCTTATTTCTTGTAGTGGATCCAAAGCGTCCATGTAGTAGACATGCAAGCAGGGGTATCCTATGCAATGAGTTTGCATAAGATCGGACCATGAAATAGTCAACCATTAGTTGTAACACCGTTCACTAGTTAGGTTACTGTTTCAATAGGATGACCTAGGTAACCCAGTCTTAATCCTGAGTGTGTCATGAACTCCTTCTCATGAAGGATTGTCCTTTGATCAGCATGGGTGAGAGTGGCCAATACGCCGACTCAATATGCCTTCCTTTTTTGGGACAAGACCGAGTGGGAGGCTGGGGACATGACAACACAAGAAGGAATTCACTCCTTCCCACTTCTAGGAGAAGTAGATGAGTCTTCCCTTAAATGGTGACTCCGAGACTTGAACAAAGGGATCCCGCCCTCTCACTGGCCTGAGAGGGACTTTCTGTTTATTGGTTGGACCATAAACATGTTGTTCATTAGAGGAGCACTGGTACTTAAGGAGACAGATGTAACACAGGGGTAAAACGGTAATTTGACCCAGCTGTGATTATGGACACTTGTGAAGGATTGACTTACCGGTATAGGTCTATATCCGTGGACACATAAATGTTCTATAGTGAGAAGAGTTCAGCTGTGGGTCTTTAGTGGAATGACCCACAGTTAATGAATATTGGTTAACCTGATTAATGAGTTTAATCAGTTAACCTCATGTCATTGGAGCTTCTGATCTGTAGGTCCATTAAGTCTCCCTGCTAGCTCGTAAAGAGTAATAGGAACAATTATATCTTGAGAGAATTTGAATAGTTCAAATTCATATGGAATTAAGTTAATTGTATGAGATACAAATTAATATAATGTATAGTAATACATTAAAATATAAAAGTCTAATTTGAAATTAAACTTTATTATTATGAGAGAAATAAATATTTGACGAAGTTCAAATATTAATATGAATTTGATTCATATTAAATTTATAGGATATAAGAGAATTTGAAGGAGTTCAAATTTTAATATGAATTTGATTCATATTATAAAATTAATTAATTGAAGGCCTGAAATTAAATATATGATATTTAATTGGGTAATTAATTAATTAACTAATAAAAGGTCTGAAATTAAATATATGATATTTAATTGGTGATTAATTAATTGGAAATTAATCAATTATGGAAATGATTAATCACTTATGGAAGTAATTAATCATTTATGGAAATGATTTAATCACTTATGGAAGTGATCAATCATTTATGGAAAAGATTAATCAATTATGGAATTGATTGGTTATGGAATTGATTAATTATGGAAAAGATTAAATTAATTATGGAAATAATTGATTTCAAATGAATATTTTATTCATGGCCTTTCTCCTATAAATAGAACACTAAACCTAGGGTTTAGGTACTATAACATAAGGCCACAAGAATGCACTCTTGCATTCTCTCTAGCCTCCCTCTCATATTCTCTCAACCCAACTCTAGGGAGAATTTTCTCTCTAGAGTTTTTCCCATTCAATATTAGATAGTCCCACAACTACGTTCCTAATCTCAGAGTCATAGTGGGGAAGATCAATTGGTGGTGTCCCAATTGTTGACGTTTGGTCCCTATGAAATCAAGAAAGGCGTTCTTGATATTTCAGAGACGACAACGACGGTATGTTTGCTTTTCCCCTTTAGAATTAGTTCTAAAGTTGTATGCTTAGCCTTAATAATTGATTTAGAATAGTTTTCTAAATTTTGTCAATGTATTGGTATTTTGGTGGAAACAAAATTAACTACGAACGGTCCCAATTACGCTTCCGCTTTACGAAATTAGGGAATTCCAAATCCTTCACGAATGAGTTTAGGTATTATTGTTCACAACATGGCATTAGACATGAGAAGATAGAGCCCAGCACACCGCAACACAATGGAGTTGCTGAGAGGATGAACAGAACCATTGTAGAGAAGGTGAGGTGCATGCTTAGAATGTCTGATCTTCCTAAGACATTTTAGGCTGAAGCAGTGCAATGTGTCGTGCATTTGATTAATCGGTCTCCATCAGTTTCTCTTGGTTTAGACATTCCAAAGAGAGCATGGAAGGGATGTGATCCTACTTATTCACATCTGAGAGTCTTTGGCAGCAAGGCATACATGCATGTGCCTAAAGAACAGAGGTCAAAACTTGATTCGAAGACCAATCCGTGCGTATTTGTTGGGTATGGGGATGAAGAGTATGGTTACAGACTCTACGATCCAGAAAAGAAGAAGGTAGTGAGAAGCAGAGATGTAGTATTCTTTGAGCGTGAGAAGGGTGCAGATCTTCTAAGTACAAGGTACACTTCTACTTCAGAGTTGTTTCTTGATACTACTAATGATTCTACCTCTATTCCCTCTGTTATTCAGCCAACAAATGAGAATGTTGAAGATGTACTTGATGATGTATACAATGATGTTGGTGAGATACAAGCTGATGGTAATGTACCAGATCATGTTGATGATGATAATCTTAACAAGTCTTCGTCTGATGAAGAAATCCATGTGGAAGTGATTCATGAAGAAGTTCATGAGTAGGGGGAGCGACCTACCCCTCAAGTGGAGGATACACAGGTTCGAAGGTCCACCAGAGAGCGTAAACCTTCAACAAGGTATCCAAGCTCAAAGTTCATTCTAGTTAGTGAAGATGGAGAGCCAGAGAACTATCAAGAGGTCTTGTCTCATGATGAAAAAGACTAGTGGCTCGATGCAATGAAGGAGGAGATGAATTCCTTGAAAAAGAATGAAACCTATGAGCTAGTGAAACCTCCAAAGGGCAAGAAAGTCTTGAAAAACATATGGGTTTTCAAGTACAAGAAGGATGGTGAGAAGATAGTCAAGCTCAAAGCCAGATTAGTGGTAAAAGGATGCAACCAGAAAAATGACATTGACTTTGATGAGATCTTCTCTCCAGTGGTCAAAATGGCATCTATCAGAACAGTGTTGGGTTTAGCAGCAAGTCTTGATCCTGAGTTGGAGCAACTTGATGTAAACACTGCATTTTTACATGGTGACTTGCATGAAGAGATCTACATGGAACAACCTGAAGGATTTGAAGAAAAAGGGAAAGATAAACTTGTTTGCAAGTTGAAAAAGAGTCTTTATGGGCTTAGACAGACACCAAGGCAGTGGTACAAGAAATTTGATTCGTTTATGATAAGCAATGGTTATAAACGAACTACAGCTGATTCTTATGTGTATTTTAGAAAGTTCCCTGGAGGTAACTTCATCATTCTTCTTTTATATGTAGATGATATGTTGATAGTTGGACATGATGCAGATATGATTCAAAGTTTGAAGAAAGAATTGTCCAAGTCATTTGACATGAAGAATTTAGATCCTTCAAAGCAAATTTTAGGCATGGAGATTGCTCGTGACAGGAAAGCTAGGAAATTGTGGTTATCCCAGAAGAAGTATATTGAACGGGTGCTTGAAAGGTTCAATATGAAGCATGCTAAGCCTGTTAGTAGACTGCTAGCAACTCGCTTCAAGCTAAGTAAGAGAGTTTGTCCTACAACAGAGAAGGAGAAAGAAGTTATGTCATCCATTCCTTACTCTTCTGTTGTTGGTTCTTTGATGTATGCTATGGTGTGTACTAGACCTGATATTACACATGCAGTTGGTTTAGTGAGTCGTTTCTTATCCAATCCAGGTAAGACTCATTAGGAAGCAGTGAAGTGGATTTTCAAATACTTGTGGGGCACCTCCAAATTGAGTTTGTGTTATGGAGGTGGCAAACCTATACTTGAAGGCTATACTGATGTAAACATGACAGGTGATTTTGATAATAGAAAGTCTACCTCAGGTTATGTGTTTACATTCTTAGGGGGAGCCATCTCATGGCAATCCAAGCTACAAAAATGTGTAGCATTGTCCACAACTGAGGCAGAGTATATTGCAGCAGTGGAAGTAAGCAAGGAAATGTTATGGCTTAAAAGGTTTCTTCATAAAAGGTTTCTTCAAGAGTTGGGTTTGAAGCAACATGAGTATGTAGTATTCTGTGATAGTCAGAGTGCTATGGATTTGAGCAAGAATTCAATGTATCATGCTCGCACCAAACATATTGACATTAGATATTATTGGTTGCGATATGTGATTGAAGAGAAGAGAATGAAACTGAATAAAGTCCACATTGACAAGAATAGTACAGATATGTTGACTAAAGTAGTTCTCAGAAGCAAGATTGAGCTTTATAGTAAGCTTGTTGGGATGAGGTTCAAGTTATCATGGATGTGATTGTGTCTTCCCCGTGATGGGCTGAAGGGGGAGATTGTTGTGGGTGTCCAGCCCACTTGTTGCACAAGCAAGAGTTTATTTTTAAACTTATGTTTATGAGCCCAAAATGTCGGGTTATGTGTTTAGCCCAATTGGGGATAAATGAGTGGGCTTGTCTTGTAAGCCTAGGGTTCTTCCTTGGATATGAGATGACCTAAGGAAAGTGACGGAAACAAGGAAAAATACAGAAAAATACACAGAAAAACGGAGAGAAGCAGGGAGAGCAGTGCAGTTCGGATTTTCAGCGACAGCGTTCACAAAGTTGTCAATTTACGGAGGTTTAACCGTTGGACTTTGCTGAAGTTTGGTCAGCCTGTTGGGGACACATAGGGCCTCGTTTTGAACGGTGGGATCGTTGTTTGGAGCTCTGGTTTGTTCGTAATCGCTGCTGGACAGAACCTGTAAAACTGGAGATATTTTCATCTTCTTTATCTCTTAAGTGTTGATCTCTTAGGTATGAAAGTGTTGGTGGGTTGTGAATCTTTGTATGACTGATTCAAATTCTTTTTCCCTCAATTTTATCATAATAAGAGAAGGTGACAAGGGTAGCCTCCTCACAAGTCCCGTGGTTTTTACTCTTCACATCGAAGGGGTTTTCCACGTATAAATTGTGCGTGTTTTTTGTGTTTTTAGTATTCTAAATTTTATGGTTGATTGTTGTCCGTTATTGGTTGATTTCTTGGTGATTAATAGGTGATTGATTTGTGGTGTTTTTGGAGCACTATTAATTGGTTGGTTGTCTTGGAGGTGGTCCTAGTGGATTGTTAATATACTACTTGGGTTATTCATCTTTAAGATGAGACATTGATTTTTTTTTTTTTTTTTTTTTTGTCCTCTTATATATATTGTGAATACGTGATATCAAAAAGACTTGTTGATAAATTCTTTTATCTTTTCGTGTGTGGGTGTGTATCCTTATGATATGGGAAGGAGATATTATTATTATATGTTAATATAATGAAGTTATTCGATCATCCAACTAAATTAGTCTGTTGATTTCAATAATTTCATATTAAAAATTAATTTAAATATATTATTTTCAATAGTTTTATCATATAAACTAATAAAATCAAGTTTTGGTATTTGGCTATGACGTAGTACATACTATTTCTAACTTCCAATAATTATTTTATTTATTTCAATAGACTAACAGATTAAAATTATCCATTTATATCTCTCCATTATTTGTTTTATTTAATTGTTATGGCATTGCTATAGCTTTCCTTTTTACAAACCAACTATCAGATTCTTTTTTGTTTCTAGAATATTATATGGAGATTCTAATTTGACTTTTTAGAGAAGGTAGAGATTCCTTCGAACGGATGGTTTGATTCCGTTTTATTATTTTGTATACAATAAATAGAGATATGAAGTTACAAAATTTTGATGATGTCTTTCATCGATCTACAATATTCTTTTCTTTTCAATTCTTTGCTTTGATTTATGGGCAACTTGAAGATTTTTTTTAGTGAGATTAAAATATATTTGTTTGATGTGAAACTCGTTTGTTGTTGGTTCTTAGTGTTATCCGTAATTCATTGTATTGACAATATATGAGTGGTGCCTTTGGTTTTTTATTTTTATTATTTTTTTTTAAATTTTAATTTTGTGGTTATTTCTTCCTATACGGTAACTTTGGTCATTTTTGGAAAGTTGTAATATATTAACTATTTTTTTTTAGAAAGAAATACTTCATTAGATCAAATAAAATTAAAAGTTGGGATATAACCTGTGAGACAGGGTCTTACACTGGTGGAATTTATACCCCCAACATTAGAGATATTTAAAGAAATCAACCAATTACGAAAAAAAATCAGACCAACAGTCAGAACCTCCCCTTAAACACGCTTTGTGGGCCAACTGATGAGCCATCTCGTTGTGCAATCTAGCCAACATGAAAGAAACCAATGATATTCCTCTCTTGGCCTAGGGTTCAACCTTCTTCAATGAAGTTAACCAATTTTAATTTGTTTCGTCGTTGTCTTGTTGGTTGAGGAGATGAATAATCTGCAGGTCATCACTCTCGACTCCGATCGAAGGTGAATTTGGAGGAATGAAAGGAGCCCATCACAGATTGTCAGAGCCTCCAGCCAGCCAATTTTCCATGCTCGTGAGATGCACCGGTAGCCTGCCATTATCGGACTATCTTTCCAGTGACGCAAAATCAACTACCACATTTCGGTTTGGGGCTGAATCCATATCCTCTCGGTTGCATCATCTCAATTTGGAGAAGGAACGCCCATGTTAGAACTTCCTCTGTTATGAAACTCCTCTAAGTACTTGTCTATTTGTGATTTTAATATTTCTGGGTCTGGCCTCTGCTTGTTGTGATAAAATTGGTTTCTGTAAGCTCGAATTTACCAGCATATGATTAGGCTATTGATCATCTTGCTTTCGTCCACAGAAGCTCCTTGCTTGCCCTTTCAAATGCTTTCGAGATAGTCTGAGGTTGTGTAATATATTAACCAATTGAACTATACTCATGTCAACAATATATACGATACAAGTTAGTACTATAAAAAAAAAACCATGTTGGTATTTACACTATGTGTACAATATAGTCTTCGTAAACTAATATAATTATTGATAGTTAATTATGAAAAATATTAGTATAAAACGTGGAAATGATAAAACAAAACTAATAATTTTAGAAGTTAAAAGATCCGGTATGATAACAATTTCATTTTTGTTTTTATGTTTTTTTTAAAATTGCACTTTTTTCACCACAATCTATTTACTATGGTTTAAATGACTTTTTTTTAAAAAAAAAAAAAAAAAAAAAAAAAAAAAAAAAAAAAAAAAAAGAAAAAACTTGAAATCTTAACCATTTTTTTTTTTTTTAAAAAAAAACCCTACTTAAAAACCATCTTAAAAGAATTGGTTTGAATTTTGAAAACATTTTTAAAAATTAGATTGGTGGAAAATATTTATAAGTTTAGTTTTAAAAAACGCAAACCGTCCATAAAATTATAGATTTTGTTTTATCGGAAAGAATAGTACAAAATTTAGTTGTTTAATTTTTATTTTAACTTTGCAAAATTTGTTATACAAAAAAATCAACAGCAAAATTGTTTTACATACTTCTCTCTGACTTGTTGTAGGTAAAGTTTATATTATTTTTAGTGATTTGGTGTGTTTTTATGTTGTCAATTGATTTTTTGAATATTTTCCTTTTTGTTAGACATATTTAGATGCCTTTTTTGCTAATAAAAAAATGAAATAGGCTAAAGCTTAGTTTGGGGTTGTTCTAGCTTTTAAAATTATTGCTGCCAGCTGTGCTTTTAAGAAAATCAGCTCTCATAAGAAGTAAAAATTAGTGTTGGGTAATTTTCATATTTAAACATGAAAAGTCAAGTTACAGTGTTTGGTAAATTAATATTAAATTGTTGCGAAATAGGTATAATGACCAAAATAGACATATTTCAATTTAACAAGAGATTGCATTAATATTTACCTTCAAAACATTCCTAAGATAATTAGGTAAATTACTTTTAAAAAAAAAAAAGGTAAATTTATATCATTTATATTATAAATTATATTTTGTTTTAAATTGAAAAAAAAATATCAATTATAGAAAAAAATGTGTCAAACAAAATCTAATTTTAGTTTAAATACAAAAAAAAAGTAAGAAAAATAAATTAGAAACAACAAATTAAATTTAAAAATAAAAAGAATGAGATGAGATAAGATAAATTGCAAATAATAATATTTAAAAATCTAAAATATGGAAGGATAAAAAAGAGAATTTTAAATATTGGTTAGTTACACCAGATTTTCCTAAAATCTAAATCCTAAAACTACTCTTAACAGCTTTTGCAAACTACGTGATTCAAAAATTGATTTTCTCTAGATTATTAAAAAATCAGTTTAACCAAACACAAAAAACAGTTAAAATTTATCTGCAATCACTTTTAAGTCTTCAAAATCAACCCCAAACGGGACTAAATCATTCAAAAATATTTTCCTTTTTGTTTTTAGAAAAATAAAGTTTAGAGGTAAATTTGAAAAATTGAAAATATTGAATATAAAATTGGAACCACCAATGTCATTTCTATATAATTTAGCGAAAAAAGAAGAACTTCTTTTTTTTTTTTTTTTTAAATCCATTGAACACTGAACTTATTTAGTTATTTATTTATTTTATTATTATTATTATTATTTTTTTGCAACAAGTAGGATGGGAGATTTGAACTTTTGATCTCTTAGTTGAGAGTGTAAAATTTATCTAGATTGAGCTATGCTCTCGTTGACTTATTTATTTTATTGTTATGTAATTTGTATATGAGCTACTTTGCAATATTTTATAAAATATTTTTTATTATTATTATGCTATGTGATTCCCTATAAATAATTTCTGTAAATTTTGTTTTACAAACAATAAAAAATAAAATTGTTACAAGACCTTAGGAAGTTTTGAAACGACATGAAATGAACGAAAGTAGAGGAGATGTCATCCCCAAACTCTCGTAAATTAGTTGCAGAGTACGAGGTTCAAAAAAGGAATTGACATTTTGCATTTTTAATCAATGAATTGATGAGGTATTGAAAAGACCAAACAAAGAAAATTGATGAATGGTTTCATTAGTTATTATTATTATTTTTTTAATAAAGAAGATGAATGATTTAATTATTAATTAATTGGTTTTTGTTGGGTTTAAGGTCGATTTGAACTATGACGTTACACACTAATAATTGTTGCAATTATTTGTGAGTTTGATACATTGTTTTTTCGAAAAGAAGGAAAGAAAGGATGTTACACACAGTGTCTTCATCCAATTGATGATTTCTATGATTAGGAATGATTTATTATTATTATTATTAGTATATATTTTATTAAACTCAATTATTAGCACTTGAACAAACTGATAAAATGAATTAATATCTCTGGTTGGTTCCTCATATTTTTTTTTTTTTTTTTTTAGAAAGGTTGGTTCCTCTTATTAATACAAGAAGTATTTGTCATTTTCAATCATTTGGATCTAATTGTACTAAAAAAAAAAAAATAAAATAAAATCATTTGGATCTAATTGGGTTCACTGACATATTCCAAAAAAGAAATGTATGGAGAGAGAGCTTTTGTTTTTTTCTTTTTGTTAACTTCATAGAAATTTTAATGCTAGTTGTACATTAAAAAAAAAAATTGATTAGATACTTAACTACATTGACATAACATATTAATTAAAGTAAGAGTAATGACTTGATAAGATATGTTACGAAAGGGTAGACTAGTGACATAAAATTTGAGTTATGTGTTGGTAAATATATATTTAATAAGGAATACAATCAAAATATATTTTAAAATCAAATTTTTGGTCATGTCCCCCTTATTTTGTTCAATTGATCTATTCGTTTATGTCATTTGTTGTTACACCATTAAATTGTTATTGTTTTTGTCCAATTTGTATACCATGATAGCGTTAAAGTAATTGTATTTATGATAGGAATTTAACTAAAAATAAAAATGATGAGACTTAGTTGAAACTTTTGAAAGTTGGAAAAAAATAAATTCTAGATAATAAATTTATGATTTAATATATTATTTTCAAAAGTTTACATGGCATATTAGGAGAAAATATTCAATTTACTATTTACAATACTATCTAATCATTTATGATCTATAAAAATTTCAATGTATAGTATTAATTTAATATGTATTTTAAAAAATGAACAATTTTTTTTTTAATATAAGAAATGAACAATTTTTAGTTTTTAACAAATGTAGCATAAATTTGAATTTTGGTATTCTATTTTATATATATATATATTTTTTTTTAGTACATCAACAGTTGGGGTGGGGGGATTCGAACCTCTGACCTCTTGGTCGAGGGTACATGCCCGAGCTATTCTATTTTATATTTTGTTTAAATATGAGTTGTGTTTTGATTACGCTATTTTTGTAAAATTTTAAATTTCTACTCTATTTAAAAAATACACATTGTTATTATGGTCCTTAAAAACGAAACGAGAAATTGAATTTGACATAACACCACTTGATTATGAATTTGATTTCAATTTTTTGTCCAAGTGCTAGTTGTTTATTAACGGTTCATTTTTAAATTTAGCATTTCACACTTTTAAAGAATATTCTTAAACATTCATCAAATTTTAAAAATCTTGGACAACTACATTTTGTTTTTTTTTTAAGTTTCCTTAAATTCAATAAAGATTCTAAGAATATTCTTGGTTCGTACAAACCATTATTATCAAGAAAAAATTATTTTAAAAATTAAGAAGATAAAAATAAAAAATCACTAGCAAAATTATCAAAATGAACCATTTTTAGACATCCATATGCAATTTCCTCATTTTCCGCTATGTTCTAGGTAATTTAATTTTAATTAATTAATAATTTCTTTTTTAAAAAATATAATTAATAATGAATTAAATCTTTTTTTTTTGTTTTTACAAATAAATTAAATCATATTTAATTAATCATTTCATTTTTTTTACAATAATTAATCATTTCATTTAAATCATATTTAAATAAAATTCTCTCACATGACCTATAGTTTTAATTTAATTAAATTTTTATTTAATTAGATTAAATTAAATAAATAATTAATTAAACAATTAATTAATTACGAAATTAAATATCACATATTTAATTTTTTTTTTTGAAATAATATCACATATTTAATTTAAACCCTCAATCGAATCATATTTAATCGTATATTTCTCTCATAACCTATAGTTTTAATGTGCATCTAATGCCCATTAACTTTAACCTATATTTTTAATATGGATCCAATTCATATTAAATTAATATTCAAACTCCTTCAAATATTTAATTCTCTAATAAATTAATTTTGAATCATATCCAAAATTAAATTTATATTATAAAGTTTAATTAAAATATAAACTTTATATTATAATGTAGGGAAAAATACACTTTTAGTCTCTGAGGTTTGGGTTAGGTTTCATTTTGGTTCCTAGGTTTTCAAACTCAACAATTTAGCTCCTGAGGTTTGATTTTAGTTTCATTTTAGTCACTTCATCCATTTTTCCGTTAATAATTAACGGTTTGATGACGTGGCACTATTTTTTTTATTAAAAAAATATTTTTGAATTTTTTAAAATATAAATATATTAAAAAAATAAAAATATTATTATATTATTATTATTTTTAATTCTTTCCCCCTCTCTCTCTTATTCTTCTTCTTCTTTTTTTCTTCATCTTCTTCTTCAACTTCTTCTTCATTCTTCTTCTCCAGCAAGTCGTCGGCGAGCGGCCGCCACTAGAGACTGTGTTTTTTTCCTTCTTCTTCTTCTTCTTTCCTCCTCTTCTTCTCTCTTTTCCCAATTTTCTTCTTTTCTTTTCTTTTTTTTTTTTAATATAGGAGGGAGGAGGGAGGTCCCTAGTAAAGAAGAAGAAGAAGAAGGAAAAAAAAAACAGTCGTCGGCGACTTGCTGGAGAAGAAGAATGAAGAAGAAGTTGAAGAAGAAGATGAAGAAGAAGATGAAGAAAAGAAGAAGAAGAAGAATAAGAGAGAGATGAAGAAAGAATTAAAAAAATAATAAAATAATAATATTTTTATTTTTTAATATATTTATTTATTAAAAATTCAAAAATAAATTTTTTAATAAAAAAAAATAGTGCCACGTCATCAAACCGTTAATTATTAACGGAAAAATGGATGGATGGACAAAAATGAAACTAAAACCAAACCTCAGGGGCTTAATTGTTGAGTTTGAAAACTTAGGGACCAAAATGAAACCTAACCCAAACCTTAGAGACTAAAAGTGTATTTTTCCCTATAATGTATCACCATACATTATAGTAATTCCCTTAGTAAATTTGAACATTTCAAATTCCATACAAGACTAAATTACCTCAGTACCATTTACGAGTTAGGAAGGTGACCTAATGGATCTACAGATCAGAAGCTCCAACGATACGAGATTAATTGGCTAAACTCATTAACCACATTAATCAATATTCATTAACTGTGGGTCACTCCACTAAAGACCCACAACTGCACTCTTCTCACTATAGATATTTTTCTGTGTCCACAGATATAGACCAATAATAGCAAGTTAGTCCTTCACGAGTGTTCGTAACACCAGCTGCGTCAAATTACCATTTTACCCCTAGGTTACCTCTATGTCCTTAAGTATCATTGCTCCTCCAATGACCAACCTATTTAAGGTCCAACCATTAAACATAAGTCCCTCTCGGGCCAATGAGAGGATAGGAACCTTTGTTCAAGTCCCGGAGACAACACTTAAGGGAACACTCATCTACTTACCCTAAGTCGGGAAAAAGTGAATTCCTTCTTGTGTTGTTACGTTTCCAGCTCCCTACTCGGTCTTGTCCCCAAAATGGTAGGCATATTGAGTCAGTGATCTGGCCTCATTCATACAAATCAAAGGACAATCCCTCGTGGATAGGAGTCTATAACACACTCAGGAATGAGACTAAGTTGCCTAGGTCATCATATTGAAACAAAAACCTAATTATCAACGAAGTTACATCTAATGGTTACTATTTCGTGGTCCGGTCTTATGCAAACTCGTTGCATATGATACCTGACGAGGCCAGTTTGACGGGGCTCAGACTTGTCGAAGGTCCGTGTCAAAGCAAATTTATAATCCACGATCACTAAACTACTTGCAGTAGTAGTGGCAGGGGTCGATCATAGGGAGTGGCGGTTGACTATTTATTTCCTATTTATTTTGAGTTATAAAAGCAGTAAATGGGGGGGTTGGAATACTAGGGAGATAAACATGCAAGGAATTAAAATGACAGGAAATTAAAGAGACAAGAAATTAAATTGCATGGAACATAGACAAGCAAGAAAATTAATGGTATTAGGCGACGTCGATTGTAGAGATTTTTGGGGTTGAATGATTTACTTTGATCATTGTATTCCTACCTATTTAAAGCTAACTTAAATTACTTAATTGCCCAATCGATCTTATCTAAACCTAGAAAAGACCCCAAGCCCACCTAAGCCATCTAACCCGATCATACACCGTCCATCGAATTAGACTCTAATTGATTAATCAATTAATCTGATTGAACCGTCAAATCAAACAATCAACCAATTGCCTTAAGTCTAGTGGATTGATCAGGACCTTATAAATAATTAGGCCTAGATTACTTCTAACGCTATTTTGGATCCTAGACCTATCGTGTCAAACAACGAAGTCAGAGTCTGTTCTTGGGACTCGTGCCCACGAATCAGTCTATGTGCTAACTATTGAACCAATTATCCATTAGCTACTTGGAAACTAATTCTTTAACATATTATTAACATACGAGCTGCGAGTTAGGGCGTCAATCTAACCTACTGCGCATGCTAATTATACATACTGAATCCAAAATACAATTGCAATATGAAATCAAAGAGACATTCAGAACATGAAACTCACAAACAAATACATTCTATAACCCAATAATCATCCAATCGGCGTCAACGGGTTTAGACGGCGGGAAAGCAGGCTAAAACCCGCGACCCTATGCTACAATAATAAAGAAATACAAGAGAATCAATAAGAAATCATACACTCTCAGGTTCTGGACGTGCAAGGCAGAGAGAAACTCAGAGGAAAGTCGAAAATTACAACTCAAAATATCATGAAACGAGGGTTTATATAGAAATTTAGTTGTGGTGTCGAGACATTGGACATGGCGTCTCGACCTCGTGCCGTTTGGGCCTAGGGTTCGGAAACGACCAGCGTCTCGACGCCTGGCCTTCTTCCAGCGCGCTTCATTCTTTAATTCTTCTTTGTTGCTCGCTCGACTCAGGTCTCGAACCTTTGACCCTTTGGAACCATCCTCATAGTCTTCTCACCTCCTCGAGATCCATGACCCTCAAGTTAGCTCGAAAACTCTCTAAATTGCCCGAATTAGCTCCAATTTGTGTAGTTCGTCCCTGTTGCCCTAAATGCACAAATATCCTACAAAATAGACAAATAAAGCGTAAAGTGCACTTTAACAGGTTTAGATTAACAACAAATAAATAGGACTAATTTGGTCCTATCAAATACCCTCAACCTAAACCTTGCTAGTTCTCGAGCAAGCACATAAATCAAAAGTATAGGACTCAAAAGTTACAGTGCTTTTAAACTCAAACCTCAATGCTAAAGATGCTGAAATCATTGCAATTAAGAATTATGCACACATTGCCCGATAAAGAGACAAATTAAAATTTTTCATGAAGTTTCTCGCTAAAGCTTACACTTAGTCTACTTAGGACCAATCTTACTGACCCTGAATTGGATTATATAACCCTCAACCTATCTTCCCTCTACACTGGCATTAGGAATTAACCAAGGAGCAAAAAAAAAAAAAAAAAAAAAAAAAACAAATTAGACTGCTTTTCTCGTCACCCAGGTGCCTGAAAAATAAAAGACATTTTCTTTCTGCATTCTTTTAAGGCGGGGCACTAGCTTTCACACTACGATATAGGGACCCATAACTCGAGTTTAACCCTTGGTTGGCCTAACTGATCACACCGCATGCATCTCTTTTTACCCCTTATCACTCATGAACATTGCATAACATGCTTTTTCTCAAAAATAAAAATAATAAACGAGCATTTGATTTTCTTTTAAGTTCGCGCTCATTTTTCTTTTCTTTCTTTTCTCTCTTTTTCTTTTTCTTAGGCATATTTTCTTTCTTTTCTCCTAGGCAAGATAGTACATGCTAATTTGCAAGCATTTGACTCACTAGCTCATCCCTACACCTATCGAGGTGACAACATGCATATGGATTCTATAATTCGCTCCTAAGCCTTCAAACTAATCCTAGGCATGTGATAGCTCTCCAAAAGGGAGTTATTTAGGCCTTATTTCTATAGTGATTTGTGTGTGATTTGTGACAAATAGGTTGTTTTTAGATGAATATTATATGTTTTAACCCATTTAGAAGAATGGATGCTTTGAAAGTTATTTTGCGCAGAAAATAATGTTGAGCGACTTAAGGGAGCAAAATCCGTGATCCAGCAAAGCTAGGAGCAAAACTACCACGTGAGCCGCACGTGATTCATTAATGAGGTGGCGTTAGCTGAACCAATCTCGGATCTAGGATGCTTGGAGAGCCTTCCACGTGTAATCTTTGACCTAATTAGGGTTGACTTCACTCTATAAAAGGAAGTAGCCGTCCCTAGTCAAATCATTCAAGAGAGGAAAGTCTAAGTCAATTTTGGGAGACTACTTTCCATCTTTGGAAGCCGAATAAAGGAGGAACGATTGGAGACCTCAAGAAGACCATCAACTACGGATTTCTTCAAGGGAATTAATCTTTTCTTGTAAATTTCTTGTAGTTATGGATGCACATACTCAGATTGTAGCATGTGCTACTTTGTACTCCATGAACTAAATTTACTTAGGTGTTGGTTAGGATCTATGTAATTATCGTGCTTCATTCTCTATGCAATTTATATTGATTTGAGCATCTTGATTATTTGTTGTGCATGTTACTATTTTGTGCCCGCCTGGCCAGCTGGTATGAATATCACCTCTTAGTTTCAGGGATGATTTGAGAGGTGTGTGACATTTAATCACACTAGACCATTATGTGTTGGTGGACGCCAGTAACTGAGTTAAGGATAACCAGTCACCTAGTGCTTAATCGGTAGTACGTCATTGGAGTCGAAACACATTCCAAAAAATCCAGAGTTCCGGGAGGATCCTGCTGATAAGACTGCAAGAGAATTGCCTAATCAATCAAGTCTGGGATCTTGTAGACCTACCTGAAGGGGTTAAACCCATAGGGTGCAAATG
Organism: Luffa aegyptiaca; assembly: GCA_017139565.1. Taxonomy (NCBI): domain Eukaryota; kingdom Viridiplantae; phylum Streptophyta; class Magnoliopsida; order Cucurbitales; family Cucurbitaceae; genus Luffa; species Luffa aegyptiaca. Next base: position 19,198,729 of record CM029402.1, read on the forward strand.
GATCTACCAGAGAAAACGAGACGCAGCTGGGAAAGTACAGACTTTCAAAGCTCGACTTGTGGCAAAGGGTTATACCCAAAAGGAGGGGGTGGACTATGAGGAAACCTTCTCCCCAGTTGCCATATTAAAGTCGATAAGAATTCCCTTGTCCATTGCCACCTTTTATGATTATGAGATTTGGCAAATGGACGTCAAGACTGCCTTTCTGAATGACAATCTTGATGAGAACATCTTTATGTCTCAACCAGAGGGGTTCGTTGCTCAAGGTCAAGAGCAAAAAGTTTGCAAGCTTAGACGATCCATTTATGGGTTGAAGCAAGCTTCCAGATCTTGGAATATAAAGTTTGACACAGCTGTCAAATCTTATGGCTTTGACCAGAACGTTGATGAGCCTTGTGTTTACAAAAGGATTATCAACAGTTCAGTAGCTTTTCTGGTGTTGTATGTAGATGATATTCTTCTCATTGGAAATGATGTAGAATATCTAGGTAACATTAAAAATGGCTATCGACTGAGTTCCAAATGAAAGATTTGGGTGAAGCTCAGTATGTTCTAGGGATTCAAATTATCAGGAATCGTAAGAACAGAACGTTAGCCCTGTCTCAAGCATCATATATAGATAAGATGTTGTCTAGATATAAGATGCAGAATTCCAAGAGGGGTTTACTACCCTTTAGGCATGGAGTTCATTTGTCTAAGGAACAGTGTCCTAAGACACCTCAAGAAATTGAGGATATGAGACACATCCCTTATGCTTCAGCTGTGGGCAGTCTTATGTACGCCATGTTGTGTACTAGGCCTGACATTTGCTATGCAGTTGGGATAGTCAGCAGGTACCAGTCCAATCCAGGGTTAGACCACTGGACTGCAGTTAAAAACATCATCAAGTATCTTTGGAGAACGAGGGGCTATCAGCTTGTGTATGGCTCTAAGGATTTGATCCTTACAGGATACACAAACTCTGACTTTCAGACTGATAAGGATTCTAGGAAATCCACATCAGGGTCAGTATTTACCCTCAACGGGGGAGCTGTAGTCTGGCATAGCATCAAGCAAGGATGCATTGCAGACTCCACCATGGAGGCCGAATATGTCGCTGCTTGTGAAGCAGCTAAGGAGGCTGTATGGCTACGGAAGTTCTTGATGGATTTGGAAGTTGTTCCAAATATGAACTTGCCAATCACCCTTTACTGTGATAATAGTGGTGCAGTGGCAAATTCTAAAGAACCTCGCAATCATAAAAGAGGCAAGCACATAGAGCGCAAATATCATCTCATCAGAGAGATCGTGCAACGAGGGGACGTGATCGTCACGAAGGTAGCCTCTGAGCACAATATTGCTGATCCATTTACGAAGGCTCTCACGGCTAAAGTGTTCGAGGGTCATCTAGAGGGTCTAGGTCTGCGAGATATGTACATAGAATAATCTAGGGCAAGTGGGAGAAGTGTAATGAGTATTGTGAATGCCCTAGTTTATTGTATTTATCTGTATTTGTACTTTTCATGTATTATACAGTATTAATACAAACTACTATTCATACTTCAATGATTATTCATTCAATTTTGATTGTTGATGTACATTGCCCACTAGAGTTTTAGTTCAAGTGGGAGTTGTTGGGTTTTATGCCCTAAAACTCGTAGATAGTAAATGAAACAAATTAATCGATCTCAATAAAGTGTTATTTGAGTAATTCAGTAATTTGGTTATTGAATAATCGAGTTTGCATTAATAAACCCTAAATCCAATAAACTAAGATCCAAGGTTGTTTAAATGAAACTTGGACTAGTATGTGGGGACATACGGGGATCAGTGTCCAAGTAACAACCTAAATGGTCTATAGTATAGGGATAAGGCTGGGTACCTTATCCTGGTGACACTATGTGATACGGCCCACCTTGTATTCGATACAGATGCAATGATCCAAAGCATCCATGTAGGAGACATGCGGGTGGGGGTATCCTATGCAATGAGTTTGCATAAGACCGGACCGCGAAATAGTAACCACTAGATGTAACGCCGTTAACTAGTTTAGGTTTCTATTTCAATAGGATGACCTAGGTAACTCAATCTCAATCCTGAGTCTGTTATGAACCCCTTTCAGGAGGGACTGTCCTTAGATTTGTATGGGTGAGAGTGGCCAGTTCGCCGACTCAATAAGCCTACCATTTCAGGGGCAAGACCGAATGGGGGCTGGGAACATAACAGTACAAGATGGAATTCACTCCTTCCCCTATTGGGGTAAGTAGATGTGTGTTCCCTTAAGGGCTGATTCTAGGGCTTGAACAAAGGCGCGCCGTCCTCTCTTAGCTTGAGAGGAACTCCTGTTTAGTGGTTGGACCCTAAACAACTTGTTCATTAGAGGAATCATTGGTACTTAAGGAACCAGAGGTAACCCAGGGGTAAAACGGTAATTTGACCCAGCTGGTGTTACGAACACACGTGAAGGATTGACTTACTGCTTGGTCGATATCCGTGGACACAGAAATATTCTATAGTGAGAAGAGTGCAGCTGTGGGTCTTTAGTGGAGTGACCCACAGTTAATGAATGTTGACTAACTTGGTTAATGAGTTTGGCCAATTAGTCTCGTATCGTTGGAGCTTCTGATCTGTAGGTCCATTAGGTCCCACTGGTAGCTCGTAAAGAGACTTGAGGCAATTAAGTATAAATTATAAATTGAAAGTGTTCAATTTATTTGGGGAATCGTATAATGTATATTGATGCATTATAATATAAAGTTTATGAAACTTTATAATATAATTTTTTAATTAATTTCAAAAATTAATTCTTGAGAGAAAGTATTTGAAAGAGTTCAAATAAATTTAATATGAATTGGATTCATATTAATTTTAATTTTAATAAAATCCCTAAGATTAAATATATGATATTTAATTGGGTAAATTAATTAATTATGGAATTAATTAATTATTTATTAAAATTAGAGACATTTTCCTATTAGGAAAGAAAATATTTGAAAGAGTTCAAATAAATTTAATATGAATTGGATTCATATTAATTTTAATTTTAATAAAATCCCTAAGATTAAATATATGATATTTAATTGGGAAATTAATTAATTATAGAATTAATTAATTATTTATTAAAATTAGAGACTTTTTCCTATTAGGAAAAGGTCTCCCTTTTCCTATTAGGAAAAAGGTCTTGGCCTTTACTATATATAGGAACCCTGGGGTGGGGTGAAAGGTATCCCATTCATTCTCCTACTCTCAGAGAATTCTCCCAAAGGCTCCCACAAGTCTCCAGCCTCTAGAAGTCTCAGAGTCATACCAGTGTAGCCATAGTGGTGGTGTTCGCACTAGTTCGTGATTAATTCACAAGCAGTTGGTGAATTTAATCTGAGTCGTCAACGAGAGTAAGTAATTTGTTACTTTATAAATTAGATTTAGATCTAATATTTTTGTATGCTTAGCCTTAATATATATTTAGAATAGTTCTAATATTATTGCCAATGTATTGGTATTTTAGATTAAACAAAATTAATTACGAATCGGTCCCAATCACGCTTCCGCTTTACAGAATTATGGAATTCCAATCTTTCAAGAAGACCATCAACTATGGATCTAACGAAGGGAATTAGTATTTTCTTGTAATTTCTTATAGTTATGGAAGCACATACTCAGATTGTAGTGTGTGCTATGAACCTTATGAGCTAAATCTACTTAGGTGTTGGTTAGGAATCATGTAATTGTCGTGCTTAATTCTCTATGCAATATATGTTGATTTCAGTATCTTGATTATTTGTTGTGCCTATTTCTATTTTGTGCCCACCTGGCCAGCCGGTATGAATATCACTTTTTAGTTTCAGGGATGATTTGAGGAGTGTGTGGCATTTAATCACACTAGATCATTGTTGTTGGGTTTTATGTCCTAAAACTCGTAGATAGTGAATGATGACAAATTGTTCACTTGTCTCAATACGCTGTTATTGAGGTTTGTACAATAAAGAGTTATTGTTACTAAAATTGCACAATTTGACCCAAATCCAATAAACTAAGATCCTAGGTTGTTTAGATGAAACTTGAACTAGTATGTGGGGACATACGGGGATCAGTGTTCAAGTAACAACCTAAATGGTCTATAGTATAGGGATAAGGCTGGGTACCTTATCCTGGTAACACTATGTGATACGGCCCACTTTGTATTCGATACAGATGCAATGATCCAAAGCATCCATGTAGGAGACATGCGAGTGGGGGTATCCTGTGCAATGAGTTTGCATAAGACCGGACCGCGAAATAGTAACCACTAGATGTAACACCGTTGACTAGTTTAGGTTTCTATTTCAATAGGATAACCTAGGTAACTCAATCTCAATCCTGAGTCTGTTATGAACTCCTTTTCAGGAGGGATTGTCCTTAGATCTGTATGGGTGAGAGTAGCTAGTTCGCCGACTCAATAATCCTACCATTTCAGGGGCAAGACCGAATGGGGGCTGGGAACATAACAGTACAAGATGGAATTCACTCCTTCCCTTATTGGGGTAAGCAGATGTGTGTTCCCTTAAGGGCTGATTCCGGGTCTTGAACAAGGGCGCCCATCCTCTCTTGGCCCGAGAGGAACTGCTGTTTATTGATTGGATCATAAACAGATTGTTCATTAGAGGAATCAGTGGTACTTAAGGATCCAGAGGTAACCCAGGGGTAAAACGGTAATTTGACCCAGCTGGTGTTACGAACACTCGTGAAGGATTGACTTACTGTTATTGGTCGATATCCGTGGACACAGAAATATTCTACAGTGAGAAGAGTGCAACTGTGGGTCTTTAGTGGAGTGACCCACAGTTAACGAATGTTGACTAACTTGGTTAATGAGTTTGGCCAATTAGTCTCGTATCGTTGGAGCTTCTGATATGTAGGTCCATTAGGTCCCACTGGTAGCTCGTAAAGGGTTCTGAGGTTAAATAGTCTTGAATAGAATTTTAAGTGTGTTCAAATTCGTTAAGGGAATTAAATTGTATTTGTTACAATTAAGATAATGTATGAAAATACATTATATAATATAAGTTTAATTGGTGAATTAAACTTTATAGTGTAAAATTAATTTTGGATGTGATTCAAAATTAATTAATGAGAGAATTAAATATTTGAAAGAGTTCAAATATTAAATATGAATTAGATTCATATTGAAACTATAGGTTAAATTTAATGTGTATGAGATTCATATTAAAACTATAGTATATGAGAGAATGATTTGAATTATGATTCAAATAGTAAATTAATTAAATATATGATATTTAATTAATGAATTAATTAATTGGAGAATTAATTAATTTAATTTAATTAAATGTGATTTAATTAAATTAATTCTATAGTTAATATTAATGTACATTATGATGCACATTAAAACTATAGGTTAAATGAGAGAGATTAAAATTGAATATGATTCAATTGTAATTAAATATTGGATATTTAATTAATGTGGATTCAATTAATGAGATTAATTGAATGGCCAAATTAATTCAATTTAATATGATTCAGATTGAATTAAAATACCTTATGTTATAATTGATTTAATTAATATTGTTTTAATTAAATTAATTATAATTAATTAATTAATTAAATGATTATTATTATTTAATTAATAGACGGCCAAGATCGTTTGGATTAGATCCAACGATCGAGATCCAGTAGGGTAATAACTCCCTCCCCACTTATCGTACAGGGGAGAGGGAGTTCCCTAACGAACGATCATTCTCTCATTTCTCACGCGAAACAGAGAGAGAATTCTCTGAGTTTTTCTCTCTTCCTCTCTCAATATTCCAGCAATCTTCCTTGCTGAAAATTCCCTTTCCCAGAAGTTTGGATCCCACAATCCAAGCCTCAAGGATTCAGAGCATAGCGGGTGATCCGATTGGTGGTGTCCATTAGAAGATCAAAGAACGTGGATAGGAGCATCGTGCTGTATTTCGCCTTCTATCACGTAAGTTTTTTTTTTTTTTTATCTAAAATCGTTTTAGATACCTTAAATTACAGCATGCTTAACTTTAGAAAATAATTTCTAATTTTGCCCAACGTATTGGTATTCGAAATAATTGAAATTAAATCACGCTCGATTCAATTCGCTTCCGCTTAAGGATTCAATTCCTTCAATTGTGTATTGGTGAACACCAGTGACTGAGTTAGGAATAACCAGTTGCCTAGTGCTTGATCGGTAGAGCGTCATTGGGGTTGAAACACATTCCAAAAAATCCAGAGTTTCGGGAGGACCCTGTTAATAAGACTGCAAGAGATTTGCCTGATCAATAATATTGCTAGAGCATCTTTTAAAACAATTATTAAAATCCTGACCAACGTCTGTTTCCAATCTGTCTGCTTTATTTGTTTACTTTTTGTTCTGTCATTTTCCTTACTTCAGCATTTTATCAAAATCAATCAATTTAACCACTTTTGAAACCATTAAAGAGTTACACAAGAGAGATAAAGTGAGAGATATTCAGCCCCGTGGATACGATAAATTACTTATCACTTGTTGCGGATTGTGTATGCTTGCACAGTGTTCTAGAGTCTATTTTTACCATATTTTTATCCACTCTGGAAACCCAACACCTACAAAAAAGAAAACAAATAAAAACGGGAAAAATAAAAGCAAAACAAGCTAAGAAATAAGATAAAGAAAAATAAGGAAAAGGATAGAAAAATCCGTGGATGAGCTTCATATGAAAGTGCATCACTCCTCATCCTCAAGAGACTCATAAGGAGGCAATGGCGGTGGAAGAGGCTGTCCAGACGTCGAGGCAACTATGTACTGCTGAATGTAAGTGAACTGTGCCTCAGATTGTCTGAAGTGTCGAGCCTCCCTTCGCTGTTGGCTCTCATACTGGCGCAGTTGCGCGAGTCTCATCTGATTCATCCTCTCCTCTAACACCTCAAGCGTGAAAGGTGGATGCTCGACGTGGTGTTGCTCTTCCTGTTCTAGGGGCTCATCTGCTGGCTCTACCTACTATTGCAGAGGTGGTGGTTGGGCTACCCTAGACCTACTGTGTTGGCTCCTCTGCGAATCTGGCGCATGGAAGCATATATAACTTTCCCTACATCTACAGTGCGGCCGATCGCTATAGCGAATAACAGAGCTGCTCTTTCCTTTGTTACATCGCTAAGATGCATCACAGGCATGAGTTTGGCACATAGAAAACTGTTCTAGACTCTGTTATCCACTGTTAAGTCAGAGGATTTGAAATTTATTGCTTCACCCCTTCTCATTAACTATATTGCCCCCGACCTACATAAATATTCAATAATTTGATGGGCGTCAAAGTAATTACTTGCGTAATCATTGTACCCATCACGCTCAATATCAGGAAGGCCATAGAATTGGTTAATGGAGGCCGAGTTGAAAGGGATAATTTTACTCCTAACAAAGGAAGTAGTGGATCCTTCCACCATGTTAGTGTAAAATTCCCTTACTATCGGGACTATGGAGGCCTCGGGGTGCCTAGTGAACCTACCCCAACCCCCTCAGCTATGCTATGGGCGAGGTCAGGCTGGTTTTGGGCACTTGGAACTAGCCCTCTTTCAGGAATGACTCCCCTATTTACCACATAAGTATTGAAGACAGCTTCAGCATCCTTACTCACAAATTTGAGCCTATCAAAGGGTGCAGAGGATGAGGAAGCTGCAGATCTTCTAGACCTCTTAACGCTCATTGTGGAATAAATAGGAGGGTACTAAACATCTAAAGGTATAAGGAAAAAGGGGTTCCCTAAAAAAAAGGTCTAACACTAGTTAAAAGCTAAGAAAACTAAGGATTTAAGCACTATAACTCCAAAACTCCAACACTTTACAAGCCCTTCCTCCTTTATGAACAAAATATAATCAGCCAAACAGAAAAACTCAACAAGATTTATCAGAAAATTTAAACAAAGAAACAGAAAAACAACAGCCACAATGCTTTTACAACGATTTTTCAGCAAGTAATTACAGAAAAATGCTCCAAATAAATTTATACAACTTCTAATCCTAAGCAAACAATCTTAAACATGAAAAACTAGGCAAAGATAAGAAGAAGAAGCTGAAAATCGATTTACCCACAGCTTGGACCGAGAAAAACGCCCAAATTCTTCAAAATCGCCCAAAGTTGCGAAAAAACCCACGGAATCAAAGTTGAGAATGTGAAAAATTTGAAGAAAAGCAGCTGAATCCGTGAAGAAATAGAAGAATGATGAAGAAATTTAGTGAAAATAGGTGGGAAAATGGTTGAGAAGTGAAATATGGTTGAGAGAAAAAGCCAGGGCTCCAAACACCTTCTTACCCGAATGTGTCAAAATCTGGGTATTAACCCCAGATTTCGCACCGGCGTCGAGACGCCGAGAGCACAACGTCTCGACGCTGGCTCTCAGGTTTGTGACCCAAAACACGATTTTTTTTTTAATCTAATCATTCTTTCTTTTAAATATAAATTGAAAGAATGTGAAAAGAAAGAATTAATTAGATTAGGGTTAAAATCAAATCAAAACAAAACTAGGAAAAATAAAGACTATCAAAACAAAGGAAAAGAAAAATAAAACAACAACTTTGGGTTGCTGATAACTGCCCAAAAGGTAGTTATTTAGGCCTCATTTCTATATTGATTTGTGTGTCTTTTGTGCTTAATAGGGTTGGTTTTAGATTTATATTACATGTTTTAACCCATTTGGAAGAATGGAAGCTTTGGAAATCATTTTGTGCAGAATCTGTTGCTGGGCGACTTGAAGGAGCAAATTCTGTGCTGCAGCAAAACTGGGAGCAGAACTGCCACGTCACAGCTCGTTAGCCAACTTCATGAACCGACTTCTGTTGAATTATTTTCGGGATAAAGGAACAAGGAGAGCCCTACACGTGTCCATGTTGACCTAATTCAAGCCTCCTTTCCTTCTATAAAAGGGAGTAGCCGCCCAAGTAAAAATCATTCCACTTTTGGGAGAAAACATTCCATTCTTGGGAAGTTCCTTCCACCTTTGGGAGCCGAATAGAGAAGAGAGATTGGAGACCATCTAGAAGACCATCATTGCAAGCTGATCGAGGATATTAGTATTTCCTTTTATTATCTTGTAATTATGGACGTACCTACTCAGATTGTAACGTGTGTTTCCATGCGTATTATGAACTAAGTAGCCTTAGGCGTTGGTTAGGAATATGTAGTTGTCGTGCTTAACTCTAGTTATATATATTGATTATTGCATCTTGGTTAATTGTTGTGTTCATTTCTATTTTATGCCCGCTTGGCCAGCCGGTATGAATACCTCTCTCTAGTTTCAGGGATGATTTAGAGAGTGTGTGGCGATTAATCACACTACGATCATTGTGTATTGGTGAACGCCAGTGACTGAGCTAGGGATAGCCAGTTGCCTAGTGCTTGATCGGTCGTACTTCATTGGGGTTGAAACACATTCCAAAAAATCCGGAGTTCCGGGAGGAATCCGCTAATAATACTGCGAGAGTTTGCATGATCAATAATATTGCTAGAGCATCTTTTAAAACAATTACTAAATCCTGACCAGCGCCTGTTTCTAATCTGTCTGTCTATCCGTTTACATTATGTTCTGTCATTTATTTTGTTTCAGCATTATTCTTATAAAAACCAATCATTTTTACCATCTTTGAAACCATTAAAAAGTTATACAAAATAGATAAAGTGGAAGCTAGTTCAGACCTTGGATTGATAATACTTATTACTTGCTGCGGACTATGTATACTTGCACAGTGTTCTAGAGCATTTTTATATCGCATTTTTACTCACTCTAGGAACCCAACAGTTGCCTCCCAAAAGCGCCCTGTTTAACGTCTTGAATTCAACGGAGTTCCTCTTTAACTCATCCGGGATCCAAATTTTCCCGTTCCAGAACGTTGATCTTCTTTGATCTAGAGGCCTTGTACCTGTTTATCTGGATCTTATGGGAAATATTCAAACTGGTCAGAGAGGAGTTAAGATGACCTACTGGTGCGTCGTCAGCTGAATAGATGGATGTGAGATAAGATGATAAATGAAATAATAAAGAATAATTCAGCTAACACTTAAAGTGCAAGTATACACTGTCGCACATAGTAATAAAAAACCTTAGAAGTACTCCAAGGGTATCGATCCCACGAAGACTAAATTGGAAATTCAGATTTGATGAAGAAACTGCTCAAATGATTGCTTTTGAAAAAGGTAACCAAAGAAAATAAGTTGATTGATTGGGTTTTTGAAAAGATAAATAAAACAAGCAATAAAATAATAAAGAATAACAATAAGATAAAATGAGGTATTCAACATGGATTCATCCCTAAGGTAACAACCATACTTATGCAATATCTAACTTAAGTGTATTTAACGCATTGGGTCAGATTTAACTTCTATTTGGCCCTTGTTTCCAAAAACCGTTAGAAGGCTAAGGGAGTACTGTTATGCACATTTCTGTGACTCGACTCCGACATAGATAATTCACGAATGCAACCTATAACCCTATAGTCGATATAGGGTGCCTTAGGCAGCTTGCCCTATACCGTCGAACAATCTCTTTCTAGCTTTTTCTCCTATATCACCTTTATGAGAATCGATATCGTTTGTCCCTTTCGAGATCAAACTCACATAGCATGCAAAGTCTAAGTGATCAAATTAAACTCAACAAGATTGGAGTGATAATCAATAAAGAATGACATGCATTAAACACAACTTAAGCGAATAAAACACTTTCAAGCCATTAAACTCTAAGGGAATTCACCATATTGAACCCTTCAACGGGATTTAGCTACTCATGATGGGATAAAAAGCAAATGAGCACATTTTCATTTAGATAATAATGTAAAGAATACAGAATAATGAAAAGATTCAAAAGTTGGAAATAAAGGAGATAGCTAAATATTATGGGTTTTTCTATTTACTCAATCCTTCTAGAGTTCGCTAAGACACTCCACTCTCTCGCTTTTACAAGTGGGAATGGGTGAAACTCTCTACAAACCACAAGGTTTGATGTCTAACTCTCTCTCAGGTTAGAATTTGGTCATCTAAGAAGGACCTCGGGCATCCCTACTCATTGGCGTCGAGCCAGGGTTCTGTCACCACCCTTTTCTTCCAAGTGAGCTCTACTTGAATTTAACTTCGAATCTCGAGCTTATATAGTGTAGAAAGTGGTTGAGGAGCTGCGAAATAGGTGCTGGAAGGTTGCCCAGTCAGTTTCGGGGTCAAAACAGCCAGTTAGGTGCGAAGAAGACTCGTCAACAACGACCCGTGCACGACTCGGAATGGCCTCTGATTTTTCCAGAAATGCGGTCTCATTTCATTTTTGCCTTTCCAAAATGCGGTGGAATTCCTGCTTTTCCTCTGTTTTTCTGCACAGCAACAAACTAAGTCAAATTCTCCTAAAATCAAGTCTTTTTAAGCACAAATAAGTTAAATTTGACAAAAGTGATTCTCAACACCCTAACTTATCAAAGTAAGCATATTTTGAGCTCGGGAACAATAAATTGATCACAACATACAACATTTAACTAAGAAATGAGCTAAATATAAGGGTAAAATAGGTATATTTTTTACCCTTATCACCTACGATGTCAGAATAGAAGCAACTTCTTTTTCCATTAAACTCGACAGAAATGATTCCCTTGCCTAAATTCATTTTAACCTTGGCCGTTTTCATGAATGGACGACCTAAAATTATAGATGTGACATTGGGGGAACCATTTTCATGCATATCTATTATAAAGAAGTCAGCAGGGAATATAAGTTCATATATCTTAACTAAAACATTCTCATAAAGCCCTAAAGGTCTAATTAAAGATCTATCTGCTAATTGGATTAAATTACTAGTTTTCTTAATATGGGAAAAATTTAGTTTGCTAGCGAGTGCATGAGACATGACATTTATAGAGGATCTTAAATCTAACATGGCATGCTCAATCTCTAAATCCCCTAAAATGCATGGCAAGGTATAGATTCCATGATCTAAACACTCGTTAGGTAATTTCTTCAAAATAGCAGAAACGTTTTCACACACCTCTGGTTTACCTTTCCTAGAGCACCATTTCTTTAAAAATTTTCCTACCTTAGGAATTTGCTTTACGACGTCCAAAAGCAGAATGTTAACCTCCACTTCCTTGAATTTGTCAAGCATGTCCTTCTCTTCCTTTTTCTTGGGAGGCTTAGGCTGCAACGCTAACCTGCTAGGGAAATGAGCTGTAAGAACATAAGAATTAAAGTTCAAAGGAGGATCGAAATGTACCCCTCGCATCTTTGGAAAGTTGAGATTGCTCGTCTTCTCTTCAGGCTTCTTTGCCTCTCTATTCTTTTCGAATGCAGGCGGAGAAGGGAACTGTGGACTGGAACTCAGGACTGTCCCACTCCTTAACGTGGTCGCACATACTTCTTCTCTTCTTGGAATCTCAGGATAAACAGGCAGTTTGTCGATTTTGGTCTCCAATTTTCTGACAGTGTCAGCCAACTGAGAAACTTGGGCTCCCAATTGCTGCATCCCAACTCTAGTCCTCTCTTGGAATTTGAGTTGACCTTCCTGTAAAACTTGAATGCAATCAGATAAATTTTTAACTAAAACATCTAAAATACCTGAACTTGATCCATGCTGCATGTTTAGGCTCTGATCGTTCTGGAAGTAGCAGTTTGGGTGGTCTTTCCAACCAAGATAAGAATTGCTCCCAAACTGATCAAGTGTTTGTTGGCCCCGCATTGCTGGAAATCCCTCAGAGGTATTCCATTCAGACGGGGATTCCTGCTCTGCAGCTGATAACTCTCTAAAAGGGAGTTATTTAGGCCTTATTTCTATAGTGAATTGTGTGTCTTTTGTGTCAAATGGGTCTGCTTTTAGATGAATATATTGTGTTTTCACCTATTTAGAAGAATGGATGCTTTGGAAGTTATTTTGTGCAGGGAATAATGCTGAGCGACTTAAGGGAGCAAAATCCATGATCCAGCAAAGCTAGGAGCAAAACTGCCACGTGAGCCGCATGTGATTCATTAATGAGGTGGCGTTAGCTGAACCAATCTCGGATCTAGGATGCTTGTTGAGCCTTCCACGTGCAATCTTTGACCTAATTAGGGTTGACTTCACTCTATAAAAGGAAGTAGCCGTCCCTAGTCAAATCATTCGAGAGAGGAAAGTCTAATTCCATTTTGGGAGACTACTTTCCATCTTTGGAAGCCGAATAAAGGAGGAACGATTGGAGACCTCAAGAAGACCATCAACTACGGATTTCTTCAAGGGAATTAATCGTTTCTTGTAAATTTCTTGTAGTTATGGATGCATACTCAGATTGTAGCGTGTGTTACTTTGTACTCCATGAACTAAATTTACTTAGGTGTTGGTTAGGATCTATGTAATTATCGTGCTTCATTCTCTATGAAATTTATATTGATTTGAGGATCTATGTAATTACTTATCACTTGCTGCAGACTATGTGCACTTGCATAGTATTCTAGAGAGCATTTTTACCATATTTTTACCCCACTCTAGAAGACAACAAGTTTTTGCGTCGTTGCCGGGGACTTGAATAAGTTTTTATCTGATCTGTTTTGTGTATGTGTTATAGTGGTTTGATGTTAGAACTTTTTGATTGTTTCTTTTTTTTTGCAAGTGTGAGATTGGTGTATGAGCGATCCGCCAGGGGTGAGATTCGAGCTTGATCCAGAAATTGAAAGAACATTCAGAAGAAGGAGGAGAGAGCAGCAAAGAAATCAAAATCCAATGGATAACGTGCCGCGTCTCCCAGAAATTCCAGAAGGTCAAGATGATCCCCAGCAGAATCGTGTGCTGCAGCCAAATCCACCGCTGGAGCAAAATGGACAGCAAAATAATCAGGCTGAGAACCCTATCTTGGTGGCGAATGATAAGGCCAGAGTCATTCAAGCGTATGCTTTTCCAATGTTTGATGAGTTAAATTTAGGAATTGTGCGTCCTCAAATTGAGGCAGCAAATTTTGAAATGAAACCGGTAATGTTTCAGATGTTGCAAACCGTGGGTCAATTCCATGGTTTATCATCTGAAGACCCCCATTTACATCTTAACTCTTTTCTAGGAGTTAGTGATTTGTTTGTAATTCAGGGAGTGTCTAGGGATGCCCTTAAATTTACTTTGTTCCTGTATTCTCTTAGAGATGGAGCAAAGGTGTGGTTAAATTCTATTGCTCCAGGATCAATTAGAACTTGGAATGAGTTAGCGGAAAAATTTCTTAGTAAGTATTTTCCACCAACTAGGAATGCCAAGTTGAGGAGTGAGATAGTGGGATTTAGGCAACTCGAGAGATGAAACTTTTAGTGAGGCTTGGGAGAGGTTTAAAGAGCTTTTGCGTAAGTGTCCCCACCATGATTTACCTCATTGTATCCAAATGGAAACATTTTACAATGGGCTAAACGTAGCAACCCAAAGTATGGTCGATGCTTTTGTGGGAGGGGCCCTTTTGGCAAAAACCTTTAATGAAGCCCATGAGATTTTAGAGAGAATATCAACCAATAGTTGTCAGTGGTCGGATGTTAGAGGCTCAAATAAAAAAGTTAAGAGTGTGTTAGAAGTTGATGATGTGTCTACCATTAGGGCTGATATTGCAATGTTAGCTAACGCTCTTAAAAATGCAACAGTGGTTAGTCATCAGCAGCCGTCAGTGGTGGAGCCTACTGCAGTGGTGAACCAGGTTACAGAAGAATCATGTGTCTATTGTGGTGAAGAGCACAACTACGAGTTTTGCCCCAACAATCCAGCTTCTGTGTTTTTTGTAGGTAATAAAAGGAATAACTCTTATTCTAATTTTTATAATCCAGGTTGGCGCAACCATCCCAACATTGCATGGGAAGGACAAGGAAGCAATTCGTAAGTCCAGCAAGCACAACAAAAGGTAAACCAGTCAGGATTTGCTAAATCGTAGGCATTGTCTCAGAAAAATTCAGAGAGTTCTCTTGAGGCAATGATGAAAGAATATATGGCTCGTACAGATGCCGCTACTCAAAGTAATCAAGCTTCAATGAGAGCCCTGGAATTTCAAATGGGTAAGCTAGCTAATGAGCTGAAGGCACGACCTCAAGGGAAACTTCCTACGGATACTGAGCACCCTAGAAGGGAAGGTAAGGAGCAGGTACAGACAGTAACTCTAAGGAGCGGTAAGCCACTAGAAGAGAGAAAAGAGCCTAGTAAGACCCAGGATGTAGAGAAGAATAGTGATAAAAATGTTGTTGTTGAGAAAGAGTTGGAGTCTGATAAAAGTAATGGAGGCAGCAATAATAATGCTGGAGCATCTGGTTCTGTTCTAGATGTAGAACCACCTTATGTACCGCCCCTACCTTATGTACCACCTTTACCTTTTCCACAAAGGCAAAAGCCTAAGAATTAGGATGTTCAATTTAAGAAGTTTTTAGAGATTCTTAAGCAATTGCATATGAATATCCCTTTAGTAGAAGCTATAGAGCAAATGCCAAATTATGCTAAATTTCTTAAGGATATATTAACTAAAAAGAAGAGGTTAGGTGAGTTTGAAACTGTATCTCTTATGGAGGAATGTAGTGTTATTCTTAAGAATGGGCTACCAACCAAGGCTGAGGATCCAGGATCATTCACTATTCCTGTCTCAATAGGTGGAAAAGAGTTGGGTAGAGCACTTTGTGATTTAGGCGTGAGCATTAACCTTATGCCTCTTTCGGTCTATCGAAAGCTTGGTATTGGTGAAGCTAGGCCTACCACAGTCACACTCTAACTAGTTGATAGGTCTATCACATATCCAAAGGGTAAAATTGAGGATGTCTTAGTAAAAGTAGATAAATTCATATTTCCCGTTGATTTTATTATCTTAGATTATGAGGCAGATAAAGATGTCCCAATTATTCTTGGTCGTCCATTTTTGGCTACAGGCAGAGCGTTGATAGATGTTCAGAAAGGGGAATTAACAATGAGGGTTTATAACGAGGAAGTGAAATTTAATGTTTTTAAGGCCATGAAGTATCCATATGAAGTTGAAGATTGTTCTTTCATTCGAATTCTGGAGAACACAATTGTTGAGACAACAATGGAGGATTTGACAAACAAACATTTGGAAGATCATGGAAAGATTAGTGTAGAGGATTTGGAAGTTTGTTCTTTAGAAAGAAAAAGTGAAAAAGAAGTTTCTAGGTGTGAGGATGTTTTTGAGTCTTTAGATTTAGATGAAAGGAAAGCTCCTCCTATTAAGCCATCCCTGATTGAGGCACCTACTTTAGATTTGAAGCCCTTGCCGGATCATCTAAAGTATGTGTATCTTAGGGAAGGTGAGACGTTGTCCATTATTGTTGCATCAGATTTAATGTCGGAGGCCTTAATAAAGTTGCTGCAGCAATATCACAAAGGAATAAGTTGGACATTGGCTGACATTCAGGGAATTAACCCATCTTTCTGTATGCATAAAATCACTCTAGAGGAGGGATCCTTTAGAAGTATTGAGCAACAGAGAAGGGTTATTCTTGCAATGAAAGAAGTTGTTAAAAAGGAGGTGATCAAATGGTTGGATGCTGGGATCATTTATCCAATTGCAGATAGCAATTGGGTAAGCTCTGTCCAATGTGTTCCTAAGAAAGGAGGTGTCACGGTAGTGTCTAATAAGGACAATGAGTTGATCCCCACCAGGACAGTAACTAGCTGGAGGGTTTGCATGGATTAGAGGAGGCTTAACAAAGCCACCCGTAAGGACCATTTCCCTTTACCATTTATTGACCAGATGTTGGATAAGTTGGCTGGTCAGGCTTACTACTGTATCTTAGATGGTTATTCTGGGTATAACCAGATTACCATTGCTCCTGAGGATCAGGAAAAAACCACTTTCACCTGCCCTTATGGGACGTTTTCCTTTAGGCATTGCCTTTTGGCCTTTGCAATGCTCCAGCAACATTTCAACGGTGTATGTTAGCAATTTTCTCTGATATTATTGAGTCCACTGTTGAGGTATTTATGGACGATTTTTCAATTTTTGGAGGGTCTTTTCAACATTGTTTGAATAATTTAGGCAAGGTATTACTGAGATGTGAAGATACTCATCTAGTTCTTAATTGGGAGAAATGCCACTTCATGGTGAAGGAGGGCATTGTATTTGGTCATAAAATTTCAAAGAAAGGTCTAGAAGTTGATCGAGCAAAAATAGAGGTTATTGAAAAGTTAGAACCACCAAATTCAGTCAAGGGGATTCAGAGCTTTTTAGGTCATGCTGGATTTTATAGAAGGTTCATAAAGGATTTTTCCAATATTAGTAAACCTCTTTGTAACTTGTTGTGTGCTGATAGTGTTTTTGACTTTAATGCAGATTGTAGGAAGGCTTTTAAGACTTTAAAAGTTGCTTTGATCTCCGCGCCCATTCTTTGTGCACCTAACTGGAGTTTGCCATTCGAGGTGATGTGTGATGCCAGCGATGTTGCAGTAGGTGCAATGTTGGGGCAAAAGTAAGGCAAATTTATCCATCCTATTTATTATGCAAGCAGGGTTTTGAATGAGGCACAAATCAACTATACAACTACTGAAAAGGAGTTGTTAGCGATTGTGTTTGCCTTTGAGAAATTCCGCCCATATTTGGTTGGTTCCAAAGTCACGGTTTTCACAGAACATGCAACAATAAGGTACTTAATGTCTAAAAACGATGCAAAGCCTAGATTGATTCGTTGGGTTTTGTTATTGCAGGAACTCGACTTAGAGATAAAGGACAAGAAGGGATCAGAAAATGTCATTGCAGATTATTTGTCTCGTTTTGATCCAACATCATCTTTGCTAGAGCAATCTGTCATTTCTGATTCATTTCCAGATGAGCAGCTTTTTGCTGTTGAGGTAAAGGTAGTGAATAATACTCCTTGGTATGCTGATATAGCCAACTTTTTGGTAAAGGGAGTAACTCCTATTGATATGGATTGGAGGCAGGTGCAAAGGTTTAAGCATGATGCAAAATTCTTTTATTGGGATGAGCCATTTATGTATAAATAGTGTTCTGATGGTATTATTCGAAGATGTGTTTCAGGTGATGAAGCAAAGGAAATCCTGGAGCAATGTCACTCTTCGCCGTATGGAGGTCATTTCAGCGGTCAAAGGACAACTATGAGGATTTTACAATGTGGATTCTTCTGGCCTTCTTTATTTAAGGATGCCCATTGGTTCTACAAGCAATGTGATGCTTGCCAAAGGAGAGGAAATTTAGGACCTCGAGATGAAATGTCTCTTACTTATATTTTGGAACTAGAGTTATTCGATGTATGGGGTATTGATTTTATGGGGTCATTTCCACCTTCTAACGGTAATGTTTTTATCTTATTGGCAGTTGACTACGTGTCCAAATGGGTAGAGGCCATTGCATGCCATCAGAATGATGCTAAGACGGTATCAAGGTTTCTTCTATCGCACATTTTTTCGCGGTTTGGGACACCTAGAGCTCTTGTGAGCGATGAGGGCACACACTTTGTGAATAATGTCTTAGCTAAGCTCTTAGCTAAATATGAAATTAAGCATAGGATAGCTACCCCTTATCACCCACAAGCAAATGGTCAAGCTGAAGTTAGTAATAGGGAAATTAAATATATTCTAGAAAAAGTAGTCCATCCATCTAGGAAAGATTGGTCTTTTCGGTTAGATGAGGCTCTTTGGGCTTATAGGACAACCTATAAGACTCCTCTAGGTATGTCTCCCTATAGGTTAGTATATGGAAAGGCTTGCCATTTACCGTTAGAGCTTGAACATATAACGTTTTGGGCTTTAAAGAAATTGAATTTTGATTTAAGTCGTGCAGGGGCAATAAGAATGCTGCAGCTTAATGAGTTAGAGGAGTTTCGCCAGTTTTCTTATGAAAATGCGAAAATGTATAAAGAAAAGACAAAGCGGTGACATGATAAGAAGATAAAACCTAAAGAATTTGTTAAGGGTCAGAGAGTCTTGGAAAATTAAAATCTAAATGGTCTGGGCCATTTGTTGTGATTGAAGTTTTTCCTCATGGAGCAATTACTTTGAGAGATGAAAAAGATGGGCGAGTGTTCAAGGTTAATGGACAGCGAGTGAAGCATTATTGGGGAGAGGAATTCCGTTCGAAATATCCTTCCCTAAAATTGGTCGATGAATGAGCGAGCGAGAATTTTGCAGGAGCATTTCATATTGCAATATTTTTAGCTCCCAGTGACTGTGGCGATTTTATTTTATTTTTCGCTGATTTGATTTGATTTTAATTCGAATTATTTTGAATTAGATTCGGCTTATGTGGATCTTATCTGATTTATATTAATTCGTTGGTATTTTTTTATTTTCGCGTTCGTTTTTATTTTGGTCGATTTAATTTTCTAATTTAATCGGATTTATTTTTTATCTTGTTGTATTTTCGTTATTTAATTTTTTTTTTAGATTAGGTTTTTGATAATATATTTCCTGATTTATTCGGCATAAAAAGATTTGGTTTGATTTGATATTTTTGGCAGTTTAAATTTTAATTTGAATTTTTCCGTATAAAAGATTCTTCTAGAAGAAAATCTTTGTTGCTCAGTTTGTTTTCGCAATCTTTTGGTTAGAGCAAACGTATCATCAGAATATTACGGATTTGGTTAAAGAATTAAATATTTTATCGTTTGTTATTTAATTAAATATTACGGATCTGTGGGCAGGTAAAACGCGTGGAGCATCTAGTGCTTCCACGTGTTGCGCAGGGAAGATCCAACGGCCTAACCGATGGACAGCACATCAGCATTTACCATGGGTCGAATTTTACCGTTTGTTGGGATTAATTTCCATGATGACATGTAGTTAACGGTAATATTTTAATTAGTGGAGGAATTTATTTCGGTCAGTATTTCAAATTCTGGAGCTCCATTTAAATCAAACCCTGGTACGTTTCTCTTTTCATTTTTCTTCTTGCAATCGTGCTTTTCTTTCTACTCTCTTTCTGTTCTTGCGAGTGCGAAGAAAATTTTTGAATACAATATGGCAAAAACAAGAGGAAGAAAAGAGAGAGAAGTGGAAGAGGATGTACCTATGACAGTCGAAGCCCTTAAGAAGAAGGCAAAGAAGAAAAGAACGCCTGCAGAAAGGGAAGCCAAGCGGCTTAAAAGACTACAAGAGGCTGAAGTTTTTGAAGTTCTGCAAAAGGTCATCGAGGATATTGCAGACGAAGTAGTCGCTGAGGAAGAACCAAAAGATCCTGAAAAAGAAAAAGACCCTGAAAAGATTGATGAAACAGAACAAGATCTTCAAGAAAAGGCAGCAACAGACTTGCAAGAGCAAGGTAATAATGAAACAAAGGTTCAAGTTGTTCTGAAAGAGATAGAGCAGGATCTGCCTCGTTTTCGCCGTCACAAGCAGAAAACAGGACGAATTAAAAGGATTCGGACCGACACTCCATCTCCACCTTCGACTGAATCAGAAAAGGAGAAACCAGAGAATCAAGAGAAAGAAGAGGTCGAGAAGGAGACTATGGAAAATGAAACTGAGAAGAAGAATCATGAAGACAATGGCAAAGGTATTGCAGGAGCAGAAGCAGAGACAAAAGTGGCAGAGACAAAAGTGGCAGAGCCAGAGGAACAGAGAGATTACCGTATGAGCGCTTTGTCAATCATTTTGCTAGGGCAAAAACATTGACATGTTGAAGAAAGATTTTTTGTTCGAGAGGGGGTTCAGTGGTGATCTTTCGCACTTTTTAAGAGCAGGCATCACAAACCATGGTTGGGAGTTATTCTGTTCTAAGCCAGAAACCCGTGAACTCGCAGGTGGTGCGTGAGTTCTACGCGAACATCGACGAGGATGAGGGTTTCCAAGTGATTGTTCGTGGGGTAGCTGTTGATTGGAGTCCTGGAGCAATTAATTCACTGTACAACCTTCAAGACTTTCCGCACGCAGGTTATAATGAGATGGCTACAGCGCCATCTAACGAGCAGTTGAATGCTGTTGTTCGGGAGGTAGGAATAGAAGGAGCACAGTGGCGGCTTTCGAAAACTGAGAAGAGGACTTTCTAGGCTGCTTATCTGAAGAAGGAAGCCAATACTTGGATGGGATTTATTAGGCAGAGGTTGCTTCCAACAACTCACGACTCCACAGTCTCTCGGGAAAGAGTTCTTCTGGCTTTTTCAATACTAAGGTCTCTTAGCATCGATGTGGGTAAAACTATCGCTGGTGAAATTTTTGGATGTTGGCGTAAGAAGGTTGGAAAATTATTCTTCCCGAATATAATTTCAATGCTCTGTAAGAGAGCGGGGGTTCCAGAAAGCGCAGAAGATGTGATTCTACTGGACAAGGGAATAATTGGCACGCCTAACTTGGCACGACTTCAACGCACGCAGGAGGCACGTCAAGGAGGGCTAGTCTGTGGCATTCACCAGATCTTAGAACAACTCACACTTTTAGCCAGTAGGCAAGAGTTCACCGAAAGGCAAGCTCAAACCTTCTGGACTTATGTTAAAAGACGTGATGCTGCATTAAGGAAGACACTTCAAGCTAACTTTTCCAAGCCCTACCCAGCCCTTCCTGTATTCCCAGATGATTTGCTAAACCCTTCGATCCCACCACCACCCGTTGAGAGAGAAGAGGAAGATGATGATGCTGGTCAGGAAGACTAGTTAAAAAATTACCGAGCGAGCTTTTCTTTTGTCTGATCAATTTTGTTGCTCGCTCATTTTCCTGACCATGTTTGTGTGTTTTACTGTTTCTGTTTTTTATTTTGCCTTTCAAAAATATAATCTGATCTTGTAATGTTTTCTGTTTTTAATGAAATTTCTGAAGTTGTCTCTATTCTATGGCATACTGAGCATTCCTAACTTAGCCACTTTCTTCTGAATTTTTGAAGCTTGGACCAGTTAGCTTAATTAGATCAAGGTGTTCTGATCTCCAGAAACCTTTTCCTTGAGCATTTCTTCTAGCCTGGTCATCCCTGCGGCAAAAAGATTCTGAGGTAGTATTGACTTATTTTGATCCACCTTAAGCTTAATCTTAGTCCCACGCTTAGTTTAAAATTCAGATAGAAAAAGAATAGTTTGGGGTATAATTATCATGTTAATAATTCATTGGGGACAATGAATAATTTAAGTTTGGGGGACTTTTAGCTACTCCGCTTGTTTTGCTCGAGCATTCCTCTCCTTCATAATAAATCTTCTAGGTTGAGTAACCAAGGACATTTGTGACACCCACATTTTGTCTTTACGTCAAAAGATGACCTAGCGAATATTGAAAAAATGATAAAAATTATTTTCTGAAAAAAAATTGTGAAAATTTTGCTGAGAAAATTCATAGAGCAAAAGTTTTGAAGGATGAATGATAATCTAGCAGTTTTTCTGTCTCCTAGGGCTTAGGTGAGCTTCATCATAAAATGTCGCCATTCTGTGAAGCAAGGGATAAAATAACTAAGGATTTTTTAGCTTAACAATGAGTATTTAGTCTAGTTGGTGATGAGTTTGAG
Organism: Luffa aegyptiaca; assembly: GCA_017139565.1. Taxonomy (NCBI): domain Eukaryota; kingdom Viridiplantae; phylum Streptophyta; class Magnoliopsida; order Cucurbitales; family Cucurbitaceae; genus Luffa; species Luffa aegyptiaca. Next base: position 19,221,070 of record CM029402.1, read on the forward strand.
ACAAGGGTATACTGCACCATAAAGTGGGTCATCTCATGCTTAAGAACTTATGACTGTAGGGCTGCTTTAAGTGTGAAGAACAGAAAAATAAATCCCCTAAAATGTGTGTTTTAATGTGTCTGATAATATGGTTAAGCTGTGATAAGTTCTTAAGGTTGAGTTAAAGGTGGTGATTATATGTTCAATGTTGAAAGAATTATTTTGCTGCAACAGTGCTTAGTTTTGCAGAATGCTCAGGTAAAGGTTGAAGGTAGTGTTGGAATATCTGTTTTGATTGAGTTATGCTATGACTAATGTTTTGAATTCTCAAGGAAGGTTAGTTAGCATTGCTCGGGACGCGCAATAGTTCGAGTTTGGGGGTATGATAACTTTCTAAAAGGGAGTTATATGGGGCTTATTTCTATAGTGAATTGTGTGTCTTTTGTGTCAAATAGGTCTGCTTTTAGATGAATATATTATGTTTTAACCTATTTAGAAGAATGGATGCTTTGAAAGTTATTTTGTGCTGGGAATAATGTTGAGCGACTTAAGGGAGCAAAATCCGTGATCCAACAAAGCTAGGAGCAAAACTGCCACGTGAGCCTCACGTGATTCATTAATGAGGTGCCATTAGCTGAACCAATCTTGGATCTAGGATTCTTGGAGAGCCTTCCACGTGGAGAGAGGAAAGTCTAATTCCATTTTGGGAGACTACTTTCCATCTTTGGAAGCCGAATAAAGGAGGAACGATTGGAGAGAGGAAAGTCTAATTCCATTTTGGGAGACTACTTTCCATCTTTGGAAGCCGAATAAAGGAGGAACGATTGGAGACCTCAAGAAGACCATCAACTACGGATTTCTTCAAGGAAATTAATCGTTTCTTGTAAATTTCTTGTAGTTATGGATGCATACTCAGATTGTAACGTGTGTTACTTTGTACTCCATGAACTAAATTTACTTAGGTGTTGGTTAGGATCTATGTAATTGTCGTGCTACATTCTCTAAGCAATTTATATTGATTTGAGCATCTTGATTATTTGTTGTGCATATTACTATTTTGTGCCCGTCTGGCCAGCCGGTATGAATATCACCTCTTAGTTTCAGGGATGATTTGAGAGGTGTGTGGCATTTAATCAAAGTAGACCATTATGTGTTGGTGGACGCCAGTAACTGAGTTAAGGATAACCAGTCACCTAGTGCTTGATCGGTAGTACGTCATTGGAGTTGAAACACATTCCAAAAAATCCAGAGTTTCGGGAGGATCCTGCTGATAAGACTGCAAGAGAATTGCCTAATCAATATTATTGCTAGAGCATCTTTTTAAACAATTACAGAAATCTTAACCAACTCCTGTTTCCAATCTGTATGCTTTATCCGTTTACTTTCTGCTCTATTATTTCTTTTGCTTCAGCATTTTATCAAAATCAATCATTTTAACAATCTTGAAACCATTAAAAAGTTACATAAAATAGGTAGAGTGGAAGCTATTCAAAACCTCGTGGATACGATAAATTACTTATCACTTGCTGTAGACTATGTGCACTTGCATAGTATTCTAGAGAGCATTTTTACCATATTCTTACCCCACTCTAGAAGGCAACAATAACCAACTGACTAAGGAGAGTTTTGAGCTCAGACAGTTCAAATTTGAACATGCTTACCTCGTTGTTTGCGCTTGTCCTCTCAGCCATAACAAGAAAGAAAAATAAAATCTAAACTAAACTAAAAATTAGAAACTCAAGATAAAAGAAAATAATTAACCGTTTGCACTCCCCGGCAACGGCGCCAGTTTTGAAGAGTCCAGTTTGACGGGGCCCGGACTTGTCGAAGGTTCGTGTCAAAGCAAATTTATAATCCACGATCACTAAACTACTTGCAGTAGTAGTGGCCGGGGTCGATCACAGGTGATAGCGAGCATAGCTAGCTATTTTTCTCTGATTAATTAAGCTAGTATTTTACAATTATTTGCCCAAATTTATGCATTTTTATGTTTTATTTGTAGGAAGTATGTGTTTGAAGCTTAATTGAGCAATTGAAGTCAAATGAAGTTTCCAATCTAAAAAAAAAAAAAAAAAAAAAAAAATTCATAGCGTCGCGACGCTATCGACAAATTTTCCAAAACGCGGTATCGCGACAGCGTCGCGACGCTGTCGATAGCGTCTCGACGCTGTCGCCAGATTTTCTATAAATTCATCTTTTCATGCTACGGCCAAGTGGAGGCCAAATTGAGAGATTTTAGCCCTAATTTCGACTAGAGACCTTCTGTGGGAGCTGAAGCAAGGACGAGGACCGGAAATCTCACTTGGTGGCACGGATATCGAGACGGGGACGTGCCGGGTTCGACGACATTAAGTGTTTCCTTTCCTTTTCCTTATCTTTAGCTAGATTTAATGGCTTTTTCATGTTTAGTTGAGCTTGTAACGCCATGTATGAGTAGCTAAACTTGTGGCTTAGGGATTGATGTAGTCGTTTTAGTTTATGGATTGATTTACGGTATAAGTTGTGCAATGGTTATTATGTATGCAATTTTGATTTAATGCTTTCAATTAATTGGCCATTAGTTGAATGATCTAAGTGTTGAATCTAGCTCGGGAGAGGGGATTTAATGTAGACTTATTCAATATTGCATAACTAAAGTTTATATTCTAAGCTCGTGACGGATTTTAGATTAACTTTGGAATTAGTCAAAAGAACTCAATGCCTTGCATGTTAATGAACTTAGATAGGGATATCGAGTTGGTTAATGTGTATGAGAATCAATTATACTTGGGAGAGGTAGTTGTGATTAAAGGTTCTTAGGCTCATAATTCCATTGTGCATGATAACTTATTTCCTAAAATCAATCCTAGACTAAAATTGGCGAAATCAATTCCCTAAGTGTTCTTTCAATTGCATCTCCATCATTACTTGTTTTGATTTAGTTTTCGGTCTTTCACTCACTACTTTGTGTTCCCTAAATAAAATTGAGCAAGACAATTCACAATACTTGATTTAGCTTAAAAATCCAATCCAGAGGACGACACTCGTTTATACGAACACTTTATTATTACTTGACCCGTGCGCTTGCGGTAGGAAAATTCCACATCAACAGGGAGTGGCGGTTGGCTATTTATTTCCTATTTATTTTGAGTTATAAAATCGGTAAATGGGGGGATTGAAATACTAGGGAGATAAACATGCAAGGAATTAAAATGCAGGAATTAAATTGACAGGAAATTAAAGAGACAAGAAATTAAATTGTATGGAACATAGACAAGAAGGAAAATTAATGGTATTAGGCGACGCCGATTGGAGAGATTTTTGGGGTTGAATGATTTACTTTGATCATTGTATTCCTACCTATTTAAGGCTAGCGTAAATTGCTTAATTGCCCAATCAATCTAATCTGAACCCAGAAAAGACCCCAAGCCCACCTAAGCCATCTAACCCGATCATACACCGTCCATCGAATTAGACTCTAATTGATTAATCAATTAATCTGATTGAACCATCAAATCAAACAATCAACCAATTGCCTTAAGTCTAGTGGATTGATTAGGACATTAGAAATAATTAGGCCTAGATTACTTCTAACGCTATTTTGGATCCAAGACCTATCGTGTCAAACAACGAAGTCAGAGTCTGCTCTTGGGAACCGTGCCCACGAATCAGTCTATGTGCTAACTATTGAACCAATTATCCATTAGCTACTTGGAAACTAATTCTTTAGCATATTATTAACATACGAGCTGCGAGTTAGGGCGTCAATCTAACCTACTACACATGCTAATTATACATACTGAATCCAAAATACAATTGCAATATGAAATCAAAGAGACATTCAGAACATGAAACTCACAAAGAAATACATTATATAACCCAATAATCATCCAATCGGCGTCAAAGGGTTTAGACGGCGGGAGAGCTGGCTAAAACCCATGACCCTATGCTACAATAATAAAGAAATACAAGATAATAAATAAGAAATCATACACTCTCAGGTTCTGGATGTGCAAGGCAGAGAGAAACTCAGAGGAAAGTCGAAAATTACAACTCAAAATCTCTCTTGAACGGCGGAATGAAACAAGGATTTATATAGAAATTTAGTCGTGGCGTCGAGACGCTGGGCGTGGCGTCGAGACGCCGTGCTGTTTGGGCCTAGGGTTCGGAAATGGGCCAGCGTCTTGACGCTGGCCACGACGTCTCGACACCTGGCCTTCTTCCACCGCACTTCATTCTTTAATTCTTCTTTGTTGCTTACTCGACTCAGGTCTTGAACCTTTGACCTTTTTGAACCATTCTTCGAGCTTGTCACGATCCTCACAGTCTTCTCACCTCCTCGAGATCCATGGCGCTCAAGTTAGCTTGAAAACTCTCTAAATCGCTCGAATTAGCTCCATTTTGTGTAGTTCGTCCCTGTTGCCCTAAGTGCACAAATATCCGGCAAAATAGACAAATAAAGCCTAAAGTGCACTCTAACAGGTTTAGATTAACAACAAATAAATAGGACTAATTTGATCCTATCAATACCCCCACTCACATGTCACCTACAAAAGCACGTTGGATCATTGCGTTTGTATCAAATACAAAGTGGACCATATCCATAATGTCACCAGGATAAGGTACCCAGACTTATCCCTATACTATAGACCCTTTGGGCTGTTTCTTGAACATTGATCCCCGTATGTCCCCACATACAGTTCAAGCTACATAATACAACCTAGGATGTTAGTTTATTTGATTTAGGGTTATTTAATGAAAATCTAATACAACAAAATTCAACAATAGCTTTATTGAATAACCTCAATAACTTATTATTGATAAAATCAAAATGTTTACATTTACTATTGATACAAATTTTGACTGAAGGTGGATGTTGGAAAAGATGGAAAATAGTAATTTAAGATGAGTTCAGTCAACTAAGTGCAAGTATACACTATCGCATACAGTAATAAAAACTTTTGAAGTATTCCAAAAGTATCGATTCCACAGGGACTAATTTTGAACACAAATTTGAAGAAGAAACTGCTCTAAAATTACTTAAAAAAAGGTAACCAAGTAAATAAATTGATGATGGGGTTTTTAGCAAACTAATAAAACAAGTAAAGAGTAAATAAACAATAACAAAAGCGAGTTATTCAGTAAAGTTTCAACCCTAAGGCAAATGACTCTAGTAATGGCTTATTTAACCTAAGTCTAGATATGCATTGGGTCAGGTTTAACTCCTATTTGGCCTTACTCCCAAGTACCGTTAGAAGACTAAGCGAGTACCGTTATGCACATTTCTGTGACTTGACTTCGACATAGATTATTCATGCATGCAACCTATAACCCTATAGTTGTTATAAGCGATCAACCCCTATAACAGCGAATACACTCTTTCAAGCCTTTTCTCCTATATCACCTTTATGAGAACCAATATTGTTTGACCCTTTCAGTACCAAAATCACATAGCATGCTAAGTCTAAGTGATCACGTTAAACTCAACAAGATTGGAATGATAATAAATAAAGGATGACATGCATAAAATAGAACTTAGGTAAATAAACAACTTTCAAGCCATTTAATCCATAAGGGAATTCACTATACCGAACCCTGATAGCATGCATAAATGCTAACATTTTATCCTTAGATTTAAGTGTTTTTGCTTGGATTTATTGTGGATTTAATGTCTTATTATGTTAATTTCAGCAATTATGTCCCGAGGAGCTTTGTGTTGAATTTTGGAGAAAAACATGGAGTTTTGGCACAAATAATGAAGAAGTGGGTCAAAGAAAGATTCAAGGGCTTAAAAGTGAACACCATAGGCCAAATATTCAGAGAGAAAGGCCTAAAACCAACCCACAAGCCGAGAGATGAAAGTCCAAAATGAGGGGCGGCGTTGAGACGCCACCCTCGGCATCTCGACGCCGAGGCTACTTGGGAACCACGAAGGTGACGTCACGGCGTCGAGACACTGTGACGTCAGCGCCGAGACGCTAGGCAAGGCTGGAGCACTATTTAAATGGACCCTTGGCCTCGGTTTTTATTCATCAAGCAATCATTTGGAGCATTTTGCAAAGGCTCCTAGAGCCTTGTTGGGCTCCTAGAGTGAGTAAAAATATGGTGTAAAAAGACTCTAGAATTCCTGTGCAAGTATACACAGTCCGCAGCAAGTAATAAGTATTATCAATCCGAGGCCTGAATTAGCTTCCACTTTATCTATTTTGTATAATTCTTTTAATGGTTTCAAAGTAATAAAAATGATTGGGTTTTATAAGAATTATGCTGAAGCAAAATAAATGACAGAACAACGAGTAAACAAATAGGCAGATAGATTAAAGACAGGCGCTGGTTAAGTTTTGTAATTGTTTTAAAAGATGCTCTAGCAATATTATTGATCATGCAAACTCTCGCAGTATTATTAGCGGATTCCTCCCGGAACTCCGGATCTTTTGGAATGTGTTTCAACCCCAATGAAGTGCGACCGATCAAGCACTAGGCAACTGGCTATCCCTAGCTCAGTCACTGGCGTTCACCAATACACAATGATCGTAGTGTGGTTAATTGCCACACACTCTCTAAATCATCCCTAAAACTAGAGAGAGGTATTCACACCGGCTGGCCAAGCGGGCATAAAATAAGAATAAGCACAACAATTAATCAAGATGCAATAATCAATAAATATTATTAGAGATGAAGCACGGCAACTACATATTCCTTAACCAACGCCTAGAGCTACTTAGTTCATAATAAGCATGGGAACACGAATTACAATCTGAGTAGGCATATCCATTTACACAAGATAATAAAGAAAATAATAATCTCCTTAATCAGCTTGCGGATGATGGTGTTCTTGGTAATCTCCAATCTTTCTATACTATTCGGCTTCCAAGGGAAGTTGGAATGAATTTGACTTGGGCGGCTATCTCCTTTTATAGAGGTGGTAGGAGGCTTGAATTAGGTCAACTTGGACACGTGTAGGGCTCTCCTTGCTCCTTTATCCCGAAAATAACTCAACAGAAGTCGGTTTACTAAATTGGATAACGAGTTGTGACGTGGCAGTTTTGCCTCCGGGTTTGCTCCAGCATAAAATCCGCTCCCTCAAGTCGCCCAGCAACAGATTCTGCACAAAATGATTTTCAAAGCTTCCATTCTTCCAAATGGGTTAAAACATGTAATATCTATCCACAACCAACCCTAATAAGCACAAAGGACACACAAAACCCTATATAAATAAGGCCTAAATAACTACCTTTTGGGCAGTTATCAAGCCTCTTAGAAGGAGGGATTGAGAGATTTTTTTAGAGAATTTTGTGAGCATTTTTTGGGTGATTCGGGCTTGTGACGGGGCTCCAATGGAGGCTTTCCTTGGGTGAATCAAGGCGTAAGCAAGGGTTCGACGTCGGGATAAGTTCTATACCCTTTCCTTGTTCATATTATTGTTTAAATACATGTGTATGCTGGAAGTTTTGTTTGTTCATATGACGATGTAAAGCTAAATCCCGGCTTTCGGGTCTTGAATGAGAACATACAATCGAAAGATATTTTGACTACTATTGTTGTGTCCAATAACTGATTATTTAATTGAGTGGTCGTAATGCCTTATAAATTTTGGCCAAATTTATATTGATCTGTTACTTAGTGGAAACTCGGCGGAGAGAAACTAAGTTAGGACATAGCTCAATTAACTAGACCTAACTACTCGTAGTGATAGCGAGAGTAGTTGGTTAGGCCTAGAGATCTAAAATGAATCAGGACTTAAGACTTAACCAAATTAATAGCGCTAAGGACACTTAGGTTATTAATCTGAGTTAACGATAATTAGGGGAAACCGACAGGAGATCCTATGTTAATAAATAGATTCTAGATCTATAATTAGTGGGCATAATAATAAGTAGTCAAATATTTAATAGATTATATATTGGATTTCAAGACCCGAACTCTCATCCTATCTATGAACCCTCAGTGTGTTTTAAGTTTTGCTTGATCAATTTACAGCTTTAATATTTCGTTTGTTTTGATCTGTCTTCTTTTTGCACTGGATTACCTAGATAATGTGCATTCTCATTAATTTTAGTGTTTAGAACCTTTGCTTGTCTAAGTCATGCTACTCCTTGTGGAATACGATATTCGGTCTACTTACTGTCTTTTATTACTTGCGGCCTGTGCACTTTGGGGTCATCAAACCCCTCAATGGAATTAGCTATGCATGATGGATAATAATGCAAACAAATGACTTTCCATTGAATAAATGAATAATAAATACAATAAATAATAGAAAGAAATAGGTGCTGGAAATGTATTGTGCAGTAGCTAAAACTAGGGTTTTTCAATTTATCCAATCCCTCTAGAGTTCTCACGACACTCTACTCTCCCTTACAAGGTAGGAATAGGGTGAAATCTCTAAAAACACAAAGGTTTGATGTCTAACAAAGGTTAGAATTTTGTCTTCTAGCAAGGACCTCGGACATCACGACTCATGGGCGTCTACTAAGGTTCTGTCACCACCCTCTTCTTCCCAATGAGTTCTGCTTGCATTTGTCTTCGAATCATGACCTATTATAGCGTGGGGGAGTGGTTGAGGAGTCACGAAAATGGTGTTTGAAGGTAGCCCAGTGAATTTTGGAGTCAAATCAGCCAGTTAGGTGCATGGAAATCTTGTTCAAAACTGACCCGCGACAGACTCGGACTTGTCACATTTCATTTGGCCTTGGCAGAAATGCGGTCGCATTTCTAGTGATTTGCCCTGTTTCCTCTTTTTTTCTGCAGCACATCAAATTAAGTCAAATTCTTATCAAAATAGGTCCAATTAAGCACAAATACATATAATTTCACACACATGACTCTCAAAGACCTAACTCATCAACTTTCACACTTTTTAAGCTCAGGATTAGTGATTTTTTTTATCTAAAACATACAAGTTTCACAAGGAACAAGCTAAGAATGAAGGGCAAAATGGGTATATTTTTTGCACTTATCAACTGTCTACGAGTTTTATGGCATAAAATCCAACAAAATCCCACTTGAACTAAAACTCTAGTTAGTGGGGTGTGCATTAAAAATAATAATCCAAAACATCGGGAATGTATAAGTACAATACATGAACGATACAAATACAATAAACTAGGGCATCTAGTATACCCATTACACTTCTCCCACTTGCCCTAAATTACACTATGTACATATCTCGCAGACCTAGACTCTCTAGATGACCCTTGCACACTTTAGCCATGATAGCCTTCGTAAATAGATCAACAATGTTGTGCTTCGAAGCGATCTTTGGGACGATAACATCTCCTCGTTGCAATATCCCTGGATCAGGTGATACTTTCTCTCTATGTGCTTGCCTCGTTTGTGGCTGCGAGTTTCTTTCAAGATTGTCACTGCACCATTGTTGTCACAGTATAAGGTGATTGGCAAGTCTATATTTGGAACAACTTCCAAATCACTCAAGAACTTCCTAAGCCAAACAACCTCCTTTGCTGCTTCACAAGCAACTACATATTCGACCTCCATGGTGGAATCTGCAATGCATCCTTGTTTGATGTTACGCCATACTATTGCTCCCCCATTTAGGGTGAACACTAACCCTGATGTGGATTTCCTAGAGTCCATATAAGTTTGGAAATCAGAGTCAGTGTATCCTGTAAGGATCAAATCCTTAGGCCCATACACTAGCATATAGTCCCTCGTTCTCCTAAGGTACTTGAGGATGTTCTTGAAGGATTGGAATTCCCAATTCCGTAAAACGGAAGCGCAATTGGACCGTCTCGTATCTTAATTAGGTTCGTCAAAATACCAATACATTGGCAATTACAGAACTAATTCTATAACAATTAGGCTAAGCATGCAATTATAATTTACAGACCTAAATCTATAATAAGGATGAGAAGCAAACCTTTGTTGGTGACTTTGAAAATCAAGAACGCCTTCTTGATTGTTCATCAACAACGAACACCACCACGAGGCTAACCCGCTATTCTCTGAGGTTAGGAACGGAGTGGTGGGACTCAAAATCTTGTATTTGGGAAAGAAACACAGAGGGGAAAAATTTTCCTCCTCTGTACTGTGCTTGAGAGAGAATGAGAACGTGAGAGAATGAGAGAGATTGATCAGGAGAGTGAATAAACGTTGTCACCCTTTACCCCTAATTGGCATATATCATGGATCTAAATCACCATCTGCCATGCATCCTTAAAATAGTGAGGGTTTTAATTTTTTTTTATTAATTTAAATTAACCAATTAAAATTAGTTTAATTCAATTAATCAAATGATGATTTTATTGACATTTTATTGACACAAGTATACAATTCGTTAACACTCACTATCTACGAGTTTTAGGACATAAAACCCAACAAACTCCCACTTGGACTAAAAATCTAGTTTAGTGGGATGTACAATAATCTATCCCAACAGTGGGTGCATAAATACATGTATAATACATAAAACGTATTTACAATGTACAAATACAATAAACTAGGGCATCACTATACCCATTACATAATGGTATCACTATACCCATTACACTTCTCCCACTTGCTCTAGATTACATCTTTGTACATAAGTCGTAGACCTAGACCTTCTAGATGACCCTCATACACTTTAGCCGAGAGAGCCTTCATGAATGAATCAGCAATACTTCCATTCAATTCGATGTGTCTGCTTGTCTTGTGGCAGTGAGGTTCTTTTGAATTTGCCACAACACCATTGTTATCACAATAAAGTGTGATAGGCAAGTTCACATTCGGAACACATTTCAAATCAGCCAAGAACTTCCTAAGCCATACAGTCTCTATCACTGTTTCACAAGAAGCTAACTCTTCGGCCTACATGGTCGAGACTGCATTAAGAGTAAACATCAATGCTAATGTAGATTTCTTCAAATCCTTATCAGTCTGAAACTCTGTGTCAGTGTATTCTGTAAGGATCAAATCCTCAGTGCCATACATGAACATACAGTCCCTCATTCTCCTAAGATACCGAAGGATGTATTTAACGGCTCTCCAGAGATCAAATCCCTAATTGGATTGATACTTACTGACAACCCTACTACATATGGTATATGTCTCATGTCCTCAACTTCTTGAGGAGTCTGAGGACACAGTTCCTTAGACATAAGAATTCCATCCCTGAAAAGGTAGTGAACCCTTCTTGGAATTCTGCATCTTATATCTAACTAACATCTTGTAGACATAAGACACTTGAGCCAAGACTAGCCTTTTGTTCTTACGGTTCCTAACAATTTGAATCCCAAGAACAAACTCATCTTCTCCCAAATTTTCATTTGGAAATGAGCTACTAGCCTTTTTAATAGTCATAAGATAACCTACATCATTCCCAATGAATAGGATATCAATCACATACAACACTAAGAAAGCTACTGAAGTTTTGATGACCTTCTTTTAGACACAAAGCTCATCAACATTCTGATTAGAGCCCAAAAATTTGATCACTGCATCAAACCTTATATTCCAAGATCGAAATTCTTCAATCAATCCATGAATGGATTGATCAAGTCTACAAGCCTTTTGCTCTTGATCTTGCTGAATTAATCCTTTTGGTTGAGACATGTAGACACTCTCCTCAAGGTTACCATTCAAAAGGGTAGTCTTGACATCCATTCAAAATGGACAAGAGTTCTAACAGACTTCAACATGACTACAGAAGACAAGGTTTCTTACAGTCTCCTCTCTGTGGGTATAACCCTTTGCCACAAGTCTAACCATAAGGTTACGTCTCGTTTTCTATTGTAGATCCATTTTCAACCTATAGGTGTTACCCCATCAAGCAAATCTAAAAGATCCCAGATGGAATTGAAATACAATAAACTCCACTTCCAAATGACGGAAGAGATTGTCGCGGTCTCTTATCAAATAAATTTATAATCCACGATTCCTAAAGCTAACTTGTAGCAGTAGTGGTCGGGGTCGAACACAGGGAGCACGATTATAACTTGCTTATCTTAGATTTATTGTGATGACCGGACTAATGGGGGGTTTTTATATTTGGAAAAGAAAGTAAACAAGGAAAGAAAACTAATTATGGAAAAACAATAGAAAAGGAAAGTAAAGAAAGAAATCAATACCTTAAAGATCATGCAACCGGGTTAGTCATGGTAAGTTCAATTCAATTAAATCATCAATTTCACTAATAAGTCAAAACAGGTTTAAGCCCGGCGTATTCCGGCAACAAACCGAGAATCATGACCCACTATCACAAACATACAAACGCTAAGTTTGATTCTAGTTTAAATTAATTAATATGCCTATTAACTAATCTAAACCGCATTGGGATCTAGCCGAATTAATTCACATGCAACGGGCAACAAACCACAATTACAATTAATTAAATCATTTAGTTCTAGGGACGCATGCGTATAATCATAACGTTAACCTATATGCTACTAAGATTTAGCAAGTAAATTTAGAAAGGGCGCGGTCAAGGTTGTCAATCTTTCCTACCACGATCTAAACTTATAGAAAAAGAACTAAAATCACATAAACATGCTTTGATAATTTAAACAAGAAATTTCATTAAAAGAATATGAACTTACTCTTGACACCCCGGTTACATGAATGAAGAACTTAGCCTCTTATGGAGCAAGAACAAGCTTGATACATAAAGCAAGAAAAACTAAGAAGAATGGTGGAAAGGGGGAGAGAGATGGACTACAATGTTGTAGTGAATTGTGTATTGAGGGATGATTCTAAACCTACACCAAAGGCCTCTATTTATAGGGATTCTTGGCCTTCAATTCGTGGTAGAATGATGCTGAATTGGGTCTTCAAACATGGAAAATTTAAGCCAAATTTGGAAAATTTCAATTCTGGAGAACTGCCTAGCGTCGAGACGCTAGGACACAGCGTCGCGACGCTAGGCCTTCAACTATGGAAAAGATCTGCGGATTGACATAGCGTCGAGACGCTATGGCGAGAGCGTCGCGACGCTACCGCTTCAACTGCGCGCCAACGGAATTTTCCTTATTTGAGCAGCGTCCCGACCCTCCAATGGCAGCGTCTCGACGCTGCGACGGCTCCAGGGGCAGTTTGGTCATTTTACTCTCCAGTTTCGTTCGTTTAAGCCCCGAATCGCTTCCAAAGCTCCGGTGAGGACCTATAGACATATTATACTCATATTTTTAAAGCATTTTTCGCAAGGAATTCAACTAAGATAAGCAAATTGGGAGGTTCTAAGTGTATAATAAATTGGTCTTATCAAATACCCCCAACCTAAACCTTGCTAGTCCTCGAGCAAGCATAAAATAAGATCAAGAATAATTGAGATTTAGTTAGTTGCAATTCATATAGCTCCAACCTTAACATTCAAAAGAATCATTCAATTTATTCGAAGCATGCTAATACATTTAAGCAATAATTAAACAACTCAAAATTTTTCATGAATTTCTCTTGCGTGTGTGTGTGGGGAGCTTTCCTAAGTGCTTTTACTAACCCGGGATAACCATATGAGTACCTCAACTCGTTTTCCCCCTATACTGGCCAAAGACCCAACCATTAAGTAATTCAAATAGTCAAACAAGTAATACATTACTAGGTGCCTGAAAATAGAAACAAATTATATTTTGCATTTATAAGATGGCACTAGCTTTCACACGCCTATTGCAGGGACCCATAACCCGAGTTTAACCCTTTGATTGGCCTAACTGATCACAACAGGGGTAGCTCTTTTTGCCTTAACATTTTTAAACATTGCAGAGCTCTCATAAGACGTCTTTTTTTCTTTCTTTCATATATATATATATATATATATATATATTTTTTTTTCTATATAAGAATGATTTTACTATTAAGCACACCAGGCATATTTTCTTTTATCAATCCTAAGCAAGGCATTACAAGCAATCATTTTTTAAATTACCATCTAGTTAGATCTAGCCTATCGAGGTGACAACAAACATATGGAACCCATAAGATCGTCCTAAGCTTTCAAAACTACCTAAGGAAAAGCTAAGTGCTCAATATGTGCAAGAAAAATCTAGAAAAATTTTAAAAATTGGTCAATTTTTGGTAAATGCTTCACAAGCTTAAAACAAATAGAATAGTTCAAAAGAGTGTCTCATTGATCTTCATAACTATACTTTAAGCAACCTAATAAACTCAACAATTCATCTCATTTTAAAATTGCTCGAACTCCGATTCGGATCAGTTCCCAGGTAGGAGGTGTTCCGTAAACCGTAAGCTTAAATACCCCCAACCTTAGATAGAACTTCACCGGTTCGAGTCAGTTCCCAGGTAGGAGGTGTTCCGTAAACCGTCATCTTAAAAATTGCTCCAACCTTAGACAGAACTTTGCCTATTCGGGTTCTCATTTTCTTTTTCTTTTTTTTTTTTATTTTTATTTTTAAATTGCTTAAAGTAATAAGTCAAATAAAGCATAAAGCAAACATCCATATGTTTTCCACCCCCAATCTAAACATTACATTGTCCCTAATTAAATTAAACATGGAAAGTAAGGGACAAAAAGTAAAAGGGAACAGAAAACCTCCCCTGTTTAAGCACTAGATTGGAAAAGATGGAAACTTCCACGATTGGCAAAAATTGTAGAGATTTGGTGTAGGGGTCCTATAAAACAGTAAAGAAAGACAATTAAGAAAACATTAAATGAACAAACAACTAAATTGAAAAGAAAGGGATAGAACTAATTGGGTTGCCTCCCATAAGCGCAATTTTTTAAACGTCGTTATGCTCGACGGGTTCTCATCTTCCTGTTAGGGCACATAAAAATTCTCGTATTTCTTTGGGCCCTTTTTTCTCGAATCCACGAAACCTGCAAACAGAAGCAGGCTTGCCCATTTTTCATGGGACCCAGAAGATGCATTGTATTTTTTTAATTTTTGAATATATGGAAAATAGGAAAATTTAAAAAAAAAAAAAAGACTCAAAGGATAAAATTTTGTGAGACAACTTAGAAGATAAATCAGATGAAGGGGGATCAAGGGGAAGAACAAATTCAGACTCGTCAGCCTGAAACTCTATCACCTAAATTTCCTTGCAATCTGGTTCAGACTCTTCTTTAACCTCACATGATCGATCGGGAGATGGCAATGGACACTCAATTTCTTCATCATCAACCTTTGGAACGAAGGGAACTTCTGTTGTAAGGATTGTCTCTTGGGTCAGTTGTGCTTGTTGCTCTACATGCTTCTCCAGTTTTGTCACATATGCTTCTATCTTATTAATATTATCAGACATGTCTTTCAACTCAGCTCGAGTACTTTCCTGAAACTGAAGAATATTTTTAGCAAGCTCATAAATTTGATTCTCAAGAGATTTACCTGAATTGGAAGGTCGATAGTGCTGATGCGGCTGTTTGATTGGATATCTATGCACTAATTGCTCGCATAAAGAAGTTAGTATTGATAGTTTATTGTCGAGCATTCCTACCTCGTTCACTAATTGGGCTTCTCTTTCCCTCCTCGAAGGATATGCCATCAAAAATCGACTCAATTAAAAACAAACAAATAAGAAAAATTAAAAGAAGATATCACAATAAACATATTATAAACAAATTAAACTTGGCCCCCCGGCAACGGCGCCAATTTGACGGAAGAGATTGTCGCGGTCTCTTATCAAATAAATTTATAATCCACGATTCCTAAAGCTAACTTGTAGCAGTAGTGGTCGGGGTCGAACACAGGGAGCACGATTATAACTTGCTTATCTTAGATTTATTGTGATGACCGGACTAATGGGGGGTTTTTATATTTGGAAAAGAAAGTAAACAAGGAAAGAAAACTAATTATGGAAAAACAATAGAAAAGGAAAGTAAAGAAAGAAATCAATACCTTAAAGATCATGCAACCGGGTTAGTCATGGTAAGTTCAATTCAATTAAATCATCAATTTCACTAATAAGTCAAAACAGGTTTAAGCCCGGCGTATTCCGGCAACAAACCGAGAATCATGACCCACTATCACAAACATACAAACGCTAAGTTTGATTCTAGTTTAAATTAATTAATATGCCTATTAACTAATCTAAACCGCATTGGGATCTAGCCGAATTAATTCACATGCAACGGGCAACAAACCACAATTACAATTAATTAAATCATTTAGTTCTAGGGACGCATGCGTATAATCATAACGTTAACCTATATGCTACTAAGATTTAGCAAGTAAATTTAGAAAGGGCGCGGTCAAGGTTGTCAATCTTTCCTACCACGATCTAAACTTATAGAAAAAGAACTAAAATCACATAAACATGCTTTGATAATTTAAACAAGAAATTTCATTAAAAGAATATGAACTTACTCTTGACACCCCGGTTACATGAATGAAGAACTTAGCCTCTTATGGAGCAAGAACAAGCTTGATACATAAAGCAAGAAAAACTAAGAAGAATGGTGGAAAGGGGGAGAGAGATGGACTACAATGTTGTAGTGAATTGTGTATTGAGGGATGATTCTAAACCTACACCAAAGGCCTCTATTTATAGGGATTCTTGGCCTTCAATTCGTGGTAGAATGGTGCTGAATTGGGTCTTCAAACATGGAAAATTTAAGCCAAATTTGGAAAATTTCAATTCTGGAGAACTGCCTAGCGTCGAGACGCTAGGACACAGCGTCGCGACGCTAGGCCTTCAACTATGGAAAAGATCTGCGGATTGACATAGCGTCGAGACGCTATGGCGAGAGCGTCGCGACGCTACCGCTTCAACTGCGCGCCAACGGAATTTTCCTTATTTGAGCAGCGTCCCGACCCTCCAATGGTAGCGTCTCGACGCTGCGACGGCTCCAGGGGCAGTTTGGTCATTTTACGCTCCAGTTTCGCTCGTTTAAGCCCCGAATCGCTTCCAAAGCTCCGGTGAGGACCTATAGACATATTATACTCATTTTAAAGCATTTTTCGCAAGGAATTCAACTAAGATAAGCAAATTGGGAGATTCTAAGTGTATAATAAATTGGTCTTATCAGTAAACCACCTTTACACCTTATAGACAAATCAAAAGATGTTTCAGAAACGCTTTTGATGGAACGTTGTGCAAAATGTGCACTACAGTCAACACTGCATGACCCCAAAGCGAATTAGACAATTAAGCATAGCTCAACATGGATCGAACCATATTCAACAGAGTTCTATTTCTCCTATCTAATACACCAAACTACTAAGGTGTACCAAAGGCTGAGAGTTAGGATGTGATTCCATGTACTATCAAATAGTGTTGGAATCTCAAGTCCACATACGCTACACTTTGATAAGGTCGAAGTGTTTTTATCATCTCACCTAACAAGTTTTCAAGTTCAGTCCTAGGCCCCTTCGAATTTCTCAAGAGCTTCAGACTTAAGTTGCATTAGGTAGAGATACTCATACCTTGAATAATCATCAATAAAAGAGATGAATTATTCACGCCCTCCCACTGCTTTAACATATTGGATCACAAGGATCCAAATGTACAAGCTCCAAGGGCTCTTTGGCTCTATAGTTCTTTTCCAGTAAAAGACCTATTAGTCATCTTTTCCTTAAGGCATGACCTCCAAGGTAGTAAAGAGGCGTCTTCTAACTCGCTTAATAGTCCACTCTTGACCAATCTCCCAATCATATTGAGATCAATATGACCTAACCTTAAGTGCCAAAGAAAAGTATCTTTCTTTAGGAGAAATCTTTTGCCTCTTATCACTTTAAGTAGTAGCAGTCTTAAACATCTCAGTGTTCATGACTGCTTTACTCTCGATTAGTCTTAAAACATATAGATTATTTTCCAGTCCAGCTGTCAACTCCCTTTCTTAAAATAAAACTGCATTAGCAGAGAAAGATATAGAGTAACATTGTTCCAGCATATAAGATATAGAAATCAAAATTTTGTTAATCTTTGGAAATACATACACATTATCTATATTATATGTATTTGCTCCCACTGGAAAAAATAACTTAGTGTTCCCCTCTGCTACAACTAAGTTAACCTCTCTAGTTCTAACTTTGAAGGTTATTACATCAACAGCAAGCTGTTGCCAGGAACTCATTCCTTTAAAAGAAGAATAAACGTGATTTGTGACCCCTGAATCAAGTATTCAGAGAGAATCACTATTATTCACTAATCACGTTTTCAAGACAAGTAAATGAAAATTACAGTCTTGGACAATTTCTCTTTGGCTAACTAGGGTCCTATGTCATATTCACCAAGAACAATTCTTAATGAATTAGACATATGGGGCATGAGGACATTCCTCAGTTAAGACTAATCCTAGACTTATTTACCACAATTTGTCGTTTAAGATTGTTGTATTATTATCGTTATTTATAAACGTCAGACAAAACACATAAATTATAATACATATCGTTGAATTAACAAATTACTTGTAATATATCGCACTAACCCATTATTCACTAATCACGTTTTCAAGACAAGTAAATGAAAATTACAGTCTTGGACAAGTTCTCTTTGGCTAACTAGGGTCCTATGTCATATTCACCAAGAACAATTCTTAATGAATTAGACATATGGGGCATGAGGACATTCCTCAGTTAAGACTAATCCTAGACTTATTTACCACAATTTGTCGTTTAAGATTGTTGTATTATTATCGTTATTTATAAACGTCAGACAAAACACATAAATTATAATACATATCGTTGAATTAACAAATTACTTGTAATATATCGCACTAACCCATTACTAATAATCCAATCAAATTCTACAAAAACAAACAAGCAATCAAAGAAACCCTAGAAAACTATTGATCTTAGTTTTTGCAACGATACTTCAGAGGTTTAGAGCAACAGCCACCCAAGGGTGGTCAGCTACTCCTCCTCTGAATTGAGACAATCTCAACCAAACCCTAACACCAGAATAACTCATATTCCGTTAGTGTTTAGTTACCGTTATTCGATCAAGGATTCGTTAACTCACTTAACTCATCCCGTAAGTGTAACCCTCCCACTTTTAGATCCGAGAGGTACGCACCAACAGGCTACCGAAAGGAAAGACAACTATTGGTAATTAACCTAAGTGACCCTATCCATTTCTGGAGTTCGTGGTGTTCCAAAACCTATAATCAAGTCCTCCAAAGGGATGGTTGCTCCAGGACGACACGCGGGCGGATCATAAGAATCTCATGGTGCGACCTAGAGGTAGACACCATAGGATACGTTGACACGTGTCCAACTCCCACTTACTATAGACATTCTCCCCATTCACCTTGTTATTGACCCATGCAAACACTTTCGGAACGGAGGTCGCGCCCAAGGCGACATGAAGTCGAGCATGGATCTCACAGTGTGAACACAATGGGACGTGAGAGTAAAAAACTCGATATGAAAATCTCGTTTTTATATTTTTCCTCCCACTAAAATGTCCTACTGTATTTTAGGGTTATTTAACTTAGATAAACCCGACTAAGTCAATCTATCTAAGTCTATGCCTATTATAACTCTTATAAATAGGTCTTTACACTAATGTCTAGGTCAATTAAACCCTTTTAATTACCTAGTGACGTTGCATGCTAATAGGACAGTGGTTAATTCAGGTCAGTTCTCAGGTAGGAGGTAACTCCAGTCTAGACAGAACCTCACCGGGAGAGTTCCCTTATAACCAAAGTCATATTTGTCCTACTTACCATATTTTAAATCTATTAAAATACTAAGTAAGACAAAATTTCTAATCCTATTAGAAATGTGATCTTAGGTCTAATTAATTTTCAACAATTTTAAAATTAATACATTTTTCCTAAGATCCTATGTTTGCATGCAATTCTTTGTTATAGGTTAACTGTTTCTAATCATTGATTTTATAACTATTATAAATTTCAATGATTAGACCTATAACATGCTACTACGGTGAAATAAATTAACAATCGAATTCAAATTAATTTATAAACCATACACTAACATACATGACATACAATAATATAACAATTATATTAAACTAAGGTAATGTCATGCTCAATGCATTTTAATTTTCATTTAATTAATCTAACTCTTAAATTAATTATATAAGAAAATTACAGCATGCATTCCCATTTTCATACATTAACATAACACTTTATATTAATAGCTCATGAAAATAAATTAAGCATGAAAATTACTTTCATAAATATAACTCTTATATTTTTACTAAAGTAATTTCATGCTTAATGCTTCTCAATTTTCATCCATTTAATATAACACTTTATATTAAACATATATGAAAATAAATTCATATATATCACATACATTATAACAACTATAATATAATATATGCATGAATATGCTTAACATATGGTGGAATTTAAAAACTATATGACATTCATAAAGCAAATTAAATAGCTAAGTAGATGGATTTTGGCATCCTAGGACTCAATCCATTAGAAGAATTACATTAATTAATCTAAAAAAGCCCTATCATGCCATGAATTAGCCTGAACCAGCCTTGAATCAGGTCCAAACACTTTGAATCGGTAAGAAAATGGGCTGAACCGCGTTGAACAGGCTCCAAAATAGCTTTAACCGGCCCAAAAATCACCCAGACCGCACGAACTGGGTCAAGAACCTCGTGAACCGGTCAACAGACACATGAACCCCATCGAACCACGTGCAGACCGCCCGAACTGGAGTGAACCACACCTTAACTGTACGAATCGGACCACAATTGTCTGAAAATAAAACGAAACGAAACTGCCATGCACGTTCACGATCCACATCCACTATCATGACAGCGTCAAGACGCTGTGGGCGGCATCTTGACACTGCCATCTTTTCGTCCGAAGTGTTCTTCCGCCAACGTCGAGACACCGTTAAGCAGCGTCTCGACGCTGGCTCTCGACTTTTCCAGATTTTGAAAATTCTAGGGCTGTTCTCAATCAATTTGGTCCAAATTTCTTTCAATCTTCATCGAATTTAATAAAGAAAAACTCTACACACGGACTTACCGACACGATTTGCAACAAAATGCCCAAAAACATAGGCCCTTACATCGATCAAATCAATGAAATTTGCAAATTCTATATGCTAAAAACCCTAAACATCTACTAGCAAACCTTTCATTCATCAAATGCATAAAGGCTACCCACCAATCAACCAACGCAAATTTTGAAAAAACAAAATTAAGCATACAACCTGGCTCTAATACCAATTGAAGGATTGGAATTCCAATTCTATAAAGCGGAAGCGCAATTGGACCGTCTCGTATCTTAATTAGGTTCATCAAAATACCAATACATTGGCAATTACATAACTAATTCTATAACAATAAGGCTAAGCATGCAATTATAATTTACAGACCTAAATCTATAATAAGGATGAGAAGCAAACATCCATTGGCGACTCTGAAAATCAAGAACGCCTTCTTGCTTGTTCATCAACAACGAACACCACCATGAGGCTACCCCCGCTATTCTTTGAGGTTAGGAACGGAGTGATGGGACTCAAAATCTTATATTTGGGAAAGAAACACAAAGTGGAAAAATTTTCCTTCTCTGTACTGTGCTTGAGAAAGAATGAGAGCGTGAGAGAATGAGAGAGATAGATCAGGAGAGTGAATGTACTGCTTGAGAAAGAATAAGTTGCATAAGACCGGACCGCGAAATAGTAACCACTGGTTATAACACCGTTAACTAGTTAGTTGTCTATTTCACTAGGACGACATAGACAACTTAGTCTTAATCCTGAGTTGATTATGGACTCCTGCTCATGAGGGATTGTCCTTTGATTTGTATGGGTGAGAGTGGCCAATACGCCGACTCAATAAGCCTACCATTTTGGGGACAAGACCGAGTGAGGAGCTGGGAACATAATCGTACAAGATGGAATTCACTCCTTCCTGACTTTAGGGAAGCAGATGAGTGTTCCCTTAAATGGTGACTTCGAGTCTTGAACAAAGGGCCCTACTCTCTCAATGGCACGAGAGGGTTTTCTGTTTGATGGTTGGACAACAAACAGGTTGTTCATTAGAGGAGAACTGGTACTTAAGGAAATAGAAGTAACCTAGGGGTAAAACAATAATTTGACCTAGCTGGTGTTACGGACACTCGTGAAGGACTAACTAGTCGTTATTGGTCTATATCCGTGGACACAGAAAATATGTCTGCAGGGAGAAGAGTGCAACTGTGAGTCTATAGTGGAATGTACACACAGTTAACAAATATTGATTAATTTGGTTAATGAGTTTGACCAATTAATCTCACATCGTTGGAGCTTCTGATCTGCAGGTCCATTAGGTCCCACTGGTAGCTCATAAAGTAATTTGAGGCAACTAAGTAATAAATGTAAATTTACTAAGGGAAACAATATAATATATATTGATATATTATTATGAGAGAAATAAATATTTGAAGAAATTTCAAATATAAATGTGAATTTGATTCATATTAAATTTATAGGAATTTGAAAGAGTTCAAATATGAATTAATTAATTTAAGGCCTAAAATTAATTTGGGCAATTAATTAATTCAAGACCGAAAATTAAATATGAGATATTTAATTGGTGACTAATTAATTAAAGAGTTAATTAATTGAAAATTAATCAATTATGGAAATAATTAATCACTTATGGAAGTGACTAATCATTTATGGAAATGATCTAATCACTTTTGGAAGTAATTAGTCATTTGTGGAAA
The DNA here is from genome assembly GCA_017139565.1 of Luffa aegyptiaca. NCBI lineage: Eukaryota > Viridiplantae > Streptophyta > Magnoliopsida > Cucurbitales > Cucurbitaceae > Luffa > Luffa aegyptiaca. The sequence continues at coordinate 19,243,559 of CM029402.1, forward strand.
AAATTAATCAATTATGGAATTGATTGATCATGGATTGATTAAATAAGGAATAGAGATTAAATCATTTATGGAAATAATTGATTTAATGTGAATATTTTATTCATGGCCTTTCTCTTATAAATAGAACACTAGACCTAAATGGTTTAGTAGCCCTCTTGCTCTTAGACTCACAAGACAAGACCCTAGAATTCTCTCTAACCTCCCTCTTAGAGAAAGACTCCCACAAGTCTTTTGCCTCCTAGACTTAGAGACATACCGGTGTAACCTTTGTGGTTATTGTGTCTTTGAAGAGGAAATTTCCAGCGAAGAAACTACGAGGGGGCTGCTACGTTTTTGTTCGTTGAAGCATCGTTGGCGAAGAACGGTCAAGTCTACAACGAAGGTTTGAAACGGTTCTTTCCCGTTTCTTTAGAAAAGCATGAAAATAAAAGTAGTTTTATTTTCTAGTTGTTTTGAGCATGTTTATAGCGTTTTACAGCGGCTTTACAGCATGTTTAAAGTTTTGTTTTGCCTTTTCGTAACGGTATTTTGATATTAATTAATACACGGCGCAAGGTCCTATCAATGCGCTTCCGCTGCGCCGGGGCTTTCATCCCCTTCATGAACGCTTTCACCCTTTACCCCTAACTGGCATATATATCATGGATCTAAATCACCATCTGCCACGTGTCCTTAAAATAGTTAGGGTTTTAACTTTTTTGATTAATTTAAATTAACCAATTAAAATTAATTTAATTCAATTAATCAAATATTAATTAATTAATTTCAATTAAATATCTTCATATATAATTTTAGCACTAGCCACCAACTTTTCTATGCCTTCTTCAAGATAATTTCTATTTTTTGCCAACCACCAACTTCGGTAACATTGGATAATTTGGATGTGTGACTTCATCGCATGTGCAGGGAGATAAACTTGAGACAATGTTTATGCTTAAACACATATCATCCAAAGACGCAATACATATCTAAGGTGGCTTCAGGAACTTCTTCACTTTGTTTGGCATGTCTTGGTAAAATCCAAATTGTTGGCTAAATTGACAAGGACTATAAGCTTCAATGACCATCAAAGATCCACATCGTGAAGATAAAAAGCATGATCGAATGCTTATAAAGAATGAGGAATGCCAAAATGATAGCTTGTCATCATCTTTCAGAACCATGCCTTTATTGCTGGGAGGGAGATTCGCATACCATTAGGGGTGTAAAATTTTCGGGTCGGATCGGTTGTACGGACAAACCGACCCGACCCGAACCGGGTCGGTTGTACAGACAGGCTGGCCCGACCCGACCCGACCCGGTACGGATTTGACCCGAACCTGGTCGGGTCATCCGCGGTTTTTTTTTCCCTTCTGCTGCTGCTTCTTCCAACCCAAACGAAATCCACATTACATTTCAACAACACAAGCACGAAAAATTTCCCCTTCCCAGTTTAAATTCTGACCTACAGCAGCACCGCCTTGATGTAAATTTGGCCCTACACAACCAAGCAGTACCTAACAATTCATTTCAGTTAGCTTTTGGTCCAAAGATAGTTTAAAATATTGAAAAGCATTTAACTTCATATAATCATTCCATTCGAGAAACAAGGGACACAACAATATTATCTTCTTCCCGGTTTTTACACAGAACAGAACAAGTAGGAAAGCATTTGACTTCATGTTATTCAGTTTCATGCATAGAAGGATATCATGTCACACAATCAACTGATTAAAAAGACATCAAATGTCTGCAATTTCAGCTCAAGTAGTCTACATATATTTGCGTGGGAACTCTCATTTCTTCCCACTCTTCTTGAGCCCAGCACCTCCAAAGGTCCCCTTCTGTTGGGTCTTTGCTCTAAACTCTCCGAACGCCTATAACATCAAACAACTGAAAGTTTTTAGTAGCAATCTTTAAATTACATATCTAAAAGACTAAAACAAAAACAGTTGTCGCTTGCTTGATTTCTTATTCTCGATACAACTTCAGCTCCATTGTTAATTTAAAAGTAAAAGATAGAGGAATTAGAATTTACAGATCTCACTCTCACCCTCCAATCTTTTCATAGAAAGACAAAGGACAAAAAGTACTACAGTCTGCAGATTGGTTAATTTAATCCCAATCAACTCCCCAACTAACTGTATAGAAACCATATAAATGTAAAGAAATTTCTTTAACCCAACATGACAGCATCTCAATTGTCAAAAGAAAGAACCAAGTTTTAACAAAATTCAATATGGTCAATAACTTCTAGTTCAAGATCAAATAAATTTAAATGAAGAAAACAAGCATCCTTGGAAAGCAAGCCACATGAACTTTATTTTCCATTCTAATCTAAAAGATAACGAAAAGCCACACAAACTATCATTTACAATTTTACACAGAATTTAACTTGTCACAGGTTTCTTCACTTCAGCATAAAAGCTGAAAAAAAAAAACATAACTAATCAAATAAATGCCACATTACAATAAAAAGCTAGCACATGATTATGTTATTGACCAAACAATAAGCAAAGTAAAAGCAACAAGAACACAAGATGAAATCATAATAGGCATCACCGCATAGTTTAGAATCAAAACCTAGAATGTCTATCAAAAAGAATCCATAATGACAATAGGCCATCAGCTCATATACAGATTGGAACCACATTGGCACATTATGAGCGAGGTACCAACAAACTAAAGGCCAAAACGATAATAAGTAAAACTGAACTTATTCATACTTGAATAGCACGCTTCCATCGACTCCTCTTCCTCAGTATTCTTAAAGCTTTAGCAGCTGCAATCAATGGAAACTCTGTCTCCCAAGCTATCCACTTATTCAATTCACCATATACAGCTTCTTTCTCATTAGGACATTGGGAAACCTACAATATGTAAGAAAAGCATTTGGATTTCTTCACCAAATAAATCTAAAATTCAAGGGAGTGTTATTCACCCAAAATGACTTACAAATCACTATACTACAGTTTCCACAGCAGACGAGACAAAACCAAACAACAAACCTTTCGAAAACAGAGCAATCAAAACAACCCAAAAACACACTTACTAAACATCGAACTAACAGCTGTAGAATCAAAACAAAACAATCCAACCACTGATCAAAAGAGTATTGACTATTAAGAAAATGCACAGAGAAATCCACAGAAACCCTCGTTTCTGAACTAAGTAGAAAGCAACCAACGAGATCAACTCAAGAAGAGAAACAATGAAACTCGAAGAATCCCCAACGAAACAACGAAACACCAAGGATTAGGTCATCGCTAAAAATAGAAGGAATAGAAGGAAAAGAAAAGGGTCCATGGAATCAACAATGAAAATGAAACATGAGAAAGAAATTACCAAAATCAACAATCAAAGTTTGAGAGGAGAGGAAACTTTGAAGACGGCGGCAAGCACGAAGAAGGTGTTCAGCTTGTTCAGAAAACCAAAACCCAGAAAGCTTGTTCAGCTTCGAGCACGAAGAAGATGCCACAACAAGAACGAGCATGAAGAAGATGCCACAACAAGAACGAGCACGAGAGGAGAGGAAGCTCCGAAGACGGCGGCAAGCACGAGCAAAGCTGCGAGTCTGCAATTACGATGTGAGGAACGAAAATTTTAAGCGAGAAAAAGAAGATGCGACTGACGGAACCCTAATATCGGTTCGGGCAATTTATACGAGGACCAAACCGAACTTTTCGGTTCGGTTCGGTTCGGTCACATATAAAGATGAAACCCGAACCAAACCGAAACGGTTCGGTTCGGTTCGGTTCTTTGCACCCCTACATACCATGATACATATTTACCTTTATGAATATGTACACAAGTGTCAAAATCGTCAAAGTATTTAGCTCCACCCTCTCCGGAAAACTCAACCATCATTGGGCCCCTACCTTTTTTTGAAACTGCATAATGCGTGTTCAAATAATAAGCAAGTCAAGCGACATAATGCACTAGAAAACAAGCCTCTGAACGTCCTACTGAAGGAGACGTTTTATAAATCTGGTCCATTCCATGATAGATATTAGCCAAAACTGGAATAGCAAGACTACAAGTATAACCTTCAACCATAAGGCTTGCAACTTTGAAGACCTCTGGACGAAGAGAAATCTGCTTTTTGGGAAATACAAATACACATAACCAACAAGAAAGAAAAGCAGCCAAGTAGGTCTTTTCTATCAATTCATCTTCTACACCCAGCTCACGAAAGAACTCGAGTTCTTTCTAAGACCAGTCAGAACACTTGATGGAACTCCATCTGGATTATGAGTTGAACGAGGACGACTAGCTTTCTTTACTTTTCGAGCAGGAGGCTTCCCATACTTCAAATCTCTCTTAAACCAAAAAGAAATCCATGAACGAATGGAAATTTGGGAATGATCACGCTTCTGAGAGGCAATATGATAATAAGCAGCAAAAAGATACTCACAACTTTTCGGGAGGCCTTCCTAGTTTTGATCAGATGACGCTAATAATTCCTTGTAGCAAGGAATAACTTTATCGTAGAACTTCCCTTTAATGGAAAGGCCCCCTAATCTCCACATGTCCCGTAAGGAGATAGACAATTCTCCAGACGACGTATGAAAAGTATTTGTTGAAGGACACCACGCCTCACAAAAGGCTCGAGTTATATCAATGTAACGATCATAGGTGTATAAGGAAGCCATCACAACATCAAACAAACGAGCCTTCTTAAGTGTCGGCTCATTGCGAGCAACTACAATTTCCAACCATTCCCAATAATGGCAGGTGTAATTGAATTCTCCATGGATTTTAAACGACAAACTCCAGCGAGTTTTACCTTCAATAATTTGACGACCTAATGTCGATTATGGATTCTAACTCGACGCTTTATTATGTATTGGAGACTCTAAGAACCACACTTTCAGGGATGATTCTTGATTCAAGGACCACCCTTCAGACCATCTAGATAGGACTCTAGAACTATCTAAGGAAGGTTGCATTGTCCTAAAGTTTCCATGCACCGCCTCTCCTACATGAAGCACAACTCCATTTCAAACAGGTTGGTCTTTATCCTTCAAGATGACTAAGCAGTTTTTCTTTGGATCAGGATGCTCGGTAAAATACACCATGATGGAGATAAGTTTCTCTACAAGAAAAAAAAATTGATGTCAGTCTTCTCCAAGAATTTATGAGAGCAAGAAAATAAGATGCAAATTATGAATAAGAAAAGGTTCAAAATTGGTAATCAACCATGTAAGACACTACAACCATCAAAGTGACTGGTCTACACAAGAGTGAGATCGTTGTAGGCGAGTCTGGTGGCCACCCCTGCAGGATACTACAGTCATCAAAGTGACTGGTCTAGACAGGAAGTGAAATCACTGCAAGTGAATTTGATGACGATCCCTGTAGGTGAATCTGGTGACCACCCCTGCAGGATACTACAGTCATCAAAGTGACTGGTCTAGACAGGAGGTGAAGTCACTGCAATTGAATTTGATGAAGACCACTGTAGGCGAGTCTGGTGACCACCCCTGTAGGATACTACGGTCATCAAAATGACTGGTATGATAGAAGGTGAAGTCAGTGTAAGGGAATTTGATGACGACCACTGTAGGCGAATCTAGTGACCACCCCTGCAGGATACTACAGTCATCAAAATGACTGGTCTAGAGAGGAGTGAAGTCACTACAAGTGAATCTGATGAAGACCACTATAGGTGAGCCTGGTGACCACCCCTGGGTGAGCCTGGTGACCACCCCTACAAGATACTACAGTCATCAAAGTGACTGGTCTGAATAGGAGGTGAAATCACTGCAAATGAATTTGATGTCGATCACTGTAGGCGAATCTGGTGACCACTCCTACAGGATACTACAGTCATCAAAGTGACTTGTAAAATTTTTAACTGCTGGTGTACTATGAAGGTCGTGGAATGTAAAATTTGTTATAAACATATCAATAAGATGTAATTTTAAGTATATCATTGGTGTATTAGTAGTATATCAATACTCACTAAAAAATGTAATTTCAAATATATCATTAGTGTATCAGTAGTATATTATTTAAATGATATATAGTATATCGATGATATATTTGCCAACATGAGCATAACTCAACTAGCACAAGACATACACATCCAACGAAGAGGTTAGAGGTTTAAATCTCCTACCATACATATTGTCCCAAAGTAAAGTTAATATATATAATTATTTATTAATGAAGTATATCAAAGACATCTAAACTAATGAAAGCCGATGTATACATTTCGTGAATGAAGTATATTATATTCACGAAATATACATATGATCTACTATATATTAAAGTATATCCGTTGATTGATATACCAAATATCCAGTATATCAATTACACTAAATAAATGAATGATGTACCTGATATACGGTATATCAATAACACCATTGATATACTTTTTAAACATCCAATTTCCAGCGTGTTTTTTAGGGTTTTTTTTTTTTTACTTTTCAACTTTAATGTTTAGGTTCGGCCCACTTTTTTTTGTTATATTTGCAACATTAAAAAACTGATGACATGGTTGCAAATTCCATTTTTATTTTTTCTATTCTTGCAACTGCCCAAAAAAATTGGTTGCAAAGTAAACGGAAAAAAAAAAAAAAAAAAAGAGGGGAACATTTTGTGGCAGAATAAAAAATATAAAGAAAGAAAGATTAAAAAAAAAAAAAAAAAAAAGACTGATCTGACGAGAAAAAAAAACGTTTGCAAAACTTGCGGCTAGGATACCAACGACAAAAAAATAAAAATAAATAGAAAAAATAAAAGAAATATGTTGCATTCAACAGAATGATGAAAAATTTCAAAACTTGCGGCACATGTGTGAATATGAAATTGAGGGCAGCAACCCTCGCATGTATGTATATATGTTGAAAAAAGCGGCAGAATGACATGAAGCGGCGACAATTTAAAAATAAATTTGATGAAAATTGAAAGTTGTCGACGGCTTGAGTTCAATTACATGTATATGTTTCATGGGATACGGACGGCAACAATATTATAAAAAAAAATTGAAAGTTTATGGTAGTAGCTAAAAAATTTCTAAAGATTTTTTTTTTTTTTACTTACCGACGGCGCGAGAAAGAAGCACGAAGGGAGATTATCGCTTGAACTCAAGGCCTACACAAAGAAGAAAATACATGAGCATTTGAAGTCAAATAAAAGAAAGAAAAGAGAAATTAAAGAAGAGAATTTTTCTTACCTAGACTTCTTGCTTGAGTGACTTTGTGTCTTGACCTATGCAACTTCTTCAATTTATGAGGGAGAAATTAGGTCAAACACATAAGGAAAAATCTTGATTTTGGCCAAGGAAATTTTGGCCTAATCAAATATGGCAAGACATCTCCTACAATTGTTATTAAGATAAAAAAAAAAAAAAAAAAAAAAAAAAAAATGATCCTCCAAATTATGTGAATCAAGAGGGAAATTTTGGCCTAATAAAATTGGTAAGCCAAGAGACCTCCAATTTTTGTTCAAAGTACCAATCTACCTCCAAATTCATGTCCAAGGTAAAGAAAAAAAAATTGTCACAATTTTGCTTAAAATTAAGTTTCCAATTTAAAAAAAAAATGGAAATCAAAATATTGGTTCAATATTTTTATTCTTTGGCATTTAAAAAAAATCTCTTAAATTTGGCTAAAATTAATGTTGGTATCGATAAGGAAATTATTTGGAATTGTAAACTAATATTCTGATTAATTTCTCCTATCGACATAAATTAAAGTTATGCTAAACGTCATATGTTTTTCACAAGTCATGCCTTCCAAAATCCATGCACGCATATGTAGGATTTGAACTCCCAATTCCATTACAGCGGAAGCAATTGGACCGATCCGCAATTTAATTTCGTTTGGCAAAATACCAATACATTGGCAATTTTCAGAATTCATAATTCTACAATTTTAAGGTTAAGCAAACTCACCGTCGTCTGACGACTCTGAATTCTTCAAGAACGCCTTCTTGAATGTCAGGGACCAAAAATGAAATCTTTGGACACCACCACAAGATTACCCCGCTATTCTCTGAGTTTGGAAACTAGATTGTGGGATCTCTTATTTCTTGAATTTGGGAAGTGTTTTACAGAGAACTTCTCTGTATTTTTTCCTTTTGGTTGAGAGAAAAATGAGAGTATGGAGAGGGAGAGATTCTGCAGAATGAGGGAGATCTAAGATCATCCCTCCAACGTGAGTTAAGTGAGAGATAAAAGATTTATTTTTCTTCATTATTTAATTAATTAAATAAAACGAATTTAATTTAATTAATTAAATATTAATTAATTAATCACATTAATCAATTAATCTTATTTGCATTTAAATCATATTTAAATGCATTGCTCTCACATAATTTATAGTTTCAATTAATTTAATTAAATCTAATTTAACCAAATTAATATTAACCAACTAATTAATTAATTCATAATTAATTAATTCAATGATTAACTAAATATCACATATTTAATTAATCCATCATTTGAATCATATTCAAAATGTGCATCTCTCTTATAACCTATAGTTTTAATATGAATCAAAATTCACATTAAAATTAATCTATAGTTTTAATTTAATTAAATCACATTTAACTAAATTAGATTGAACAATTAATTAATTCAAAAATTAATTAATTTTATAATTAATTAAATATCAACCATATTTAATTAATTACATATTAGAATCATATTCTAATATATCTCTCATATATTATAGTTTAATTAAATCACATTTAATTAGACTAATTTAATAAATAATTAATTCACAATTAATTAATTTATTCACTAATTAAATATCACATATTTAATTAGTTATATATTTGAACTCTTTCAAATATATAATTCTCTCAATTTAATAAAGTTTAATCACAAAGTAAACTTTATATTATAATGTATCACCATACATTATATTAATTGTATCTTATACAATTAACTTGATTCCCAAATTGAATTTGAACTATTCAAATTCTTTCAAGATAAATTGTTCCCAATTACTCTTTACGAGCTAGCAGGGGGACCTAATGGACCTACAGATCAGAAGCTTCAATGATATGAGGTTAACTGACTAAACTCATTAATCGAGTTAACCAATATTCATTAACTGTGGGTCACTCCACTAAAGACCCACAGTTGCACTCTTCTCACTGTAGAATATTTCTGTGTCCACGGATATTGACCAATAACAGTAAGTCAATCCTTCACGAGTGTTCGTAACTTCAGCTGGGTCAAATTACCGTTTTACCCCTGAGTTACCTCTGGCTCCTTAAGTACCAGTGCTCCTCTAATGAACAACCTGTTTATGGTCCAACCAGTAAACAGAAAGTCCCTCTCGGGCCAGTGAGAGGGCGGGATCCCTTTGTTCAAGACCCGGAGTCACCACTTAAGGGAACACTCATCTACTTCTCCTAGAAGTGGGAAGGAGTGAATTCCATCTTGTGTTGTCATGTCCCCAGCCCCCCATTCGGTCTTGTCCCCAAGAAGGTAGGCTTATTGAGTCGGCGTGCAGGCCACTCTCACCCGTACTAATCAAAGGACAATCCCTCGTGAGAAGGAGTTCATGACACACTCAGGATTAAGATTGAGTTACCTAGGTCATCCTATTGAAACAGTAACCTAACTAGTTAACGGTGTTACATCTAGTGGTTTACTATTTCGTGGTCCGGTCTTATGCAAACTCATTGCATAGGATACCCCCGCTCGCATGTCTCCTACATGGACGCCTTGGATCAATACGTTTGTATCGAATACAAAGCGGGCCGTATCTCATAGTGTTACCAGGATAAGGTACCCAACCTTATCCCTGTACTATAGACCTTTTAGGTTGTTACTTGAACACTGATCCCCGTATGTCCCCACATACTAGTTCAAGTTACATATCAACAACCTTGGATCTTAGTTTATTGGATTTGGGTTATTTTGTGCAATTTTAGACTTAAAATGACAATAACACTTTATTGCATAAACCTCAATAACACTTTATTGATACAAGTGTATAGTTTGTTAATCATTCACTATCTACGAGTTTTAGGACATAAAACCCAACAGCATATAGGTGTATAAATTTCGAAAAGGGGGTATTTGTTGAGTGAGAAATTTCGGTCAATCTCAAACTGTCACGTCATTAATTTAAATTAATGATAAAATAAATTTATGACCAATTACAAATTTATATGTGTCCTTAAATTAAATTAATAGATATTAAAATTCGGCAAATCAAACAATGTCACTTGTCTATTATTGATCCATCGGATGACATAAGCCAAGTCCAATCAAATTATGTCACGTGGCAATCAGACATGAGACTAATGTAACCCGAGGTCATTGAAGAAATTGGGCCAAATTAAAATAATCCAACCTTACTAAAAAAAACGATTGGATTAAAGCCCAGCCCAAGCCCAAAAGTTGGACCCAAAATCAACCAAGCCCAAGCCCATATGAGGTCCATCAAACTCTATAAATAGAGGAGACCATCATTCATTTTGGGCATTCAGACAGAGTGAGAGTACTCAGAGTCCAGAGCATTCTGCTAGAGTCCAGATTCATCAGAAGTTAGAGAGTCTAGAGAATTCAGAAGATCCAAGATTCAGAATTCAGCCAACTTGAGACTTAGAAGATTCAACACTACTACAAATTTGGCCTTTATTGACGCTTGGCTTTTTAGGTTTATTGACGCTTGTGTCAAAAAAACGTCAATAAAAATATCATTTGTACTTTAAAATAAATTATTAATAAATAAATAGGTATATTGACGGTTATATGGTGTCAACAAATGATCTGGTTTATGTTGATGGGCAAAAAGCGTCAATAAATGTGATTAAAAATTAATTTACGTAGATTTTCGTCCAACTCCGCCTTTTCATATAGTTGACGGTCAAACACCATCAATGAAAACAACATTCATTGATGGCTAATAAGTGTCAATAAACATTACTATATTGACGCACAATAAACGTCAATATTAATGGAGGTTTCTTGACGGGTATTAAATGTCAAAAAATTTAAGCTTTTTTGGGATTTTGGATTTAAGTTTAAATTATTTGAATTGATTTTAGGAGTTTAAATTAGGTTCTTAATTTTTCTTTTTGACATTAAAATTAGGTTTTTAATTGGAAAATAGATAAAGTTGAAAAAAAAGAAACTCAAACTCTCCTTTGTTTTGTTTATTTGAGTGGATTAAGAAAAATAAAAGAAAAAAGAAAAAATAAGAAATAAAGAAAAGGAAAAAAAATCCTAACATCTCCTTCCTCATTCTTTCTTTTTCCCTATCGTTCTCGTTCACGCACCCCCCCTCGCGCACTGCTGTTCGGCCAACCACTCCAGGAACTCCACGCCGACGCCGTTTTCGTTTACGCCCAGTCAGAGTCGATTTTTTCAGCCCGCCGTTCAAGCCGCCAGTTACAAGTCGTTGTTCAAGTCGCCGTTCAAGCCCACTGCCGTTATTCAGCCACGTTCAAGTCGTCGTTCAAGCCGTTTTCGAATGGTAAAACTTCTATAAGATATTGTAGAGTAATTGCGTTCAGTATTGCTTGAAACTATCATTTCATACCTCGGACTATACAACTTCATAGGAATCTCGAGGATTATTTCAATTTCGAGAGCCTAATATGACAGTCAAAATGGTAAAAGGTGCAATCCTCACTCGTCCTATCTTTTGCCTTTGGTAATGTTTCCACATACATTGAAAAATAATTGGTCTTCAGGTACAAATTTTTTGGTCATATTACATTACTTTCTGCAATTTACCTTCATGAAGCCATTAAGGTAAAAGAAAATACTGACATTGTTTTTTTTTTTCCCTGAAGCTTTACACATGTTCTGAATCGTTTTTCAAGCCTATTACAAATGGGCTCTTTTGCTTGGTCAACGAACTTATCAATGTACGTAATTATTCATTTTCACTATTTCAGTTTGTTACATTTATTTATCTTTTTGCCTTGTGCGAGGTCAAAATAAAAAATGATGAAATTCAGTGCTATAGTTCGCTCAGCTTTGGAAAATCATCCTCCTCTGCAGTTTTCTAGCTGCAATAAGACTTCCAATGAAAATCTGTTGTTATTTTGGTAGAAAATATAGATTGGTGATTGGAAGTGAAGTAACGAGTAATTAAGCAAAATTCCCAAAAGCTTATTACGATTTCGATTTTAGTTACTAATGTTAAAGTCAAATATATATTGTATATAGGCTGGAAATCATATAGAACGATAGAGGAATAAGTCAACATTTAATTTGCTTGATCCCACTGAAAATCTTCTGATTTCTCTGTTATTGTCCTATTGTTTTATTTTCATGTTCTCCCTTGACCTTTGTTTCTTTTTGGTTTCACCCCCTAACGAAGGTTGATGTTTGTCCCATCTACTATTAATTTATGTGATGAGGGGTCTTATTTTCCTATTGAGATATAATGTGTATGTCACGGAAGGAATAACTCAAAAGTACGATCACTTGACACATAGTGTTGGCATGTGAAGGCCTTGCTTTTTTATTTGGATGAAAAAATCACCCACCATACACATAAAGACGTTTTCTTTCTATCTAATTTTTACCTAGTCATATGTTTCGCATAAAAAAAAAAAAAAAAAACTTTACCTAGTCAAATAATCAAAGATAAGATTAGGTGATAAAAATACGAATCTCTTCTCACTGAGATGCATAAGGTATTGACTGTTCATCGGAACTGTTATAGTCAGAAAACTCACAAGTCTGATACCATTGATGTTCAATAGCTTTGATAGTCAACTGGATCTACTACTACCTCTTCCATTGAGGGTCCTTTGCTTACTTCTCTGGAGTCAACGATGTCGCTTTTTCCATCACAGGAATTGTTGATGGACCGGCTTATTGGCTTAATACTCTCCTTCGTTCTCTCATGCGCCCGATAAAACGAAGGATAGAGATTCTATTTATGGCGTGTGGTTCAGTTCCTTGTCTAGAAGCATACCTAGATATATACTCATAGTGACTTCCATACCTATCTCCGGTAGAGCTAACAACATATCCACTTATGACTAGTCGGCCTATACCAAGATCCTGCTGAATACTTTTTTCATTTAAAGATCTCTTTCATTATCCTATTATTACGAGGATATAGAGTTGACATAACCTGAAATTTCTCTGATTCCTTGACCAGCATTTGGATATGCTTTTGTTATATTTCTACATATTGCTCTGTCTTACCATCTTGTGAATGAGTTCCTACCAAACGCATGTCTTTCTTGGTTGTCTCTTTGTGAGTTGTGCATTGATCTGAAATGAGTTTGTGGAATGTGCACATTATGGAACACAACAGTAATAAAAAATGAGTCCCACCTTTTATTATAAGGATTTCTAGAACCATGTCAGGCTTTGACTCATGCAAATAGCTTACCTCAAATGTCATTTGGTTGTAATGTAGGAATTGTGTACTGAGTACCGTGAACAAGAGTAGGAATTGATTGAAGCATTACACAAGGAAAGAAAAATGTCAAATCTTCCCAAGATTACTCAGGTTTGTATGATTATAGAAGAAGTCAAGTGTCAAAAGTGCCGGTAGCAGTGAAATACGTATTAGGATTTATAGAGAACATGAAAAAGGATTACTTAGATATTACAGTACCCGATCACGTGTTCGGCTACCACTTTGACTTCCATCTAATGAAAATAGCATGAAAGAATTTTGCTTGATGGAGGAATTAGCAACAACTGTTATAACAATTTATATCGCGTAAGTAACATTTACTTTAACAAATTGTCATTAATTTTCTTATGTTTTTAATACTAATATGAATTTATTTTGCTTTTAGATACCTATGCGAGTCTGACCCATCCATCTTAGAGCAATATGCATTTCTACATCCAGCATTGATCTCAGTTGGCTCGGGACTTGAAGAGAACCTCTCTCGAGCCCTATGTAAAAGGTTAAGACAGGTCAATGACAAATTATTGATATGTCCTTTTAATCCCGAGTAAGTATGAAAATCAAGTATATGTTAACACTTTGCACCTTTGTTTTTGCTATAACTCTATTGTATGATTGTTGTCTATATAGATATCATTGAATGTTGTTGGTGATATCAATAAAAACATTGAATGATGTAAAGAACATGGTTAATACGTAAGTAAATAGTTATTTTAGCATATGTAAGTTTATTATTTATATTCTTTTAGTATTCTTATTATTATATTACTATGTTAGGGCTATAAGAATGTTCTATTCTCAAACTAATATACGAAGTCCCCCTTCAAATGGGTATATGTTAAGGTAATGACTTTTATTTATTTTTTAGGTTGTTTTAATCTTATTATACAAATTCTCTTATTACATGTGTTGAACTATATATGTAGTGTGCTCAACAATTGAGATCTACGGAGTGTGGATACTACGCTCTTAAATTTATACGAGATATAGTATCCCATAGGAGTAGAGTGATTACAGATGTGGTACTAATCGATTTAGCCTTATATTCAACTTATCTTTTTATATTTATTATCATTTTTGTAATGTAGTATGTTTACTTAATTTTTTTTTTTTTTTTTTTTTTTTTTTTTTTTTTGCAGTTGACGAGAGGAACTGCATTTAGCCAAATCATAATTCGATGAGATAAGAGTTGAATTATGTGAATATGTAGCACAATACATGAGATGATTGTTTCCTAATGTTATACTTAGTTTTTTTATTCATTTTTTAGACAACTTGTTAGACATTGTGATATGTTCTTAGTTTGATGAAATTAATATTATTATGAATTACTTAAGTTGTGTTCTTACATAACTTTTTCGTTAATGAAATCTATTATCTCATTATGGTTTCACGTTTGGTTGAAATTATGATTCATTTGATTCTATATTTCTATATGAACAATAATGTGTTTGTTACGAGATCTGACTCGTACTATTTATACTTGAGTTTTGGTGTTACTTTCATATAATGTATTGAACATGTCATGTTATTGTCAAGTGAAGTGAAGGTTGTGTTCTGGGTTTAGAAGTGCATATTTCTATTCTTTTAGGTACCCAAAAATTTTTAGTTAGTTATAATTACGTCGTTATGTTGTCGGATTTTTGGTAAATCAAACTTGGTTACAGGGTAAAATTTAGTAATGCCCTCTATATTATGTTGAATTTTGGAGACATTACAATTGGTAGCCTAGCTACTATTTTGTAAATGCAGGTTGCAATGCAGGGGTAAAAACCAACGTGAGGTTTTTTTTTTCTTTCTAAATATGTATCGTTGACGGTTAAAAAACGTCATAACAAACACCATAATTGACATATATTAACCGTCAATGAAAATACACAATTTGACAATTTAATACAGTAACTTGACGGCTAATAAACGTCAATAAAATGATATATTGGCAGCTCATAAGCGTCAATAAATATATATATTGACATTTTCGATCCTATAATTGACATTGAAAAAACGTCAACATAAGTTTATATTGACGGTTTATAAATATCAATAAATATGACAACATTGACGTTTTATGGATATCATTGACGAATAAAACGTGTCAATAATACAATTTGTTGATGGCTAGTAAATGTCAACAAAGGTGCCTACGTTGACGCTTTATGAATATCATTGACGGATAAAACGTGTCAATAATATCTTTGTTGATGGCTTATAAACGTCAACAAAGACATCTTCGTTGACGTCCTATAAGCATCAATGAAAACAGTAATATTGACCCTTTACTTTTATTGATACCACTTCAATTGGCTTCTAAAAAGCGTCAATGAATGTGATAGTTGATACTTTTTAGCCTTCAACAAAGGCCAAATTTGTAGTAGTGCAACGACTAGAAGACTCCAAAGAATCAACTGTCTCTTCATCAAGATACAAGTTGAAGATTCAACCTCCCTCCGTCTGAGATCAAGCTCGCAAGCCCTCATATCAGACTCTACATTTTGAGAGAAAGCATCAGAGGATAAATATTAGAGACTGTAATACTTTCTACATCAAATTCAATAAAATCAAGTTCATTTCCACAAATCAAATTTCCCTGTTGAAATCTCATGTGAACACATGCAATAATACCTCCAAGTTTATTATTTCAACAATGCATGCTTGAATGGGTCATAGCAAAGATCCCTCCGCACACACATTAGGGTTGGTTGCATAAATAACAAAATGGGACAAACTATTAGCAAATATAGCAACGTGGAAAAATAATTGCAAATATGGCAAAAAATTACATTCAAACCGTCTAAATTACCAAAATACCCTTCTATCGACGATAGAACTCTATTGCTGACAAAATCTATCGGCTATTGAATTCTATCGCTGATAGAATCTATCAGTGGTCGAATTCTATCAGTGATAGAAACCTTCTATCACCGATAGATTCTATCAGTGATAAAAAACTTTCTACCACTGATAGAAATTATCACTGATAGAAAGATTGATTTCTATTAGCTATCACTGATAGGAGGTCTATTAGTGATAAAAATCTTCTATAACTCCTAGAAATCTATCAGAGATAGAAACGTATCACTGATAGATTTCTATCACAGATATAAATCTTCTATCACTGATAGAAAACTATCATTTTTGTTTCTAAAAACTGTCACTTATTTTGTTTTTATAAATGCTGAAGTAAAACAATATGGAAATTGAACAAGAAGAAAAGAAAAACACAAAGCGGAAGTTGAAATTTAAAGAAGGAGAGACCTAAACAAAACAAAAAAACAAAAAACAAAAGGTATGTACAAATTATCACGTAATCAAATACACTATTGGTTTCTATCAAATAAACTATTAGTTTCTATTATCAATAAATTTCTATCAGTGATAGATTTTATCATCTAGCACTGGATTTCTATCACTGTGATTCTATCAGTGAGTGATAGAAATCTATCACTGATAGAAATCAAAATAGGGACAAAATGAGAATTAAAAAAAATGATTTAAAAAATTTGCTATATTTGCAATTTTGTATAAAACTTGCTAAATTTGCAATTAACCATTAGATTTTAGCCACTCATTACTATTTTCCCACACAACATTAAGGTGGCGACTAAAGGCACTAAAATAAGACTACCAAAGCCCTAAATTACAAGTCCAAAAATAGACTTAAACTAAGAGTCTAAGAGAATGTTTGGGCTTATTCAAAACACCTTCTCAGGATGCGCTTGAAATTGGGCCTTGAGTTGTTGGTCGTATTTTAGTTGTCTCTTGAATTCATTAAGGTTGAGTTTAAGTTCTTCTCCTCCATGTGTGCCTTGGCCCAAGAAGTTACTATCATCATATAGTTCCTTGTTAGCTTCATAGATCTTGACCTTGTCATTCTTTTCTACTAATGTGATAGCTTATTATTGGTTCATATCATATTCTCTCTCGCCAAAACCATTTTTTTTCTCATGTTTCTTTATATACCATTCATTTTTGTCTTCCATAACAAAATATTTGATATCTAGATCCTATTGTAGAGATATATATAATTAGTTAATTATATATTAGAGTTTGCTCCATCATGTATAGATTTACTATCATCATGAGGTTGTTCTTAGCAGGCTATTTCAAAGGCTCTCCTTATTCCATTAAATCTTTGACTCATTTTTGTGTTATCATATAAAGTTGTTCGAGAACCCTTGATGACCCACTTTTTTCACATTCTATGCCGTCATTTTCTCCTATTAATTACAACTATAAATTCAGGAAGGCAAAGATTTTACTACTTGCCACGCTAAATATATCGATTTCATTTCTTATCTTTTAGATAATTCTCAATTTGATTCTTTACCTTTTAAAGTTATCGTTTTTATTTTTCATATATTGAAAATGTTCAATCGTCAAAGTGAATTGACATATACCATCAACCGAGAGATCAAATATTCGAATCCTCTCATCCCAAATGTTATTGAAATATTGAAAATTCTCAATTTAGTACCTCTTTAAAATAACATTGTTAGAGTTTGTTATCAAAATGCATTAGCAAAATCCAAACTACCCATCAATAAAAATTTATTTCTTTCAATTGTCAGGTCCAAATTAAATGTCATGTCCAAATATCAAAATATGTTGATTGAAACACTAATTTAATATGTCAACCATATCAACAAATTTTAATTAACTTTTTTTACAAATGGCTTAATTGAGAATCCAAATACATTACTAAGGACAATAGATTTAATAATTTTAAAAGATGAAGAACTAAATTGAGAATTACTTAAAAGGTTTAATATATTTAACCCCAAGATAGCCATCTAGAGTCATTATCCTCTTATTTAATTAATTTGAATACATTTTTTGTTTTTATGTTTGTTTTTAGTTGAATACTTTTTATGAAATTCTTAACTCCTATAACTTTTTTTTCGAAATATCCATCCTTGAATTTTTTATAAAATTAATATCAATATTTAAATCATTGCATCATCTTTCTTTATGCATCCATGCATTTGTCCTTATTAATAATTTTAGGGATTTTAAGCAGTTTTTTTCTTTCTTGATGTCATAATGATTTGGAACTTTAAAAAAATTTCTATAAACATACAAAGAAGAAAGTTAATATTTTAATTATTTAGAAACTCCTAAAGTGGACTATACATATCTTTAATATTTGTTATTACCTCATGCAATATTATTCCAAACTATCTTCTTATTATAAAAAGATTTGAATTTTTGGAAACACAGGTGATTATAAAACTTTAATTTCAGGATCAAAACTGTGAATGTAAATTTGGATCAACAAGCAACCAATTCAGAACAATTAAATCAAGATACATTCAAGGCCACCAAAGCTTAAAAGAAAGAAAATTTAACAACATCTAAATAACTAAAGATAGAGAGATGTATAGAGTTAAGTAGTTTGACACTAAGGTCCACATCCATTGTCAAGAGCCAAAATCCTCCCTTCTATAGAGACGAACTCAAATACCTCATATCCTCAACTCTCTTCGAAGACTCACTATGAACTTTCGATTTTAGATTAAGCATTTAATTAGTTTTCTTTTGAAAGTGTTTAAAATAAGTGATTCCCCGAAAAACACTTTTATGATCAAAAACCATCCCCTACTACCCTCTTACTTTTAAGAGGAGTGTCTATTTAAATTTTTCCTAGCCTCGAGCTTCTTTATCCAATTCTAGCTCCAACTTTAATCTTGAGATCTTTTAATTAGTAGTGTTATAGGTAATTTTGGACCACTCCGATGTACAAGGAGCTGACGAGGACAACGAGCAGAAATAGGACTGAGAGATGGACCCCAGAGGCGAAACCGACAAGTCGGACGGGCCAAGACCGAAAAGGTTGGGCTTTTGGCCCGACCCCCTGCTCGGCCTCTGCCTAAGGCCGAGGCCGAGGCCCATGGTCGGCCTCGAGGCCGGGCCGACCTTGCACGGGCCGAGTTCTTCCGGCTCCGTTCGATCCCTACCGCCTCTGGCCGCCCCGGTTTCGTCTGGTTTGTCCCGAAATGCCTCCGAAATCCTAAAAACCCTAGGAGCATGAGCAGGTATTTATATCCCTCTTCGCCACGGAAGAAGGGGACTCAAACTCAATTCTCGACTCTCTCCTCTTGCTCTCTAGCTATTCCCTCCGTTTTCTGACTTAAGCATCGGAGGCGGTGTGGCTAGCACCATACCGGTGTGCAGATTTACTCTTTTGCAGGCCACGTCTTCCCCCTCATCTTCAAATTTACCGTTGGTGGCACGTGAAGGTTAGGTAAGTTCCTCTGACCAAATTTGGCCATCAACAAGTAGGATGTATTTCATGCGTCCATCTAGAATTCCAAGCTCTGACTTCCAACTCTAAATACTTCTAATTATTATTATGTATTTCACGTCTTTAATATTATTATTATGTATTTCAACTCTAAATACATTTTTAACATTTACATTCAATACAATTATAACGTAATTCTCTTTATCTTATTCCTAAATTATAATATTAAATACATTTTTTAAATATTAAAAAAAAACTATATATTAAATACATTTTTAAATTCAAGAAATCTTATAATGCCAAACGTGTTTTCTTGTGCATCTCCTCTCCTCTTGCTTTAGTCTAGAGTTTATACTTTTAAAATTTTCATTGTAGTTTCTATTTTCTTAATTAAAATTCACACCATAAAATTCTAATATTAATAAAGTGTAACAATTGTGCTCCATGATTTAATATTTTGTCTTAATAATTTGAGGGGTGACAAGTTGCATTAGTTGAAAAAGAAAATGAATTTGGATTAGGCTTCAAGACATTAATTTGGCTAAAAAGTAGAAAAATAGCTAGGGTCAATGCTATTTTGGGTGCAATGCTAATGTCCATTGCATTTTAGCAACTTCTTATTCAAGTACAACCACAAATAATTCAGCATGTGAAACCAAAATAATATATTGGCATTTTTGGCAAAACTCTTATAACTTTATTTATTCAATACCATTGTTTAATTTGATTTTGGGTATTAATTATTGGAACTACTTCAACCTCTCTTTTTTAGTTCTTATCCATCCACGTAGTTTTTGTGAATCCATACGAATTTTGTTCTTCCATTTCTTTTTTTTTTTCTTAAGTATTCCTTGCAATTCTCCATCTTTTTTAATCAATATTTATATTCACTCTATATTCAGTTTAAAATTTAGTTCAAAATTACATTACAAATGAAACAGAAGAACCTTCATTGTAAACTTTATCTACATTCTTCGTAGCAAGAACGATTAGATATATATCTTTCAAGTGTTATGGCAAATTTTTACTACAACAATTTTGGGCTTAGATGTCAGTTTTGAACTGTTATTAAACCACTATGATAACAGATCTGCATCCGTGATTGTTCTGGGTGTCATTAAACCCCTATGATAACGGTTGTGTTTAATGTAGGTTTCAAACTGTCATCAAACGCCTTTGTGATCATACATGTATAATGACGGATTACAACGATGACAGTTACAAACCGTGATCGTTTTGGGTGTCATTGAACTCGTACAATGACGGTTCACTATAATGATAGTTCAGAACTGACATCTTTATCGATGTGATTGAACCCCTATGATCATAGTTATCAATAATGATAGTTTACATAACCGACATATATGACTACATTAATGACGGTTTGAAAATGACATCTTTCCCTCAACACGTTCAATTACACTATGATGACAGTATGTTACGATGACGTTTTATAATTGTTATTATAGCGTTATAAGATGACAGTTATAAACTGACATCTTTTCTCATCCCACCTGCAACATGTTTATTAGCATAATTCGAATCCACATCCTATATAAAACCTATTGCAATGCAAAATATTTTCATTGATCTAATTTATAGATATTTCAGACAAACATTCAGACTATTATTTCATTCAATCCAAACACAACACAATTGAGAAAACATCAAACAATTTATTTCATTCGATCCAAAAAATCCAAACGTTATAATACAATATCCAAACAATTTGTGTAAATGGAAGGAGATTGGTTTCTTACTTCATTGGTGTTCCAATGCTTAATTGATTTTTTCCTTGCTCAAGTTTTGTTGTTTCTTTTTAAGCTTTGAAAGGGAAGGATTGGGAGCATATTCATGGAGCTAAGTTTATTGTATCTCTCTAAATTGTTCTATCACATGTTCTTTGTGTGATACCTGAGTTGAGAGAATTTTTATATCATTGAGAAGGTGTAACAGCTTTTTAACGGTGTTATATTTATTGCTAAGAAAACTATTAAATCTTCATAGAAATGCATCTACCACTAAAGGAAGTTTAACAGATGATTTTATTGAGTGTTAAGAGAAGAAGCCACCATTGAAGAGAGCTTGTGTTTCGAAAGATTCAACCAAAGTAAGAGACGATTAACTATTGAAACATGTTTTAAGATGGAAGTTATTTTATACCTAAGTAAGTATTGATTGTAACTTGTGTTGAGGATCCCACATTGAAAAGAAAAGTGGAGACCTCACAATTTATATGTTAGAAGGGTCACCCCACTCATTGCCAATTGGTATCTAATAACTTGTACTAACCTTTGATTGATTAATTTTATTCTTTATTCTTTGAGATGGTCTTATACAACAGGTTAGAAAACCAGACCACATTAAAAACGTGATTTATAACTGCATCTTCTTAATTGAATTTATAATTTTAACTTCTCAGTACAATCCGCGGTAAATAATTTAAAGATTTATTAATTGAATTTATCAAATATGCTTAATATTTAGGACATAATTAGATGCTTTCAATTTGTTTGTTTTTATTACTCTATTAATAACAAGAATCATTGATCAACTTTGATCAAAGATAAGAATGATAATGAAATTTGTAAAAGTATCAAGAGAAATTCAAATTGAAATATAAAGAATATATACTGAAATCATGTTAATCCAAATGGGTAATGGTGTGAGAGAGATTTTAGAAAGATATGGAGTGTGACATGTGAGAATTCCATAAGAAAAATGGCAGATATTCTTAATTGCTAAAAGTTCCATCAAATAATTGAAGGTCAAGTTGAAAGAAAAATATGTTTCAAATTCAGCCAAGTGTCCAAATTGTTCAAAGAGAAAAAAAATTATCTACTTGGCTTTAGAAGATTGGGGAACTTCCAAGTATTTTTTTTTCTTTCTTTTTTTTTTAAAAAAAACTTTTGTTCCTTACTTTTTCTTTTTGACCAAAAAGTAAAGCAAATTAGAGTAATATTACAAAACCCCAACTTGCCACAAGCAATAACTTGCTACAATTACAAATTGCAATCCCATTAACAAAAATGAGGTTCAAATTTCTTGAACTTTGAAAACCCATACAACCAAACAATGAGCCAAAGTCTCTTCACTCTAGTGAAAGGGTACTTTTCTTAATGTTAGCCAAAATTCAGGGACCATGTAACAATAAAATATTTAACATAAATTTTGTTAATTTGATCTTACCCTCAAAGCATCATTAATATATTGATATGAACTTTACTTACATAAGTGTGGCACATTTTCTTTGAAAGTCATCTTGTTACCTCTCCTATCATGTTAAAAAAAATGTCCTAAAAAACACCGTTAACATATAACACATCAGTAGGAATTACGTTTTGAGAAAAGTGATCAAAGGTGCGTACCAACCAAAATGCAACTTTTAAACCAAAATCGAAAGGAAAGAGAGAGGGGGTTTAGGGAAAATAGGTAGAAAACATAGGATTCTACAATAAAAAGGAGCATTTAGAGAATAATAATAAGTTAGGGGGGAAGTGGAGAAGGGTCCTACCACAGAAAACCAGGTACAGATAGAGTGCAAGCTTGTCGTCATATTTGTTTCCATCCAAGAAGGACCATGTCCTAAAATGGCTCAAACAAGAAAATCTAACATCTATGATGCTCTAACCCCACCACCACCCACCCCCTTTTTCTATTCTTTTTTCATAAATCTAGATTATGAAATCAACAATTATTCTTCACAATCTCATTTTTAATCAACAAAATAATACTTTCTCCCTCACTCTTTTATTATATTTCCATTCCTCCATCCCTTAACTTTTTTTATAATATAATCATTTTGATTCTTGCAATTATCCTTCTGTCCACTTTTTTTAACAAATGAATCACACGTAGCTTTGAATATGTGTATCATCGTCGTGATGATGTATTCTCGACCAGGTAAAGTTGATGAAAAAGTTGTTGTTTTCATTACAAGAGTCTGAAAATGAAACAAATAAGTTAGTTATAGGAGCCAATAGTTTTGTGAGAAGATAAACCCTTCCGTCCTACAACTTTTAGAGAGAAAATTATTAATACGAGAGTAGTTGTGTTACATCTACGGTGGATATGGTTATTATAGTAGTGAAACGGTTTGTATTTGAGTGAGATAATATATGTTAAACAGAAATTAAAAAAATAATAATAATTGTAGACGTAAGAAAGAGGGGAGTTTTGCCTAAATTGGTGGAATTTATTGGGTGAGAAGTAGCCATAAGTCGTCGGCACAAAACAGAGGTGTTTAGTAGATTAAGATCTATCATTTGCCAGTTGCAATTGCTATTACCCTTAGCCCCCACCATATTTATATTCCTTCTAACCCTTCCAATTTAAACCCCTTTAATTTCATTTTTAATTATTTCTCCATGTGGACAGCAACCTTTCCTTCCCTATATGTGCCCACCCATTTTTCTCATATAATATTATCCCTTCAATTTTCAATTACTTTTTTATTCAATATCAAAAAGATAAACATCAGAGATTTGTATTAAGTCAAATTCCATTAATATTTACATCAAAAACAAAACGGGAAATAAGATCTTCATCATAACTGTTGGAGTAAAATGTACGAGGAACACAGTCCTAGAAGCCAAACATCATGTGGTGGGTTAAAGGGCCTTCTTCTTTTTTTTTTTTCCTTTTCTTTTTAAACCCTCCCATTTATATATTATATATTTATATATTTATATATATATATATTATATTTTTTTTAATAATATTATTAATATTTTTATTCTTTTATTTTAGCGCCTTGGGCATAGTTTAACGGTGAGCGGATTGGCCATCTCACAAGAGAGCTTGAGATTTTCAGAGAAGTCGACGGCGTCGTTTTGGTCCGATGAAGGCAGCCATTTAAATTCGTGTAAAAGAGTAGCCACCCAGAAGGTGACAGTTGTCCAAGCGAGTGCCTTCCCGGGGCAAGTCCTGCGACCCGACCCGAACGGAGCCAACCGGAGGTCCGAACCCATAACAGAAAACTCCACATCAGCACCAGCACCGGAACCGGACACAAACCTCTGGGGCATAAACTGGAGTGGGTCCGACCAGACCTGTGGGTCCCGCGCTATCGACCACATGTTAACCATAGCGGTGGTCCCGCGAGGCACGTGATGGCCATCGACGATTGTATCAGTGATGGCGAGGCGGGCCCACGACAGAAGTGGGCCCGGCGGGTGCAACCTGAGAACTTCCTTAACCACCGCCGTTAGATAAACCAAGGACGGAATGTCGGACTCCACGACGGCGCGTGATGTACCAACAACCTTATCTAATTCCTCTTGAACCTTTTCCTGCTCGTCCTTGTGAACCACCATCCTCGCCAGAATCCACTCTATCAAAACCGCCACCGTGTCTGTCCCTCTGAATATCATTTCCTATATATCAAATTTAAAAAGGAAAAAACAGAAACCCATTTAATTTATTGTTTAAAAAATGTCTTTCGAGTTTGTTGAATAAATTAAATATGATTTAATTACCCAAAGAACGGCGATCATATCGGAGTCAGAGAGTTTGTCTGTTTGTTGAAGAGAGAGAAGAAGGTCGACGAAATCCATGGTCTGTTGGGTTGGTTTGGAGCGGTGGTCGGCGATGATGGTGGCGACGAAGCGGTTCACTTTGGGGACCAAGCGGGAGCATCTGAAGCGGATTCTTTGTGGGTCGAAGTCGGCTAAGAAGGGGAGATGGTCGGACCAGTTGAGAAGGCCCAATAAGTCGTAGCCTTCATCGACGAGGTCTTTGAGGTGGTCGACTTCGTTGTTGGAGTCTGAGAGGTTGTAGAAGCGGCCGAAGACTGAGCCCATCATGTGGTTCAAAGAGGCTCTTTTGAGAGTGTCACGAACTTGGTGGGACGAGGTCGTGTTGGAGAAGGAGAACATTGTGACCATTTGGGAAGCGATTCGGCGGCGTTGGGACTCGGAGGATTTGATTTGTTTGGGGCAGAAGAGGTGGTGTGAAGCGATACGTCGAAGGGTCCGCCAATAGACGCCGTAAGGGGCGAATCCAATGGCGCGATTGAACATCAACGAGTAAGCGGATTCCTTGATCGGACGGTCCGCGAACACCGAGCTGTTGAGGATCTCTTTGGCCACGTCCGGGTTGCATGTGACGATGACGCGAGTGTTGGCGAGTGAGAAGGCCATGAGGCGGGTGGCGCCTAGGGATTTGGCCATGGCCGCGATTCGTTGGTGGGCCAGGCCCGTCATCAGGCTCATGCTTCCAAGGACGGGGAGGCCTCTAGGCCCAGGAATGATGGGGGCGGTGGCGGCGGAGGAATTTCGGTGAGGCGAGTGACGGCCCCAAGCAGGACCGCCAGGATGGGCCCAATTGAAAATAGAAAGGAGAAACCAAATTAGGAAAAGGAAGAGTAGAGAGCAAAGGAGGTTTTGTTTGGTGAGAGCGGAGCATTTGGAAGCCAAGGCGAAAACCCAGAGGCTTTCAATCTCACTACTCAACGACATGGTGAGGTTTTGTTTTCTGTTGTTTTTCTTTCTTTTGGAGGGAGCTGAGAGAAGAGAAAGGTCGTTGGCTTTTGGGTTTGAGGGGAAACAAGTTTGGTAGTGGGTTTATATAGGGGAAAAATTAAACGTTGTGTGGGCGAAATATAATTAAATAATAATTATAATATTGAACAATTGAGATTTATATTTATACGGGCTGTGGGGGGAGTATGATGTTGTATAACGGAAATTTGAAATGTTTATTCAGAAAATAATAAACAAAAAATAATATATACATATATATTTTTTCCCTAAAAACATTAGTTTATTTTTTTTTTTGAAATGAAAAACATTAGTTTTTTATCCAATGCGGCCGCCTTGCCAGTTTCATTCATTGCATGACGACATATAAAAATGTAAATTTCCGACAATAAGAGCGCGTGTCTACCACGCGCTCTCGTGTGCTTACAGCCATTGACGTCGACTATGTCGGACAATATTGGAATTTTAATTTACTATATCCCACACTTTTACAATTATGAATTACCTCAGACTCAGTGTCTAGCTTGCTTATTATTTTTTTTTTATAAATAATAATCTTCGTTGAAATTCAATCTCAATGTATGCCAATTTGCAAATTTTGAACTCATTTTAATTCTAAGTAATTCGACTCTATACCCCATTTGATAACCATTTTATTTATTATTTATTATTTTTTTTACTTTTAAAAATTAAGCTTATAATCCCTACTTCTAGGGCTTGTAAATTTATTTATTTTGTTTTATACCTTCTTCCTATGTTATCAAAAACTAAGCTAAGTTTTTGAAAACTAAAGCCCCTGTTGGATAACATTTTGTTTGATTTTTGTTTTTGAAAATTATGTTTATACACACTTATTTGTACCTATAAGTTTTTTTGTTTGTTTTAGTACCTACCTTCTTCCTTATTTTCAAAAAGAAAAAAATAGTTTCCATAAACTTGTTTTTGGTTTTGGAATTTGGCTAGGAAATCAAATGGATTCTTAACAAAGATGAAAACCATTGAAGGAAATTTGGGAGAAAACGTGCCTAATTTTCAAAAACCAAATAGTTATAAAATAGGGCCTAAAAAAGTAATTTTTTTTTTAAAAAAACTTGTTTTTGTTTTTAGAATTTGGTTATGAATTTGAATGTGCCCTTGAGAGATATGAAAACCATTACAAAAAAATTGGGGAAAACAAGCTTAATTTTTAAAAACTATAAATAAAATGGTTATCAAACAGGGCATATACTTCTAAGGCTAAATTATAAATAATATATATATATATATGAACTTTGTACTTTGTTTCAATAATATCTTTGAATTTTGAAAAGTTTCAAAAATACCTTTGACCTTTCAAAAGCATTCAAAAATACCCTTATCGTTAAGTTTTGGATGGAAAACGTTAAAGTTTCAATTTCATTAATATCCTTGATCTTTAAAAAAAAAATTCAAATATGTTCTTACTAGAGAAAACATTTTTTATTCATCCTCTCTGTAAATTCTCTCTCCATAAAAATTAATAAGAAATTTTGCTTATTTGTCATGTATTCATAGACTAGTTTTTCTTTTCCTTCAATACAACATCCCAAAAACCCCCTTACCAAATTCTTATTTTGAAGCTTCAAGATGACTTTTATTTCATTCTTAAATTCTTTGTGTTCTTGACATGGTTTTGTTTTAAGGATTAAATTGAGATTGTTGAAGCTTTTAAAATAAAAGCCGGTAACTGTGCTCTTATAAAAACCAATTATGACCAAAGTATTATTTCAATTATTTTTTTTATTGATATTTAATATCAAATTTAATATAAGATAATTATTTTAAAAACTATATAATTTAAATTACAAGTAACTTTGTTTAATCTAAATTATCAGATAAAAGTGTAGAAAAAATTGTTATAAAAAAATTAAATCAATTCAAATTTCGTTGATATAAGAGAACAAATTAAATCGTAATTTAAAAAAAAAAAAAAAAAAAAAACCTTCCTCGTAACTCTCCAAAGAAAAAAATTCATACCTATCTTCTTTCACTATCCATTAATCGTAATTAAAAACATCAATCTCCTACTTATCACTAACACACTGACAGAGAGCAAGGAGAAAATTTCTTTTTTTTTCTTTTGTTATAGTTAATTTTGGACCACCCCGATGCACAAGGAGCTGACGAGGACATCCGGGCAGAAATAGGACTAGGAGACCGACCTAGAGGAAGAACCGACCAAAGGGTCGGGCCAACTTGGCCCAACCCATATGGTCGGCCTCGGCCTTAGCCCGAGGCCGAGCTCGGTCGCCCCCTTTCTATCCCTGATGCCTCTGGCCGCCCCGGTTCTGCCTGGTTCGTCTCGAAACGCCTCCAAATTCCTAAAAACCCTAGGAGCATGAGCAGGTATTTATACCCCTCTTCACCATTGAAGAGAGGATCTGAACTCTAAACCTGAACTCTATTCTCTATTTTCTCCTCTTGCTCTTATTTCCTTGCTTCCCATCGTTCTGCTTGCTGACTTAAGCATCGGAGACGGTGTGGCTAGCACCACACCGGTGTGCAGGTTACTGTCTTGCAGGTCACGTCTTCCCCCCTCTCAAACAAATTTACCGTTGGTGGGACGTGAAGGTCAGGTGAGTTCCTCTGACCAAATTTGACCATCAACAGTTGGCGCTGTTTGTGGGGAAGAAAGCTTGCTAAATCTGCACATCGGTCACCTAATGAGCAAGAGGATGGAAAAGGGAAACCAGAATCCAAACCTAGAAAATTTAGAAAATAACCATCATCCGTGGAAATCGAAAGAAGAGTTATGCGCGAAGGTCTCCAAGACGAACGACGACTACAAGACGAACAGTGCGAAAGCTTAGGCCGAGGCCGACCAGGAAGAGGCCGAGCAGGCCGAGGCCGACCAGAGATGTTCATCCAAACTGATTAGGAGGAAACCCAACAGGAGATCAGAGCCATCCTTGGAGGACAAATAAAAAACAAATACAAGCTTTGACAAGATTGAAGACACTAGGAAAAGAAGGTCGTCAAGGAGTTGGAAGCCAACCCATCTACATCCAGGACTAAGGCAACGAGTACCAGAACAAAACTGGGGGCTAAGAGGAAGAAGCTATCAGGCTGAGGTCAACCCTAAGCTATGGTCATCCTTAGGCCGAGGCTGAGGCTGACCCTAGGCCAAAGCCGAAGCCGACCATCCAAGACCTCAAAAGTGACCCCAAGATCACATAATCAAGGCAAATCAGATTGCCAATGCAGTTGAACACAAAGCGAGATCAGACATGAAGCAAAAGGAGCCAGACACAGAAGACGACAGACTGTTCGATGCTGAGACCGAGGCCGAGGCCGACCCCAGATATGGTTAAGGCCGAACCAAGCCATGCCCGAGGCCGAGGCCGACCATAGCCGTGGTTATGACCAAGGCCAATCCTATTATTACAAGTGAGATTGAACACATGCGAGCCTAAGCTTCTATGCTTAGTGCCCACGCCTACATGCGAGGCTAAGCTTTTCAGCTTAGAGCCCACGCCTCTACATGCGAGCCTAAGCTTTTTAGCTTAGAGCCCACGCCTCTACATGCGAGCCTATAGAGCCCATGCCTTCATGCGAGCCTAAGCTTTTTAGCTTAGTGCCCACGCTTAACATGCGAGCCTAAGCTTTTCAGCGTAGTGCCCACACCTATATGCGAGCCTAAGCTTTTAAGCTTAGAGCCCACGCCTCTACATGCGAGCCTATAGAGCCTACGCTTATATGCCAGCCTATAGAGCCCACGCCTACATGCGAGCCTAAGCTTTTCCGCTTAGAGCCCATGCCTTCATGCGAGCCTGGACCCCCGAGTCTACCTCGCCTCATCCAGACTTGAGATTACGTGAGCCTAGACTAACGAGTCTACCTCACCTCATCTAGCTTGAGCACCTTCACATCAGGCGAGCCTGGACTACCGAGTCTACCTCGCCTCATCAAGATTGAGATTATATGAGCCTGGACCACCGAGTCTACCTCACCTCATCTGCCCTGAGCGTCTTCACATCAGGCGAGCCTGGACTGTCGAGTCTACCTCGCCTCATCCAGACTTGAGATTACGTGAGCCTGGACTAACGAGTCTACCTCACCTCATATGGCTTGAGCACCTTCACATCAGACAAGCCTGGACTACCGAGTCTACCTCGTCTCATCCAGATTGAGACTATATGAGCCTGGACCACCGAGTCTACCTCACCTCATCTGGCTTGAGCGTCTTCACATCAGGCGAGCCTGGATTACCGAGTCTACCTCGTCTCATCCAGACTTGAGATTGCATGAGCCTGGACCACATAAGTCTACCTCGCCTGAGTCAAGCTCACCTGGCTGAAGTAGAAATTGAGCACCTCTTGCCGAGGCCGAGCATAAACTTTAAAGGTATTATCCTCTTTACTCAACTATGCTTTATGTTTTAGTGAAGTCTTACTCGAGATTGGGGGCTACCCAGGGGATATGCACTCCCTATTAAACAAAAAGCACACTAGCTTGGCATGTCTAACCAATGATTACATGCTCTAGCCTATTCTTTCATTATTTTCCTACAAGGACTAACGTATGAATGCAGGGAGCTAGATTTTGAGCTAACAGGGGTCTGAGGCCAAGGCCGACCCTAGCCACTTCCCTCATTTTTCTTTTGCAGAGATTAACTTTTCGATGTAGGATCGTGAAATCCTCTGTTTTTCCTAATTTTACTTGTGGATAAGCCCTAAGCCTTGGATCTGGAACTGCTGTGCTCGGCCTCTTCCCAAGGCCAAGGCCGACCAGACAAGCTAAAATGGAAAACTGCTGTGCTCGGCCTCTTCCCGAGGCCGAGGCTGACCAGACAAGCTAAAATGGGAAACTGCTGTGCTCGGCCTCTTCCCGAGACCAAGGCCGACCAGATAAGCCAAAATGGGAGATTGTTGTGCTCGGCCTCTTCCCGAGGCCAAGGCTGACCAGAGCCATTTTTGTAATCCCTCACTTTTCTCATTTCTATCTCACCTAACCCCTATTCAGGGAGTTTTTGTTTTGTCTATTTCTATCCCATCATGCAGGATAGCAATGAATCCGCACGAAAGTTAGCACAGAGCAAGGATCATTACTCTTAAATCGGGCTTAAGGAGCTCAACCTATAGCAATAAGTCACCCTGAATCTCAATTCAAGAGTGGGGGCTTAATGTTATAGGTAATTTTGGACCACCCCGATGCACAAGGAGCTGACGAGGACATCCGGGCAGAAATAGGACTAGGAGACCGACCTAGAGAAAGAACCGACCAAAGGGTTGGGCCAACTTGGCCCGACCGTTCGGCCTGCTTGCGCGGGCCGAGCTCGGTCGCCCCCTTTGAAGGTGTTCATATAACACATGCGGAAGCAATTGAAGATCGAAAGCACTTAAGACATTCAATTTTGCTCCTAAAGCATGCATGTTCTACAAAAGACAGAACAAAAAGTTAGAGAGTACCAACCTTTGTTGCTCACTTGAGTTGATCTCCTTGTGGTGTTTTCCTTCTCCAACTTCTCTTGGACAACCTTTAGAGTCTTCCCTACTATTCTCCGGGCCGAGAACGACTTGTGGGAGTCTTATAGAGATAAGGAATGGGAAGGGAATGCTTGAAGGATCAAGCTATTGAAAGAACTAAGGAAGAGTGTGTCTTTGAGAGGAAAAACCAGTAGCATAACAGTAGGTAAAAGCTCTCTCTACTTTGAATCTGATTCAAGCTCCTTATAAAGACCTCCTCCATGCAAAGACAAGCTCCATGACACTAGACACATGGTGAAAATGCAACTCAAAGTGGATTCTAGGTGTTTAATTCACAACACATGCAACTAGTGCATGGTTGTGTTGTTTTCCACTATGCATCAACATGCAAGAGTGGGAATGCCACTAAATCCACTAAATTGAACCTTCATACTTGAATTTTCAGCTTGCAATTTTCCTTAATTCAATTTAAAATTGAATTTGATTTCTAGGTTATAAATTGGGACATTTCCAAGTTAATATATCATGATTAATCTAATTAATCATTCTTACCTAGTGCCATTAATAGTATATGATTCCTAATACATATACATGGTATTTAAAACACTTTTAAATACCTTATCTCTCAATTCCTTATTTAATTCATAATTAAAAATTGTGTAAAACACATTTTTACGATAAAGCCCTATTTCCCGTTTTTGAACGATTCAAAAAATCCTATCATTATGATCTAAGCATTAATACAATATGAGCTAGTAGAGGGACCTAATGGACCTATAGATCATGGGCTCCAACGATTCGAGGCTAACCGACTAATCTCATAATCTAAGTTAGCCAACATTCGTTAACTACCGGGACACTCCACTATAGCCCGATAGTTGCACTCCCCTCACTATAGATATATTTCTGTCCACTTGATTTAACCATGATTAGTAAGTCGTTCCTTCACAGGTTGTTCGTAGCTATAGCTAGGTCAAATAACCGTTTCACCCCTATAGTACTTCTTGTTCCTTAAGTTCCACTAATCCTCTAATGAACAATCGGTTTGCGGTCCAACCATCAAACCTAAGTTCCTCTCGATCCAACGAGAGGGTGGGGCCCCTTGTTCAAGTCCCGGAGTTAGTACTTAAGAGAACAACCTCTCTGCTATCCCTGAAAAAGGTAGGAGTGAATTCCGTCTTGCGAAACTATGTCCCCAGCTATCTATTCGATCTTATCCCCAAAATGGTAGGCTTGTTGAGTCGGCGATGCTGGCCACTCTCACCCATGCAGATCAAAGGATAATCTCGTATAAACAGGAGTTCATAGTTAGCTCAGGATTAAGAACGAGTTACCTAGGTCATCTATGAGAAATAGTCAGTTTCTTCAGTAAACGGCGTTATAAAGAGAAAGTGACTTATTTCGTGGTCCAGTCTTATGCAAACTCATTGCATAGGACGCCCCCACTCTCATGTCACCACATGAACGATTTAGGATCTCATCGTTTGTACTTAATACAACGTGGGCCGCGTCCATAGTGTCTCCAGGATAAGACACCCAACCGTATCCTTATACTATAGACTATTTTGACTATAAACTTGAACTTGATCCTACGATATGTCCCTACATATAGTTCGAGTATTCATTTTATAGTCAAGGATCTTAGTTTATTGGATTTAGGTTAATCATTCGCAATTTACATATTCAATAACATCTTTTACTGAATAACCTCAATAACGTCTTTATTGAAAATAGAATATGTTTAATGATTTACAAACTACGAGTTTATAGGACATTAAACCCAACACCCTTTCGGTCCCTAATGTCTCTGGCCGCCCCGGTTCTGCCTGGTTCGTCTCGAAACGCCTCCAAATTCCTAAAAACCCTAGGAGCATGAGCAGGTATTTATACCCCTCTTCGCCATTGAAGAAAGGATCTGAACTCTAAACCCGAACTCTATTCTCTATTTTCTCCTCTTGCTCTTATTTCTTTGCTTCCCATCGTTCTTCTTGCTGACTTAAGCATCAAAGACGGTGTGGCTAGCACCACACCTATGTGCAGGTTTACTGTCTTGCAGGCCACGTCTTCCCCCATCTCAAACAAATTTACCGTTGGTGGCACGTGAAGGTCAGGTGAGTTCCTCTGACCAAATTTGACCATCAACATCTTTCATTTATTTTTTCTACACTTTTGAAAAGAGAAATATCATTTTAAACTTGGTTTTCATCCGATGTTTTGTTGCACATAGTCTTTATAAGCAAAGTTCCCATTAATTTTTATGGGGGAAGATTTTGCAAAAAGAGGAAGAAAAAGTAGAAGTGTTTTCTCTAGTAAGGGTATTTTTTTTATTTTTTGAAAGGACAAGGGTATTAACGAAACTGAAACTTTAACATGATTTGCTATTCAAAACTGAACGATAAACGATGTTTTTTTAACATTTTTTAAAGGTCAAGGATATTTTTGAAACTTTTTAATTGTTTAAGGGAAGTATTGAAACGAAGAAATAAGAAAAGAAAAGCAAAAAGAAGGAAAAGAAGGAAAAACCCTAAGGCTTTCATCTTTTTCCCTCTCTATCGTGAAACCCCCATCTCCCTCTCCCTCATCTCTCTTTCTCTCTTACGTGTCTGCCATGAGGAAGAACCCCCAGCCGTAAGTTTCAGCCTCGCCGCCACCGTGGGTTGCCGTCGCCGGAGTTTCGGTCGCTGCCACCGTCGACTCGCGCCGCCGTCGTGAAGCCAACCTCATCACGCCGCCCCCTTCGCTCGATCCCTTTCCTCTTCTCGTGGGTCGCGATTCCCTTCGCTCTCTCTCTCACTCGGTGTTCATGTGGTGGTCGTCCAGCCACAACCGCCACTTGCAGTGCCGCCACCATCCAGTCGCGTGTGAAGGACTTCGCGCAGCTCTATCTCCTTCGTTTCGCCGTTTTCGCGTCGTCTCCCTTTCTGTCCGTGCATTTTTGGCCAAGAAAGTTCGTGGGTAAGTCTCCTTTCCCTCGTTCTTGTCGTTTAAGCCTGATCTAAGAGTTCCTTGTGTCTGTATTGGTTAGATCTTGCGCGGACAGCAGCTCGAAGTCACGTCTCCTCCGCGTTTCAGCCTTAAAGATCGTGGGTAAGCCTTTTCCCTTTCCTTTCCTTGTGGTTTTAAGGCCCGATCTAAGTTTCTCTCGGTTCAGTGTTGTTGGATCTCGCGTGCCTAGTAATTCGGAGCCTCGTCGACCTCGTTTCAGTCGATTCCACCTCTGTCCAACAGCGTTTTTGGTTGTTGTTGGTGTCGTTTGGCGTTTTCGGTAAGTCTAATCCCTTACCCATGTCGTGTGGTGTTAAGATTAGAATACCCATTCATTTGAGTGCTGGAATTTAAGCTTTAATGTTGAAATTCTGATCTGCAGCACCGTCTTTGCTCAGTTCGTGAGTGTTTCGGCGTCATTTAGCATTTTTGGTAAGTTTAGCTCTTACCCATTCTTGTTTAGAGCTTAAAGTAGAATGCCCATTCATTTTAGGTGCTTAAAAGTTAAGTTTGTGTTTGATTTTCTATTCTGCAGCGCTGCCTAAGTGTTCGATTGAGTTCGATACACTTCAACTCGAATACCCACTGCCCAAGGATTATTCTAGCGCATCGTTAGAGGTTAGAATACCCGTCTAGCACGGAAGTGGGTCTGTTTGGGTAAGTTTCCTTGCTGTCCCTTTGTTTTTAGCATTAAAGTTGTGAGGTGCGTGTTGTCATTCGATACGCCCACAGTACACACGGAAGTTCTTCAGCCCATAATTTTTTCAGCCCTTCAAGCTTCGTTTTCAAATTCTGCTTGATTATTTTATTCACAACCTCCACCTAGCCATTAGCTTGCAGATGGGTTGGGGATGAACAACGATGCGTAATGCCCAAATCTAAACATAATTTCCTAAAAGTGGCATTATTGAACTGCCTACCATTATCTGATATGATGGTGTGAGGAATTCCGAAACGGCACACAATATTCTTCCATATAAAGTCAGTAATTTTCTTTTCGGTAATGGTTGCTAGCGGTTCTGCCTCTGCCCATTTTGTGAAATAATCCACAGCTACAACTGCATACTTGGTTTGTCCTTTACCTTGAGGTAGAGGTCCGATCAGATCTATTCCCCATTGCGCAAATGGCCAAGGGCTGATAATGTTTGTTAAAGGCTCGGGTGGTTGCCTAAGAATAGGTGCAAACCTTTGGCACTGGTCGCAAGATCTCGTGAACTGTTTAGCGTCTTGCAACATCGTTGGCCAGTAATAACCTTGCCTGACGATCTTGTGACACAGTGACCTCGCTCCTAAATGATTTCCACACACCCCCTCATGTATCTCTCTCATAACATAGTTAGCATCACTTGGGGGGAGGCATTTAAGCAACGACATTGAGTATCCTCTCTTGTATATCTTCCCTTCGCTTAACACGAAATGCGACGCTCGCCTCTGAACTTTTTTAGCCTCTATCTTCTCTGCTGGAAGCTCGCCTTTCTCTAAGTAATCAAGGATCGGATCCATCCATGAAGCTTCTCTTGCTTTCGGGGTGGGTTCGATTTCAATTGACGGGGTACCCTCCCCATCTGCAGGATCCTCGACCGCTGGCCTCAGATCTTCGGCCCCGTCCTCGGCCTCGACCTCTGCTCGGTCACCTGTCTCGAGAATCTCTTTAGTGCACTCTGTGGGCTCAGATAAAACTTCAATTGGTACAGTCCTGCTCAACTCTGTATCGTAGGCAGCCGCCAAACGGGCCAATGAATCTGCATTGGCGTTCTGAGACCTTGGGATTTGCTTGATCTCCCACTTCTCAAATTTGGACAACAGTTCCTTGGCCTTGGATAAGTATTTACTCATTCTCTGTTCCCTGGTTTGATACTCCGTCATCACTTGCTTTACGATTAATTGTGAATCGCTCTGAACCAGGAGGTCTGATACTCCGATCTCTCTTGACAACTTCAATCCAGAAAGGAGCGCCTCGTACTCGGCCTCATTATTCGAGGCCTTGAAATTAAACCTCAGGGCATACTCGAATCTCCCTCCATCTGGGGATTCTAGTAAAATTCCTGCTCGCAGCCCTTGGTATTGAACGACCCATCTACAAAGAGCGTCCAAGTTTGCTTCACCTCTCCTATACTCAATAGATTGACCACTGTGACCAATTGGTTTTGCTCGGCATTGGGCCTCTGAAGGTCGGCCTCAGCCTCGGCAGCTGTTAATTCTGCCACAACTTGCCCCTTTATTGCAGTTCGAGGTTTGTAGTGGATGTCATACTCGCTCTGCTCCACTGCTCACTTCATAAGGCGACTCGAGGCATCCTGTTTTTGTAACATCTGTTTCAAAGGAAAATTTGTCAAAACTGTTACCTTATGGGCCTGGAAATATGGTCGTAGTCTCCTAGCTGACGTGACTAAGGCCAGGGCGAGCTTCTCCACTTGGGGATATCTTATTTCTGCTTCGACCATAGATTTACTGGTATAATACACAGGTCGCTGAAGTTTTCCTTCTTCTTTAATTAGTGCAGAACTTACGGCCGTATCTGAGGCTGCTAAGTAGAGCAACAGCTCGTCACCTGGGAGCGGCTTGGCTAGGAGCGGGGCCAAACTCAGATAGTCTTTCAATTCTCGAAAGGCTTTTTCACACTCTTCAGTCCATTCGAAACGTGATCCCTGTCTCAAAATTTTAAAGAAGGGTAAGCACCTGTTAGTAGATCTACTAACAAACCTGTTCAGGGCGGCGATCCTCCCGTTCAAACTTTGAAGCTGCTTGAGATTGGACGGGGAGGACATTTGCATGATCGCTTTGATCTTGTCTGGGTTTGCCTCTATCCCTCTCTGATGCACCATGAATCCCAGGAACTTTCCTGACGTTACCCCAAAAGCGCACTTACTCGGATTCAGTTTCATCTGGTACTTCCGGAGTATCTGGAAAGCTTCGTTGAGATCGAACTCATGGCATTGAGACTTCAAACTCTTCACCAACATATCATCCACGTAGACCTCCATGTTCTTTCCTAATAAAGGAGCGAACATGTGGTTTACCATCCGTTGATACGTTGCCCCGACGTTCTTCAAGCCGAACGACATGACCTTGTAGCATTACAACCCTCGACTGGTGATGAATGAAGTTTTTTCCTGATCGGGTTCGTACACTTTGATTTGATTGTACCCTGAGTATGCATCCATAAAACTCAACATCTCGTGTCCTGCTGTTGCATCAACCAACTGATCGATCATGGGCAAGGGATAACTGTCCTTTGGGCATGCCTTATTCAGGTCGGTGAAGTTGATGCACATCCGCCACTTTCCGTTAGCCTTCTGTACCAGTACCACATTGGACAACCACTAGGGATAATGAACTTCTCTGATGAACCCCGCTTTAAGAAACTCATCCACTTGACTGGCAATAACCTCATTCCTTTCCGAATTAAATACTCGTCGCTTCTGCTTTACTGGCTTGAAATCCCTGTCCACATTTAATCGGTGAACTATCACTTCCGAGTCAATTCCTGGCATATCCTCATGTGACCATGCGAACAAATCTGCATTTTCCCTTAAGAAGCCAATCAATCTGTCTATTTGCTCAGCCCCCAGCTTGGTGCCGATGTTCACTCTCCTTTCCTTTGATATTAGTGGCACCGACTCCAGCTCTTCTGCAGGTTGTCCCCTCGGGACAGGTCCTACGACACCATCACTACATGGGACTTTATGATCGTCCCCAGAGTTAGGGTCGGCTTTTTCCCTACAGAGGTCTACCACGGCTAGACTCGGTGTTTCCTGCTCATACCTGAAGTTTTCTGCAAAACCCTGAACTTGTTCCATTCTGCGAACCACCACCGATACGCAATCTCTACTGGCAAGCACTCTTCCCCACAGACGGTGCCAACTGTTGATGCCAAAATCTGGCCAAGCCACTCACCTGACCTTCACGTGACACTAGTAGTGAATTTGATGAAGACGGGAAGACGTGACCTGCGAGACCAGTCAGAAGCGCTGCACACCGGTGTGGTGTAGGCCACCTGCACTCCGATGCCTAAGTCAGATCAACAGTCAAAAGTATTTAGTAGATAGATTTTTGAACCCTTTCTCTAGGTGTGGGAGGCCCCATTTATACCTGTGTCTTTCGTTAGGGTTTCCTTGGCGTTCGGAGGCGATTTAGGATTGAACCGTGCGGAACCGGGATGGACCGGGGCAGCAGGAACTGAACGGGGGCATAAGGGCTCGGCCTACGCAAGTGGACCGAATGGTAGGCCTCGGCTTTAGGCCGAGGCCGACCATAGGGCTCAGGTCAAGGCCTGATCCCTCTGGCCTTGGCCCGTCCCTCTGGCTTGTTCCTCCTTCAAGGCCCGTTTCCTGGTTGTCTCCTTGGGCTTGTATTGCATTATCTTCTTAGTCCTCGGATTCTGGTGTGGTCCAGATTTACCCATAACAAATCTCACTTCAACTTTTCTTCCCCCTCATGAGGTGGTTCTCTTGTTCCTCCACTAGATTTTCAGTTTTGATGAATTAATTTTGCTCATTTTATCTTTTTGTGATTATGAAATTCAATTAATTGCTTCACTGGAAGTAGTGCTAGTCCGTTGGATCTATCACCTCATTTCCAAAAAAATTGGATTTAGCTTTGCCCCTTTTTTTCTTTACGCCAACTAAGAGGAACCAACGTTAGGGTTTCATTTCAGATCTGACTTCAGACCGAATCGATGGAGATTTCCCCTTTAATTCCAGCTTGAAACGGGGAAAGAGAGGAAAGGCATGTAGCGGCGGTGCGAGGACAGATGGTTGGGCGGAATGAATGGCGCGTGGATGAAAGGCGTGTAGTGGCGACGTGAGGATGAAGTTGTGTACGCACGCGGGGGAGAGAAAGGAAGGGAAAGAGAGAGAGAGGAAGAGGAAGAAAAAGAAAACAAGGGAAAGGAGAAGAATAAAGGAAGAGGAAGAAAAAGATTAAAAAAAAAACTTCGGGGATGGTGGCGGCGATGACGGTGACCGGCGACTGGAGGCGGTGGTGGCTGCCAAGTGAGTTTAGATTAGAGTTTGAGAGTGGTGGAGAAGAAGATTAAGGAAGAAGATGGAAGAAGAAAAAAGAAAAGAAAAAAGAAAAAGAAAAAAATAATAAAAAAGTCTCTAATATATTATTTTATTTTTAAAAATTTAAAATATGTATTTTTTAAATAAAAAACTATTGCCACATCAGCAATCTGTTAGTATTTAATAGTAAAATTGACTGAGGGACCAAGAGTAACGAAATCCAAACCTCAGGGACTAAAATGTCGAGTTTGAAAACTCAGAGACCAAAATGAAACCTAACCCAAACCTCAGGGACCAAAAGTGTATTTTTTTTCCTTAATTCTATTATTGTATTATTCTTTGCCTATAAATAGGCTCTATTGCTTGGCCTTATTCAAGGAATGAGAATAACCTTTTGAGGAATTTTGAAAAGTTTCATGGTATCAGGACAATGGAAAAACTTTTAGACATGTCCTTTTTTATGAAACCGTGTTTCCATTCTCCTCACATATACAATCCTCTATTCCTTCCAAACCTTCTTTTCCTCCTCAATTCAATCCTTTAGTACCTCTTCTTTTAACCAACTCTTCTCCCTCCCAAATTTCCTCTCTCTTGTTCATTACTTGCTACTGATGTCAATGGACTTAATGTTGTAGCTAAACCATCTATATAGGAATCGATTGAGGGAATCGATTGATTTTTGTGGTGTTAACAATGGAGTTGATCTCTCTAATACTCCTAATGACGCTACTGCTGTTAATATCTCTATGCCTACTAATGTTTCTGATTTTGTTCCTACAAGTGAGTCTTTACAAGATGATGACAGTGGTGTTGTCTTACTGCCTTGTGTTCAAAATGCTCATGCAATGCAAACTCGTGGAAAATCAAGAATTTCTAAGCATAACTGTTTCTTGCTACAACTTCTTTACCTTCTGATTCTAAAGTTGAACCATCTTCATATACTACTGAATCTAAGTTTCCTGTTTGGCAACAAATAATGCAATTTGAATTTGAGGCTTTAACACAACAAGAAACATGACAGCTTTTGAAGAGATCGAATCCCACTGCGGACGCGAGTGATCGTTGTGCTTCGATTTTGTTTAAGAAGTACAGTACAAAAAAATAGAACTACAACACATGCATTCTATACAGGTTAAGACTCAAAATACAGGGAAGAAAAATTAATTACCTTTGAAGACTCTTCTTCTCAAATTACAGCAGCACTTTCTTTTCCCTCAACATACAGTAGTCACGAACAATATCGAACGCCTCCAAAAGATCTTCCCCGCTATTCTCTAGCAAGGATCAGTTATGTGGGAACCTTCTTTTGAAAGGGAAGGGAAGAGAACAGAGAGTATGGTCTTCTCTGTGAATATGAGAGAGAAAAGGATCCACTAGGAGAGAGGAAGTGAAACACGTATATTTTAGCAACCTATTCCCAATATAGACACTCAACATTTAAAGAGAAGGAGAGAGGGAGGAGTTAACTGCTGAGTAACTCCCACCCACTCTGCCACTCCCCTACAATGCAGGGGAGTTATTTAATTAATTAAATGATAATTAATTAGTTAATTTTAATTAAATATATCACATTTAATTAAACTATATTTGAATCATATTCAATTGCACATCTCTCTCATAACCTATAGTTTTAATATGAATCCAATTCATATTATTTTTAACCTATAGTTTTAATATGAATCTAGTCCATATTAAGCATTATTTGAATCTTATTCAAATCATATCTCTCATATTTTATAGTTTAATCTTGAATCTTATTCAAAATTAACTTTATATTATAATGTATCAATATACATTATATTAATTGTATCTTATACAATTAGCCTACATTCCCTTATCTAGTTTGAACACTTCAAATTCTTTCAAAACTTTTGATCCTTGTTTTACCCGTTGTAAGCTAGCAGGGGGACCTAATGGACCTATAGATTAAAAACTCCAATGATATGAGATTAATTAATTAAACTCTTTAATTAAATTAATCAACATTCATTAACAATGGGGCACTCCACTAAAGACCCTTAGTTGCACTCTTTTGCACTGTAGAACATGTTGCGTCCATGGATATAACCATTACAAGTAAGTTGATCCTTCACGAGTTGTTTGCAATTACAACTAGGTCAAATTACCATTTTACCCTTGTAATTACCTCTTACTCCTTAAGTACCATTGATCCTCTAATGAACAATATGTTTATGGTCCAACCATAAACCAAGTCCCTCTCGGCCCACTAATCCTTCATTTACCTATTGCATCTAAGTTTCCTGTTTGGCAGCAAATATTGCAGTCTGAATTTGAGGCTTAAACACAACAAGAAACATGGTAGCTTATCCATCTTCCTCTAGGCAAGAGTGCTATGAGGTATAAGTGGGTGTATTGTGTAAAACACAATCCAGATGGTTTCATTGTCGGCTACAAGGCTCGACTTGTTGCTAAGGGCAATCATCAACAAGAAGGTATTGACTATGATGAAACCTTTTAGTCCGGTGGTTAAGAAAACAACTATACGGGTTATTCTCTCATTTGCTACTCACTATGGTTGGCAACTTCGTCAATTGGATGTTAAGAATGCCTTCTTACATGGTGATTTGCATGAGGAGGTCTATATGCAGTAACCTCAAGGATTCATCGACTCCAACTATCCAACATACGTTTGTAAGTTGCTTAAATCCCTTTATGGACTTAAACAGGCTCCTCGGGCGTGGTTTTGAATGTTTTACCCTCTTATTTACTCACATTAGGTTTTTCTGCTTCTCAGGCTGATTCCTCCCTATTTGCGATGAAACATAATGGTGATCTTATAAATCTCCTATATATCGATGATATTATCATCACGGGTACTAATGATCGTTTGATTGGCTCTTTAATATATTAGGTGCAATCTTGTTTTGATATGTCTAATCTGGGTCATCTCACTTACTTTCTCGACCTTGAAGTAAAGAAATCTCCTACCTATCTCCATTCAAAACTTTCGGGCTATTGTTGGTACTTTGGCTATCTCACTTTCTTTTGTCCTACATTGCATTTGAGTAAGCTGGCTTTCTCAATTTATGCCTTCTCATGCTCACTTGGTAGCTGCTAAGTGGGTTTTTTGCTATATTGCTGGAACCTTAGCGTTTGGTCTTTTCTTTCGGAAAGGAAGCTCTT
The DNA here is from genome assembly GCA_017139565.1 of Luffa aegyptiaca. Classification (NCBI taxonomy): domain Eukaryota; kingdom Viridiplantae; phylum Streptophyta; class Magnoliopsida; order Cucurbitales; family Cucurbitaceae; genus Luffa; species Luffa aegyptiaca. The sequence goes on from CM029402.1 coordinate 19,286,195, forward strand.
TACAACTTACAGCCTTCTCTGAATCCGATTGGGCCAGTAGTTTTGTTGATCAGCGTTTTACTGTCGGCCTTATTATCATTTTGGGGCCAAATCCGATTTCATGGGGAGCAAAGAAGTAATCTGCAGTATCCAAAAGTTCAACCGAAGCTGAGTATCATGCTCTTGCCTCTACAACTGCTGAATTGTTTTGGGTTTGCCAACTACCTCGCGATCTCTACATTTTTGGTTCATCACCTCCTCTACTATTGTGTGATAATCAGTCAACTATTCAACTTGCTCGCAATCCTATTTTTCATGAGAGAACTAAATACATTGAGATTGATTTTCACTTTATTCTTGAATGAGTTGTTCGAAGGATATTTTACTCCAGTTTGTTTCAACCTCTACTTAGATAGTGGATCTCTTTACAAAGTCTCTTACTAGTCATTGTCTATGCTTCCTTCGTTCCAAACTCATGCCTCGATAGTCTTCCGTTTGTGGGGGATGTTATGTGTATTAATTATTCTAGATCCTTCTCCAAATCATTATTTTCAGCAATTACCTGTATTTATTAATTATGTTATTTATATGTTATTCTTTGGGTAAAAATAGAGTTTATTGCATGCCCTCATTCAAGGAATGAGAATAACCTTTTTCAGGAATTCTGGAAAGTTTCACAACTTGGTAAGTGTTGTGATTTTTATCCTCTAATCTAAAGAATTTTCAATGAAACTAGTCTCATGTACATTTAATTTATATAAAACATGACTAGTACAAAATCATTGAAACTTCAAAGAAAAAATGACACTAGATCTAGATCTTTTGTTAAAATTTGCAAGTTTTGAAATATTTATTATTCAATTGTTGATCTTGTATATTAATTAGACTTAGTTTTGAATGGAAAAACTTGAATTGGTGACTTTTGAAATATTCTTACCTTAATTTTTGTTAAAATTAATGGAGAACCTAGGGTAGTTTAAGTTTAGGGTTCAACTTGATAAAGCTTAAAGTTTTATGGTAAAATTTGATACGACATATTTTAGAGATGCAAAAAAAAAAAAAATCAGGAATTAATTATTATATTAGTTAATATTTCAATAAGTTTATATGTATAAAAGAAAATATGATTCACAAATTAAATTTAAATTGAACGTAAAAGATATAAAAGAGTTTTATTTCAAAAAAAAAAAAAAAGATATAAACGAGTCTAAATTAAGATTTTATGTATATACTTACTTTAGAAAAATGGCAAAGCCCAATAAATAACATTTTATTAGAAAGTATATATTAAAAAAAAAATAGGGTAATGGCAAAAACCCCAATGCTTAGTCGCTTTATTGCTATACCAAGACACAAAAAGTTGAATGTACGTTCTAGAATCTAGGTTTTTTTTTTTTTTTTTTGAAAAAACGAATCTAGGCATTTTTTAAAGTTTACCGATCAATTAGACAAAATGTTGAAAGTTTAAAAATATACTAGACGCTTTTTATAAGTCAGAGATCTATTAAACATAAATTTGAAAATTCATTGACCAGACTTGTAATTTAACTTTCTTTATTAAAAAAATACTATTTATTTTTATTAAAAATCCTTTATCCCTTTTTTTTTAACTTCTAAATCACATTTTCGTAAATATAAAAGATAAGATCTTGTTTGATGTCATCAATTTTTTATGATTTCGAAAACTATACATGCATACTATGAAAATAATTAAAAAAAAAGAAGTAGACCTCATTTGTAATCCACTTTATTGTTATTTGAAGATATGAAGTACAATGAAAACAATTTTTTTTTTAAAAAAAAAGAAAGTAATATCTAGTATTATTGTTCATGATCCATTTTATATGTCTGTGAAAACATAAAGTACTGTGAAAATTTTTTTTAAAAAAAAGTAAGAGTTCTAGTATGGTTGGTTATCCATTTTTATGTTTGTTAAAACATTCAATACTATGAAAACATTTTAAAAAAATGTAAGATGTTTAGTTTGTGATCTATTTTTATGTTTTCCAAAAACATTCTCAATACTATAATAATAATAATAATACAGTTGATCTTTGTGGTCTTGTCGATTTGGGATTTGTAGGGGATCGCTTTACCTGGTGCAACAGGAGGCCAGGGGGTGAAACCATTTATGAACGTTTGGACCAATGTTTTAGTTCATCTTCATGGCAGGAGATCTACCCGAATTTTGTAGTTAATCATTTGGATTACTGCAAATCTGATCCTCGACCCGTGGAATTAGTGTTAAACCCTCTGCCCCGATGTTGGGCCAGTCGACAACGAATAAAGAGGTTTGATGAAACATGGCTGAGATACTCCGAGCTCCAGGATTTGGTTCGATCTTCTTGGGCTTCGGCTTCCTCAGGTACTGATCTAGATATTCTTGTTAATAGGGCTCAAGGTTGTATGCAAGCAATGGCAGGTTGGGGGAGGTCAAAAATGGGGGATTACCCTCGACGTATAAGTGCAGCCAATCAGCAGGTCCAATTTGCCATTTCGAGTTTAAGGGATTCAGGGTCTAGGGAGGTGCTTAATGAGGCTGAGGCTCATTTGGAGGAAGTGTTACAGGAGGAGGAATTGTATTGGAAACAGCGGTCTCGAGAGTTGTGGTTGCGAGAAGGGGACTAGAATGCACGTTGGTTTCATCAACGGGCTTCCTACAGAAGGAAAACAAATAGGATTTGGGGACTTACAGATGATCAGGGTGTTTGGCATGAGGACAAGGGTATGGTTCTGCAGATGGTGTCTACTTTCTTTCATGATCTTTTTTCTACGTCTAACCCGAGCTCACAGGATCTAGAGTCTGTTTTGCAGGATGTTAGCCCATGTGTTGATGAAGGTATGAATCGAGAATTGTTGCACCCTTTTACAGCAGATGACATCCTTGTGGCTTTGAAACAGACCCACCCTCATAAGGCTCCTGGACCCGATGGCTTGTCGGGTAGTTTCTATAAAAACCACTGGAATATTGTGGGTTCGGATGTGATCTAGAGCTGTTTGGCAGTACTTAATCAAGGTTGTTCGCCACGTCCACTGAATGACACTATGATTGTTCTCATTCCTAAGGTGAAGTCCCCGCACAGAGTGTCTGACTTCCAACCTATCTCGTTGTGTAATGTCAGCTATAAGCTGATATCGAAGGCCTTGGTTAATAGAATGAAGCATATCTTGACAAAGATTATCTCACCAAATCAGAGTGCTTTTATTCCAGGACAGTGTGTGGTTGATAACGTTATATTGGGGTTTGAATGTGTTCATGAGTTGAAACTTAGGTCTACAGGTAATTCCAAATGGGCTGCTCTAAAGTTAGACATGAGTAAGGCCTACGATAGAGTTGAGTGGATCTTTCTTCATCAGATAATGCGGTGATTGGGTCTTGCACAGGCATGGGTGGACCTCATTATTCGATGTGTTAGTTCGGTCACTTTCTCATTTAATCTGAATGGTGAGAAGCTTGGACATGTGGTTCCAACGAGAGGCCTTCAGCAGGGAGATCCCTTGTCGCCTTACCTTTTCTTACTCTGTGCAGAAGGGCTTTCTAGTTTGCTGCGCGGTGTTGAACGATAGAGTCTTATTTCAGGCTTTCGGTTAGCTCGTACATGTCCGTCTGTGTCGCTTTTTTTTTTTTGCTGATGACAGCCTTTTGTTTTTTCAAGCGTAGGCATCTGAAGGCACAGTCATCTGAAGGCGCAGTCATCCGAGAGTTGTTGTTCGTTTATGAGAAAGCTTCTGGACAAACCATTAATTATGATAAGTCTATAGTAGCGTTTAGTCCGAATACTGGGGATGAATGTCAGCAGTATATTAGCCAAATTTTATCGGTGTCTCGCAGCCCTTGTCACCATCAGTATCTGGGCCTTCCTTCATTTATGCCTCGGAATCGTTCAGGTACGTTGAAATTCATCAAAGATCGTATTTGGAAACAGGTACAAGGGTGGAAAGGCAAGTTTTTTTCCATGGGTGGGAAAGAAGTTCTCTTGAAATCTATTGTGCAGGCGATCCCATGTTATACAATGAACTGTTTCCGTCTGTCCAAGTGTTTGATTAGAGAGATCCATCGTCTTATGGCTAATTTTTGGTGGGCGGGGTCTGAAACATCTAAGCTCATACATTGGCTGAGTTGGGAGAAGCTTTGCCTACCTAAGCGTATGGGGGGCCTGGGTTTTAGAAATATGGAGTTGTTTAATCAAGCACTCTTGGCCAAACAGTGCTGGTGTGTTTTTAGTGATCCTTCATCATTTCTCAGTATGGTTCTTAATGGTCGATATTTCCCTGAGACGGATTTCTTTGTAGCAGGCTTGGGGACCCGCCCATCGTTTGTTTGGCATAGCCTTTCGTGGGGACGTGATCTTTTGGTGCGTGGCTGCCGTTGGAGGATAGGGAATGAGTGTTCCATCCCTATCTATGGTTCAAATTGGCTGCCAAATGAATTTTCCCTCAGAGTTCACTTGTATCCTTCATTGCCAGCGAACAGTCGGGTGAGTGACCTTTTTACAACCTCGGGTCAATGGGATGACGAAAAGGTACGGACTCATTTTTCTCTTTCGGATTGTGATTCCATAATGAAAATCCCTTTACATCTGGGATTAGCCGATGATAGTCTCATATGGCACTTCGAGAAGAATGGAATTTATTCGGTCAGAAGTGGGTATCATCTTGCCCTATCTATCGGTCGTCAGGATCAACCGTCATCCTCTGACTCAGAGCAGGAACGGGCGTGGTGGGTTGGTATCTGGAAAATGCGACTTCCAAGCAAGATCAAGTTTTTCTTGTGGCGATTGTCTCATAACTGCCTACCCACAAAAGAGAACCTCTTGAGGAAAGGTATTGATGTCTCTCATTCCTATGTTTTCTGTAATCTGTGCCTGGAGAATAGCCCTTCATGTTTTCTGGTCCTGCCCTTTTATTAAGAATTGGTGGCTTTGTTCCAAGTTCTCAGATCTTTATCATTCCATATCTAGTCTTAGCTTTGATGGGATATTGTGGTATGTTAAGGACAAGTTGGTGCCATTGGATTTTGAGCTGGTTGTTGTTTTTTGGTGGGCAGTCTGGAATATGAGAAATACAATGATTTGGAATGGTCCTTCTGATAGTAGGGATTTATGGCAGTGGGCATCTGATTACTTGTTTGCTTTCCGAGCGGCGTCTGTGAGGCATTCAGTTCGTGCTGATTTATGTCCCTTGTCTGAAACCAGTGGATCTGCCCGTTCTTGGTCTCCACCCAGTAATCCAATGTTGAAGCTAAATGTAGACGCATCGGTGAAGCCAGATTCTGGTCTTGTTGGGGGGGGGGGGGGGGGGGGTTTTGTCCTCCGAAATGCTGCCGGTGAAGTTCTTATGTGTGCTTGTACTGTTTTACCTCGTTCATGGAGTATTGATCTGGCGGAAGGTTGGGCGATGCTTCGTGGTATTCAGCTAGCTTTCCAGCTCGGCTTTCCTGATATTCTGGTGGAATCTAACTCTTTGAGTGTGGTCAAGCTTGCAAGTGGTGAAACGGATGATGTTTCCAAGTTGGGTTTCTTGGTGGCTGAAATTCGTCGGCTGTTGCAGTATGGTAAGGATTGTAAGGTTTTATTCACTCCTCGAAAAGGTAATTTGGTGGCCCATACTATGGCTAGCCTAGCTTTTACTTATGCTGATAGAGTTTGACTTGAGGATTGGCCTTGTGAAGTCTTTGATGTCCTGGTTGGTGATGCTACTTTAATCTAAAGAAGAATCCTCTAAAGCTTAATAGGTGTTCAGATGAAGCAGACCGAGTCATCACTCCATGCATGATGCCTAAACCAGGGGAGGTTTTCTGTTCTCCTTTACTTTGTCCTTTATTTAGCATGTTTAGCCTTCAACGAGGGCACTGTATGTTTTAGGTTGGAGATGGATCATGTGCATGCTAGTGGATTCTAAGTTGAGTGTGGTGCACCTGAGCATCAGACTACCCCGTTTCTGCATGTTATGCTTTCATTGTTTGCTCTGGTATGATTTATGTTGAGGCCATGCATCTAAGCAGTGGACCTTTTTTGTGCATTGAGCAATATTTTATATTTTTTAGCAGCTATCTCCTGAGATCAGGGTTGAGATTTCAACCATGATTATATTACCATGTGCTTGGATGCTCTGTCTTTTGTTTTGAGGAAGTGAATTTGTTAGCATAATTGGAGCTGTTAAAATTTTTTCTTGAGTTCTTACAGATTTGAGCATTTGGCCTCTCCTTTAGTTAGTCTTGAAAGCTGAGGTCTTTTTTATGGGTCCCATAAGCCTGTTGTCACTCCGATAGGTGTAAGGTTGAGCTTGATAGCCTAATCTGTTCAAATTAATATGTGATCCTTTCTTAGGGAATGATAAGTCTTCAGGTCTGCTAAGGGGTAATGAGTTGAATTTTGATTACCTTTTTTTGTTCGAGTTCAGTTTCGTGTTTTGTTCTTAAGGAATTCAGGCTTGTTTCAACCAAGAGTGGTTAGGGGTACAAAGAGCTGCCTGCCTGGGTTTAGCATTGCAATGTGAAAGCTAGTGCCCTTTATAAAGCAAGCGAAAAAGCCAAAAGCAAAAAGCGGAAAAAAGGAAAAGCAAAAAAAAAAAAAGGAAAAAGGAAAAAGGAAAAAAGAGGCGAAAATTGAGAAAAAGCGGAAAAGGAAAGAATAGGAAAATAGGAAAAGAAAAGGGTGATTTCCTTATCAAGCTCCTAAGTTTTGAGATATCATCTTAATTAGACTCTTTAGCCTTTCAGTGAGACCTTATCTCCAGTGTAGGGGGAAGATATGTGGAGGGATTTATAAACCTTTCCTGGGCCAATAGGGGCTGCTCTTGAAGAGACTAGTCATACACACACACGTGAGTATACTCTTGAAAAAGTCTTGATTTGTCTCCTTTTTTGTTCACGTTCAGTAGCTTCTCTTTGGCAGAAGTATTTGCATTCGGAGCACAGGTTCTAAGCATGATAAGTCTTAGGGGGGGTGTGTGGTTAGATCTTTTTTTATATCGTCATCTTCTCCTAATTTGCTCATCTGAGGTGAAGTCTATGTGCAAAATGTTTTATTGTGATGGTCACTATTGTTGCAGGCCTACACCATGTGCTTGGGAAGTCTGGACCAAAGCTAGAAGCTGGCTTGGAGTCAAGATGTTTGGGGAATTGAGAAGCTAGTTGCCTTGGATATAATTGTTTCGCTGCCTGCTTTGTTTTTGGACTGTTCTTTTGTTGGTTGGATTCTATCCTGTTTCTTTGTCTCAAAAATAATAATAATAATAATAATAACAAACAATACTAAGAAAACAATAATAAAAGATAAGATCTCATTTGTTTTTTACAATATGAAACAGGAAATTTGAACTTCCGATATCTTGTTCGATAGTACACACTTTATATCGATTGAGCTACGCTTTTGTCGGTATTAGAAAAATAACATTTCATTTGATTCGTAATTTAACGTTTAATGTTTTTTTTTTTTATCTTAACCATATTTTCATAAATGAAAAACATATGATGTTTGTAATCCATTTTTATAGCTTTTTGAAAATAATAAATACGATAAAAAAACAATAAAATCAACGTTTGGGCACAGTTGTTTTAAAAAAAAAAAGGAAAAATACACTTTTAGTCCCTGAGGTTTGGGTTAAGTGACAGTTTGGTCCCTGAGTTTTCAAACTCAACAAAAATACCCCTGAGGTTTGAGATAAGTAGCACTTTGGTCCCTGCCGTCTATTTTTCTGTTAAATACTAACGGTTGCTGACGTGGCACTATTATTTTAATAAAAAAAAATTATTTTTTATATTTTTTTAAATAAAAACATATTAAAATAATAAAATATTATTATTTTATTTAAATTATTTATCTCTCTCTTCCTTTCTTCTCCCCCATCTTCTTTCTCCCTTCTTATCTCCTTCTTCTTCAGCTCCGCTGGCCGGCCTCCACCGGCTGCCGGCGAGCGGCGGCGGCGGCGGCAGCCAGAAATTTTTTTTTTTTTTTTCTTTCTTTCTCCCCTTTTCTTCTCTCCTTTTTTTCTCTCTTTCCTTCAATTTTTTTTTTTAATAAAAAGAAGGGAGAGGGAGGAGGAGCCCTCCTCCCTCTCTGGCGCCAGCGACGGGAGGAGGGAGGAGGGGCCTCCCTCCTCCCGTCGCCGGAGCGAAACGGGAGGAGGGAGGACCCCTCCTCCCGTCGCCGGCGCGAAACGAGAGGAGGGAGGGCCCCTCCTCCCTCCTCCCGTCGCCGGCGCCGGAGAGGGAGGAGCTCCTCCTCCCTCTCCCTTCTTTTTATTAAAAAAAAAATTGAAGGAAAGAGAGAAAGAAAGGAGAGAAGAAAAGGGGAGAAAGAAAGAAAAAAAAAAAAAAATTCCCGCGGCCGGCCACCGGAGCTGAAGAAGAAGGAGATAAGAAGGGAGAAAGAAGATGGGGGAGAAGAAAGGAAGAGAAAGAGAAATAATTTAAATAAAATAATAATATTTTATTATTTTAATATGTTTTTATTTAAAAAAAATATAAAAAATAATTTTTTTTATTAAAATAATAGTGCCACGTCAGCAACCGTTAGTATTTAACAGAAAAATAGACGGCAGGGACCAAAGTGCTACTTATCTCAAACCTCAGGGGTATTTTTGTTGAGTTTGAAAACTCAGGGACCAAACTGTCACTTAACCCAAACCTCAGGGACCAAAAGTGTATTTTTCCCAAAAAAAAAAAAAAAAACTAATTTTAAAAGTAATGATCTCAAATATTGTATATCCTTAGAATCTCAAATATTAAAGAAGAAACATGTGAGGTTCAAATCATAATATCCACCCCCCCCCCCTTTTTTTTTGTTTTTGTAAATCCCCTCGTAATATAAACATTGCTCAATCAAGTTTTCTATTTTTCTTTCTTTTTTTTTTTTCGTTGATTCTGTCGGAACATAACTCAACTAGGTAAGGTCTCGTTAGATAATATTCATCTATAAGTTTCTTTGTTTTCTTTTATCTACCTTCTTCCCATGTTTTAGAAAATCAAATCAATTTTTGGAAACTAAAAAAAGTTGTTTTTGTTTTTGGAATTTGACTAGAAATTCAAATGTGTTCTTAATAAGGGTGAAAACCATGGTAAAAAAATTGGGGGAAAACAAACATAATTTTCAAAAACAAAAAGTCAAATTGTAATCAAACAGGGTCTAAGATATTTATATTTTCGACCAAGTTCAAATCTCCTTTCCCACACATTGTTGAACTAAAAAAAAGTCAATTGAGTTTTGTTTTCCTCTCTTTTCTAAGTTCATACAATAAATTAGTAAGTTAGGTATATCATATGGCAATTTCAACACTCCTTTCAATAATATTAATTTTGGGATTCCATTCAAACCCAATTTTCTTTTGAAGATCTCACTTGTTTAATCCCCATGCTCTTCAAATTGGCAATGAATAAATTGTAGATTCTTATCTTCTCTCTTGTTATTTATAATTATAATATTTTTGAAACTCATGCAATCAAATTATTCAACAAGTAGAAGGTACAAAGAATTTTGAATTTTTGGAATCAACTGGATTATACAATACTTATAAAAACAATTCAATGGGCAAAGATTCCTTTATAGGAGTTGTATAATTTTGTTCACCTTCCAAAGGCAGAGGAAGAAGATGACTTCACAATGGTCCACCTATTCATTATCCATGTGTGTTTTTCAATATAGTCCCTATATTATTTTGAAATGTACAATTAAGCCCCTTGAATTTTAAAAATTTTCGATTATACCATTTTCATTAGTGAATGTTAAAATTAGCTAACCATATAAACTTACTAATATGATATTTAGTAAGTTAGGAAAAAATTTAGAGAAGCAATTAGATTATCTTAATCTCAATTTTTACAAACTCACTCAATATTGTGATATATAAACTTGGGTAATCACTTTGGATAATTTGACGTCTATAGCATCACTTCTAAATATAGTTCAACCACAAAAACTTGAGATTAAAATCATTTTTAAGAAAAGTAAACAAACACAAAATAAAGTGCTAAATCATAGAGTATATGTTAAGCTCACTCTAAATATCGAACTGAAAATGCATAGGAATCATCTTTAGTTCTTATTTCTTTGAATATATAATTCAACAAATGTGGAAGTGGAGATTCAAACTTCGAACGTTTAGAAAAAAGAAATGGTGCTTTAATCGTTGAGCTACACTCATTTTAACAAACCTTTGAGTTCAAATCAATATACATGAAATTGGTAATTTAAGCATGATTTTATAAACTTGGAAGAAGTACATCTTTTATATTTTAATTGTTGGAGGACTTAAAATATATAACAACTCATTTATGTACTTTTTTTTTCTATGATAAAATCAGAACTATCTAATAGGAAACCAGCTATTAAAAACCTTAGTATTTTATTATTTTGTTTTTTTTTTTTTTACACAATTATTCTATAATTAGAATGGGGTCCAAAATATTTTTGAACCCTCCCCAATTAAATGTATGACACACTCATTTTAAATTCCAAAAACAAATTGAAGTAGCTAAAGATTCAAATTCTTGAAATGGTCAAAAGTCATACTGTCTAAAATTAAATATAATAAAAGAGTTTTTTTTTTTAAAAAAAGAATATAATAAAAGAGTTTTCAGACAAAAGCACTCTAATTTCTAATATTATTTCATTAATTTCTTCTTCGTTTCTCACTCTCTCTCTCTCTCTCTCATCATCTGCTTCCTCAGAGGATTTTGATATTCAAATTGTTTCCCATTGCTTGCACGCTATCCTTCACCAAAAGAAAAAAGAAAAAAAAAAAAAAGATTCATTTTCAAATAAATATAATATTAATATCACTAAATTTCCTGGATCTTTTATTATTATTATTATTATTATTATTGCTTATTTATTTTTCGTAACGCAATATATTGTTGGGTAGTAATTACTTAAATATTCATTTATCTAAGTTTTCACAATAAAATAATATAATGGTAGTTTTCAATGGATCCAAAAATGGCTTTCCTAATTGAATCATCGATATTTATTGGAAAATTTTGTCCAAGAACTAGGGTACACAACATGTCATATATGTTGACATTTTGTCCACATTTTTATATGTCCATGAATTTTACCTCATATAAGGGTGAATTGATATTTCTATTATATCATTAAAAGATCAATAAAATATAAAAACTGTTAACAAAATATCATTATTGTGAATATTGTATTAATAATAATAAGGTTAAAATATTATTTTGATTTTTGTAGTTTGGATCTTATTCTATTTTAGTCTTTGTACTTTCAAATATCCAAATTTAGTCTTTATACTTTTAATAAATTTTAAAATTAGTCTTAGTTTAAAGTTAATAATGTTTATCAAAACTTGATAAAAGTATAATAATAATTTTCATTCAAGAGAAGACACAATATAAAATATTTCTAACGTTTGTAGAGAAAAGAGTAATAGAAACTTTTCTTTTTTGGAAGAAAAAAAAACAGTGAACCATTTGTAGGAACTGATTTTAAGATTCATTAAAAGTATATTTAACTAAATTTAAACATTTGAAAGTACCTCGGTTAAATAGAACAAGGCTTAAAATAAGAAGACCAAAATGATATTTAATTTTAATATAATAATAAATTTAACTTATTTAAAAAGGGTAAGATGTCTATTTATTAATTTAAATATTTTTATAATTTTATGATTAGTTTAGAAATATTCATTGACATTGACGATATTTCCATCAACATCTTCAAAAGATGAGGAAATTGACATTTTTGTCCAAAACAACTTTTATAAAGCCTTGTCAATAACATATCTGGTAAATTGTGCAGAAAGTGGTGTGGAAATTTTGTTGAATTCTTCAAAACCTACCCATCTTGACTTATAAGCAACCAAGCAATAACATATTAATCAATAACAAGACTTAATTTCCTCACACATTCATCTAACACTACATTAAGATTTTAAAATAATGCATTATACATTTGCAACACTCTTCTTCCTTGAATCTTCCATGGATTTTACTTAGAATTAAAAATTAAAAAGAAAGTTTCAAATTTACAATTGAGGGTTCATAAATGGTAGAGTAAAAATAGTATGGTGTCACGTGCAAAATATATAAATATATAAAGTTAAATGGGGGATTTGCACAAATAGAAAAAGACACGCTAAACATATTGCAAAAATAGAAAAAAAGTAAAACTATTTATGAAAATAGCAAAAACTGACGTTAAGTTACAAAAATACCCTTTCTATCAACAGTTATCAGATAGAAAGAATTATTAATGTCTATCACTAATAGTCATTGATAGACTTTGATTAATCGGAGTCTATCAGTGACTATCATTGATAGACTCTAATTATCAGAGTTTATCAATAATAGAGACTGATATAAAGGATTATACGGAGTCTATTAGCATGATAGTCTATCACTGATAGTCAGTATCTAGCATTGATAGTCACTAATACACCGAAATAATCAAAGTCTATCAATGATAGACACTGATAGAAAGTATCATATGGAGTTCTATCAGCATGATAGTCTAATCAATGTCTATCACTGATAGTCACTGATAGACTTCATTTAATCGAAATCTATCAGTGATAGACATTAATAGACTCCGATTGTCAGAGTCTATCAATGATAGACACTAATAGAAAAGATTATACAGAGTCTATCAGCATGATAGTCTATCAGTGTCTATTATTTATAGTCACTGATAGATTTCGATTAATTGGAGTCTATCAGTGATAGACAATGATAGACTCCAATTATCAAAGTCTATCAATGATAGACACTGATAGAAAGAATTATATAAAATCTATCAACATGATATTTTATCAGTGTCTATCATTGATAGACTTCAATTAATCAGAGTCGATCAATGATAAACACTGATAGACTCAGATGATTAGAGTCTATTAGGGGTTGTTTGGGGCGCTGAATTGGTTATATTATCTGGTAGTTATAATAATCTGGGGATTATAATAGCCTGGGGGTTATAATAATTTGTGTTTGGGGTGCAGATTATTATAGTCTGGGATAAAATAATCTGTGTTTGGGGTGCAGATTATTTTAGTCTGGGAAAAAATAATGTGTGTTTGGGATGCAGATTATTTTAGTCTGGGTTAAAATAGTATGTATTTGGATTGCTGATATGTTTAACATGAGATTCTAAATCAAATGTTCAAGTTGACTGTTTTTTTCCTGACTTTTTTTTTTTTTGTTTATTTTCCTCATACAACTTTGTATGTCAAATATTATATTTTGCAAATATCAATAAAAAATTGTTTGGATTCAGTTGTAAAAAAAATAAAGTATTGGGTATACGGGTTAAATGATGTGTTTAACTTAAAAGGAAACAAAAATAACCTAAGGTAAGAGTTGATTTTCTTTGTTTTAGGGTCATGATTTTTTTCACAAAAGAAGTCATTTTATGATTTTATATTGGAAAACCATATTTGTTTCATTTCTGTATTTTTAACGTAAAAATGCTAAATGCTTATGTACAAAGAAATTATATAATAAAACTCCATATTTATATATGTAGAAAGACAACTAAGAAACTGGTAAGTGTTTCTAACATGGAATGACCAACTGAGAAACTGGTAAGTGTTTCTAACATAGAATGACCAAAAATCACTTTTTTCTTTTTCTTTTTTCCTTCTTTTTCATTTTCTTCCTCCATCTCCATCATCTTCATCTTATTCCTCCATTTCCATCTCCATCTTCATCATCTTCTTCCTCCATTTCCATCATCATCTCCATCTTCTTCCTCAACCTCAAACACCATCTTCATCATTTTCTTCTTCCTCTAACCCTAATGTCTGCAACGTTTTCAACGACTTTTCCAGTGGTTGCCGACAAATTTTTCGACGACCAAATTTTTTTTCCTTGTTTTCTTTCTTTTCTTTATTTTCATTTTTTATATTTTTCAAAATGAAAATGAGAAGAAATATGAAAAAAAGGAAAAAAAATCGGTTGCAGGAAAAGTCGTCGGCGATCGTCGGCGGTCGTCGGAAAAGTCGTCGGAGACTCCGCCGGCCGGGCGACCGGCGATCGTCAGAAAAGTCAAGGAGTCGCATGGAAGAAGAGAGGACAGAGTTACTGTAGAAAATGGATAAAATAATCGGGTGGGTTGAATGATGGTTACTGTAGAGAATAGATAAAATAATCAAGGGTAAAAATAACCCACCTCACCATTTATTTTTGTTGATACCCCAAACACTGAATATGTTATAATAAAGGGGGTTATTATAACCTATTTAGTGCCCCAAACAGCCCCTTAGTTATAGACACTGATAGAAAAGATTATACGGAGATAGATAGAATTTATGCACAATTCAAAATAAAATAGGGGTAAAACGAGAATTATGAAATTATATTCTAATAAATTGCCATATTTGCTATTATTTTTACAGTGTGTTATATTTGCAATTAGAAAAACCTTAATTGTCACCCTCTGCAATTTTCCAAGTTAAATTATAAGGGTAATCCTTAAAGCTCATTTGATAATCATTTGGGCTCATTTGATAACTATTTGATTTTTGAAAATTAAGCTTGTTTTCTTCCCATTTCCTTACAATGATTTTCATCTTTGTTACGGGCACATTTTTGAATTCCTAGCTAAATTCCAAAAACAAGTTTTTGAAAACTACTTTTTTTAGTTTTCAAAACTTGATTTTTTTTTTAAAACATGGGAAGATGGTAGATAACAAAACCAAGAAACTTATTGGTGGAAGTAGTGTTTTTAAGCTTAATTTTCAAAAATCAAAAACAAAAAATCAAATGGTTATCAAACGGGGGCCTTGGTTTTTTGTTTTTAGTTTTTAAAAATTAAACTTATAAACACTACTTTCACTTATAAAATTCTTTGTTTTGTTATCTACCTTCTCAATGTTTTCAAAAACCAAGTCAAGATTTGGAAGAAAAAAAAAGTAGTTTTCAAAAACTTGTTTTTGTTTTTGGAATTTGGTTAGGAATTCAAATGTGCCCTTAACAAAGATGAAACTATGGTAAGAAAATTGGGTGAAAACAAACATATCTAATTTTCAAAAACCAAATAGTTATTAGACGAGAACTATAAACTTTTAGAGTTGTGTCTAATAAATCTTTTAAATTTTTAAAGTGTCTAATAGATCTCTACACTTTCAATTTCGAATTAATATATACATTGGAGTATAAAAATGTCTAGTAGATCCTTGAAAGTTCAATTTCATGTCTCACAAACCTATTTGATACTTTTTAAAACTTCTTGAACCTATTAGGCCTAAAGAAACCTTGGCCTTTCAAGTGTGGGTTTAGGTTCCTTAATTTTAAAAAATGTAAAATAGTTGGAACCTATTGGACACAAAATTGAAAATTCAAAAATCTATTTGACACAATCCCAAATATTCAAGGTATGGACTAAACTTGTATTTTTCTAAAAGTATAGTAGTAGTTTGAATTATTGACTCATTTAGATATAATATGTGGGTAGAAGAAGAGAGGTTTGTCAAAATAAATTAGAGTTGCAAGAGTGCATGGTATTAATGTTCCAAACATGACCCTTGTTTTGTGTGACAATATATGGGTCGGGAGATTTGAAACTCTGACTTCTTAGTCAAGAGTACAAACTTTATGCTAATTGAGTTATGTTTTTATTGGCGTTCCAAACATGACCTTTGAGATATGTGTTCATGAACTAATTATTATACAAACTAAAAAACTTAATATGATTAAACTAAGTATAGTCCAATTGACATAAAATTTAACTGACATAAAATATGTGTCATCAACCAAAAAGGTAAAGGTTCGAATCTCCATAGCTCACTATGGTAGAAGTAAGAAAAAAAAAAGTAGTAAAAATTAATAGGACTAAAAGTTTTCAAAACTAATATCAAAATTCTAAAATTTTTCCACATAAAATAAAATAATGAGTTAAAGACGATACTCTTCAATTTTTGTTTTTAATCTGATTAGTAGTGTAAATGTTATTAGGTTAAAATAATATTTTGATTTTTGAACTTTTAATATTTTTCTAATTTTGGTTTCTAAGGCACATTATAACGATTTTTTTTTTAATTTTCTATTTTTAAAATTGATATTTGTTTTTATTTTATTTTTTTTTAATTTTTGAAACTTTGACTTCAAACATTTTTGGAAAGTGGTAGATAACAAAATTAAGAAACTCTTAGGTGACAATAGTTTTTTTTTTCTTTTTTTTTTTCTTTTTATAGTTTTGAAAAACCAAAAATCAAATAGTTATCAAATGGAAACTAAACTTTTAAAATATTGTTCGTTTTTTATTCTTAAGCCTTTTTTTTTTTTACAATTTTATTCTTAAACTTTTACTACTTTGGTTTTGATTGTTATTTTATCATCTAATATTATAATTTTTTAGTTCAACAAATGTGGGATGAAGGATCAAACCTTCACTCATAGAAAATGTATATTTGAGTTATGCTTTAAGTGAATCAAGTCTATGTAGTTGGAATATAAGGACACATTTGGATGTGAAATCCAATGTGGTAGATGAAAAGACATATATCCATGGTCGAACCAATAGTTTAAGTCACACACTTCCATAATCCATTTTCTCTTTAATGAATCCCCTTCAACTATTAGTGAAAAATATATAACAAATAAAATTGAGTTGAAGAGAGAAACAATTTGACTTTTGCCACCTAATATCTACTCACCTAATCCTCATGTTAGTCATCCTATTAGATTCCAGTACATGTCCACATTAGCACACATTAAATACACATTCAAAGTCAAATCATCAATTAAAAAAAACACACCCAAAATAAAGATGAGGGTCACAATTATTTTTTAAAAAGAAAACTAAAGACTAAAATAGATATTTTAAAAGTTTTAAAAACTAAAATTTGAATAAAGCTTAAAGTTGTAGAAAACATTTTTTACATTTTGAAAATACAAAAGATTTAACATTTGAAAGTTGAAGAACCCTAACGATTTTTGTTTCTTTTTTTAATTTAGAGACCAAAATAAGATTTAGACGATTGAATTGAAATATAAGAATAAGAATAATTAAAAATGTTTTTTTGAGAGAGGTTAGCCAAGATGACGAAAGAAAAGAAATTAACAATAGAGGAAATTGCAAAAACCACTCCTAAACTATAGGTTGTTACAACTTACCTGCATGCTTTTGAAGTTTCAATCTGATCAATCACTTCTTAAATTTTATGAATTGTTGAAATTGAACCCTCAAATATTATAAGATTAAAAATCCACCCTTTGATTTTAAGTGTTGCTCCAATCAAACCTTCAAACTTTGATATTGTGCTAAAATTTTAATCGTTAATATTCTAGTTTTCTAACTTTAAAGTATATATACATATAGTAATTAAACTTTATTTTGTAACAATTTAGTCCTTGTACTCTCAAATTTGTAACAATTTAATCCTGAATTTTAGTATATAACAATATAGTCTCCATACGTTTGAATTTGTAACCATGAGAACCTTACTATAAAAAAAGTCCATCAAAATTAAATGGAGCACTTATAAATTTATTGGCTCCCCAAGTAGTAAGAAATCTAATTAAATCTTAACAATATTTTTCACAATAGAGACTAAATCATTACAAATTTTAAAATACAAGTACTAAACTGTTACATACTAAAGTTCAAAGACTAAATTATTACAAAATTGAAAGTAAATGGATTAAATCATTACAAATCAAAGTTTACGGATCAAATACTTTTTTCCTTGAAAGTTCTTGGATGAAAGTGATTTTTAACTTATAATGAACATTGTAACATTGTTTATAGGTAGGAGTAGTTTGTGCATTGGACAATATTTAAGAGTTTAATTGTTACAGTTAACATAGCTTAGTGGTAATTAACATGTATTATGAATCAAGATATTAGATATTTGAAACTTTTCATCTCAAAGCCAACAAGAGCATAGCTCAACCAACATAAAGTTGTACTAATAACCACGAGGTCTGTGGTTCGAATCCCCACCTCCACATATTGTCAAAAAAAAAAAAAAAAAAAATCTCATTTCAAATGTTACTAAACTAAAAAAAAACAATTAAGAGCTTAATTGAAACATGTCATAAATTTGGGAGGGTTACATATTAAATTTGAAGGATTCGTTTTATTAATCAAGAGCGATTTTTGCAATATTGTATGTATATATAAGGAAGCTCAAAAGTCATAAGCTATGGCATGTTAGTTTTTTTTTTTTTTTTTGAACTTATTTTAGTAGTTAAAAAGAAAAAAAAAAAAGGTATCGCATGTAATGTTGAGAATTAAAAAAGATGGGAACGATGAGGCGTTAGTTGATTAATAAATAGAATAGGAGTTAGGAGGGGGTGGGTGGGGGTTTGCATGAATCCTAGGAAAGGATCGAAGAAGAAAAGGGAGGCGCGTGAAGGTGAGATGGAGCGTGGGAAAGGAGAGGCGGGTGACAAGTTAAAGTGGGTGGTGGGAATGGGAGTAAAACAAGGTGGGACCCAGAGTCGGACACGTGGGGAGCGTAAATGTTGAACGTGTGGGAATTAGCACGTGAGAGGAGAGGCAAAGCACACTTTGGTAAGGTTTATTGAAATTGAAGCGCGTTTAGTTTTAGCAGCAGTAGCAGTAGCAGTAGCAATAGTAATAAGTAAACAAGTACTCTTTTGTTTTGGTGCGTGTGTTGGTTGAGTTGAGAGTGAGAGTACGAATATATCAAATCATGGGGGCCTTATGGGAATCAAAAATGCTTCCCCCCTTTCAACTTTCATGTTTTACCACTATTCTACTGCCACCTCTCGGTTTCCACCACTTTATCTATTCCTCCTTCTACACCTCCATCTCCCTCCACGCTAACACTATGCTTTTCTCCACCCTACTTTTTCCCATCATGCCCCTTCCCACAATATTCTACCCTCACTTCTCTATCTACATCTCTTCTAATAACCACTACATACAAATTATTTGAAAGTAACCTCTTTTTTATCTTCATATGTTTCCAAATTAAATGCTTGAGGTATTAGTTACTGATTTTGTATCTCAATGTCGGAGCAAAGTAAAGAAGAAGGAAGTGGTGGAGATGTTGTTCCTTCTTTTGATTTGTTGATATGTCTTGAATCTGATATGAAGCACTACGAATGACCAAGTATGGAGTCTTGTCGGTCAGCGAGTCGGGGTCCAGGGGCGAAGCGCCCGGTGGGGATTCAGGGGCAACGCCCTCTAAACTAAATTATTTATAGAGATTAGATATGATTTTTCGTTTTTCGTTTTTATTTTGGACCTATTACGTTAGGATTAAGAGTGGTGCCATGTATAAACCCTCTTAACCTATTTTGCCCCAATCTCTGTAATCTGCATACGTTTTACTCCTCATTATAAGATCATTCTCTCCTTCTGTCCATGAATGTAGATAACACACCGTTAGTGAACCACGTAAATTTGTGTGTTGTTTTCTTCACCCTTTCATTTTTATTCATTGGTTTACGGTTTCTGTCATAACATGATTCATCTTAATTAAAAATGATTACATAGAAAAGTTAAGATTTTGAAATCTTTTCTACAATTTATACCCTTAAAATCTATATATAAAATGTTCGATGGTAAAATTACAGGAAAGATTTCTAGTTTATTGACATTAATGGATGTACTAATTTTGAGTGGAAAATGGAGTGAGTCTAGGTTTAGGGATGAGGAAAGCAAATTTTTTTTATTTTTTTATTTTTTAATTTAAAACTTTAAACTGAAACAAGAGTTAGACACTGATTTCCACATATTCGTTTGAATTATTTTTTCAAATTATTTGGAATAAAAATAATAACCTTGCACAAAAATAGAAGGGCATTTTGGTCATTATGCAGGTAGACATCACACATGGGTCTGATGCAATGTACAAAGAGCCCGTAGGACCCAAAAGTATGGGTGTTTGATTGACGGTGGATATTGCGTCTCAGGGAGATGGGCAATCCCTGTCCGTTGATGTGATTGCTCAATTTCCTTCTTTTTTTTATTATTTATTATTTGTTATTTTTCTAATTCCTCTTCTTCTTTTTTCTTTTTCAAAAGAAATTTCTCTCAACTTTTGGAAGTAAGCGACGTGGTCAAAAAGGAAATAGCATGGGGAATTCTTACATTAGCTTGATTGCTTTTAAAGAAAAGTGAAACAAGAGGAAGACCACGACTAGACCCAAAAAAAAAAAAAAAAAAATCTATGTTATTTCATTTGAATAAAGAGATAAAATCAAATCCCAGAAAAAATGGTCAAAGTAAAAGTTAAATATAATTGTTTTTTTTTTCTTTTTCTTTTGAGGTTTTGGTGTTGGTGGTCATAATTAGTTAAAATAATACAAGGAATTGGGTGCTTAAACCAACTTGAGTTCAATTTTCATCATCATGGGAAAAAAAATAATTAAGCTTTGAATTTTTTGGTAGATATAAAGTTTATTCTTTTGACCAAAAAAACAAACATAACAAGTATCTTTTTTTTTTTTTTTTAATAAAATATATAGATTTTTTTAGGAGTTGCAAATAATATTAAATAATTGAAGCTTATAAGAAAAACCACTCCTTCACCGCTTCAAGATTGAAGCTTAGTTTTTAACTTAAAAAAAATGTTTTCAAATCAATTCAATTTGATTGTTCAAAAATGCTTTTTATTTATTACCAAACATTTCTGATAATCTAAGATCACCTAGAAAACTACACTAAAATAAAACCCAAAATTAGTAATTAATTCTCTAAAAAACTAATTACAGAAAAAGTAATTTTTATTGAAATAGCGGTTTTCTTTTTTTTTTTTTTTTGAAAAAACATATGAAACAGAAACTAAATTTGAAAAAAAAGGAAAATAAAAAAATGGGCATATTCGAAAAACAAGAAGTCAAATGTTCTTAGCTTTGCAAGCATCCGTGTGATTTGATTAGATATTATTATGCGAACTGTCTCATATCATATCTGATGTACATAAAATTCCTCTCTCAAAAGGAAAAAAAAAAAAAAAAAAAATTGTCCATGATATTCAACCTTAGACCCACGCCTATTTAACCATCGCACGTGCAAAGAAAATTTAAAAAAAAAAAAAAAAGAAAGGAAAAAAAAAAAACTTGAATCTATTATTTTAAAATAAAAGTGAAAAGTTCAATCTTTTATCTTTGAAGTTAGGTGGCTCAGTCCATTTTAAAGCTTTCTTTTTTTAGTTCCATTTTAAAGCTTTCAATTTCAAGTTTAAAGTGGTTGAATTATTAACTTTATTTAGTTATATATATTTTTTTTCAAAGCTTTCTAATTAATTATGGTGTCCTAACCGTTGGAATGAGGCTATTTTACATATATTATTTTTTAAAATTATTTTTTCTTCTTTTTAAATTAGTCGATTTTTGATATTTTGTTGTTAAGTTTAAGTTTGTTCATGGTTTAAAGAGATGATATTAAAAGTTTAAAGTTAAATTCACTCACTCATCCAAGTTAAATATATATAGAGAGAAAGGGTATCTATCTATGTCTTAGTTTTAGAGCCAGTTGTATGGATAGCAAAAATAAAAATAGAATTTGCAACCATACCATCAGTTTCTTAATGTTGCAAATATAGTAAACAAAAAAGGTCCCGTCCAAACATTAAAGTTGAAAAGTAAAAAAGAAAAATCCTAAAAACATGCCGGAAGTCGGAGGTTTAAGGAGTATATCAATGATATTATTAATATATTGTATATTAGGTATATCATTAATTTATTCAGTGTGATTGATATACTCGATATTCGGCATATTAGTCAACTGTTCTACTTTAAATTTGGTATATATCAGTCAAGTGATATACTAAATATGTATTATATCAGATGTATATTTTGTAAATATAATATATTTCATTCATAAAGTATATACATGAGATTTCATTAGTTTAAATATCTTTGATATACTTCATTAATGAAGAATTCGGTATATTAATTTTTTTTGGATCACAATATGTGTGGTAGGAGATTCAAACATCTAACCTCTTGGTTGAATGTACATGTCTTATGCAAGTTGAACTATGCTCATGTTGGAAAATATACCATCGATATCATCTTAATGATAAACTATCAATACACTAATATGATACTTGATGCATTATATTAGTGAGTATTGATATACGATTAATACACCAATGACATGCTTGAAATTGCATCTTATTGATATACATAAAAAAGAAAATTGCATTCCACGACCTTGATAATACACAAAGTAAAAATATATCAATGATTTTTTTAATCATATATTTTCATTTTATGTACAAGCGCTAAAGTGAGCACAACGCAAGAATAATTGACACGTAACTTCGACTAAAAGACTAAAGGTTCAAATCCTCCCCTCTAAATGTTGATGAACTCAAAAAAAGAACATATATATATATATTATGCAAAAGCAAACTTCCGGGAAACTTACAATACCAAACTTTATATAATAAGATTTGAGTCTTCATTAATAATATATGCTTGAATCATCGTCAACTTGAAATAATCTTTTATCACATTTTTCTTAGAGAGAGAGTGAAGTGAGGTGAATGAATGGAAGAGGGGAAATTGAGCTTGAACTGAGGAGGAAAATAGGGATGAATTTCAACAATCAATATCAGATTAAAAAAATGTTATGACATTGAATAAAGAACCTCACTAACTTGTTGGAATTATTATAAAAGATGGGGAATCTAAGTCTAACTTTTTTTTTTTTTTTCGTTTCTTTCTTTCTTTTAAACTTCTTAGAATTTACCTTCCTAAACTTTCTTTCCACAGTCAACTATATTTATTACAAGACAAAGAAAAAAAAAAAGGAACTCCTCAAAAAAAAAAAAAAAAAAAAAGAAAAAAAAAAGGAAGAAAAGGAAAAAACATCTTTTAAAGTTTTAGAAAAAAGTGAAATTATATTCTTTGAAATTCTAGAATCCTCCCTTTTGAATGTTAGAATTCAAAAAAGAGAGAGAAAGGGAGAGACAATTTAATCTAAATCACATAAAATAAAGTTGTCATATAGCAAGAGCACAATACTATATGTATGAAAAATCTTGTGCAATGCCAAAATGAGCATAGCTCAACGGTAATTGACATGTACTCTGACTAAGAAGTTAAAGGTTCGAATCCCCCACGTCCAATTGTTGTTAAACTAAAAAAAAAAAAAAAAAACTTGTGCAATGAAGTACATAAAAGGGAAATCCTTGAGAATGACCAAAAAAAAAAAAAAATACCACGGTTTGAAAAATAGACAAAAAAAAAAAAAACGTTTGAATTATAGTCATTTAGTGCTATGCACATGACCATTTTTTGATCATTTTACCCCTCCAATCAAATAAGATGCATCTATCGTTTTTTTTGAAAATAAAGTGTATCTAAAAGACAATCCCTCTCCAAATCAAGGTCAATCCCCTAATTTCTCTACTGTATCTAGAAAAAACCTCTCACCAAATCTTATCTTTTATCTTAACCCTCTCAAATTCAAAATTAACAATTATTAACCCAAATCAATGGAATGGATATGCAGACATACCATATTCTTCTCCCTCATCTATCGTCAGTTCGGGTTTTCTTGCCATGTCGACATTTGAAGGAATTTGAGGAGGGGTTTATTGAGCAACCTCACTTTGGTATCTTCTTCTTTACTTATGATGAAAAACTTTTATTCGTTTTTTAGAAATTTCTTTTGGGTTTTTAATAAAAAATGCCACATTATTCTTTATTTAATCAATCATTCGATTTCCGTTTTTCATGTATTTGCAGAAGTGGAAGAGAAGAAGGCAGCCATTTCAAAGTTGAAGGAATTGGTATTAGATCAAACGGCGACCCCTGACGGATTCGTAAGGCCGAAAATTTGAACTTCATCTCTGATTGATTTTCAAGGTTGTTTTGATTTGAATTTGAAAATTGTTTTAATTAATCTACATTTTGCCGTCCTTTTGATTTTGTTAAATAGAAAGTTTTTTTTTTTTAGGATTTTGGTTGTTTTGATTTTAATTTGAGATTTCTTTTAATTATCCCATTAGGAAAAATGTTGGAAATCTTCTTATTCAATAAGAATTTTCAATAGTTTTCTACTATGTATTTGTTCATATTGAATCCCACGATTTAGAAAAGTTCATTAAAAAAAAGTTTGTCATTGTCAAAATTGTAACGGTTGTTATTGTTTTCATGAATAAATTAGGAAGATTTTTAATTCTACTGTAATTATATTGCTTTTGGTATTTAAATTTTTTATATTTTAATTACTTCATGATTTTAGGATTATTTTGTGTGGTTGATTTTTAATTTGGTTTTAATTTGGTTAGTTAGAAAGATTTTTTTTATATTTTCCGTTCAATTTGTTAAATTTTTGTTAGATAGTTATTTCTTTATTTAGGAAATTTTTTAAGTTTATTTTAAATCATAGATTTGATTTAACTACCTTAATTTAAGATATTCGATAATATTGAATCTAGACTTTTTGGCTTTGTTAATATGACAATGTTTATCGTCCAAAATATTTTTTTGTGTTTATTTTCTTTCTATTGTAAAAATGTTTATCATCCAGTTTTTTTTGAATAAAATGTTATAAAAAATTAACAATTACAGTTCCTAAGGATAGATATGAAAATTTTGTTTTATCGTTAGATTTAATTTAAATTTGAATTTTAGATCTCTTTTTTATTGTTAAATTTGAATTCCTTTATTTTAGCTTTCTGTATTTGAAATTGATTGTATTTTTATCTAAGCTAAAATAAAGGAATTCAAATTTATTTTAAAGATACGGTGTATTTCTAGCAAATTAGTTATTTTATTGATTGAGGGTATTTTGGTAAATCGATAATTTGGATTTATTTATTGATAAATCCGATTTGGCCATTTATCTACAAAATTAGCTGTGTTGCCATTTTTCAAAACAGGCATTTAATAATGGCTATTCTTGCCGTTAACACTACATAAAATCAAAAACTCTCTTTAAAAGTTAACTTGAAAATGTCAATTCAAGCATAGTTTAGTAAATAAGATGCTTATTCTAAATTCGATGGTTCAATTTTCACTCTCACAACTATTGAACTAAAAATAAAAAGATAGTAAATAAAAGATTGGATTGTGTTCACTCCGTTGTAGATCATAATTCTTGCATCATTTGAATAAACTAGGCGAAAGAAGAAATCAAATATGTTGAAATATGCTATAGATTATAAACGACGAGGAATCTAAAGTATGTGCGTGTGTTTTTTCCTTTAAAGCTTCTTAGAACTCACTTTCCAAAAAAGAGTATAGCTCAACTAACATAAAGTTTATAGGTTTGAATCTCCCACTCCACACGTAACAAAAATAGTTAGAAATAAAAACAAAAATTCAATTTGAATCCTATAAAACAAAGTTGTCATGTAGTATAAGCAATAATATCATATATCTAAGAAAAAGATCTTGTATATTAAAATACATAGAGAATTAGATATGAAATACAAGATTGGATTATGTTTAGTGCATTGAAGGTCATGATTCCTGCGTCATTTGATTAGATTAAACAATGAAAAAATGAAGTATGTACAAATATGTTATTGTTTATCAAAGGATATGTACTATAGGCCTATGAATATGGATCTTGCATGTATAACATTGTACTATAACGAACCCCCCACCCGCCTGGAAATGGGCTATGAAGAAAGCGTCAAAAGCTCTCTCGAGGGCGAGGGGGGCTTATTTAAGTATAACCAGGGTCATGTGCTACTTGCTTGATACATCAATAATTATCCAACGTGAATTCTATAATGACACACAAATATAAGACTATATTGCTTGTAATTTCATTTCTGTAGGAAGGATCCTTTATACACAATACCATAGATAAAAAAGGAAAGAATTATACAATAAAGTTACAGTAGAGAATTTAAATCATGAGCATAATTTTAGGCAATATTGATGGAGGATTAATGGAGGATTATTCTCTAATATGCCCCTTCAAACTGATGACTGTAGAGAAGTCAGAAGTATGTCCCGGAATGTCAAGAATAGCGGAGATGACAATGATTTTGTGAATAAGTCAACCAACTGATCTTTCGAAGATATGAATCTAACAGAAATATCTTTATGAGCGACCTTTTCACGAACGAAATGATAGTCAATCTCAATGTGTTTCGTGCAAGCGTGGAAAACTGGATTATTTGCAAGTGAAATAGCTGAAACATTGTCACATAATAATGTCGGAGGAGCTGATAAGGTGACATGAAGATCCCGAAGAAGTTGTCGTAACCAATAGAGATTTATTGTTGTAGTTGCAAGAGAGCAATATTCAGCTTCAGTGGAAGAACGTGAGACTGTAGGTTGCTTTTTGGATGACCATGATATAGGATATTGGAGCCAAGGAAGGCAATGGATCTTGATGTAGATCGTCGATCAGGAGTATGACCAGCTAAATCAAAGTCACAAAAGGCAGTGAGAGACAAATTTACACGGTGGAACATAATGCCAAGTTGCTTAGATCCAGAGAGATAACGCAAGATACGCTTGACAACAGAAAAATGAACAACTGAAGGTCTATGCATGAACTGACTTACACGATTCACTATAAAGGAAATATCAGGTCTAGTAAAAGTGAGATACTGAAGAGATCCGACAAGTTGTTGATAAAGTGTGGCATCGTGAAATGAAGGAGCCGAGATATGGAGATCAACTGTAGTAGACATGAGTGTTAAACATGTCTTAGCAGATGACATTCCTACAGTATGAAGTAAGTAAGTAAGATGCTTAGCTTGATTAACAAAAGTACCGTCTGACATGTTGTGAACTTCCAAGCCAAGGAAGTCTTTCAATGCACCAAGATCTGATATTTGAAATTCATTGGCCAATTGTTTCTTTAAGACAGATAGATATGAAGAATTCGATCCATTGATAATTATATCATCAATATAAAGTAGCAGATAAGTCAAAGAAGATCCACTTGAGCGTACAAATAAGGATAAATCAGCAGCTAAGGCAGTAAATCCCAAAGTGAATAAATATGATGTAAAACGATCAAACCAAGCTCGAGGAGCCTGTTTTAGACCAAAAAAACTTTTGTGAAGTCGACAAACATGATCTGGATTGCTTTTGTCAAGAAATCTTGGAGGTTGAGACATATAAACTTCCTCCTTTAAGTAACCGTGCAGAAATGTGTTCTTGACATCCAATTGAGTTAAAGACCACTGATACTGGACAACAAGAGCTAGTATAACTCTGATGGTAGGCTTTTTTAACAAATGGACTGAAGGTTTCAGTAAAATCAAATCCTTCAACCTGATGATATTCTTTGGCAACCAAACGAGCTTTATATCGAGCAATAGTACCAACAATGTTACATTTGGTCATAAAGACCCATTTGCAACCCACAACATTCATGGAAGGTAAACGAGGTACTAAGGATAACGTACCTTGTTCCTGAAGGGCATTAAATTCCTCGCACATAGCGGATCTCCATTCTAATTACTTGGAAGCAACAAAATATGAAGTAGGATCTGTTGAAACTGAAGTGGTCATGGTTGAAACAAACGCCTTTGGCTTGAAAATTCCTGACTTAGCCTGTGTTTGCATGAGATGATTATTGATAGTGCTCTCGGGAATGTGAACATTTTGAGATAGTGAATTCTCATGAGTTTGCTCATTGGTTGGCAAATCTGCAACACTAGAAGGTAGAACATACAAGGTCTCACAAGGAGAAGAATTAGCGTCAACAGTGGATAATTGGATAGGATGGGAAGGTGAAAGGGAAGGTGGAGGTATATGTAAAAGAGTATGTCATGGTGTTATGTTAGGAGGTGGAGATGATGTATGGTTTGGAGGATCTAAAGGTTTGACAAAGGAAAATATTGTTTCATGACAAATAACATTGTGGGACACAATGGACTTTTTGGTGATAGGGTTGTAACATATATATCCTTTATATTCAAGAGTATAACCAAGGAAAATATGTTGAGAGGTCTTAAGTTCAAGTTTATGTTTGGTGTAAGGTTTCAACAAAGGATAACATGCACACCCAAAAACTTTTAAATGATGTAAATCAGGAGTGTAACCAAAAAGTTTCTCAAAAGGAGATAACATGTTAAGAGAAGAAGTAGGCATACAACTTATTAGAAAAACTGTAGTAGAAAAGGCATAAGGCCAAAATTCTAAAGGAACAAAAGAGTGAAAAAGAAGAGACATTGTAGTTTCAACTATATGACGATGTTTACGTTCAACTACTCCATTTTGTTCAGGTGTGTATGGACATGATTTTTGATGCAAAACTCCTTTAGAATTAAAGAAAGAAATAGTAGAAGAATTGCAAAATTCACCACCACCATCATAATGAAAATTTTTTAATTTCGTAGATAATAGATTTTCTACAAAATGAACAAATTTGAGAATAATAGCATGAACATCAGATTTAGAAGAAAGAGGAAAAAACCAAGTGAATTTGCTAAAATCATCAATAAAACTAACATAATAACGATATCCATTAAGAGAAGTAATAGGGGAGGGTCCCCATACATCACTATGAATAAGTTTTAGAGGAGCAATTGAAAATGAAAGAGACATAGGAAATGAAAGTTTAGACATTTTAGCTTTCAAGCAACTAATACATTCACAAGTAGAAAGAGAAGTGGATAAAGATAGACCAAGACGAGACAAACTAGAGCGTAAAATTTTGAGAGTGAGATGACCAAATCGGTGATGCCACAGAGAACACTCCTGTTTTGCCATAAAGTTATAGTTTTTGGGGTGCAGTTCAAAAGATAATGTAGATGGACTCGGTATAGGATAGAGGCCATTGATGCTTTCACCAGTGTATATAGTTTTGCCAGATACTTTATCCTGAATGAGGAACCGATCAATATCAAAGATAAAAATACAGTTATTATCAAGGAAAAATTTATGAACTGACAAAAGATTGGTTGCAAGGTTAGGAGCATGAAGAATTTTGGAAAGATTAAAAGTGTGAGATGAGGTAGAAAGTGTACCACTGCCTGTGTTTTGGATATTTAGGGGTTGGCCATTACCCACTATGACAGATTCTTCTCCATTGTAATTGTTGGAGAGATTGAGATTTGCCAGGTCATTGGGCATATGAACATTACAGCCACTGTCAGATAACAAAAAAGCATTAGAATGATCATTTTGAGATTGTGAATTCATACAGCTGATCACCATAGCAGCCAATTGAGTCGGTGGATGACGACCCTGATAGGAAAAGTTCATCCTATTGTAGCAATCAAGAGCTCCATGTCCATATTTTGAACAAATTTGACAGAAAATGTGGCTAGAACTGAAACTGGAATCAAAATTTGGACGAGACCCGAGAATGCTTCCAGACTCGAAGTATAATTGAATATGATTCAATTGTAAGCTTAATTAAATATTTGATGCTTAATTAATGTGGAGAATCAATTAATTGAGAATTAATTGAAAGGCCAATTTAATTCAATTAAATATGATTTAAATTGAATTAAATACTTTATATTATAATTGATTTAATTAAATTAATTAAATAATTATTATTTAATTGATTGACGACCAGGATGATGTTGATTGCGATCAACGGTCAAGATTGAGTAGGGAAGATAACTTCCTTCCCCACTTATCGTACAGGGGAGGGTAGTTCCCAGGGGTATTATTCACTCTGTCTGTTACGTGAACTCAGAAGAAAAATCTCTCAAAATATTCTCTCCCAACATAGAATTCCAGCATCCTCAATTGCTGAATTTTTCCTTTACCGAGACTATGGCGATCCCACAATCGAGATCTAACAGCCTAGAGAATAGCGGGTGATCCGTGGTAGTCGTGTCTTGATCGAAAAAGGAGCATTGTGCTGATTTGATCATCAAACCTTGTAAGTTTTCTGAATCTAAAACGTTTAGATTGATAAATCTTATGCATGCTTAATTTGGAATTAATTAGATATTAGTTTCTGAATTTTTTGCCTAACATACCAGTATTCTAATTAATTGATTTTCAATCACGAACGGTGAAAACTACTTCCGCTAAGGATTCAATTCCTTCAGCAGGGATGTGGGACAACGTCTCGACGCTGCCCCTTAGTGTTTCGACGCTGCCTTTCCTTTTCTGTTTTTGGTGGCAACAGAACAGCGTCGCATCAGATAATTCCTATAAATACAATATGTTGTGCTACGGATTAGGGGAGTTCAATTTGATAGATTTTAGACTTAAAACCAATTGGATACCTTCTGTGGGAGCTGAAGCAAGGCCAAGGAGCGAGATTCAGTCAAGAACGTGTGGAGATCGTGATGGGGACGTGCGGTTTCGGTGGAATTGAGTTTTTCTTTGTCTTTTCCTCACCTCTAGTTAGTTTTATGGCTTTTACATATCTAGCTTATATCGTAACGCCATGTATGAGTAGCTAGACGTGTTTCTTAGGGATTGATGTAGTCATTTATGATTCTGGGCTGATTATTGGGATGTTTTGTGCACTTATTTTATGTATGCAATTATGTTTAAATGCTTTCAATTAATTAGCCATTAGTTGAATGATCTAAGTGTTGAATCTTGCTCGGGAGAGGGGATTTAGCGTAGACTTTACTGCATGACTCAAGTATAATTCTAAGATTGGGAGATTTATAATAGCTTTAGAAGTTGTTAAAAGAACTAAAGTATTGCATGTTAATGAACTTAGATAGGGATATCAAGTTAATTACATGCATGAGAATCAATTATGCTCGAGAGAGATAGTTGTGATTTATGGTTCTTAGACTTATAAAATAATTGCACGTTACAATTCATTCCCTTTAATTAATCCTAATCTAAAATGACGAAATCAATTCCCTAAGAATTCTTCCAATTGAATTTCCAACTTGTTAATTTGCATTACCTCTAATTTAAGATTTCATCTCTTTGTGAACCCTAAATAAAATTGAGCAAAAGTATTCACGGTACTTAGTTTAGCTAGAAAACCAATCCAGAGGACGACATTCGATTTCATAATCACTATATTATAACTTGACCTATACACTTGCGGTAAGAAAATCGCGCATCACACGTCCCAACTCTCACCACTTGGTACACCTCAACAGAACGGTGTATCAGAAAGGAGAAATAGAACCCTGTTGGACATGGTTCGTTCTATGATGAGCTACGCTCAGTAGCCTAACTCGTTTTGGGGTTATGCAGTGGAGACTACTGATAAGGGTTAAAAATATACCTATTTTACCCTTATATTTAGCTCATTTTCTTGTCAAAAGTTGCACGTTTAGATTAAATTTACTATTCTCGAGCTCTAAAAGTGTTAAAGTTGATGAATTAGGGAGTTGAGAGTCATATATGACAAATTATGCTTAATTGTGCTTAAAAAGACCTATTTTGATATGAATTTGACTTCGAAACTGACTGGGCTACCTACCAGCACCATTTTCGTGGCTTCTCAACTACTCCCCACACTATATAAGGCCTTGATTCGAAGAGAAATCCAAGCAGAACTCATTGGGAAGAAGAGGGTGGTGACAAAACCCTAGTAGACGCCCATGAGTAGGAATGCCCGAGGTCCTTCTTAGATGACTGAATTCTAACCTTTAGTTAGACATCAAACCTGAGTGTTTGTAGAGATTTTCATCCTATTCCCACTTGTAAAGGATAGTAGAGTGTCGAGCGAACTCAAGAAGGATTGAATAAAAGAAAAAACCCTAGTTTTAGCTACTACACCTTATTTCCAGCACTGGTTACTTTTCATTTATTTGTATTCTTTATTCTTTATTTCAATGAAAAGTTGTTCATTTGCACTATATTCCATCATGCGTAGCTAAATTCCATTGAGGGGTTCAATGTAGTGAATTCCCTTATGATTGAAAGTGTTTATTTGCTTAAGTTTTATTCATTGCATGTCACTCTTTATTGAATATCATTCTGAATCTTGCTGAGTTTAAATTGATCACTTAGACTTTGCATGCTATGTGAGTTTGATCTCGAAAGGGACGAACAATACCAGTTTTCATAAAGGTGATATAGGAGAAATGGCTCGAAAGAGTGTATTCGGTGTTATAGGGCGAAGCTGTCTAAGGCACCCTATAACAACTATAGGGTTATAGATTGCATTCGTGAATTATCTATGTCGGAGTCGAGTCACAGACGTGCATAACGGTACTCGCTTAGCCTTCTAACGGTTCTTGGGAGCAAGGCCAAATAGAAGTTAAATCTGACCCAATGCATGAATAGACTTAGGTTTAATTAGCAATGATTAGAATTATTTTACCCTAGGGTTGAAACTATATTGAGCACCTCGCTTATTTATTATTGTTTTTCTTGACTTGTTTATTTTGCTTATTTTCCAAAAATCATCATCAACTATTTCTTTGGTTACCTTATCTATGCAATCTTTGAACAGTTTCTTCTTTAAATCTGTGTTTCCAATTTAGTCCTTGTGGGATCGATACCCTTGGAATACTTCTAAGGTTTTTTATTACTGCATGCGATAGTGTATACTTGCACTAGATTGGTTGAATTATTCTTAATCTTTATTTACCATCTTTTCTAACCTCCATCATTCGACCGTACACGCATCAAGTTTTTGACGCCGTTGCCGAGGAGCAAAAGTGAAACCAGTTTTGTTTATTTGAGATTACGATTCGATTGCGACTGCATTTCTGTCTCAAGAAGGATTTGACTTTGATTTGCAATTTTTCTCTTGCAGGTTAAGGTTAGTGCATGAACAAGGGGTGTCCACTCCTTGATATCGATCCTGAGATAGAAAGAACCTTTCGTCGTCGTCGGAGAGAGCAAAGACGAAAGAGAAGGGAACAACGAGAGTTGAGCGCACAGGAACTTCTTAAAGAAGCTTCTTATATACAAGAATTTCCGATGGACCAACTTGGAGTCGATCCTCAAGTTGACCCACAGAATCGTGGAAGGGAGCAGAATGTTGGGAGAATCCCTCCAGCACCTCCAGTTCCACCGGTGCCACCACATGAAAATCTAATTTATATTGCTGAAGACCGCAATAGAGCAATAAGAGACTATGCCTTACCCGTTTTCCAAACTCTGAATCTAGGAATTCTAGAGCCACCAATAGAAGCTCCACAATTTGAGCTGAAACCAGTGATGTTTCAAATGCTCAATACCATGGGCCAGTTTTCCGGACTTCCGAGTGAAGATCCACACAAACATATCAAGCAATTCTTGAGAATTTGTAGTTCTTTTAAAGTCACAGGAGTACCTGAAGATACATTGAAACTAAAGCTTTTTCCTTTTTCATTGCAAAGAGATGCTGAAGCCTGGTTGGACTCATTCCCTCCAAACTCCATCACCTCCTGGAATGACTTGGCTGAGAAGTTTCTAGAGAAGTTTTTTCCTTCTAATAAAAATGCTAAGTATAGAGCTGAGATTATTTCTTTTAGAAAATCTTATAATGAACCTTTAGATGCAGCTTGGGAGAGATTCCAAAGGCTGGTCAGGAAGTGTCCTCATCATGGATTGCCTGCATGTATCATCATAGAGCATTTTTACAGTGGATTGGATCAAGCTTCAAGAGCTCTAGTCAATGCATCTGCCAATGGATCTTTCGTAAAGAAATCTGCAAATGAAGCACATGCCATATTGGACACAATTGCCACAAATAATAGACACTGGGGAGAAACGGAGCCAACAATTTTGAAGAATCCAGTTAAAGTAG
Organism: Luffa aegyptiaca; assembly: GCA_017139565.1. Classification (NCBI taxonomy): domain Eukaryota; kingdom Viridiplantae; phylum Streptophyta; class Magnoliopsida; order Cucurbitales; family Cucurbitaceae; genus Luffa; species Luffa aegyptiaca. The sequence goes on from CM029402.1 coordinate 19,319,659, forward strand.
TAGAGACGGAGGCGAATTCAACCATGCAAGCCCAGATCAATGCTATCCACAAAATGATGATGGGCATGACCATGGCCAACCAAGCAAACATAGCCCCCGCCAATGCTATCTCTTTTCCCTGCTGTGATATTTGTAATGAGGAGCATGTCATTGGTAACTGTCCACTAAATCCTGCATCTGTTTTTTATGTAGGTCAACAAGGGAACCAGAATCGATGGAATCCATACTCGGCTACATACAACCCAGGATGGAGACAACATCCAAACTTCTATTGGGGAGGTCAAGCCAGTACGAGTAATTCCAACACAAATCAATTTGGGAAATCTCAAATAGGATTCAATTCCCAACCTACACAGTAGCAGCCGCAGAAGAACTTTCAACTAGTCCAAGTGCAGAGCCAAGAGTCAAATCTAGAGGCTTCGATGAAAGAGTACATGGCAAAAAATGATGTCGCTGTTAGGAATTTGGAAGTACAAATTGGACAGATCGCTCAAGAAATAAAAAATAGACCACAAGGGACATTGCCCAACAAGACTGAAAACCCTCACTAAGAAGGTAAGGAGCAATGTAAGGCCGTCACCTTGAGAAGTGGATTGGAATACGATGGCCAGAATACCCCGTGAATCAAGAAGTAAGGAAAATCCCAGAAAAAGCTCCAAAAGAAGTTCCAGAAAAAGAAGTCAGAAGTTACCACAGAAGTTTGTCATAATAAAGAAAATAAAGAAAAGACCAAGGAATCAGAAACCTTGGAAGAAAAAAGTGAAAGTTCAAGTTCAGAGAAAAAGCAAGAAAATGCGACCGCAAAGCCTAAAAAGTTTATTATAGATCCAGATTACAGACCACCACCTTGAAGGACATTCTGTCCAAGAAGAGAAGATTGGGAGAGTATGAAACAATTGCACTTACCGAATGCTCCAGTGCATTGGTTAAAAAAAAGATCCCTCCCAAGTTAAAGGATCTAGGAAGCTTCACCATTCCATGCTCCATTGGAGGACGGAATGTTGGTAGGACATTGTGCGATCTAGGAGCAAGCATAAATCTGATGCCATATTCAGTTTTCAAGCAGTTAGGTATAGGAGAAGCCAGACCTACAACTGTAACTTTGCAGTTAGCCTACAGGTCACTAACACAACCCATGGGCAAGATTGAGGATGTGTTAGTCAAGGTTGATAAGTTTGTATTCCCAGCAGATTTCATCATATTAGACTGTGAAGCCGATAAAGAGGTGTCATAATTCTAGGTCGACCATTATTAGCAACTGGTAGGACCTTGATTGACGCAAAAAGGAGAGTTGACTATGAGGGTCAATGATCAACAAGTCACCTTCAATGTCATGAACGCACTGAAATATCTAGGAGATCTTAAAGACGAACTTTCTTTGTCTATCTTGCAAAAATTATTAAAGGGAGAGACGCTGGAAGACATGCTTGAAGAGGAAGATCAAGAGGAAAAAGGTGGGAAAAAGATTGAAGAAGTAGAAGAACCAGTCACAAATGGATCTGCAGTAGCAAGGATAGAAGCGTTGATAGAATCCTTGGAGTTGACCCAGGAAGAAATCAAGCCGCTACAGCCATCTATGATCAACCCTCCGAATCTAGAACTCAAACCGCTACCAGAACATCTCAAATACAGATTCCTTGGAGAAAACAACACACTACCAGTTATTATATCAGCTTATCTCACTGACAAGGATGAAATGTCTTTGCTGCAGGTCCTATCTAGTCACAAAAAGGCAATAGGTTGGACAATTGCAGATATTCAAGGAATCAGCCCATCGTTTTGCATGCATAGGATCAACCTTGAAGGAGCAAAGAATTCCATTGAAAGTCAATGGAGGCTGAATCCCATTATGAAAGAAGTTGTTTGGAAAGAGATTTTAAAATGGCTGGACGCAGGAGTTATTTATCCAGTTTCAGACAGTAGCTAGGTCAGTCCAGTACAATGCGTCCCCAAGAAAGGTGGAATAACTGTAGTGGAGAACGAGAAAAACGAATTGATTTCGACAAGGACAGTCACAGGATGTCGAGTCTGCATAGACTATCGCCGACTGAATAAAGTAACCAGAAAAGACCACTTCTTGTTACCTTTTATAGATCAAATGTTGGACAGACTTGCAGGGAAGGATTATTACTGCTTTTTAGACGGTTACTCAAGTTACAATCAGATAACAATAGCCCTAGAAGACCAGGAGAAGACCACATTCACATGTCCATACGGGACATTTGCTTTTCGAAGAATGCCATTTGGATTATGTAATGCACCAGCCACCTTTCAGAGGTGTATGATGGCAATATTCTCCGATATGGTAGAACGAACATTAGAAGTGTTTATGGATGACTTCTCTGTCTTCGGTGAGACTTTTGCAGTGTGTTTACAGAATTTAGACCAAGTGCTGGAAAGATGTGAAGAAACAAACCTGGTATTGAATTGGGAAAAGTGCCATTTCATGGTACGCGAAGGCATAGTCCTTGGACACCGAATTTCTAAAAATGGAATTGAGGTAGACAAGGCAAAGATTGAGATCATATCCAAGTTGCCTTTTCCAAAAATAGTTCGAGATATCAGGAGCTTTCTAGGCCACGCAAGTATTTATAGAAGATTCATTAAAGATTTCTCTAAAATTTCTAAACCTTTGTGCAGACTGCTCGAGGTAGATAGACCATTCAAATTCGATGAAGATTGTAAGCAAGCTTTCAAAACTTTAAAGAATGCACTCAGTACATCACCGATCATAATTGAACCTGATTGAACTCAACCATTCGAGTTGATGTACGATGCTAGTGACTTTGCAGTTGGAGCAGTGCTATGTAAGAAAAGAGGAAAAATTGTGCAACCTATTTATTTTGCAAGCAAAACGCTCAACGAAGCACAGTTGAACTATACTTTCATAGAAAAGGAGTTACTTGCAGTAGTATTTGGTTTTGACAAATTTAGATCCTACCTAGTGGGAACTAAAGTCATAGTTCATACTAATCATTCAGCTCTCAAACACTTGCTATCCAAAAAGGACGCTACGCCCTGACTAATCCGTTGGATTTTACTTTTAAAGGAGTTTGACATTGAAATCCAGGACAGAAAGGGAACTGAGAATCAAGTAGCAGAACACCTGCCAAGACTTGGAGAGGAAGCGCAAGTGGAGAAAGGGCTGGATATTCGAGAATCGTTTGCAGATGAGCAAATTCTGGTAGTAAGGACAGTTGAACTTCCATGGTTTGCAGATTATGTGAACTACTTAGCCAGTGGACTAAAGCCACCGGAAGCAATCTGTAACGCCCCAGGCCCAAGATTCGGAACCTAAGGCCCCGACATTCCCCTGCGACCTGGCCACGCCACCATACTCGTCTTAAACTGCTTCCAAGAGTGAAGACTATCCCCACAAACCAACACGGGGTCCTTTTAGCATGCTTTGTCCTCACTCACATGCTTCCTAGGAAAATTCCCAGGAGGTCACCCAACATAGAACTTCTCCAAGCCAAGCACGCTTAACTTCAAAGTTCCTATGATTGAGCCACCGAAAAGGAAGGTGCACCTTGTTGGTATAGGTAGTATCTATCAATTCTTTTAAGCTTATCTTGACTATACTTTCATGTCCTCAGGATCCCTCTCATTCGGATGTGGCCTCGGTTCATTCATGTACCCCTCCTAACTCGGGTGTTACATGCCCACCAGCTTCCGCCTTGGTTTGTCCCCGAACCACAGCCTACTGGGAGAGGTTCCGCTCTGATACCATCTGTAACGCCCCAGGTCCAGGATTCGGAATCTGGATTCGGCACCTAAGGCCCCGACATTCCCCCGTGACCTGGCCACGTTACCATACTTATCTGAAACTTATCCTAAGAGTGAAGACTGTCCCCACAAACCAACACGGGGTCCTTTTAGCATGTTTTGTCCTCACTCACATGCTTCCTAGGAAAATTCCCAGGAGGTCACCCAACATAGAACTTCTCCAAGCCAAGCACGCTTAACTTTAAAGTTCCTATGATTGAGCCACCGAAAAGGAAGGTGTACCTTGTTGGTATAGGTAGTATCTATCAATTCTTTTAAGCTTATCTTGACTATACTTTCATGTCCTCAGGATCCCTCTCATTCGGATGTGGCCTCGGTTCATTCATGTACCCCTCCTAACTCGGGTGTTACATGAATTGTAACGCTCGTAATTTAAGAAAATTTCAAATTTCATTAGTTTTGGAGTTAATTTGGAGTTGGAGGGAAATTTGAAAGAATGAAAAATTTGGTGAAATTTTAAAATTTAAGCTGGAATGGCATTTACGTAATTTAATGGTCTTTGGAGCCAAGCCAATCCTTTTAAAAAAAGGCTTGCACGTAGCCCTAGGTCATTCCATTCTCTTTTTTTCCCCTTCTTCTTCACACGAATTCAGCCACCCCTCTTCCCTTTTCTTTTTCTTCTCTACCCGCCGACTGCAGCCTCCAAGTCCTCCTTCTCCAGCGACAACGGTGCAGCGATTCACGGCGGCGTGGCGTGCTGGAGCAGGGCTCGCGGTGGTGCGTGGGTTCGTCGCGGCGACGTCCCTCGGTTTCGGGCGGCAGATTGCGGCAGTGTAGGCGGTTTCCAGCGAACTCTATGGCAGCGTAGTAGTGAGGTGCAACGTGGGCGTTTTCCGGCGAGTTCAGACTGATTTTCCGGCGTGCAACGACGTGGGTCTCTGAGGTTCAACAATGATTTTGATTGGGTTTTTCTCTGTCGAGTGTTTTCGACAAGATTGAGAAGTGGGTCTTTAAGTTCCTTTAATTTCTAGCGATTTTGGCACCGGGTATGTAATTTTCAACAAAGGTTGAGGTTGATTTTGAAGTTTATGTGAATACCCATTGATTTTAACTATTGGATTCAAGGTACCCGTAGCATTCGGAGCGGAATCGTTGACTTTAAGTGTTGTCCAGCAAGCTCATTGGTGCGATTTTAGAGGGCGATTAATCAAGGTCGAAGTCGGCTTTGTTGGAATTAAATTGGAGTTTCAAATTGAGGATTAGTTTGGGGTTAATTAAGCCAAGGTAAGTGAACTTACTATTGAACTCTTTAATTGGGGGCACGTGTTGGTTTTTTCTAAAATTCTCGTGCTTATGAGTTGTTCTTGAAATTTATTATTGTTGTTTAAAAGCATGAGAATTATGCATGAAAAATTTATATTTTTCATTATATATGAGTTTATGAAAATTATTGAAAGCATGAAATTTATTATTAATGCTTTGAATCATTAATTTTGAAATTATTGAGTTGGTGGTCTCTTTAAAATCCCATCAAAGGGGTTGAGTTTAAATTATTTATGAGTTTAAATTCCATTAAAGGAATGAGTTTAAATTAGTGTACATGAAATTGATGTACATTCGGAGATGCCTACACAGGGCTTAGGGACATGAAATTGATGTAACTAAGTCGAGGTTTGTGAAATTGACGACCTCGAGGTTTCGTGAAATTGACGGCCTCCGTAGGAGACATATGAAATTGATGTGTCTAGGATATGCATGAAATTGATGTATATCTTCCCTCCAATTAAAGTTTAAAATAAAGTTTAGAGGCACTAAAATTATAATCGTTGTTGGTTTTTAAAATCTTTTAAAGCGTGACCCAACCTCAATAGTAGGGTCACTCACTGAGTATTTAAAATACTCATTCTTTTCAAAAAAATAATTTTTTTCAGGTAAAGGCAAGGGCAGATGGAAGGCGATTGATGAGAATCCGATAGACAGCCATGAGAGAGCTTGAGTTTCATATTTTATTTTTCTTCCGCTTTAAGAACTCTGTTTTACTTTATTGAGTTGTAAATTTGTTTTGAGATATATTTTCCAGAGGCCATGTACATTTATATTTTAGAAATTATTTTAGCATATTTAAAACCTTTGAAATTAGGGATCCCGAATAAAAGTTTTGTTTTAAAGTTTTTACTTAAATTAGAGTTTATAATTCGAAATATTTTTATTTAAAAAGGCCTCCAAAGCATGCATTGTCGTAACGGTCCCTTAAAGACTTATTAAGAAGTCGGGTCGTTACACAATTGCTCAACAGCTCAAGAAGTTTCTGAAAGATGTCAAGGACTACTACTAGGACGAGCCATATTTGTACAAGCTAGGTCCAGATCAAATACTTAGACGGTGCGAAACAGAAGAAGAGATACCACTCATATTGGAGGCCTGTCACTCGGCTCCATATGGAGGACACTTTGTCGGATTAAAACTGCAGCCAAAGTTCTTCAATCAGGATACTTTTGGCCAAGTCTTTTCAAAGATGCACACCTCTTCACAATGAACTGCGATCAGTGTTAAAGAACCGGGAATCTGACAGCCAAGAGTGAAATGCCTCTAAACTTCATACTCGAAGTGGAAATCTTCGATGTACGGGGGATAGAATTCATGGGACCATTCCCGCCGTCCTTTGGAAATATTTACATCTTGCTTGCAGTTGATTACGTATCGAAGTGGATCGAGGCCATAGCTACATCAACCAATGATGCAAAGGTGGTAAAGAAATTTTGCATGAAGAATATTTTCACAAGATACGGAACTCCTCGTTTCATCATAAGCGACGAAGGATCTCATTTTTTAAACGAGATGATAGCCAACCTATTTTCCAAATACAATATCAGACATAGGGTAGCCACTACTTACCATCCTCAAACGAATGGTCAAGCAGAGCTCTCTAATAGGGAGATCAAAGCTATTTTGGAAAAGACAGTAAACCCTTCTAAAAAGGATTGGTCACTAAGGCTTGACGAAGCATTATGGGCACACAGAACTGCATACAAAGCGCCCTTAGGTATGTCCCCGTATCGAATCATATTTTGAAAGGCCCGTCACTTACCACTTGAGTTGGAACACAAAGCTTACTGGGCATTGAAGAAGTTCAATTTCAACATGGACAAAGCCGAAATCAAGAGAAAGTTGCAACTAAATGAACTGGAAGAACTTCGTCACTTCTCCTATGAGAATGCAAAACTATATAAAGAGAAGGTCAAAAGATGGCATGATAGAAGAATTCATCCAAAAGAATTCCATAAGGGTCAGCAAGTGCTACTCTTTAATTCCAGACTTAAGTTATTTTCGGGAAAACTGAAATCAAGATGGTCGGGACCATTTGAGATCGTGAGAATCTTTGATTATGGAACTGTAGAGCTGATGGATTAGCAAGGCATGCATTTCAAAGTGAATGGACAAAGAATCAAACCTTATTGAGGGAAGAATTTTGGGGCTGAAGAAGCCCCTGTAGCTGTGATTTATCTGGTATGACTTCTATCTCTGAAAATTTACTTTTTGTACATTATGTGGATTTGTAATGAACTGATGAAAAGAAAATAGATGGGATAACAAAATATATAGACAAGAGTAACACTCTGTCTAGGAAAATCCTGTCTAGGAAAAGGTATTTAAGCTGACCGTAGGGAACACCTTTTCCTGGGGATTTACTTGGGAGTTTGAAAAGTCCAAGTTATTTTGTGTCTATCTAAGAAAAAGAAATGAATAATCATGTTTAAGTATGTGAACTTTCTAACAAGTTTGTGATTGTATCAGCCAATAAAAGAAAGAAAGAAAAACAAAGGAAAATGAAAGAAGTTAGAAAAAAAATAAAGAAGGCAGACACTAAGGAAATGCGATTGCATTTCTCCCTAGTGTATTTGGAAATGCGACCGCATTTCCTAGAAGCTCAAGGGCAGTGACGTCATTTAAATGACGGTCACGTGACCTAATTTTGAGAAACCTATAAATAGCTGACTTAAGTGTTTTTTTTCTTCTTCACCAAACACTTAGACCTTTTGCTTTCAAGTCAACTTCATCCAACTCTCCAACTTCACTCTTGAAACCGAAACCCACAAGCAAGAACCATGAAGAACACGCCGAAATCATCCATCCCTCACAAGATTACTCGATCACAGAGTAATCAACATGTCCAGAGTGCTGAACAAAGTGCTCGACGCCAAGAAGAACAACTCGAAGCAAGCATGCACGAAACGAGGAGTGGAAGACCCACGGGCTTTTCGCTGGCTGTCGTGGACCAAAGAACCACTGTTCAAACTCCTTCTTCCTCGAAAATGCTGACCATTTCAAGAGAGAACCCGAGTGGTTCTCGTCCAAGAAGGCCCACACACATCGATTCTCTCCACAAAACCCAAAAACCCGCAGGCCAACAACTAAGAAAATGCTCGAGGGAATGGTTTGCTATGATCCGGGAGATGGGAGCCCAAAGGCGTGCGACACTTGAAGAAGAAACAAGATTGCGTGATGCTGAAGAATCCACCAGAGTGGGAGAAAACTCTCGGCAAAGAGATACTCCAATGGGTAAGGTTTCTAACCCTTCTACTAACCCAACTTCTTCTTGCAGGAACAAGCCGTTTGTAACCTACAGTGCAAGGAAGAAGGACTCAAAGAAGGCTGAACCTGAGAAACTTCTGATCATAGAGCCCCATAAAGTGGAAGAAGATGAGTTTGCAAGAAAAAGAGACTTGGAAGAAGAAAGGGAAGCTGAGAAAAAGAAAGAAGAAGAAAAACAATAGGTCGAGAGGGCCATTCAAGTTGAGAAAGAGAGAAAAGAAGTGGTGCGCGATGGAATCAACTCATTGATTGCGTTCAACTTGCGGTAATCCATGCATATGCGCCACCCAGTAGTGGTGCGCGATGGAATCAACTCATTGTTTGCGTTGGCTACCACTGTCATTCCTCCTTTCTTGGGTACGCATTGTACTGGGCTCACCCACTTGCTGTCTGCGATGAGATATATCACGCCTGCGTCGAGCCACTTGATAATTTCTTTTCGCACAACTTCCATCATCGCAGGATTTAGCCTTCTTTGTCGCTCAATAAATTCATTGGATTCGTCTAGCAAGTGAATTTTATGCATGCAGTACGAGGGGCTAATTCCCTTAATATCTGCTAGACTCCATCCAATGGCCTTTTTGTGCTTTGCGAGAACCTGCATCAAAAGGCGCTCTTGCAATTGATTAAGCTTTGATGAAATGATAACTGGTAGGGATTCTTCTTCTCCTAAAAACCTGTACTTCAAATGCGTTGGGAGTGGCTTAAGCTCTAGCGCAGGAGGTTGCGCTATGGAAGGTAAGGCGGGGATTCTTTCTTTCAGATCTAGCGCATGGATAATTTCTGCAGGTTGCGCTAGGATGTAATTTTCTTCCACCTGTTCTTCCTTGTCCTCCTCTCTCGTGGTACTGAATGCATTTGATTGTAGTATTTCTTGTGGGGAACATACATCTATGCGAGCTACCATGTCGCATTCTTTGTTGTCATCGGGGTATTTTAGTGAAGTGAGTACATTAAAAACCACTTTTTGATCATGCATACGCATGGTAAGCTCCCTGTTTGCTGCTATTTGCTACCGCAAGCGCACGGGTCGCACAAGTAATGTAAAACGGTAGTAATACCGAGTATCGAATCCACAGGGAAGCGAAGCGAAAATTAAGCAAAAATAAAATCTCTTGAGCACTAAAAGTACTTAGGCAAAATAATATTTAGGGAGCAGCTCATGCAAATAAGAAAAATTTAAGATTTAAAGCAGGAAAATAATTTGATCAATCAAATAAAAAAAATATGGAGAAAGAGATTTCTTTTAATGGGAAGAGGGGTCTTGAAAATCAATTATGAGCTAAACAATTGTTATAATTATCCTATCTCATTGCCCAACTAATTATACTCCTAGAATCTCCGTTAATCACATAGGTTCTCCTGTCGGTTTCCCCTAATTGTAATTAATTCATTTTAACAACCTAAGTGTCCTTAGCGACATTAAAAATCATTAATTATTACGCTCTGATTCATTTTAGGAATCTAAGTTTAATCAACTAATCCCGGTGTCACGACGGGCAATTAAACTAGTTGCATGGATTAGGATCTATCCTAACTTCTCTCCGTCGAGTTTCCATTAAGAATCGAATCATTACACAATTGGCCAGATTGAATAAAGCATTAAGCACATCCATACAAATAATTAGGAAAAAGGGCAAGAGACAGGTAATTATAACAACGTTTCAACTATAATTTCATTCCAAGACCCCAAATTGGGGTTTAGCTATACATAGCTAAAATATCCACAACATTTACAATAGAAAGCATAATTTAAGAGCATAAAAGGAAAGGAATTGACCGTCGAAAAACCCCTTCGCTTGGCGCTCAGAGCTCCGCCGAACACTCCTTTGAGCTTCCTAAGATGCTCCCAAAATTCCCCAAAATATTTCCCACTAAAGAATTCTCTCAAAAAGGCTAGAAAGCCTTGAGAGAGGCTCCAAAGGAGCCAAAGGAAGGAAAGAATGGATTGAAGAATGAATTGATTGATGGTAAATGAGGCACCCAAGGGTGCCTTTTTATAGGCCCGGATTGGGGGTAGCGTCGCGACGCTACCTTGCACAGCGTTGCGACGCTGCAACGCACGCGTCTTGGGCAACACGAAAAGGGTAGCGTCGCGACGCTGCTTACATAGCGTCTCGACGCTGCCCTAAAATTCCAGATTTTTCAGCTTCTTTTTGGGCTGATTTTTGGGCCTTCTTCTTCATTTCTTTTGGGCATTTTTTTCATGAGTGTCTTCTTTGGGCCCCCATTTGATCAAGCTTGGATTTGGGCTTCATTTGCTTCATTTTTTTGCACTTTTTCTCCCAAAATCACCATCTTCGCTCCTAGGGACCAAATAACGGAATTCATTAAATATTTTCATTAAAAACACGATTAAAGCACAGAAAAGCCTAATAAATTGGGACTAAAATAGCGACATTTCTGCTCGCTATCACACCCCCAAACTTAAGCTTTTGCTAGTCCCGAGCAAAATAAATTCTAAAGATGCATGAAATAGAATTGCTCAAGCCTCAATGATTTTGGAATTCTCAAGATAGAATGGAAAACATGCAAGTGGAATAAGCAAGCACCGCATACTCTTGAAGAAATCTTAAACTAGATTGAACTTAAGATTAATGAATAGCATGCTCAAGACTTATCTATTGATTCTTTTACTAACCTAGATTAGTCTTATGGCTTTCTCCATTTGTTTTCCCCCTACACTGGCTAAGAGCCCCTAATAGGTCGGAGTCCTTCTATCATGCAAAAAAAAAAAGAAACTAGGGTGCCTGTCATTTTCTTTTTCATGGGGGAGCAAAACTCACAATTGATTTTTCTCTTTCTTTTGCTTTTTCTTTTGCTACTCCCCCAAACTTGCATTTTGATATCTAATGGTACTAGCTTTCACACTACGGTGCAGGGACCCTTAACCCGAATTTTATTCTCTGGTTGGCCTAACTGATCACACCGCAGGTAGCTCTTTTTACCCCTAGGCTTTTTCTTTTGTGCAAGCAAAAATTTTCTTTTTTCAACAGATTTTTCTTTTCTCTCATTTTCTTTTGTTGCTTTTGCTTTTCTCTCAGCAGGCATAACATTTTTTTGTGCCTAGCTCTTTAGAACAATCAAGCATGAACTTCCTAATATTAGAAACTAAGCCTATCGGGGTGACAACAAACTTTAAAAATCATAATAAGAATCTAGATTTTCAAAGACGTCATTAGATAAGGCTATTGCATGCTTTAGACATCAAAACTAAGTATCAAAAAATTTTAAAATTTCATAATTTCTGCCGTGCTCCCAGATTCCACAACATATAAACTATTTTCTCCCAAAATTTCTAAAATCACATCCCTGGCTATCATAGCTATCTATTCATGCATCCAAAAGAATTCAAATATGCTCAACATAGCGGAAGCCTCCCCCCCAAACTTAAACTAAACATTGTCCCCAATGTTTTTTAAGACAGTAAAGCAAATAGAGGGATACTGAGACTTCCCTGAGCTAGGAGCGCTTTATCCTCTTCCTTTCGATCCAGAAAAATGGGATTCTTGGAATTTTGGGATTTGCTTAAGGTGATCCTGCAAAACAAAATTGGATCACGAAGTAAAGAAAATTATTTACCGCAAAAACAACTATCTAAACTTTAATCCTTGGGTTGCCTCCCAAGCAGCGCTTTCTTTAACGTCTTTAGCTAGATGAGGCTCGGCACGCTTACGGAGGCTCGAAATAAAAATTTTCATCATCCTCCGGGCCCTGTAAAAAATCACGCACCGAGTTGCATACCGCAAACAGGGGAGAAAAAAAACTTTCCCCTGGCCCATCATCACTAAAGAGATTATCATAATAACATTGCAGAAAATATGTAACAGCATCAAATCTCTTTTCTAAGTCTCTATTCACAAAGCAATTGTTAACAGAGTCATCAAGCGTTATAATATCTACCGGTCTAGGATCTAAAGATGGCCTATCAATCATGCCAGACCATTCATCAGAAAAAACATTTACATGCTCCTCAGATTCCTCAGACTCAGTATTAAAAAATGATTCAACTAGGCTATCACATGACTCACTATCAGAATTAAAGAATTCAAGCTCTTCAGGGTCAGATTCTATACTATGCACAGATTCGAGTTCCTCTGGGTCAGTTTCTATGCTATATACATTATCAGGACACAAATCAAAGGTATTAACATTATCAGGGTTCATGCATTCAGGAATGTCAAGATCAGACTCAATAGATTCAGTGTAATCACGATCAGACTCAAAATTATCTACCAAGTAATCTTTTTTATGCATTTCATGCTCATCCTCAATGTCAGGCAACTCTATATCATCATCAAAATTATCCATTTCAGGCAAATCTAATTCATTCTCAAAGGAAGGTAAATCATCAACTGCAGATCTTTCATTGTCACAAGCAGGCAAGTCTAATTCATTTTCAAAGTCAGGCAGTTCTAAATCATTCTCAAAAAGAGGATTATTCAAATATGCATTGTGATCAAAATCCTCATCATCCATAGGCACTTCTCCTAAGCCTAAGCCAAGATTAAACGCTACCTCCTCATCATCGTCAGTCAAGTATTCAGGACCAATAGAAAAACATGTATGCAAACTACATACAGACTCATCTTGTCCAAAAATACTAAACACAACTTTTTCATCATCAATGTTCAAGGTAAGCTTACCTGTGTGGACACTGATCTCAGCTTTACCTGTAGCTAGGAAAGGTCTGCCTAGAATAATGGGCACCTCCTTGTCCTCCTTCATGTCTAGTACCACAAAATCTACGGGGAAGATAAACTTGTTGACCTTCACCAGTACGTCCTCCACAACACCCATTGGTTGGGTAATTGATCTGTCAGCAAGCTGGAGAGTGACGTCGGTGTCCTTCATACCTGTTAAACCAATCCTCCTGTAAACAGAATAGGGCATCAAGTTTATACTTGCTCCTAAGTCACATAAGGCCCTATCGAAAGATGCTTCTCCTATGGTGCAGGGAACAGTAAAACTCCCTGGATCTTTTTGTTTAGAAGGCATCTTCCCAGATACTATGGTACTGCTACTCTCAGACCATTTAAAAATTTCTTTTTTCAGACTTTTCTTTCTAGAAAGCATTTCTTTCATGAATTTCCCATAATTAGGCATGTTATACAAGGCATCTACTAAGGGAATATTCACAGACAATTTCTTAAACATTTCTAGAAATTTTTGAAACTGCTCATCTAATTTAACATTCTTAAAGCGCTGAGGAAAAGGTAACTCCCTGTAGTCAAAGGTTGGACATTCGCCCCTTCGCCTGGGCGGGCTGATGTGCGAGCCTTTGTCATGGTGGTTGCATGGGACCACTTCTTCCTCGTACAGTTTCTTGTTGTGCCTGCCATCCTGCTTTTTATCTTCTTTTCTACCTGCAAAATTGTTAGAAAAATCACAATTTAAGTCAATAGAGTCAGGAGGATGTTGGGACCTTTCAGAGGAGGCTTTTTGTGCCTCAGCCCTTTCATCTTCATCCCTTCTCTTTTCTTCTTCCTTCTTCTTTTCTGAATTGTTCTCCAGCTGTCTACCACTTCTCAGTGTCACCATCTTGCACTGCTCTCTTGGGTTAGGCTCAGTGTCGCTTGGAAATTTTCCCTTTTGAAGTGCATTCACTGCTGAAGCGATCTGTCCTATTTGAACTTCCATGTTTTTCAGAGCTGTGTCGTGGTTATTGACTGCTGTCTGGAGATTGACGTTCAAAACTTTCTGTTCCTTTACAAACATAGCCACCAACTCCTCCAGGTTATTCTTCTTTTCAGGCACACTAGATGATGCAAAACCTGGCGGTGGCTGCAAGACATTCTTTGTATTTGAGTATGAGAAGTTCTCGTGATTGCGTAGACTGGGGTGGTAGAAGTTCGGTATTCCTTGCGTAAATGGTCTATTTCCTACGTACTGGACTTCTTCCACATCTTGACCTTCCTTCTTTGAATGACCTTCAGCTAAGGTGGAAATGGACTTGACCACCTCAGACGAAGTCAACTTGTTTAGCGCATTGGTCAGAGATGCCAGCTGTGCCTTCAGTGAACTTGACTCATCCAATTCATATAATCCAGCCTTCTTTGAAATTGCTCCCCTCTCGGTTGGCCATTGATAACTGGTTGCCGCCATTTCCTCAAGCAGATCTTTGGCTTCTGTCATTGTTTTTGAAAGAAAACTTCCTCCTGCTGATGTGTCTAGGACTGTCTTCGTGGAGGGATTCAATCCATTATAAAATAACTGTACTTGAAGCCAATCAGGATATCCGTGTTGGGGGCACCGCCTAAGCATTTCTTTGTATCTTTCCCACGCCTCGTACAACTGCTCCTCGTCAAGCTGCCTAAATGTTCCGATTTCAGTCCGGAGCTTGGTAGTCTTGGCAGGCGGGAAAAATTTTGTCAGAAAAGCCTGGGCAAGCTCATCCCATGTACTTATGCTGCCCGTCTCGACTGATTCGAGCCAATCCTTTGCTTTATCCTGTAGAGAGAATGGAAATAACCTCAATCTGATAGCGTCGGCCGGAACTCCGTTCATCTTCACCGTCCCACAAATTTCCAGGAATGATCGCAGATGTGAGTGTGGGTCCTCAGAAGGGTGTCCCTTAAACGAGTTATCGCGCGCCATCTGAATCAATCCCGTCTTTAACTCAAAATTTGTAGCTTGGATTGGGGCGTAGACAATCCCAGAATTCTCGGTGGGGAGAACTGGCTGTAAGAAATCTCTAATTGCCTTGGGAGCTTCCTCTTGGTGGGCCATTGCTTCTGCTAATCTTTTCTCTCTTCGAATGGATCTAAGAGTCCTGTCAATTTCAAGATCTAACGGAAACAAATTAACCACCTTGTTCCTTCGCATACAATACTCCCAATCAATCAAGAGAACCAAACAAAATAAAACAAAAACAAATGATATTCACAAAATAATAAAAGAAAAATATTTACACCTAAATTACTATTTATCCCTTTCTTTTCGATGTCAAGAAAAATTAATTTGCTTAAAAATCAAGCTTCCCCGGCAACGGCGCCAAAAACTTGATTGCTATGCTATTTGCTACCGCAAGCGCACGGGTCGCACAAGTAATATAAAACGGTAGTAATACCGAGTATCGAATCCACAGGGAAGCGAAGCGAAAATTAAGCAAAAATAAAATCTCTTGAGCACTAAAAGTACTTAGGCAAAATAATATTTAGGGAGCAGCTCATGCAAATAAGAAAAATTTAAGATTTAAAGCAGGAAAATAATTTGATCAATCAAATAAAAAAAAATATGGAGAAAGAGATTTCTTTTAATGGGAAGAGGGGTCTTGAAAATCAATTATGAGCTAAACAATTGTTATAATTATCCTATCTCATTGCCCAACTAATTATACTCCTAGAATCTCCGTTAATCACATAGGTTCTCCTGTCGGTTTCCCCTAATTGTAATTAATTCATTTTAACAACCTAAGTGTCCTTAGCGCCATTAAAAATCATTAATTATTACGCTCTGATTCATTTTAGGAATCTAAGTTTAATCAACTAATCCCGGTGTCACGACGGGCAATTAAACTAGTTGCATGGATTAGGATCTATCCTAACTTCTCTCCGTCGAGTTTCCATTAAGAATCGAATCATTACACAATTGGCCAGATTGAATAAAGCATTAAGCACATCCATACAAATAATTAGGAAAAAGGGCAAGAGACAGGTAATTATAACAACGTTTCAACTATAATTTCATTCCAAGACCCCAAATTGGGGTTTAGCTATACATAGCTAAAATATCCACAACATTTACAATAGAAAGCATAATTTAAGAGCATAAAAGGAAAGGAATTGACCGTCGAAAAACCCCTTCGCTTGGCGCTCAGAGCTCCGCCGAACACTCCTTTGAGCTTCCTAAGATGCTCCCAAAATTCCCCAAAATATTTCCCACTAAAGAATTCTCTCAAAAAGGCTAGAAAGCCTTGAGAGAGGCTCCAAAGGAGCCAAAGGAAGGAAAGAATGGATTGAAGAATGAATTGATTGATGGTAAATGAGGCACCCAAGGGTGCCTTTTTATAGGCCCGGATTGGGGGTAGCGTCGCGACGCTACCTTGCACAGCGTCGCGACGCTGCAACGCACGCGTCTTGGGCAACACGAAAAGGGTAGCGTCGCGACGCTGCTTACATAGCGTCTCGACGCTGCCCTAAAATTCCAGATTTTTCAGCTTCTTTTTGGGCTGATTTTTGGGCCTTCTTCTTCATTTCTTTTGGGCATTTTTTTCATGAGTGTCTTCTTTGGGCCCCCATTTGATCAAGCTTGGATTTGGGCTTCATTTGCTTCATTTTTTTGCACTTTTTCTCCCAAAATCACCATCTTCGCTCCTAGGGACCAAATAACGGAATTCATTAAATATTTTCATTAAAAACACGATTAAAGCACAGAAAAGCCTAATAAATTGGGACTAAAATAGCGACATTTCTGCTCGCTATCACTCCCCTTTCTGCACGTCAATCAATGTTTGGCCGCTTGCAAGGAACGGTCTTCCCAAAATAATGGGAACTTCTCGGTCAGCTTCATAATCAAGTATGATAAAATCTGCAGGGAAAATAAATTTGTCAACTTTTACTAAAACATCTTCAATTTTACCTTCTGGGTGGACCACAGATCTGTCTGCCAACTGAAGTGTGACAGTGGTCGGTCTTGCTTCTCCAATTCCTAGGCGCTTGTAAACTGATAATGACATTAAATTTATGCTTGCGCCTAGGTCGCATAACGCTCTACCAACATCGATTCCTCTTATCGAACAAGGAATCGTGAAGCTTCCAGGATCTTTCAACTTAGGTGGGAGCTTGTTGGCAAGTATTGCTCTACATTCACTTGTTAACGCAACAGTCTCAAATTCTTTCCACGGTCTTTTATTCGTCAAAATGTCTTTTAAGAACTTTGCGTAGCTAGGCATTTTCTCCAATGCCTCGACAAGTGGAATGTTGATGTGCAGCTCTCGCAAGACACTTAAAAACTTCTTAAACTGGGCTTCGTCATTCTTCTTTCTCAATCTTTGAGGGAAAGGGACTGTGGGCTTATATGCGTTAGGCTCCTTTTCTGCGTGAGCCTCCTTCTTTTTGGGTTCTTCTTCTTCAGCTACTTTTTCTTCTTGCGCCTGGTTGCTGTCTCCTGCGGTTGCACTTTTGGCCAAATTTTCCTGCGTTGGCGCAGAGTCATTTGCCTGCAACTGTTTTCCACTGCGAAGAGTCACCGCATGACAGTGCTCCTTCCCTTTTGGGTCTTCCGTATTGCTGGGTAATGCTCCCGCAAGTCTATTCTTTAGCTCTGACGCAAGCTGTCCTACTTGCATCTCCAGACTGCGCAGGGCTGCGGCCTGGCTCTGAACCACCACATCATTCTTTCCATATATTCCTTTTGATTCGCCATAAATTCTTTCATCATTGTTTCCAGCGCATTCGAAGAAGATGCTCTTTGGTTTCCACCATCTGTGTTGATGTTGCGCTGAAAATGTCCCTACGAGGATTGATCATTGTTAGAATTAAATAATCTGGGCGCAGGGTTTACATTACCTTGCTGTGGCTGTTTTTTTGCGCCACCATTCCATGAAAAGTTCGGGTGATTTCTCCATCCTGGATGGTATGTGTTCGAAAATGGGTTGTTGCGCACAGCTCCTTGCGGTCCAATGTAGAAAACTGATTCTGGGTTTGAAGGACACTGGTCATGCGTGTGTCCCTCTCCGCAGATCCCACACCCAACTGCGTTGAGTTGCGCGATCAAAGGTGCTGTGCTAGTCGTCAGCGCATCAATCTTTGCGTTAATTGAAGTCATTGGATCAACTTCAAAACTTCCCGAGCAAGTTTTAATGGGTCTCCTTCTTCTGTCTTCCACAGTGCCCCACTCATAATTGTTGCGTGCAATCCGATCGAGGATTGCGTGAGCTTCGTCATATGTTTTTTTGAGTAGCGCACCGTTTGTAGAGGAATCCACTAACACTTGCGAGTTATTGTTAAGACCTACGTAGAAGGTCTCTAACTGAATGCAGAGTGGTAGTCCATGATGTGGGCACCTTTGTAGTAGGCTCTTGAAACGTTCCCACGCCTCACTCAGTGTTTCATCTTCCATTTGCGCAAAAGTCATTATTTCCTTCCTCAATCTAGAGTTTGCGGTGGGTGGAAAGTATTTTTCTAAAAACTTCTTGGCTAAATCATTCCATGTTGTGATGGAATTTGCTGGCTGCTGATTTAGCAATACTTTCGCCGCATCTCTTAACGAATAAGGAAATAGGATGACTTGTAATTGCTCATTTGTTACTCCTGGAATAATAAATTTAATACAAATATCCAAGAATGACTTTAGATGAGTGTGAGGGTCTTCTGCTGGGCTTCCTCCGAACTGTCCTGCAGCTGTCAGCATTTGAAACATAACAGGTTTTAATTCAAACCTGTCTGTTTCTAGAGTGGGCTGAACTATCCCTGGATTAAAATTACAATTTGCAGGGGCTGCATAGTCTCTAATCTCTCTGGCCCTATCATCGGCCATTTGGATGGGATTTACTGGTCTGTTGAATTGGTTGGGTGCTGCCATTTCTCCTGATTGTCTTCGAGCTCTTCGATTTCTTCTTCTTTTATGATATGTTCTGTCAATTTCAGGATCAACTTCGAAATCAATTTGTCGAGCAGCACGCATGCAACCTCTGGTTACCTGGAGAAAAAGTACTCAACAGAGAACACAGTAAATAATATCAAACGGAGTGTTAGATAAGAAAAGAAATTATTAAGAATTTGTTGCCTTTCCCCGGCAACGGCGCCAAAAACTTGATGGGTCGTCAGTATACTTAATAAATTAATAACAATTTGCCGTAGATGTTTATCAACCCAAGTATAAATTGACAAAATCAAGTAATACCTAGTGAGTCTAGGGTCGAATCCACAGGGAAAGCTTATTCTCAAATTCTAATAATTACTACTAGTCTAAACTCAAAACGTGTGATATTATATAAAAGAATAAATAAAAGAATTAGAGATTCTGAAAAATAAAATTTGCTTAAAGTAAAACATGCGACAAGAGAAAAAGTAAACACTTACGATGAAAATAAGAGAGAGAAATATTAAGAAGAATAATATCAAGGCTGTCGCGGTTGCAACCTCTTGCGTTTATAAGAACCTTGTAGCGCATACTTTGACTAATTGATCCATTAATGCCTAAGTGAGAAAAAAATCATAGGTTTCCCTTCCGGTACTCCTTATGCGTTTGGCATAAAACTATCAATTGGTTTATTTGGCTAGTTCATGCGTGAGGCGTAGTTCTCTAAAACTTACAAGGGACTATGTTAGTCACAACGCAGTCTAAGCTCATGCATGCACTATCTTTTAGCTGTAGTGATTTAACGCTACCAAGACTACATGTCATGCTCTAACTTGTTCTACATAGAGATGTCCGCATGCATTTACCTGTCAGGGATTTAGCACTGCTACCGCATCCGGCTGGCCAAGCGGGAGTTAGCAATGAAAATAGTATCGCAACTAAGTAGAAGGCAATTAATGTTTCATTCAAATCAAAATATGCGCTTACAAAATACACTTATCACCGCATGAGGTGCTTGCGCTAAGCCTTGAAGAAGAAAATTAGCCCATGCGAGCAAAACAATACATTATGTAATAAAACATTACAAACGCAAGTCTGCTTTTAATCACAGTTCTTTGTGATTTCTCTTTCTCCTTGATCTTCGTCCTCTCTTCTCGATCGAATGATAATGAATTCTTTTGAGCAGGTGGCTTCTATTTATAGGCGAGGGAAGCTAACTTCTCCAAGTAACTTGCTTCAGTTACCAACGACCACTTGCAACTTTTCAGCTTCTTTTCAGTCCACTTGCGTTAGTTGCGTCAGTTGTGTCAGCGCTGTCCTTTCATCCATCTTATCTGTCTCGTGATCATCTTGGGATGTGTGCCTGCGCTGAGAAGAAACTAAGAAAACAACTGAATTAGTTGCGTTAGCACCTTATATTTTATAATTTCTCACCGCATACATGAATGTAGCCTACCGCATAAAATCATTACATTTTCCTTTCTTTTTGCACTGAAGCAACGCATCATTGTTTCTTTTGGCCTTGTTTTACCTTAAATTTAAAGGACAAATAACTTGCTTTTTGCAAGTTATCAACCATCCAGGCTTTATTAGAATTCTGGGACCCGGCCTACAAGTGTTTCGCATTCCAAGATTTTGACTTGGTACCGACCATTGAGGAATACCACACGATGCTGAATATTGAAGAAAAGGTGGAGAGATGATCTATTGTTTCAACCCACAGCTAACTGCGAAAAAAGCTTTATCCAAATTTCTAGCTGTACACCTGAAGGAAGTGCAGAAAAATGTGAAAGTGAAAGGGGTTGAAGAGTCTATATCTGCAGATTATCTAATAGAACTCGCTCGCAAGCACATAAATGAAGAAAAGGGCCTGGTTCTGTTAGCTTTGTGCATCTATGGGATGGTCTTGTATCCCAGAGTAAAATGATATGTGGATGGCGATGTCTTGAAGCTATTCTTCAGCATTGAGCAAGGGATGGATCCAGCTATACCTCTTCTAGCGGAAACGGTTCGGGCGCTCAATTATTGTAAGTCCAACAAAGGCGGGAAGTTGAGATGTTGTGTGCCCTTACTCTATATTTGGGTATAGAGACATTTTAAGTTCCCACAAGATTTTGGCTGTCCAAAAATCAACTTCAGCAGCACCTGGAATCTAACAAGGAGTACAATTGCAGAATTTGGCATGGCCCCATGGAACTCAAGTTTTCCGAGGAAAGAAGCATGGGTGTCCTTCTTTTTGAATTCCAAGTTAGAACATATGATTTGAAAGGCACATTGGATGCCCCTAAAAGCCTTAATCTACATATGCGGGAGCTTCCACACAGTCCCTCTAGTAGGCCCTTGGGGATGCGTCCATTATGCCCCGTTGTTGGCCTTGCGGCAAAGTTGGTTTAAACAGTTCATACTAGCAACTCATGGTCTGCATAAATTAGAATTTTCCTACAGTTGCGAGGATTCTAACGAAAAGAAGCGACAAGTGCTGACTTCCTGGAAAACAGTTAGAAGGATAAGTGGCAATAGTCATTCTGAGGGAGTTACTCCAGAATATTTGCAATGGCGCATTAAGAGGAGCAAGATCCCAATTACGACTCGTGACAATGTGGGAGAATCATCTAATAGAGCAGTAGATAAGCCTAACCAGCTAGCGACAAAGCGAAAAGAGTTAGTGGGAAGAAATCAAACATTGAAACTAGAAAATGAAAAATTACAGCAAGAGGTCAAACGTTTGATGGACCAGGTAACTCAAGCTAGTGGCAAACTCGAAGAAGTAGAAAGAGTTTCAAAAAACTGAGCCAAGCGAGAAAGAGATTATGATATATTGGACGAGGAGAATAGAAGGTTGATTAAGGAGAATCATGCTCCGAGGAATGAAAATACTGCATTACGAAGGGCAACTCGTTCACTAGAGGACAGGATCAAAGACCTTTCAAGAGGCAAAAAGACTTTCTTAGAGTTAGTTGCGGAATTAAACGAAACCATCAACAAGCAGAAAACGCAACTTATCGAGTTTGAAGAAGCCAATACTGCTCTAAGGCGAACGCTGGACAATCTACGCGTGAATATGCAGGCTCAATTAGAAGAGTCTGAAGCTTTTAAAAGTTATTCAAGCTCGTTGGAACGTCAGCTCCAAGCATTTCAGAGGGCAAGCGAACAGTTGTCACTAGAGAAAGGATAACTAGAGGAAAAATAGTCATTAAGGGGAGATTATGCCATTATGAGAAATGACATGCAAATAATTCTTGGGAAAGTAAATCGAACCATGAACACTATCAAGATCATGGCTAGGAGAGCCCGAGGATTTGCAGAATGGGCAAGGGATCTGCGAGAGAATACATCACTTATGGCCTCTAATGCGGAGGAGTTGTTTGAGTTTTTAGGGATGATTCGTAGGGACCTTGGGTACTTTGGTCACTTTCATTAATGTTCCCTATCTTCTTGTTTTCCAATTCCCCAATTGTTTATTTTGTAGATATATTCATTTTTTCCCTCAATAATAAAATTTCATTCATTCATGCATCTCATACTGTTATTTCTTTTTTTACTTACTCTAAGACTTTTCTTTTAAAAATAAAAACAGAACAAGAAAATAGCTCGTTCAACAAGAGTCTACCACGCTTACAACACTAGGCGTAGAACAAGGATTATGGAAGAAAAGGGTGAATAAGATAAGACTAAGCGGGACATCGAGGAAATCAGGGAAAAGGTTGATGCAATCATTGCCGCTTTAGAAAAGGGCAAAATGGTGGCAGATACGACAGCAAAAGCATCCTCCATGCCACAACATACTACCTATAACCCCTTATATGACATACCTGTTGGGCAATATCCTTTTCTACCATTTAAAGAAGGCCAAATCGCCCAAATCCCCATGGCTAGCCAAGCTGGTGCTTCTTATTTCAAGCCAAAATTTTCAAAAATACCTTTTGCGGTCCCTAACTTGGATGACCCAGAAGTAAAGAAGGAGTTAGCCGCGCCCTCTAATGAAAAACTTGAAGTTCTAGAGGAAAGGTTGAGGGCGGTCGAGGGCACTAGTGTTTTTGGGAACATGGATGCCACTCAATTATGCTTGGTTCCAGACGTGGTGATCCCACCGAAATTCAAACTGCCAGAGTTTGAAAAATATGACGGGACGACATGCCCTAAAAGTCACATTGTTATGTACTGTAGGAAGATGGCAGCACACGTTCATAATGATAAACTGCTTATACATTATTTTCAGGACAGCCTAAAAGGTCCAGTAGCCCATTGGTATTTGCAGTTGGATAGTTCACATGTTGTCACATGGAAGAACTTGGCTGATTCCTTCCTCAAACAGTATAAGCACAATATTGATTTGGCTCCCGACCGACTGGACTTACAGAGGATGGAAAAGAAGAGTACTGAAGACTTCAAGGATTATGCTCAAAGGTGGCGGGATACGGCAGCCCAGGTCCAATCCCCTTTAACAGATAAGGAGCTTTCTGCCATGTTCATCAATACCCTAAGGTCCCCATTTTATGAACATATGGTTGGAAGTGCGTCGACCAATTTCTCCGATATCATGACAATTGGGGAAAGAATTGAGCACGGGATCAAACATGATAGAATAGCCAAAACCGCTGAATCCTCAAGCACAAAGAAGGGCAACATTTCAAAGAAAAAGGAGGGAGAAGTACAGATGATAGGGAAAGTGGATGAGTCCCATCGACAAATCCACAACCCCATGGCACAATATCCTTCGAATTATTTACCTACATACGGATACTATCCACACCAGGTGAATAATGCATCAATGCAGTACTCCCCATTTTATGGCCAAAATACCAGACTCCAAATGAATCAAAATTTTCAGTCTCGTAGACAATAACAAACAATCACTCCAGGTCAGCAAAATAATCGAGCACCTTATAAGCAAGCCCAATTTGATCTGATTCCGATGACATATACTGAGCTCTTGCCTCAGTTAATCCAGAACCATCAGTTGGCACTCAAGCCTGTTGCTCCACTGCAACCCCCTTATCCAAGATGGTATGATCTAATGCAAGGTGTGATTACCATGCAGGTGCTGTTGGGCACTCTATCGAAAATTGCACTGCTTTGAAGTATAGGGTGCAAGAGCTCATTAAGGCTGGATGGTTAAACTTTAAAAAGGAGGAGGGGCCCAATGTTGATAATAATCCTTTACCAACTCAACAGGTGAATGCAATAGATCAGTGTCAGGATATTATCAAGAAGATAGATGTTGCAGAGATCATGACTCCCAAGGAGAAGCTTTTTGAGATTCTCCTCGTTAACGGATATGTATCGATCGAGCATGAACACAAGGACCTTGTTCAGGAAGGATTCGATGATAATCTGACTTGCCTATTTCATGCTGGGGCAAAGGGGCATTCTTTAGAGCAATGTCGTCATTTTCATAAGAGGGTCCAAAAATTCGTGGACTCAAAATTTCTTGTGGTTACCCAAGCCCATCACCAGGATGATGAAATACGCTGTGGAAGAATTGCTGCCTAAAGAAAATTTGAATCCATCTTTCAAACTGAAGCCACTCACGATCTATTATCGTGAGAAGACTATTACTCATGATCCAAAGTCGATCACCATTCAGGTGTCGGCTCCTTTCAAGTACAAGAGTTCCAAGGCAGTACCATGGAGTTATGAGTACAAAGTAACTATTAATTCAGAAACGCCACCACTTCCAATTGAAAACATTTCCGGAGCGGGAGGCGTAACACGGAGTGGGAAATGTTACACTCCAGATTAGTTATTGAAGTGCTAAAAGAATACAATAGAAGAGAAGAATGAGAAAGTTGAAAGTAATACAGATAGCAATGTCAAGCCCAAAGAAACAACAGTGATGAAGAAACCAAGGGGCAAACAGACTGTGTCCGAAGAAGAAACTCAAAAATTTCTAAAGTTGGTTAAGCAAAGTGAATACAAAGTAGTGGAACAGCTAGCTCGGACGCCTGCTAAGATTTCCATATTATCTTTGTTGCTATCCTCTGATTCGCATCGAGACACAATATTGGAAGCTTTGAATCAAGCATATGTTTCCAAGGATATCACTTCAGATGGTCTAGATAATATCGTGGGGAATATAACTGCTCACAACACCATAACTTTCACTGATGATGAGATACCGCCCGAAGGCACAGGACACACGAAGGCACTTCATATTTTAGTCAAGTGCAAGAACTTTTTAGAGCAAAAGTCCTGGTGGATAATGGGTCTTCTTTGAACATAATGCCAAAATCAACGTTGGAAAGATTGCCAGTCGATATATCCCATATGAGGCCAAGTACCGTAGTAGTAAGGGCCTTCGATGGGGCACGCAGGCAGGTGGTTAGTGACATTGAGATTCCAATACAAATCGGCCCATGCACATTTAACACAACCTTCCAAGTTATGGATATCCCATCTGCTTACAGTTTCTTGTTAGGGCGACCTTGGATACATTTTACAGGAGCTGTCCCGTCATCACTGCACCAGAAACTCAAATTTTCAATTGGAAGAAGCCTAGTAATTGTATCTGGTCAAGAGGATATCTTGGTTTCTAGGCTAGCTTCAATGCCATATATTGATGCAGCAGAGGAAGCTTTCGAGTCATCATTTCAAACATTTGAGGTAGCAAGTGCTACGACTCTATATGGGGAAAGCAAGAAATCTAAATCTCGATCTTCAGTCATGACATTCAAGGAAAGCAATAGCCGTTTAGATGATGTTTTAAGCCTATCAAAAAATACAAAAAGATTTGGGCTAGGGTATAAGCCGGATAAAGCAGGTATGATCAGGGTACAAAAGCGAGAAAAAGAAAGGCGTTTGGCTAGATTTGAAAGTCGCGAACCAGAATATGGAGAAAAAGTCATCCCTCATCTCTACCACTCGTTTGAAAGTGCCGGTATAATTCGCCCAGGAGATTTTGCAGTTGCAGTGGTGACTAAAGAGAAAGAAATGGGTCCATGGATCAACCCGTGCCCAGAAAACTTCGAGTTCAACAATTGGAGTACTATTGAATTACCGTCATTTGCTGTTAAGATGTCAAAGTAATTGATCACTTTTTATTTGTTTTTTCGCAATTTAAATTTTCAATTCTGTTCAAGTTAGGTTAGTAATTTTACTCATTTCATTTTCCAGACTTCCTTTTATGTGTTCAAGTAAATTTCATCATTCAATGAAGATTTTAGTTCATTTCCCTTTGCTATTGCATATTACACTCTCCATGGTAAAATATTTACTCTTCTTTTCTTCTCTTTTCTCTCTATGTCAAATTATCAACATCTTAAGCAGTAATACTGAGATTGAATGTGCAAACGATTCTCAATACGAACTTGATATTCCTATACACAATGTTGAGTCTGACGAGGAAGAAGAAGATTCTGAACCTAGTGCTGAGTTGTTAGAAATGATAGAAGAAGGGGAAAAAGCGTTGGGCCCCCATGAAGAGTTAACAAAGATAATTAACCTGGGATCACAAGCAAAAGTCAAGGAGGTTCAAATTGGCACTATTGTCTCTACAGAAACTCGCAAAAAGCTTATTGACTTGCTCACAGAATATGTTGATATTTTTGCTTTGTCCTATTAAGACATGCCTGGGCTAGACACGAATATTGTAATGCATCATTTACCACTCAAACTTGAGTGCAAACCAGTGAGGCAAAAGTTACGAAAGATGAAGCCGGACATGTTAATTAAGATAAAGGATGAAGTCAGGAAACAAATAGATGTTAGATTTTTTACTGTGTCCAATTACCCTGAATGGGTTGCAAACATTGTTCCTGTGCCAAAGAAGAATGGGCAAGTTAGGATGTGTGTGGATTATAGGGATTTAAACAAAGCCAGCCCTAAAGATAATTTTCCACTCCCTCACATTGATGTGTTGGTAGATAACACTGCTGGTTTCTCTACCTTCTCTTTTATGGATGGTTTTTCGGGCTATAATCAAGTAAAAATGGCACCTGAAGATCAGGAAAAAACAACATTTATTACATTGTGGGGAACATTTTGCTACAAAGTTATGCCATTTGGTTTGAAAAATGTTGGGGCCACCTACCAGCGAGCCATGATTACTTTATTCCATGATTTGATGCACAAGGAGATTGAAGTGTATGTAGATGATATGATGGCCAAGTCGAAAGAGGAGGAAGAACATACAACCGTTCTTCGCAAGTTGTTCGATCGATTGAGAAAGTTCCAGCTCAAGCTCAATCCGAGCAAATGTATATTCGGGGCAACCTCTGGTAAATTGTTAGGATTTGTGGTTAGCCAAGAAGGTATCAAGGTCGACCCTGACAAAGTCAAAGCAATTCTGGAAATGCCGCCTCCGCAAACACAGAAAGAAGTTAGAGGATTTTTGGGTCGGATAAATTATATTGCTAGGTTTATAGCACAATTGACCACAACATGTGAGCCTATTTTCAAGTTGCTTGGCAAAAACAATGATGGCATTTGGAATGAAGATTGTCAAACAACATTTGATAAAATTAAGCAGTATTTACGAAATCCACCGATCCTCGTACCACCAGTGCCTGGACGTCCGCTCATTTTGTATCTCACCGTAAGAAAAGTGTAATGGGATGTGTACTGGGGCAGCATGATGACTCTGGTAGAAAAGAGCGAACTATATATTATTTGAGCAAAAATTTCACCAGTTGTGAAACCAGATACTCGTCGATGGAAAAAACTTGTTGTGCTCTAGCTTGAGCTGCACGTCGCTTAAGGCAATACATGTTGTATTACGCGAAATGGCTTATTTCAAAAATGGATCCCGTGAAATACAAAATCGAGAAGCCATCTTTATCAGGACGAATTGCAAGGTGGCAAGTTCTTTTATCCGAGTATGACATCACATATGTGACTCGAAAGTCAGTAACGGGGAGTGCTCTAGCTGATTATCTGGCACAACAACCTATAGAGGATTATGAGCCGATGAAGTTTGACTTCCCTGATGAGCATATCCTCATTGTAGCAACAGAGAAAGAAATATCAAATCCAGATATGTGGACCATGTTCTTTGATGGGGCTTTGAATGAATTGGGTCATGGAATAGGCGCAATATTAATATCACCTCGAGGAGAATTATTCCCTCTCACTGCTAAGCTGTGTTTTGATTGTACGCACAACATGGCTGAATACGAAGCTTGTTCAATGGACATTCAAGCTGCTCTAGATATGAAGGTTGAAAGGCTCCACGTCATGGGGGACTCTTCGCTAGTGATTCATCAGCTAAGAGGAGAATGGGAAACCAGAGATGCTAAATTATTGCCTTACACGCAACTTATAACAAGATTATCTCAGCAATTTGATCAAATTACTTTTGATTATTCCCCAAGAGAGAATAATCGGATAGCAGATGCATTGGCTACTTTAGCAGTCATGTTCAATGTGGATTTCGATGAAGGGGTCCAACCAATTATAATCGAAAAACGAGATGTTCCCGCCTCTTGCATGAACATTGAGAAGGAGTCAGATGACAAGCCGTGGATTCAAGACATCAAACAATATCTGAAATGCGGAACCTATCCTCCTAATGCATCAGAAAATGACAAGCGAACTCTGAGAAGATTGGCAGTGAAATTTTTCTTTAATGGGGAGATACTTTAGAAAAGAAACTATGACATGGTATTGTTAAGATGTGTGGACGCCACAGAGGCTAATCAGATTATGAAAGAAATCCATGAGGGAATTTGTGGTACCCATGCAAATGGACATATGATGGCTAGACAAGTTTTGAGAGCTGGTTATTATTGGCTGACTATGGAAACAGACTGCATCAAGTATGCAAGAGAATGTCATAAATGTCAAATTTATGCAGACAAGACTCATGCTCCTTCATCCGAGTTACACATTTTAACTGCTCCTTGGCCTTTCCCTATGTGGGGAATGGATGTGATTGGACCCATTGATCCTAAAGCTTCAAATGGACATTGGTTTATCTTGGTGGCCATAGATTACTTTACCAAATGGGTAGAGGCAGCCTCTTATCGTGATGTGACAAAAGGGGTCGTGATCAAATTCAACAAGAAGGAGATCATTTGTCGATACGGCCTCCCTAAGACCATAATATCAGATAACGCTAGAAACTTGAACAATAAGATGATGAGTGAGCTATGTGAGCAATTCAAGATTAAACATCTCAATTCCACCCCCTACAGACCGAAAATGAATGGTGCTGTTGAGGCTGCAAACAAAAACATAAAAAGAATTGTTGAAAAGATGACTGTAACGTACAAAGATTGGCATGAAATGCTTCCCTTTGCTCTACACGGCTATCGCACGTCAGTTCGTACATCAACTGGGGCAACACCTTTTTCCTTAGTATATGGTATGGAGGTTGTGCTCCCAATTGAGGTGGAAATTCCATCACTAAGAGTTTTGATGGAAGCTAAATTGGAAGAGGCTGAATGGGTCCAGAATCGCTATGAACAGCTCAATTTCGTTGAAGAGAAGAGATTAACAACATTGATGTCACACCCCCTCCCGGACCACCTGCTAGCTTAGTCCGAAAGATGGCGTGAAGCCAACGGACATCGTCCTCCTCTAACGATACCCGTTGACCCTCCTGAAACGTTGATCCTGATAAACATACTAATCTTAGATATGGAATACTTTACATGCAACACAACACAGCGGAATCCCTGAAAACCTGTAAACATACATGTCTTATATATCGTTTCAACTACTTTTCATTAAATCATTAACCACATGCTCGTATATAAACCTCATTAGAAAATCTAAGCTCAAAACTCATGCTTGAAACCGTTAATAGAAATCATGTATCATTCATAGGAAAAAATATATAAGACATCTAATCATGAACAACCGTTTAGAAACAATTTTCGAAATTTGTTTTGTCACTCACCGTCTTAGTTAGTTTCCTGGTCTGTAGACTCGACCTATTTCCTCTTGGCCTGTCAAAAAAATAAAAACCGAGCATCAAAGCCAAAGGTAGTCTTATTCTTCCATGCTCATGAATTCTAAACACTTGAATTAAAAATCACACTTCACATTCTACCTTTCCAGATTTTCCAGATTCTATACCCTAACTTCTAACACCCATAACTTCCTCAATACTTCACCACAATTAATGTGCTATACATCAAACTCTTCATGTTTGAACACTCTACAACTTACCTAGAGAAATGAAAACGAGATTCCCAACCGATTTGTCCAGAAATGCCCCGAACACAGACAACACAGATTTGAGGTTCTCTGCTACCCTTTATCTATCTCCTGAAATTAAACCTACTTCAAGTCATTTTTGGCTCACATATTCTTCATGAAAGTTGTAGGAAATTGAATACGCTTACCAACCATACCAAATAGAGCTTTTGATTCAACTTGTACACCTCAGAATGCTCGAAAGACCAGAGAAAACGAAATTTGTTAGAAAATGGACTAACTTTCAAGAAAATCAAACCTCACCTCTTAGTTCCTTCTGTGTAGCTCAAACCGAATCAAAAACCAGAGATTGGCATGTTGAACCCAGATTCTGCCATGGCTGCCTTTGCTTGAGCTATTTCCTATCTTCTTCAACCTCAAAACCCTGGAAACCTTCTTCTTCTCCTTCCTTCACTCTCTCCCTCGCATACTCTGAATTTTGGATGAAAAATGATGCGAAATGTGGCTGGAAATGAGCTGATAAAGATGGTTGTCGGTGGTGGGTTTTTAGCACCGCCAGAATTTACTTTCATTTTCTTTTTATTTTTTTTCTTTTTCTTTTTCCTTTTCCTTTTCTTTTCTTTCCTTTTCTTCTTTATTTCCATTATTTTCTTTCTTCTTTTAAATTAGTATGCTCCAACAACTTCAACCAACAATGAACCACCAAGAACCACAAAACTTTGCCATTTTTCGTCAACAAAGAATAACAACAACTTTTAATTCAACTTCCACAATAGATGACAAGAGGAAATTATCCAAGGAAAGTCCCAGGCTTACAACTTACCTCCCCCTTATGAAATTTCGTCCTCGAAATTTAGAAGTCCTTAGGTGAAGAGTGTCGGGTAACTTCTCCTCATCTGGTCTTCTGACTCCCAGGTTGCCTCCTCTACTCCACGATGTCTCCAAAGAACTTTCATGAGTGGGATCGTTTTGTTCCTCAAAACTTGCTCCTTTCTGTCGAGGATCTAAATTGCTTCTTCTTTATAACTCAAGTCTTCTTTCAGCTCAACCGGTTGCACTTGCAACACATGGGATGGATCTGGAATATATTTCCTCAACATGGACACATGAAAAACATCATGTATTCGAGCGAGTTCCGCTGGCAACTCAAGTCTATAGGCTGCTGGTCCAACTCGTTCTATTATCTGGTAAGGACCAATATATCTAGGACTCAGCTTACCTTTCCTCCCAAAGCGAAGAACACCTCTCCACGGAGATAACTTTAAGAAAACTTGATCTCCAACCTGGAATTCTAAGTCTCTTCGTCGCTTATCTGCATAGCTCTTCTGTCGATCCTGAGCTATTTTCAGGTTCTCCCTAATCAGCTTGATACTATCTGACGTAACTTGTACCAACTCAGGACCAACTAGCTTTCGCTCTCCCACTTTGTTCCAGCACACAGGAGTTCTGCATGGTCTGCCATACAAAGCCTCGAATGGTGCCATGCCGATACTAGATTGGTAGCTGTTATTATAAGCGAACTCCATAAGTGATAAGTGGGTATCCCAACTTCCCTTAAACTAAAGGACACATGTTCTCAACATGTCCTCTAAGGTCTGGATGGTCCTTTCTGACTGACCATCTGTCTGGGGATGGAACGTTGTACTGAACTTCAACTTTGTTCCCATTGCTTTCTGTACACTAGGCCAAAATTTAGAAGTAAACCTCGGATCCCTATCTGAAACTATGGACACTGGAACTCCATGTTGACTTACAATCCTGTCGACGTATAACTTAGCTAGTTGATCTAGTGTAGACGTCACTTTAATCGGTATAAACTGTGCTGTCTTGGTGAGTCTGTCCACTATTACCCATATGCCATCATGTCCACTAGAAGTACGAGGTAATCCAAACAGAAAATCCATGGTAATATGCTCCCACTTCCACTCCGGCACTGGCAGTGGATTAAGGAGTCCTCCTGGCCTCTGTCTCACTAGTTTAACTTGTTGGCAGATCAAACATCTATCGACATATTCAGCTATCTTCCGCTTCATACCAGGCCACCAATAAGTTTTCTTCAGAGTTCTGTACATGTTGGTGCTTCCTGGATGCATAGCGTAAGCTGAATTGTGAGCTTCCTCTAGTATAGCACCCTTAAGCTCACTAATACTCAGAACACATAGTCTTCCCTGCTTAACTATGGCTCCGTCTACTCTCAACTCAAATTCTGCCTCTGGGCCTTGCTTGGACTTTGCAAGCATTTTCTGTTGTTGGTCGCTACCGCAAGCACACAGTATCGCAAGTAATATAAAACGAAAGAATTCCGAGTATCGAATCCACAGGGAGGCGAAGCGAAATTTAAGCAAGAAAAGATTCCTAGAGCACTAAAAATACTTGGGATAAATAATATTCAGGGACCAGATCATGCAATCAAGAGAATTAAAAATCGAAACAATTAAAGAGAAAATTTTGATCAATCAATCAAAATAAAATATGGAGAAAGAGTTTTCTAATGGGAAGAGGGGTCTTGAAAATCAATTATTAGCTACACAATTGCTACAATTGTCCTATCTCATCGCCCAACTAATTATACTCCTAGAATCTCCGTTAATAACATAGGTTCTCCTGTCGGTCTCCCCTAATTGTAATTAATTCATTTTAACAACCTAAGTGTCCTTAGCGCCATTAAAAATCATTAATTATTACGCTCTGATTCATTTTAGGAATCTAAGTTTAATCAACTAATCCCGTTGTCACGACGGGCAATTAAACTAGTTGCATGGATCATGATCTATCCTAACTTCTCTCCGTCGAGTTTCCATTAAGAATCGGGTCAGTACACAATTGGCCAGATTGCATAAAGCATTAAGCACATCCATACAAATAATTAGGACAACAGGGCTAGAGATAGGCAATTATAACAATATTTAAACTATAATTTCATTTCAAGACCCCAAATTGGGGTTTAGCTATTCATAGCTAAAATATTCACAATAATTACAACGGAAAGCATAATAAAGAGCATAATAAAAGGGAAGGAATTGACCATAGAAGACCCCTTCGCTACGCTTGGAGTCCCTCCGAAAACTCTCTGAGCCTCCTAGGATGCTCCCCAAAATTCTACAAAATTTTCCCACTAAGAAAGCTCTCAAAAGGCTAGAAAGCCTTGAGAGAGGCTCCAAAGGAGCCAAAGAAAGAAAGGAAGGAATGAGGAAATGATGATTGATGCCTAAAATGAGGCACCAAGGGGTGCCTTTTATAGGCTCGGAAAGGGGGTAGCGTCGCGACGCTACACGGCACAGCGTCGCGACGCTGTGACGTCATCGACTTGCCGGCCAAGAAATGGACAGCGTCGCGACGCTATCCTTACAGCGTCTCGACGCTAGGCGCTTTCCAAAACTTCCAGCTGCGGATTTGGGCTTCTTTTCTTGGGCCAACTTCAATTCTTTTTGGGCTTTTTCTTCATAGTTGTCCTCTTTTGACTCCCCTTGACCCAAGCATGGAAATTGGGCTTGAATGACTTCATTTTGGGCACTTTTTCCACAAAATCCACAACTTTGCTCCTAAAGACCAAATAACAAAATATATCAAATATTTTCAATAAAAACTCAATTAAAGCACAAAAAAGCCTAATAAATTGGGACTAAAATAGCGACATTTCTGCTTGCTATCATCTGTAAGTTACTATCCTCTGGCTGTCTTCTCACAATCTCTACTACTAGAGAAGACCTAACCTGAAATTGAGCTAAAAGACCCCTTGAGCTTTCTGCAGTCACAACCGCCTTGAAACCTCTTAACTCACATAGCAAGCTTGTTCGAATACCACCCAAGGCATTCTTCGGAAGTCTCGACTTCCTACTTAACGCATCTGCTACCACGTTAGCCTTACCCGGACGATATTCTATGGTACAGTCATAGTCTTTGATTAGTTCTAGCCATCGCCTTTGCCTCAGATTCAGCTCTTTCTGATCAAAGATGTACTTCAAACTCTTATGATCTGTGAAAATGTGGCACTTCTCACCGAATAAATAATGTCTCAAGATCTTCAGTGCTAGAACAACTGTTGCTAGCTCAAGATCATGGGTAGGGTAATTATACTCATGCTTCTTCAACTGCCTTGAAGCATAAGCTATTACCTTTCCTTCCTGCATAAGCACACAACCTAATCCTTGCCTCGAAGCGGCACAATAGATCATATACTCCATCCCTGTTACAGGAAGTGTCAGAATAGGTGCTATCACTAATCTCTTCTTCAACTCCTGGAAACTCTGTTCGCATTTATCCGACGATTCAAACTTAGCATTCTTCCTAGTCAAAGCTGTCAAGGGTAATGCTAGTCGTGAGAAATCCTCAACAAAACGTCTGTAGTACCCGGCCAGGTCGAGGAAACTACGCACCTCTGTTGCACTAGCTGGTCTCTCCCAGTTGACAACAACTTCCACTTTCTGCGGATCAACACTAACTCCGTCTGCTGAAACTACATGCCCTAAGAACACCACTTGATTCAACCATAACTCACATTTGCTAAACTTAGCGTACAACTGTTTATCACGTAGTGTCTGTAGAACAATCCTTAGATGTTCCTCATGGGTTTTCCCGTCAATTGAGTAAACTAGTATGTCATCGATGAACACTATCACAAACTGATCTAAATACTGATGGTAGATCCTGTTCATGAGGTCCATGAAAACTGCTGGCGCATTCGTTAAACCGAATGGCATCACTAAAAACTCATAGTGCCCATACCTCGTCCTGAATCCTGTCTTAGGAATATCTGATTCCCTAACCTTTAACTGGTGATATCCTGACCTCAAATCAATCTTAGAGAACACTGCTGCTCCCCTTAACTGGTCAAACAAGTCATCGATGCGTGGTAGGGGATACTTGTTACGTATCGTGACCTTGTTTAACTGCCTGTAATCAATGCATAATCTCAGGGTACCATCTTTTTTCTTCACGAATAACACTGGAGCTCCCCAAGGTGATACACTAGGCCTGATATATCCTTTGTCAACTAGTTCTTGTAACTGCACCTTTAGCTCCTTAAGTTCGCTCAGAGCCATTCTGTATGGTGCTTGTGAAATAGGTGCTATTCCTGGTAACAATTCAATAGTGAACTCCACCTCTCTATCAGGTGGCAAACACGATAGATCAGTTGGAAAAACATCAAGAAATTCATTCACCACAGGAACATCTTCTGGTTTCAGCTTTTCTTCTTGCACCTCTACTACGTGTGCAAGAAACGCTGTGCAACCCTTCCTCAACAACTTCTCAGCTTTCAGAGCTGAAATCAAACTCATAGGAATAATCTTCCTCTCACCCCTGAAAACAACTTCAGTCAAACCTGGTTTCCTAAAAGTCACTTCCTTCCTATGGCAATCCATAGAAGCATAGTGAGTGAATAAGAAGTCCATTCCCAAAATCACATCGAACGCCTGCAACTCTAGGGGAAGAAGATCCATTAACATATAGAGACCTTCTACTACAACCTCACAATCACGCAACACTTCATGGACTAATAAAACGTCACCAACTGGAGTGCATATGACTAACTCCTCAGATAAAGGCTCTAGCATCCTATTCGGATTAGTTAAGAACATACTAGAAACAAAGGAATGCGTAGCTCTTGGATCTAATAAAACAAGTGCAGGTACATTAAATATCAAAACCGTACTAGTAATCACGTCTGGTGCATCCTCTACTTCCTGTTGAGTCATGGCGTAGACTTTTCCTTCTTGCCTAGGTCTCCCCACAACTCCCTTTTGCCTGGCACCACTGGTGCCTTCTCCTACGGCTGCTGGAACTCTCGGCTGCTCAACTGTGTGGGACTCAACTCCCTGGTCCCTCTGAACTGCTGCCCTCAGCTGTGGACAATCCCTCTTGAAATGCCCTGGTTGTCCACACTGGTAACACACACCGGCGCCAACAAGACACTGACCCGATGATTCTTGCCACAACTTACACATGGGGTTCTCCTGGACTCACTAGCAACGGACTCCTGACCCGTCCGCGGTCTTGCTACTAAACTTGCAGACTGACTGGGGGCTCTTTGACTCTGCCTCTGATAGGCATTACGTGAACTCATTTGCCTTAATGACTGGTCACCAGATCGACGCTTGAAGTCTTGACGGCTTGAAACATTCACTCCAGGTGTGAACCTCCGCTGCTCACGACCTCGAAAACCACTAACTGTTGGAGCTCCACAGTCGACTTTTCCTCTATAATATTTTGCTCCACACGTAAGGCAGTCTCTACTAGCTGGGAAAAATTCGTCCACTTGGCAATAGCAGTAACTGGGGTACGTATCTCAAAACGCACCCCTCTCTCAAACCTGCAGAACCTGTCACTCTCAAATGCCACAATCACATTGGCATACCGTGAAAGCTCGGTATACTTTCTCTCGTACTCGGCCACTGAAAGTGATCCTTGTTTCAACCCCAGAAACTCATCTCTCCTAGCCTCACAATATGTGGTTGGATAGTACTTTTCCTCGAATATGCCTCTGAATGTCTGTTAGTCTAACGTACGTGCATCATTGCGCCTGGCTAAAATGGATTTTCACCATCCCTCTGCCTCCTTCTGCAAAAGGAATGTAGCTAATCTGACTTTTCGCTCCTCAGGACAACTCATCACGTCGAAGCATTTCTCCAGCATATTTAACCAGACCTCGGCGTCAGTTGGATCTGTGGAACCCTCAAACACTGTGGCTCCTAATTTCTTAAGCCGTTCAATCCCATACATCTTTTCCGGATCACTAGGCCCTACTCTGTCTGACCTACCGACCTCCTGTGCAGACCTAGCAAACTGCTCACTCCTTGCCTCATTCTGACCTCTCGGGGTACTGGATCCCCTTTCAGACTAAGTCTGGGTAGGATCCTGCGTCCCGTCCTGATTCTGCTTGCGTCGTCTGCTGGTACGTGGTGGCATGACTCCTATAACATATCAACACATCAGACATGCTATAGATACTTAACTCAGATGCATGATACTAAACTTCTACCCACATTCTAGTCCTGACTGGACTCACTCTCAACAATACTTGGACCATACTCCGCTAGTTCTATCTGAATTGACCCAACGTCTAACTATTTACTTCTTGGATTTTTCTTAGCACTAACTACCATGTCTCATTTCCCATGGAGCTAACTGCTCTGATACCAAGTTGTCACACCCCCTCCCGGACCACCTGCTAGCTTAGTTTGGAAGATGGCGTGAAGCCAACGGACATCGTCCTCCTCTAGCGATACCCGTTGACCCTCCTGAAACGCTGAACCTGATAAACATACTAATCTTAGATATGGAATACTTTACATGCAACACAACACAGCGGAATCCCTGAAAACTTGTAAACATACATGGGGTGCAACCCTGACATACTCGGTTTGGAAAATAACCTGATATAGGTATCATAACCAAAAACATATTCAACTAGGGTTTATACAACCACGACCTCTAGAACTTACACAAACCGCTAATTATTCAATCCTTACAAAAACATTTACAATATAGACAAACTCAATGAACAACTCCACCCACGTACTGGAGCTTGAACTGGAACTTTCAGCACACGTTGGCAGTGTATCAGGCACCGGGAGCTCGACCTCTACCTGAAAAGTGGGAAAACATTTTGAAAGAATGAGCAACAAAGCCCAGTGAGTGACTAAATTTAAAACTGTAGATTCGGAAATCAGAACACGTGATAAAACTTTAAACGTATAAAGCTGCTCAACCAAAGCGTTAAACATAAACGTGCAAAGATAAAAGCTTTCAAGAAAATAACTTTCAAGAAAATAAAACCTCACCTCTTAGTTCCTTTTGTGTAGCTCAAACCGAATAAAAAACCAGAGATTGGCATGTTGAACCCAGACTTTGCCATGGCTGCCTTTGCTTGAGCTATTTCCTATCTTCTTCAACCTCAAAACCCTGGAAACCTTCTTCTTCTCCTTCCTTCACTCTCTCCCTCGCATACTCTGAATTTTGGATGAAAAATGATGAGAAATGTGGCTGGAAATGAGCTGATAAAGATGGTTGTCGGTGGTGGGTTTTTAGCACCGCCAGAATTTCCTTTCATTTTCTTTTTCTTTTTTTTTTTCTTTTTCCTTTTCCATTTCTTTTATTTCCTTTTCTTCTTTATTTCCATTCTTTTCTTTCTTCTTTTAAATTTGTGACGCCCCGTGTCTTTGGGTGTATTTAAATGCCGTGTTTTGAGTTGAAGGAGATATAAATTTCTATTTTGGCTTGAACTTAGGGATTTAAATTAAAACCAAAGTGTTTGGGAATTGAGCATTATTTTTTTTAAAAAAATCTCTCCCTAAGACCCGTTGGTGTTATCTGAGTTGGTTGAGAAGTTTAAGCGATATAATTTAATTATACGTTGAATATTGGGTTACGGTTGAGGGGAAAATCCTATTCTTGGAAGATATTTTTGGGTTTTTGGATTATTCAAGAAAAGTAATTCAAAGCAAAGAGGAAATTAAGGAAAAAAGCCATAGCTTCATCTCTTTTCCTCTCTTTCACGCAAGGCCAACCCTCCATCTCCCTCATCTTGCTTTTGCCGTGAACCCACCCCCCTTGTCGGAATCGAGCACCGCGCCGCCGCCGGAGTTCGCGTCGCCGTCGCCGTGGGTCGCGCGGATTTCCCTATCTCTCTCTTCGTGCGTTCTCCTCTCCTTGTCGTGGGTTTGCTGTCCATGGCTCTCTCTCTCCCTCTCGAGTCGCGTCGCCTTCCAGCCCCGCCGTCGATCGGTTGTGCTGCCTTCGGGTTGCAGCGCCGCCATCATCCAGTCGCGAGTGGAGGCCGTTCGAATCTCTTCCTCTCTCTGTTCGGTGGGTTTCGTGGTTTAAACCTCTTATTCTTCGTGTTTTTCAGCCTTAACTCGTGGGTAAGTCTCTTTTCCTATCGTTATAGGTTGATTAAGGCCCGATCTAAGAGTTCCTTGCATTGTTTTGGTTAGATCTCGCGCAGGCAAAAATTCGAGGCCCCGTCGCTCACGTTTTCCCTCTGTCCAGCAGCGTTACTGGGTGTTTTCGGCATCAGTTAACAACCCCGGTAAGTTTAAACGCTTACCCATGTTCGGTTGGTGTTAGAATCAAAATGCCCATTCCTTTATGTGCTGAAATCCTAAGTTTGTGATGAAAATTTTGTTCTGCAGCGCCGTCTTTGCTCAAATCGTGGGTGTCTCGGCGTGTTAAAGAAATTCCGGTAAGTCTATGCATTTGCACATGCTTAGGGGTGTTTAGATTAATTTACCCATTTGTTTTAGGTGCTGGAAAATTAAGGTTGTGTTTGATTTTCTGATTTGCAGCGCCGTCTAAGTGTTCGATTAAGTTCGAAACACTTCGACTTGAATACCCACTGCCCAAGGATCGTTCTAGCGCATTGTTAGAGGTTAGGATAACCCGTCTAGCGTTGAAACAGGTTCGTTTGGGTAAGTTTCCTTCCTGTCCCTTGGTTTATAGCGTTGTAGTTTGCTACCCATTAGTTGTTTAAGCCTTAGAAGCATGTGTTGGTCGTTATCCTTGGTTTATCTAGGCTCATAGGTGTTGCTCAACCTTTATAAGTCCTAGAATATGCTTATTAATGAGTTGTTTTAGTTTAAATCATGTAGTTCATCAATGCCATTTAGTCTCGTCGCCTATGTAGCTTTGCCCGACCCTTATAGGTTCTTTGAGCATGGTTTAAATGAGCTTTTGCTTGCTGTTCGTGGCTTAAAAAGCATGCTAGATCAAGTCTCATTAATTAACTATGCCTTGGTTGCATTGCCTAAGTCTTAGGAGTTCTTAAAATGTCATTCGTGTGACTTTTTACTTGCTGTCCAGCGGCTGAAAAGCCTTGAACATTGTCATTCAGCTAATACCCATTGCCCATTGAGCCTTAGACATGGTTGTCCATGGTCTAAAGGTTTTGGGTTTTTAATTTGGGAGATCTTGAGTGGCTGTCCAGCAAGGAAATAGATCTTTTCTTAGTTAAATTAGACCTTTTAAGCATGTTTAGGGTCGCTTTAAGTTGGTTCTAATTCAGTAGGTTTTATCCTTGTTATTTAGGGCTTTATTGGACTACCTTGGATTACTAAGGTTGCTTGGAAGCGTTATAGGTAAGTAGTTTCTACTTACTAAGCTTGTTTGACTACATGAAGCATGCTCGCTTGTTTATCTCCTTTTCTTATATTTGTATGAAATGTTATATATATGAACTGTTGTGCTGTGATCCTTAAAGTGCTTTGTATGAAGCATGAGTTGTATTTTCTGTGTTGCTTGAGTTGTATTCGCTTAAGGTGTTT
Organism: Luffa aegyptiaca; assembly: GCA_017139565.1. Classification (NCBI taxonomy): domain Eukaryota; kingdom Viridiplantae; phylum Streptophyta; class Magnoliopsida; order Cucurbitales; family Cucurbitaceae; genus Luffa; species Luffa aegyptiaca. The sequence goes on from CM029402.1 coordinate 19,359,858, forward strand.
AAGCATGATAAGTGTTTGTCTTGAGCATGGCAAATGTTGAGTTTAGCTTTTGAGTCTGCCTTGCATGTTGCATGAGGGATGTGTAGCATGAGTCGAGTGTGAGGCACAGCACATAGTGCGTAATTCATGTGTAGTGGAGTGTGATGCGGAAATCACGTGGGTGTGAGTGCGAAGCATGACGCGGAAATCACGTAAGAGTGGCGCAACACATGGCGCGAAATTCATGTGGGGTAGGTGCGGAGCATGACGCAGAAATCATGTAATTAGGGCAGCACATGGCGCGGAATTCATGTGTAGCGGAGCATGACGAGAAAATCATGTGAGTAACGCAGCACATGGCACGAAATTCATGTGTAGCGGAGCATGACACGGAAATCATGTATTAGCGGAGCATGACGCGGAAATCATGTAATTAGCGGAGCATGACGCGAAAATCATGTAGTTGGGGAGCATGACGCAGAAATCATGTGGAGTCTAGTGCGTGCGTTGCATAGCGTGTGATGCATTTGCATGGTGGTTAATTGATGCTTGTGAGCATAGTTGTGTAATGTTTTTAAGCATGTGGGTTTATAGCTTAAAAGCATGTTGCTTGTTTGTGGATGTGAACCTGTTGGATTCGTGTGATAAGCATGTTGGTTGTGTTGTTTGTTGCTTGTGGCTTGGTAAGTGTGAGCTGCTTACTAGTACCACGGTTATACTGATACCCCTTTCCCCATCTTCTTCCCAACATTTTAGATGTTGCAGGTTTGGACGTTGAGCTGAACCTTGGTGATGAGGAGGAGAGCTACGAGGAAAGATGTTTAGGATGTCATGGTTTTAACTTGCTTCCTAAGTTTTGGATAGGCTAGCGTTGTTATGGTTGTATGTTGTTGTTAGTTGCTTTTGAGGTGGCTAGTAGGATTGTTTTTGTAGTTTCTATTTCGGTGAGGGATTCACCTGAGAAAGGTTTTGTTTTCGAGTTAAAAACTTGACTTGTTAGTTTTGGTTAAGTTTATTAAATTGTTTAGCTTGTGAGTTGCTAGTGGAAATGGTCGTTCCTCTTAATAAAATGTTCTTATGTTCTGTAGCTTGATCCTTGTTTATTGAATGTTGCTACGAGTTTCTGTCTCGTCTAAAGGAGATAGGTTGTGAGATCTGACTGCAGTTTGGTGGAGTTTGGCTTATGCATGATTAGAAGTGTTAAATGTCTTTATCAGGTGTTGTGAAAATTTTGGTTCAGGCCACTTTACGCCGTTATGCTGCCGAAATTTTTGGTACATCCGATTTAAAGTGGTTCAGTTCCGTAGTTAAGAGTTAAGGGTTGTCGTAGCGTCTCTAAGCTAAAGGTTGGAAAACCTGGGGCGTTACATTAATAAAGGATTTGTTTCCTCCATTTTGACCAGTATAGTTGTTATTTTTACGCCAATCACAAATGCAAATTATGCATGTTACATCTCAAGTTCGGGTATTTCATTGTCCAGCCTCTGCGCTCTCTTTCAAAAAAGGAAAAAGAAAAGAAAAAAGAAAAAAAGAAAAGAAAAAAGAAAAAAGAAAAGAAAAAGAGAAAAAGAAAAAGAAAGAAAATAGATGCTTTCACTATAATCGTTGAGGAAAATTGGTCAATTCTTGACTATTTTACCCTTCTCATGAAAAGTATGTTCGTTATTATCAACTATACTCTCAATCAACTACAACCTTTATTTTGACCGTCGTTCATGTGCAAAGTTTCATATTACCATTCCTCCCTAGACAAGGTTCCAATTATCACACTGGGGCAAAACACCCCTTCGTGAAGTAAGAATTCGAAATTACTTACTATAAAACCTTGAGCCTATCCCACCACACGTGATTTTTGTGGTAACCCAACTTGAATTACCGATTCATCATTGTTTTGCTAAACTCATCATGTATAGCTGCAGTGAATCTCATTATTTGTTTACCCCACCTGAGAGCCTTTTGTTAAGCCTGTCACATCTAACCATGTGACAAAAATTCAAAACTACCCACCCAACGTCACCAAGAGAGTTTTGATGGTAATTAAATAGAGATGGACTATTATGATTTACTACTTCATAATTAAGACTTGTAGTTCCTTGAGTATTCCTATATTTCGACTTTTTTTCAATCTACATTTTTCCTATACCATTTCTATCTTTTGTCTTCTCTCCTTTTATTGGAAGGTGACTCCAAGACTAAGGACGATAATCTTGGAAACTTGGACTTAGTAACTTGACAAATTGTCTTGAAGTCTCAAATTCTTTCGATGAGTTTTGCTTGAGAAATAACCCTATCATGGTACCGAGGAGCATTGACAAAGAAACAACATGGAGTGATTATTGAAGTTGCGAAGGATGACTTACAGGTTATTGATTCTCTATATGTGATTGCATTATATTCTGCCAGTCATGAAAAAATATATTTGGCCTAAAAAAATTATGGAAAAAGAAAAAGAAAAGGAAAAAGAGGAAATGAAAAAGAAAAGAAAAGGAAAAGAGGAAATGAAAAAGAAAAAGAAAATGAAAAAAGAAAAAGAAAAAAGAAAAGGAAATGTACAAGGCCAAGATAATTCTTAAAATGCATGATTGAGGCAATCAATGTAGATCGAAAGGTCACACCTCCAAACGATTTGAAGATTTTCTTTGTCAATCATCATTTGGAGCAAGAATCTTCATTGCTACACTAGGCCAAAGCCATCACTATTAAGTTGTGACAATGGCCTTCACCACTATACTATAGCAAAGTCATTTCACCATTTATGTAAGCTGTTTTAGACTGGGGGCAAAGGCCAAGTTAAGAGAATCACACTCCTCTTACAAAGAATCTTTCAATCTCGAGCGGTTCTCTACATTCAAGAATGGAAAGCTGAATCACATTTTCATAGAAGAATCACATTCAAGGAAAGGGCGATTACAGTAATAAGGATTTTTCATCAAAGATCTCGAGCTGACTTAAAGAAAGAACGAGATATATGAGATGATCTTTTGAGAAAGCTACTCCTTGTTCTCATAGTGGTTGTCCAAAGAATGGGGTCACCTTAGCACATATTTTTATTTGAATCATATTCTGATTATGTGAATGTTCAAAGCTATGTTCAATCTCTTGTTGTTCAAGAGATTCTTTATAAAGGCATTTGTGGTCCATGTTTGCCTCCTTCATTCCTTTTTCTTCGAAAAAGAAACTTGGTTTCTTTCTTTGTTCGACTATCATCCTTGTTTGTCTCTAAGCCAGATACATCTTCCTGTATCCAATCTTTTTGTCTAGTACAAGGCTAAGGTTATGAAGCAGTTGAATCAAGTAAGATGTTTAACGCTATGAATTACCATTGATAGTTCTCTAAACTAGCACATGAGACACTTCTAAAAAACCCACCATACTCGATATGATTGAGCAGTCTATGATTGACTTATATGTTTCCTTTCAGATTGAGTAATCTCTGATTAACATACATGATCTCTTTCAGGTTGGACAACTTTGATTGACACATACAATCTCTCTCAAGTGTGAAAGCATAGGAAAAGAAAAGAAAAAGAAAAAGAAAAAACAAAAAAGAAAAGGAAAAAGAAAAGGAAAAGAAAGAGAAGGAGAGGCAATCAAGATCCGAAGATGTCTATTGTTATATACTTTGAAAGCTTCCTTGACTGATAAATCTTTATTTCCTCTCATTAGATTCATGCGTAGCTTAATGCCTTTATTGTCAATGCAATACCAATTGAAAGTGTTCGATATCTGCGACATCCAAAGCAATGACGTTTATTTAATAGACTTCGATAGAAGAGAATCGGAAGTGCAGAGGGTTTAGTGGGAAAAACATTGGAAAATTCCACTCACAAGACGATTTGCTATGAGACGTTCGAAAGTTTTTAAATCAAGACCTCAAAGTGTTTTGGTTCATCGTCAGCAAAGCAGCCTAATTCACTTTGTCTATGTGTCTCAATCTATAAAGGCGGAATGCAAGAAATGAGTTATTTTATAGTTCTGGTTTTCAAAACTCGCTAATTTTGAAGTTTGTGTTTTTGAAACTTGTGCCCTGCACATTTTCATGTTGCATGTAAATTTGCATCTCATGCATTTAAGCATACTCTACATTTTGAGATTTTGCAAGTCTATGATTCACTTCTTTTTTGGTTAAATCGAACCCTGCTAGTCAGTAGAGGTCGAAGCCTGGTTGGAGTCAGGTCCATTTCATGTTTTATTTGGTTGGTTAGATCGAACTCTGCTAGTCAGTAGAGGTCGAAGCCCGGTTGGAGTCAGGTCCATTTCATGTTTTATTTGGTTGGTTAAATCGAACCCTGCTAGTTAGTAGAGGTCAAAGCCTGGTTGGAGTCAGGTCCATTTCATGTTTTATTTTGGTTGGTTAAATCGAACCCTGTTAGTCAGTAGAGGTCGAAGCCTGGTTGGAGTCAGGTCCATTTCATGTTTTAGTTGGTTGGTTAAATCGAACCCTACTAGTCAGTAGAGGTTGAAGCCTGGTTGGAGTCAGGTCCAATTCATGTTTTATTTGGTTGGCTAAATCGAACCCTGCTAGTCAGTAGAGGTCGAAGCCTGGTTGGAGTCAGGTCCATTTCATGTTTTATTTTGTTTGGTTAAATCGAACCCTGCTAGTTAGTAGAGGTCGAAGCCTGGTTGGAGTCAGGTCCATTTCATGTTTTATTTTGGTTGGTTAAATCGAACCCTGCTAGCTAGTAGAGGTCGAAGCCTGGTCTGAGTCAGGTCCATTTCGTTTCCTTTCGGTTAAATCGATCCTTATCTTTGATTAGAGATGAAAGTCTGGTCAAAGTAAGGTTCATTTTCCTTTTCCAATTTTAGGCTATGCTTGGTTTAAGAATGAAGCCCTTCCTTTTATTTTTAACGAAAAATCTTTGTCTTCCCAATACTTTGTCTTTTTCCTTTGTTCACCCTTTCAATCCTTCAAGGATACACAACGGGGGGCAAACTGTAGATATCATATTTGGTCCGGCTTGATTTTTAGTAATGATGTTTGAAGTTTTCCAATATTTGGTGGTCAATCTGTTTTTTGGTATGCCAACAAGAGTATAGCTCAACTGGCATAAAGATGTGCAGTTATCCACGAGGTCTGTGGTTTGAATCCCCCCCCCCACATATTATCAATTTTTTTTTTCTTTTTTTGGTTTTCATGGTTTATTTTCATTTTCATTTTATTTTATTTTTTTTGTTTTTATTTAATTTATATCTTTATCTTTCTTTTTTAATTTTATTTCATTTAATTTTATTTATTTTTTTTCTCTTTGGTCTTCCCTCATTCCTTTTTCCTCTCCCATTTCTTCTCCAACTCCCCACTCTCTCCCCTATTCTTTCTCCCTGTCCCCTTTTCTTCTCCAACTCTCCACCATTTTCTAATCCATCCTCCTTCCCAAATTAGTAAGGCCTTCAAGTATAAAAAGGGAGGGGGGGGGGAGATGGAGGATGAGGACAAGAACAAAACACAAGAACAAGGAGAGAAAAGTGAAAGTTAGATTGAGTTTGAGAGTGAATAAATTTAGAGTGAAAGAGCTTAGAGAGAGAAATTGAGGAAATTGTAGAGAGAGAGAGTGAATTTGAAAGGGAAAAGTAGAGTTTTGATAAGGATTTTCAAAAATCCAAATTCCGCCGCCGCCGCTCACTACACTGCTGCCGTCGTCGAACACCACCTCGCTGTCGCAGTTAAAGACCCACACCGCCGCAGCTTGAAGCTCCGCCGCCGCCACCTATCACGTCCCGCCACCCATATCACCGCCCATCAGACCACTGTTGCTCCATTCCGTTGTTGCCGCCGCTCGAGGACTCGCCCATCCGACTGTCCACGCGTAGCAGTTGTGAAAAGTCTCTTTGCAACAAAAGAAAAATAAAAAAAAGGAAGAAGAATAAGTTGGACACAATCGTGAAGAAGAAGAGAAAATTGGGGAAGAGAGAGAAGGTGAGTGGGTCCCCTTTTAATTGCCTTCACATTCCTTTTTAAAAATTTATCTTTTTTTTTAATTTTATTTTTTGTATATATTTTTGCTTTCTGTTATTTCCCCCCCCCCCCTTTTCTTTACTCTCTTTTATTAGTTTTAAAAATTCTTATCTATCATTTCAATTGACTTGTAGTTGGGATTTCTAATTGAAGTTTGATAGCGAGCATAGCTAGCTATTTTTCTCTGATTAATTAAGCTAGTCTTTTACAATTATTTGCCCAAATTTATGCATTTTTATGTTTTATTTGTAGGAAGTATGTGTTTGAAGCTTAATTCAGCAATTGGAGTCAAATGGAGTCTTCAATCTAAAAAAAAAAAAAAAAAAAAAAAAAATCATAGCGTCGCGACGCTATAGGCAAATTTTCCAAAAATGAGGTATCGCGACAGCGTCGTGACGCTGTCCATAGTGTCTCGACGCTGTCGCCAGATTTTCTATAAATTCATCTTTTCATGCTACGGCCAAGGGGAGTCAAATTGGTGAGATTTTAGCCCTAATTTCGACTAGAGACCTTTTGTGGGAGCCAAAGGCAAGGCCAAGGAGCGGGAATCAAGCGAGAAGACGTGGGGATCGTGACGGGGACGTGCGGTGTCGGCGAATTCAAGTTTTCCTTTCTCTTTCCCTTAACTCTTGTAGTTTTTATGGTTTTTCTTGCAATTAGTGTTTGTGGTTTAAAGACTATGAATTGCTAGTTGTTTGTCTTAGGGATTGATGTAATTGTTTTAGTTGTTGGATTGATTTTAGGTATGAATGTGTTGTTATTTTATGCATGAAATTTTGTGTAATGCTTTCAATTACTTGATCACTAATTGAATGATTTAAGTGTTGAATCTAACTCGGGAGAGAGGATTTGGCCTAAGACTTACCTTGTTTAATTGCATGACTAGAGTAGAAATTCTAAGTTTGTGACGGGATTTGGAATATCTTTAGAAGCATAACAAGGACCGAACCGAATAATGCCTTGCATGTCAATGAACTTAGATAGGGATATCAAGTTAGTTTATATGCATGAGAATCAATTATACTCGGGAGAGGTAATCGTGATAAAAGTTTCCTTGGCTTGTAGAATAATTGCACGGTCAATTCATTCCTATTAATCAATCCTCAATCTTAATCAATGAAATCAATTCCCTAAGAGTCTTTCCATTTGAGTCTCCACCTTTATTTTATGATTTTAGTCTTTATTTTTATCTTTATCATTGAGTTTTGCTCCCTAAATAAAATTGGACAAAAGTATTCACGGTACTTAATTTGCTAGAAAACCAATCCAGAGGACGATACTCGTTTAATCACGAAAACACTATATTATTACTTGACCCGTACACTTGCGGTTAGCAAATTGCGCATCAAAGTTCTATCTCAAATTGGCTCTTACTTTGAAATTCTTAAATCATGTTCAAATTTGCTTTAAAATTGAACTTCTTATATATTTCAATTAAATTCTAATTTGAAGGCCAATTTAATAATTGCTTACCGGATTTAATTTGAAATCTCAAATTGGATGTCAATTTCCCCTCAAATGGTTTTAATTTCAAGTTCAAATGAATTTCAAGGTGATTTTGGATTTTTTCTTTCAAATGAATTTCAAGTTGTATCTATTTAGTTTGGATTTTTGAAGCAAAATTCAAAGAATTTAAAAATCAATGTCAATTTCGTGTTAAAGTGAGATTCCAAATCAATGTCTTATGGTTTTAGATTAAAAAGTAATTTCAATTTTAATTAAATTGGAAGTTAATCAATGGCTATGGATTTTTTCCCCTTTTAAATTAAATTGCAAATCATTTTCAATTCCTAAAAGATTAAGTCAAATTTCAAAAGCCAAAAATCAAAATGTTTTTTTTTTTAAATGAGGTTCAACCCATCTTCTTTTTTTATCATTATTTATTTTGGCTGCTTAATATCTTAAATTAAAAAAGAGGATTGATTATGGAAAGTTTAGCTAATTTTGTTTAAGAAGGTATTTAAGGAAAGTAGCCTAAAGTTTTGTTTTGAGATTAATTTCAATTTACTTTGGTTTGGAATTTTGGTTTGAATGTCAATTGCCTTTCAAAAGTGAATTTCGATTTGTAATGCTTAATTGAGTTTAACTTGAAAATTTGAATTGGATGTCAATTTTGTCTTAATTTTAAATTAAAATTTCAAAATGCTTCAAAGTATTAAATCATGATTATAAATGATTTTACCACTCGTAAGTTGTTAATTTACATTTCTGTCGTTAAAATGTGAATTAATGAATAAGAGACAAAATAATTCATGTAAAGCCTATGACGGAGTTGAAATAATTTTCAAATTCTTGAGGTGAAAGATTTTCCTTAATTAGGAAATTTCTATGTGATAATAAAGTCATGGGTTAACCCCACTCACAAAATTAAATCCTTACTTTATTTAAAGATAAGGTGAAATTAGTGAGACATTTAGTCCTCGTTTGATAACCATTTGGTTTTTGGTTTTTGGTTTTTGAAAATTAAGCTTATAAACACTATTTCTACCTCCAAATTTCTTTGTTTTGTTATCTACCTTAATCCCATGTTTTCAAAAACCAAGTCAAATTTTGAAAACTAAAAAAAGTAGTTTTCAAAAACTTGTTTTTGTTTTTGGGATTTGGCTAGGAATCCAAAGGTGTCCTTGGCAAAGATGAAACTCATGGTAAAGAAATTGGAAGAAAACAAGCATAATTTTCAAAAACCAAAAACCAAAAACCAAATGGTTATCAAACGGGGCCTTAATTTTCAATTTTCATTTTTTCCAAATTTTATTTGTTTATTTTTGTTAAGACATGGACCTTTGTTTAATGAATTCGAGTAATAAAATAAAATATTTTCAAACGAGTGTTGTAGGGTGCTAATACCTTCCCTACACACAACTGACCCCCGAACCCAATTTTGGCTTCTAAGACCAGTTAATTTTTTAAAACGGGTGACCAATCACACCCCAAGATGATTGGTGACGACTCCAAACCTTTAACCTCGAAAGAGATCCTTAGGAAAGGACGTCGGCCGCTCCGCGTCTCGATGACGTTGCGACAAATCTGTTTCCTAAAGTCTTCAAGGATGTCAATTTCCAGGAGAAAATGGAGATTTTGAGAAAAAGAAACTTCTTGAACGAGAAGGGATTCTCAAACAGAGTAGGAACTTTGCCAGACTTTGTTACTAAGGTTATCTCACAGTACAAATGGCAAGAGTTTTGTGCTCACCCTCAGGAGGCCGTGGTGCCTCTAGTTTGGGAATTCTATGCTGGTTTGAGGGAGGAGAGCTTGAGCATGGCGGTGGTGAGAGGTAAGATGGTCAGTTTTTCTTCGGTTGACATCAACAGGGTGTACCAGATCAAGGCACCCCTGCATCAAAGAGGGAATGATGCCATTAAGAACCTCTCGGCCAAATAGATGAAAGAAGCATTAAAAATGGTGCCCAACAAGGGAGTTCAATGGTAGGAGTCTCAAACAAAAGTGAAGACACTAGTGCCAAGTGATCTCAAGCCAGATGATAACATGCAAAAATGTTATCATTTTCCTATTAATTTTAGCTAGTTTTATGCATGAATTGTGAGCTTTAATGTATTTTTATGTTGATTTTGTAGAAAACCGAGTTCGATAAGCAAAACCAAGAATTTTACCAATTTTGGGTATAAAAAGAAGACTTTGGGCCATACAAGAAGAAAACAAAAGAGAACAATTGAAGTGGAAGCCCAAAAGCCCAAAAGAAATGAAGATTGAAGGCAAAATCAGCATATGTGGCTTCTAGAAGGCCTAGCGTCGCGACGGGCAAGCAGCGAAGAAAATTCCAGAACCGCGACAGCGTCGCGACGCTGCGCTAACTTGAGCAGCAAGAAAACCTGACGTCATTGAAGGGATAAGAGCCCCACGCAGCGGGAAGTATTACCGAACCTACTCAGAGTCTTAGATTCTAATTGAAATACCAATACAATTTGTAAAATATTACAGCAATAAATATATATTTAGTGGGTTGTACATAGGCTATAAACATGCTAAAAGATCAACTAGATTGATCCTAATGATCAAGGATTTCATAGAAAACTTACTTTTGTAGAAAGCCTTGATCAATTCGCCTTTTCTTGCCAATAAGATTGAAAACACAGCAACCCTCTTGTGCGAACACCACCAATCGGCTACACTGGTATATCTCTAAGACTTCTTGAAGCAGGAGACTTGTGGGAGTCTTTTGGGAGAAATCTCTGAGAGAAGGAGAGACAATGGGATGCCTTTCACCCCACCCCAGGGGTCCTATATATAGTAAAGGCCAAGCCCTTTTTCCTAATAGGTAAAGGAAGACCTTTTCTTAATAGGAAAAGGTTTCTAATTTTAATAAATAATTAATTAATTCCATAATTAATTAATTTTCCAATTAAATATCATATATTTAATTTTAGGGATATAAATTAATATGAATCCAATTAATATTAAATTTATTTGAACTCTTTCAAATATTTTCTTTCCTAATAGGAAAAGGTCTCTAATTTTAATAAATAATTAATTAATTCCATAATTAATTAATTACCCAATTAAATATCATATATTTAATCTTAGGGATTTTATTAAAATTAATATGAATCCAATTCATATTAAATTTATTTGAACTCTTTCAAATATTTTCTCTCAAGAATTAATTTTTGAAATTAATTCAAAAATTATATTATAAAGTTTCATAAACTTTATATTATAATGCATCAATATACATTATACGCTTCCCCAAATAAATTGAACACTTTCAATTTACAATTTATATTTGTTTGCTTCAAGTCTTTTTACGAGCTACCAGTGGGACCTAATGGACCTATAGATTAGAAGCTCCAACGATACGAGACTAATCAGATTAAACTCATTAACCAAGTTAGTCTCCATTCGTTAACTGTGGGTCATTCCACTAAAGACCCTCAGCTGCACTCTTCTCACTGCAGAATATTTCTGTGTCCACGGATATCGACCAATACTACAAGTCAATCCTTCACGTGTGTTCGTATCCAAGTTGGGTCAAATTACCGTTTTACCCCTGGTTTACATCTTTGTCCTTAACTTCCCAGTGCTCCTCTAATGAACAACCTGTTTGAGGTCCAACCAACAAACAGAAGTCCCTCTTGTGCCATAGAGAGGGTTGGGCCCTTTGTTCAAGTCCCGGAGACACCACTTAAGGGAACACTCCTCTATTTACCCTAGAGTTGGGAAGGAGTGAATTCCATCTTGTGTGATTATGTTTCCAGCTCCCCACTTGGTATTGTCCCCAAAATGGTAGGCTTATTGAGTCGGGGTGCTGGCCACTCTCACCCATACAAATCAAAGGACAACTCCTCGTGAACAGGTGTCCATAATCCAATCAGGATTGATACTGAGTTGTCTAGGTCATCCTAGTGAAATAGAAACCAAGCCAACTAACGATGTTACAGTTAGTGGTTAACTATTTCGCGGTCCGGTCTTATGCAAACTCATTGCATAGGATACCCCCACTCGCATGTCAACTACATGAACGCGTTGGATCATAGCGTTTGTATCATAATACAAAGCGGGCCGTATCCATAGTGTCACCAGGATAAGGTACCCAGCCTTATCCCTATACTATAGACCTTTTAGGTTGTTACTTGTGTTGGGTTTTATGCCCTAAAACTCGTAGATAGTGAATGTAACTGTTGACCGGATATTAATGAAATAATATTGATATATTTTTCCATTAATTGTTATTAGTTATTTTATATTTGTCTTTGCCTAATAATAACCCTAATCCAATAAACTAGACATCCAAGGTTGTAATATGAGTCTTGAACTATATGTAGCGACATATGGGATCATTGTTCAAGAAACAGCCTAAAGGGTCTATAGTATAGGGATAAGACTGGGTGCCTTATCCTGGTGACACTATGGATACGGCCCACTTTGTATTTGATACAAACGCTGCGATCCAACGCGTTCGTGTAGGAGACATGCGAGTGGGGGTATCCTATGCAATGAGTTTGCATAAGACCGGACCGCGAAATAGTAACCACTGGTTATAACACCGTTAACTAGTTGGTTTTCTATTTCACTAGGACGACCTAGACAACTTAGTCTTAATCCTGAGTTGATTATGGACTCCTGCTCATGAGAGATTGTCCTTTGATTTGTATGGGTGAGAGTGACCAATACGCCGACTCAATAAGCCTACCACTTTGGGGACAAGACCGAATGGGGAGCTGGGAACATAATCGTACAAGATGGATTCACTCCTTCCCGACTTTAGGGAAGCAGATGAGTGTTCCCTTAAGTGGTTAGTCAGAGTCTTGAACAAAGGGCCCTACCCTCTCAATGGCACGAGAGGGTTTTCTGTTTGATGGTTGGACCACAAACAGGTTGTTCATTAGAGGAGAATTGGTACTTAAGGAAATAGAGGTAACCCAGGGGTAAAACGGTAATTTGACCCAGCTGGTGTTACGGACACTCGTGAAGGACTAACTAGTCGATATTGGTCTATATCCGTGGACACAGAAAATATGTCTGCAGTGAGAAGAGTGCAACTGTGAGTCTATAGTGGAATGAACACACAGTTAACGAATATTGATTAATGTGGTTAATGAGTTTGACCAATTAATCTCACATCGTTGGAGCTTCTGATCTGCAGGTCCATTAGGTCCCACTGGTAGCTCGTAAAGTAATTTGAGGCAACTAAATAATAAATTGAAAATGTTCAATTTACTAAGGGAAACAAATATACTATATATTGATATATTATTATGAGAGAATTTAATATTTGAAGAAGTTCAAATATAAATTTATGGAAGTTTGAAAGAGTTCAAAATAATGACTTAATTAATTTAAGGCCTAAAATGTGGTTGGGCAAATTAATTAATTCTAGGCCGGAAATTAAATATGTGATATTTAATTGGTGGTTAATTAATTAAAGAATTCATTAACCGGGAATTAATCAATTATGGAAATAATTAATCACTTAAGGAAGTGATTAATCATTTATGGAAATGATCTAATCACTTATGGAAGTAATTAGTCATTTGTGGAAAAGATTAATCAATTATGGAATTGATTGATCATGATTGATTAATTAAGGAATAAGATTGAATCAATTTTGGAAAAGATTGATTTAATTGAATATTTTATTCATGGCCTCTCTTCTATAAATAGAACACTAGACCTAATTGGTCATGACACTTGACATTCTTGCTCTTGCTCTTAGACTCTCAAAGACAAGACCTAGAATTCTCTCTAGCCTCCCTCTTAGAGAAAGACTCCCACAAGTCTTTTGCCTCCTAGACTTAGAGACATACCGGTGTAACCTTTGTGGTTATTGTGTCAATTAAGAAGAAAATTCCAGCGATTAAGAGGCGAGGAGGCTGCTGCGTTTTCGTTCGTTGGAGCATCATTGGCGAAGAACGGTCAAGTCTACAACGGAGGTTTGTAACGGTTCTTCCTCTTTTCTTTAGAAAAGCATGAAAATAAATTTAGATTTATTTTTAAGCATGTTTAAACTGAATTTCCAGCAACTTTAAAAGGAGTTTAAAGTTTGATTGAGTTTTCGTAACGGTATTTTAATGTTAATTAATATACGGCGTAAGGTCCAATCGATGCGCTTCCGCTGCGTGGGGACTTTTATTCCCTTCAACTTGAACATCGATCCTCGTATGTCCCCACATACTAGTTCAAGTTACATACAAACAACCTTGGATCTTAGTTTATTGGATTTGGGTCAAATAGTGTAATATTTAACAATAACATTTTATTGCAGAAACTAAATAACACTTTATTAAATACAAGTATAAAATTTGTTTACATTCATTATCTACGAGTTTTAGGGCATAAAACCCAACAAACTCCCACTTGAACTAAAACTCTAGTTTAGTGGGATGTACAACAATCTATTCAGCAGTGGGTGTATAAATACATGTATAAAACATATACAATGTACAAATACAATAAACTAGGGCATCACTATACCCATTACATAATGGTATCACTATACCCATTACATTTCTCCCACTTGCCCTAGATTTCATCTTTGTACATAACTCGTAGACCTAGACCTTCTAGATGACCCTCATACCCTTTAGCCGAGAGAGCCTTCGTGAATATTTCAATTTAATTCAATGTGCTTGCTTGTCTTGGGCTGCAAAGTTCTTATGAATTTACCACAGCACCACTGTATCACTATAAAGTCTGATAGGCAAGTTCACATTTGGAACACATTCCAAATCAGTCAAGAACTTTTTAAGTCTTACAGTCTCTATCACTGCTTCACAAGCAACTATATTTTCGACCAATATGGTCAAGACTGTAATTATGCTACACTATAACTCCTTTGTAAAGTTTGACCATGGATACTGATTGATATCTGCTGACTATCCCTACAGCATAACAGATGTCAGGCCTCGTGCAGAGCATTGCATACATTAAGCTGCCCACAGCGGAGGCGTAGGGAATCTGTCTCATATCCTCAATCTCTTGAGATGTCTTAGGACGCTATTCCCTAGACAAGTGAACCCCATGCTTGAAAAGCAATAAGCCCTTCTTGGAGTTCTGCATCGAATATCGGGACAACATTTTGTCAATATACGTTGCTTGAGACAGGGCTAGCGTTTTGTTCTTTCGATCCCGGACTATTTGGATTCCAAGAACATATTCGACCTCTCATAAATCTTTCATTTGGAATTGGTCCGCTAGCCATCCTTTTACGTCAGACAGATATCCTTATCAGTCTTAAAATCCATGTTAGTGTATCCTGTAAGGATCAAATCCTTAGTCCCATACACGAGCATATAGTTCCTCTTTCTCCTCTTGGATTAAATTGATACTTACTGACAATCCCTATTGCATAGGGCATTCGTCTCATGTTCTCAACTTCTTGAGGTGTCTCAGGAAACAGTTTCTTAGACAAAATGAATTCCGCACCTGAAAGGTAGTGAAGCCTTCTTGGAATTCTGCATCTTATATCTAACTAACATCTTGTAGATATAAGACACTTGAGACAAGGCTAGCTTTTTGTTCTTTATGGTTCCTAAAGATTTGGATCCGAAGAACAAACTTAGCTTCTCCTAAATTTTCATTTGGAAATGAGCTGCTAGCTTATTTTACTAGTTAGTAAGATAACCTACATAATTCCCAAATGACTAGGATATCAATCACATACAACACTAATAAAGCTACTGGACTATTGACGATCTTCTTGTAAAGACAAGATTCATCAATGTTCTTGATCAAAACCAAAAGATTTGATCACAGTATCAAATCTTATATTCCAAGATCGAATTGCTTAGGTCAATCCATGAATGGATCACTTAAGCTTGCAAACCCCTTTTGCTTCTGATCTTGCTAAATGAACCATTCTGCTCTTCTCAAGATTACCATTCAAAAGGGTAGTCTTGACATCCATTCTAAATGGACAAGAGTTCTGACAGACTTCAACATGACGACAGGACATAAGAATTTCTTACAGTCCCCTGTCTCTGGGTATAACCCTTTTGCCATAAGTCTAACCATAAGATTATGTCTCGTTTCTTCTTGTAGATTCATTTGTAATCCATAGGTGTTACCCCATTAGATAGATCTACAAGATTCTAGATGGAATTGAAATCACATATTTCAATTCCGGGTCCATCACTTTAATCCAATTGGTTCTTATTAACATCATTCATCGCCTTGCTCTAAGACAATGAATCCTCTAAATCATCATCAGGTATGACGATATGGGCTTCAATTAAGTCCATGGAATGGTCAGATTGTAGAACAACCCTCCCACTTCATTGAGGCACTCTCAACTCTTGAGATAGATGTAACTAACCAGTTGTATTGGCCTTATCAACAACTCTTGTTAAAGGTCCAGCATCATCAACAACCCTTGTTGATTGATCAACAACTCTTGTTGATATTTTTGTAGCTTCATCAGTTAATTTACTTAAAACGACCTTACTTTGTGGCTTATTATTTATTATGCGATATTCTTCTGAGAATGTAGCATTTGTCGGTACAAATTCTTTATTCTCTTGCGGATTGAAGAAGTATCCACATCTTTCGTTTTCATGGGGTAGCCTACGAATAGGTATATTGTTGAACAGTGTTCCAATTTCTTTTTGGGTTAGCCACAAGCACGTGTGTTGAACTCCAAAAAATAACGTAAACTACTTTTATGTCTTATCCACAATTCAAAAGATGTTTCAGAAACACTTTTAATGGAACGTTGTTCGAAATATGTGCTGCAGTCAATACTGCATGACCCTAAAACGAGTCAGGCAAATGTGCATAGCTCATAATGAATCGAACCGTATCCAATAGGGTTCTATTTCTCCTATATGATACACCGTTTCCTTAAGGTGCTTCAGGGGTAGTTGAGATGTAATTCCATGTTCTATCAAATAGTCTTGGAATGTCAAGTCTCATATACTCTACACCTCGATCAGATCGAAGTGTTTTTATCATCTCACCTAACAAGTTTCCAACTTCAATCTCAAACCACTTTGAATTTCTCAAGAGCTTTAGACTTAAGTTGAATTAGGTTGAGATACACATACCTTGAATAATTATCTATAATATAGATGAATTATATTCATGCCCTCCCACTACTTTAACATATTAGACCACAAGGATCCTAATGTACAAGCTCTAAGGGCTCTTTGGCTCTTTTATAGTAAAAGATCTATCAGTCATATTGCCCATAAGGCATGACTTAATTGGTATTAGAGAGTGTTCTTCTAACTAACTTAGAAGTATAATCTAGACTAAGCTCCCAATCATATTGAGATCACAACCAGCCTAACACCTTAAGAACCAAAGAAAGGTATTTCCTTTAGGAGAAATCTTTTGCCTTTCATTTCTTTGAGTAGTAGCAGCCTCAGGCAACGCATTCTTTATGACTGCCTTACTCTTGATTAGTCTTAAAAACATTTATGTTATTTTTCAGTTCAGCTGAACAAAAGTTAACTCCCTTTCTTGAAATGAATTGCGTTAGCAGGGAAAGGTAAAGAGTAACATTGTTCCAGCCAATAAGATACAGAAATCAAATTTCTTTTGATCTTAGGAATTATATACACATTATCTAATAATATGTATTTGCTCCCACTGGGAAAAATAACTTAGCGTTCCCCATTGCTACAACCAAGACAACCTCTCTAATTCAAAATTTTGAGAGTTATCCCAATAGCATGAAGCTATTGCCAGGAATTCATTCCTTTTAATAAGAAGAACAAACGTGATTTGTGACTATGAATCAAGTATTCGGGTAGAATCATCATTCATCACAAATTACGCTTCCAAGACTAGTAAATCGAATTTAGATAGATTCATTTAGCCAGAATTTACCTAAGTAATAGACCATATAATTATAAAAATACTTCGTGGGAGGAAATATATCAAAACAAGACTTTCATAAATCAAGTTTTGCTTTCACGTCCTCAAAAGTTCACAACATGAGGTCCATGCTTGGCCTCGAGTCACCCTGGGAGTGACCCCCTACAGATGGTGTTTGCATGGATCAATATCAAGGTGAATGAGGGAGTATTTTATAGTAAATGGGAGAAGGACAGGTGTCAACGTATCCTACGGTCTCCTCCATTAGGTTGCACCGTGAGATTCCCATGATCTGCCTGCGAGTCACCCTGGGAGTGATCACCCTACGGAGGGCTTAATCATGGGAGTCGGAACAACATAAACTCCAGAAATGGATAGGGTTTCTTAGGTCCATTTCCAACTTTGATTTTCCATACAATAGCATTATTGTGGCCGACCTCTGAGATCTCAAAAATGGAGGGTCACACTTACGGGAAATTGTTAATGTGTTAATAATTTCCTGACCGAAAAAAACGCTAGCTAAGAACTATTGGAATATGAGTTATTCTGGGAATAGGGATTGGCTGAGATTGTCTCAATTCAGAGGAGGAGTAGCTGACTGTCCTACGGTAGCTGTTGTTCTAAACCTCTGAAGTATCGTTGCAAAATGAATGTTTACTCTATGGGTCGATCATTACTTTTGCTAAATTGATTGGATTAAAATAATACTATTATTTTGTGTAATGGGTTAATGCAACATCACTTATTAAGTTAATTTGTTTGTTCTCAGCATGAAACGTTCTTTGTATGCCTCGAATAACGCCAATTACAAAACTGGTATTTCAAATACAACTAAGAAAATAAACTTAAACATTAATTGCGTGGAATTGGTCTTAACTGAGGACGGTCGTCAAGCCCACATGTCTAATTCATCTGAAATTGTTCATGATGAATATGACATAGACTGCTTAGCACATCTTAGTTAAAATAAATTTGATTTATTGGTCATTGAAACGTGTATAGTGGAGAATGATGATACAGCCTGAATCCTTGATTCAGGTGCCACTCATCATGTATGCTCTTCCTTTCAGAGAATGAGCTCCTGGCAATAGTTGGATGTTGGGGAAATGACTCTCAGAGTGGCTGAATTTTCTGTGTTTTACTTTCTATTCTTACTATATTTTCATTTAGTTTTGCATGTTATCCCGTTTAAACAAATACATGAGGCTAGTCTATTAGGATTGACGCCCAATTCGATTACCGCTTGTGTACTCTATCAGTTATTTTTTAGATAGCCACTAGGTTGAGGCAAGCCACTCTCTACGCGAGACGACCCTTGATAGGCCTATGATGCATGTTAAAGGTTGTAGGAATTAGATTTAAGTTGCATTTGAATTTGGTTCTTACGATTTCAGACCCACGATCCCAAAGCGGCTAGTTTTAATAGGTAGTTGCGAAATTGCTTGTTAATTAACTAGTTAGATATAATTAGTAATCGTTGCAGAGGTCTCGGATGGTTGCTAAATTATGAATAAGAGGTGGCGAGCGATAGAGTCTACATTAATTAATCTTGTTAATTGCAGAATTCACGGTTAGCAAGATAATTAGCACAGGTTTGTGTAGGGGGGTCCTCCGAGTAACCCAGAAGGCAACCGGACTAATGAAATCAGTTTAGAATAATCATTAGAGAAAACTAGGAAGCCAACAAATTAGAATCAAGTATAATAAATCCCAATCCAACGATCCCTTTTCATGTTATTGTTTCTGTCTAATTTCCCTTTTGCATGTTTATTTTGTGCCATTTAAATTCAGTATTTTATTATTATTTGCTTGTTCTTCATTATAAAAAATCCCCCATTTTTTCATAAACACGACATTCTATAACTACTAGATCCCCTTTCCTTGTGTTCGACCCGGCCGCTATTACTACAAAATAGTAGTAGTGCCGTGGATTATAAATTTTATTTGACGACTTAGTGAGAATTCGACACCCTCCTGCGGTCCCGTCAAGTTGGCGTCGTTGCCGGGGAAGAGCGTTTTTCTAGTATTTTTAGGATTTTGTGTTTCTAATTCTTGTTTGCATGGTTTATGATCACACGTTCTTCGTAGGGAAACGATCTTAGATTTGAACCCGAAATTTCTAGAGCGGAGACGGGATTTAGAAGGCAAGCAAGAAGGAGAATAGTTAATAATCTCGGCGAGGTTGAAGCACCAACCATGGCTTAGAGGACATTAAGGCAGCTGGCAGCGCTAGATCTGAACCAGCAAGCCACTCTGTATTACCTACCCCGAGACGACAGGTACTTTTGAATTAAAGTCAGGTTTGATACACTTACTTTCCTATTTGTCGTGGTAGTGCAGGAGAGGACTCACACAAACATTTGCAGGAATTTCACATAGTATGTTCTGGTATGAGACCCCATGGAGTTACAGAGGAAGCGTTGAACCTGAGGGCATTCCCCTTTTCGCTAAAGGATTCAGCGAAAGATTGGCTATATTATCTACCTTTCGGCTTTATCAGTACATGGAACGAGATGAAGAAGCAATTCCTGGAGAAATTCTTCCCTGCTAGTAGAGCTGCAAACATAAGAAAGGAGATTTGTGGAATTTCGCAGATCACTGGAGAGACACTCTACGAATATTGGGAGAGATTCAAGCGTCTGTGCACCAGTTTTCCACATCACCAAATCTCGGATCAGTTGTTGATCCAGTATTTTTACGAAGGTCTACTTCCTATGGATCGAAGTATGGTGGATGCAGCTAGTGGAGGAGCACTAGTCAATAAGACCCCTGTTGAGGCTAGACAACTAATTTCAAGTATGGCTGAGAACTCTCAGCAATCCGGAACGAGAGGGCCAACTAATTTCAGTTGTGCAAGCCGCCACAAAAAGTGAGGTAAGCGAAATGCGCTCTGAAATGAGTGAATTAACTAAACTTGTTCGCTCTTTGTGTTCAGGACAGGTGCAGGCGAAAGCCTGTGGACTTTGCTCGTTGACTACCCACACCACCGATACCTACCCTGAGATTCAAGACAATGTAGAGGTGAATGCCATTGGTGGATTCAATGGAAATCAAAGGCAGTACAACCCATACAGCAACAGTTACAATCCAGGATGGCGAGACCATCCAAATTTTGGCTATGGGAACCAACAGAAGCCACTGATGTTCAAGCAAAATCAGGCTTCCACCTCAACTTCAGGGACATACTTCGATGAGGCACTTAAGAAACTTACAGACCAGCAAGAGACAAGAAATGTCATTCAGAATTTGGGAAGCCAAATCACTCAGCTAGCAACCCAAGTCAGTAAAATGAACAATAAAAGCTCTGGTAAGTTGCATGCCCAACCTGAGGTAAATCCTAAGGCGAATGTGAATGCAGTGTGGAGTGAGGTGGCTACACCTGACTGTCCCCCTGGATTCCCCGCTGTCTCTGATAAGTTTTCTATTTCTTCTGGCAATTTTTCTTCTTTAAATTTTAATGATAAAGATTCTTTTCTTACTTCACTTGTGAACTTCATTGACTCTGCTACTCCAAGTGTGCAGGATGATTTAGATGTTTTTAGAAGAGTTAAGGTGAACATTCCATTGCTTGAGGCAATTCTGAAAATTCCAGCCTATGCTGAGTTTTTAAAAACTTGGTATGAAGGTAAGGAAAAGTCCTCAGGTAAAGAAGAGGTTAGTGAAAATGTAAGTGCATCACTTTCTGAGAACTTAGCTGTAAAATGTTCTGATCCTGGCATGTTTACTTTATGGTGTATGATCAGAGATTGCAAGATAAAATATGCCCATGTTAGATTTAGGAGCATCAATTAATGTTATGTCAGTGTTTGTTTATAAAAGATTGAATTTAACTGATATTAAAACATCTGGCATAGTCATTCACATAGCAGATAAGTCTTGCATTAAACGTTTAGGAATAGTTGAAAACGTTTTAATTAGGGTGGAAGATTTGGTTTTTCCTGCTGACTTCTATGTTTTGGATACACCAAATCCTAATTACAATCCATCTTCTGCTACGATACTCCTTGGCCGTCCCTTTACGAAGACTGTCGAGACAGTTATTGATGTAGATGAGGGTGTTGTATCAATAGGATTTTAGGGTAAAACCCTGTACTTTAAATTTTTTGATGACATTGAAAATCCTCATGCATCTTCTGTTGAATACTATATGCTTGAACCTGACCCAGTGAATGATCGCACTTTAAATTTGAAGTCATGCATGGTCACCAATAAAGAGATGCATTCTTCTACTGTTAGATGCCCTAACTTAGACGAAGAATTAATTGATGTGGTGGATGAACACCAGATAACGCTTACTGATAAATCTGGTGGAGTCACCAAGTGTTCATCTTCTAGGATTAGGGTTGAGCGCATTTTCTGTCAGCCCATCTCTGCTTCCACTATTCTTTCTGCTTCTACTGATTCTTCCTTACAGGCCCCGAAATTACTAAAACAAGAAATTTCTAAAAACAATGTTTTGTGGACCTGTGGAGAGAAGCCTCCCTAAGAAATAAAGGAAAGCATGGTCGAGCAAACGCCCTTAAACATTTGCACTTCATAATTTTACTGCTTTTTGTTATTTCAATTCTTAGATAGGTTTATTTTTATCAGTTGCTTTTATGCCCGTTTCCTTGTTTTTGTTTGCTCTTTAGGATTGGCGGTACCAAAGCGATGCTTCCATGTTTGTAGAGAAAACGTGATTCACCACCCATGATCGCAATATTCAGGGAAGTTCTATTCTTTCCCTATGCATTGCCTTAATTCTTCATGATTTATTACATTGAGGGCAATGTAAATTTTAGATTAGGAGTGGGGAATTGTACTTTACATTCTGATGGAAGAGATTGTCGAGGTCTCTTATCAAATAAATTTATAATCCTCAACCTCTAAAGCTAACTCGTAGCAGTAGCGGTGGTCGATCACAGGAGTCTATGCAAACAAATCTTAATTTCCTTTTTTGTTTTAAGTAACAAAAAGGGAGGTTTTTATATTTGGAAAGAAAGTAAACAAGGAAAGAAAACTAATTATGAAAAATATTGCAAAAGGAAAGTAAGAGAATCAAATTAAGGAAAGTAAGAGAATCAAATTAAGGAAAGAAATCAATACCTCAAAAATCATGCAACTGGGTTAGTCATGGTAAGTTCAATTCAATTAAATCATCAATTTCACTAACAAGTCAAAACACGTTTAAGCCCGGCGTATTCCAGCAACAAACCGAGAACCATGATCCACTATCACAAACATGCAAACGCTAAGTTTGATTCTAGTTTAAACTAATTAATTGGCCGATTAATTAACCTAAACCACAATGGGATCTAGCTGAGAATTAATTCACATGCAACGGGCAACAAACCACAATTACAATTAATTAAATCATTTAGTTCTAGGGACACATGCGTAATAACATAACGTTAACCTATTTGCTACTAGATTTTAGCAAGTAAACTTAGAGAGGGCGCGGTCAAGGTTGTCAATCTTTCCTACCACAATCTAAACTTATAGAAGAAGAACTAAAATAACATATACATGCTTTGATAATTCAAACAAGAAATTTCATTAAAAGAATATGAGCTTACTCTTTGACACCCCGGTTACATGAATGAAGAATCTAGCCTCTCATGGAAGAAGAACAAGCTTGAATCTTCATTGAATACATAAAGGAAAGCAAGAAAGACTAAAACTATAAAGAATGGTGGAAAAGGGGGAGAGAGATGGACTACAAAGTTGTAGTGAATTATGTGTTGAGGGATCATTCTAAACCTACACTAAGACCCTCTATTTATAGTGTTTCTTGGCCTTCAATTTGTGGTAAAATGGTGTGAATTGGGTCTTCAAACAAGGAAAATTTCAAGCCAAAATAGGAAAAATTAAATTATGGAAAACTGCCTCGCGTCGAGACGTTAGGACACAGCGTCGCGACGCTAGACCTTCAGATATGGGAAAAAAATCTACGGATCAAAACAGCATCGAGACGCTATGGTGACAGCGTCTCGACGCTGTTACTTGATCTTGACGCCCAAGTCTTTTCCTTATTTGAACAACGTCCCGACGCTAGGATGACATTGTCTCCACGCTTTGATGGCTCCAAGGGCAGAAAAGTCATTTTACGTTCCTGTTTCGCTCGTTTAAGCCCCGAATCGCTTCCAAAGCTTCGACGAGGACCTATAGACATATTATACTCATTTTAAAGCATTTTTCGCAAGGAATTCTACTAAGATAAGCAAATTGGGAGATTATAAGTGTATAATAAATTGGACTTATCAAATACCCCCAACCTAAACCTTGCTAGTCCTCGAGCAAGCTAATATTATAATGAGAGAGATTATTATGCAATGCAATATTCATGACTCAATTTCTCCAAGACAAGCATGATCATCATTTAACTTAAGAGAATTAAATGCGAGACTAGCATAGTTAGAGACAAATTAAAATTAACCAAATTCCTTCTTATGCAAAATGTGAGCTAAGTCTTCCCTAGAGATGTCTTGAAAAATTCGAGAAGGACTTATAGAATTCCCATACCATCTTCCCTCTACACTGGACAAAGGCATAATGCATTAAAGGAAGGGAGCAAACTAACTTGTTTACAAATGCAAAGGGGGCCTTAAGCTTGCATAGAAATGATTATTAAGGGGCACTAGCTTTCACACAACTAATGCAGGACCACTTTTCCTCGAGTTTTACTCTTGGACGACCTAACTGATCACACTAGAGGTAGCTCTTTTTACCCCGACAAGCTAAACAAAAATATTTTTCTTCTTTTTCTCACATTCTTTTTCTTGATAAAATGAATGATTTGTTTTTTTTTTTTTTGAAACAAGGAAAATATTATTTTTCCTCACTTCCCAAGGCACGAAAACAAGCTATTTTGCAAAAATTTCCTCTAAACATGCTACCTATCCTATCCAGGTGACAACGGAGGCGCGAATCCTATTAAGCCATCTAAGACCAACAAAACTACACTATGAAGGACTCATGCTCAATTTAGTTAAGAAAAAATTTGAAAAATTTTAATGAAGTCTCTAAAGATGCTAGAATGCATGCAATTCAACTACAAGAAAAATATATACTCATGTTCTTCTCATCCTAGTAATCTCATAATCAATTTTACAAAGCGAGGCATAAAAACTCAAAATTTGTTTTAAAGTTTGCTCAATTTAAAGATAAATTTGAACACCGATTCAGATCAGTTCCCAAGTAGGAGGTGTTTCGTAAACCGTCAACTTAAATACCTCCAACCTTAGACAGAACTTCACTGGTTCGGGTCAGTTCCCAGGTAGGAGGTGTTTCGTAAACCGACAACTTAAATACCTCCAACCTTAGACAGAACTTCGTCGATTCAGGTTCTAATTTATTTTTAAATTGCTTAAAGTAATAGGTCAATCAAAGCATAAAGCAAACATGCATATGTTTCCCATCCCCAACCTAAACATTACATTGTCCTCAATGTAAACTAAGCATGCAACTTAAAGGACAAAAAGTATAAAGGGAACAGAAAACCTCCACTGTTTAAGCATTGGGTTGGGAAAGGATGGAAACTTCCACGATTGGCAAAAATCTAGAGATTTGGTGTAGGGATCCTATAAAGCAAGAAAGATAATTAAGGAAATAACAAAGGAATAAACTACTAAATTGAAAAGGAAATGATAGAACTGATTGAGTTGCCTCCCATAAGCGCAATTTTTTTAACGTCGTTATGCTTGACGGTTTTGACACGTGATCAACAAAAATCTACTTCTATGATCTTTAGAGGATCTTTCTTTATCTTGTTAATCAGCTCCTGCATCAACAGATTCAACTTTCACACAAAGTGCACAACATAAGAAAATTCAAGCACATAATCATCAGCCATCTCAAGCATTCTCAATAAAAGCCATTTAAGCCTAACGGCAGTATGGTAAGCTACTGGGATCACAAAGTCTAATTTATGGAATTCGACACTATGAATTTTAGGAGAAACAGAGATAGTCATGGAATGAATCGATACTAACTCAACATCTCTAGTTTCTATCTCTCCTACCATGCATGACAAACTACAAGAATCAGGCTCAGGATTTAGGGAAAGTTCGATTTCACTAACCTCGAGAAGATTTTCTTCTAACTAACCTTGTTGTTGTTGCTCTTGAATTTGGCTTTCTATGTCATCAAGGGAGGTGGCAATTTGATCGCTTTTCGGCTCTAAATTTAGATTTAAATTCTGCATTGCGCAGAGCCGAGAACTTTCTGCCAAATTTGCAATTAATTCCCTCGCCTCGCTAGGTGTCTTACCATGTACCCCACCGCTTCCTAGGAGAATCCCTTTTCCTTCTGATCTTAAGCCTTCAGTGAAGATCTCGATGTAGGATTCCTCTTTCAGCGAGTAATGGGGTTGTGCGCATAAATCGTTGAAACGGTCCCAGAACTCATGCAATGCTTCCTTAGGCTCTTGGGAGAAATGCCAAATCTCTCGGGAATTCTCAAACTGGCTCGCAGACGGGAGGTACTTGTCCACCAAAAGCCACCTCAATTGGGACCACTTTGACACCGATCTGAAAGGTAACTGATATAACCACTCCCGAGCCTCACCTTTTAGGGAATAAGGAAAAATCCCTAATTTGATCCGATCTTCGATACGTCTATCGCATTTCACCAAGTCGGAGTAACGCTTGAAGAAGCCCAACTCGTGGAGACTAGGATTTTCTCCTGCAGTACCACTAAAGGAAGGGAGTAAGCTAAAATCAACATTAAGTTCGAAATTACCTTCGCCAGGATAAATGATGCAGGGGGGCGGATGATTCAAATTCGGAACCGTGAGTTGTTTCAATTTTTGCTCGGCCATAGCTTGTGGTTCATTGACTTACTCTCTTTCTGCCTCCCTTCGAAATAAATTCTCAACCTGCAAAGAGCGGGTTCGTATAAACTGAAGACAAAAAGTAGA
The DNA here is from genome assembly GCA_017139565.1 of Luffa aegyptiaca. Taxonomy (NCBI): domain Eukaryota; kingdom Viridiplantae; phylum Streptophyta; class Magnoliopsida; order Cucurbitales; family Cucurbitaceae; genus Luffa; species Luffa aegyptiaca. Next base: position 19,385,957 of record CM029402.1, read on the forward strand.
GAAGCCAAATGAAAACAAAAAAGGAAAGAAAAATTTATCGAAGACTCCCCGGCAATGTCGCCAATTTGATGGAAGAGATTGACGAGGTCTCTTATCAAATAAATTTATAATCCTCAACCTCTAAAGCTAACTTGTAGCAGTAGCGGTCGGGGTCGATCACAGGGAGCCAATGCAAACAAATCTTAATTTTCTTATTTGTTTTAAGTAACAAAAAGGGGTGTTTTTATATTTGGAAAGAAAGTACACAAGGAAAGAAAACTAATTATGGAAAATATTGCAAAAGGAAAGTAAGAGAATTAAATTAAGGAAAGAAATCAGTACCTCGAAAATCATGCAACCGAGTTAGTCATGGTAAGTTAAATTAAATTAAATCATCAATTTCACTAATAAGTCAAAACACGTTTAAGCCAAGTGTATTCTAGCAACAAACCGAGAACCACGATCCACTATCACAAACATGCAAACGCTAAGTTTGATTCTAGTTTAAACTAATTAATTGGCCGATTAATTATCCTAAACTGCTATGGGATCTAGCCGAGTTAATTCACATGGAACGGACAACAAACCACAATTACAATTAATTAAATCATTTAGTTGTAGGGATGCATGCGTTATAACATAACGTTAACCTATTTGCTACTAGATTTTAGCAAGTAAACTTAGATAGGGCGTGGTCAAGGTTGTCAATCTTTCCTACCACAATCTAAACTTATAGAAGAAGAACTAAAATCACATAAACATGCTTTGATAATTAAAACAAGAAATTTCATTAAAAGAAAGAAAGAAAGACTAAAACTAAGAAGAATGGTGGAAAAGGGGGAGAGAGATGAACTACAAAGTTGTAGTGAATTATGTGTTGAGGGATCATTTTAAACCTACCGAAGGTCCTCTATTTATAGTGTTTCTTGGCCTTCAATTCGTGGTAAAATGGTGCTGAATTGGGTCTTCAAACAAAGAAAATTTCCAGCCAAAATAGGAAAAATTCAATTCTGGAAAACTGCCTAGCGTAGAGACGCTAGGACACAGCGTCGCGACCCTAGGCCTTCAGATATGGGAAAATTCTTCGGATCAACACAGCATCGAGACGCTATGGTGACAGCTTCTCGACGCTGTTACTTGATCTTCACGCCCAAGTCTTTTTCTTATTTGAACAGCGTCCCGACGCTAGGATGACAGGGTCTCGACGCTGCGACGACTCCAAGGGCAGAAAAGTCATTTTACGTTCCGGTTTCGCTCATTTTACGATGGATGCCACACACCAGCCCCCTTGTCGAAGTTCTTGGGTCCGTTGAAGCCTCGCTAGGTTGGGTGTGTCAATAATCCCCTTGTCAAACAGAATGACATCGTCTGGAGTTTTAGGCACCCCTGCCCTATTACACAACACAGTGATCGTATTTGGGAAGAATAATTTGCCCACCTTTTTACGCCAGTAGTTGAAGATTTCATTGGAAATAACTTTACCAACATCAATACTTAGGGACCTTAGGATCGCAAAAACCAGGAGCACTATGTCGCGGGAAACTATAAAGTTGTGGGTTGTCGGTAGAAGACGCAATTTGATGAATCCTAACCAGGTGTTGGTTTCACTCTTCAAATAGGCTACTTGAAATGTGCGCTTCTTAGTCTTTGACAACCTCCACTGAGCCCCTTCAATTCCAACTTCTCTTACAGCAGCGTTTAGTTGATCATTAGATGGTTCTACCACCATCTCATTGTAGTCGGCGTGTGGAAAATCCTGAAGATTAAAAAGAGAGTTAATTGCCCCTGGGCTCCAGTCTACAGCAACCCCTCAGACCATGGCTTGAAAACCTTCCTCTTCATCTATATTCGCGTAGAATTCGTGGACAATATTCGAGTTTACCGACTCCGGTTTTCCACAGAACTGATCCCATCCGTGGTTGGTAATCCCAACAAGAAATGTGGCAGGTCATCACCAAATCCCCTTTCAAACAAGAAGTCCCTCTTCAGCATTTCTAGATACTTTGCTCGGGCAATATCGTTGATGAAGGGTGCATACGGTATCCTTGGCTCCTCAACTTCATCCTCCTCTGCTTCAATTGTTGCTTCAGCAACTCTTTTGCCCTTGTCTTCTTGTTGCTTCGTCAGGGCCTCTTCTTCAGCCTTCTTTTCAGTTTTCTCTTTCTCTTGATCCTCTTTTTTTGTATTCTCATTCTCAAATTCTGTTGTTGACGGAGATGAAGTGTCCACCCTAACCACTCTGATATGTCTCGCCTTTTTATTACGGCAGCGGCGACGCGGTGGTTCCGGCACAACCTCTGCCTGAACCTGTTGCTCTTGGGCTCCTTGACCGTTCCCTTGTTCCAGCACGTCTTTTGCTCGCTTTTCCTGAACTTCCTGCAGAGTTTTGGTAGTTTGATCACCCTACTCTGGATTTTTCCCTTCTTTCGGTTCTTTCGACTGCTCTCCCCCAGCTGCTTCTTCAGATCTCGTTGGTTGCTCTTCCCCAGCCAGTTCTTCAGTGATATCCTCGATCACTTTTCTCACTACTCTGTTGCTTCAGCTCTTTGTTGCCTTCTCCATATTTTGGATTCTTTCTCTTCGGGTGTTTTCCTTTTCTTAGTTCTTGTCTTTGGTGCCTCGGGTGTAACTGGCACCTCTTCTTCCTCAATATCTCTTTCCCTTCTTCCTCTTGTTTTAGCCATTTCAGACTCACAATATTTTTCCACTCACAGCAACGGAAGAAAACGAAAGAAAAATGGAAGTGGAGAATGAATGCAAGATGAAGATGAAGTGAAAAGAAACGTGGCTGGGTTTGCTTAAATAGGGCTCCAACACTAATGATCCTAACCGAAAAGATCTGCCCTAATTAGATAAGATTATCGTTTAATTTGCATGTAATCATGGAAAATTTATTTCCATAAACGGTAAAAATTACTCGCTTGGTAAATGCTGATGTGCTGTCCAACGGCTAGACCATTGGATCCTCCCTGCACAACACGTGGAAGCACCAGATGGCCACGCGTTTTACCTGCCCACAGAAAATTTAAAATCCAAACGGTAAAATATTTAATTCCTTAACCAAATCTGTAATATTCTGATGATACGTTTGCTCTAACCAAAAGATCGTGAAAACAAACTAAGCAACAAGGATTTCCTTCTAGAAGAATCTTTTTACACGGGAAAATTCAATTTAAATTCAAACCGCCAAAATCAAATCAAATCTTATTATTCCAGCCTAATAAATAAGGAAAATATATTATTAAAATCTAATCTAAAACAGAAATTTAAATAACGAAAGTACAAACTGAAATTAAATCTAAACAAAGCTAATCTGATTAAATTTAATAAATTAAATCAACGAAATAAAATAAAATCTACGAAAATTAAAAATTCCAACGAATTAAAGTTAATGAGATAAAATTGAAATCAATAAAATCAAATTTAAAATACTTCAAATCAGAATCAAATAAAATCCACGAAATAAAATAAAATCGCAACAAACACTGGGAGCTAAAAATATTGAAATATAAAATGCTCCCGCAAAACTCTCGCTCGCTTATTCATCAACCAATTTTAGGGAAGGATATTTCGAACGGAATTCCTCTTCCCAATAATGCTTCACTCGCTGTGCATTTACCTTGAACACTCTCCCATCTTTTTCATCTCTCAAAGTAATCGCTTATGAGGAAAAACTTCAATCACAACAAATGACCTAGACCATTTAGATTTTAATTTCCCAGGAAACAATTTCAATCTAGAGTTGTAAAGCAAAACTCTCTGACCCTGAACAAATTCTTTAGGTTTTATCTTCTCATCATGCCACCGCTTAGTCTTCTCTTTATACATTTTTGCAATTTCATAAGAAAACTAACGAAACTCCTCTAACTCATTAAGCTGGAGCATTCTTATTGCCCCTGCACGACTCAAATCAAAATTCAATTTCTTTAAAGCTCAAAACGTTTTATGCTCAAGCTTTAACGATAAATGGAAAGCCTTTCCATATACTAACCTATAGGAGACATACCTATAGGAGTCTTATAGGCTATCCTATAAGCCTGAAAAGCCTCACCTAACCGAAAAGACCAATCTTTCCTAGATGGATGGACTACTTTCTCTAAAATAGATTTAATTTCCTATTACTAACTTCAGCTTGACCATTTGCTTGTGGGCGATAAGGGGTAGCTATCCTATGCTTAATTCCATACTTAGCTAAAACATTATTCACAAAGTGTGTACCCTCATCGCTCACAAGAGCTCTAGGAGTCCCAAACCGCGCAAAAATGTGCAATTGAAGAAACCTTGATACCGTCTTAGCATCATTCTGATGGCATGCAATGGCCTCCACCCACTTGGACACGTAATCAACTGCCAATAAGATAAAAACATTACAGTTAGAAGGGGGAAATGACCCCATAAAATCAATACCCCATACATCAAATAACTCTAATTCTAAAATATAAGTAAAAGGCATTTCATCTCTAGGTCCTAAATTTCCTCTCCTTTGCCAAGCATCACATTGCTTGTAGAACCAATGGGCATCCTTAAATAAGGAAGGCCAGAAGAATCCACATTGCAAAATCCTCATAGTTGTCCTCTGACCGCTGAAATGACCTCCATATGGCGAAGAGTGACGTTGCTTTAGGATTTCCTTTGCTTCATCACCTGAAACACATCTTCGAACAATACCATCAGAGCATTGCTTATACATAAATGACTCATCTCAATAAAAGAATTTTGCATCATGCTTAAACCTTTGCACCTGCCTCTAATCCATATCAATAGGAGCGACTCCTTTTACCAAAAAGTTGGCTATATCAGCATACCAAGGAGTACTATTCACTACTTTTACCTCAACAACAAAAAGCTGTTCATCTGGAAATGAATCTGAAATGACAGGTTGCTCTAGCAAAGATGATGTCGGATCAAGACGAGATAAATGATCTGCAATAACATTCTCTGATCCCTTCTTGTCCTTTATCTCCAAGTCGAATTCCTGCAATAACAAAACCCAACGAATCAATCTAGGCTTTGCATATTTCTTAGACTTTAAGTACCTTATTGCTGCATGATTTGTGAAAACCGTGACTTTGGATCCAACTAGATATGGGCGGAATTTCTCAAAGTCAAACACAATCGCTAACAACTTCTTTTCAGTAGTTGTGTAGTTGACTTGTGCCTCATTCAAAACCCTGCTTGCATAATAAATAGGATGAATAAATTTGCCCTGCTTTTGCCCCAACATTGCACCTACTGCAACATCACTCGCATCACACATCACCTCGAATGGTAAATTCCAGTTAGGTGCACAAAGAATGGGGGCTGAGATTAAAGCAGCCTTTAAAGTCTCAAAAGTCTTCCTACAATATGCATTAAAGTCAAAAACTCTATCAGCACACAATAAGTTACAAAGAGGTTTACTGATTTTTGAAAAATCCTTTTGAACCTTTTATAAAATCCATCATGACCTAAAAAGCTCCGAATCCCTTTAACTAAATTTGGTGGTTCTAACTTCTCAATAACCTCTATTTTTGCTCGATCAACTTCTAGATCTTTCATTGAAATCTTATGACCTAACACAATGCCCTCCTTAACCATGAAGTGACATTTCTCCTAATAAAGAACTAGATGGGTATCCTCACATCTTTTTAACACCTTACCTAAATTATTCAAAAAATGCTGAAAAGAGCCTCAAAAAACTGAAAAATCGTCCATAAATACCTCAACAGTGGACTCAATCATATCAGAAAAAATTGCTAACATACACCGTTGAAATGTTGATGGAGCATTGCAAAGGCCAAAAGGCATTCGCCTAAAAGCAAACGTCCCATAAGGGGCAAGTGGAAGTGGTTTTTTCCTGATCCTGAGGAGCAATGGTAATCTGGTTATACCCAGAATAACCATCTAAGAAATAGTAGCAGGCCTGACAAGCCAACCTATCCAACATCTGGTCAATAAATGGTAGAGGGAAATGGTCCTTACGTGTCGCTTTGTTAAGCCTCCTGTAATCCATACAAACCCTCCAGCAAGTTACTACTCTGGTTGGGATCACCTCATTGTCTTTATTAGTCACTACCGTGACACCTCCTTTTTAGGAACACATTGGACAGGGCTTACCCAATTGCTATCTGCAGTTGGATAGATAATCCCAACATTCAACCATTTAATCACCTTCTTCTTAACAACCTCTTTCATTGCAGGGTTAAGCCTCATTTGTTGCTCAATACTCCTAAAGGATCCCTCCTCTAGAGTGATTTTATGCATACAGAAAGAAGGGCTAATTCCCTGAATGTCAGCCAATGTCCAACCTATTGCTTTGCAATATTGCTGCAGCAACTTTATTAAGGCCTCTTCATCATCCGACATTAAATCTGATCCAACAATAATGGGCAACGCCTCACCCTCCCCGAGATACACATACTTTAGATGATCCAACAAGGGCGTCAAATCTAAAGTGGGTGCTTCAATCAGGGATGGCTTAATAGGAGGAGCCTTCCTTTCATCCAAATCTAAAGACTCAAAAACATCCTCACATCTAGAAACTTCTTTTTCAATATTTCTTTCTAAAGAACAAACTTCTAAATCATCTACACTAATCTCTCCATGATCTTCCAAATGTTTATTTGTCAAATCCTCCATTGTTGTCTCAACAATTGTGTTCTCCAGAATGCAGATGAAAGAACAATCTTCCACTTCATCTGGATATTTCATAGCCTTAAAAACATTAAACTTCACATCCTCATTATAGACCCTCATTGTTAATTCCCCTTTCTGAACATCTATCAATGCTCTACCTGTAGCCAAAAATGGACGACCAAGAATAATTGGGACTATTGGGTTTTATGCCCTAAAACTCGTAGATAGTAAATGAAACAAATTAATCGATCTCAATAAAGCGTTATTTGAGTAATTCAGTAATTTGGTTATTGAATAATCGAGTTTGCATTAATAAACCCTAAATCCAATAAACTAAGATCCAAGGTTGTTTAAATGAAACTTGGACTAGTATGTGGGGACATACGGGGATCAGTGTCCAAGTAACAACCTAAAAGGTCTATAGTATAGGGATAAGGCGGGGTACCTTATCCTGGTGACACTATGTGATACGACCCACCTTGTATTCGATACAGATGCAATGATCCAAAGCATCCATGTAGGAGACATGCGGGAGGGGGTATCCTATGCAATGAGTTTGCATAAGACCAGACCGCGAAATAGTAACCACTAGATGTAACGTTGTTAACTAGTTTAGGTTTCTATTGAATAGGATGACCTAGGTAACTCATTCTCAATCCTGTGTCTGTTATGAACCCCTTTCAGGAGGGATTGTCTTTAGATTTGTATGGGTGAGAGTGGCCAGTTCTTCGACTCAATAATCCTACCATTTCAGGGGTAAGACCGAATGGGGGCTGGGATCATAACAGTACAAGATGGAATTCACTCCTTCCCCTATTGGGGTAAGTAGATGTGTGTTCCCTTAAGGGCTGATTCTGGGCTTGAACAAAGGCGTGCCGTCCTCTCCTAGCCCGAGAGGAACTCCTGTTTAGTGGTTGGACCCTAAACAACTTGTTCATTAGAGGGATCAGTGGTACTTAAAGAACCAGAGGTAACCAAGGGGTAAAACGGTAATTTGACCCAGCTGGTGTTACGAACACACGTGAACGATTGACTTACTGCATTGGTCGATATCCGTGGACATAGAAATATTCTACAGTGAGAAGAGTGCAGCTGTGGGTCTTTAGTGGAGTGACCCACAGTTAACGAATGTTAACTAACTTGGTTAATGAGTTTAGCCAATTAATCTCGTATCGTTGGAGTTTCTGATCTGTAGGTCCATTAGGTCTCACTGGTAGCTCATAAAGAGACTTGAGGCAATTAAGTATAAATTGTAAATTGAAAGTGTTCAATTTATTTGGGGAATCGTATAATGTATATTGAGGCATTGTAATATAAAGTTTATGAAGCTTTATAATATAATTTTTTAATTAATTTTAAAAATTAATTCTTGAGAGAATATTGGAAAGAGTTCAAATAAATTTAATATGAATTGGATTCATATTAATTTTAATTTTAATAAAATCCCTAAGATTAAATATATGGTATTTAATGTGGTAATTAATTAAATATGGAATTAATTAATTATTTATTAAAATTAGAAACCTTTTCCTATTAGGAAAAGACCTTCCTTTTCCTATTAGGAAAAAGTCTTGGCTTTTACTATATATAGGACCCCTGGGGTGGGGTGAAAGGCATTCCATTCATTCTCCCACTCTCAGAGAATTCCCCTAAAGGCTCCCTCTAGACTACCACCAGTCTCCTGCCTCTAGAAGTCTCAGAGTCATACCGGTGTAGCCATAGTGGTGGTGTTCGCAGTAGTTCGTGATTATTTCACAAGCAGTTGGTGAATTTAATCTGAGTCGTCAACGAGAGTAAGTAATTTGTTACTATATATATTAGATTTAGATCTAATATTTTTTATGCTTAGCCTTAATATATACTTAGAATAGTTCTAAGATTATTGCCAATGTATTGGTATTTTAGATTAAACAAAATTAATTACAAATCGGTCCCAATCAAGTTTCCGCTTTACGGAATTACAGAATTCCAATCCTTCAATTGGTATCAGAGTCGATCGTAGATCTAATTTTGTTTCTCTAAAATTTGCGTTTGCTATTGGTGGGATTGATTAATGCATAATGTATGTATGGTTTGCATTGGACTGTTTAGGTTAATTTTATGGCCATAGATTTTACTGTTTTTATGTGATTTGATCATGTAAGGGCCCAGTGTTTCGGGTATTTATGTAAAATCGAGTCCTTTGTAAGTCCGGGTCTAGGTTAAGTTTTTTATGGGCTGAAAAACATTGAATTCACGGCTGAAATCGAAGAAAAAAATGAAGAACAGACGCTGTCATGATGTGCGGCGGTTCGCGAGGACTTGTTTCAGGCGGTTCCAGGTAGCTGGCAGTCTGGTTCGCACAGTCCATCTAGACTGGGACCGATTTGGTCTAGTTCAGCTGGAATTTGGCTCAGTTCGTGTTTTTCGTTACTGGTTCGAAGTGGTTCGGGCGGTCTAAACCAGTATTTGGAGTTGCAGAAGGATTTTTAGGATAGATTTTAGCTATAATTATTGTAATTTTTGCTTTATTTTATCCTAGGGGCCAAAATTAACCGGTTCAATTGCTATTTAAATGCTTTGCGGATGTCATTTAGATTAAATCCCACCTTAGGTTAAGCATGATCATGCATTTTAATATATTATAAATGTTATAATGTATGATATTAATGCATGATGGATGGATTTCATGAGTAATTTAATATAATGGTTATGTTAAATATATGAAATACAATAAGCATGTGGCATGACATTACATAGCTTGAATATAAAGAGTTATATTTAATTTAATGTCTTATGGATGCTTGGGTGATTTTCATGATTTGCATGATATAAGGAGTTATATTAAGAAAATATGAAAATCAATTTGCATTAATGATAGCGAGCATAAGCTAGCTATTTTTCCCTAATTGATTTAGCTAGTCTTTTATATTTATTGGCAAAATTTCATGCATTTTCATGTTGTATTTGTAGGAAATTAATATTGGAGCCAATTGGATGTTCGGGGGCGAAAAGAGGTCAAAGAATGAGAAAAGAATCAAAGAAGAAAAAGTCAAAATAGGGTCAGCCGCAGACCAGCGTCGAGACACTATGACCTTAGCGTCTCGACACTCTCGAAATCCCCTTAAACAGAATGTGCGGCAGGCGATAGCGTCGCGACGCTATCCCTATAGCGTCTCGACGCTACGACAGAATTTCATCCTATTTATAATTTTCGATTAGGGCTTTTTGGGGGACTTCTTTTGGACACCTTGGAGCCGTAAAACAGAGCAAAAACAGAGCCTTTGGAGCTGATTAAGGGAGAGCAAAGTGGAAATCAACCCATTGTTCGTGGGGACCGTGACGGGGACGTTCGGTCTCGGCCTACATAGAGTTTAATTCTCCTTTCCCTTACTTTAGTTAGTGTTTATGGCTGTTTTAGATCGTAGCTATATTGTAACGCGTTGTATGATTAGCTAGGTCTTTACTCTTAGGGATTGATGTAGCCGTTGGGGCAATTATGGATTGATGTTATGGATTTATGTTATTGATTCATTTATGCATAATGTATGTTTAATGCTTTCGATTTACCGGCCATGAATTGAATGTTGTTTGTGCTTAAATCTAACTCGGGAGAGAGGATTTAGCTTAGAAATCATTGTGCATAACTAGGATTTAGCTAGAGATCGGGAGATAATAGTTAATCCTAGAAATCGCTAAAAAGGGTATCCTTAATGCCTTGCATGTTTATTGAATTTAGATAGGGATATCGGGTTCAATTGCATGTGGGAGAATCATGTATGCTCGGGAGAGATATGTGTGATTTTAGTTTCCCAAGATGTATGAATCATAGCATGTTGATAATCCATTAATTAATCCATAATCCCAATTGGTGAAATCACATCCCTAAGACCATTGTTCTCATTAGTTGTCACATCTTTTTGCATTGTTTTGTGTTTGATTTAATTTCATTCTCACTTAATTCGGATCCCTAAATAAAATTGGACAAGAGTATTTCCGGTAATTAAAATTCATTAGAAACCAATCCAGAGGACGGCATTCGAATTTCACATTCACTATATTATAACTTGACCCGTACACTTGCGGTTAGCAATTTGCGCATCAATTAAACATGACACATCCATAGTTTATATAATTGTTATAATAAGTCATGAAATGCAAATGTTATGATTTATTGATTAATTTGAATTTGATTGTTAATTAATTAAACCATATAAAGTTTATTATAGGGATAATCATTAAAACTTATAAGAGTTATAAAATTAATGATTAGAAATTGCCAACCTCTAATAAAGATTGCATGCAAATCATAGGATCATAGGTAAATGAATTAATTTTAAACATTTTAAAATTAATTAGACCTAAGATCTCGTTAATTCTAATAGGATTAGAATTAAGTCTTGCTTAGTATTAAAAATAGTTTTAATTGACTAAGTAGGAAGAACATGACTATGATTATAAGGGAACTCCACCGGTTAAGTTCTTTCTAATGCTGGGGGTACTTAAGATGACGGTTTACGGAACACGTCCTACCTGGGAACTAACCCGGAATACCGGAGTTGAATTAATCATAGTTAAATGTTAGCATGCAATTTCACTAGGTTTATTAAAGAGTTTAATTCACCTAGATCTTTAGAGTAAAGAGTTTACATTGCTATGGTTATAAGGGAACTCTCCCGATGAAGTTCTGTCTAAGGCTGGAGGTACTTAAGATGACGGTTTATAGAACACCTCCTATCTGGGAACTAACCTGGAATACCATAGTTGAATTAATCATAGTTAAATGTTAGCATGCAATGTCACTAGGTTTATTAAAAGAGTTTAATTCACCTAGATCTTTAAAGTAAAGAGTTTACATTACTATGGTTATAAGGGAACTCTCCCGATGAAGTTTTGTCTAAGGTTGGAGGTACTTAAGATGACGATTTACGAAACACCTGCTACCTGGGAACTGACTCGGAACTTGAGTTGAATTAACCATAGTTATGTTAGCATGCAATGTTGTCAGGTTAATTAAAATAGTTTAATTCACCTAAGACATTAGATTAAAGACTTCCATATAAGAGTTATATACAGGCATAAACGTAAATAGATTCACTTAGCCATAATTTACCTACGTAATAGACCCTACAATTATAAAAATACTTAGTGGGAGGGAATATATCAAAACAAGATTTTCATAAATCAAGTGTTGCTCTCACGTCCTCAAAAGTTCACAACGTGAGGTTCATGATTGGCCTTGAGTCACCCTGGATCAATAATAAGGTGAATGAGGGAGTATTTTATAGTAAGTGGGAGCAGGACACGTGTCAACGTATCCTACGGTCTCCTCTATTAGGTTGCACTGTGAGATCCCCATGATCTGCCTGCGAGTCGCCCTGGGAGCGATCACCCTACGGAGGGCTTGATCATGGGAGTCGGAACAACACAAACTCCATAAATGGATAGGGTTTCTTAGGTCCATTTCCAACTTTGCCTTTTCCTAGATAGCATTGTTGGGGCCGACCTTTGAGATCTGAAAAATGGAGGGTCACACTTATGGGAAATTGTTAATGTGTTAATAATTTCCTGACCGAAAAACGGTAGCTAAGAACTATTGGAATATGAGTTACTCTGGGAATAGGGATTGGTTGAGATTGTCTCAATTCAGAGGAGGAGTAGCTGACTGCCCTACGGTAGCTGTTGTTCTAAACCTCTGAAGTATCGTTGCAAAATGAATGTTTACTCTATGGGTTGATCATTACTTTTGCTAAATTGATTGGATTAAAATAATACAATTATTTTGTGTAATGGGTTAATGCAACATCACTTATTAAGTTAATTTGTTTGTTCTCAGCATGAAACGTTCTTTGTATGCCTCGAATAACACCAATTACAAAACTGGTATTTCAAATACAACTAAGAAAATAAACTTAAACATTAATTTCATGGAATTGGTCTTAACTGAGGACGGTCCTCAAGCCCACATGTCTAATTCATCTGAAATTGTTCATGATGAATATGACATAGACTGCTTAGCGCATCTCAATGAAAATAAATTTGATTTATTGGTCATTGAAACGTGTATAGTGGAAAATGATGATACAACCTGGATCCTTGATTCAGGTGCCACTCATCACGTATGCTCTTCCTTTGAGGGAATGAGCTCCTGGCAACAGTTGGATGCTGGGGAAATGACTCTTAGAGTTGGGACTAGGGAGCTCATTTCAGCTAAAGCAGTGAGAGATATTAAAATGTCTTCTCCAGGGAACACTATATGTTCTTAGATAATGTATATATAGTTCCCAAAATAAAAAGAAATTTGATTTCTGTTTCTTGTTTGCTAGAACAAGGATATTCAGTGTCCTTTTCTGTGAATGAAGCTTTCATTACTAAAAGGGGTACTGATATCTGTTCAGCAAAAATGGAGAACAATTTGTATGTTTTAAGACCGATAGAGTCTAGGGCTATTTTGAACAATGAAATGTTTAAAACAGCCGAGACTCAACCAAAAAGGCAAAAAGTTTATCAAAGTACCTATCTTTGGCACTTGAGACTTGACCACATAAATCTCAATTGGATTGGGAGATTGGTTAAGAACAGACTTCTAAGCCAGTTAGAAGATGGTACTTTACCTCCGTGTGAGTCATGTCTCGAAGGTAAGATGACCAAACGACCTTTTACTGGAAAATGTTATCGCGCCAAGGAGCCCTTAGAACTTGTACATACGGATCTCTGTGGTCCAATGAATGTAAGAGCTCCAGGTGGGTATGAATATTTCATCTCTTTCATAGATGATTATTCAAGGTATGGTTATTTATACCCAATGAGTCATAAGTCTGAAGCCCTTGAAAAGTTCAAGGAGTACAGGACTGAAGTTGAGAACTTGTTAGGTAAGACCATTAAAACACTTCGATCTGATCGAGGTGGAGAGTATTTGGACTTCAAATTCCAGAACTATTTGATAGAACATGGAATCTCGTCTCAACTCTCAGCACCAGGTACACCTCAACAGAGTGGTGTATCTGAAAGGAGAAATAGAACCTTGTTGGACATGGTTTTATCTATGATGAGCTATGCTCAAATGGCTAGTTCTTTTTGGGGTTATGTAGTAGAGACTGCAGTTTATATTTTGAATGTAGTTCCCTCAAAGAGTGTTTCTGAAACACCATTTGAGCTCTGGAGAGGGCGTAAAGCTAGTTTACATCATTTCAGAATTTGGGGCTATCCTGCACATGTGCTAGTGGCAAACCCAAAGAAATTGGATTCACGTTCAAAATTATGACTATTTGTAGGCTACCCAAAAGAAACAAGGGGTGGATACTTCTTCGATCCACAAGAAAATAAAGTGTTTGTTTCGACAAATGCTACTTTCTTAGTAGAAGACCACGTTCGAGAACACAAGGCACGGAGTAAAATGGTGTTAAGTGAACTTTCTGGTGAAGCTACGAATGAATCAACAAGAGTTGTTGATGAGACTGGACCTTCAACAAGGGTTGTTGATGAGCCCAGTACACAGACTGGACCTTCAACAAGAGTTGTAGATGAGCCCAGTACATCTGGTCAAGCCCATCCTTCTCAACAATTGAGAATGCCTCGACGTAGTGGGAGGGTTGTTACTCAACCTGAACGCTATCTTGATTTAGCAGAAAATCCATCTGTCATACCTGATGATGGAGTTAAGGATCCATTGACCTTTAGACAGGCAATGAATGATGTGGACCATGACCAGTGGGTCAAAGCTACGGACCTAGAGATGGAGTCTATGTACTTCAATCAAGTCTAGGATCTTGTAGACCTACCTGAAGGGGTGAAACCCATAGGGTGCAAATGGAACTATAAAAGAAAACGAGACGCAGCTGGGAAAGTACAGTCTTTCAAAGCTCGACTTGTGGCAAAGGGTTATACCTAAAATGAGGGGGTGGACTATGAGGAAACCTTCTCCCCAGTTGCCATGTTAAAGTCGATAAGGATTCTCTTGTCCGTTGCCACGTCTTATGATTATGAGATTTGGCAAATGGACGTCAAGACTGCCTTTCTGAATGGAATTCTTGATGAGAACATCTTTATGTCCCAACCAGAGGGGTTCATTGTTCAAGGTCAGGAGCAAAAAGTTTGCAAGCTTAGACGATCCATTTATGGGTTGAAGCAAGCTTCCAGATCTTGGAATATAAGGTTTAACACTGTTGTCAAATCTTATGGCTTTGACCAGAACGTTGATGAGCCTTGTGTTTACAAAAGGATTATCAACAGTTCAGTAGCTTTTCTGGTGTTGTATGTAGATGATATTCTTCTCATTTGGAATGATGTAGAATATCTAGCTGACATTAAAAAATGGCTATCGACTGAGTTCCAAATGAAAGATTTGGGTGAAGCTCAGTATGTTCTAGGGATTCAAATTATCAGGAATCGTAAGAACAAAACGTTAGCCCTGTCTCAAGCATCGTATATAGACAAGATGTTGTCTAGATATAAGATGCAAAATTCCAAGAGGGGTTTACTACCCTTCAGGCATGAAGTTCATTTGTCTAAGGAACAGTGTCCTAAGACACGTCAAGAAATTGAGGATATGAGACGGATCCCATATGCTTCAGCTGTAGGCAGTCTTATGTATGTCATGTTGTGTACTAGGCCTAACATTTGCTATGCAGTTGGGATAGTCAGCAGGTACCAGTCAAATCCAGGGTTAGACCACTGGACTGCGGTTAAAAACATCCTCAAGTATCTTCGGAGAACGAGGGACTATCAGCTTGTGTATGGCTCTAAGGATTTGATTCTTACAGGATACACAAACTCTGACTTTCAGACTGATAAAGATTCTAGGAAATCCACATCAGGGCCAGTATTTACCCTCAACGGGGGAGCTGTAGTCTGGCGTAGCAAGGATGCATTGTAGACTCCACCATGGAGGCCGAATATGTCGCTGCTTGTGAAGTAGCTAAGGAGGCTGTAAGGCTATGAACGTTCTTGATGGATTTGGAAGTTGTTCCAAATATGAACTTGCCAATCACCCTTTACTGTGATAATAGTGGTGCAGTGACAAATTCTAAAGAACCTTGCAGTCACAAAAGAGGCAAGCACATAGAGCGCAAATATCATCTCATCAGAGAGATCGTGCAACGAGGGGACGTGATCATCACAAAGGTAGCCTTTGAACACAATATTGCTGATCCATTTACGAAGGCTCTCACGGCTAAAGTGTTCGAGGGTCATCTAGAGGGTCTAGGTCTGCGAGATATGTACATAGAATAATCTAGGGCAAGTGGGAGAAGTGTAATGGGTATTGTGAATGCCCTAGTTTATTGTATTTATCTGTATTAGTACTTTTCATGTATTATACAGTATTAATACAAACTACTATTCCTACTTCAATGATTATTCATTCAATTTTGATTGTTGATGTACATTGCCCACTAGAGTTTTAGTTCAAGTGGGAGTTGTTGGGTTTTATGCCCTAAAACTCGTAGATAGTAAATGAAACAAATTAATCGATCTCAATAAAGCGTTAATTGAGTAATTCAGTAATTTGGTTATTGAATAATCGAGTTTGCATTAATAAACCCTTAATCCAATAAACTTAGATCCAAGGTTGTTTAAATGAAACTTGGACTAGTATGTGAGGACATACGGGGATCGGTGTCCAAGTAACAACCTAAAAGGTCTATAGTATAGGGATAAGGCTGGGTACCTTATCCGGGTGACACTATGTGATAAGGCCCACCTTGTATTCGATACAGATGTAATGATCCAAAACATCCATGTAGGAGACATGATGGTGGGGGTATCATATGCAATGAGTTTTGTTGGGTTTAATGTCCTATAAACTCGTAGTTTGTAAATCATTAAACATATTCTATTTCCAATAAAGACGTTATTGAGGTTATTCAGTAAAAGATGTTATTGAATATGTAAATTGCGAATGATTAACCTAAATCCAATAAACTAAGATCCTTGACTATAAAATGAATACTCGAACTATATGTAGGGACATATCGTAGGATCAAGTTCAAGTTTATAGTCAAAATAGTCTATAGTATAAGGATACGGTTGGGTGCCTTATCCTGGTGACACTATGGACGCGGCCCACTTTGTATTAAGTACAAACGATGAGATCCTAAATCGTTC
Organism: Luffa aegyptiaca; assembly: GCA_017139565.1. Lineage (NCBI taxonomy): Eukaryota > Viridiplantae > Streptophyta > Magnoliopsida > Cucurbitales > Cucurbitaceae > Luffa > Luffa aegyptiaca. Next base: position 19,402,634 of record CM029402.1, read on the forward strand.
ATGTGGTTGGGGGCGTCCTATGCAATGAGTTTGCATAAGACTGGACCACGAAATAAGTCACTTTCTCTTTATAACGCCGTTTACTGAAGAAACTGACTATTTCTCATAGATGACCTAGGTAACTCGTTCTTAATCCTGAGCTATCTATGAACTCCTGTTTATGAGAGATTATCCTTTGATCTGCATGGGTGAGAGTGGCCAGCATCGCCGACTCGACAAGCCTACCATTTTGGGGATAAGATCGAATAGATAGCTGGGGACATAGTTTCGCAAGACGGAATTCACTCCTACCCATTTTAGGGATAGCAGAGAGGTTGTTCTCTTAAGTACTAACTCCAGGACTTGAACAAGGGGCCCCACCCTCTCGTTGGATCGAGAGGAACTTAGGTTTGATGGTTGGACCGCAAACCGATTGTTCATTAGAGGATTAGTGGAACTTAAGGAACAAGAAGTACTATAGGGGTGTAACGGTTATTTGACCTAGCTATAGCTACGAACAACCTGTGAAGGAACGACTTACTGAACATGGTTAAATCAAGTGGACGGAAATATATCTATAGTGAGGGGAGTGCAACTATCGGGCTATAGTGGAGTGTCCCGATAGTTAACGAATGTTGGCTAGCTTAGATAATGAGATTAGTCGGTTAGCCTTGAATCGTTGGAGCCCATGATCTATAGGTCCATTAGGTCCCTCTACTAGCTCATATCGGATTAAAGCCTAGAACATATTGATAGGAATTTTTGAATCGTTCAAAAACGGGAAATAGGGTTTTTATCGTAAGACGTGTTCGACACAATGATTTAATTATGAATTAAATAAGGAATTGAGAGATGAGGTATTTGAAAGTGTTTTAAATACCATATATATGTATTAGGAATCATATATAATTCATGACATTAGGTGATAAAGATTGATTGGATCAATCATATCAAAATTACTTGGAAATGTCCCAATTAATTGCCTAGAAATCAATTTCAATTTTGAATTGAAATTGAAATGAATTGCAAGCTGAAAATTTACAATTAGGATACAATTCATAATGGATTTAGTGGCATTTCCACTCTTGCATTATGATGCATAGTGGAAAACAACACAACCATGCACTAGATGCATGTGTTGTGAAGTAGGCACCTAGAATCCACTTTGAGTTGCATCTTGGCCATGTGGCTAAGTGTCATGAAGCTTGTCTTTGCATGGGAGATGTCTATAAAAGGGGCTTGAATTAGATTCAAGAAGAGCAGGCTTTCATTTAGTGTTATGCTGCAAATTTTCTCCCTCAAATTCTCTCTCATTTCATCTCCTTCCAAAAGCTTGTACCATCAAGCATTCCCTTCTATCTTGCTTCTATAGACTCCCACAAGTCTTTCTAGGCCTAAGAGAATAGTAGGGAAGACTCTAGAGGTTGTCCAAGGAGCATAGGAGAGGCAAACACCACAAGGAGTTCCACATAAGTGAGCTACAAAGGTTGGTGTTCTCTCAACTCTATATTCTGTCTTTTATAGAACATGCATGCTTTAGGAGCAAAATTGAATGTCTTAAGTGCTTCCGATCTTCAATTGCTTCCGCATGTGTTATATGAACACCTTCAAGTTTGCATAAGACCGAACTGCGAAATAGTAACCACTAGATGTAACGCCGTTAACTAGTTTAGGTTTCTATTTCAATAGGATGACCTAGGTAACTCAATCTCAATCCGGAGTCTATTATGAACCCCTTTCAGGAGGGATTGTCCTTAGATTTGTATGGGTGAGAGTGGCCAGTTCGCCGACTCAATAATCCTACCATTTTAGGGGCAAGACCGAATGGGGACTGGGAACATAACAGTACAAGATGGAATTCACTCATTCCCCTATTGGGGTAAGTAGATGTGTGTTCCCTTAAGGGCTGATTCTGGGGCTTGAACAAAGGCACGTCGTCCTCTCCTGGCCCGAGAGGAACTCCTGTTTAGTGGTTGGACCCTAAACAACTTGTTCATTAGAGGGATCAGTGGTACTTAAGGAACCAGAGGTAACCCAGGGGTAAAACGATAATTTCACCCAGCTGGTGTTACGAACACACGTGAAGGATTGACTTACTGCATTGGTCGATATCCGTGGACACAGAAATATTCTACAGTGAGAAGAGTGCAGCTGTGGGTCTTTAGTGGAGTGACCCACAGTTAACGAATGTTGACTAACTTGGTAAATGAGTTTAGCCAATTAATCTCGCATCGTTGGAGCTTCTGATCTGTAGGTCCATTAGGTCCCACTGGTAGCTCGTAAAGAGACTTGAGGCAATTAAGTATAAATTGTAAATTGAAAGTTTTGAATTTATTTGGGGAATCGTATAATGTATATTAATGCATTATAATATAAAGTTTATTAAACTTTATAATATAATTTTTGAATTAATTTCAAAAATTAATTCTTGAGAGAAAATATTTGAAAGAGTTCAAATAAATTTAATATGAATTCGATTCACATTAATTTTAATTTTAATAAAATCCCTAAGATTAAATATACGATATTTAATTGGGTAATTAATTAATTATGGAATTAATTAATTATTTATTAAAATTAGAGACCTTTTCTTATTAGGAAAATGCCTTCCTTTTCCTATCAGGAAAAAGTCTTGGCCTTTACTATATATAGGACCCCTGGGGTGGGGTGAAAGACATTCCATTCATTCTCCTACTCTCAGAGAATTCCCCTAAAGGCTCCCTCTAGACTACCACCAGTGTCCTGCCTCTAGAATTCTCAGAGTCATATCGGTGTAGCCATAGTGGTGGTCTTCGCAGTAGTTCGTGAGTATTTCACAAGCAGTTGGTGAATTTAATCTGAGTCGTCAACGAGAGTAAGTAATTTGTTACTATATATATTAGATTTAGATCTAATATTTTTGTATGCTTAGCCTTACTATATATTTATAATAGTTCTAAGATTATTGCCAATGTATTGGTATTTTAGATTAAACAAAATTAATTACGAATCGGTCCCAATCACGCTTCCGCTTTACGAACTTACGGAATTCCAATCCTTCAGGGACATCTTTATCAGCCTCAAAATCTAAGATAATAAAATGAACAGGAAATATGAAATTATCTACTTTCACTAAGACATCCTCAATTTTACCCTTAGGATATGCGATAGACCTATCAGCTAATTGGAGTGTGACTGTGGTAGACCTAGCTTCACCAATACCTAGCTTTCGATAGACCGAAAGAGGCATAAGGTTAATCCTCGCGCCTAAATCATAAAGTGCTCTACCCAACCCTTTTCTACGTATTGAAACAGGAATAGTGAATGATCCTGGATCCTTGGCCTTGGTTAGTAGCTCATTCTTAAGAATAGCACTACATTCCTCAATAAGAGATACAATATCCTTATGAAATTTACCATAATTTGGCATTTGCTCTATAGCTTCTACTAAAGGGATATTTATATTCAATTGCTTAAGAATCTCTAAAAGCTTCTTAAATTGACAATCCTGATTCTTAGGCTCTGCTTTTGTGGAAAAGGTACAGGTGGTACATAAGGTGGGGGCAGTACATAAGGTGGTTATACATCTGGAACAGAACCAGATGCTCCAGCATCATTATTGTTGCCTCCGTCACTCTTACCAGACTCCAACTCTTTCTCAACAACAACATTTTTATCACTATTCTTCTCTACATTCTGGGTTTACTAGGCTTTTTTTTCTCTTCTAGTGGCTTACCACTCCTTAGAGTCACTGTCTGTACCTGCTCCTTACCTTCCCTTCTAGGGTGTTCAGTATCCGCAGGAAGCTTCCCTTGAGGTCTTGCCTTCAGCTCATTAGCCAGCTGACCCATTTGCAATTCCAGGGCTCTCATTGAAGCTTGATTACTTTGAATAGCTGTATCTGTATGAGCCATATATTCTTTCATCATTGCCTCGAGAGAACTCTCTAAATTTTGCTGGGGCAAAGCCTGCTTATTTTGATGGGGCAATGCCTGTGATTTAGCAAATCCTGACTGGTTCACCTTTTGCTGTGCTTGGGGGACTTGCGAATTGCTTTCTTGCCCTCCCCATGCAAAGTTGGGGTGATTGCGCCAACCTGGATTATAAAAGTTAGAATAAGGGCTATTCCTTTGATTACCTACAAAAAACACAGAAGCTGGATTGTTGGGGCAAAACTCATAGTTGTGCTCTTCACCACACTAGACACATGATTCCTCTGCAACTTGGTTCACCACCGCAGCAGGCTCCACCACTGGTGGCTGCTGATGACTAACCACTGTCACATTTTTAAGACCGTTAGCTAACATTGCAATATCAACCCTAATGGTAGACACACCATCAACTTCTAACACACTCTTCACTTTTTTATTTGAGCCTCTAACATCCGACCACTGACAACTATTGGTTGATATTCTTTCTAAAATTTCATGTGCTTCATTAAATGTTTTTGCCAAAAGGGCCCCTCGCACAGAAGCATCGACCATACTTTGGGTTGCCATGTTTAACCCATTGTAAAATGTTTCCATTTGGATACAATGAGGTAAACCATGGTAGGGACACTTTCGCAAAAGTTCCTTAAACCTCTCCCAAGCCTCACTAAAAGTTTCATCTTCGAGTTGCCTAAATCCCACTATCTCACTCCTCAACTTGGCATTCCTAGTTGGTGGAAAATACTTACTAAGAAAATTTTCCACTAACTCATTCCATGTCCAAATTGATCCTGGAGTAAAAGAATTTAACCACGCCTTTGCTTCATCTCTAAGAGAATACGGGAAAAAATTTAATCTAAGGGCATCCCTAGACACTCTCTGAATTACAAACGAATCACTAACTCCTAGAAAAGACTTGAGATGTAAATGGGGGTCTTCAGATGACAAGCTATGGAACTGACCCACGGTTTGCAACATCTGAAACATTACCAGTTTCATTTCAAAATTTGATGCCTCAATTTGAGGACGTGCAATTCCTGGATCTAACTCATCAAACATCGAAAAAGCATACGCTCGAATGGCTCTAGCCCTATCATTCGCTACCAAGATAGGGTTCTCAGCCTGATTATTTTGCTGTCCATTTTGCTCCAGCGGTGGTTAGGCTGCAGCACACGATTCTTCTGGCGGTTAATTGGATCTTCTGGAACTTTCGGGAGACACGACACGTTATCCATTGAATTTTTATTTCTTCGCTACTATCTCCTTATTCTCCTAAATGTCCTTTAGATTCCTGGATCAAACTCGAATCTCACCCCAGGCGGTAGCTCATGCACCAAACTCACACCTGCAAAAACGAAAGAAACAATCAAAAAGTTCTAGCACCAAACCACAAAAACACATACACAAAACAAATCAGATAAAAATGTATTCAAGTCCTCGGCAACGGCGCCAAAACATTGTTGCCTTCTAGAATGGGGTAAAAATATGGCAAAATAAGCTCTAGAATACTGTGCAAGTATACACAATCCGCAGCAAGTGATAAGTAATTTATCGTATCCACGAGGTTTTGAATAGCTTTCACTTTACCTATCTTGTGTAACTTTTTAATGGTTTCAAGGTTGTGAAAATGATTGATTTTGATAAAATGCTGAAGCAAAAGAAATTACAGAACAGAAAGTAAACAGATAAAGCAGACAGATTGGAAACAGGCGTTGGTCAAGACTTCAGTAGTTGTTTTAAAAGATGCTCTAGCAATAATATTGATTAGGCAATTCTCTTGTAGTCTTATCAACAGGATCCTCCTGAAAGTCTGGATTTTTTGGAATTTGTTTCAACTTCAATGACGTGCTACCGATCAAGCACTAGGCAACTGGTTATCCCTAACTCAGTCACTGGCGTCCACCAACACATAATGGTCTAGTGTGATTAAATGCCACACACTTCTCAAATCATCCCTGAATCTAAGAAGTGATATTCATACCGGCTGGCCAGGCGGGCACAAAATAGAAATAGACACAACAAATAATCAAGATGCTCAAATCAACATATATTGCATAGAAAATGAAGTACGACAATTACATGGATCCTAACCAACACCTAAGTAAATTTAGTTCATGGAGTACAAAATAACACACGCTACTCTCTGAGTATGTGCATCCATAACTACAAGAAATTACAAGAAAAGATTAATTCTCTTGATTAGATCCGTAGTTGATGGTCTTCTTGAAGTCTCCAATCTTTCCTCCTCTATTCGACTTCCAAAGATGGAAAGTAAGCCTCCACGAATGGAATGAGACTTTCCTTTCTCCAAATTGGAATGTCTTGGACTTGAGACGACTACTTCCTTTTATAGAGTGGAGTCAACCCTAATTAGGTCAAATTTTACACGTGGAGGGCTCCCCAAGCTTCCTAGATCTGAGATCAATTCAACTAACACCACCTCATTTAATGAATCACGTGCGGCTCACGTGGCAGTTTTGCTCCCTGCTTTGCTGGATCACGAATTTTGCTCCCTCAAGTTGCTCAGCATTATATTCTGCACAAAATAACTTCTGAAGCATCCATTCTTCAAAATGGGTTAAAACATATAATGTCCATCTAAAAACAACCTATTAGGCACAAAAGACACACAAATCACTATAGAAATAAGGCCTAAATAACTCCCTTTTGGAGAGTTATCAATAATCTAGGGCAAATGGGAGATTTGTAATGCGTATACGAGATGCCCTAGTTTATTGTATTTCAAACTCACTATTTGTTCTAGATTGTTGTATAACCCACTAGAGTTTTAGTCCAAGTGGGAGTTTTTTGGGTTTTATGTCCTAAAACTCGTGGATAGTAAATGTAACAAAGTCAGTTATAATCGATAAAGCGTTATCGAAGTTATTCACTTTCTTGTTGTCGTATAATTGTTTTATTAACCCAAATCCAATAAACTAGTATCCTTGGCTATGACATGAATGCTTGAACTATATGTAGTGACCTAAATATGGATCAAGTTCAAGTAATAACCTAAACGGTCTATAATATAGGGATAAGGTTGGGTACCTTAATCCTAAGAAAACTATGTGACGCGGCCTAGTTTGTTTGAGTACAAACGATGTGATCCTGGTTCGTTCATGTAGAGACATGCGAGTGGGGGCGTCCTATGCAAATGAGTTTACACAAGACCAGGACCGAGAAATAAGTCACTCTTTCTTTATAACGTCGTTTACTGACAAGACTGACTATTTCAATGCGACGACCTAGGTAACTCGATCTTAATCCTGAGCTAACTATGAACTCCTGTTTATTTGAGCTTATCCTTAGATTTTCATGGGTGAGAGTGGCTCATCATCGCCAATCTCAATAAACCCCCCATTTCAGGGATCGGAACGGGTAGATAGCTGGGGACATAATCCTGCAAGACGAAATTCACTTCTACCCAATTTAGGGATAGTAGAGAGGTTGTTCCCTTAAGCGCTGACTCCGAGACGTGAACAAAGGGATCCCGCCCTCTCATTGGCCCGAGAGGTTTTAGGTTTAGTGGTGGGACCACAAACCAATTGTTCATTAGGGACTCAGTGGAGACTTAAGGAACAAGATGTAACTTCAGGGGTAAAACGAACATTTGACCCAGCTCTAGTTACGAACAACCTGTGAAAGGTTGACTTACTAATCATGGTTATATCGGGTGGACAAAAATATATCTACAGTGAGGGGAGTTCAACATCGGCCTATAGTGGAGTGTCCTGGTAGTTAACGAATGTTGGTTAACTAGGTTAAAAGGGTTTAGTTAGTTAATCTCGGATCGTTGGAGCCCATGATCTGTAGGTCCATTAGGTCCCCCTGCTAGCTCATACGGAATAAACCTTAGAACATATGTGATGATAGAGTTTGAAACGTTCAAACTCAGTTTAGGGAGTTAACGACAGTTGTATGTGATATTATTGACGTAATAATTTAATTGATATTTAAACTATATAGAGAGAGAGAGTTGAAAATATTTAAATAAGATTTAAATATTCCTTATATGAATGGGGATTCATGTTTGAGAAAACGGCTTTGAGAAAGATTGGGTTTGGTGTTAATTATTAATTTAATATTTAATATTAAATTAATATAGTTAATTGATTAATATGTTTAATTGATTTTACTTTAATTATTTGAATTATTGTAAAGTTGATTAAAAAGGAAAAGGGAAAATGAATTAGAGAAATTCATTTAAATGATTTTAATTTCATTTTTTAAATTATTAATCCAAGAGGCAAAATCAAAAAATTTGACACACAAACCCACTTTCTCTTCTTTAATCCATGACACCTCAAACTCATCTCAACAAAGACAAATTTGTTGTCTTGGTTTGGGACTTCCAGTTGCCTTAGTTTTCCTTTAAAAGGAGAACAAATTGGTGCATAAGAGGCTGTAGAAGGTGTGGATCTGTTTTTTTTACAGCAGTTGGATATTTCTCTAAAAATAACATATCTCTCTCTCTAAAACTATTTTTTTCTCTTTCAATTCATCACAAATTCGAGTCCCACAACTCGTTCTAAGGCCGGAGGATAGCGGGGAAGACTCTCGTGGTTTTCCAAGACTCATTCGTGCAAAGATTTCATCAAAGGAGCTCGTTAATTTCGTCCAAAAGGTTAGTTAAAACGATGCTCTATTTTTCGTTCGGTTTTGCCATGCTTTTCATTTAAGAAATTAATGAAATTAAAGTGCAAACGATCCAAATCGCTTCCTCTAGAGTGTTCTACACTCAAGATCGATTCGGAGCACAACATAGCTGATCCGTTTACGAAGGCTCTCTTGGCAAAATGTTTGAGGGTCATCTAGAAAGTCTGGGTCTACGAGATATGTATGTTATATAATCTAGGGCAACTGGGAGATGTGTAATGGGTATAAGGATGCCCTAGTTTATTGTATTACTTGTATAGTTACCTTTTATGTAATATAAAGTGTACATGACATTCCTAGCTTTAGGTTATTGCATTTACTTCCCATTGACTAGAGTTTTAGTTCAAGTGGGAGTTTGTTGGGTTTTATGCCCTAAAACTCGTAGATAGTAATTGTAACAATTGACCGAACATAAATAAAATATTGTTTAATGGTTTTTTCAATAAAGAGTTATTGTCTATATTATGTACATCTTGCCTCAATAACCCTAATCCAATAAACTAAACATTCTAGGCTGTGGGATGAGTCTTGAACTGTATGTGGAGACATGCGGGGATCACTGTTCAAGAGAAAGCCTGAAGGGTCTATAGTATAGGGATAAGGTTGGGTACCTTATCCTGGTGACACTATGGATACCTGACTAACACTACAAATGCAAGGATCCAACACGTTCGTGTAGGGGACATGCGAGTGCGGGTATCATATGCAATGAGTTTGCATAAGACCGGACCGCGAAACAGTAACCACTAATTGTAACACCGTTAACTAGTTAGATTTCTATTTCACTAGGTTGACCTAGGCAACTTAGTCTGAATCCTGAGTGAATTATGGACTACTACTCACGAGAGATTGTCCTTTGATTTGCATGGGTGGGAGTGGCCAAAACACCGACTCAATAAGCCTATCAGTTTGGGGACAAGACCGAGTGGGGAACTGGGAACATCATCACACAAGATGAAAATCACTCATTCCTGACTTTGAGGAAGTAGACGAGTGTTCCCTTAAGTGGTGTCTTCAGGTTTTGAACAAAGGGCCCTACCCTCTCACTGACCCGAGAGGGGTTTTCTGTTTGATGGTTGGACCACAAACAAGTTGTTCATTAGAGGAGCACTGGTACTTAAGGAGGTAGAGGTAACTCAAGGGTAAAACGATAATTTGACCCAGCTGGAGTTACGAACAATCATGAAGGACTAACTTGTTGTTATTGGCCTATATCCATGGACACAGAATTATGTCTGCAGTAAGAAGAGTGCAACTATGAGTCTTTAGTGGAGTGAACCCACAGTTAACGAAAATTGATTAATTGGTTAATGAGTTTAGCCAATTAATCTCATATCGTTGGAGCTTCTGATATGCAGGTCCATTAGGTCCCAGTGGTAGCTCGTAAAAAGACTTGAGGCAATTAAGTATTAATTGTAAGTTGAAAGTGTTCAATTTATATAGGGGAATCATATAATGTATGATGATACATTATAATATAAAGTTCATGAGACTTTCTAATATAATTTTGAATTAATTTCAAAATTATTCTAAGAGAAAATATTTGAAAGAGTTCAAATAATTAATATGAATTGGATACATATTAATAAAATAAATAATTTAATAAAATCCCTAAAATTAAATATATCATATATAATTGGGTAATTAATTAATTATTTATTAAACTATATATGAATAAGATAATAGATTTGATTAGATCTTATTCATGGCTTTTTCCTAGAAATAGGACCCCTAGGGTGGGGTGAAAGGCACTCACTCAATCCCATTCATTCTCCTGCTCTCAGAGAATTCCCCTGAAGGCTCCCAAGACTCCCACCAGTCTTCTGCCTCTAGAAGTTTCAGAGTCATACCGGTCTAGCCATAGTGGTGGTGTTCGCAATTTCTGAAGAATTTCCAGTGAAGATCACGCTTCGCTGTTGCGTTTTTCTTATACGAGAAGGATGCAGAGTTTAGGTGAAACAGTCACGTCGTCAATGACGGTATGTTGGTGAAAACCTTTTTCTCTAAACTTTCATGAATTAAATAGACTTTAATTCAGTAAATTCCAGCATGCTATAGCCATATTTACAACATATTATGCATGATGACTATTGTAAATTTTGCCCATCGTATTGGTATTTTAATCTAGATTAAAACACAATCATAGGTGCTCTGATAAATCTTCCGCTGCGTTAGGGATTTCACCCCTACAACCTTTGCATCAGTGGGGCTTTCTTCTAGTCAAGGTATCCACATATTTGAATCCCCGAGAAGAAACTTAGCTCATTGTAAAAGTAAAGAGCAAGACATAATAGAAACATAGCACAAATTTGAAGAATAAACTGAATTCATATTAATTAAATGGAATGAGTACAAGAATGATAAACTTACAACTGAAAATTAAAGGAAAACAGAAAAGTACAGCAACTGAAAGTAGAGACTAAATAGAAAATAAAATGCTAGACTCGACATAGGATCTTCCTCTCTCTATCTAATTTGCTCTTAACCTCTATCAAGGGGAGACAAGCTTTCTCTTCTTCTTCTTTCGAATGGAAGAGACGATAGAGGCTAAAAGATTCGGAACTCGGAGTGGTTACAAGATGAGAAGAGAGAAAAACTGAAAAACTATCCTAAGGACGAATTTTCAAGCTTCCTTTGCTCCGTACATCATGGTTGCCTTTTATAGACCTTGGAAGGTAGGGTTGGTTGCCAAGATCAGTGTGAGAGAGGAAAGAATCACCGAACCTACTCATAGTCTTTGATTTTTATTTGAAATACCAATACAATTTGCGCAAAAGATTACAACAATAAAACTATGTTTAAAGTGTTGTACAGCGGCTATAAACATGCTTAATAATAGCCTAGATCTAATCTAGATGATCCTAATGATCAAGGTTCAAGAATACTTACTATTGGAAAAAGCCTTGACCGAAAAACTACCTTTTTCACGATCTTGCAGAAAATTCCAGCAACCTTCTCTTGTGCGAACACCACGAATTGGTTACACTGGTATATCTCTAAGACTTCTTGAAGCAGGAGACTGGTGGGAGTCTTTTAGGAGAGATCTTTGAGAGAAGGAGAATGAATGGGATGCCTTTTACCCCACCCCAGGGTCTAGGAAAAGGTCTATGAATAAGTTCAAATCTATTATCTTATTCATATCTAATTTTAATAAATAATTAATTAATTCCATAATTAATTAATTATCCAATTAAATATCACATATTTAATCTTTGGGATTTTGTTAAAATTTAAATTAATATGAATCCAATTCATATTAAATTTATTTGAACTCTTTCAAATATTTTTTCTCAAGAATTAATTTTTGAAATTAATTCAAAAATTATATTATAAAGTTTCATAAACTTTATATTATAATGTATCGACATACATTATACGAATCTCCTAAATAAATTGAACACTTTCAATTTATAATTTATACTTAATTGCCTCAAGTCTCTTTACGAGCTACCAGTGGGACCTAATGGACCTACAGATCAGAAGCTTCAACGATACGAGACTAATTGGCTAAACTCATTAACCAAGTTAGTCAACATTCGTTAACTGTGGGTCACTCCACTAAAGACCCACAGCTGCACTCTTCTTACTGCAGAATATTTATATGTCCACGGATATCGACCAATAACGACAAGTCAGTCCTTCACGTGTTTATCCCTGGGTTACATCTTTGTCCTTAAGTCCCCAGTGCTCCTCTAATGAACAACCTGTTTGAGGTCCGACCAACAAACAGAAGTCTCTCTCATGCCATAGAGAGGGTAGTGCCCATTGTTCAAGGCCCGAAGACACCACTTAAGGGAACACACCTCTACATACCCTACAGTCGGGAAGGAGTGAATTCCATCTTGTGTGATTATGTTTCCAGCTCCCCACTCGGTATTGTCCCCAAAATGGTAGGCTTATTGAGTCGGCGTGCTGGCCACTCTCACTCATACAAATCAAAGGACAACCCCTCGTGAATAGGAGTCCATAATCTACTCAGGATTGAGACCAAGTTGCCTAGGTCATCCTACTGAAATAGAAACCAAGCTAACTAACGGTGTTACAGTTAGTGGTTAACTATTTCGCGGTCCAGTCTTATGCAAACTCATTGCATAGGATACCCCCACTCGCATGTCAACTACATGAACGCGTGGGATCATTGTGCTTGTATCATAATACAAAGCGAGTCATATCCATAGTGTCACCAGGATAAGGTACCCAGCCTTATCCCTATACTATAGACCCTTTAGGCTATAACTTGAACATTGATCCCCGTATGTCCCTACACACTAATTCAAGCCTCATACTAACAGCCTAGGATGTTCAGTTTAATTGATTAGGGTTAATAAGACAAGATCTACTCAATACAAACAAGATAAATCATTTTATTAATGTTCGGTTAAATGTTGCATTTACTATCTACTAGTTTTAGGGCATAAAACCCAACATGTTCACTGATAACTCTCCAAAAGGGAGTTATTTAGGCCTTAGTTCTATAGTATTTTGTGTGTCTTTTGTGCTAAATAGGGTTGCTTTTAGATGAATATTATATGTTTTAACTCATTTGGAAGAATGGATGCTTTGGAAGTTATTTTGTGCAGAATATAATGCTGAGCGACATGAGGGAGCAAAATCTGTGATCCAGCAAAGTAGGGAGCAAAACTGCCACGTAACAGCTCGTAATCGCCATTTTAATGAGCTGAAGTTAGTTGAACTATTTTCGGATCTAAGAAGCTTGGAGAGCCTTCCACGTGTACAATTGAACCTAATTAGGGTTTGCCTTCACTCTATAAAAGGGAAGAGTCATCTCAAGTCAAAAGCATTCCATTCTGGAAGGAGGACATTCCAATTTCCATCTTTGGAAGCCGAGTAGAGGAGGAAAGATTGGAGACTTCAAGAAGACCATCAACTACGGATCTAATCAAGGGAATTAACCTTTTCTTGTAATTTATTGTAGTTATGGATGCACATACTCAGATTGTAGCGTGTGTTATCATGAACCTTATGAACTAAATTTGCTTAGGTGTTGGTTAGGAATTATGTAATTTTCGTGCTTCATTCTCTATGCAATATATGTTGATTTGAGCATCTTGATTATTTGTTGTGCGTATTTCTATTTTGTGCCCGCCTGGCCAACCAATATGAATATCACTTTTTAGTTTCAGGGATGATTTGAGAAGTGTGTGGAACTTAATCACACTAGACCATTATGTGTTGGTGAACGCCAGTGATTGAGTTAGGGATAACCAGTTGCCTAGTGCTTGGTCGGTAGTATGTCACTGGGGTTGAAACACATTCCAAAAAATCCAGTGTTTCGGGAGGATCCTGCTAATAAGACTGCAAGAGAATTGTCTAATCAATAATATTGCTAGAGCAACTTTTTAAACAATTACTAAAATCCTGACCAACGCCTGTCTCCAATCTGTCTACTTTATTTGTTTACTTATTGTTCTGTCATTTCTTTTGCTTCAGCATTTTATCAAAATCAATCATTTTAACCACTTTTGAAACCATTAAAGAGTTACACAAGATCGATAAAGTGAGAGCTATTCAAACCCTGTGGATATGATAAATTACTTATCACTTGCTGCGGATTGTGTATGCTTGCACAGTATTCTAGAGCTTATTTTTGCTATATTTTTACCCCACTCTGGAATTGCAACAAGTTTTTGGTGTCGTTGCTGGGGACTTTAATAAGTTTTTATCTGATCTGCTTTGTGTATGTTTTTTAGTGGTTTGGTGCTAGAACTTTTTGATTGTTTCTTTTGTTTTTGCAGGTGTGAGTTTGGTGCATGAGCGATCCGCCTGGGGTGAGGTTCGAGCGCTATCCAGAAATTGAAAGGGCATTCAAGAGAAGAAGGAGAAAGCAGCGTAGAAATCAAAATCTAATGGATAACGTGCCGCATCTCCCAGAATCGTGTGCTGCAACAAAATCCACCGCTGGAGCAAAATGGACAGTAAAATAATCAGGCTGAGAATCCTATCTTGGTAGTGAACGATAGGGCCAGAGCCATTCGAGCATATGCTTTTCCAATGTTTGATGAGTTAAATCCAGGAATTGCACATCCTCAGATTGACTCAGCAAATTTTGAGATGAAACCGATAATGTTTCAGATGTTGCAAACCGTGGGGCAGTTCCATGGTTTGTCATCTGAAGACCCTCATTTACATCTTAAGTCTTTTCTAGGAGTTAGTGATTCATTAGTAATTTAGGGAGTGTCTAAGGATGCCCTTAGATTAACTTTGTTCCCGTATTCTCTTAGAGATGGAGCAAAGACGTGGCTAAATTCTTTTGCTCCAAGATCAATTAGGACATGGAATGAGTTAGCAGAAAAATTTCTTAGCAAGTATTTTCCACCAACTAGGAATGCCAAATTGACGAGTGAAATAATGGGATTTGGGCAACTTGTAGATGAAACTTGTAGTGAGGCTTGGGAGAGGTTTAAGGAGCTTTTGCGAAAGTGTCCCCACCATGGTCTACCTCATTGTATCCAAATGGAAACATTTTACAATGATTTAAATGCAGCAACCCAAGGTATGGTCGATGTCTCGGCTGGAGGGGCCCTTTTGGAAAAAACCTTTAATGAAGCCCATGAAATTGTAGAAAGAATATCAACCAATAGTTGTCAGTGGTCGGATGTTAGAGGCTCAAATAAAAAAGTTAAGAGTGCATTAGAAGTTCACGGTGTGTCTACCATTAGGGCTGATATTGCAATGTTAGCTATCGCTCTTAAAAATGTGACAGTGGTTAGTCTTCAGCAGCCGCCAGCTGTGGAGCCTGTTGCAGTGGTGAACCAAGTTGCAGAGGAATCATGTGTCTATTGTGGTGAAGAGAACAACTACGAGTTTTGCCCCAGCAATCCAGCTTCTGTGTTTTTTGTAAGTAATCAAAGGAATAACCCTTATTCTAACTTTTATAATCCAGGTTGGCACAACCATCCCAACTTTGCATGGGGAAGGTAAGGAAGCAATTCGCAAGCCCCTCAAGGACAACAAAAGGTGTACCAGTCAAGATTTGCTAAATCACAGGTATTTCCCCAGCAAAATAAGCAGGTTTTGCCCCAGCAAAATTCACAATGATGAAAGAATATATGGCTCGTACTGATGCCGCTAATCAAAGTAATCAAGCTTCAATGAGAGCCATGAAATTGCAAATGGGCCAGCTAACTAATGAGTTAAAGGCAAGACCCCAAGGGAAACTTCCTGCGGATATCGAGCACCCTAGAAGGGAAGGCAAGGAGCAGGTACAAGCAGTGACTCTAAGGAGTGGTAAGCCACTAGTAGAGAGAAAAGAGCCTAGTAAGACCCAGGATGTAGAGAAGAGTAGTGATAAAAATGTTGTTGTTGAAAATGAGTTGGAGACTAGTAAAGGTGTTGGAGGCAGCAGTAATGATGCTGGAACATCTGGTTCCGTTCCAGATGTGGAACCACCTTATGTGCCGCCCCCACCTTATGTACCACCTCTACCTTTTCCACAAAGGCAAAGGCCTAAGAATCAGGATGGTCAATTTAAGAAGTTTTTAGAGATTCTTAAGCAATTGCATATAAATAACCCTTTAGTAGAAGCCATTGAGCAAATGCCTAATTATGCTAAGTTTCTTAAGGATATTTTGACTAAAAAGAAGAGGTTAGGAGGGTTTGAAACTGTATCTCTTATTGAAGAATGTAGTGCGATTCTTAAGAATGGGCTACCAACCAAGGCTAAGGATCCAGGTGATGCGCAATTTGCTTACCGCAAGTGTACGGGTCAAGTAATAATATAGTGTTTTCGTGATTAAACGAGTGTCGTCCTCTGGATTGGTTTTCTGGCTAATTAAGTACCGTGAATAATCTTGTCCAATTTTATTTAGGGAGCAAAACTTAAAGATAAAGATAAATCTAAAGACAAAAAGCATAAAATAAAGGTGGAGACTCAAATGGAAAGACTCTTAGGGAATTGATTTCATTATTTAAGATTGAGGATTGATTAATAGGAATGAATTGATCGTGCAATTATTCTACAAGCCAAGGAAACTTTTATCACGATTACCTCTCCCAGTATAATTGATTCTCATGCATATAACTAACTTGATATCCCTATCTAAGTTCATTAACATGCAAGGCATTATTCGGTTTAATCCTTGTTATACTTCTAGAGATATTCCAAATCCCGTCACAAACTTAGAATTTCTACTCTAGTCATGCAATTAAACAAGGCAAGTCTTAGGCCAAATCCTCTCTCCCAAGTTAGATTCAACACTTAAATCATTCAATTAGTGATCAAATAATTGAAAGCATTACACAAAATTGCATGCATAAAATAAAAGCACATTCATACCAAAAATCAATCCAACAACTAAAACAACTACATCAATCCCTAAGACAAACAACTAGAAATTCATAGTCTTTAAACCACAAACACTAGCTGTAAGAAAAGCCATAAAAACTACAAGAGTTAAGGGAAAGAAAAAGGAAAACTCGAATCCGTTGAAACCGGCACGTCCCCGTCACGATCTCCACGTCTTCTCGCTTGATTCCCACTCCTTGGCCTTGCTTCAGCTCCCACCAAAGGTCTCTAGTCGAAATTAGGGCTAAAATCTAACCAATTGGACTCCCCCAATCGTAGCACAAAATGATGAATTTATAGAAAATCTGCCGACAGCGTCGAGACGCTATCGCGATACTGCGGATTTGGAAAATTCGCCGAGAGCGTCGCGACGCTATGATTTTTTTTTTTTTTTTTAAGAATGAAAACTCCAAATATAGAATGTCAGTGTCGAAACGCCCAAAGAGCAGCGTCGAAACGCTGGTCTGCGGATGGGCCTATCTTCAATCTTCCAACTTTGATTCTTTTTTCATTCTTCAGTTTCTTTTCGCATCCCGAAGATCCAATTGGCTCAAAACTATATTTCCTACAAATACAACACATAAATGCATAATTTTCGCATCCCGTACATCCAAAAGACTAGCTAAATTAATTAGGGATTGTTCTTTCATTAGGATTCTCGAGAACACAATTGTTGAGACAGCAATGGAGGATTTGGAAAACAAGCATTTGAAAGATCATTGAGAGATTAGTGTAGAGGATTTAGAAGTTTGTTCTTTAGAAAGAAAAAGTGAAAAAAAAAAGTGTCTAGGTGTGAAGATGATTTTGAGTCTTTAGATTTGAATGACAGGAAGGCTCCTCCTATTAAGCCATCCCTGATTGAGGCACCCACTTTAGATTTGAAGCCCTTACCGGATCATCTAAAGTATGTGTATCTAGGGGAGGGTGAGACGTTGCCCATTATTGTTGCATCATATTTAATGCAGGAGGATGAAGAGGCCTTAATAAAGTTGCTGCAGCAATATCGCAAAGCGATAGGTTGGACATTGGCTGACATTCAGGGAATTAGCCCGTCTTTCTGTATGCATAAAATCACTCTAGAGGAGGGATCCTTTAGGAGTATTGAGAAACAGAAAAGACTTAACCCTGCAATGAAAGAGGTTGTTAAGAATGAGGTGATTAAATGGTTGGATGCTGGGATTATCTATCCAATTGCAGATAGCAATTGGGTAAGCCCTGTCCAATGTGTTCCTAAGAAAGGAGGTGTCACGGTAGTGTCTAATAAGGACAATGAGTTGATCCCAACCAAGACAGTAACTGGCTGGAGGGTTTGCATGGATTACAGGAGGCTTAACAAAGCCACCCGTAAGGACCACTTCCCTCTACCATTTATTAACCAAATGTTGGATAGATTGGCTGGTCAGGCCTACTACTGTTTCTTAGATGGTTATTCTGGGTATAACCAGATTATCATTTCTCCTGAGGATATGGAAAAAACCACTTTCACCTGCCCTTATGGGACGTTTGCCTTTAGGCGAATGCCTTTCGGCCTTTGCAATGCTCCACAACATTTCAGCGGTGTATGTTGGCAACTTTTTCTGATAAGATTGAGTCCACTGTTGAGGTATTTATGGACGATTTTTCAGTTTTTGGAGGGTCTTTTCAGCATTGCTATCGGCACAGCGTCGCGACGCTGTGACGTCATCGACTTACCGGCCAAGAAATGGGACAGCGTCTCGACGCTAGGCGATTTCCATAACAGTCCACACGGTTTGGGCTTCATTTCTTGGGCCAACTTCAATTCTTTTTGGGCCTTTTCCTCATGGTTGACTCCTTGGCTTGGATTGCTCATTTTTTGGGCTTTTTTCCACAAATTTCCATAAAGTGCTCCTTAGGACAAAATAATAAATTAAATTAGAATTTTTCAATAAAAACACAATTAAAGCACTAAAAAGCTTAATAAATTGGGACTAAAATAGCAACATTTCTGTCCGCTATCACCAAACTTGAACTATTGCGCGTCCCGAGCAATACTAACTCACTTTCCCTTGAAAATTCAGAACATTGATCATAGCACAACTAAATTAAAACAAAGATTTCAACACTACCTTTAACCTTTACCTGAGCATCCTACAAACCACGCATTGCTGCAGCAAAACTGTTCTTTCAGCATTGAATAAATTGTCACCACCTTTAACTCAATCCTAAGAACTACCACAGCTTAGCTCTATTATCAGACACATTTTAACACACTTTTTAGGGGATTTATCTTTTCGTTCTTCAGACTTAAAGCAGCCCTACAGTCATAAGCTCTTAAGAGTGAGATGACCCATTTTATGATGCAGTATACCCTTGCCTCAAGCTTATCACCAACTAGGCTAAACACTCATTGCTAAACCCAAAAATCCTTAGTTATCTATCCCTTGCTTCTCAGAACGGTGACATGTTCTGATGAAGCTCACCTAAGCCCTGGGACATAGAAAACTGCAAGATTATCATTCATCCTTCAAAAGTTTTGCTGTATCAATTTTCACAGCAAAATTTTCTGTTTTCTTTCTTTTTTTCAACATATAATTTTTTAATTTTTTCAACATTTCCTAGGCGTCCTTTTGACGCAAAGACAAACTGTGGGCGTCACACATGTCCCTGGTTACTCAACAACCTAGAAAAATTATGAAGGAGAGGAATGCTCGGGCAAAACAAGAAGAGTGGCTCGAAGTTCCCCAAACGTAAATTATTCATTATCCCCAATGAATTAGCAACATATAATTATTCCCCCAAACTTAATTTTCTCACTCTGAATTTTAAAACTAAGCGTGGGACTGATACTAAGCTTAAGGTGGATCAAAATTAGACAATGCTACCTCAGAACTTCTTGTCGCAGTGATGACCAAGCTAGAAGGAATGCTCAAGCAAAAGGTTTCTGGAGATAAGAACACCTTGATCTAATTATGCAAACTAGTCCAAGCTTAAAAAATTGAGAAGAAAAGTTAAGTTAGGAATACTCAGGTGCCATAGAAAAGAAAACTTCAGAAACGTCATTGAAATAATAGAAAATGATTACAAGATCAGATAAAAAAAAATTTGAGGGCCAGCAGAACAGAAAAAATAAAAACATAAAAGCAGAAATCCTAAAAAGCAGAAAAAAAAAAACTTGATCACGACAATACGCGAGCAACAAAAATGATTGAACAAAATAAAAGCTAGCTCAGTTCTTTTTTTTCCTTCTTCTAGTCCTTCTGACCAACATCTTCATCCTCTTCTCCTTCTCTTTCTATCGGCGGTGGTGGAATCCAGGGGTTTAATAGATCATCGGGAAAAACAGGGAAGACTTGATATGGCTTGGAAAAGTTGGATTGCAAATTCCTCCTAAGTGTGGCATCCCTCCATTTAACATAATTCCAGTATGTTTGGAATTGCCTCTCGACAAACTCCATTCGGTTAGAATGCATTTGCAGTTGTTCTTGTATTTGGTGGATGCCACACACCAAATCGCCTTAGCGCGATTCTTGAGTTCTCTGAAGCATTGCTAGGTTCGACGTGTCTATTATTCCCTTGTCCATCAGGATAACATCAGGATAACAACTTGACCACCTTTTTCCTCCAACAAGTGTGAATCTCACTGGAGATAATTTTGCCGACATCAACACTTAATGACCTCAAAATAGCGAAAACCAAGAGAACGCGATCACGGGAGACAGTGAAGTTGTGGGTTGTTGGCAATAGACGCAACCTGAAAAATCATAACCAAGTGTTTGCCTCACTCTTAAGATAGGCCGCTTGGAAGGTCCTTTTCTCTGTCTTTGACAACCGCCATTGAGCCCGCTCAATTCCCACTTCACGAACAGGTGCATTTAACTTTTCATTAGATGGTGCTGCCACCATCTCGTTATATCCAGTTTGTGGGAAGTCTTGAAGGTTGAATAAAGAATTGATTGCACCTGGCTTCCAATCTACTGGTACCCCACGGACAATGGCCTGAAAACCCTCTTCTTCATCAATATTCACGTAAAATTTGTGAACTATATTTGAGTTGATAGACTTCGGTTTAGCACAGAACTGCTCCCATCCCTGATTTGTGATCCCTGCTCGTAAGAAATGTGGTAGGTCATCACCGAATCTCTTTCAAACAGGAAATCCCTCTTCAGCATCTCTAAATATTTTGCCCTAGCAATGTTGTTGACGAAGCGTTCATATGGCAACCGATGTCCCTGATGCGAACACCGCAAGCACACGAGTCAAGTAATATAGTGATTTTGAGTATAGAGTATCGTCTCCACAGGGATTGGATTTATTCACTTAATTACCGCGAGTAATCTTGCTTAGCTTTATTTAGAGAACGAAATCTAATATCAGAAAAAAATAACAAAAAGCTAATCTAGAAAGCAAAAGATAAATGGAGACACAATTTGGAGGGATAATTCTAAAGTATTGATTTCATTAATTGGACCTTTAATTGCTTAACTAATTAACTAATCAGGCTTAATTAATCATTCAATTCATAAGTCTAGAAGCCTAATATCAGGGACTCTCTTGTCGGTCTCTTCCTATTCTCATGCGTTTTAATAATGAATCTCCTTTCGGTTTTCTCTTGATTTACTAAGCATGACATTACGACCCTTCAATAACAACCTCCAAGGTTATTTAGTCTATCCGGTGTCAGTCGGGTAAACAACATTAGTCATGCATTCAGTTCTAGTCTAAGCTTCTCTCCGTCGAGTTTCCACTTAGTAACAATTCATTTAATCAGTGATCAGGTGATTAAAAGCATTAAGGATAAAATGCACAAATGAATGGCAATGACAATCGAACCAAATCAATTCATTAATCGCGCAAATTTTCAACAAAATAAATCATACTCATAGAATTTAGGAATTAGCTACTCATAATCACTAAACATCCAATAATTCCTAATCACAACTATTCTACAAACTAAAAGTAAAGGAAAAGGGAAGAGAAATGCTCATAAAGTGTCGATCTCCTCGATCCTATGGCGACCTCCATCGATCCCCAACTCCCAAGATCTTCAACAAAGCTAAAAAAACTATCCCAAAACCCCCCAATTTTAGTCCTTAATTGAGAATAGGGTGAAAACCCTCAAAATGGCTCCCTTAATCCGGTTGAAATGAGGAATATTTATAGTTGTTCAGCAGGGGCAGCGTCACGACGCTGCCCTAGTTCCAGAATCTTCTGCATAATTCGCCTAGCGTCGAGACGACTAGGCCTCAGATCTCCATTTCAACATGGCTCTTGGACTTCAATTTTGGGCCTCTAACTTTCTATTCTTTGGGCTTTTGGCTTGGATCTTCAATGAACTTCTTCAAATTGCTCCAAAAACCTCCAAATTCATCCAAAATCTCTCAAAAACTCCAGTTTTGCTTATTGGCTCGGGTTTTTGAAATTTCAACATAAAAATACTTCAATGCACACAAGACAAACACAAAACTAGCTAAAATTAACAGGAAATAGATAGCATTTATGCATGCTATCAGTCCCTCAGGTTCTTATTCCGCTATTTCAGTCGTTGATTTGGCAACTCCTTTGCCTCTGTCTGAAGGTGTACATATTACACATGCGGAAGCAATTGAAGATCGAAAGCACTTAAGACATTCAATTTTACTCCTAAAGCATGCATGTTCTAGAAAAGACAGAATAGAGAGTTTAGAAAACACCAACCTTTGTAGCTCACTTATGATGAACTCCTTGTGGTGTTTGCCTCTCCTATGCTCCTTGGACAACCTCTAGAGTCTTCCCTACTATACTCCGGGCCAAGAACGACTTGTGGGAGTCTATATAAGATAGGGAATGGGAAGGGAATGCTTGAAGCATCAAGCAATGGAGAAGAATGAGAGATGAGAGAACTTTGAGTCCAAATTCCAGCAGCATAACATTAAGGAAATGGCTCTCTTATGTTTGAATATGATTCAAACTCCTTTTAAAGACTTTCTCCATGCAAAGCCAAGCCTCAAGACACAAGACACATGGTGTATTTGCAAGCTCAAGTGGATTCTAGGTGTACATTACACAAGACATGCAACAATGCATGAGTGAGTTGTCTTTCCACTTTGAATGATCATGCATTAAGTGGATTTCCAACTAAATCCACTAAATTCAAATTGAAATCAAATTTCAAGCTTGCAAATTACCCCCAATTTCAATTCTAAATTGAAATTGATTGCTTGGTAATTAATTTGAAAATTTTCAAATTAATTTTGATATGATTAATCTAATTAATCTTTGTTATCTTGTGCAATTCCATATATATGATTCCTAATACATATATATAGTATTTAAAACACTTTTAAATACTTCATCTCTCATTTTCTAATTTAATTCATAATTAAATTATTGTGTCAAACACAATTTACGATAATACCCTTTTTCCCGATTTTGAACGATTCAAAGCTTCCTATCTTTTGTTCTAGGCTTAATTCCGATATGAGCTAGTAGGGGGACCTAATGGACCTATAGATCATGGGCTCCAACGATTCGAGGCTAACCGACTAATCTCATTGTCCAAGCTAGCCAACATTCGTTAACTATCGGGACACTCCACTATAGCCCGATAGTTGCACTCCCCTCACTATAGATATATTTCCGTCCACTTGATTTAACCATGATTAGTAAGTCGATCCTTCACAGGTTGTTCGTAGCTATAGCTAGGTCAATAAGCCGTTTTACCCCTATAGTACTTCTAGTTCCTTAAGTCCCACTGATCCTCTAATGAACAATTGGTTTATGGTCCAACCAATAAACCGAGTCCCTCTCGGGCCAATGAGAGGGCGGGATCCCTTTGTTCAAGCCCCGGAGTCAGCACTTAAGGGAACAACCTCTCTACTATCCCTTATTCGGGTAGGAGTGAATTCCTTCTTGCACGACTATGTCCCCAGCTATCTACCCGTTCCTATCCCTGAAATGGGAGGCTTATTGAGTCGGCGATACTGAGCCACTCTCACCTATGCAGATCTAAGGATAAGCCCGAATAAACAGGAGTTCATAGTTAGCTCAGGATTAAGATCGAGTTACCTAGGTCATCATATGAAATAGTCAGTCTCGTCAGTAAACGGTGTTATAAAGCGAGAGTGACTTATTTCTTGGTCCTGGTCTTATGCAAACTCATTGCATAGGACGCCCCCACTCGCATGTCTCTACATGGACGATTTAGGATCACATCGTCTATACCATCTATAAAGTGGGCCGCGTCTCATAGTGTCCCCAGAATAAGGTACCCAACCCTATCCCTATACTATAGACCGTTTTGGCTATTACTCAAGCTTGATCCACTTTTATGTCTCTACATAAAGCTCAAGTGTTCATCCTATAGCCATGGATCTTAGTTTATTGGATTTGAGTTATTATATGTGCAATTTACTTTATTCAGTAATAACTTTACTGAATTAATCTCGATAACGCCTTTATCGAATAAGTATATAATTCGTTTAACATTCACTATCTACGAGTTTTAGGACACCAATCCCAACACTGTCTTCATTAATCTTTCTCGCAGCCTCTTCTTCTTCTGCCTTTTTGTCAGTCTCTTGTACTTCTACCTCCGTGTTTTCCTTCTCAGACTCAATGGTGGGTGGAGATGGTGTGTCTGTCCGACCCTTTTGATTCGTCCCGTCTTTTGCTTGCGACGACAACGACGTGGTGGTTGATCCGACACGAGTTCTTCCTGAACCTGCCGTTCTTGAACCTCTGCTTGACGATTACCCTGCTCCAGCACCTCTTTTGCTTGCTTATCTTGGATTTTTTGTTAAGTTTCGACTAGCTGTTCCCTTTGTTCTGGATCTTTTCCTTCTTCGGGGCCTTTTGGTTGCTCTTCCCCAGCTACTTCCTCTACAATATCCTCAATTACTTTTTGCAGAACTTTCGTGACGTCAGCTTGTTGCTGTCTTCTTAGCCGCTTGACTTCTTTTTCCTCAGGCATTCTTCTTTTCTTCATTTTCTTTTTCGGTGCCTCCAACGTAACTGACACCTCCTTTTACGCAACTTCCCTCTATTTCCTTCCTCTTGTTTTTGCCATTTTAGAACTCAAAGAAATTTCGCACACACAGAAAAAAAAATTGAAGACGAAAGATGAAGTGAAAAGAAAACATACCAGGGCTTATATTTAAATAGGGCTCCAACATTCAGAATCCTAACCGAAAACATCTGCCCCTCATTAAATAGAACTACCGTTTAATCTTGCATGTAATCATGAAAATTAAATCCCAATAAACGGTAAAAATTTCCCCGTGGTAAATGCCCTCTGCGCTGGCTAATGGATAGATCGTTGGATCTTCACTGCACGACACGTGGAATCTTCAGATGCTCCACGTGTTTTACCTGCCCACAGAAAAATTAAATTTCAAACGGTAAAAATAATCAAATCACAACCAACTCATTATATCCTGACGAAATATTTTGATCCTAACCAAAAGATTGCAAAAACAACTTGATCTTAAAAATTGATTATTCTAGAAGGATCTTTTATCCGAAAAATTTTAAATTAAAATTCAAACTACCAAAATCAAATCAAATCTTTATTTTTCCGAATAAATTCAAAAATACATTATTATAAACCTAATAAAACCGAAATTAAAATCAAAATACAAAATCAAAAATTAATCCGATAAAGTAAAAATCAAATCAGCCAAATTTAAAAATAATTAAACTGAAAAATCAACGAAAAATAAAAAATACCCACAAATTTAAATAAATCAGATAAAACCAGAATAAATAAAATCTAATTCAAATTAACTTAAATCAAGATAAAATCAAATCAACAAAATAAAATCTCAACAATCATTGGGAGCTAAAAATATTTCAATACAATTGCGCCCGCAAAACCTTTGCCTGCTCATTCTTCAACAAATTTTAGGGAAGGATATTTCGAACGAAACTCCTCTCCCCAGAAATGCTTCACTCGTTGTCTATTGACCGTAAACACTTGCCCATCTTTTTCATCTCTCAAAGTAATTGCTCCATGAGGAAAAACTTCAATTAAAACAAATGGTCCAGACCATTTAGTTTTTAATTTTCCAGGAAACAATTTTAATCTAATTACAGGGTTAAGCCTTCTCTGCTGCTCAATACTCTTAAATTATCCCTCCTCTAGAGTTATTTTATGCATACAGAATGATTGGCTAATTCCCTGAATGTGAGCCAGTGTCCAACCTATTGCTTTGCGATATTGCTGCAACAACTTTACTAAGGCCTCTTCATCCTCCGGCACTAAATCTGATGCAACAATAATAGGCAACATCTCACTCTCAGAAGAAGAACCCAATGGTGGTTTTCGGGTTGAAGCATGGTTCTTCGGTTGAGAAATGGAGTAAGGCTTCATCTTTCGAGCATTACTTAGTGGGTTTGGAAGAGAAGGTATCACCGGTGCGTTCTAAATGGAATGGGCGTAGGTTTCGACGGCGACAGTGGTCAGAAGGGGGTGGTCAGAGCAAGCTTTGGAGTTTGGCGGGTGTTTTTGGGTGAGAGATAGACATTGAAGCCTTTTTGAAAAGATTTGACCTAAGGTCAAATTTTCGTTCCTTATATAGGTTTTGAAAAATTTTCCTTAAATAAAATAGCTGACATCACTCTTGGGCCTCTGATTTTCCTAAGATTACACCTGCAAATGAATCACAAAATTCTACCTTCAGAGATTTTCCTTATTAAGTGCAAGGCAGATTTGTGATCGCAATTGCTTCGCAATTTTCGTCTCCTTTCAGATGCTTTCTCCTATTCCCTGAACCTTTCTACTGCACACTTAACATAAATATTTAGAAAGTTCACACATGATAAGTGCTCAATAACGAAGAAGAATTCATCAATTTTTAAGAAGAAATACGATAGAACTTTGGTAAACCATGAAAATGCAAGTCTAAGACTTGATTTTCTTGTTTTTCCACCACTCTATACATTTTGCACAATCTTTTTGACTTTTAGATTTTATAAAAAGAAAAGGAAAATAAAAGATAAATGAAAAAGAAAAACAAAACAACAGTATACATATTTACACAATCTCATACTCGAACTACTTGGGTTCAATCAAGGGAATGGAGGCCTTATCCTTGCCCAAGCCTTCTCTTTTTGGGTTCTCTATATTGCTTGGTAGGGTCCCTATTGATCTGTTCATCATCTCCTTAGCCAACTGCCCAATTTGAGATTCAAGATTCCTCAAGGAATCCATCTGACTTTGAATTACTGCGTCATTCTTGGTCATTAATTCCCTTATAAGATTCTCCACGTTTGATGTGGATTGGGGTTGTACTTGCACCGGTTGCTGCTGCATTTGCAGCTGCAAAGGCTGTGCAATTTTTAATTGGACTTGTCCATTGAATCCTAGTTTTCCTCCCTGCTTAAGAAAATGGGTTGCATTGGACATGCTTGTTGGGTTTTATGTTCTAAAACTCGAGGACAGTAAATGTAACAAAGTTAATTGTGATCAATTAAGCGTTATTCAAATTATTCAATAAGTTGGTTGTTGAATGGTTCTTTGTTCTATGCATTAATTAACCTGAATCCAATAAACTAGAACCCCTGGCTACGGTATGAATACTTCAACTTTGTATGGAGAAATAAAAGTGGATCAGGTTCGAGTAATAGCCAAAATAGTCTATTGTATAAGGATAAGACTTCGTACCTTATCCTAGGGACACTATGTGATGCGGTCCACTTTGTATTTAGTACAAATGATGTGATATTGAATCGCTCATGTGGAGATATGCAAGTGGGGGCGTCCTATGCAAATGAGTTTGCATAAGACCGGACCGCGAAATAAGTAACTTTCACTTTATAACGCTGTTTACTGTGAAACTGACTATTTCATGTGGTGACCTAGGTAACTCGATCTTAATCCTGAGCTAACTATAAACTCCTGTTTATTCGGGATTATTCTTTGATTTGCATGGGTGAGAGTGGCCCAACATCACCGACTCAATAAGCCTACCATTTCGGGGATAAGATCGGGTAGATAGCTGGGTACATAGTCTTACAAGATGGAATTCACTCCAACCCGACTTTAGGGATTGTAGAGAGGTTGTTCCCTTAAGTGTTGACTCCAGGACGTGAACAAAGGCCTGCCGCCCTCTCATTGGACCGAGAGGTATTAGGTTTAGTGGTCGGACCACAAACCAATTGTTCATTAGGGACTCAGTGGGAACTTAAGGAACAAGATGTAACTTTAGGGGTAAAACGGACATTTTACCCAGTTGTAGTTACGAACAACCTGTGAAGGGTCGACTTACTAATCATGGTTATATCGAGTGAACAAAAATATATATACAGTGAGGGGAGTGCAGCTACGGGCTATAGTGGAGTGTCCCGTTAGATAACGAATGTTGATTAACTAGGTTAAAAGAGTTTAACCAGTTAATCTTGTATCGTTGGAGCCCATGATCTGTAGGTCCATTAGGTCTCCCTGCTAGATCATACGAACTAAACCTTAGAACAATGTGATGAAAGAGTTAGAATCGTTCATATTCGAGTAGGGAGTTAGCGTTAATTATATTAAACGTATTATAGTTTAATTACGAATTAAACTATAGAGAGAATATGATATATTTAAATGTTGTTTACATATAGATAATGTGTATAAAATACATATTCGGGTTGAATTTGAATAAGTGATTCATATTTAATTGTGTTTTTAAGAGAAATCGAGATTGGAGCTATTATTTAATTTGATATTTTGATATTAAATTAAATAATAATTAATGAAAATGTTTAATTCTTTAAAAATTGATTTTTTAAATTAATTAATTAAATTAATTTTATTTAAAATTAGTTTATGAAAATTGGGAATGAATTTCAAAATTGGAATTCATGTGTTGCCATCATTTCTCATTCTCATATCATGCAAAATTTAAGGACTAACACCTCACATCATGACTAATCCAAGATTGTCTTGAGGTATATATATTGATTTGCATGATGTCAGTGAGGGTGGCTGAAGTAATTCATGAATGATGATCTTAAACTTCTCTCAAAGAAACCCAGAAGAAAACTCTCTCAAACCCAATTTCTTTCTCCCTAATTTATCACGATTTTGTTCCCACAAGCCCGTTCTAAGGTCGAAGAATAGCGAGGAAGACTCTAGCAGCCGTCCATGAGTCGTTCGTGTAAATAAACAACCAAAGGATTTGCTTGAATCGATCTAAAGAGGTAAGCTCTTGGTTTCCCCTATTTTTCGTTCAATTTCCAGCATGCTTCTCTTGAAGAAATTAATGAAAATCGGTGCCTAAGATCTGTTATCACTTCCGCTCGAGTGTTTTTCACTTCTTCAATGCTAGCATTTTATCCTCCCCAAGGAAAATTAGGGTGTTGTCTAGATCCTAGATTGAATGTATTGAAGGATTTATCCTGTTCTGTGCACCTACAAAATATACTGAAACTGGATTTTGAGGACAATCTTCAAATGAATGTTCTTCATTGCAAGTAGTGCAAATGGAGGTTGAAGCTTGGCTCACGGCTGCAACTTGAACTTGATTTCCTAAAGTAAGATTCATAAGCATATCGTTCATAGTTAGCATCCACTCTAATAGTGTCTCTAGATGATTAAATTCTTAGACCTTGACACTGCTTCTAAATGGTGTTTTTTCTTCTCCCCACTGACTATTGTTAGCAACAATTGCATCCAGAATCTTCTTTGCCTCATTGAAAGTCTTTTTAAGCAACGAACCATTAGCTGATGCATTGACTACTACTTTGGAAGCTTGAGTCAATCCATTGTAAAAGTGCTCCACAAGAAGACAAGCATGCAAGCCATGGTGTTGACATTTCCTTATCAACTTTTTAAAGCACTCCCATGTCGTTTCTACTTTTTCCTGTGGTCCTTGTTTAAAAGTGATAATTTCCCCTCGAATTTGTGCATTCTTTGTAGGCAAAAAGTATTTCAAAAGAAATTTTTCAGCAAGCTCATCCCATGTGGTGATGCTATTCGGTGGAAAAGAATCTAACCATGCTTCTGCATTACCCTGCAAAGAAAATGGAAAAAGTTTCAAATGCAAAGTTTCTTAGGATACTCCATTAATTTTGAATGAATTGCATATTCTCAAGAATTGTTTCATGTGCTTGTGAGGATCTTCACTAGGAAGTCTAGAAAATTGGCCTATGGTCTGAAGCATTGGGAACATGATTGGCTTGAGCTCGAAATGATTGGCATCAATGACCGACTCAACAATTCCTATATGGAGATTGTAGAAAGTTGCGACTGCATAATCCTTGATGGCTCTATCCCTTTCATTTACAATAAGAATAGGATTATGTGTTGTTGCAGCTTGTTGCTACACATTGTTAGGCTATGCTCCTCTTTGCTGCACACCGAGAGGGTCTCCAACAGGTGGCTCGAGAGTCATTTCCTCCAGAAAAACTTCTTCTAGGGTTTCCTGTTGTTAAACTTCTCATAGTTCTTTCAACTTCTTGCTTTGCTCCTTACGACGCTGTCAGAAAGTCTTCTCTATCTCAGGATCAAAATTGAATTCAAGTCTTTCGAGCATACACCAATTCAATCTACAAATAAATCCCTGCAAAAAGAGTCGATGTCCTATGACAGAAGGATTTGCAGTTGCAAACCGATCGCAATTCCTGCTTTACAAAAACTAAAAATCGTATAATTCTGCTGTATTACAAAAAATCTCCCCAGGAACGGCGCCAAAAACTTGACATGCGTGTGCTCAAAGCGCAACACCTACTCGAGTGCAAGTATACACTATCAAGTAATAATTACTATTGGAAATAAGCAAGTAAATGAAAGTGATAAAGATATATAAGATAAGCAGGGAAATTGAAATAGCATCAACAAAAAGCATTAGATTGCACTCATCTTTGCGCTAGCAACTTTCTCAGGCATTGCAAACGCCTGAAGAACACTATCTATGTTGTCCACATAGACATGGTGCAGATAGAATCCTCCTGTTGCACCGACAAAGGCCTTGAGAAACAGATTGTGAGCTAAGTCCTACTTCTATTCAGCTCTGCTGTAGGTGCCTTTAGAAGACTGTTGGTCGCTACCGCAAGCGCACGGTATCGCAAGTAATATAAAACGGTAGGTATACCGAGTATCGAATCCATAGGGAGGCGAAGCGAAATTTAAGCAAGCAAAGATTCCTAGAGCACTAAAAATACTTGGGAAAAACAATATTTAGGGACCAGATCATGCAATCAAAGAAAATAAAAAATCAAAACAATTAAAGAGAAATTTTGATCAATCGATAAAAATAAAATGCGGAGAAAGAGTTTTCTAATGGGAAGAGGGGTCTTGAAAATCAATTATTAGCTAAACAATTGCTACAATTGTCCTATCTCATCGCCCAACTAATTATACTCCTAGAATCTCCGTTAATAACATAGGTTCTCCTGTCGGTCTCCCCTAATTGTAATTAATTCATTTTAACAACCTAAGTGTCCTTAGCACCATTAAAAATCATTAATTATTACGCTCTGATTCATTTTAGGAATCTAAGTTTAATCAACTAATCCCGCTGTCACGACGGGCAATTAAACTAGTTGCATAGATTATGATCTATCCTAACTTCTCTCCGTCGAGTTTCCATTAAGAATCAGATCAGTACACAATTGGTCAGATTGCATAAAGCATTAAGCACATTCATACAAATAATTAGGACAACAGGGCTAGAGATAGGCAATTATAACAATATTTAAACTATAATTTCATTTCAAGACCCCAAATTGGGGTTTAGCTATACATAGCTAAAATATTCACAATAATTACAACGAAAAGCATAATAAAGAGCATAATAAAAGGGAAGGAATTGACCGTAGAAGACCCCTTCGCTACGCTTGGAGTCCCTCCGAAAACTCCTTGAGCCTCCTAGGATGCTCCCCAAAATTCCCCAAAATTCTCCCACTAAGAAAACTCTCAAAAGACTAGAAAGCCTTGAGAGAGGCTCCAAAGGAGCCTAAGAAAGAAAGGAAGGAAAGAGGAAATGATGATTGATGCTTAAAATGAGACACCAAGGGGCGCCTTTTATAGGCTCGGAAAGGGGGTAGCGTCGCGACGCTACATGGCACAGCGTCACGACGCTGTGATGTCATCGACTTACCGGCCAAGAAATGGACAGCGTCGCGACGCTATCCTTATAGCGTCTCGACGCTACGCGTTTTCCAGAACTTCCAGAACTTCCAGCTGCGGACTAGAACCACTAGAGTTTTAAGATTGGGCAATAAGTATAGCGTCGCGACGCTAGGCGTTTTCTTCATAATTGTGCTCTTTTGACTCCCCTTGACCCAAGCATGGAAATTGGGCTTGAATGGCTTCATTTTGGGCACTTTTTCCACAAAATCCACAACTTTGCTCCTAAAGACCAAATAACAAAATATATGAAATATTTTCAATAAAAACACAATTAAAGCACAAAAAAGCCTAATAAATTGGGACTAAAATAGCGACATTTCTGCTCGCTATCAAAGACTAAGCCAACTAGACATCTATTTCTAAGGCTAGTTGAAACTTAGATAAGTGATGCCCACGACTCTTAAAACTCTAGTGGTTCCAGTCCTATTTCTAGGATGCAAGAAAACAAAGTCCTATTTCTAGGATCTTTTCCACTATTATTTTTGCGAACTCACGCATTCAACTCCAACCTTTCGACCATCAGCTAAACAAAAACTATGCTAACTTAAATGATCAGTTTAAGCTAACAATGAAACTTAAACTTCAGCAAAAACAAACAATGCTAAGACGAAGCAAGGTTTCCTTTGCATCGGTGGGGCTTTCTTCTACTCAAGGTATCCACATATTTGAATCCCCGAGAAGAAGCTTAGCCCATTGATGAAAGTAAAGTGCAAGACATAAAAGAAACAGAGCACAAAGTAGAAGAATAAACTGAATTCATATTAAGTAAATGGAATGAGTACAAGAATGATAAACTTACAACTGAAAATTAAAGGAAAACAAAAAAGTACAACAGCTGAAAGTAAAGACTAAACAGAAAAAAGTGTTAGACTCAACTAAGCATCTTCCCTTCTCTATCTAGCTTGCTCTTAACCTCTTTCAAGGGGAGACAAGCCTTTCTCTTCTTCTCCTTTTGAATGGAAGAGCCGACAGAGGCTGAAAGATCTGGAACTCGGAGTGGTTACAAGATAAGAAGAGAGAAAAATGGAAAACTATCCTAAGGTCGAATTTCTGAGCTCCCTTTGCTTCTTGCATCTTGGTCGCCTTTTATAGACCTTGGAAGGTAAGGTTGGCTGCTGAGATCAGTGTGAGAGAGCCTTAGAAGGTAAAAATTCACGATCCTTGGAGATTTGATATGAGATTTGGGAATTTTGGGTGATTCTGTGAAGATCCCGCGAATCTCAAAATTCTGTCGGAAAACCCAATTGCGGCTGCAAAGTCGGGCACAAAATCTCTATGCACTGTCTTGACACTTCTGTCTTCAGCTGGGGCTACTTTCCTTATTGGTTTGCGAGTGCATTTCGAACGCATCTTCCACATCTTCAAGACCAGACGTGGGCGCCACTACTTTTAATCTCCAATCGGGCGCATTTCCCTTGCAAAACTCTCTGCACAAAAACATTTAACTTGGATAAATTCTTGTAAAAGTAATCTCCTTTTGTACATTATAAGCATAAATTATATATTTCTAAGATTTCAAACATGATTCTAAGACTCTTACTATTTTGACTTTAAAAGATAAGATTTTAAGCACAAAGTCCTTGCTTTCCAAGCAATAACCTAAGTTTTTAAGCCTAAATAACGCACATACATGAGCTTTATTACTAATCTCTTGGACCTCATCTTCATCAACAGGAGCCTGCTACTCCTCATCTTTTTTCTCTCCCTCATCCTCGTGCTCGAACAGGTCCTCAGACACTTTTTCATGCTTGTGCTAGAACAGGTCATCGAGCACATTTTCGTCCTCTAGTGGTCGTGGGGTTTGCTCCTTTTGTTGCACCTTAGGAACCGATGCATTTTCTTCTTTCTGCAGAGTTTGCGTTGAGCTTGCGGCTGCAAACTCCCCTACTTGTTCTTGAGACAACCCATCAGATGCGGGTGCAATCTCTTCTTTCTTTTCTTCTTTCTTAGTGGCAACCATTGAGTCATTTAGGCACGAGGTTGCAAATTTCAGGGCAACCTTTTCTTCTTCTTCCCTTTTTCTTCTTTTCTCTTTTTTCCTTGCTTCTTTCTTCCATCTTCGGTCCTCTTCCCATAACTGGTATTTCCCTTGCTGAGCCATGGCCTTAGCAAACCAAACAGCATCCACTACCATATTTTCCTAGTCTTTTTGTTCGAACGGACGCTCCAACTCTTGACCCCATCTCGATTTGCGTTTACTTCTTGGTTTTTTTGGAGATGGTTCAGCAGTTGCTTGTGTAGAGGCTTGAACCTGTGATAACTCTCCAAAAGGGAGTTATTTAGTCCTTAGTTCTATAGTGTTTGGTGTGTCATTTGTGCTAAATAGGGTTGCTTTTAGATGAATATTATATGTTTTAACCCATTTGATGCTTTGGAAGTTATTTTGTGCAGAATATGTTGTTGAGCGACTTGAGGGAGCAAAATCTGTGATCTAGCAAAGTAGGAAGCAAAACTGCCACGTAACAGCTCGTAATCCATTTTAATGAACCGAAGTTAGTTGAGTTATTTTCAGATCTAAGAAGCTTGGAGAGCCTTCCACGTGTACAATTTGACCTAATTAGGGCTTCCTATCACTCTATAAAAGGAGAGAGCTCTCTCAAGTCAAAAACATTTCATTCTTGGAGATGGAAAGTCCTATTTCATTCGTGGAGGCTTACTTCCCATCTTTGGAAGTCAAATAGAGGAGGAGAGATTGGAGACTTCAAGAAGACCATCAACTACAGATTTGACCAAGGGAATTAGTCTTTTCTTGTAATTTATTGTAGTTATGGATGCACATACTCAGATTGTAGCGTGTGTTAACATGAACCATATGAACTAAATTTACTTAGGTGTTGGTTAGGAATCATGTAATCGTCGTGCTTTATTCTCTATGCAATATATGTTGATTTGAGCATCTTGATTATTTGTTGTGCATATTTTTATTTTGTGCCCGCCTGGCCAGCCGGTATGAATACCACTTCTTAGTTTCAGGGATGATTTGAGAAGTGTGTGGCATTTAATCACACTAGATCATTGTGTATTGGTGAACGCCAGTGACTGAGTTAGGGATAGCCAGTTGCCTAGTGCTTGATCGGTAGCACGTCATTGGAGTTGAAACACATTCCAAAAAAATCTAGAGTTCTGGGAGGATCCTGCTAATAAGACTGCAAGAGAATTGCCTAATCAATAATATTGCTAGAGCATCGTTTAAAACAATTACTAAAATCCTTACCAACACCTGTTTTCAATTTGTCTGCTTTATTTGTTTACTTTCTGTTCTGTCATTTCTTTTGCTTCAGCATTTTATCAAAATCAATTATTTTAACCACGTTTGAAACCATTAAAAAGGTATACGAAATAGATAAAGTGAGAGCTATTCAGCCCCGTGGATACGATAAATTACTTATCACTTGCTGCGGATTGTGTATGCTTGCACAGTGTTCTAGAGTCTATTTTTACCATATTTTTACCCACTCTGGAGACCGAACAAGTTTTTGGCGGCGTTGCCGGGGACTTGAATAAGTTTTTATCTAATATGTTTTGTGTATGTGTTTTAGTGGTTTGGTGCTAGAACTTTTTGATTGTTTCTTTTGTTTTTTGTAGGTGTGAGTTTGGTGCATGAGCGATCCGCCTGGGGTGAGGTTCGAGCTTGATCCAGAAATTGAAAGGACATTCAGGAGAAGAAGGAGAGAGCAACGTAGAAATCAAAATCCAATGGACAACGTGCCGCGTCTCCTGAAAGTTCCAGAAGATCCACTTAATCCCCAGCAGAATCATGTGTTGCCGCCTAATCCACCGTTGGAGCAAAATGGATAGCAAAATAATCAAGCTGAGAATCCTATCTTGGTAGCGAATGATAGGGCCAGAGTCATTCAAGCGTATGTTTTTCCGATGTTTGATGAGTTAAATCCAAGAATTGCACATCCTTAAATTGAGGCAGCAAATTTTGAAATGAAACATGTAATGTTTCAGATGTTGCAAACCGTGGGTCAATTCCATGGTTTGTTATCTGAAGACCCTCATTTACATCTTAAGTCTTTTCTAAGAGTTAGTGATTCGTTTGTAATTCAAGAAGTGTCTAGGGATGCCCTTTGATTAATTTTGTTCCTGTATTCTCTTAAAGATGGAGCAAATGCATGGCTAAATTCTTTTAATCCAGGATCAATTAGGACATGGAATGAGTTAGCGGAAAAATTTCTTAGTAAATATTTTCCACCAACTAGGAATGCCAAATTTAGGAGTGAGATAGTGGGATTTAGGCAACTTGAAGATGAAACTTTTAGTGAGGCTTGGGAGAGGTTTAAGGAGCTTTTGCGAAAGTGTCCCCACCATGGTTTACCTCATTGTATTCAAATGGAAACATTTTACAATGGGTTAAATGCAGCAACCCAAGGTATGGTCGATGCTTCGACTGGAGGGGCCCTTTTGGCAAAAACTTTTAATCAAGCCCATGAAATTTTAGAAAGAATATCAACCAATAGTTGTCAGTGGTCGGATGTTAGAGGCTCAAATAAAAAAGTTAAGAGTGTGTTAGAGGTTGATGGTGTGTCTACCATTAGGGCTGATATTGCAATGTTAGCTAACGCTCTTAAAAATGTGACAGTGGTTAGTCATCAGCAACCGCCAGCTGTAGAGCCTGCTGTAGTGGTGAACCAAGTTGCAGAGGAATCATGTGTCTATTGTGGTGAAGGGCACAACTAAGAGTTTTGCCCCAACAATCCAGCTTCTGTGTTTTTTGTAGGTAACCAAAAGAATAACCCTTATTCTAACTTTTATAATCCAGGTTGACGCAACCACCCCAACTTTTCATGGGGAGGGCAAGGAAGCAATCTGAAAGCCCTTCAAGCACAACAGAAGGTGAACCAGTCAGGATTTGCTAAATCACAGGTATTGCCCCAGCAAAATAAGCAGGCTTTGCCCCAACAGAATTCAAAGAGTTCTCTTGAGGCAATGATGAAAGAATATTTGGCTCGTACAGATGTCGCAATTCAAAGTAATCAAGCTTCAATGAGAGCCCTGGAATTGCAAGTGGGTCAGCTAGCTAACGAGCTGAAGGCAAGGCCCCAAGGGAAACTTTCGGCGGATACTGAGCACCCTAGAAGGGAAGGTGGAGCATGTATAGGCAGTGACTCTACAGAGTGGTAAACCACTGGAAGAGAGAAAAGAGCCTAATAAACCTCAGGATGTAGAGAGGAGTTGTGATAAAAACGATGTTGTT
Organism: Luffa aegyptiaca; assembly: GCA_017139565.1. Taxonomy (NCBI): domain Eukaryota; kingdom Viridiplantae; phylum Streptophyta; class Magnoliopsida; order Cucurbitales; family Cucurbitaceae; genus Luffa; species Luffa aegyptiaca. The sequence continues at coordinate 19,439,734 of CM029402.1, forward strand.
GAGAAATAGTTGGAGTCTGGTAAAGGTGCTGGAGGCAGCAATAATGATGCTGGAGCATCTGGTTCTGTTCCAGATGTGGAACCACCTTATGTGCCACCCCCACCTTATGTACAGCCTCTACCTTTTCCACAAAGGCAAAGGCCTAAGAATCAGGATGGTCAATTTAAGAAGTTTTTAGAGATTCTTAAGCAATTGCATATAAATATCCCTCTAGTAGAAGCTATTGAGCAAATGCTTAATTATGCTAAATTTCTTAAGGATATTTTAACTTAAAAGAAAAGGTTAGGTGAGTTTGAAACTGTGTCTCTTACTGAGGAATGTAGTGCTATTCTTAAGAATGGGCTACCAACCAAGGCTAAGGATCCAGGGTCATTTACTATTCCTGTCTCAATAGGTGGAAGAGAGTTAGGTAGAGCACTTTGTGATTTAGGCGCAAGCATTAACCTTATGCCTCTTTCGGTCTATCGGAAGCTAGGTATTGGTGAAGCTAGGCCTACCACAGTCACACTCCAACTAGATGTTAGGTCTATCACTTATCCTGAGGGTAAGATCGAGGATGTCTTAGTGATGGTAGATAAATTCATATTTCCTATTGATTTTATTATCTTAGATTATGAGGCAGATAAAGATGTCCCAATTATTCTTGATCGTCCATTTCTGGCTACTGGTAGGGCATTGATAGATGTTCAAAAAGGGGAATTAACAATGAGGATTTATAACGAGGAAGTAAAGTTTAGTTTTTTAAGGCCATGAAATATCCAGATGAAGTGGAAGATTGTTCTTTCATTAGGATTCTGGAGAACACAATTGTTGAGACAGCAATGGAGGATTTGGAAAACAAGCATTTGGAAGATCATGGAGAGGTTAGTATAGAGGATTTAGAAGTTTGTTCTTTAGAAAGAAAAAGTGAAAAACAAGTCTCTAGGTGTGATGATGTTTTTGAGGCCATGAAATATCTAGATGAAGTGGAAGATTGTTCTTTCATTAGGATTCTGGAGAACACAATTGTTGAGACAGCAAAATGGAGGATTTGGCAAAAAAACATTTGGAAGATCATGGAGAGGTTAGTGTAGAGGATTTAGAAGTTTGTTCTTTAGAAAGAAAAAGTGAAAAAGAAGTCTCTAGGTGTGAGGATGTTTTTGAGTCTTTAGATTTGGATGAAAGGAAGGCTCCTCCTATTAAGCCATCCCTGATTGAGGCACCCACTTTAGATTTGAAGCCCTTGCCAGATCATCTAAAGTATGTGTATCTTGGGAAGGAGAGGAAATTTAGGGCCTAGAGATGAAATGCCTCTTACTTACATTTTAGAATTAGAATTATTTGATGTATGGGGTATTGATTTTATGGGGTCGTTTCCCCCTTCTAATGGTAATATTTTTATCTTATTGACAGTTGACTATGTGTCCAAGTGGGTGGAGGCCATTGCATGCCATCAGAATGATGCCAAGACGGTATCAAGGTTTCTCCAATCGCACATTTTTGCGCGGTTTGGGACACCTAGAGCTCTTGTGAGTGACGAGGGTACACACTTTGTGAATAATGTCTTAACTAAGCTTTTAGCTAAGTATGAAATTAAGCATAGTATAGCTACCCCTTATCACCCATAAGCAAATGGTCAAGCTGAAGTTAGTAATAGGGAAATCAAATCAATTTTAGAAAAGTAGTCCATCCATCTAGGACAGATTGGTCTTTTCGGTTAGATGAGGCTCTGTGGGCTTATAGGACAACCTATAAGACTCCTCTAGGTATGTCTCCCTATAAGTTAGTTTATGGAAAGACTTTTCATTTACCATTAGAGCTTGAGCATAAAACGTTTTGGGCTTTGAAGAAATTGAATTTTGATCTAAGTCGTGCCGGTGCAATAAGAATGTTGCAGCTTAATGAATTAGGGGAGTTTCGTCAGTTTTCTTATGAAAATGCGAAAATGTATAAAGAGAAGACTAAGCTGTGGCATGATAAGAAAATAAAACCTAAAGAGTTTGTTAAGGGTCAGAGAGTCTTGCTTTATAACTCTACATTGAAATTGTTTCCTGGAAAATTAAAATCTAAATGGTTTGGGCCATTTGTTGTGATTGAAGTTTTTCCTCATGGAGCAATTACTTTGAGAGATGAAAAGGATGGGAGAGTGTTCAAGGTTAATGGACAGCGAGTGAAGCATTATAGGGGTGAGGAATTCAAGTCGAAATATCCTTCCCTAAAGTTCGTTGATGAGTAAACGAGCGAGAGTTTTGCAGGAGCATTTCATATAGCAATATTATTGAGCTCTCAGTGTTTGTTGTGATTTTATTTTTCGCTGATTGAGTTTGATTTTAATTCGAATTATTTTGAATTAGATTTGGTTTGTCTGATTTATTTTAATTCATTGATATTTTTAATTTCTGTAGATTTTATTTTCGATATATTTATTTTTATTTTTCAGTTTAATTTATTTTATCTGATTAGTTTAGTTTAGATTAAATTCTATTTTGTATTTTTCGATTATCTATATTTCTGTTTGGTTTATGTTTTAATAACATTTTTCCTGATTTATTCGGCAAAAGATAAAATAAGATTAGATTCGGTTTTGGCGGTTTGAATTTGAAATTTCCCTGTATGAAAATATTCTTCTAGAAGGAAATCTTGTTGCTCAGTTTGTTTTTGCAATCTTTTGGTTAGAGCGAACGTATCATCAGAATATTACGGGATTTGGTTAAAAATTAAATATTTTTGGGATTTCAATTTTTTGTGGGCAGGTAAAACACGTGGGCATCAGGTGCTTCCACGTGTCGCACAGGGGAGATCTAACGGTCTAGCCGTTGGACAGCACATCAAGCATTTATTTGCCAATTTATTTTTATAGTTTTTGGAAATTAATCTCCCATGATTACATGCAGATAAACGGTAACATTTCGATTAATGAAGGAATTTAATTCGGCCAGGATTTAAAATGCTAGAGCTCCATTTAAATCAAAGACTGGTACGCCTCTCTTTTCATTTTTCTTCTTCCTATCGAACTTTCTCTCTGCTCCCTTCTTGTTCTTGCGAGTGCAAAGAAATTTCCTATTCTAATGGCTAAAACAAGAGGAAGAAGGGAAAGAGATACTGAGGAAGAAGAGGTGCCAGTTACACCTGAGGCACCAAAGACGAAAACGAAGAGAAGGAAAACACCAGAAGAAGGGAAAAATACAAAGCAGGGTGATTAAACGACTGAAATTCAGAGGGAAATTCAGGAAAAGCAAGCAGAGGATGTGCCAGAACAAGGGAACGGTCAAAGAGCACAAGAGCAGCAGGTTCAGGCAAAGATTGTGCCAGAACCACCGCGTCGCCGCCGCCGTAAGCAAAAAGCGGGACGTGTCAAGGTGGTTAGGGTCGACACTTCATCAACATCACAATCAGAGAAAGAGGAAACTGAAAAGAAGGCTGAAGAAGAGGTCTTGACGAAGCAACAAGAAGACAGGGGCAAAGGAGTTGCTGAAGTAGCGGTCGAAATAGAGGAGGTTGAAGCTGAGGAGCTAAGAATGCCATATGTGCGCTTCATCAATGATCTTGCCCGAGCAAAATATCTGGAAATGTTGAAGAGGGACTTCTTATTTGAAAGAGGATTCAGTGATGACTTGTCTCATTTCTTGTGTGCAGGTATTACCAATCACGGATGGGATCAGTTTTGCGCAAAGCCAGAGTCAGTAAACTCGAACATTGTTTGTGAATTTTATGCGAACATAGATGATCAAGAAGGATTCCAAGTCATGGTTCGAAGGGTGGCTGTTGATTGGAGCTCAGGAGCAATCAATTCTCTTTTCAACCTCCAAGACTTTCCACATGCTAGATTTAATGAGATGGTAGTGGCACCATCTAACGACCAATTGAACGTGACTGTTAGGGAGGTTGGCATTGAGGGGGCCCAAGGGGATTACAGCGGACTCAAGAAGCTCGACAAGGAGGGTTGGTATGTGGCATCCATCAAATCTTAGAGTAACTTCAACTGTCGGCCAGTAGGCAGGAGTATGCTGAGAGGCAAGCTCAGACCTACTGAACCTATGCAAAAAGAAGGGATGCCACGCTTAGGAGGGCCTTGCAATCTAATTTTTCAAAGCCTTATCAAGCCTTCCCAGTATTCCCCGATGACCTGTTCAAACCCTGGATCCCGCCCCCGCTAGTTGAAAGAGAGGAAGAAGAGGAGGAAGATCAGGGTCAAGAAGATTGATGAAGAAAGAGAAGTTGGGCGAGCATAACTTTTGTTCGAATATTTTTGTTGCTCGTGTATTCTGACCCCAGTTTCTTTTTTATATGCTTTTTCTGTTTTTGCTTGTTTTTATTTTATGTTCCTAGGCCACCAGTTTATCTTCTTCTTGTAAATCTTTTTCTGCTTTTAATGAAATTTCCAATAGTTGTTTCTGTTCTTTAGCACTGAGCATTCCTAACTTAACTAATTTTCTTCTGAATTTTTGAAGCTTGGACTAGTTAGCTTAATTAGATCAAGGTATTCCGATCTACAGAAACATTTTGCTTGAGCATTTCTTCTAGCCTGGGCATCGTTGCGACAAGAAGATTCTGAGGTAGTGTTGACTTATTTGATCCACCTTAAGCTTAATTCTAGTCCCGCGCTTAGTTTAAAATTCAGATAGAAAAATTTAAGTATGGGGGTATAATTTATCATGTTAATGATTCATTAGGGACAATGAATAATTCAAGTTTGGGGGACTTTTAGTTACTCCGCTTGATTTGCTCGAACATTCCTCTCCTTCATAATTATTTTTCTAGGTTGTTGAGTAACCAGGGATATTTGTGATACCCACGGTTTGTCTTTGCGTCAAAAGATGACCTAGGAAATATGAAAAAAATGAGAAAAAAATTATTTGCTGAAAAAATTAATTGTGAAAATTTTGATGAGAAAATTCATAGAGTAGAAGTTTTGAAGGATGAATGATAATCTAGCAGTTTTCTGTCTCCCAAGGCTTAGGTGAGCTTCATCATAAAATGTTCCCATTCTGAGAATCAAGGGATAGAATAACTAAGTATTTTTTAGCTTAGCAATGAGTATTTAGCCTAGTTGGTGATGAGTTTGAGGCAAGGGTATACTGCACCATAAAGTGGGTCATCCCGTTCTTAAGACCTTATGACTGTAGGGCTGCTTTAAGTCTGACGAAAAGAATATATATAAACCCTTTAAAAATGTGTTTTAATATGTCTGATAATAGAGTTAGGCTGTGGCAAGTTCTTAGGATTGAGTTAAAGGTGGAGATTATTTGTCCATGCCGGAAGAATTATTTTGCTGCAGCAGTGCTTGGTTTTGCAGAATGCTCAGGTAAAGGTTGAAGGTAGTATTGGATTATCTGCTTTGGTTAAGTTATGCTTTGTCTAAAGTTTTGGATTCTTAAGGGAAGGTTGGTTAGTATTGCTCAGGATGCGCAAAAGTTCAAGTTAGGGGGTATGATAAATCTCCAAAAGGGAGTTATTTAGGCGTTAGTTCTATCGCATTTAAAGCCCTTGCGCAGCGGAAACGATCAGAACCTTAACTCAGTTTTTAATTCGGATTAAAATATCGATACGTTGGAAAATTGTTTACAGCAATAAAACAGAGGAAAACATGCTGTAAATGCGATATAAAACACGTTGGATCGCTCAGAAAACCCTCTATAATATGTTTCTAATTGATCCTAACGATCAACAGATCAAGATCTACTTACCGTAAGGAGCGTTCTTGATCGTATCGCCAAAAATCCCTTGAATCCACGCAAAAACCAGCAGCAAAACACCCTTTTTCTTGCTGGAAAATTCCCACGAACACTACCAAATTAGATTACACCGGTATCCTCTTGGGGCAATTGATGAAGGTGCTTGTGGGAGCAAGATTTCTAAGGTATGGAGAATTTTCTTCTCTGTTTTCCTGAGAGAAAAACGTAGAGTGCTCTGGAGAGTGAAAGGAGACTGAACTATTTTGAACCAATGGCGAGGGAGCTATCTAACGGATGGAGAAACTCCCTCCCTAAAAACCCTCTAGTTCACGCATCATGCTAGGTTAGTGGGGTTGATATTTTCTTATCAGTTATACTGATAAGATAATTAATTATTAATAATAAAATTAATAATCAATTAATCAAATTAATAATGAATTTAATTAATACTTTATAAATCGCATTTATACAAATATTACCACTTAACCTATAGTTTTAATACAATTCAATTAAATCAAATTTAATTAAATTAATTAAAACTAATCATTAATTAATAAAACAACTAATTAATATTATAAGTAAATATCTCATATTTAATTATATATCTCTCTCAAATAAACTATAGTATTAATGTACATCTAATGAACATTAATTATAACCTATAGTTTTAACATGAATCAAATTCACATTTTAACTTAATATTCGAACCCCTTCGAATAATCAATTCTCCCTTAGAAATTTACCTCATCACCCTGATAGAGCTACCGGTGGGACCTAATGGACCTACAGATCAGAAGCTCCAACGATATGAGATTAATTGGCTAAACTCATTAACCAAGTTAATCAATGTTCGTTAACTGTGGTTCACTCCACTAAAGAACCACAGCTGCACTCTTCTCACTACAGATATATTTCTGTGTCCACGGATATCGACCATCAACAGCAAGTTAGCCCTTCACATGTGTTCGTGTCCCAACTAGGTCAAATTACCGTTTTACCCCTAGGCTACCTCTTTTTCCTTAAGTACCAGTGCTCCTCTAATGAACAAACTGTTTGAGGTCCAACCAACAAACAGAAGTCCCTCTCGTGCCATAGAGAGGGTAGGGCATATTGTTCAAGACCCGGAGACACCACTTAAGGGAACACACCTCTACTTACCCTAGAGTCGGGAAGGAGTGAATTCCATCTTGTGTGACTATGTTCCCAGCTCCCCACTCGGTCTTGTCCCCAAAATGGTAGGCTTATTGAGTCGGCGTGCAAGCCACTCTCACCCGTACAAATTAAAGGACAATCCCTCATGGACAGGAGTCCATAATCCACTCAGGATTAAGGCCAAGTTGCCTAGTGTTGGGTTTCTAGAGTGAGTAAAAATAAGATATAAAAAGATTCTAGAACTCTGTGCAAGTATACACAATCCATAGCAAGTAATAAGTATTTATCGAATCCAGGGTCTAAATTAGCTTTCACTTTATCTCTTTCATGCAACTCTTTAATGGTTTCAAGAACGGTTAAAATGATTGGTTTTGATATAATGTTGAAGCAAAAGAAATGACAGAACAGAAAGTAAACAAATAAGCAGACAGATTAGAAACAGGCGCTGGTCAGGATTTTGTAATTGTTTTAAAAGATGCTCTAGAAATATTATTGATCATGCAAACTCTCGCAGTCTTATTACCGGATTCCTCTCGAAACTCCAGATTTTTTAGAATATGTTTCAACTCCAATGAAGCACTACCGATCAAGCACTAGGCAACTGGCTATCCCTAGCTCAGTCACTGGCGTTCACCAATACACAATAATCTAGTGTGATTAAATGCCACACACTCCCTAAATCATCCCTGAAACTAGAGAGTGATATTCATACCGGTTGGCAAGGCGGGCACAAAATATAAATGAGCACAACAAATAATCAAGATGCATCGATCAACATTTATTGCATAGATATTAAGCATGACAATCACATGTTCCCTAACCAACGCCTAAAATTACTTAGTTCATAAAGTGCATAGAGACACACGTTACAATATAAGTAAATGCATCCATAACTACAAAGTAATACAAGAAAATATTAATTCCCTTGATCAGCTTGCAATTGATGGTCTTCTTGTTGGTCTCCAATCTCTCTCCTCTATTCGGCTCCCGAAATGGAAATAAGAAATGATCCACTTCCAAGAGTGGAATGTTCTTCCCAAGGATGGAATTTCCTTCCCAAAAAGGAATGAATTTGACTTGGGTGACTATCTCCTTTTATAGAGTGATAGGAGGCTAGAATTAGGTTGACCTAGACACGTGGATGGCCCTCCTTGCTCCTTTATCCCGAGAATAGCTTAACAGAATTCAGTTCATTAAATTGGCTAACAAACTGTGTCGTGGCAGTTTTGCTCCCAGCTTTGCTCCAGCACAGATTTTGCTCCCTCAAGTCGCTCAGCAATATATTCTGCACAAAATAACTTCCAAAGCAACCATTCTTCCGAATGGGTTAAAACATATAATATCTATCTAAAAGCAACCCTATTTAGCACAAAAGACACACAAAATCCCTATAGAAATAAGGCCTAAATAACTCCCTTTTGGAGAGTTATCACCTAGGTCATCCTAGTGAAATAGAAACTGAGCTAACTAACGGTGTTACAGTTAGTGGTTAACTATTTCACGGTCCGGTCTTTGTGCAAACTCATTGCACAGGATACCCCCACTCGCATGTCAACTACATGAACACGTTGGATCATTGCGTTTGTATCAAAATACAAAGCGGGTCGTATCCATAGTGTCACCAAGATAAGGTACCCAGCCTTATCCCTATACTACAACCCTTTAGGCTAAAACTTGAACATTGATCCCCGTATGTCCCTGCATACTAGTTCAAGCCTCATTCTATTAGCCTAGGATGTTTAGTTTATTGGATTAGGGTTAATAAGACAATATATAATACAAACATAGATAATACATCACTTTTATTAATGTTTGGTCAAAAGTACATTTACTATCTATGAGTTTTAGGGCATAAAACCCAGCAAATAGGACAGTGTCTCGATGCTGTAAAAAATTTCCATATCAGAATAAGGCGGCAAGTGACAGCCTCGCGAGGCTGTCGATAGATTCCTATAAATACAATCTTATGTTCTATGGCCAAGGCAGTCCAATTGGAGAGAATTTAGACCTAAAAACGACTAGAGACCTTCTATGGGAGCTGAAGCAAGGCCTAGAAGTGGGAACCAAGCTTGAAGACATGGAGATCATGATGGGGACGTGTCGAGTTCAGCGGATTCAAGAGTTTTCCTTTCTTTTCCTTACCTCTAGTTAGCTTTTATGGCTTTTTCGTATCTAGCTTATATCGTAACACCATGTATGAGTAGCTAGACGTGTTTCTTAGGGATTGATGTAGTCGTTTATGTTCATGGATTGATTATTGGGATGTTTTGTGCACTTATTTTATATATGCAATTATGTTTAAATGCTTTCAATTAATTGGCCACTAGTTGAATGATCTAAGTGTTGAATCTTGCTCGGGAGAGGGGATTCAGCGTAGACTTTATTAAAATTGCATGAATAAAGTAGAATTCTAAGATTGAGAGATTTAGAATAGCTTTAGAAGTTGTTGAAAGAACTAAAAGCCTTGCATGTTAATGAACTTAGATAAGGATATCAAGTTAATTAGATGCAGGAGAATCAATTATGCTCGGGAGAGATAGTTGTGATTTACGGTTCTTAGACTTATAAAATAATTACACGTTATAATTCATTCCCTTTAATTAATCCTAAACTAAATTGACGAAATCAATTCCCTAAGAATTATTTCAATTGAATTTCAAACCTTTAATTTGCATCACCTTTGTTTTCAATTTATCATTCCTTTTTGATCCTTAAATAAAATTGAGCGAAAGTATTCACGGTACTTAGTTAGACTAGAAAACCAATCCAGAGGGCGACATTCGATTTAACAATCATTATATTATTACTTGACCTGTACACTTGCGGTAAGCAAATCGCTCATCAATGAGTTGCATATTCTCAAGAATTTCTTCATGTGCTTGTGAGGATCTTCACTAGAAATTGCTTAAAATTGGCCTATGGTCTAAAGCATTTGGAACATGATCGGTTTGAGCTCAAAATGATTTAAAACGATGACTAGCGTAATAATTCTGGTATTGAGATTGTAGAAAGTTGCGGCTGCATAATCCCTAATGGCTCTATCCCTTTCATCTACATTAAGAATTGAATTATGTGTTACCGAAGCTTGTTGCTGCACATTTTTAGGTGGTGCTCCTCTTTGCTGCGCACCAAGAGGGTCTCCAACAGGTGCCTCCATAGTAATTTCCTACAGAAAAATTTCTTTTGGGGTTTCCTGTTGTTGAACTTCTCGTACTTTCTTTAACTTCCTTCTTTGCTCCTTACGAAGCTATCAAAAAGTTTTCTCTATCTCAGGATCAAAATTGATTTCGGGTCTTTTGAGAATACACCAATTCAATCTACAAAGAAATCCCTGCAAAAAGAATTGATGCCCTGTGACAGATGAATTTGCGGTTGTAAACCGATCGCAACTCCTGTTTTACAGAAGCTGAAAAATGTGTAATTCAATTATTTTTCCAAAACTCCCCAGCAACGGTGCAAAAAACCTGACGTGGCATTCGCGCTGCATCTACTGAGTGCAAGTATATACACTATCAAGTAATAAAATGGAGAGTACTCCGGATATCATACCCAGTGGAGATGGTGACTAGTTGAAAAATACTAAAAGCAATTCAATAAAGTAAGAACCTCTTATAAGCTTGCAACCGAGAATGGTAACGAAAGAAATAATTTAATGAAGGTTTATGTGATTGAGGACAGCAAGAAAAAAGAAAGCATGTAAATAAACCAAATAAAGATATATGAGTTAAGCGAGGAATTCAAATAAGCATCATCTAAAACCATTAAAATCCACTCACCTTTGCGCAAGCAACTCACTCAGGCAATGCACACAGTTGGAGAATACTATCTTTAAGTGCCCACATAGACATGGTGCAAATAGATTGCTACCAGTTTGCGTCCATGAATGCCCTGACAACTAGATTATGAGTTAAGTCCTACTCCTATTCAACTCTGCTGTAGGTGCCTTTAGAAGACTAAGCCAACTCGACATCTATTTCTAGGGCTAGCTGAAACTTAGATAATTATTGCACACGACTCCCAAAACTCTAGTGGTTCCAGTCCTATTTCTAGAATGCAAGAAAACAAAGTCCTATTTCTAGGATCTTTTCCACTATTGTTTTTGCGAACCCACACATTCAACTCCAACCTTTCGGCCACCAGCTGAACACAAACTATGCTAACTTAAGTGATAAGTTTTAGCTAACAATGAATCTTCAACTTTCAGCAAAAACAAACAATGCTAAGAGGAAGCAAGGTAGCCAGTGCATTGGTGGGGCTTTCTTCTACTCAAGGAATCCACATATTTGAACCCCCAATAAGAAACTTAGCTCATTGAGGAAACTAAAGTGCAAGACTTAAAGTAAAAAGTACACGAGTTAAAGAAACCACTTGAATTCATATTAATAATTGAAAGGTACATGAAACAAAGAACTTACAATTGAAAATTGAATAGAATAGAAAGTAAATCAGCTTACAAAAGAAATAGCACAGAATGTAAAGACTCTATACTCAACTAATGGTTCTTTCTCCTCTCTATCTAACTTGCTCTTTACCTTTTTCAATGGGAGACAAGTCTTTCTCTTATTTTTCTTTCGAATGGAAGAGCCGACAGAGGCTAGAAGAACTGAAACTCGGATTGGTTACAAGATGAGAAGAAAGAAAGGCATGAAGACTATCCTAGGACAAAAATCTGAGCTCCCTTTGCTTCTTGCACCTTGGTCGCCTTATATATACCTTGGAAGGTAGGGTTGGCTGCCAAGATCAGTTTGAGAGGACCCATGAATGTGAAAATCCATGATCCTTAGAGATTTGATACGAGATTTGGGATTTTCGAATGATAATGTGAAGATCCTACGAATCTCGAAATTCTATCTGAAAGCCCAGTTGCGGCCGTATCTCGGGTGCAATTTCCTCTGTGCACTGCCTTGACAAATCTGTCTTCAGTTGGGGCTTCTTTCCTTATTGGTTTGTGAGCGCAATTCAAATGCAATTATCACACTCTCAGGACCAAATGTAGGTGCAAATCTACAACTTCAACCTTCTACTTCACTAACTCTTTATCTCCATTTGTGGGTGCATTGCCATTGCAAATTGACCTCTGCACAAAAACATTAACTTTGATAAATTCTTACAAAACTAATCTCTTTTTTCAACACTTTAAGCATAAATTCTATATTTTTAAGATTTCTAACATGATTCTAATATTTTTGCTAATTTGAGTCTAAAAGATATCATTTTAAACCCAAAGTCCTTGCTTTCCTAGGAATAACCTAAGTTTTTAAGGCTAAATAACGCAATTAAATGAGTGTTATCAACGTTGCAGCTCAACGTCATAGACCCAAGCCTCAGCGTCGAGACGTTAAAAGACCACTGAGAAGATGCAATCTGTCCGAAGCATTTAGGCACAATGCTTAGTGTCTCAACACTATGCGCACCCACCCATTTTCCATTAGCCTGATGTCGAAGCGTTGAGACACTTGGCATAGTGTCTCAATGCTCTCGACTGGCATATATAATGTTCTTGTCGTGAGTTAGGTTTTTCAAGCTTCATTCTTACTTTTCTCAGCTGCAATTGCTTGAATTTCTCCAGTATTCCTTCAATTTCTACTGTAATTGCATTAATTTAGATTAGCTTTAGTAATTTAGGAATGGCTAATTGAGTCCCGAAGCTTGGATTGAGTGTTTTGATATTCGACTAACCAAAGATTGTTGTAATTGGGGACTCCGTATGTAAGGCATTCCTTTGAGACCTTGTGTTTCGATTGTAATAGATTAGTGGCTAAATTGTGATCTTGATTTCCATTTGAATTGTAATTTTTTTTTTTGTTTTTATGAAAAGAATTTGAATTGTAATTAGTTTTATAGAATAGATTGACAACCTATTTGCTCTCGAGTTAATTACTCGACAATGCATGTTTTAAGTTTGGGGGTGAATGCTTTGCTTGGTTGAGCCCTTGAGCATCTGAGTTCAGGCTATATTTTGTGAAGCTTATTATGATTATGGCATGTGGTTGTTTTAGATGCTATTTTTGCATGATGATGACTTCCTAAGATAGGCTTTATTGTCAATTTTTATCTTTTAATGAGTTGTAAGCATGAGTGCCCCAAAAGGGAGACTTCTTAAAATTTTTCTAGGAGATGTCTTGCATTAGTGGAGCACTTTTTCTTGTTTTTAGAATTGGACTTTAATCTTTAGGAGCGAATTATTGGGTTCATATACTTGTTGTCACCTCGATACGTGTAGGGAGGAGCTAAAGAGTTAATTTTTTTTCAAATTAGCACGTGTAATCATGCCTAGGAGGAAAGAAAAAAAATATATGCTTGTTATGCTCATAAAGAAAAATCATTCCTGCTTTTACATTTGAAAGAAAAATAATGACATGTCATAAGCACTCTATGCAATGAATAATAATGTTTTAGGCAAAAAGAGCTACCCCTGCTGTGATCAGTTAGGCCAACCAAAGGTTAAACTCAAGTTATGGATCCCTACAATAGGTGTGTGAAAGCTAGTGGTGCTTAAAAATGCTTAATTCAATTGTAATTTAAAGCACCTAGGTATGGATAAAAACAATCTTATTTGTTCCATTGGCTCATTAGTAAATCCTCAATGCCAGTGTAGAGGGAAGATGAGTTGAGAGTTTAATAATCTAATCCCGAGCTAGTAGAGTCCAATCTAAGTAAGTTAGATCTCTCTTATGCAAGTTAATTTTTGAAAATATTCAAATTGTCTCATTCCTTGGGCATTATGTGCATATCTTTTAATTGCTTAATTATTGACTTTTATGCCTTGAGGATTGAATTATGTATGTTGCATCTATGTACAACCTATGTCGGATTTTTAGTTTGCTCAAGGACTAGCAAAAGCTTAAGTTTGGGGGTGCTTGATAGCGCGAATAGCGAGCTATTTTTCCCGGTTAATTTTCGTTAGTCTTTGAGATTAAATTGACCATTTTTCATACACTTTTGTGTTTCTTTTATAGGAATTGAGTTTTGGCATGAAATGGAGCATTTGGAAGTTATTTGAGTGTTCAGGATATAAATAATGGGAAAGGAATGAAGAAAGAATCAAAGTTTAAATTACACAAGCAATCCAACTCGAGAGGGCAGCGTTGAGACACTGCCTTTGGGCGTCTCAATGCTGTCGTGAAGACAGTAGGCACGAATTTGGGGTAGCGTCCCTTGTCGTCTCAACGTTGTCTTAGATTTCAAAATTTGATATGTGCGGCAAAGGGACATCGTCGAGACACTGTTGGTAGATTTTCTATAAATACTATATGATGTGCTACGGCCAAGGGAAATTCAATTGGTGAATTTTTAGACCTAATTTCGACAAGGGACCTTCTGTGGGAGCTGAAGCAAGGACAAGGAGCGGGAACTAAGCTTCAACATGTGGAGATCGTGATGGGGACGTGCGGTGTCGATAGACTTGAGAGCTTTTCCCTTTCTTTCCTTATCTCTTGTACTTTTTATTGCTTTTCATTCAAGTTGTGATTGTAGTTCAATGATTGTGAGTAGCTAACTTGTATGTCTTAGGGATTAATGTAGTCCTTTTAGTTTATGGATTAATTGTTGGGATGATTGTGCCTTAATTTTATTCATGCAATTATGTTTTAATCCTTTCAATTAATTTGGCCATTAGTTGAATGATTTTGTGTTGAAACTTGTTCGGGAGAGAGGGTTTAACTTAGACCTTGATTGCATGACTAAGTTAAAATTCTAAGATCGGGAGATTTAAAATAACTTTAGAAGTTGTAAAAAGGACTAGACTCAAGGCCTTGCATGTTAATGAAGTTAGATAGGAATATGGGTTTATTGTATGCACGAGAATCATTTATGCTCGGGAGTAATATTTGTGATTTAAGTTTCCTTGACTTATAAAGTAATTGCACGTTAAAATTCATTCCCCTTAATTAATCCTATATCTAAATTGATGAAATCAATTCCCTAAGAATTTTTCCGATTGAATTTTCATCCTTTAATTTGAATTACCTTCTGATTCATTAATCTCATCCCATTGTGATCTCTAAATAAAATTGGGGAAAAGTATTCACTGTACTTAATCTAATTAGAAACCAATCCAGAGGACGACATTTGATTTCTTGATCACTATATTATTACTTGACCCGTACACTTGCAGTAGGAAAATTCCACACCAAGTTTTTAGCATTGTTGTCGGAGATTGACATATTTAGTTATATTAATATTCTGAAGAAAAAAAAAATCGGTCTTAGTTTAGAGTGTATTTTATTTTTCTTCTTTCCCTTATTTGGTTTCTTTCTTTTTTGTTTTTTTTGTTGGTTTCCTTATTTGTTGTTTTCCTTCTTTGTCTTTGATTTTTTTTCCTTTTTTGTTTATTTTTTTCCTTCTTGGCTACTTTCCTTTTTAGTATTTTCCTTTTTTTTTCTTTCCTAATTTGTTAGTGTTTCCCTTCTTAGATATTTTTTCCTTTTTTATTTTAGTTGTTTTCTTTCATTTTTGCTTTCCTTGTTTTGTTTCTTTTTTTTTTTTCCTTTTTAGGATAGACCATTGTATGTGAAAAGATAGAAAGTTGACATTAGTACCTTTGGACCCCGAAATTGAGAGGACTATTAGCAGGCTTCAAAGGGAGACTAAAGAACTTATCCAAATGGCGGACCCAAATCCACCTGAGGAGCCTAAACCCATTCATGATTATTTTTAGCTCGTGTTTCAAGGGCAACAACCGGGGATAGTCTATTCCCCGATCAATGCCAACAACTTTGAGTTGAAGATCGGTTTAATTCAAATGGCTCGTGATTGCGGATTCAGAGGATCACCCACAAACGACCCAAATTCCCATCTTAAATCTTTTCTTAATATCTGTGGGACGATAAAATTAAATGGAGTGACTGAAGATGCCATAGGCTTACATATTTTCCCTTTTTATTTGTAGGATAAAGCGAGGGATTGGTTGTAGTCAATACCCCTTGGGAGCATCACACTTGGGATGCTTTTGTCTAGGCTTTCCTGAAAAAGTTTTTCCCCCCCATGCAAAGACGGTCAAGGTGAGGACCGAGATTGGGACATTCTGGAAGAAGTTCGATGACCAACTGTTCGAGGCCTTGGAACGCTACAAGGAGCTACTGAGGAAGTGCCCTCAGCATGGATATTCAGACTAACTTCAGATTCAACTATTTTATAATGGTTTAAAACCAAGTACTAAGACTATTGTTGATGCAGTTGCAGGTGGGACTCTGTTGTCCAAGACCGTGGGGAATGCACGTACTTTATTGGAGAATATGGCCACCAACAGTTATCAGTGCCCTTCTGAGCGGTCTACACGAAAGAAAGTTGCAGTTGGGGTCTTCATGATTGATAATGTAAGTGTTCTACAGGCCTAGATGTCCTCCTTTGCTAATGCTTTCCTTAAGTTTTCAGGTACAAGGAGTGCATAATCTATTGAATCAGCTGTTGCTGCTGCATCTCAGTCTCAGGAGAAGACCATGATTAAGCAGGTTCAGTATGTATCAAATTTTAACTTTAGGGGACACTATAATTTCACACCCACACACTATCACCCTAATGTTAGAAATCATGAGAACTTCTCTTATGCGAATAATAAAAATGTTTTAAACCCTCCTGGATTTACCCCTCATAAGCAAGGTAATAAACCTTCTCTTGAAGAAATGGTTGGAGCTTTCATTGCAGAGTCTAGCAACAGAACCAACAAGCTGGAGGAGGCAGTGATTGCCATCAATAACACAGTGACTGGTCACAGTGCAGCAATAAAAAACATTGAGACTCAGCTGGGATGATTGATAAGTGTTGTAAACACCATGCAAAAAGGTAAGGCCCCAACTGAGCAAGAGAGACCTCAAATGGAGTACTGCAAGACCATCACTGTACATCATGAGGAGGAAATTCAAGAAGTTGAGGAGCCAGAGACTGATGATGAGCCTAAAAGCCCCACTAGAGAAGTGGAAGAGAAGTCAACCTCAAACGAAGATGAAAAGCTTACTCCTACTCTCTCTACCCCTTCTCCCACTGTTTTGGTTCCAAAGCCAAAGAAAAAGAAAAAGAAGAATTATAAAGTTCAATTTACAAAGTTCTTAGAGGCCTTTATGAGTCTCAACATTAATTTACCTTTTGCAGAGGCGTTAGAGCATATGCCCAATTATGTAAAGTTCATGAAGGAATGACTTTAGAGAAAGAAGAAGGAGAAAAGAATGGAGACAGTGTACCTCATGGAGACTTTTAGTGCGAGACTTAAGCAGAGGGTACCAACAAAATTGACGGATCCAGGGAGTTCTTTTGTTCCTTGTAGCTTTAGTAATCATTCTTTTCGTGCTTTATGTGATCTAGGGGCTAGTATTAATGTGATTCCCTTAACATTGTGCAAGAGGTTAGAAATAGGAGAAATTAAACCTACAGTTGTTAAGTTGTAATTGGCTGACCAAATCGGTTGTTATTCCAGTGGGAATTATTGAGAATGTGTTAATTAAAGTAGGTAAATTTTTCCGCCTATTGATTTTTATGTGATGGATGTTAAAGAGAGTCATTTAATGCCAGTTATTCTAGGGAGACCATTCCTCGCTACTAGGCGAATCATCATTGGTATTAAGTGCAGGGAGCTCATCATAAGGGTCCAACAGGAGAAAGAAGTTCTTAAAGCATTTGAGGACCCTAAGGACCCTTTTGAAACAATGGCGGTTGCTTACAGAAAAGGTGCAAGCAAGAGAACCATTAGTGGATCCCCCGATATTCGACCTCCTTGACGCATACAAGGTCAAACACCTCGAGCTAAAGACTGATAGCACCTAATTCGTGCTACCGTATTACCGCTAATCTAAGCTTGTTAGAAGAAGTTTATGCCTTAGTTGTCTTATTTTCAGGTAATTCGAGCATAGGTAGCATTGGGAGCCAACCACACAAATTGGTGCTAATTCGGGCTAGTTAGAGCATATTTTAGCCATCTCGAAGTTCATGGACGATGAGGAGGTGAAAATACTCAAGCGGATTGAAGCGGGCCTGAAGAATAGTGTCAAGAAGTCAAAGGTTTGGGCCCCAAGCCGAGAAAGACGGAGATAAAACCGAGAAAAAGGACAGCAAGCTGGAAAATGAGTCAGCATCGAGACGTTGACCCTAGAATCTTGACGTAGATACGATTTTGCACGGAAGACAGATTCATAGCGTTCAGACGCTATTTTCCTAGTGTCTCGATGCTACGACGATTAGTATAAATAATAGGGTTCGGTTTAGTCCGTCGTTAGGTCAGATTTTTTTATTTTTACCCCGTTCTCTCTCTATTTTCTCTGTTTTTTTCTGTCTTCTAAGGTTCCTAGCTCATTGAAGATGATTTCTTTGCATTTTATTTTGTTGTTTCCATACATTATATGTGGCTAATTCATTATATTGTTGGATTTGGTGATGAACTACTGAAAAATTCATAAATTTGGCTAAGTTTGATGGTTTTGTACTAAATTCTGAGTTTTTGTTTCAGTTTCTTATGTATCTTGATTAACCCAATGCAATCAATTTATTTTCTTTGAATTGACGCATCTTAGTGAGTGAGTTGGATGCATTCTATTTGTTATTTTAGACAGCCACTAGATTAAGGCAAGACAGGCTTTAAGTTATGTTGAATTCTTAGCGTAGATTCTTGATAGGCCTAAGAGCATAAGAAAATTATCGCATATTATTTTGAATGTATGTTTGAATTAATTGCTTTAATTCCGGGTCCTTATTCTTAATGCAATTAGTTTAGGTGATTGACTGCGAGGGTTATCGAGTTGGTTAATCTAAATTAATTACATATAATTTAAATGTTAATTTTGATTATGCATGAGGGACAACGGGCATAATTATAATTGGCTAATCAATTAATTGTCGAGGTTACGAGTTAATCGATTAGCTATGCACAGACTATGAGGAGGGTTATCCAATTAGCCAAAAAGCAATGCCGGACTAAAGCATAAATTCTTATAATTAATTTCAGATAAAACTAGGAAGCCAAGTTATAATCTGTTCAGTAGGATTCACAAAATTCAATAATATTTCTCTTATTAATTCTCTTTATTCTTTATTTCTCTCTATTGTTTGTTTTTCCTATTGTGCACCTTTTTATTTTTCCCGCCTTTATTTCCAAAATCTTTCACCTCTTAAAACCCCCCTGTTTGTGTTCTGCACAAAGACCTGCATTCTTCTAGAATCTCCTTTCCTATGTTCAACCTCGACCACTGTTGCTACAAAAGTAGTTTGAGTGCGGTGGAATTACAAACTTATTTGGTGGTCCGACGATTCCATCAAATACGTAAAACAAGCGCTTATGGGAGGCAACCCAAATTTGTTTTGTTATTTTTTATTTTATTGTTTTTTTTTGTTTTGTAGGTATTCCCGTAGTCTTGTCATTGCTAGCAACCACGAGGAGGTCATCATTATTCACAACAGTATCGTTCACTCCCTTCATTTCTTTTCTTGTTCTCATGATTGTTTTAGGCTTTAGTTCTTTTATGCATTGAAGACAATGCATGTTTTAAGTTTGGGGTTTGATGGGACATCGGAGGGTCTCGAATTCTCCAACGTCCATGCCAAATAAATTTATATTCCATAACCCCTAAAGCTAGCTTGAAGCAGTAGTGCCCGGGGTCCAACACAAGGAGCACAATTGTTAATTCGTCTAAATCAAGTTTATTGCAATGACGAGACTAAAAAAAGGGGGGTTGGAATTGGATAGAACAAAGCGAGGGAAAATAAAATGTTAAAAATTAAATGGCAGGAAAGTAAAGACGGGAAAATAAAAGCAGGAAATAAAAGATGGGTAGGCTAATCGTACCTTGGTGATCACTGCAATCGGAATTACTCGGTGTTAGTTTATTCAAATTTATTCATTGATTTTCTAAAGATTAATTTTACTGAATTATTATGAGGTCGAAGTGCTTCTTGGCTTTCCAGATAGTCCACCTACTAAGCCTGTGACTAATTGATTAACTTACCCGATACTCCACAAATTCATTAACCACAAATCCTATATCTAAATCTAATTAGTTAAATTAGCAATCTGATAAATCCTCAAAATTACTAATTAACTAACCGCATTACCGCTTAAGGCCCAGAATTAATCAGTTGAACTAGGAATAAAAATTCTCTAATTAAATTAGTTTAATTTCTCCTAGATTCTTAGGCCTATCGAAAGTCTATGCTAGGCTATCGTCAAACTAGCTATGGATTCGCCTCAGCCCAGTGGCTATCTAAAAATAATAGGTAAATTGCAATTCTATGAGACCTAAGAGTCGTCAATTCAAAGGAGAATCATAAACCACACTTGTTTAAGCGATAAAACTAGGATGCATCACAAAAACATTTAGAAAATCTTCAAACATTCAAGAAATTCATGAAAAGAAAATAAACTTACAGACGAAGGTTCCCGTTAAAGCAATCCAAGCTTAGACGACCATAGACGAGCCAAATCTAAGCCCCAAGCCTTGATTAACCGACCTAGAACTAGCCTAAACTAAGAACTAGAGAGAAAATAGAAAGAAATTTGAGAGAAATCGAAGAAGAACGAAAGGAAATGGCTGACAAATTGACCTAGCGGCAAAAAAATAACATTTATAACATCGTGACAGCGTCGAGATGCTAGGCACAACGTCTCGATGCTGACGGTGATTCTTCGCGCCTCTTGATTCTGTAGCGTCTGGACTCTACTATTATAGTGTCTAGACGCTAGCCACAGAGTCTAGACACTACTATTCCATTGTCTAGATGCTAGCTCTTGGATTAGTAGCGTTTTGGAGCATTTTTGCAGCATTGAGACGGTCTCGATTGACCTCTAATGTGCGTTGACTTCCATTGACCAAGGACATCTTCGTCATTTTTCTTCGGTTTAGCTTATTTTCAACCCGATTCGATCCCAACCTTATATTTTAGACAAATACGCTCTAATCTCGAGGCCCGAACGCTCCGGTCATGTCCTTAAGCTCCCTCGTCATCTCGAGAACCCCAAATTAGCTCGAAAACGTCCTTAGACTCCCGAATTAGCGTCAATTTGGTAAATTTGCCTAATGATCCTCTTGTGCTCGAATTCCTATAAAACAAACATTAAAACCATAAAATGCAAACTAACAAGATTAAATTAAAGGTAATAAAATAGCACATTTCAGGTGCTATCAGGGGTGGAATGCTTTGCTTGGTTGAGCCCTTGAGCATCTGAGTTCGAGCTAGATTTTGTGAAGCCTATTATGATTCTAGCATGTGGTTGTTTTAGATGTTATTTTTGCATGATGATGACTTCCTAGGATAGGCTTTATTGACAATTTTTAAGCTTTTGATGAGTTGTAAGCATGAGTTCCCCAAAAGGGAGACTTTTTAAAATTTTTCTAGCAGATGTCTTGCATTAGTGGAGCATTTTTTTCTTGTTTTTAGAATTGGACTTGAATGTTTAGGAGTGAATTGTTGGGTTAATATGCTTGTTGTCACCTCGATAGGTGTAGAGAGGAGCTAAACAATTAATTTTTTTCAAATTAGTATGTTTAATCTTGCCTAGGAGGAAAGAAAAAAATATATGCTTGTTATGCTCATAAAGAAAAATCATTCCTGCTTTTACATTTGAAAGAAAAATAATAACATGTCATGAGCGCTCTATGCAATGAATAATAATGTTTTAGGCAAAATGAGCTACCCCTGTTGTGATCAGTTAAGCCAACCAAGGGTTAAACTCGGGTTATGGGTCCCTACAATAATAGGTGTGTGAAAGCTAGTGCCACTTATAAATGCTTAATTTAATTTTAATCTAAATCACCTAGGTATGGATAAAAACAATCTGATTTGTTCCATTGGCTCATTAGTAAATCATTAGTGCCAGTGTAAAGGGAAGATGAGTTGAGAGTTTAGTAATCCAATCCCGAGCTAGTAGAGTCCAATCTAAGTAAGTTAAATCTCTCTTATGCAAGTTAATTTTTGAAAAATTTCAATTTGCCTCCTTCATTGGGCATTATGTGCATTTCTCTTAATTGCTTAATTATTGACTTTTAAGCCTTGAGGATTGAGTATTGTTTGTTGCATCTATTTACAACCTATGTTTGATTTTTAGTTTGCTCGAGGACTAGCAAAAGTTTTAGTTTGGGGGTGTATGATAACGCGCATAGCGAACTATTTTTCCCGGTTATTTTTCGTTAGTCTTTGAGATTAAATTGGCCATTTTCATACACTTTTGTGTTTCTTTTATAGGAATTGAGTTTTGGCATGAAATTGAGCATTTGGAAGTTATTCGAGTGTTCGAGATATAAAAAATAGAAAAGGAATGAAAAAAGAATCAAAGTTGAAATTACACAAGCAATCCAACCTGAGAGGGCAGCGTTGAGACGCTGTCGTGAAAACAGTAGGAGCGAATTTAGGACAGTGTCAAGATGCTAGCCCTAGTGTCTCGACGCTGTCGGTAGATTTTCTATAAATACTATATGATGTGCTACGGCCAAGGAAAGTCCAATTGGTGAACTTTTAGACCTAATTTCGACAAGGGACCATCTGTGGGAGCTGAAGCAAGGACAAGGAGTGGGAACCAAGATTGAAGACGTGGAGAACGTGACCGAGATGTGCGGTTTCGACGAATTTGAGAGTTTTCCCCTTTCTTTCCTTATCTCTTGTAGTTTTTATGGCTTTTCATTCAAGTTGTGATTGTAGTTCAATGAATATGAATAGCTAACTTGTATGTCTTAGGGATTGTTGTAGTCTTTTAGGTTTATGGACTAATTGTTGGGATGATTGTGCCTTTATTTAATTCATGTAATTATGTTTTAATGCTTTCAATTAATTGGCCATTTGTTGAATGATTTTGTGTTGAATCTTGCTCGGGAGAGAGGGTTTAACTTAGACTGACTAAGGTAAAATTCTAAGATTGGGAGATTTAGAATAACTTTAGAAGTTGTAAAAAGGACTAAACTCGAGGCCTTGCATGTTAATGAAGTTAGATAGGGATATGGGTTACTGTATCCATGAGAATCATTTATGCTTGGGAGTGATATTTGTTATTTAAGTTTCCTTGACTTATAAGGTAATTGCTCGTTAAAATTCATTCCCCATAATTAATCCTAAATCTAAATTGATGAAATTAATTCCCTAAGAATTTTTCCAATTAAATTTTCATCCTTTAATTTGCATTACCTTTTGATTCATTAATCTCATCCCATTGTGATCTCTAAATAAAATTGGGCAATAGTATTCACAGTACTTAATCTAATAAAAAACCAATCCAAAGGACGACATTTGATTTCTTAATCACGATATTATTACTTGACCCGTTGGTGACGTGTGCTTGAGTGTTGCTGACGTGCAACACCGACCTGCTGAAGTGCAAGTATACACTATCAAGTAATAAAGTGGAAAGTATTATGGATATCATACCCAAGGGAGATGGTGACCAACTAAGTTAACACACGATTCTGTAAAATATGAACCTCCTCTAGACTTGCGGCCACGGTTGGTAACCAAATAAAAATAGTTGATTGGGATTTTGGTTTTAAGAAAAAAAAAAGACAAGAAGTAAAAACATATGATAATATCAATGAGATAAGTAGGGAAATTCAAACAGTCTCAACCTTGAGCATTAGATCACCTCCACCTATGCATCCGCAAAGTACTCAAGCACTGCAGACGGCTGAGTCACACATCTATGTTGCCCACATAGATATGGTGCAGATAGCATATCCCAACTGCGCCCACAATTCCCTAACAACCATATTGTGAGTTAAGTCCAACTCCTATTCAGCTCCACTGTAGGTGCCTTTAGAAGACTAAGCCAGCTAGAGATCTATTTCTAGGGCTAGTTGAACCTTAGATAAATAATACTCACGACTCTTAAAACCCTAGTGGTTCCAGTCCTATTTCTAGGATGCAAGAAGTCAAAGTCCTATTTCTATGATCATTTTCCACTATTGATTTGCGAACCCACGCCTTTAACTCCAACCTTTCGACCACCAATTAAATGCAAACTATGCTAACCTAAGTGATTAGTTTAAGCTAACCGAGGAGGCATATTTGACAGGGCCTGGACTTGTCGAAGTTCCGTGTCAAAGCAAATTTATAGTCCACGAACACTAAATGGGGTCGATCACCGGGAGTGACGGTTTGCTATTTATTTCTATTTATTTTGAGTTATGAAAGCAGTAAATGGGGGGATTGGAATACTAAGGAGATAAACATGCGAGGAATTAAAGTGCAAGAATTTAAATGACAGGAAATAAAAGGGGCAAGAAATTAAATTGTAGGAAACATAAATAAACGATGAAATTAATTAAATTAAGCGACACTGATTAGAGAGATTCTTGGGGTTGAATGATTTACTTTGATCATTGTCTTCCTACCTATTTTAGGCTAACTTTAATGGCTTAATGTCCCAATCGATCTAATCTGAACCCAGAAAAGACACAAAGCCCACCTAAGCCTTCTAACCCGATCATACATCGTCCATCGAATTAGACTCTAATTGATTAATCAATTAATTTAATCAAACCATCAAATCAAACAATTAACCAATTGCCTTAAATCTAGTTGATTGATTAGGACATTAGAAATAATTAGGCCTAGATTACTTCTAACGCTATTTTGGATCCTAGACCTATCGTGTCAAACAACAAAGTCAGAGTCTGCTCTTGGGATTCGTGCCCACAAATCATTCTATGTGCTAACTACTGAACCAATTATCCATTACTCCATGCCCAGTGTCTCGACACCATATCGTCTGGGCCTAGGGTCCGAAAACGAGCCAACGTCGAGACACTGGCCTTCTTCCAGCGTACTTCATTCTTTTATTTCTTCTTTGTTGCTCGCTCGACTTGGGACTCGAACCTTAGACTCCTTGGATCCACTCTTCGGGCTAGTCACGATCCTCACGGTCTTCTCACCTCCTCGAGATCCATGGTCCTCAAGTTAGCTCGAAAACTCTCTAATTTGCCCGAATTAGCTCCAATTTGTACAGTTCGTTCTGGATGCCCTAAATGCACAAATAAACTACAAAACAGTCAAATAAAGCATAAAGTGCACTCTAACAGGTTTAGATTAACAACAAATAAATAGGACTAATTTGGTCCTATCACTAACATTTAAACCTTAATTTCAACAAAAACAAACCATGCTAGAGGGAGCAAGGTTGCTTTTGCATAGGCAAGACTTTCTTCTAATCAAGGAATCCACATATTTGAACCCCTAAATACAAGCTTAGCTCATGATTTAAAATAATTACAAAACATAATGAAAAACAAACTCGACATGGAGAGAAAAAATAATGAATTACTATTAAAGAATAAACTGAGTACAAAAGATTAACTTATAACCAAAGGTAAATGATAAGTAAAAACAACTTGTTGGAAATAAAAGGGTACAAAGGATAAAATAAAGACAAGACTCAACTAAGGATCACTCTCTCTATCTAGCTAGCTCTTGTCCTTTTTCAAGGAGAGACAAACCTTTCTCTTCTTCTTCTCTCGAATAAAAGAGTTGACAGAGACTGAGGGATCCAGAACTCAGAGTGGTTACAAGGTGAAAAGAGAGAACTACAATAAGCACCGAGCATCGAGTTCATCTTGCTTCTTGCACCTTGGTCCCCTTTAATAGACCATGGAAGGTAAGGTTGGCTGCTGAGATCAGTGTGAGAAAGCCTTGGAAGGTAATAATCCACGATCCTGGGAGACTTGATGTCGAATTGGGGGATTTGTGGATGATTCTGTGCAAATCCCGCAAATCTCGGTATTCTGTCGGAAAGCCCAGTTGCGACCGCAACTCGGGTGCATTTTCCTCTGTGATCTGCTATAATAATTTTGTCTTCAGCATGGGGCTTCTTTCCTTATATGGCTTTGCGGGTGCAACTTTATCGCATTCCTCACATCCTCAGGTCCAGATGCAGGCGCGACATTGCAGCTTTTAACACCTCAGGTGTTATCTCTTTCACAAGCCATCTTGACTCTCAAAAAATGGAAAAGAAAAGCTAACTTCCCTCCCCCAAACTTATTAAAGTTACCGCTAGGCTTTCTTTCTTTTCATTTTTTTTTTTTTTTTTTGGCAAAGGAAAGTTTCATAGTCAACTATACCTCCGTTCCAACATACTAACACTTTGTGGTGAAAGTAGCATACTACAAGCATAGCTCACCATTAAGACTGTAGCGCATACTCACTTCCCAAACCAACCTTTCATGCAGTGGAAATCGTGGGTATCACGACCGCCCCTGATTACTTTGTTTATTGAAGAAGGAAGAGTATCTCCTTGCTTTATATATATATATATATATATACATATTTAGCACTTGCAATAGGCAACATGATACATAAGAGAGTACAAATACAAAATGGTCCCCCCAAACTTAAACGAGTCAATGTCCCCATTGACTAACATAAAGATCAAAATAGGTGAGACTTAAAAGGATTGGCAAGTTAAGATCAAGTCTATCCTTCCTAAAGGTATTGGTAGTCAAAGCCTAGGGTCAGTTTGGACTTGAATGTGTTATGGAGAGAATAGTTTATTCAGGCTTCCTATTTTCAAAACTTGAAGTTACCAAAGCATTTAAAGAACCGAGAGAGCTTTAGTTATCATCATTAAGGGCACTAAAAAAAAATACAAACCTAAAAATAACACTTCTCTTTACTTTTTCTTAGAATTCTTTTTTTCTTTTAAAAAAGATATACTTTTTCAGAATTTTATCCAACATTTAAACAAAAGAAACAACTTAAAAAAAAAAAACAAAACACAACAATCAAGAAAATAAACTAACCTAAAACAACAAAAAGCAAGTAAAGATAACTTAGACCCTACTTCCAATCACCTATCAATAAAATAATAAAGAATTAAACAATAGAAGGGTGAAAGGAAGACTCCATTAGGCATTAGAAGGGCCTGCTCCATCGCCTGGTGTTGGATTCCAATTTATCTCGGGGAATGGTGGAAGGTATTCGTCCAGATCATCCACCACATTCTCCAAAATGCACCTGACAACACCATCTCGCTCTTTAGTATAGGTCAGGTACTCTTTAAACTAGTTCCTCATCTTCTCCAAGTTTCTCCTTAAAACCACCAAATCACTTTGAGGTTGTTTTTTAGGGACTGGAGATTGCAGTTGTCTTGCGACCGCATCTGGTATATTCTATGACAATTTTGCGATCGCAACGCCTGTTGTCTATGTGGCTTCTTTAGGAGGTTTTTCTTGTTGAGCTGTAGGGGAAGTTGCTTGAGCCTTCTTTTCAGGTGAAGTCACCTTTTGCTTGGCATTGACTATGAGTTTCTGTTGGGGTTTATGTCCTAAAACTCAAGTTTTGTTATCCTTTTATAATAAAGACGTTATTTAGTGAAATTGTTTATTTTATATCTTAAATCCAATAGAAACATCCATGGTTATAATATGGAATACTCGAACTATATCATAGATATAGACAGGGATCAAGTTTGAGTATATAACCTAAATGGTCTATAGTAAATGGATATGGCTGGGTACCTTATCCTGGTAACACTATGGATGCGGCCTACTCTGCGAATAAAGTAAACGACGTGATCCTTGATCGTTCATGTAAAGACATGTGAGTAGGGGCATCTTGTGTAAAAGATGTTTACACAAGACACAAGACCGAGAAATAAGTCACTCTTACCTTATAACGCCGTTTACTGTTAAGACTGACTATTTTAAGCGATGACCTAGGTAACTCGATCTTAATCCTGAGCTTGCTATGAAATCTTGTTCGTTCAGGATTATCCTTTGATCTGCATGGGTGAGAGTGGTCCATTAGTGCCATTCAATAAACCTACCATTTTGGGGATAAGACTAGATGGATAGCTAGGGACATAGTGTAGCAAGACGAAATTCACTCCTACCCAATTCAAGGATAGTAGAGAGGTTGTTCCCTTCAGTGGTGACTCCAAAGCTTGAACAAAGGGGCCCCACCCTCTCGTTGGCTTGAGAGGGACTTTGTTTAGTGGTTGGACCATAAACAAATTGTTCAATAGAGGACCAATGGACTTAAGGAACTAAAATGTACTATAAGGGTAAAACAGACATTTGACCTAGTTATAGTAATGAACGACCTGTGAAGGATCGACTTACTAATCATGGTTATATCGAGTGGACGGAAATATATCTACAGTGAGGGGAGTTCAACTACTAGGCTATAGTGGAGTGTCTCGATAGTTAACAGATGTTGGTTAACTAGGTGAAAAGGGTTTACCCGGTTAAACCTCGTACCGTTGGAGCCCATGATCTGTAGGTCCATTAGGTCCCCTTGCTAGCTCGAGACTAACCTTTGGAACAATATGATGGATAGAATATGAATTAATTCAAATTCAGTTTAGGGAAATGAATAGAGGTGGTTGACATTATCGATACGTCGAGTTTTGTGAAAACCGGGTTGTGTGATATTTAATATTTAAATATGATTTAAATACCGAGAACATGAATAGGGATTCGTGTTGGAAAAATAACAGTTTTGAAATGTTTAGGATTGATGGTAAAATATTAATTGAATATTAGATATTAAATTAATTAATCATTATTTAATTAATAATTATTTTAAATTAATTTTTCAAAATAATTTTTAAAAAATAAATAAATTAATTATTATTTAATTAATAATTATTTTAGATTGATGGTAAAAATTGAAAATTGAAAAATGGAATTTTTCATATTATTATTATATAATAATTAAATACTAAAAATCAAGATAATTTTGAATTAGGAAATTCAAAATTAAATTGATTTTTAGGAGGTGGAGTGCATGGTGACCAAACTCATGCACTCCCCTCAAATTAACCACCAAATTACCCACTTTGAGTTGGGTCATTTGGTGTCAATCCATGGTTTAACTATTCAGCTTTCTTCCCTCTATAAAAGGGAAGAAGATTGCTGAAGAAATCATGTTTGAATCTTAGAGAACTGCTGCCAAAATTCATACACACCAAAACTCATCTCCATAACTTGTTCTTCAAGCTTTTCCCTTCAAATTTCATCACTTGAGGATCCCACAATCCGTTCCAAAGGCTTGAGAATAGCAAAGAAGATCCAGTGGTGGTTCGTGATTGATTGGAGAAGAAAAACAACAAGAGGATTCAACCAATTTCACGGATTTAAAGAGGTTGGTATTCTGTCTCTGTTTTTCCTCTTTCTCCTCCGGCTCTATTCCTGCAAGCCTGCATATCTTAGTGATCAAGGTTGGGAAGAACAACCTCCTCACATTCTTGTGCCCACAAGAAAGGATCTCCATCCAGATGATTCGTCCAAGGTTCAGATCCAACCCCTTATGCATGTTGTACAACAACATGACACGTTCTTGAGATATTGTGGCGTCATGTGTTGTTGGCATTACTCTGTTCTTGATCACGTATAACTAGACAACTGCTTCTGGCTTCAAATCTCCTGACAGTAAAGTCCTGACTCCTGTTCTGAACTCCTGCCACTTAACTCCCTCATGGGCCACCATGTGTAGGGCCTCGACCAGATGCTAATCAGACGGTTCTTCAAAGTCCACCACCCTATCACGTAGGAGCATGGTCGTCTGCATCTCTTCCCCTATCTGTGCATAGAACTCGCGAACCAATGGGATAGATACAGCCTTCGGCTCTTTGCATAACCACTCCCAGCCATACCTACACAAAACATCCTCGATGAATGCTGGAAGAGGACTTGTCTTCGTGAAAAACGCTTTTTAACACGTTAGAACTCGCTTCTTCATGATAGCTAGACGAGCCTGAGCGTCTGGCGAGCTTCCACTTGAACTTCTACTCTCGGCCTCTTTGTTGGAATCTTCTTTGGCTGAGGAACAGCTTGTTTTCTCCTCATAGATAGCGGTGATGGTGGTGTCTTCACTTGAGGAAGCACAGAAGTCGCTTCCCTAGTGTTATGCTTCCTCAGGGAACTGTCTTTTCTTTTTTCTTCTTAGATCTCCCTTCAGCTGCACTGCGTCCGTTTTCATGTTTGATCAGGTAATTGATGGGACCTAACTGCCCATGATTATTTGTCCTTAATCTTGTTAGTTTTATGACAATTATCTTGTTTAAAGTTATGTTTTGTAGCGGTTTGGTATCAAGCGCTTCAACGGAGTCCATTTTTCAATTTCGGTGTTAATTCAAGGATTTTAGCGTGGTTTTGGTCCATCTTGAAGTATGTGGGATGGCAAGACGGTGAAAAGACCTAAGATGAGCGCTCGGGACTCGAAGACGACACCAAACGGATCTAAACAAATTTTAGATGATTGAGTGTTGATGTATGGATGGTCTGGTTTTTTTTCTGATTATGAAAATCAACGATGTGTCATCCTGCCAACTTTATTGCTTTTATTGAATGATAAGCATGTTGCCCAGAAATTGAGCCTTTTTAATTTTTTTCTAGTACATTTCTTGCAAGACCAAACCTTAGCATGCCTAGGATTAGTTTGAAAACATAGGAGCAAATTATAGAATCCATATGCTTGTTGTCACCTCGATAGGTGTAGGGATGAGCTAGAGTGTCAAATAACTTCAAATTCGCATGTAATATCTTGCCTAGGAGAAAAAAAAAGAAAATATGCCAAAGAAAAAGAAAAGAGAGAGCAAAAGAAAAAGAAAGAAAAAGAAAAGAAAAATGAGTGCAAGCTTAAAAGAAAATCATACGCTCGTTTACATTACTTTTATTTTTAAAGAAAAAGCATGCTATATAGGGGGTAAAAAGAGCTACCTGCCGTGTGATGAGTTAGGCCAACCAAGAGTAAAACTCGGGTTATGGGTCCCTGCATTCTAATGTGAAAGCTAGTGCCCCGAAAAAAAAGAGAGAGAGAGAGAGAGAAAGAAGTGTGCAGAAAGAAAATGTCTTTTATTTTTCAGGCACCTGGGTAAAGAGAAAAGCAATCTAATTTGTTTTGTTTGCTCCTTGGTTAGTTCCTAGTGCCAATGTAGAGGGAAGATAAGTTGAGGGTTGTATAATCCAATCTCGGGCTAATAAAATTGATTCTAAGTAGACTAAGTGTGAGCTTGAGCAAGAAATCTCATGAAAAAATTTTATTTGTCTCTTTATTTGGACCACATGTGAATGATTCTTGATTGCAATAGATTTTGACATTTTAGACATTGAGATTTGAGTCTATGAAATTGCAACTAACGAATCCTATACTTCTATTTTATGCTTGCTCGAGGACTAGCATGGTTTAGATTGGGGGTATTTGATGGGACCTAACTGCCCATGATTATTTGTCCTTAATCTTGTTAGTTTTATGACAATTATCTTGTTTAATGTTATGTTTTGTAGCGGTTTGGCATCAAGCGCTTCAACGGAGCCCATTTTTTAATTTCAGTGTTAATTCGAGGATTTTAGCACGGTTTCGATCCATCTTGAACTCCGTGGGATGCCGAGATGGCCAAAAGACCTAAGTGGAGTGCTCGGGACTCGAAGACGACACCAAACGGATCAAGTTTTCAAGCAGCCAAACAAGGAAGACCCGAGAGATGGTGTCTCGACGCCTCGGATTCGAAGGGACGGAAAATTCACCGTCGGCATCGAGACGCCGGCCACAACACCTCGACACCAGCTCGCCTTTTTAAATACTGTGGCTTGCGATTAGAGCAGGAGCTGAAGGTCTTTTAGCAACTTAGAAGAGGAAACTCGATTGGGGCTTTTTGGTAGTCGTTCTCTCTCGGTTCTAGCTCCAACTTCTTCACTTTTCTTCTATATTTTATTGTTTCTAGGTAGATTAGGTTGGTTTCTCGAGCCTTGGGCTTGGATTAGGCTTGTCTATGGCCGTCTAAGCACCGTTCGTTGTAGTTGGGACCTCGGGATTGTAAGTACATTCGTATTTTTTTTAGAGATTCATGAGTATTCTGAGTTGATTTGTTGTTTATCTTGAGATTCTTGAACTTTACTCATGGTTTATTTGTTGTTTGTGACTTTAGATTCCCATTTTTATAATTAGCATGCTTAGTAGGTTAGATTGACGCCGTAACTCGCAGCTCGTATGTTAATAATCCGCTAAAGAATTCATTTCCAAGTAGTTAATGGATGGTTAGTTTAATAGTTAGAATTAGATTGATTCGTGAGCACGGGTCTTAAGAGAATACTCTGACTTTGCTGCTGACACGATAGATCTAGGGTCTAAGTCGATACTTGTGATTAATTGGGAGTCCCTCTAGTTAATTGTGGGTATTCTAGTCTAGAGCAACGATTAATTGATTTATTGGTTGTGGCCAGGTTAATTTATTGATAAATTGCATGTTGGTTCAACGGGTCTGTTGGGTTAGCGATCTAGGGGTATCTAGTTCTTAATGCAGTTGCTTGATTAATTGACTTTGACGAGTTCGTGGGGTTAATTAATTAGTAATTAGTAATTGAATCGATGGACGTTGGGATCGAGTCAATTGATTTAGAGTACCTATAGACAACATGCATATAAATCATTATCTGCTAATCGATGAGTAAAAAAATGAATGTACTAATCCCGAGCGTCTTCTGCTACTACGAGCGGCAATGGGAGATTGACTAACCTCCCGATTTACTTTTCTTTCATTTAATTTTCTATCAGTTTACTTTCTTAAGAATTGACTTTCTGTCAGTTTACTTTCTTACATGTGACCTTCGCCCGCAATTTTCACCATCTATCTCAAACCCCCTTTTCTCTGCCACTACGAAACACAAAAAGAGTTAGAAGTAAACCAGTTGTTCCCTGTGATTGACCCCGACCACTGCTACTGTAAGGTAGCTTGGTGTCCATGGACTATAAATTCGTTTTGGTGCAAGACCCGCGACACCGACGCGCCCAAACTGGTGAAAGTAAATTCGCTTTGATTCGAGCCCCGCATTAGCCTCTGTCAAAACTGGCGTCGTTGTCGGGGAACAGGGTGTTTATTTCTAATTAGTTTTGTGTTTTTCACCTTTTTCTTGTCTCTTGTGTTAGTTTGTTTCTTGCAGATCCAGTGACAAATCTTTACAAGAGCAAACTCCTCCCTACCAAGAAACAAGGAAAAGCGTCGTGCTTCATGGATATTTGGCAAGCTCTCGATCTCCTGTCTCGCTTGGATAGAGAGGGTCGAGAGTGCAGTGCAAGACAACTTTTCAGCTCCCAATTATCCACCACCCCCTTGCATCATAAATCACAAAGAAGGTAATGGATGGTCTGGTTGCTTTTTCTTTGATTATGAAAATCAACAATGTCTCATCCTGCAGACTTTATTGCTTTTATTGAAGGATAAGCATGTTGCCAAGAAATTGAGCCTTTTCAAATTTTTTCTAGTACTTTTCTTGCAAGAGCAAACCTTAGCATGTCTAGGATTAGTTTGAAAACTTAGGAGCGAATTATAGGATCCATATGCTTGTTGTCACCTCGATAGGTGTAGGGATGAGCTAGAGAGTTAAATACCTGCAAATTAGCATGTAATATCTTGTCTAGGAGAAAAGAAAGAAAATATGCCAAAGAAAAAGAAAATAGAGAGGACTTTATTATTGTAGGAATTCGACTTGGAGATAAAGGATAAGAAGGGATTAGAGAATGTCATTGCGGATCATTTGTCTCGTCTTGATCCAACATCATCTTTGCTGAAGCAATATGCCATTTCAGACTCATTTCCAGATGAACAGCTCTTTGTTGTTGAGGTAAAAGTGGTCAAGGATATCCCTTGGTATGCTGATATAGCAAACTTCTTAGTGAAGGGAGTCACTCCTCTTGATATGGATTGGAGGCAGATGAAAAAGTTTAAGCATGATGCAAAATTTTTCTATTGGGATGAGCCATTTATGTATAAGCAATGCTCTGATGGTATTATTCGTAGGTGTGTTTCAGGTGATGAAGCAAAGGAAATCCTGGAGCAATGTCACTCTTCGCCGTATGGAGGCCATTTCAGCGGTCAGAGGACAGCTATGAGGATTTTGCAATGTGGATTTTTCTGGCCTTCCTTATTTAAGGATGCCCACTGGTTTTACAATCAATGTGATGCTTGCCAAAGGAGATGAAATTTAGGGCCTAGAGATGAAATGCCTCTTACTTACATTTTAGAATTAGAATTATTTGATGTGTGGGGTATTGATTTTATGGGCCATTTCCCCCTTCTAATGGTAATGTTTTTATCTTATTTGCGCGGTTTGGGACACCTAGAGCTCTAGTGAGTGATGAGGGTACACACTTTGTGAATAATGTTTTGACTAAGCTTTTAGCTAAATATGGGATTAAGCATAGGATAGCTACCCCTTATCACCCACAAGCAAATGGTCAAGCTGAAATTAGTAATAGGGAAATCAAATCAATCTTAGAAAAAGTAGTCCATCCATCTAGGAAAGATTGGTCTTTTCGGTTAGATGAGGCTCTTTGGGCTTATAGGACAACCTATAAGACTCCTCAAGGTATGTCTCCCTATAGGTTAGTGTATGGAAAAACTTGTCATTTACCGTTAGAACTTGAGCATAAAACGTTTTGGGCTTTGAAGAAATTGAATTATGATCTAAGTCGTGCAGGGGCAATAAGAATGCTACATCTTAATGAATTAGAAGAATTTCGCCAATTTTCTTATGAAAAGGCGAAAATGTATAAAGAAAAGACTAAGCAGTGGCATGATAAGAAAATAAAGCCTAAAGAGTTTGTCAAAGGTCAAAGAGTTTTGCTTTATAACTCTAGATTAAAATTGTTTCCTGGAAAATTGAAATCTAAATGGTCAGGGCCATTTGTCGTGATTTAAGTTTTTTCCCATGGAGCAATTACTTTGCCCGATGAAAAGGATGGGAGAGTGTTCAAAGTTAATGGACAGCGAGTGAAACATTATTGGGTGAGCAGTTACAGGCGAAATATCCTTCCCTAAAGTTGGTTGATGAATAAGCGAGCGAGAATTTTGCGGGAGCATTTCACATAGCAATATTTTTGAGCTCCCAAGATTGGTTGCGATTTTATTTTTCGCTGATTTGGTTTGACTTTAATTCGAGTTATTTTGAATTAGATTTGGTTTGTTTAAATATTATCTGATTTATTTTAATTCATTGTTATTTTTAAATTCAGTAGATTTTATTTTTGGTGTATTTTTATTTTCACCATTTTAGTTTATATTTAATTTAATCTGATTAGTTTAGTTTAGATTGATTTTATTTTCGGTTATTTATATTCCT
Organism: Luffa aegyptiaca; assembly: GCA_017139565.1. Classification (NCBI taxonomy): domain Eukaryota; kingdom Viridiplantae; phylum Streptophyta; class Magnoliopsida; order Cucurbitales; family Cucurbitaceae; genus Luffa; species Luffa aegyptiaca. The sequence goes on from CM029402.1 coordinate 19,474,553, forward strand.
GTGTAGTTTAGGTTTTAATAATACATTTCCTGATTTTTTCGGCTAAAGATAAGATAAAATTAGATTTGATTTTGGCGGTTTTGAATTTGAATTTTCCCGTGTGAAAAGATTCTTCTAGAAGGAGATTTTGTTGCTTAGTTTGTTTTTGCAATCTTTTGGTTAGAGCGAATGCATCAGCAGAATATTACGGGATTTGGTTAGGAATTAAATATTTTACCGTTTGGATTTGAATTTCCCGTGGGCAGGTAACTTGCATGAGAGATCTGGTGCCTCCACGTGTCGCACATGGGTGATCTAACGGTCTAGCCGTTGGATAGCACACCAAGCATTTATCCGGCAATTTACTTTTACCGTTTGTTGGAACTTAATTTCTCATGATTACATGCAGATAAACGGTAACATTTTGATTAATGAAGGAATTTAATTCGGCCAGGATTTAAAATGTTGGAGCTCCATTTAAATCAAAGACTTGGTACGCTTTTCTTCTCATTTTTCTTTCGAAGCTTCCTTCTGCTCCCTTCCTGTTCTTGCGAGTGAGAAGAAATTTCATATTCTAATGGCAAAAACGAGAGGAAAGAAAGAGGGAGAAGTGGAGGAGCATGTGCCTACTACGCCTGTAGAGAGGGAAGCCAAACGGCTCAAAAGGCTTCAAGAGGCTGAGGTTTTCGCAGTATTAGAGAAGGTAATAGAAGACATTGTTGAGGAAGTTATCGCTGAGGAAGAACCAAAAGATTCTGAGAGCGAAAAAGATTTTGAAAAGATTGACGAAACAGGGCAAGAGAATCAAGAAAAGAAAGCAACAGGGTTGCAAGGGCCAAATATGACTAAAACAGTGGAGCAGGAGATTTTGGAAGACATAGTGAATGATCTGCCACGCCGCCGTCGTAAGCAGAAAACAGGGCAGGTAAAAAGGATACGGACCAACAGTCCATCTCCTCCTTCGACTGACTCGGAGAAAGAAGAATCTGGAAATCAAGAAGAAATTAGGAAGAAGAATGCAGAATATGAAACCGAGTTGAAAAATGGTAAGGACAAGGGCAAAGGTATTGCGGGGGTCGAGGTGGAAACAGAAGTGGCTTGATCAGAAGAAAGGGGGTTGCCTTATGAGCGCTTTCTGAATCATTTTGCTAGGGCAAAATATATTGACATGTTGAAGAGAGACTTCCTGTTTGAGAGAGGGTTCAGTGGTGATCTTCCGCATTTTCTGAGGGATGGCATCACAAACCATGGCTGGGAGTTATTCTGTTCCAAACCAGATCCTGTGAATTCACAAGTGGTGCGAGAATTCTACGCAAATATTAATGAGAACGAGGGTTTCCAAGTTATCGTTCGTGGAGTAGCTGTCGATTGGAGTCCTGGTGCCATCAATTCGCTGTACAACCTTCATGATTTCCCGCACGCAGGTTATAATGAGATGGCAGTAGCGCCATCTAATGAGCAATTAAATGATGCAGCTCGGGAAGTTGGAATAGAAGGGGCACAATGGCGACTGTAAAAAATCAAGAAAATGACTTTTCAGGCTGCGTATTTAAAAAAGGAAGCCAATACTTGGATGGGATTCATCAAACAAAGGCTGCTTCCAACGACTCATGACTCCACGGACTCTCGGGAAAGAGTTCTTCTAGCTTTTGCAATACTGCGGTCCCTTAACATCGATGTAGGTAAAATTATTGCTGGTGAGATTTTTGGATGTTGGAGAAAGAAGGTTGGAAAATTGTTCTTTCCAAACACAATTTCAATGTTGTGTAAGAGAGCAGGGGTTCCAGAGAGCGCAGAATACGTGCTCCTACTGGACAAGGGAGTAATCGACACGCCTAACTTGGCACGGCTTCAGCGGAGACAGGAAGCACGTCAGTGGGGGGCTAGTCTGTAGCATTCACCAGATCTTAGAACAACTTGCACTTTCAGCCAGCAGGCAAGAGTTCGTCGAAAGGCAGGCTCATACCTTCTGGAATTATGTTAAAAGACGTGATGTTGCATTGAGGAAGGCAGTTCAAGCAAATTTTTCCAAGCCCTATCCAACTTTCCCCTTATTCCCGGATGATTTGCTGAGCCCCTAGATCCCACCACCACCCGTTGAGAGAGAAGAGGAGGATGATGATGCTGGTCAGGAGGATTAGAAAAATTTTGCCAAGCGACCCTTTCTTTTGTCTGACTATTTTTGTTGCTCGCTCATTTTTCCTGACCATATATGTTTTTCTGTTTTTAATGTCATCTGTCTTTTTAATTTTCGTTTGCTGGCCTCTCAAAAATATGATCTAATCATGTAAATTTTTCTATGCTTTTAATGAAATTTCCAAGCATTCCTGTTCTATGAGCACTGAGCATTCCTAACTTAACTAATTTTCTTCTGAACTTTTGAAACTTGGACTAGTTAGCTTAATTAGATCAAGGTATTCTGATCTCCAGAAACCTTTTGCTTGAGCATTTCTTCTAGCCTGGTCGTCTTTGCGGTAAGAAGATTTTGAGGTAGTGTTGACTTATTTAATCCACCTTAAGCTTAATTCTAGTCCCACGCTTAGTTTAAAATTCAGATAAAAAAATTTAAGTTTGGGGGTATAATTATCATGTTGCTAATTCATTGAGGACAATGAATAATTTAAGTTTGGGGGACTTTTTGGCTACTCCAATTGTTTTACTCGAACATTCCTCTCCTTCATAATTATTATTCTAGGTTGTTGAGTAACCAGAGACATTTGTGACACCCACAGTTTGTCTTTGCGTCAAAAGATGACCTAGGAGAATATATAAAAAAATGATGATAAAAAAATTAATTGCTGAAAAGAAAAAATTGTGAAAATTTTGCTGAGAAAATTCACAGAGCAAAAGTTTTGAAGGATGAATAATAATCTGACAGTTTTTCTGTCTCCCAGGGCTTAGGTGAGCTTCATCATAAAATGTCACCATTCTGAGAAGCAAGGGATAGAATAACTAAGGATTTTTTAGCTTAACAAAGAGTATTTAGCCTAGTTGGTGAAGAGTTTGAGGCAAGGGTATACTGCACCATAAAGTGGGTCATCCAAAGCTTAAGAGCTTATGACTGTAGGGCTGCTTCAAGTCTGAAGAACAAAAATGTAAACCCCTTAAAAATGTGTTTTAATATGTCTGATAATAGAGCAAGGTTGTGATAAGGTCTTAGGATTGAGTTAAAGGTGGTGATTATTTGTCCATGCCGGAAGAATTATTTTGTTGCAGCAGAGCTTGGTTTTGCAGAATGCTCGGGTAAAGGTTGAAGGTAGTGTTTGATTATCTGTTTTGATTGAGTTATGCTTTGTCTGATGTTTTGAATTCTTAAGGAAAGGTTGGTTAGTATTGCTCGGGACGCGCAATAGTTCAAGTTTGGGGGTATGATAACTCTCCAAAAGGGAGTTATTTAGGCCTTAGTTTTATAGTGATTTGTGTGTCATTTGTGCTAAATAGGGTTGCTTTTAGATGAATATTATATGCTTTAACCCATTTGGAAGAATGGATGCTTTGGAAGTTATTTTGTGCAGAATATATTGTTGAGCGACTTGAGGGAGCAAAATCTATGATCCAGCAAAGCAAGGAGCAAAACTGCCACGTCACAGCTCGTTAGCCATTTTAATGAGCCGAAGTTTGTTGAGCCATTTTCGAATTTAAGAAGCTTGGAAAGCCTGCCACGTGTCCAATTTGACCTAATTAAGGCTTGCTATCACTCTATAAAAGGGAGAGCCGTCTCAAGTCAAAATCATTCCATTCTTGGAGAAGGAAGTCCTATTCCATTCGTGGAGGCTTACTTCCCATCTTTGGGAGCCGAATAGAGGAGGAAAGATTGGAGACTTCAAAAAGACCATCAATTACGGAATTGACCAAGGGAATTAATCTTTTCTTGTAATTTCTTGTAATTATGGATGCACATACTCAGATTGTAGCGTGTGTTATCATGAGCTTTATGAACTAAATTTGCTTAGGTGTTGTTTAGGAGTTGTTGGGCGTCACACCGCAATACCGCAAGTGCACGGGCCGCAAGTAATATAAAACGGAAATATTCCGAGTATCGAATCCACAGGGAGGCGAAGCGAAAATTAAGCAAAGCAAAAATTCCTTGAACACTAAAAATATTTGGGCGAAATAATATTTAGGGACCAAACCATGAAATAAAAGGAATTTAAAAATTAAAGCGATTAAGGAAATTAAATTGATCAATCAAGAAATAAAAAAAATATATGGAGAAAGAGTTTTTAATGGGAAGTGGGGTCTTGAAAATCAATTAATAGCTAAATAATTATTACAATTATCCTATCTCGTTGCCAAACTAATTATAATCCTAGAATCTCCGTTAATCACATAGGTTCTCCTATCGGTTTCCCCTAATTATAATTAATCCATTTTAACAACCTAAGTGTCCTTAGCGTAATTAAAATTCGTTAATTATTACGTTCTGATTCATTTCAGGAATCTAAATTTAATAAACTAATCCCGTTGTCACAACGGGCAATTAAACTAGTTGCATGGATTATGATCTATCCTAATTTCTCTCCGTTGAGTTTCCATTAAGAATGGGATCAATATACAATTGGCCAGATTGCATACAGCATTACGAACATCCATACAAATAATCAGTAAAAGAGGGCAAGAGATAGGCAATTATAACAACATTTAACTATATAATTTCATTTCAAGACCCCAAATTGGGGTTTAGCTACACATGGCTAAAATATTCACAAGATATACAATGGAAAGCATAAAATTGAGCAAAATAAAAGGAAAGGAAATGATCGCCGAAGACCCCGTCACTAGCGCTTGGAGTCCCTCCGAGCACACCTTGAGCCTCCTAGAGTGCTCCCCAAAGCTCCCCAAAATTTTCCAACTAAGAACTCTCAAAAAGGCTAAAAAGCCTTGAGAGAATGCTCCAAAGGAGCCAAGGAAAGAAAGGAATGAATGGAAGAATGAATGATTGATGCATAAAATGGGCACCAAGGGGCGCCTTATATAGGCCCGGATTTGGGACAGCGTCGCGACGCTATTGGCACAGCGTCACGACGTTGTGACGTCACTCAACTTGCTGGTCAAGAAATGGGACAGCATCTCAACGCTGTGCGGTTTTCAGACCAGGCTAGAGTAGATTGGGCTTCAAATTGGGCCTTTCTTCATTTCTTTTTGGATCTTCTTTATATGGTTGACTTCTTGGACTCCCCCTTGACCCATGTATCGAAATTTGGGCTTGGATAGCTCATTTTAGGGCATTTTTCCACCAAAATCCATAATTTGCTTCTAAAGACCAAATAACAAAATATTTTAGATTTCTTCAATAAAAACACAATTAAAGCACCTAAAAGCTTAATAATTTAGGACTAAAATAGCGACATTTCTGCTCGCTATCACACCCCCAAACTTAAGCTTTTGCTAGTCCCGAGCAAAATAAATTTGAAAGATGCATGAAATAGAATTACTCAAGCCTCAATGATTTTGGAACTTCTAAGCTATAATGGAAAACATGCAAGTGGAATAAGCAAGCACCGCATACTCATGAAGAAATCTTAAAAGAGTTTGAACTTAAAATTAATGAATAGCATGCTCAAGACTTCTCTAATGTTTCTTTTACTAACCTAGATTAGTCTTATGGCTTTCTCCATTTGTTTTCCCCCTACACTGGCTAAGAGTTCCTAATAGGTCGGAGTTCTACTATCATAAAAAAAAAAAAAAAAAAGAAACTAGGGCGCCTGACATTTTTCTTTTTCATGGGGGAGCAAAACTCACAAATATTTTTCACTTTCTTTTTCTTTTGCTACTCCCCCAAACTTGCATTCTGATATCTAATGGTACTAGCTTTCACAATACGGTGCAAGGACCTTTAACCCGAATTTTATTCTCTGGTTGGCCTAACTGATCACACCGCAGGTAACTCTTTTTACCCCTAGGCTTTTCTTTTGTGCAAACAAAATTTTTTCTTTTTCAACTGATTTTTATTTTTCTCTCTTTTCTTTTGTTGCTTTGTTGCTTTTCTCTCAGCAGGCATAGCATTTTTTTTCTAGCTCTTTAAAACAATCAAGCATGAACTCCTAGTGTTACAAACTAAGCCTATCGGGGTGACAACAAACTTTAAAAATCATAATAAAAATCTAGATTTTCAAAGACGTCATAAGATAAGTCTATTGCATGCTTTAGACATTAAAACTAAGTATCAAAAAATTTTAAAATTTCACAATTTCTGCTATGCTCCCAGATTCCACAACATATAAACCATTTTCTCCCAAAACTTCTAAAATCACATCCTCGGCTATCATAGCTATCTACTCATGCATCCAAACGAATTTAAATATGCTCAACACAGCGAAAGCCTCCGCCCCAAACTTAAACTAAACATTGTCCCTAATGTTTATAAACAATAAAGCATAAGGAGGGATACTGAGACTTCCCTGAGTCAGGAGCGATTCATCCTCTTCCTTTGGTTCCAGAAAAATGGGATTCTTGGAGCTTTGGGACTTGCTAAGGTGATCCTGCAAAACAAAATTGGATCACGAAACAAGGAAAATTATTTACCGCAAAAAATAACTACCTAAACTTTAATCCTTGGATTGCCTCCCAAGCAGCGCTTTCTTTAACGTCTTTAGCTAGACGAGGCGGCACAATCACGGAGGCTCGAAATAAAAATTTTCATCGTCCTCTGGGCCTTCCAGAAAATCTCGCACCGAATTGCACACTGCAAACAGGGGAGAAAAAAAACTTTCCCCTGGCCCATCATCACTAAAGAGATTGTTATAATAACATTTCAAAAAATATGTAGCAACATCGAATCTCTTTTCTAAGTCTCTATTCTCAAAACAGTTATTCACAGAGTCAACCAGCGTCATGATATCTACTGGTCTAGGATTTAAGGATGGCCTATCAACTATGCCTATCCACTCATTAGATTCAATATCTACATGCTCATGAGATTCCTCAGACTCAGTATTAAAAAATGATTCAACTAAGCTATCATATGACTCACTATCAGAAGAATTAAAGAATTCAAGCTATTCTGAGTCAGATTCTATACTATTATCCACATCATCAAGACCCGAATCAAAATTATTCACACTTTGAGGGTCCGACTCTATATACTCATCTGGATCAGACTCAATAGATTCAGCATTATCATGATCAGACTCAAAATTACCATCTATCAAGTAATCATCTCCATTCAAATCATTATCTAACATAGGCATCTCAAGCTCATCAGACAAATCATCCATTTCAGGCATTTCTATTTCATTTTCGAAACTAGGCAAATCATCAATTGCAGACATTTCATTCTCAAAATCAGGCAATTCTAATTCATTTTCAAAATCAGGCAAATCTATATCAACCAGCTCATTTTCAAACAGAGGGTCATAAAAAAATGCATTAGGATTAAAATTCTCATCATTCATAGGCGCTTCTCCTAATCCTAAGCCCAGATTATACTCTACCTTTTCATCATCGTCAGTCAAATATTCTGGACCTATAGAAAAACATGTATGCAAACTACATACAGACTCATCCTGTCCAAAAATATTAAAAACAACCTTTTCATCATCCACATTCATGGTAAGCTTACCAGTATGCATGCTAATTTCAGCCTTACCTGTGGCTAAGAAAGGTCTACCTAAGATGATCGGTACCTCTTTGTCTTCTATCATGTCAAGCACCACAAAATCTACAGGGAAAATGAATTTGTTGACCTTCACCAGCACATCATCCACAATACCCATCGGTTGGGTAATCGATCTATCAGCCAGCTAGAGGGTGATGTCGGTGTCTTTCAGACCTGCCAAACCAATCTTCCTGTACAATGAATAGGGCATCAAATTTATACTAGCACCTAGATCACACAAAGCCCTATCGAAAGATATTTCTCCTATAATACAGGGAACAGTAAAACTCCCTGGGTCTTTTTGTTTAGAAGGCATCTTTCCTGACACTATGGTGCTACTGTTTTCAGACAACCTAAAAACCTCTTTTTTTAAACTTTTCTTCCTAGATAGCATCTCTTTCATGAACTTCTCATAATTAGGCATATTATACAAAGCATCGACTAAGGGAATGTTCACAGATAATTTTCTAAACATCTCTAGGAATTTCTGAAACTGTTCATCTAATTTAACATTTTTTAAGCGTTGAGGAAAAGGTAACTCCCTGTAGTCAAAGGTAGGACATTCGCCCCTCCGCTTGGGCGGGCTAATGTGCGAGCCTTTATCATGATGGTTGCATAGAACCACTTCTTCCTCATTCAGCTTATCTTCATGCCTTTCATTCTACTTTTTCTTATCTTCTTCTCTTCCTGCAAAATTGTTAGAAAAATCACAATTCAAATCAATAGAGTTAGGAGGATGTTTGGACCTTTCAGAATAGGCTTTTTGTGCCTCAGCCCTTCCATCTTCATCCTTGCTCTTCACTTCTTTCTTCTTCTCTGAACTGACCTCCAGCTGTCAACCACTTCTCAGTGTCACCATCTTGCACTACTCTCTAGGATTGGGTTCAGTGTCGCTAGGAAACTTCCCTTTCTGAAGGGCATTTTCCGCTGAAGCGATCTGACCTATCTGAACTTCCATATTCTTGACAGCTGTGTCGTGGTTATTAACTGCTGTCTGGAGATTCACATTTAACACCTTCTGTTCCTTGATAAACATGGCCACCATCTCCTTTAGGTTGCTTTTCTTTTCTAGCGTACTGGTTGAAGCAAATCCTGGCGGTGGCTGCAATACGTTCTTGGTGTTCGAATAGGAAAAGTTCTCATGATTGCGCAGACTGGGATGGTAGAAGTTTGGTACTCCTTGAGTGAAAGCTCTATTTCCCACATACTGAACTTCTTCAACATCTTGATTCTCTTTCTTTGAATATCCTTCAGCTAAGGTGGAGATGGATTTGACCACCTCAGATGAAGTCAGCTTATTTAGCTCGTTTGTCAATGATGCCATCTGTGCCTTCAACGAACTTGACTCATCTAATTCATAAATACCAGCCTTCTTGGAAACTATCCCCCTTTCAGTCAGCCACTGATAACTGGTCGCTGCCATTTCCTCTAAAAAATCATTGGCCTTAGTCACTGTTTTGGATAGAAAACTCCCACCCGTTGATGTGTCTAGAACCGTCTTGGTAGAACGATTCAGTCCATTGTAAAATAACTGCACCTGGAGCCAATCTGGATAGCCATGCTGCAGGCACCGCCTAAGCATCTCCTTATACCTCTCCCATGCCTCATAAAGTTGCTCCTCATCCAACTGCCTGAATGTTCCAATCTCTGTTCGGAGCTTCGTAGTCTTGGCAGGCGGGAAAAATTTTGTCAGGAATGCCTGGGCAAGCTCGTCCCATGTGCTGATGGAGCCGATCTCGACTGATTCGAGCCAATCTTTAGCTTTATCTTGAAGAGAAAATGGGAATAACCTCAATCTTATCGTGTCGGTCGGAACTCCATTCATCTTTACCGTCCCGCATATCTCCAAGAATGATCGCAAATGTGAATGTGGGTCCTCTGAAGGATGTCCCTTAAACGAATTTTCTCGCGCCATCTGGATCAATCCTGTCTTTAACTCGAAATTATTTGCTTGGATCGGGGAGTAAATGATGCCTGAATTCTCGGTTGGGAGGACTGGCTGCAAAAAGTCTCTAATTGCCTTGGGAGCTTCATCTTGATGGGCCATTGCTTCCGTTAGTCTTTTCTCTCTACGAATAGATCTGAGTGTTCTGGTAATTTCAAGATCTAAAGGAAACAATTCAACCACCTTATGTCTTCGCATGCAATACTCCCAATCAATCAAAAGAACCAAACAAAAACAAAAATAAAATAATATTCACAAAAATATTTACAACCTAAATTACTATTTATCTCGTTCTTTTTAATGTCAATAAAAAAATTATTTTTCTTAAAAATCAAACCTCCCCGGCAACGGCGCCAAAAACTTGTTGGGCGTCACACTGCAATACCGCAAGTGCACGGGCCACAAGTAATATAAAACGGAAATATTTCGAGTATCGAATCCACAGGGAGGCAAAGCGAAAATTAAGCAAAGCAAAAATTCCTTGAACACTAAAAATACTTGGGCGAAATAATATTTAGGGACCAAACCATGAAATAAAAGGAATTTAAAAATTAAAGCGATTAAGGAAATTAAATTGATCAATCATGAAATAAAAAAAAAATATGGAGAAAGAGTTTTTTATGGGAAGTGGGGTCTTGAAAATCAATTAATAGCTAAATAATTATTATAATTATCCTATCTCGTTGCCCAACTAATTATAATCCTAGAATCTCCATTAATCACATAGGTTCTCCTGTCGGTTTCCCCTAATTATAATTAATCCATTTTAACAACCTAAGTGTCCTTAGCGTCATTAAAATTCATTAATTATTACGCTCTGATTCATTTTAGGAATCTAAGTTTAATCAACTAATCCCGTTGTCACGACGGGCAAATAAACTAGTTGCATGGATTATGATCTATCCTAATTTCTCTCCGTCGAGTTTCCATTAAGAATCGGATCAATATACAATTGGCCAGATTGCATACAGCATTACGAACATCCATACAAATAATCACTAAAAGAGGGCAAGAGATAGGCAATTATAACAACATTTAACTATATAATTTCATTTCAAGACCCCAAATTGGGGTTTAGCTACACATGGCTAAAATATTCACAAGATATACAATGGAAAGCATAAAATTGAGCAAAATAAAAGGAAAGATTTGACCGTCAAAGACCTCATCGCTAGCGCTTGGAGTCCCTCCGAGCACACCTTGAGCCTCCTAGAGTGCTCTCCAAAGCTCCCCAAAATTTTCCCACTAAGAACTCTAAAAAATGCTAAAAATCCTTGAGAGAAGGCTCCAAAGGAGCCAAGGAAAGAAAGGAATGAATGGAAGAATGAATGATTGATGCATAAAATGGGCACCAAGGGGCGCCTTATATAGGCCCGGATTTGGGACAGCGTCGCGACACTATCGGCACAGCGTCGCGACGCTGTGATGTCACTCAACTTGTTGGCCAAGAAATGGGACCGCGTCGCGACGCTGTGCGGTTTTCAAACCTGGCTGGCGCAGATTGGGCTTGAAATTGGGCCTTTCTTCATTTCTTTTTGGATCTTCTTTATATGGTTGACTTCTTGGACTCCCCCTTGACCCATGTATGGAAATTTGGGCTTGGATAGCTCATTTTAGGGCATTTTTCCACCAAAATTCATAATTTGCTCCTAAAGACCAAATAACAAAATATTTTAGATTTCTTCAATAAAAACACAATTAAACCGCCTAAAAGCTTAATAATTTAGGACTAAAATAGCGACATTTCTGCTCGCTATCAGGAGTCATGTAATTGTCGTGCCTTATTCTCTATGCAATATATGTTGATTTGAGCATCTTGATTATTTGTTATGCAATATATGTTTCAGGGATAATTTGAGAAGTTTGTGGCATTTAATCACATTAGATCATTGTGTATTGGTGAACGCTAGTGACTGAGTTAGGGATAGTCAATTGCCTAGTGCCTGATCGGTAGAGCGTCATTGGAGTTGAAACAAATTCCAAAAAATCCAGAGTTCTGGGAGGATCCTGCTAATAAGACTGCAAGAGTTTTGCCAATTCAATAATATTGCTAGAGCATCTTTTAAAACAATTACTAAATCCTGACCAACGCCTGTTTCTAATCTGTCTGCTTTATTTGTTTACTTTCTGTTCTATTATTTCTTTTGCTTCAGCATTATATCAAAATCAATCATTTTAACTACTCTTGAAACCATTAAAGAGTTATACAAAATAGATAAAGTGAGAGCTATTCAGCCCCGTGGATTCGATACATACTTATTACTTGCTGCGGATTGTGTATGCTTGCACAGTGTTCTGGAGTTTATTTTTACTACATTTTTACCCACTGTGGAAACCCAACAGCCAACCAAGAGTAAAACTCAGGTTATGGGTCCCTGCATTGTAATGTGAAAGCTAGTGCCCCGCAAAAAAAAAAATAGGAGAGAGAGAAAAAAATAAGAGTGCAGAAAGAAAATGTCTTTTATTTTTCAGGCACCTGGGTAAAGAGAAAAGCAGTCTAATTTGTTTTGTTTGCTCCTTGGTCAGTTCCTAGTGTCAGTGTAGAAGGAAGATAAGTTTAGGGTTGTATAATCCAATCCCGAGCTAATAAAATTGATTCTAAGTAGACTAAGTGTGACCTTGAGCAAGAAATCTCATGAAAAAATTTTATTTGTCTCTTTATTTTGGCCGCATGTGAATGATTCTTGATTGCAATAGATTTTTGCATTTTAGACATTGAGATATGAGTCTATGAAATTGCAACTAATGAATCCTATACTTCTATTTTATGCTTACTCGAGGACTATCAAGGTTTAGGTTGGGGGTATTTGATGGGACCTAACTGCCCATGATTATTTGTCTTTAATCTTGTTAGTTTTATGACAATGTTTTGTAGCGGTTTGGTATCAAGCGCTTCAACGGAGCCCATTTTTCAATTCTGGTGTTAATTCGATGATTTTAGCTCGGTTTCGATCCATCTTGAAGTCGGTGGGATGCCAAGACTGTGAAAAGACCTAAGTGGAGCGCTCGAGACTCGAAGACGACACCAAACGGATCAAGTTTTGAAGCAGCCAAACAAAGAAGACCCGAGAGATGGCGTCTCGATGCCATCCCACGGCATCTTGATGCCTCGGATTCGAAGGGACGGCAAATTCACCGTCGGCGTCTCGACGCCGGCCACGACGTCTCGACGCCAGCTCTCCTTCTTAAATACTGTGGGCTTCTATTAGGGCAGGAGCTGGAGGTCTTTTCAGCAACTTAGAACGGGAAACTCGATTGGGGCTTTTTGGCAGTCGTTCTCTCTCGGTTCTAGCTCCAACTTCTTCACTTTTCTCCTATATTTTATAGTTTCTAGGTAGATTAGGTTGGTTTCTCGAGAATTGGGCTTGGATTAGGCTTGTCTATGGCCGTGTAAGCACCGTTCGTTGTAGTTGGGACCTCGGGATTGTAAGTACATTCGTATTTTTTATGAGATTCATGAGTATTCTAAGTTCATTTGCTGTTTATCTTGAGATTCTTGAACTTTATGCATGGTTTATCTGTTGTTTGTGACTTTAGATTCCTGCTTTTATAATTAGCATGCGCAGTAGGTTAGATTGACGCCCTAACTCGCAGCTCGTATGTTAATAATCCACTAAAGAATTAATTGCCAAGTAGCTAATGGATGGTTAGTTCAATAGTTAGCAATAGATTGATTCGTGAGCACGGGTCCCAAGAGCAGACTCTGACTTTGCAGCTGACATGATAGATCTAGGGTCTAAGTCGATACTTGTGATTAATTGGGAGTCCCTCTAGTTAATTGTGAGTATTCTAGTCTAGAGCAATGATTAATTGATTTATTGACTGTGGCCAAATTAATTTATTGATAAATTGCATGTTGGTTCAACGGGTCCGTTGGGTTAGCGCTCTAGAGGTATCTAGTTCATAATGCTGTTGGTTGATTAATTGACTTTGACGGGTTCATGGGGTTAATTAATTAGTAATTAGTAATTGAATCGATGGACGTTGGGATCGAGTTAATTGATTTAGAGTACCTATAGACAGCATGCATATAAATCATTATCTACTAATCGATTTGTAAAAAAAATGAATGTACTAATCCCGAGCATCTTCGGCTACTACGAGCGGCAAGGTGAGATTTACCAACCTCCCCATTTACTTTTCTGTCATTTAATTTTCTGTCAGCTTACTTTCTTAAGAACTGACTTTCTGTCAGTTTACTTTCTTACATTTGACCTTCGCCCGCAATTTTCACCATCTGTCTCAAACCCACTTTTCTCTGCCACTACGAAACACAAAAAGAGTTAGAAGTAAACCAGTTGTTCCCTGTGATCGACCCCGACCACTACTACTACAAGGTAGCTTGGTGTCTGTGGACTATAAATTCGTTTCGACGCGAGACCCGCGACACTGACGCGTCCAAACTAGTAAAAATAAATTCGTTTTGATTCGAGCCCCACGATAGGCTCCATCAGTAATCGATCACTGCTTTCTTTTGGTGCTCGAATAGGTCCTCGAGCAAATTGTCATCCTCTTTTGGTGGTGATGGGACTTGCACATCAAACTGCACCTCAGGATCTTGTGTAGACTCTGTTTCTTGATTTGTTTGTGCCATATTTGTAGCCACAGACTTCTTTGCAAAATCTCTTGAATGGTCGTTAGAAACAGGCGCAAACTCTTCTTCCTCTTTCTCAGTGGTATCCACCGAGTCTTTCAGGAAAGTGGCGGCAAAGTCTAGAGCAGCTTGCTCTTCTTCTTCGATTTTCTTCTGCCTAGCCTCCCTTTCCGCTTCCTTTTTTCTTCTTCTTTCCTCAACTAGTTGGTTGTCTCTAATCTGGGAGGCCATGGCTTTTGCAAGCCATATATCATCAACTACTACTTTGCTCTACTCTTCCTTTTGCTCCTGCTGTTGCAACATCGGACCCCATCACATTGATCTTTGCCTTTTCAACATGGATGGATCCGCGACTAAGGTTGAAGCCCGAACATGTTTTTGCACTCCAGACGCAGGTGCATCCTTATCAGAAAGTGCCTCAGGAACTGGCACATCCTCATCTGTTTGGGTTGTATTTGCAGTCGCATGTCCAGGTCATCTGTTTGGGCTTCATCTCTTGTTCTTCTTCTAAAGTATTTTACTTCCACCTTTCGCTTCTCTACTTCTTCTCGCTCTTTAATCTTTACTGCCCTCGGCTTAAGGACTAACGGCATGTCCTCTTCTTCTTCCTCCGTGTCCAAGGCGGCGTCTTCAATGGCCTTGCGGCTTCTCTCGGCTGCCTTCCTCAGTTCATCCTCCTACTCTTTTGAGCGAAATCCTGCACGAGTATTGGGTCGGGAGGTTTACCTTAAGGTTTCGATCGTGTAGAGGTCGAACGAATTGTTTGTCATGTGTTTACTTGTTGTGGAATTGAAGAGGGATTAGAAACCTCTTTCAGCCGCTTAGAAGAAGAAAGCCTTGAAGATTTTGATTGAGGGCTTGGTTTCTTCGACGAGGAGCTAATGAAGGCTTCATCTTTTACAGTTTTTCCTTTGTGGGTCGAAAACAGAAAGTGTCGATGAAAGTTTTTGAGTTGAATGGTGGCGAAATCCGCCGGTGTGGATGGTCAAAATGGTTGATTGGAATGAATGGGGTTTGGCGAGATTCTTTAGGTCGAGAGAGACGTTGGGGAAGTTCAAGTAAATGTTTGACCAATGTCAAATTTTTCCTCTATTTATACGTTTCGAACTTCCCTTAAATGAACTATCAATTTTAATTGGCGTCACTCTGGCCCTTCAGATTTTACCGAAATTGCACCCGCAAATGCATGACAATGTCCTCCTACAAAAAAATTTCTTATTTAGCTCAAGGTTGCTTTGCGATCGCATTTACGTTGCAAATTCTGCCTTTCTTCCAATTGCCTTTTCCCTGTATTAACTTATTTGCAGCACACTTATTCAAAATGATTAGAACGTTCACATAGGATAAGCAAAAAAAAATTTGAAGAAGAATTACATGACTTAAATGAAGATTTTGCTACATTTTTGGCAAATCAGGAAAATGCTAGTCTTCGTTCACAAGACTTGATTTTCTTGTTTTTCCACTACTCTAAACATTTTTGTTCCATCTTTTTGAAATATTTTGGCTTTAAAAACAAGGAAAAATAAAACAAAGCACTAAATAGTTACAAAAACAAAACTAAAACTATCATACATATCATACATATCTTACACAATTTTCACTTCTGAATTACTTTTGATCAATGGAGGCCTTATCCTTACCTAGACCTTCTCTCTTAGGGTTTTCCGTATTTCTTTGTAGGGTTCTAACTGGTCTGTTCCTCATTTCTTTAGCTAGCTGCCCAATCTGAGATACAAGACTCCTTAAAGAAGTTGTTTGAATTTTCATTGTGGCATCATTCTGAAGGAGTGAAGAACACACGAGCGGAAGCTTTAGTGGATCTTAGGCACCGATTTTCATTAATTTCGTTGATTAAAAGCATGCTGAAACTAAAACGTAAACAGAGCAAAAACGAGATTTTCTTTCAAGCTTCAAATTCGTTGATCTCTTCGGTCGTTTCTCAACACGAACTCGACATGGACTACCGCTAGAGCCTTCCCTGCTATCCTCCGACCTTAGAACGGGCTTGTGGGAACCCGAGCATGATGAATTAAGGAGAAAAAGAAATGGGTTTTTGTAACTTTGATGCCCACGGTTTGAGAGAGAAAAGACCATCGTTTTGCTATCAATTTTCAGCAAAGAACATATCCACAGCTTGCACATTTTTCTTCTCAATTTGTTTAGTTTTATAAAGCATTGTCATGCAATTAAAACAATCAAGAATTTGACAGCAAGCTTGGAGGTTAAGATGACTTGTGAAGCAAGGTGTCTTAAAACTAAAATTTTCATGAAATTTTAATTCCAATTTTAAATTTTAATTTGAATACAATTTGAAATTAATTTCATTTAATTTTGAAATTAATTCAATAATTAATTTAAAATTAATCTTAAATAATGAAACAATTTAATTATTTATATATTAATTAAATATCAAATATTTAATCAATCAACTATATTAATGCCGACCTTTCTTCACACCAAACTCTTGAACGTGAATCCCTATTCACGAGCATGATATTTAAATCATATTTAAATGTATATAACTCTCTCAAAATATGGTTTAATTAACAATTAAACCGTTACGTTAAATTATATAAAATATAATTAACGATATCTCCCTTAATCGAATTTGAATGTTTTTAAATTCTTTCATCACTCTGTTCTAAGGTTTGTTCTGTATGAGCTAGCAGGGGGACCTAATGGACCTTCAAATCATGGGCTCCAACGATCTGAGATTAACTGGTTGAACTCTTTCAATCCTAGTTAACCAACATTCGTTAACTAACGGAACACTCCACTATAGCCCGTAGCTGAACTCCCCTCACTGTAGATATATTTCTGTCCACCCGATATAACCGTGATTAGTAAGTCAATCCTTCACAGGTTGTTCGTAACTATAGTATGGTCAAAAGTTCGTTTTACCCCTATAGCACTTCTTGTTCCTTAAGCCTTCCCTGAGTCCCTGATGAACTATTGGTTTGTGGTCCCACCACTAAACCTAAAACCTCTCTGGCCAATGAGAGGGTGGCGCACCTTTGTTCACGTTCCGAAATCAGCACTTAAGGGAACAACCTCTCTACTATCCCTAAAGACGGGTAGGAGTGAATTTCATCTTGCAGGACTATGTCCCCAGCTATCTACCCGGACTTATCCCCAAAGTGGCAGGTTTATTGAGCAGTGCTTATGGACCACTCTCACCTATGCAAATCAAAGGATAATCCCGAATAAACAGGAGTTCATAGTTAGCTCAGGATTAAGATCGAGTTACCTAGGTCGTCACTTGAAATAATTAGTTTTACAGTAAACGCCGTTATAAAGTAAAAGTGACTTATTTCGCGGTCCGGTCTTATACAAACTCTTTTGTATAGGACGCCTGATAGGGGTAAAAAATATACCTATTTTACCCTTATATTTAGCTCATTCCTTGGTCAAATATTGAATGTTTAGGTTAATTTTACTATTTCCGAGCTCAAAATATGTTAATTTGATAAGATAGGGTGTTGAGAGTCACTTTTGTTGAATTATGCCTATTTATGCTTAAAAAGACTTGATTTGAAGCAAATTTGACTTAGTTTGTTGTTGTGCAGAAAAATAGAGGAAAGCTGGAATTCCCCAGAAATGCGACCGCATTTCTGGAAAGGCAAAATTGAAATGTCGCATTTTTGGAAAAACAGAGGTTGTTTCGAGTCGCACGCGGGTCGTTGTTGACGAGTCTTCTTCGCACTTAACCGGTTGTTTTGACCTCGAAACTGACTGGGCAACCTTCCAGCACCTATTTCGCAGCTCCTCAACCACTTTCTACACTATATAAGCTCGAGATTCGAAGTCAAATTCAAGCAGAACTCACTTGGAAGAAAAGGGTGGTGACAGAACCCTGGCTCGACGGCAATGAGTAGGGATGCCCAAGGTCCTTCTTAGATGACCAAATTCTAACCCGAGAGAGAATTAGACATCAAACCTTGTGGTTTGTACAAAGTTTCACCCATTCCCACCTTGTAAAAGTGAGAGAGTGGAGTGTGTCTTAGCGAACTCTAGAAGGATTGTGTAAACAAAAAACCCATAATATTTAGCTATCTCCCTTATTTCCAGCTCTTGAATCTTTTCATTATTCTGTATTCTTTTCATTATTATTTCAATGAAAATGTGTTCATTTGCTTTTTATCCCATCATGAGTAGCTAAATCCCGTTGAGGGGTTCAATGTGGTGAATTCCCTTAGGATTTAATGGCTTGAAAGTGTTTTATTTGCTTAAGTAGGGTTTAATGCATATCATTCTTTATTGAATATCATTCTGATCTTGATGAGTTTAATTTGATCACTTAGACTTTGCATGATATGTGAGTTTGATCTCGAAAGGGACAAACGATATGTGTTCTCATAAAGGTGATATAGGAGAAAAAGCTCGAAAGAGATTGTTCGGCGGTATAGGGCAAGCTGCCTAAGGCACCCTATATCGACTATAGGGTTATAGGTTGCATTCGTGAATTATCTATGTCGGAGTCGAGTCACAGAAATGTGCATAACGGTGCTCGCTTAGCCTTCTTACGGTTTTTGGAAACAAGGGCCAAATGGAAGTTAAATCTGACCCAATGCATTAAATACTCTTAAGTTAGATATTGCATAAGTATGGTTGTTACCCTAGGGATGAATCCATGTTGAATATCTCGTTTTATCTTATTGTTATTCTTTATTATCTTATTTGCATGTTTTGTTTATCTTTTCAAAAACTCAATCAATCAACTTATTTTCTTTGGTTACCTTTTTCAAAAGCAATCATTTGAGCAGTTTCTTCATCAAATCTGAATTTCCAGTTTAGTCCTCGTGGGATCGATACCCTTGGAATACTTCTGAGGTTTTTTATTACTACGTGCGACAGTGTATACTTGCACTTAAGTGTTGGCTGAATATTTCTTTCTTATTATTATCCATCTTATCTAACATTCCATCCATTCAGTTCACACATGCACCAACGCCCCCACTCGTATGTCTCAACATGAACGATTTAGGATCACATCGTTTGTATTAAAACAAAGTGGGTCGCATCACATAGTTTTTCCTAGGATAAGGTGCCCAGTCTAATCCCTATACTATAGACCATTTTAGGCCATGTACTTGAACCTGATCCATTTTTATGTCACTACATATAGTTCGAGTGTTTCATATCATAGCCATGGATTCTAGTTAATTGGATTTGGGTTAATAAATACATAAATAAACTATTCTTTCAACAACCAGTAATTGAACTATTCCAATAACATTTTATATTTAACTTTGTTACATTTACTATCTACGAGTTTTAGGACATAAACCCCAACACATTCCTAGTCATCAGTTCCCTCATTAGATTCTCCAAGTTAGTTGTGGATTGGGTTTGCACTTGCATTGGCTGCTGCATTTGCGGTTGCAAAGGTTGTGCAATCTTCATCTACGTCTGGCCACAAAATTCAGTACGTCCTCCTTGCTTGACAATTGGGGTTGCATTTGATGTGCTCGCATTTTTTCCTCCCCAAGAATAATTAGGGTCTTGTCTCCATCCAGGAGTATTAGAATAAGGATTTATTCTATTTTGCGCTCCTACAAAACAAACTGAAGCTGGATTTTGCAGACAATCTTCAAATGAGTGTTCTTCATTGCAAGTTGTACACATGGGGGTTGAAACTTGGTTTACGGCTGCAACTTGAACTTGATTTCCCATAGTTAGATTCATGAGCATATCATTCATAGTCAACATCCGTTCTGAGAGTGTTTCTATATGATTGGCTTCTTGGACCTTAACACTACTCCTTGAAGGTGTTTCTTCCTCTCCCCATTGACTGTGGTTTGCAACAATAGCATCTAGAATTTCATTTACCTCAGTGAAGGTCTTCTTAAGCAAGGAACCGTTAGCTGATGCGTTGACCATTGCCTTAGAACTTTGAGTCAATCCATTGTAAAAATGCTCTACAAGAAGACATGCGGGTAAGACATGGTGTGGACATTTCCTTATTAGCATCTTGAAACGTTCCCATGTTGTGTCTACCCCTTCTTTTGGTCCTTGTTTAAAAGTGATGATTTCTCCTCGGATTTGAGCATTCTTTGTAGGCGGAAAATATTTCAAGAGAAATTTTTCACCAAGATCATCCCATGTGGTGATGCTATCCGGTGGAAAAGAATCTAACCATGCTTCAGCATTACCCTGTAAAGAAAATGGAAAAAGTTTCAAACGCAAGGTCTCGTTGGATACTCCATTGAGCTTAAATGAGCTGCATATCCTCAAAAATTGCTTCATGTGCTTGTGGGGATCTTCACGAGGAAGTCCTGCAAATTGGCTTATTGTCTGAAGCATTTGGAACATAACTGGCTTGAGCTCAAAATGATTAGCATCGATGACTGGCTCAGCAATTCCTGTATTGAGGTTGTAGAAAGTTGCGACCACATGATCCGTTATGGCTCTATTCCTTTCATCTACAATAAGTATGGGATTATTTGCTGCCACATCTTGATTTTGAACATTGTTGGGTTGTGCTTCTCTTTGTTGCGCACCGAGAGGGTCTCCAACAGTTGGTTCCATCGCAATTTCCTGCAGAAAAATCCCTTATAGGTGTTCCTGCTGTTGAGCTTCACGTAGTTCCTTCAACTTTCTTCTTTGCTCCTTACGGTGTTGTCGTAAAGTCTTCTCTATCTCAGGGTCAAAATTGTATTCAGGTCTTTTAAGCATAAACCAATTCAATCGACAAAGAAATCCCTGCAAAAAGAATCAGTGTCCTGTGACAGAGGATTTTGAGGTTACAAACTGATCGCAATTCCTACTTTACAGAAACAAAAAACTTGTGTTAATTAACCGCTTTACCAAAATCTTCCCGGCAACGGCGCCAAAAGCTTGAGTGTTGTTGACGCGCAACACTAGCCTGCTTAAGTGCAAGTATACACTATCAAGTAATAAAGTGGAAAGTATTCCGGATATTGTACCCAAAGGAGATGGTGACTAGCTAAGTTAACACACGATTCGGTAAAATATGAACCTCCTCTAAATTTGCGGCCACGATTGGAAACTAAATAAAAATAGTTGATTGGGATTTGGGTTTTAAGACAAAAACAAAAAGACAAGAAGTAAAAAAATATGAAAATATCAATGAGATAAGTAGGGAAATTCAAACAGTCTCAACCTTGAGCATTAGATCACTTCCACCTATGCGCCGACAATTTACTCAGGCACTACAGACGATTGAGTCACACATCTATGTTGCCCACATACACATGGTGCAGATAGCATGTCCCAGTTGCGCTCGCAATTCCCCGACAAGTATATTATGAGTTAAGTCCAACTCTTATTCAGCTCCGCTGTAAGTGCCTTTAGGAGACTCAGCCAGCTGGAGATCTATTTCTAGGGCTAGTTGAAACTTAGATAAATAATACTCACGACTCTTAAAACCCTAGTGGTTCTAGTCCAATTTCTAGGTAAGAAGTCAAAGTCCTATTTCTAGGATCTTTTCCACTATTGGTTTGCGAACCCATGCCTTTAACTCCAACCTTTCGGCCATCAGTTAAATGCAAACTATGCTAACCTAAGTGATCAGTTTAAGCTAACATTTAAACCTTAATTTCAACAAAAAAAAAACACAATGCTACAGGGAGCAAGGTTGCTTTTGCATAGGCGGGGCTTTCTTCTAATAAAGGAATCCACATATTCGAACCCCTAAATAGAAGCTTAGCTCATGATTTAAAGTAAATTACAAAACATAATGAAAAACAAACTTGACATGGAGAGAAAAAATAATGAATTGCTATTAAAGAATAAACTGAGCAGAAAAGATTAACTTACAACCAAAGGTAAATGATAAGTAAAAACAACTTTTTGGAAATAAAAGGGTACAAAGCATAAAATAAATACAAGACTCGACTAAGGATCTCTCTCTCTCTATCTAGCTAGCTCTTGCCATTTTTCAAGGAGAGACAAGTCTTTCTCTTCTTCTTCTTTCGAATAAAAGAGTCGACAAAGACTAAGGGATCCGGAACTCGGAGTGGTTACAAGGTAAGAAGAGAGAATTAAAATAAATCCTAAGGACAAAAACTCCAAGCACCGAGATCATCTTGCTTCTTGCACCTTGGTCCCCTTTTATAGACCATGAAAGGTAAGGTTGGCTGCCGAGATCAGTGTGAGAAAGCCTTGGAAGGTTAGAATCCAAGATCATCGGAGATTTGATGCTGGATTGGGGGATTTTTGGATGATTTTGTGCAAATCCCACGAATCTCAGTATTCTGTCAGAAAGCCTAGTTGCGGTCATCTCGGACTCATTTTCCACTGTGATCTGCTTTAACAATTTTGTCTTCAGCATGGGGCTCCTTTCCTTATATGGTTTTGCGGGCGCAACTTTATCGCATTCCTCACATCCTCAGGTCCAGATGCAGGCGCAACATTGTAGCTGCTTTTAACTCCTTTCTCTTCGATAACCTTTATCTTTTCTTGCGAGCGCATTCTCCTCGCAAAGACTCCTACAAAAAAACATTATTTGGATAAATTCTTTACAAAATAATCTTGTTTTGTACAAATTAAGCTTAAATTCTATAATTCTAAGATTTCCTTCATGCTTCCACAACTTTTGCTAAAATGACTTAGAATGATAAGATTTTAGGCATAAAGTTCTTGCTTTCCAAACAAATACCTAAGCTTTTAAGGCTAAATAACGCACATAAATAAGCGTTGTCACCCGTATACTTGCGGTAGGAAAATTCCACATCATAATTCGGATTAGGTTCTAGCTTTGATACATTGGTCGGGTTAGAAATATTGGGGGCCTTTAATCTCACTGGCTTTTCCAGTTGGGCGGTTAGACAATTACTAATTAATAATTCAATTTAAACGGAGAGTTTGTGATTAGAAATTGCCAAACTGAAATTCGGATAACTAATTGCACGATTCCGAGGTAAGAGTATCCAATCCGCCCTTTTACTTTCCTACATTTTAATTTTTAGCAATTTAACTTTCCTCCTGCATTTTCTTCCATGCCAAACCCCCCAGTTACTAATTGATTAATCTCCAATCAATTCAATTAATTTCGGTTGCTCTCTGAATGAGTTAATATCACGCATGCGGAAGCAATAAGGAATAGTGTCGTAAGACACCTCAAGAAGTTGAGGACATGAGACGAATTCTCTATGCCTTTGCGATAGGCAGCCTTATGTATGCCATGTCACAAGTACGAGGCCTGACATATGTTATGTACTAGGGATTGTCAGTAGGTATCAATATAATCCAGGATTAGACCACTAGACATCCATTAAAAATATCCTCAAGTATCAAAGGAGAACGAGGGACTATATGCTCGTGTATGGCGCTAAGGATTTGATCCTTACAGGATACACTGATGGTAGCTTATATCCCCAAGCATCTACTATCTCTAAAAGCGGGTAGGAGGTGAGTGTCAAGCTTTCTCCAATTATCTAAAAATTCATGCAATAGAATTTAGACATTATTGTCCATATACCAGTGAACAAAATGGCATGGTTGAAAGAAAAAATAGACACATTGTTGAAATGGGTCTCACTCTCCTAGCCCAAGAATCTATGCCACTTAGGTTCTTGTGGGAAGCTTTTACACCAATTGTATATCTCGTAAATAGATTACAACACATGTTCTTAAGAATATATCACTATGGGAGAAAGTATATTCCAAACCTTCTAATTACACCTTGTTGAAAGTGTTGGGTTGTGCATGTTTTCCTTATCTTAGACCTTATCAAAAACACAAATTCCAGTTTCACAGTATCATGTGTGTTTTCATTAGTTATAGTGAGTCCTACAAAGGGTACAAATGCATAAATTCAAGTGGTAAAGTATACATCTCTTGACACGTCATGTTTAATGAACAAGAGTTTCCTTTTAAAACCAACTTCCTTACCACATCTTTTTCTAAACAACAATCTTTTGAAACAATAATCTCCCAGTTTTAGTTTCCTCGAAACAAACCCGTCTGAACTAGTCAAACATCTCATCTTGATACAAGTCAGTATGATACTCAACCAATTTCCTCTCCTAACTGGTCACAGTCTATTACTTCTTTTCTTGCAGCTTCACCTATAAATATTTCTCTAAGGTCTAACAATGAGAATGGGTGTAATTCAATAAACAATTTGGAGAGTCAAGAGTTGTCTCAGCCAAGCATACCTTGCGATGATACAACAACCATGGGTCATGTCACTCATCCTATGCATACTTGGTCGAAAAGTGGTGTGTTTAAGCCAAAAGTCTTCTATGACTTTTCTTGTCATACAACATACACAAGCAGATTAGAAATGGTTAGTGAACGTAAAACAGTTGTTGAAGCATTGAGTTCAAAAGAATGCAAGGAAGCTATGATTTATGAAATGAATGCAATATACAAGAATAATACTTGAAAGTTAGTTTCTTTTTCTCCTGAGTATAATCTGGTAGGTTGCAAGTGGGCCTTCAAAGTGAAACAAAATGCAGATGGAAGTGTGCAAAAATATAAGGCAAGGTGACGGGACGTCGGAGGGTGTCAAATTCTACAACGTCCGTGCCAAATAAATTTATATTCCACAACCCCTAAAGCTAGCTTGTAGCAGTAGTGGTCGGGGTCGAACACAGGGAGCACAATTGTTAATTCGTCTAAATCAGGTTTATCGCGAAGACCGAACTAATGGGGGGTTGGATTTGCATAGATTAAAATGCGAGGAAATATAAAATGCTAAAAATTAAATTGTAGGAAAGTAAAGACGAGAAAATAAAAGGTAGAAAATAAAAGATGGGTAGGGTAATCGTACCTTTGTGATCACTGCAATCAGAATTACTCGATGTTAGTTTATTCAAATTCATTCATTGATTTTCTACAGATTAATTTTACTTAATTATTATGAGCCCGGAGTGCTTCTTGGCTTTTCAGATAACCCACCTACTCAGCCTGTGCCTAATGAATTAGATTCCCTGATAGCCCACGAAAAACCTAATGAATTAATTATTATAGTTGCACCCGCTGCCCCTCATGCTTAGATCGATAAATCCTCATTCTAAATCTAATTAATTAAATTAGTAATCTGATAAATCCTCAAAACTACTAATCAATTAACCGCATTATCACGCAAGGCCCGAAATTGTCTAATTAAACTAGGAATTGAAATTCTCTAATTTAATTAAATTAATTTCTACTATGTTCTTAGGCCTATCGGACGTCTACGCTAGGCTACCGTCAAATTAGCGATGGATCTGCCTCAA
Organism: Luffa aegyptiaca; assembly: GCA_017139565.1. Classification (NCBI taxonomy): domain Eukaryota; kingdom Viridiplantae; phylum Streptophyta; class Magnoliopsida; order Cucurbitales; family Cucurbitaceae; genus Luffa; species Luffa aegyptiaca. Next base: position 19,499,854 of record CM029402.1, read on the forward strand.
CGTAGTGGCTATCTAAAATAACAGATAAATCATGCTCTCAACTAATCTAAGACGCGTCAATTCTTAAACTAACATGCAAACACGATTGTTTATGCAAGAATCATAGGATGCAACATAAAACATTCAGTAAAATCCACAGGAACACATAACAAAGACAACCAAGGTTCCAATTACAACGAACAGCGCTTAGACGGCCATAGACAAGTCTAATTGAAGCCCAAAGGCTTGATTAACCTCCCCAAAACTATTCTAAACTAAAAGAACTGAGAAAAATAGAGAGAACTGGAGTAGAAGATGATTGAAAGAAAAGAAAACAGTAGAGAATGACCTAAAATCTAAAAAAAGACCCAATTTATACTCATCGCCAACGTCTCGACGCTAAGCCATCTATCCATGGGCCTAGGATCGTGGTAGCATCGAGACACTGAGATTGTAGCGTCTTGACGCTACCTCTCAGCTGGACAAAATTCAGTAGCATCTTTTTGAGCAATTTGACTCCAATGTCGAGGCTCGAACGCTCTGGTCACTGTTGGGTTTTATGCCCTAAAACTCGTAGATAGTAAATGTAATGATTGACTAAACATAAATAAAGTATTGTTTGATGTTTTTTCAATAAAGAGTTATTGTCTATATTATGTACATCTTGCCCAAATAACCCTAATCCAATAAACTAAACATCCTAGGCAGTGGGATGAGTCTTGAACTGTGTGTGGAGACATACGGGGATCACTATTCAAGAAATAGCCTGAAGGATCTATAGTATAGGGATAAGGTTGGGTACCTTATCCTGGCGACACTATGGATACGTCACACTTTGTATCTGATACAAACGCAATGATCCACCGCGTTCGTGTAGGGGACATGCGAGTGGGGGTATCCTATGCAATGAGTTTGCATAAGATCGGTCCGCGAAATAGTAACCGCTAGTTGTAACACCGTTAACAAGCTAAGTTAGGTTTCTATTTCACTAGGATGACCTAAGCAACTTAGTGTGAATCCTGAGTGGATTTATAGACTCCTGTTCACTAGGGATTGTCCTTTGATTTGTATGAGTGAGAGTGGCCAGTTCGCCGACTCAATAAGCCTATCATTTTGGGGACAAGACCAAGTGCGGAGCTGGGAACATAATCACACAAGATGGAATTCACTCATTCCTGACTTTAGGGAAGTAGATGAGTGTTCCCTTAAGTGGTGACTCTAGTTCTTGAACAAAGGGCCCTACCCTCTCATTGGCCCGAGAGGGGTTTCTGTTTGGTGGTTGGACCATAAAAAGGTTGTTCATTAGAAGAGCACTGGTACTTAAGGAGGTAGAGGTAACTCAGGGGTAAAACCGTAATCTGACCCAGCTAGAGTTACGAACACTCGTGAAGGACTAACTTGTTGTTATTGGTCTATATCCATGGACACAAAATTATGTATGCAGTGAGAAGAGTGCAAATGTGGGTCTTTAGTGTAGTGAACCCACAGTTAACGAAAATTGATTAATTAGGCCCCGTTTGATAACCATTTGGTTTTTTGTTTTTTGTTTTTGGTTTTTAAGCTTATAAACACCACCTCCAACTCTAATTTCTTTGTTTTTTCACCTACCTTCTCCCCCCATGTTTTCAAAAACCAAGCCAATTTTTGAAAACTAAAAAAAGTAGTTTTCAAAACTTGTTTTTGTTTTTAGAATTTGGTTAAGAATTCAAGTGTGTCTTTAACAAAAATGAAAACCATGGTGAGGAAATTTAAAGAAAATAAGCCTAATTTTCAAAAACCAAAAACCAAAAACGAAATGGTTATCAAACGGGACCTTAGTTAATGAGTTTAGCCGATTAAGTCTCATATCGTTGGAGCTTCTGATCTGCAGGTCAATTAGGTCCCACCGGTAGCTCGTAAAGAGACTTGAGGCAATTAAGTATAAATTGTAAATTGAAAGTGTTCAATTTATTTAGGGGAATCATATAATGTATGATGATGCATTATAGTATAAAGTTTATGAAATTTTTTAATATAATTTTTGTAATTAATTTCAAAATTAATTTTGAGAAAAAATATTTGAATGAGTTCAAATAATTAATATGAATTGGATTCATATTAATAGAATAAATTTTTAATAAAATCCCTAAAATTAAATATATGATATTTAATTGGGTAATTAATTAATTATGGAATTAATTAAATATTTATTAAAATTAGATATGAATAAGATAATAGATTTTATTCATGACATTTCCCTATAAGAAAAAGGTCTTGGCCTTTTCCTATAAATAGGACCCCTTGGGTGGGGTGAAAGGCATCTCATTCATTCTCCTACTCTTAGAGAATTCTCCTAAAGGCTCCCACCAGTCTGCTGCCTCTAGTAGGCTCATAGTTATACCGGTGTAGCTATAGTGGTAGTGTTCGCAGTAGTTCGTGATTATTTCACAAGCAGTTGGTGAATTTAATCTAAATCGTCAATGAGAGTAAGTAACTTGTTACTATATAAATTAGAATTAGATTCTATAGATTTTTAGCAAGATTTAGATATATTTACAGTAAATTATGCATGATAATTATTGTAAATTTTGCTCATCGTATCGATATTTTAATCTAGATTAAAACACAGTCATAGGTCCTCTGATAAATCTCCCACTGCGCTAGGGATTTAATTCCTACAATTGGTATCAGAGCCTATCTGTCCCTTATAATCAAGATTAAAATTTGCGATTGGCTCTAATAGGTGGGATTGAATGCATTATGAACTGTTTAGATTTATTTGGCCATATATTTTGTTATTTTATGTGAATTTTTCGTGTAAGAGCCCTGTGTTCTGGGCATAAATTACAAATTCAGAGTTTGTAAGTTCGGGTCTAGCATAGGGATGCCGATCATAGAAATCACAGATGAATTCGAGGTCGAAATCATGAAGAACAGCCGCGGATCGTCCCTTGAATTTGTAGACGCAACAACGTTGAGACGCTATTCATCAACGTTGCGACCCTGTTGCAATTCCAGATGTGCGGAGAAGACGCAGCGTCGAGACACTGCTTGCGGCGTCTCAACGTTGTCACGTGTTGCGACGGGAATTAGGGTTTTTTTCATGCATGCATTAACCCTAATTTGCAGTTCGGTTTGCTATGACCTATTTGGTCCAATCTAAACCGGTTTTAGCTCGGTTCGTGGTTTTCAAGTCTGGTTCGAAGGGGTTCAAGTCGGTTCGAGCGGTCTGATCCGATTCTGAAGCTGCAAATCTGTGTAATAGCATAGAATTTAGCTTGATTAAGTGTAATTTAGCTTTATTTTATCCTAGGGGCCAAATAAATCAGTTCACATGCTATTTAAATATGCTTTATGGATGTCATATTAGAATCCCACCTTAGGTTATAAACATGCTCATGCATTTATTTATATATTATAAATTGTTATAATGTATGTTTTAAATTCACGGATATTTTCATGAGTATTTTAATATAAGTGTATATTAAATATATGAAAATAATAAAGTATGAAGCATGTTATTACTTGGATTAAATATAAATAGTTATGTTTAATGTGATGTATGCAGCATGCTTGAGTGATTTTCTTGATTGGCTTATATATAAATGTTATATTAAAAAGAAAATCAACATTGCATGAAGCATGAAACATCCATAGTAATTAATATAATTGTTATATTATATCTCATGTGATGCAATAAGTGTGGTTTAATTATTTAATTTGAATATGATTGTTGAATGAATTAAACCCTAGAATCATGATTATAGGATTAATCATTAAAATTTGAAATAGTTTTAATGTTAATGATTAGAAACCGTCAATCTATAATCAAGAATTGCATGCAAACATAAGATCATAGGATAAATGAATTAATTTTAAATTTTTTAAAATTAATTATACCTGGATCATTTTCTAATAGGATTAGAATTGTTTCCTTACTTAGAATTAAAAATAGTTTTAATTGACTAAGTAGGAAAAACATTACTATGATTATAAAGGAACTCCACTAGTTAAGTTTTGTCTAAGGCTGGGGGTACTTAAGATGACGGTTTACGGAACACCTCCTACTTGGGAACTGACCCGGAATATCGGAGTTGAATTAATCATAGTCAAATGTTAGCATGCAATATCACTAGGTTTGTTAAAAGAGTTTAATACACCTAGATCTTTGGAGTAAAGAGATTACATTACTATTGTTATAAGGGAACTCTCCCAGTGAAGTTCTGTCTAAGGATGGTGGTACTTTAGATGACGGTTTACGGAACATCTCCTACCTGGAAACTAACCCGAATCTCGAGTTGAATTAACCATAGTCATGTTAACATGCAATATTGCTATGTTTATTAAAAGAGTTTAATACACCTGGAACGTTGAAATAAAATCCTCACCATGAGAGTTATAATAGGATTAGACTTACATAGATAACCCTAAATAAATTGTGGGACATTTTAGTGGGAGAAAAATTACAAAACGAGATTTAAATCAAGTTTTGCTCCTATGTCCCTATATTCACAACGTGAGGTCCATGCTCGACTTCGTGTTGCCTTTGGCGCGGCCTCCCTTCAGAAAGTGTTTGCGTGGATCAATAACAAGGTGAATGGGGAAAATGTCTATAGTAAGTGGGAGTGGGACATGTGTCAACGTATCCCTCGGTCTCCGCCCTTAATTCACACCGTGAGAGTCCTATGGTCCGCTTGCGTGTTGCCTTGGAGCAACCATCCCTTCGGAGGGCCCGATCATAGGATTCAGAACACTGTGAACTCCTGAAAAGGATAAGGACTCTTAGGTTAATTACCAACAGTTGTCTTACCCTTCGGTAGCCTGTTGGTGTGTGCCTTTGAGATCTAAAAGTGGGAGGGTTACACTTACGGGGATAAGTTAAAAGTGTTAACAAATCCTAGACCAAACAACGGTGGCTAATGTGTATAGGAATATGAGTTAATTTGTAATTATAATTGGCTGAAAAATTGTTTTCATTTCAGAGGAGGAATAGTTGATCACCCTTCGGGGCTGCTATTCTGAACCTCTGAAATATCGTTGTAAAACTAAATCAATAGTTCTAAGGTTCTGTGATTGCTTGTTTTGCTGAATTGATTGGATTGTGTGCAATTGTTTTCTTGTATGATGGGTTAAGGCAAAGATAACTAATACGATCATTGTTTGTTTAATCTCAGCAATGTGTTCCTCAATAGTCTCTCTGCTTAAAAATGAAAAATTAACTGGCGAAAATTACGCTACGTGGAAATTGAACCTTAATACGATTCTTGTTGTCGATGATTTGTGGTTCGTCTTAACGGAGGATTGTCCTCCGACCCCTGCTCGTAATGCATCCCAAGCAATAAAGGATGCTTATGACCGCTGGACAAAGGCCAATGATAAGGCCTGCGTCTATATCTTAGCCAGCCTATTTGAAGTTTTGGCTAAGAGACATGAAGGCATGGTTGCAGCGAGGGAGATTATGAACTCTCTCCAGGAGATGTTTGGACAACCGTCCTATCAACTCCACCATGACGCTCTCAAGTACGTTTACAACTGCTGCATGAAAGAGGGTGCATCTGTTCGGGAACATGTCCTAGACATGATGGTCCAATTCAACGTGGCAGAAGCAAACGGTGCGATCATAGACGAGCGAAGTTAGGTTGCATTTATCATGGAATCTCTTCCGAAGAGCTTCCTACAATTTCACAGCAATGTAATGATGAATAAGATAGTATTCAACTTGACTAGTCTTCTGAATGAGCTACAACTCTATCAGTCTCTTCTTAAAAGCAAGCGACAGGTAGAAGGAGAGGCAAATGTTGTCCACTCCAAAAGAAAGTTCGAGAAGGGTTCATCCTCTCAAACCAAATTTGTAGCCTCTTCTTCAAAGAAGATTCAAAAGAAGAAAGGAAACAAGGGGAAGACTCTCGCTGCTACTATTAAAGGCAAGGGAAAAGCCAAAGTTGTGGCTGACAAGAGCAAGTGTTTCCATTGCAATGTAGATGGACACTGGAAGAGAAACTGCCCAAAGTACCTTGGTGAGAAAAAGAAGGAAAATGAAGGAAAATAATTGCTGTCGACAGCTGAAAGATGGTGAAATGACGTTCAGGGTCGGAACATCATACTCGAATGAATACAATGTGATATACATAATATAGTAATGATATACCAAATATATGCATGTTTTTATAAGTGTAACTTTTGATATACCTGATTATGAGAATTGATATATGAAATATATGCGTGATATATGAATGTTGATATACCAATAATATATTTGATATGTTACTTTTCTTTACTTATATCTGTTATGTTTCCTTTTCTCTTTATTGAATTATGTCTTATGTTATTTGCATATTTTAAACGAAATGTTTGTCTTTTATAACATAAATGTTTGTCTATTATACCTGTTATGAATGTTGATATTTCATTGATATACCTCATTTGTTATATAACTCAAATAATTAATAACATTGATATACCTAATTATGAGTAGCTAATTACATCTATAATATATTCTAAAAAAAGTACATCAATGATAGAATTGTTATTTTCTGAATAAGTCATTGATATATATTTTTAATTGTTGGTGTATTATGAAGGTCGTGGAATGCAAAATTTGTTACAAGTATATCCATAAGATGCAATTTTAAGTATATCATTGGTTTATTAGTGGTATGTTAGTGCTTAGTGAAAATGTAATTTCAAGTTTATCATTAGTGTATCAGTCATATATTATTAAGATATGATATATAGTATATCAATGATATACTTGCCAACATATGAGCATAGCTCAACTAGACAAGACATACACATCCAACCAAGAAGGTTAGGGGTTTAAATCTCCTACCACACATATTGTCCCAAAATAAAGCTAGTATGTCTAATTTTTTATTAATAAAGTATATCAAAGATATCTAAACTAATGAAAGCTCATGTATATATCTCATGAATGAAGTATGTTATATCCCTAAAATATGGATATGATATACTATATATTTAGCATATCAGTTGATTGATATACCAAATATCCAATATATCAATCTTACTAAATAAATAAAATATGTAGCTGATATATGGTATATCAATAACACTATTGATATCCTTTTCAAACTTCTAACTTTCAACATGTTTTTAAGGGTTTTTTTGACTTTTCAACTTTAATGTTTAGATTAGGCCCACTATTATTTTTTTTTTATTTTTTATTTTTTTTGCTATATTTGCAACATTAAAAAACTAAGTGGCAGTTACATAGATGGCAAATTAGACCAAATTAATAGCAAATATAGCACAGTTGCAAACTAATTGCATATATAGCAAAATTAATTGTACAAGATCAAAAAGTTGTCGTTAGATTCTATCCGTGTCTATCAATGATAGACTCTGATTATTCAAAGTCTATCAGTGTCTATCTCTGATAGACTCCGATTAATCAAAGTCTATCAGTGACTATCATTGATAGACTTAGTGTTAGTCAATGATAGATTTTGATTAACTGGAGTCTATCAGCTATAGACACTGATAGACTCTGAATAATCGGAGTCTATCGGTAGACTGATAGATTCTGATTAATCAGAGTCTATCGCTGATAAACTCTGATAATCGAAGTCTATCAGATAGATTCTAATTAACTAGAGTCTATCAGTGTCTATCAGTAATATACTCTGATAGATTTTGCTATATTTGCAATTTTTTTTTACATTGTGTTATATTTACAATTATATAATTCTTATTTGGCCACCCACTGCAAATTCTCAAAAACTAATGACATGGTTGCAAATTCCATTTTTATTTTTATTATTCTTGCAACTGCCCCAAAGATATTCTATCGACTTTGTTCAGACTTTGGTAAATTTATTTAAAAATAATTCAATATTGATTCTATAAAATAATAATAATTATTATTATTTTGAGTTCATAAAAAATGTAGCTTCACAATAGTATTACAAATAAATAATTCATTCCTAAAACAATATTAGTTATTAATTTCATTAGGAAAATATTATTATATTTTCAATCAAACTTTAATGTATGGTTAAGTTTTAAAATATTTACTATTTAGTTGACATGCACTCATGTAACACCCCGTGCGCCTTGGGTGTATTTAAATCCCGGGTTTAGAGTTGAAAGAAAAATAAATTCTGTTTTGACTTGAACTTAGGGGTTTAATTTTTAAACCAAAGTGTTTGAAAATTAAGCGTTATTAAAAATAAATCCCTCCCTAAAGTTTGTTAGGCTTGGTTTGTTTTTCGGTTGAGGAGTTTAAGCGTTATAATTTAATGGGAACAATACACTTTTAGTCCCTGAGGTTTGGGTTAAGTTGCACTTTAGTCCCTGAGTTTTCAAACTCAACAAAATTACCCCTGAGGTTTGAGATAAGGAGCAATTTGGTCCCTGTCGTCCAGTTTGTCGTTAAACCCTAACGGAATGCTGACGTGGCAAATATTTTTTTATTAAAAAATTTATTTTCTGATTTTTTAAAATAAAAATGTATTAAAATAATTAAAATATTATTATTTTTTTATTATTTTTTCACCCTCTCTCCCTCTCCTTCTTCTTCTTCTTCATCATTATCTTATCCTTCTTCTTCAACAGCAGCACACCATCGCCTGTCGGCGGCCTACTTTTTTTTTTTTTCCTTCTCGTTTTCCGGCGCTTTCTCTCCCTTCCTCTCTCTCCCCCCCTCTCTCTCCCCCACCACCACTCTTCTCCTTCCTCAGTTTTTCGGCGCGCTCTCTCTCTCCCTTCGGTGCGTTTTCGTTGGAATAAAGCCCAGATCCGCCGCTGCATTTTTATTGGAATAAAGCCCAGATCCGCCGCTGCATTTTCGCTGGAATAAAGCCCAGATCCGCCGCTGCATTTTCGATAGAATAAAGCTCAGATCCGCGCTCTCTCTCTCCCTTTGGTTTTCCTCTCTCCCTCTGTGTTGATGTGCATTTTCACTGGAATAAAGCCTAGATCCGCCGCCCAGATCCGTCGCTGCTCGTAGGTAGCGCCCAGATCCGCCGCTGCTTGTACGTAGCGCCCAGATCCGTCGCCGCTCGTAAGTAACCCAGATCCGCCGCTGCTCGTACGTATGAAGCTCTGTCCTCGCACGCGCCTCTGAAATCGAAGGGAACAACCTGAAACGAAGGGGAAATCCCCTTCGTTTCAAGCATGGGTTTTTGGCCGCGGGAGAGAGAAAGATGATAAGGGCAAGGAGAAGCCAGAATCGGGCTCCCCGATTCTTAAAAAAACAGAAGGAAGAAAAGAAAGGAGAAGAAGAGAAGAAGGGAAGAAGAAGAAAAAAAAATTCCTGCCACCGCCGCCACCGTTCGCCGGAAGCCGGCGACAGCCGGCCATCGGAGTTGAAGAAGAAGGAGATGGGGAAGGAGGAAGATGGAAAAGAGAAAGAGAAGAAGGAGAAGAAAGGGAGAGATAATTTTTTAAAAAATTAATAAAATAATAATATTTTTTATTATTTTAATATATTTTTATTTTAAAAAAATAGGAAAAAATACACTTTTGGTCCCTGAGGTTTGGGTTAAGTTACACTTTGGTCCCTGAGTTTTAAAACTCAACAAAATTACCCCTAAGGTTTGAGATAAGGAGCAATTTGGTCCCTACCATCCATTTTGCCGTTTAATGTTAACGGATTGCTGATGTGGACACATTTTTTAATTAAAAAAATTCTTTTTTTTATTTTAAAATAAAAAAAATAAAAATAAATAAAATATTATTATTTTATTATTATTTAATTATTCTTCAATCTCTCCCTTCTTTCCCTCTTCTTCACCCTCTTCCCTCACCCATCTTCTTCCCTAACCCTCATCCTTCTTCTTCAAGTCTCCGGCGGCCGGCAGCCGACCACCGCTCACCGCCGCCGGCCGGCGACTGTGCTTTTTTTTCTTCTCTTTTATTCTCCTTTCTTCTTCTCTCTTACCTCATTTTTCTTCTTTTCTGTGTTCTTTTTGCTCAAATTCCTTTTATGCAGAAAGTTTGAGGTTCTTTGTCTTTGCTGTTTGATTTGCTCATTTTATGGCCATAACTCTTATAACATTTCAGATCTACAAGGAGAGAGACCCACGAACTTCCACAAACCATTTCAGATCTACAAGGAGAGAGAGACCCACGAACCTCCACGAACAGTTTCAGATCTACAAGGAGAGAGAGACCCACAAACCTCGACAAACCATTTAAGATCTACAAGGAGAGAGAGACCCACGTGCGCAGACGAGAGATTTGCGAGAGATAAAAATCGCAAGGAGAGAGAGACCAACGAACCGTTCAGATCTGAAACCCACGGTCGTGTTGCTTTTGATCCGCAAGACCCACGAACCCCAGTGCCCTCCGGCAAGTTGCAGTAGCGAGTCCCACAAAGAAAAACAGCGGCGTGGGTCACGATCTGCAGTGGGTCACGCCGGAGAGCAGTGGCATTTTCTGGCGAGATAGGGGCGACTCCGACGAGGTAGGGGCGACTCCGGTGAGGTGTTGGTCAGAAGAAGAAAAATCTAGAGAAGAAGAAGATGGAAGAAAAATAAAAAAGAAAAAAGAAAAATAAAAATAAAAAGTATTTAATATTATATTATTTCATTTTAAGAAATTAATAAAAATATATATTTTTTTATTAAAAACTAAATGCCACATCAGCATTCTATTAGTATTTAACAGAAAAATTAACAGAGGGACTAAGAGGGTAATGAAATCTAAACCTCAGGGGTAAAAATGTTGAGTTTTAAAACTCAGGGACCAAAGTGTAACTTAACCCAAACCTCAGGGACCAAAAGTGTATTTTCCCAAAAAAATAATAGTTAATTTTTTAATTAAAATAATAGTGCCACGTCAGCAGTCCGTTAGTATTTAACGGTAAATTGGACGATAGGGACCAAATTGCTCCTTATCTCAAACCTCAGGGGTATTTTTGTTGAGTTTGAAAACTCAGGGACCAAAGTGTAACTTAACCCAAACCTCAAGGACCAAAAGTGTATTTTTCCCTTATTTAATTATACGCTGAATGTTAGGTGGTTGTTGGGAGAAATCCTATTCTTGGGTTATTTGGAAAAAAAGAAAGAAATTCAAAGAAAAGAGGAATTAAGGAAAAAGCCTAAAACCCTATCTTTCTCATCTCCTTCTTTCTCTCAATCTTGTGGAAGGAGCCCCCCTTTGACAGTCCAGCCGCCACCTCCCCCTTACCGAATCTGCCGCGCCGCCGCCGCCCTGTTCGTGGTGTCGCGTCGCCGCCGTCTGAATCGTGCAGCAAGCTCGCCGTGTGGTTCTCTTCGCGCGAGCTCTCTCTTCGCGCGAGCTCTCTCTTCGCGCAAGCTTTCTCTCTCGCTGCGATCTCCCTCTCTCTGCATCGCCCCTCTCTCTCCCGTCGACTCCGTCTCAGCCCGAGCGTCGCCGCCAGCCCGATCTCTCTGCTTCTCCGCGCGTTCTCCGCCCATGGGTTTTAGATTCGTGGCTCCCTCTCTCTTTTCCTTGCGTTTTGGCCAAGGTAGCTCATGGGTAAGTCTCATACTCCCTCATGTGTGTTCGTTAAGGCCGGATCTAACTCCCTTGAGTCCTTATTGGTTAGATCTTGCGCAGACAGCAGCTCGGAGTCTCATTTCCTCACGTTTTCGCCTCTGTCCAGCAGCGTCATTGGGCGTTCCCGGCGTCATTTAGCGATTCCGGTGAGTTTAGGCGCTTACCCGATCTTGGATAATGTAGGAATCAAATACCCATTCTTGTTTAGTGCTTTAAATGGAATGCCCATTAGTTTTAGGTGCTGGAAATTTAATGGTGTTCGATTTTCTCATCTGCAGCGCCGTCTAAGTGTTCGATTAAGTTCGAAACACTTCGACTTGGATACCCACTACCCAAGGAGTTCTAGCTCGCTGGTTGTGGTTAGAATAAACCGTCTAGCACGGAAGCGAGTCCGTTTGGTAAGGTTCCTTGCTGCCCCTTCGCTTTTCGCGTTAAAGGTTGCTATCCATTAGCCATGTTAGCCTTAGAATCATGATTGTTTTGTTACCCATTGCATAGCTAGGCTCTTAGGTGTTGCCCCAACCCTTAAAGGTCCTAGAGCATGTTTTAAATGAGTTATCATGGCTATTTTGGTTAAAATCATGTAGTTCTTCTAATGCCCATTAAGTCTCGTTGCCTCAATAGTCTTACCCGACCTTTGTAGGTTCTTAAAGCATGAAGGTATGAGCTTTAGGTTGTTGTCCATAGCTTAAAAAGCTTGCTAAATAGGTTTCCAATGATTACCTAGGCCTTATTTGCCTTGTCTAAGCTTTAGGAGCTCTTTGATTGTCGTTCATGCATTTTAGGTGGTTGATGCTTGTTGTCCAGTGGCTGTATAGCCTTAATATCGTCAACTAACAAATACCCACCGCCCGTAACGCCTTAAACGTGGTTGCCCATGGTTTAATGGCGTTGGGTTTTCAATTCGGGTTATGTTTAGATGTTGTCCAGCAAGGAAAATAAACTGTTATTGGTTCAGTTTCGCCCTTAGCATCATGTCTTAGGGTGCTTTTCTTTAGTATAGACTTCCTTTAATGGTTGGTAGTTTATTTGTAGCTGGAAGCTCGTTTTGGAGCGTGTTTGTGCAGTTTCAGCTAGCGTTGGTTTGTAAAAGTGATCTGTAAGTAGTTTCTACTTGCTGAGTTGTGTTTGATTGCATGAAGCATGTTTGTTTGTTTTCTTGCTTAACTTTATATTTGCAAAAAGTATGATATACTGTGTTGTAATGTACTGTATCGCTCGAGATGAGCGTGAGTTGTGTTTGCTTGAGATAAGCATGATCTGCTGTGTTAATGTGTGTTGTAATGCTTGAGATGAGTGTGTTTTGCTTAGTTGCTTGGGATAAGCATGTTGTGTTGTGGTTTGAGCATGATTAGGTGTTGCATCTTGGCATGATGGGATGTCGTGTCTTATATGTGGGGTTAGGCTAGCATGTTGTCACAGGATGTGTAGCATGAGTCTAGCAGTTGCGTTGCATGACGCGTAATTCATGTGTAGGTGCGCAGCGTGGCGCGTAATTCACGTGTTTGGTTTAGCGTAGCATGACGCGTAATGCATGCGAGTGGTTGCGTAGCATGGCACGTAATGCATGCGAGTGGCTTTTGTGTGGCATGGAGCGTAATGCATGCGAATGGCTTGTGCGGCGTGGCGCGTAATGCACGTGTAAGGTTTTGCGCAGCATGGAGCGTAATTCATGCGTTAGGTGCGGACCATGACGCGTAAATCATGTGTGGTCTAGCAGAGTCTGGGAGCATAGTGTGAGATGCATATGCATGGTGTGGTTTAGTGCTCGTGAGCATGATGTGGTTTTATTGTTTTGTGAGCATGTTGGTTTTACTGCTTTTGGAAGCATGTTGAATGCGTGTGAGAAGCATGTTGTTTGCCATTGTTTGTTGTTTGTGATCTGGCTCGTGTGAGCTACTTACCAATATCGCGGTTGTACTGATACCCCCTTCCCCACCTTTCCCCCAACATTTTAGATGTTGCAGGTATCGAGGATGATCCGGACCTTGGTGGCGAGGAGGAGAATTGCGAGGAAAGATTCCTAGAGTGTTGGGTCTTCTCTCGTTGATATGTTTTTCTTAGTTGTTTGGTAGATAGTTTGAGCTGTTTTGATTTGTAGTTCTGTGATGGTGAGGGATTCACCTGAGAAAGGTTTTGTTTTCGAGTTTATAAACTAGACTGGCTATTTTGGTTGAGATGAATAATTTGTTATAGCTAGTGGTCTAGCTCTTTTGTTAATAAAATGTCTTTATGATTTCGCTGCATGATTTTTTGTTGTTGTATGTTGCCATAGGTCTGTCTCGTCTAGAGGAGATAGGTTTGTGAAATCTGGCTGAAGTTTGGTGAAGTTTGGCTTTTTGCATATATAGAAGTGTTAAAGGTCTTAATCAGGTGTTGTAAAATTTTGGGATAACCAGTTTTACGCCGTTATGCTGCCGAAATTTTCGGTACTTTTGGTCTAAAGTGAGTTGTCCTAGTTGCTTAAGAGTCTCGAGTAAGTAGTAACGTCGCTAGGCTAGAGGTTAGAGAACTTGAGGCGTTACAACTCAAGAGGTAAAAGGTTGGAATCCATCCGATTCAAATGTTTTTTAACTTAAAAAAAGCCTATGTATACTTGTTCTCAAGATTTTAATGGGGTATGTAGGGATATCCCTACATACCAGTATCCAGCCAAGTATTGTTCCTTAGAGGATATTCAAAAATCATTTGTAGGTATAATTAAATATTTATTTTGCAAGATAATTAATGAAAAATGATTTCTATATTAAAATAAATTTTATTTATTTTTAAAATACTACTCCCTAATTTAAATAACATTTTAAATGTATCTTCATATATAATTCTATTATTTTAATTAATTAATTAACATATAAATTATAGGCGTTTTTAGTTAAGTCACAAATTGAGTCTTTATCTTTGAACTTTCATTTTTGTGCTTAATAGATATCTGATATATTCACAATTTTTAAAAATACAGTAACCTTGAATTTTATGTCTAATTGAATCTTTAAATTTTCAATTATGTGTCTAATAGGTTTGTGAATTTTTAAAAATGTTGAATAGGTCAATGACCTATATTAGACATATATAAAATTAAAAATTCAAGAATTTATTGGACCTAAAATTGGAAATTTTCCCAAAATTGAAGGATCTAGTAGACACTTTTACTTTTAAAAATTAAGAGATTTATTAAATATAAAATTAGAAGTTCATAAACCTGTTACACATTTTTTAAATTAGGAGAACAAATAAAGAGATACATCTGAAAGTTCATAAACTAAACTTATAATAATTATTTTTATTGCAAATTTCAAAAATATCAACTAAACACAGTTTGGCAAGCACGATTTCATCTCTTGGATTTAAAGTTCAAACCTCCAGTCTCATTTGTTGTAAAAAAAAAAAAAAAAAATCTAAATCCAATTTTTATAAACGTAAAGTTTAACGAAGCATAGTTCAAACACAAACATTATTACAAGAATTTTTGGCTATGCCGACGAAATGAACAAGTGTCGGGAGATCTATATGGTGTAGGGAGTCTAAACACGCGACTCAAGAAAGTCAAAGTTAACAAATCTGTTTTGTATATAATCCAAAGTTTAAAAAACTTAGATAAAAGTTTGATAGGATCTTAAATGACGATAGATTCGATGGAACATGTAAGCTACAAAATTCCCTTCACCCAATAGGCTAGCAGTCCGATGATTGGATTGGATTCGATTCCTGAGATCATCTAAAAATCGGACAATTTTCTTTTCTTTTTTTTTTTTTACTTGTTTTTGTATCTTGTATTTTCAATTTTCACCTCAACTGCCTTTGGCTGGTGGAGTGAAAGAGATGTGTAAAGATTCTATTCTTTTGTTTTTGTTTTTTCTTTCCTTTTTTTACCTCTTTCATCAAGCTTTGAATCTTCAACCATATGAATAAATTCAACTTTGGATCAGTTTGAAGCTTTCTAGTTTTTGTTTGTTTGTTGATACAACTTCAATAAAACATTCGATTAATGTTATACATATATGCTTCTTCATTTATATGACAATGAGTGTGTTCTTTTATCAATCCTAATTAATAGAATTTGTTTCGTTCATATATTATCTTCTCAAAAAAGAAAACATTAGAATAAGAAAACAAAGTTCGGTCAAATATTTGAATGTCCATGTATTTATCTCGTCAAAAAGAAAACGTTAGTCAAAAAAGAAAAAAAGATAGGTAAGAAAACAACGTTATAATTAGAAAAGTTATAGTTTTTTTTTTTTTTTTTTGTTCTTATCTTTTCTTTTTTAAGAAAGAAAATAAAAAACATATCTTGCGTTATTATTATTATTTTCTATTTTTGCTTCGGCTCTTTATTATTTGAAAGATGAAAATATGTTTGTTCTTGTTCTTTAAAATGAAAGTTTTGTTGGAAACCTTTGCATAAACATTTGGAAACACGAAAGACAAAATCAATCCGAACCCAACGATAGTGTTGTTTCCTTAAGACAATTTTGTTCCCTCTATGGTGCTGAAGGTATCACGAACAATTCTCCCAGGATAGGACGGATTACCCACCTATGAATGTAGCACTTCAATCACAGGACTCTCGAACACTGGTATTTAAGTAATCGTACAAAGAAGTAGGAGAAGAGTTTTTGAAAGAAGAGTTTGTGTCTTTTGATAAATGGATACATCCATTCACATAGGGTTGTATTCTTTCCAAAAGACACACCTTTTCATATAGGGTTGTGTCCTTTACAAAAGACACACTCTTTCACACAGGGTTGTGTCTTTTACAAAAGACATACCTTTCACGTAAAGTAGTGATTCTTTATTTTATTAAAATAATTTTATTCATAAATCCAACAAGTTTTACTTGATAAATAGTTTTTAAACATAATGTAAAATATTCGCAATGGTAATATTATTTTAATTCTTATATATGTTATGCTTTTTATTGGTTAAATAATATAATAATAATAGTACTTTTATCTCCGTATGATTTTGAAAAATTTTAAGCATAGAAAGAAAAAAAAAAAGGAATTCGTCTTCCCCAAATGGTATGCAATTTTAAGATTTTTTTTTAATTGAGAAATGAAATATATTAAAAAAAAAATTACCACTTATATGTAATAGTGAATATAGTACTCAAAATTTAAAAATAGAAAATAAATTTATGAGTCTCTTTACTAATTCTTTAATTATTATAATAATAATTAAAAAAAACAAACTTCAATTGGTCTATTATTATTTTCTCATACATAAGTTTTTCATACAATGAAACATTTTTTTTTGTTGACAACAAATTGATGATGAAATCTAGCCTTCAACTATATAGAAAGCAAGAATTTTTCATCGAACTAGAGCATAGTTCAATTTGATATGCAAAACAAACTTGATTTATTCTTGATACGCAAAACAAACATGATTTATTCTTAATATCTCATAACTTTAAACTTTTATATATATATATATATATATATATATATATATATATATAATTAGTTTAGGATGAAATCTCGATTAAGACTCCTTGCTATAGAATACATTAAAAGTGGGCATCACGAATGAATACTTTCAAATCATTGGTTTTGACACATGTGAAGCTTTTTCTGAAGATGTGGTAAGTAAACCAAGTGAAAAAGCACTTTAACCATGTTTCTTTCCTTCATCCATCTGTTAGAAAAATAAAGAGTGTGTTTAGAATGATTTTCTCTCTCTCTCTTTTTTTTTTTTTAATTTTTTTTAAGACTGTTTAGAATGACTTTTAAAACCTTTACTTTTAAGTAAATTACTTTTTCTTTAACTATTTAAAAATTAAGTGCTCCTTTGATATAGTGTTTTTGCATGTTTTTAAAAATTTCAAAATTTGTTTAGCTATATAGCGAAACATTGTGATAATTTGTTTAAGTACTTTTAACTAATTAGTTAAAGCACTTTCCATTCTTTTCAAAATCACGTTGAACATATTTGAAGGAGAAAATAAATAAAAAAAAGCAGAAGATAATTTCTTATTGGATGCATCCAAAATCATTCTGAGTACTTTCTTGTGTGATAATAGAAATAAACCATTTTCAACTGTGGGTAAAATCTCTTGTATTATTCTTCAACACATATTTTAGTAGAATCTGTAGTGTAGTTGCGGAAGACGAAAAGTAGTCACAAGTTTGAGACAAATCAATAAATTTCTAGTGTGTACTCTTTATCTTTTCATTTTTTTCTCTTTTAAGTATATATATATTGCTTGTGTATTGTTTTATCTTGTAAAAGAGAAATTTAAGGTCTGGTTTTCAAATAGTACCAGAAATTCCCAACACTAGTCAAACTAACTTTTATGCATTTTATAATGGAAGAATTGGAAAAGAAAAAAAAATAGTTGCAACTAATAAAAACCAGAATTTGGAAAGATATATCATAAGAACTTTAAAAAATTTAGATATGAAATTGAAATCCAAGTGCATAGTATTGCTTAGGAATAAAGAACATAATTTAACAATCATTTTAAAAAACATAAAAAAGAAACTTTTGAATTGGGTCTGGTCCAAATATGTATAAGATTAACAAAGAAACAAAAAGTCTTTTATAGATAGAGATAGGGAGAGAGAGAGAGATGCTTCACTTTATAGAAGAACCCACTTTTTGTTATATGTTGATAGCACTTTAAAAAAAGCAAGGGCACAACCAAAACCAAAGTGCAACCAACTGGATTTTATTTTATTTTGCAAAGGAAAGAAAACATATAAATAAAGCATAATCTTGGTGTTCATATTCCCTCTTCCTTTCTGAAGATTTGATTCAAAATATTTTTTTCCCCTTCATTTATTTTTTTTTTAAAAACCCCAAAGCAAGTTGTTTGCTAAATATTCACCACCCAAAACCTTGAGATAGAGTTGCCTTTTTTCAGACATATTTTAATTAGTTTGCTCAAGTGTTGCCCCATAAATTGGTTGGTGCTCAACAGCTCATTTCAAAACACACCCTTTAATCCAATATGGATTTATGCAAAAAAAGTTCTCTCGTGCATGATTGAAAGAAAGTTCCTTTTCATCAATCAACTTGTCCTCTCAATATATATCAATTTAGTCTATCATTCCAAATCCATTAATTTCCATCATCTACATTTTTAAAAAATTCGACAAGACTTTGATTATGTTTCACCATATTGGTCAATCAAATCAAAATCCAGGCAATATTATTCACAATTATTATGCACAACTTAGCTTTTGTGGTTCATAAACACATTTTTTCACTAATCAGTTTTATTGATCTACATAGGTAAGAAATCTCACTAAATCTTAACAATATTTTTCACAATAGAGGATAAATCGTTACAACAGAGACTAAATTGTTACATACCAAAGTTCAAGAGTCTAAATTGTTTTCAAATTAAAAGTATGGGAACTAAATCATTACAAACTAAAGCTTAGGGATTAAACTCTTTATTATTCCCTGGAAGTTTATGGATAAAAGTATTTTTTTAACCTATAGTTAGGAGAAAAAACATAAGAAAAAGGAGAAAATTATCCTTCATAAACTATTTGATTAATCTTTAAGGGTTCTTAGTTTAATGAGGAATCAAGGTTCATGAAACTTAATCATATGCTTAATTAAATACAATCAAGTATTAATTTAGGAAGAGTTGTATCCTAGGTTAGAGATCAAAAGCATGATTAGAATTTGGTAGGAGCTGCCCTTTGGGTTTCATTTGCTTAATTAATCTCAAATTGTGTATTGCGTAGCATAAAGTGTTATTCCTTTATGCCTGTTGTTTTTCTACTTAATTAATATATAGTTGCCTCTAGTTGATTATTACATAGATTTCCACTGCATGGGGTGGCTTTGCTTAACATTTAAAATTGCTGTTTAATTAGTTAATTTTGTGATGTTTTCTTATTGGGGTCCTTGGTCTTTACAAATGGAATTTCTACCATCTTTCTTTGTCAACACACAAGGCCATAGATAATTTGTTCACAACATTATTTCTTTATTTTATAAGCACATAATCTTTAAAAAGTTTGAAAAAATCATAGGAATTGGATGATTTATATTAAAGAAGAAAAATCATTGAAAGATGATTTGTATAATAAAGAAGGGGGAGAAGTTTTTATTTATTTATTTATATTTTTTTTATTCCAATGTTTTTTTTTTTTTTTACAACATGTGAGTTGAGTATTTGAACCTCTGACTTCTTGGTCAAGGATACAACATGTAAGTTTTACAAAATTAATACTTTCCAATAGTTTTTTCCAGAAGATTTATAGATGGTTACTAGAGTTCTGTTATTATTATTTTTTTAAGAATGTTAGGAGGGTGTTCTTATTGTTAGGAGAGATTATTTTCTTGTAGGCATTAATGTTATAGCTAGATTCATAAAATGTTTTCTAATTAATAAGATTGTATTACTGTTTGATTTATTTTGTGGTAGGTTGATTGAGTTTATGTATTTCTATAATTTGATTTTCGATATATTTTTGTTTTTTTTTTTTTTTTTTTTTGTATAGTTGAGTTTCGTGTTATTTGGTCCTATTTGGTTCATAATCCGTTTTCGTTTTTATGTTTTCGAAAATAAAAAATACAAGGAAAACCATGAAAACGTGTTTGGTATGCCTATTTTCAAAAACAATTTTCGAAAACAATTCAAAAAATGGCATGTTTTCAAAAACGATAAAATGTTGTTTTCGTTGTTTTCCAATTTTGTTTTCAAAATAATGGAAACACGAGATACAACTTGAAAAACACAGGATACATCCTTCTTTCCATCAAACAATGTTGCATTATCTACAAACAACATTTTTTATTTTTGATATCCAAATTCTCTTCGACTCTAAAGGGAAAAAAGTACAAAAATAATGTTGTATAAATAGTGTGTTGGATTGATATTGATGTTTTGGTTGTTATTTTTACTTTTTACATAATTCTACCTATTTTTATATACTCCTCCACTTTACAAATCAAAAGTTTCATATAATACAGCTGTATGGTATATATTTTTTTAACCTTATAATTTCCAATCCAACAATTTTTTTTTAAGATTCAATTCCAGCATCATTGATTTATAATCTTTCTAAAACTGAATAAAAGTTAAGTAGAAAAATAATCGTATTAAATTAACTTTTTCTAAAAAAAATTAATTTTACCAAGCACATATTAATATTTTCATGCATTTTCAAATTCATAACCAAACACAGTTTTCAAATTTTGAATTCAAATTTAAAGTTTTTAAATTGGAATCAAACATGTTTTTAGATATAATGGAAATAAGAAATTTGTTTTCGTTTTTTGCCGAATTCTTTATTTTTGAAAACAATTTTCAAATCACGAACCAAACGGGGTCAACTTTTTGGTTACTTCGTAAAAAAAATTAGTATTTCGATGTTTAACTTCATAATTTATTCGAGCTTATGATTTAATATGATGAAATTGAATGTAAACTAGGTACCAGATAAAATAAAAAATTTTCCTTAAAAATGATAGAGAGATTATCTTTGACATTCAAGTTCAATGGAAAAAGAAGTTTTTTTTTTTTTTTTTTAAGTTTAAAAAAAAAACTTTTTTTTAAACAACCAAATATATATATATATATATATATATATATATAGAAGTTCAGTGTGAACCAAGGGCAGAATTCGTTACCTTTAGCTACGGTTAAGCCTATATAAAGTATTTTGTTGACAATTAACTTTAGGTTCATTTAAACATTAATTTTTTAGTTTTTATTTTCCTAGATTTTTTTTTGACAATTAACTATTTCGCTTTTAATAATTTAATCTATACTAATTAGCCTAGATTGAATTATAGAATTTGTATAAGTTCTAAGAAAAAAAGTTCTAATTTAGATAAAATGAGTGAGTTTCATCTTAAACTCTCAATTACATCACAACAATTTTTCAGTTTTTAATTTTTTTTTTTTTTTTTTTTTTTCTTCTGTTAGATTCTCGTGTGAAGAATTATAAATTAATATTCTCTCATGGACATTGAATAGATTACCAACCAAAATCGCCAAAGCGAACTTAGCTCAGTAGTAATTGGCATGTACCCTCGATCAAGAGGTCAGCGGTTCGAATTCCTACCCCCAATTGTTAATGTAAACAAAAAAAAAAAAAAAAAAAAAAGAAGATTACCAACCAAAACCTAATTAGATATATTTTGATAAAAAATATCTAATAAGAAATTTAGGTCGCTTCGTTGCTAGGTTTGGTGAATATGTATATATGGAAATTTGTGAGTTTTCTAGAGATTTATGGAAGGGTCAATCTTATACATTGATTTGCCCGAATTTATTTCTTTTGTGCATTGACTCGTTAGAATTGATATTTTTTTTTTAATGAAATTATGAAATTTTAGGAGATTTTATGCTGTTTTATTTTTATTTAAACTGATGGGTAAATATAAGAGAATTCTAATTATTCTCAAGCAATTTCAAGAGGATGGAGCTCGTGTAATAAACATTGATTTATATTGAATTTGTATGAGTGTGATGTGTGAATGTACAATCTCTAACTCAATCTCTAACTTTGATCCTCTAATTTTCTCTCTTGCGTGTATTTCACTCTACGGCAAAAACGCTTGTTTTTTAGTGTGAAGCTTCAATTAATCTTCAGTTTGGTCTCAAAGACTTGAGAATTTCAGGCAACCTTCTGTTTTCTCTTTTGTTGGAGTTTCACTGAACTTTTTAGTCTTGGTTGAAAGTTTTATTTTGAGAATCTTTCAAATGGAGGAGAACTCCTCTATTCATAGATCTTTTCCATGGGTAGGTGAGTTTGGCCTTGAATGACTTTTGGGTTTAGCTATTTGGATTTGGGCTTTAACCCTTTGGGTTTGGGTCTAGTTCAAACTTGACCCAAATACTGTATGACTCAAATACCATATGAACTAATTTTGATAAAATTAAATTCAAATCGTCCATTTAGCTTTAAAATTTTATAATGGACTAATTTTGTGCTCAAATTAACTTTGAGACACATGTTAATTTATAATTGGTCTAAAATTTAATTATTTGTCTTTTTGTCATTAATTTGGAATAATGACGTGACAATTAGTGATTGGTCGAAATTTCAAGCATAAACAATGAAATTATTTATCTAAAATTTGATTAATTTGGAAAGATTTCAATCCATTAATTTTAAGGGATCCAAATATGTTTCCAAATTTTTATGTGTTTATTCTCTCAATTCTAGGAATAACATAGATTTGTTCCCATCAATCCTAATATTGAGATTTTAAGTTATATTATTTTAGGAATGTTTTACAATTTCGTTAACAATTTGTTTTCAACCATTTAAATATTTTATATTAAGATTTGTTTTCATCCATTTAAAAATTTTATAATAAGATTTGTTATATATATATATATATATATATGCATAGTTTAAGATTTCGTTTTTCTAATTAATCAACGTATTGAATTGTCTAAAGTTTGATAAACTTGAAAAAAAACTAGATTTTCCACACCTGCGTTGCACGTGGTTTTTTATATTTTAAAATTTAATTTTAATAATACAATTTGAAAGTATTTACAAACAATAATTATATTATTTGTTAATTTTGAATTACAATTTTGAAAGTATTATTGGCCTGCACTTTTGACCAAGAGGTTAGAGGTTCGAATCTCCCACCCCAAATGTTGAACTCAAAAAAAAAAAAAAAAAGCTCATCAAATAAATGAATAAGAGACTTACCCATATCAAAATTTTTTCAAATTATTATAAGAACTAAAAATATGTTTGGTGGTTTGTTGTGCAAAATTACACCATATCGCAAGTGTACGGGTCAAGTTTTAATATAGTGTTTGTCAAAAAATGAGTGACTTCCTCTGGATTGGTTTTCTAATCAATTAACTACCATGATTAATCTTGTTCAATTTTATTTAGAGAAAGTAACGTAGTGAGAAAGATCAAATTAAACAAAAAAAACTAAAAGGATGGAAATTCAATTGGAGAAAACACTTAGGGAATTGATTCACCTATTGGGGTTGTGAATTAATTACTTTGAATGATTTAACGTGCAATGATTCATAAATCAAGGATAAACTAAACTCATATTTATCTCTCCCGAGCATAAATAATTCTCAAGCATGCTATGAACTCAATATTCCTAACTAAATTCATTAACATGCAAGACCTTAAGTCTAATCCTTTAACAATTTCTAAAGCTATCCTAAATCTCCCGATCTTAAGACTACTCAAGTTATGCAATTCGAGATCTAAAACTAAATCCCCTCTCCTGAGCAAGAATTAGAGAAAACAACAATTAACTCATGCTCAGTGAATTAAAAGCATTAATAATAGAATATGCATAAATGAATTCAAAGCAACATACATCCAAGAATTAATCCACAATACCACAAAGGACCACAT
The DNA here is from genome assembly GCA_017139565.1 of Luffa aegyptiaca. Classification (NCBI taxonomy): domain Eukaryota; kingdom Viridiplantae; phylum Streptophyta; class Magnoliopsida; order Cucurbitales; family Cucurbitaceae; genus Luffa; species Luffa aegyptiaca. Next base: position 19,523,610 of record CM029402.1, read on the forward strand.
CAATCCGTAAGAATTAAAAGTCTAGCTACTCTTGAAATACTCATTACAATATAAGCTAGAAGAAAAAGCCATAAAAACTAACTAAAGAAAAGGAAAGAAAGGGAAAAACTCGAGTGTTGCCGAAACCGCACGTTTCCGTCACAATCTCCACAAGCTCTAGCCTTGAATTCCACTCCTTGTCCTTCCTCAAGCTCCCACAAGAGGTCTCTAGTAGAAATTAGGGCTAAAAAGTCTCCAAAAGAACTGCCCTTGGCCGGCCAAAATCGCATTCTATATATAGGAAAAGCTGGGTAGCGTCAAGATGCTAGGGACAGCGTCGAGACGTTGTTCTGTTGCCGTGCATAACAAATAAGGGAAAATTGGCCAATGTTGAGATGCTGGCGACACAGCGTCAACGCTGTGTCCTCGGTGTGAAGGAGTGTTTACCACTCAAGCGGAACCAATTTGGATCTTGACCTCTTAAATTTACACAAATTTCATGAACAAAAGCATGCTTTCAAAGTTGGAAAAACAGAGTGTTTAGAACACTAACCTTTGAAGACCAAATTTGTAACGACCCTACATTTCGAGCCTAGATCCTAGGGTCATTACCACATGCATTTCATTTTACTTCTAAGAACAGCGAGGAAACGACATTTAAAGTAAAACATGCTTAGAAAAATACGTGAAACTTTTTCAGCTTGGGATCCCAGTTAAAACAGAACAAGAAGTTTTTAGCCATTCAAGCAAAAGTTTTAAGCAGAATAAATCTTAAAACATCACATAACAAGTTCAAGAAAAGAAATTTGAAAACATAAAAAAAAGCGGAAGACTATCCTAAGGAAATTCATGGCTCGTTGAGTAGCACTCCGTCACGTGTTCTATACACCTTTGTCTTTACTTGCAATTACATATTAGGGAAAAGAATGAGTATTTAAGAAAAATACTCAGTAAGTAACAATGATGCCGGACAGGCAACAACCAAGGTTTCAAAAGATTATTCGAACTAAGGGCCTAAAGGTTATGTCTTCTCATTCCCATTCATTTCATTTCATTCATTTTGTAGTATGGGTCTAGTGATCAATTAACTCACCTATAAAAATTTGCCAACTCACTGAAGGTGCACAGGTGGGTGTTTTGGGAGATCTCTACTCCTACTAATGGTAGAAGGCACCCAGTTAGTGGAACCAAGTCTCACCCATCAAGGCACTATTGTGCGCAAAGCGCACTAACTACCATTTCATTGGTGGGGCGTCCATGGGTTTTAAGTCGGGAATCAACTTCCACAGTTAGTAAATGGCACCTAGTCTGCAAAGCCAAGTCCCGCCCATGTAGCTCCTCATTTCAGTCTAATACATCTCAGTCCTAGGTGTTTAATTGACACGACCCCCTACTAGAGCAACTAGCTTATTCTTTCCCTTTTCTTACTCCTTTTCCCCTTACGGCCTCTTAGCACTTGCTAATTTAAATTGCAACCCAGTTAACCAAATTCTTTTCTTTTACAGAGAATACTGACTGGCTAAATCGATATGCACCATCCCAACTCAGTCAATTTCAAGAGCAAGAAACAAAGACGTCAACCCACACTCCTAAACAGAGAAACCACAAACTTCCCGCTGTCTACATACAATTCCAGTCAACTTATAGCAGTCAAGCACTCTCACCTACCTCATAGCACAAGTACACAACAACCAAATTCTTGAAAACAAGCGCATTCATATCATCTCAGTCTCAACTCAAATATGTGATACAAACTCATGCTAGAAGTAAACTATCATTTCAATGCATAAACATTTCATTCCAATGCAGCAAGTTACTTACCTCGGTAACACGGTACAAAAATAAGAACAGCCTAGCCCATAGATCTTTCTAGCAACTTCTCAATTCCTAATAATTAATAATAAAATTAGGCCCCAACACGGCACAATCAAAACAAGAACACCAAAGCTTTAACCAACCAAGTTTCTTACCCAACTAATTCTTTAGAAGTAAGGCTGAACAATCGAATGGCGATGACAACAAATCTGAAAAGCGACACAGATCCGAAAAGCGACGAACAGACTTGAAACGACGGACGAGATCGAGGGTGGCAGTGGCTGCTCGTAGTTGCTGCAGCTGAGAGAGAAGGAGAGACGTTAGAGAGAGAAACCGAGAGGGAGAAAGAAATGCAACCGGAAGAGAGAGAAAGAGAAAGAGTGGTGACGGTTACAGACGGTGATGGCGACGATTCACGACGACGGTGGCAGCGATTCGCGGCAGCTAGAGGAGGCTGAGGGCGACGATGGTGAGCTGCACGAAAGAGAGAGAGATCTAAACCCGAAGAACAGAACGAGAGATAGAAAGGATTTTGAGAGAGAACTCACCAACAGCTCTAAAAAACAAGGGCAGCGGCTTGCGCAGACGAGAGAGAGAGGGCTGAGATAGAGAGAGAGTGCGGTGAAGGAGAGAGAGAGCACGAGGGAGAAGAAGAAATCTCAGTTTTCTTTTTTTTTCTTAAAAAAAAAAACCCGTCAAATTGACCGAAAATGTGGGGGGAAAATTTCCCCCCACTCCCCCCTTTGGCCGGGCATTAGCCCATTCCCTCTTTCCCTTTTTTTTTTTTTAAAGAAAAACTGGGCTGTTACATCATACTAACCTTAAAAGAACTTTCGTCCTCGAAAGTTGCTAGTACTGGAACAACTCTGGATACTTGGTCATCATTTCGTCTTCTCTCTCCCACGTTGCTTCTTCAGATAGATGGTTTCGGCAAAGGACCTTTACGTGAGCTATCTCACGATTACGAAGGACCTTCACCTCTCTATCAAGAATTAACATAGGCTTCTCCTCATATGACAAGTTCTCGCTAAGTTGCAAAGGTTCGAAGTCCACTCTGTGGGCTGGATTTGCCAAATACTTTCGTAGCATGGAGACATGGAAAACATTGTGTACCGCCGAAAGAGAAGGCGGCAACGCTAGGCGATAAGCTACCGGACCAATCCGTTCTAAGTTCTCAAACGGACCGATGAAACGTGGACTGAGCTTGCCTTTTCTTCCAAACCTTAAAACTCCTTTCATTGGAGCTACCTTTAAGAAAACATGATCGCCCACGTCAAATTCTAAATCCCTTCTCTTTGTGTCTGCATAACTCTTCTGTCAGCTTTGAGCCGTTAACATCCTTGATCTAATTGTGCGAATAGGCTCACTAGAGGCTTGGATCAATTCAGGCCCCAACAACTGACGTTCTCTGACCTCATCCCAATAAACAGGGGACCTGCATCTTTTCCCATACAGAGCCTCAAACGGTGACATACCGATGGTTGCTTGATAACTGTTGTTATAAGCGAATTCCATCAAATGCAGGTGAGCATCCCAACCACCTGAGAAATCCATAATGCAAGCTCGCAATATATCCTCTAAAGTTTGGTTCAATCGCTCAGTTTGACCGTCTGTCTGAGGGTGAAAGGCTGTACTGAAACGCAACTGAGTACCCAAGGCTCTTTGCAGACTCCTCCAGAAGTTAGACGTGAACCGAGGGTCTCTATCTGAAACGATTGATACCAGCACCCCATGAAGCTTGACTATCTCCATCATATATAATTGCGCCCACTTTTCAACAGTGTAAGTAGGCTTCCCAGGGAGAAAATGCATTGACTTGGTGAGTCTGTCGATAATGACCCAAATCACAGTGTAACCCTTGGCCGTTCTAGGCAATCCTGTAATGAAGTCCATGGATATATGCTCCCACTTCCACTCTGGGACACTCAACGCCTGCAACAAGCCTGTTGGTTTCTGTCTCGGGGCTTTCACTTGCTGGCAAACAAGGCATTTACTGACAAAATCTGCTATCTCTCTTTTCATGTTTTGCCACCAGTAGTACTATTTTAAGTCATGGTACATCTTTGTACTTCCTGGATGGATTGTAAACGGTGAACTATGTGCCTCTGCTAACAACTCTTGTTTGAGATCGACATCCCCAGGTACGCATAAGCGACCCTGGTAACACAAGCCAAGGTCTGAAGATAAGGAGAACTCGTTCACCTGTCCTGCCTCCACCTGACTGCGCTTAACAACAAGGTCTGGGTCACTTGGTTGGGCATCTATGATCCTTTGTCTCAAGCTCGACTTACTGTCAACTGAGCTAGACGTGTCGTAACTTCGCCCACTGCAACCATAATCTCTGCACGTTCCAAGTCATCCAATATGTGAGCCTGAGTAGTAATCAAAGCAGACGTATGAGCAGTCTTCCTACTGAGGGCATCTGCAACCACATTAGCCTTGCTTGGGTGGTACTGGATGTCACAATCATAGTCTTTTACTAATTCCAGCCATCTCCGCTGCCTCATATTCAACTTTTTCTGGGTGAAGAGGTATTTCAGACTTTTGTGGTCCGTGAAGATTTGGATTTTCTCTCTGTATAGATAGTGCCTCCAAATCTTCAAGGCAAAGACCACTGCTGCTAATTCCAAGTCATGGGTCGGGTAGTTCTTCTCATAATCTTTCAGCTGACGAGACGCATAAGCAATGACCTTACCATGCTGCATTAACACGCAACCCAATCCCTTCTTTGAAGCATCACTATATATAACAAATTCTCCTGAACCATCGGGTACTATGAGTACTGGTGCTGAAACTAGTCTTCCTTTAGCTCTTGGAAGCTTACCTCACAAGCTTCGTTCCACACAAATGGAGTACCCTTTTGAGTCAACTGAGTTAGGGGTGCGGCAATACTAGAAAAGCCTTGCACAAAACGACGGTAATAACCTGCTAACCCCAAGAAACTCCGTATCTCGCTGACTGAAGTGGGTCGGGACCAATTGGTCACTGCTTCTATCTTGGCTGGGTCTACTGTGACACCTTCCTTCGACACCACGTGCCCTAAGAAGGAAACTCGTTGTAGCCAAAACTCACATTTAGAGAATTTAGCGTACAACTTGTTCGTTCTTAAGGTGATTAGAACTCTCTTGAGATGATCCTCATGTTCCTCTTCTGTCTTGGAGTAGATAAGAATGTCGTCGATAAAACAATCACGAATGAATCAAGGAATTCCTTAAATACTCTGTTCATCAAGTCCATGAAAACTGCAGGAGCATTAGTAAGCCCAAAGGACATCACGGTAAATTCGTAATGCCCATACCTGGTCCGAAAAGCTATCTTAGGTATATCTTCCTCTCTAATCCTCAACTGGTGATAACCTGACCGTAGATCTATTTTAGAAAATACCGCTGCACCTTGAAGCTGATCAAAGAGGTCATCAATCCTGGGCAGAGGGTATCTGTTCTTTATTGTCACTTTATTCAGCTCCCGATAGTCGATGCACAGACGCATGGACCCATCCTTCTTTTTCACAAATAACACCGGAACACCCCACGACGAAACGCTGGGGCGTATATAACCCTTATCTAATAGCTCTTGAATTTGTAGCTTAAGCTCCTTCAACTCTGCTGGAGCCATTCTATATGGGGCTTTAGAAATCGGATTAGTCCCTAGCTCAAGCTCAATGCAGAAGTCAACCTCTCGTGCTGGTGGTAGTCCTGTCAGATCCTCCGAAAATACATCTATGAATTCCCTCACTACCGGTATTGAGGTCATTGATACCTCGGTGTTCCTTGTGTCAACCACGCTAGCCAGTAGGCCCCAAGCTCCTTTGTCAATCAACTTTCTCGCCTTCATTGCAAAGACTACTTTAGGATCACCTTTGACCATCGATCCTTTAAACTTGAAGCTTGCCTCTGATGGAGGGTTGAAGACAACTTCCTTACGGTGGCAATCTATGTTGGCATAATTAGAAGCCAACCATTCCATTCCCAAGATAACATCAAAATCAATCACATCAAGGGCAATCAATGTCACATCCATCGATCGATCAGACACTAACATTTGGCAGGCTTTCACTACTTCACTAGCTAACAACGTTACCCCCGCAGGGGTTGAGACTGACAAAACATAGCCCAGCGGCTCTAGTTCTAGGTTGGCTTGACTTACAAATGATGCAAAAATAAAAGAATGTGTTGAACCCGAATCAAACAACACAAAAGCATAATGGCCGAGAATAGGGATGGTACCTGTCACTACTGCGTTAAGGTTCTCTGCCTCCTGTCGGGTGGTGGCAAATATCTTGCCCTGTTGTTGTGCTGGTCTTACCCCGGATGCCTGATTTGAACTGGACGGCTGATCGACATAATTAGTTTTCTTCTGATTACAATTCGGAGCAATATGCCCTTCACGGCCACACTTGAAACAAACACGGGTCCCTGCCAAGCAACGACCCCAGTGATACTTCCCACACGACTGACATAACGGCCTATCCTGATTAGGCCCTGGCTGATTCTGTGCTTTCTGTCGACGGTCCTAAGGCGGACCTCGTCTAGGGTAACGGTGACCCCGCTGTGTGTTCGAGCTCATCTGATCGTACCTTCGCTTATGACCCGAGGAAGGTTCTGAAGAGACAATTGACGGTCGTCGATCAATCAGTTCTGCCACCCTGACTGCTGTGGCATAGTCTTGTGGCTGATGGACTGCCAAACTGCCCTGATTCTCTTCCTTTAACCCCATGATGAAACGTTCTACCTTATCAGCCTCTACAGCTACCAGGGCAGGAGCAAATTGAGACAGTTTGGCGAACTCTGTCTCGTATTCCTCCACGGTTCGGTTTCCCTGCGTAAGAGCCACAAACTCTGCCTGCTTCTTGAAACGGGAGGCTGCAGGGTAATACTTTCTAAAAAACTCCTCCCTGAACTAAGCCCATGTGACAGGTTCGTTGCTGACGTCTATAGTTCTTTCGATTGATTGCCACCAAATCAAGGCGTTATCTTGCAACAGAAACACGACACAGTAAACTTTCTGGTCCTCCGGGCAGTTCATGTGGCGAAGACAGTCTCGATGGAGGACAACCACAACTCTGCCACTGTGGGGTACCTTGAGGCTCCATCAAACGAACGAGGGTCCCACTTTCTGAAATCTCTTAAGCACCTTGCCTCCCGCGATAGGGCTTCGTTGTTTTGAGGCGCTTGGGCCTACTGTCCCGCAATCACGCCTACAACTGCCGCCTGAACTGCGGTCTGAACTGCAGACTGAACTACCCCGGCAACTGCTGACTGAACTATTGCCTGGATATCCACTGTGACAGGTTTTGCCGCAGGCCCCGGCTGCTCACCCGGCTGTTCCACTTGCGGGTTTTCCGGTAGATTTTCTCCATGCCCCATAGGTGGCACAACTGGTTCAGAGGCTGTACGTGAAGGATTGGAATTCCATAATTCCGTAAAGCGGAAGCGTGATTGGGACCGATTCGTAATTAATTTTGTTTAATCTAAAATACCAATACATTGGCAATAATATTAGAACTATTCTAAATATATATTAAGGCTAAGCATACAAAAATATTAGATCTAAATCTAATTTATAAAGTAACAAATTACTTACTCTCGTTGACGACTCAGATTAAATTCACCAACTGCTTGTGAATTAATCACGAATTAGTGTGAACACCACCACTATGGCTACACCGGTATGACTCTGAGACTTCTAGAGGCAGGAGACTTGTGGGAGCCTTTGGGAGAATTCTCTGAGAGTAGGAGAATGAATGGGATACCTTTCACCCCACCCCAGGGGTCCTATATATAGTAAAGGCCAAGACCTTTTTCCTAATAGGAAAAGGGAGACCTTTTCCTAATAGGAAAAAGTCTCTAATTTTAATAAATAATTAATTGATTCCATAATTAATTAATTTCCATTTTAAATATCATATATTTAATCTTAGGGATTTTATTAAAATTAAAATTAATATGAATCCAATTCATATTAAATTTATTTGAACTCTTTCAAATATTTTCTTTCCTAATAGGAAAAGGTTTCTAATTTTAATAAATAATTAATTAATTCCATAATTAATTAATTTACCCAATTAAATATCATATATTTAATCTTAGGGATTTTATTAAAATTAAAATTAATATGAATCCAATTCATATTAAATTTATTTGAACTCTTTCAAATACTTTCTCTCAAGAATTAATTTTTTTTTAAATTAATTCAAAAATTATATTATAAAGTTTCATAAACTTTATATTATAATGCATCAATATACATTATACGATTCCCCAAATAAATTGAACACTTTCAATTTACAATTTATACTTAATTGCCTCAAGTCTCTTTACGAGCTACCAGTGGGACCTAATGGACCTACAGATCAGAAGCTCCAACGATACGAGACTAATTGGCCAAACTCATTGACCAAGTTTAGTCAACATTCGTTAACTGTGGGTCACTCCACTAAAGACCCACAGCTGCACTCTTCTCACTATAGAATATTTCTGTGTCCACGGATATCGACCAAGCAGTAAGTCAATCCTTCACGTGTGTTCGTAACACCAGCTGGGTCAAATTACCGTTTTACCCCTGGGTTACCTCTGGTTCCTTAAGTACCACTGATTCCTCTAATGAACAAGTTGTTTAGGGTCCAACCACTAAACAGGAGTTCCTCTCAGGCTAGGAGAGGACGGCGCGCCTTTGTTCAAGCCCTAGAATCAGCCCTTAAGGGAACACACATCTACTTACCCCAATAGAGGAAGGAGTGAATTCCATCTTGTACTGTTATGTTCCCAGCCCCCATTCGGTCTTGCCCCTGAAATGGTAGGCTTATTGAGTCGGCGAACTGGCCACTCTCACCCATACAAATCTAAGGACAGTCCCTCCTGAAAGGGGTTCATAACAGACTCAGGATTGAGATTGAGTTACCTAGGTCATCCTATTGAAATAGAAACCTAAACTAGTTAACGGCGTTACATCTAGTGGTTACTATTTCGCGGTCCGATCTTATGCAAACTCATTGCGTAGGATACCCCCACCCGCATGTCTCCTACATGGATGCTTTGGATCATTGCATCTGTATCGAATACAAGGTGGGCCGTATCACATAGTGTCACCAGGATAAGGTACCCAGCCTTATCCCTATACTATAGACCATTTAGGTTGTTACTTGGACACTGATCCCCGTATGTCCCCACATACTAGTCCAAGTTTCATTTAAACAACCTTGGATCTTAGTTTATTGGATTTAGGGTTTATTAATGCAAACTCGATTATTCAATAACCAAATTACTGAATTACTCAAATAACACTTGATTGAGATCGATTAATTTGTTTCATTTACTATCTACGAGTTTTAGGGCATAAAACCCAATAGTACGACCCCTACCACGACCTCTTCCTCGACCTCTTCCACGACCTCTTTCACGAGGAGGCATGATCTATTACACAAAATTTTTTTTATCATCTTACTAAACAAGCTCGATTCCTTTAAGCAATTCACAGTTACAAAAACATCATTCATACTTTTCCACAACATGAACCTTTTCGGATAAGTATAATATTTACAGGCTACAAAGTAAACAAACGTGTACCTGGCGTGACCGGATGCTTGCTGATAAGCCATGGACATACCTAAGGTTTACGATGTAAACCAGTCTACAGAACCTATAACCTAGAGCTCTGATACTAACTGTAACGACCCTACATTACGAGCCTAGATCCTAAGGTCATTACCACATGCATTTCATTTTACTTCTAAGAACAACGAGGAAACGACATTTAAAGTAAAACATGCTTAGAAAAATACGTGAAACTTTTTCAGCCTGGGATCCCAGTTAAAACAGAACAAGAAGTTTTTAGCCATTCAAGCAAAAGTCTTAAGCCGAATAAATCTTAAAACATCACATAACAAGTTCAAGAAAAGAAATTCGAAAACATAAAAAAAATGCGGAAGACTATCCTAAGGAAATCCCTGGCTCGTTGAGCAGCACTCCGTCACGCATTCTATACACCTTTGCCTTTACCTGCAATTACATATTAGGGAAAAGAATGAGTATTTAAGAAAAATCTCAGTAAGTAACAATGTTGCCGGACAGGCAACAACCAAGGTTTCAAAAGATTATTCGAACTAAGGGCCTAAAGGTTATGTCATCTCATTCCCATTCATTTCATTTCATTCATTTTGTAGTATGGGTCTAGTGATCAATTAACTCACCTATAAAAATTTGCCAACTCACTGAAGGTGCACAGGTGGGTGTTTTGGGAGATCTCTACTCCTACTAATGGTAGAAGGCACCCAGTTAGTGGAGCCAAGTCTCACCCATCAAGGCACTATTGTGCGCAAAGCGCACTATCTACCATTTCACTGGTGGGGTGTCCATGGGTTTTAAGTCGGGAATCAACTTCCACAGTTAGTAAATGGCACCTCGTCTGCAAAGCCAAGTCTCGCCCATCTAGCTCCTCATTTCAGTCTAATACATCTCAGTCCTAGGTGTTTAATTGACACAACCCCCTACTAGAGCAACTAGCTTATTCTTTCCCTTTTCTTACTCCTTTTCCCCTTACGGCCTCTTAGCACTTGCTAATTTAAACTGCAACCCAGTTAACCAAATTCTTTTCTTTTACAAAGAATACTGACAGGCTAAACCGATATGCACCATCCCAACTCAGTCAATTTCAAGAGCAAGAAACAAAGACATCAACCCACACTCCTAAACAGAGAAACCACAAACTTCCCGCTGTCTACACACAATGCCAGTCAACTTATAGCAGTCAAGCACTCTCACCTACCTCATAGCACAAGTACACAACAACCAAATTCTTGAAAACAAGCGCATTCATATCATCTCAGTCTCAACTCAAATATGTGATACAAACTCATGCTAGAAGTAAACTATCATTTCAATGCATAAACATTCCATTCCAATGCAGCAAGTTACTTACCTCGGTAACACGATACAAAAATAAGAACAACCTGGCCCACAGATCTTTCTAGCAACTTCTCAATTCCTAATAATTAATAATAAAATTAGGCCCCAACACGGCACAATCAAAACAAGAACACCAAAGCTTTAACCAACCAAGTTTCTTACCCAACTAATTCTTTAGAAGTAAGGCTGAACAATCGAATGGCGACGACAACAGATCTGAAAAGCGACACAGATCCGAAAAGCGACGAACAGACTTGAAATGACGGACGAGATCGAGGGTGGCAGTGGCTGCTCGCGGTTGCTGCAGTTGAGAGAGAGGGAGAGACGTTAGAGAGAGAAACCGAGAGGGAGAAAGAAACGCAACCGGAAGAGAGAGGAAGAGAGAGAGTGGTGACAGTTACCGGTGACGATGGCGGCGATTCACGACGACGGTGGCAGCGATTTGCGGCGCCGAGAGGAGGCTGAGGGCGACAGCTGTGAGCTGCATGAAAGAGAGAGAGAAATCTAAACCCGAAGAACAGAACGAGAGAGCGAAAGGATTTTGAGAGAGAACTCACCGACAGCTCGCGAGGAGGGACGGCGGCGTGGCAAACGGCGGGCGACGGGGCGGAGGGCGGTGGCTTGCGCAGACGAGAGAGAGATGGCTGAAATAGAGAGAGAGTGCGGTGAAGGAGAGAGAGAGCACGAGGGAGAAGAAAAAATCTCAGTTTTCTTTTTTTTTTTTTTTTTTTTTTTAAAGGGGAAAATTTCCCCCCACTCCCCCCTTTGACCGGGCATTAGCCCATTCCCTCTTTCCCTTTCTTTTTTTTTTTAAAAAAAGAAAAACTGGGCTGTTACAAAATTTCACAAACTGTTAGTGTTGGTCGCTACCGCAAGCGCACGGTATCGCAAGTAATATAAAACGGAAAGAATTCCGAGTATCGAATCCACAGGGAGGCGAAGCGAAAATTAAGCAAGCAAAAATCTCTTGGGCACTAAAAATAGTTAGGAGAAATAATATTTAGGGGACAGTTCATGCAGTTAAAAAGGATTAAAAAATCAAAGCAGTTAAAGAAAATAATTTGATCAATCGAAAAAAATAAAATGGAGAGAAAGAGTTTTTTAATGGGAAAAGGGGTCTTTGAAAATCAATTATTAGCCAAACAATTGTTACAATTATCCTATCTCATTGCCCAACTAATTATAATCCTAGAATCTCCGTTAATCACATAGGTTCTCCTGTCGGTTTCCCCTAATTGTAATTAATTCATTTTAACAACCTAAGTGTCCTTAGCGCCATTAAAAATCATTAATTATTACGCTCTGATTCATTTTAGGAATCTAAGTTTAATCAACTAATCCCGGTGTCACGACGGGCAATTAAACTAGTTGCATGGATTATGATCTATCCTAACTTCTCTCCGTCGAGTCTCCATTAAGAATCGAATCATTACACAATTGGCCAGATTGAATAAAGCATTAAGCACATCCATACAAATAATTAGGAAAAAAAGGGCAAGAGACAGGTAATTATAACAACATTTTGTCTATAATTTCATTTCAAGACCCCAAATTGGGGTTTAGATATACATAGCTAAAATATCCACAACATTTACAATAGAAAGCATAATTAAGAGCATAAAAGGAAAGGAATTGACCGTCGAAGAACCCCTTCGCTGACGCTCAGAGCTCCACCGAACACTCCTTGAGCCTCCTCGGATGCTCCCCAAAATTTTCCAAATATTTCCCACTAAGAAATCTCTCAAAAAGGCTAGAAAGCCTTGAGAGAAGCTCCAAAGGAGCCAAAGAAGGGAGGAAAGGAAGGAAAGAATGGATTGATTGATTGATGATTGATGCATAAATGAGGCACCAAGAGGTGCCTTTTATAGGCCCGAATTGGAGGTAGCGTCGCGACGCTATATTGCACAGCGTCGCGACGCTGCTATGCACGCGTCGTGTTGCCCAAGAAATGGACAGCGTCGCGACGCTGTCTTCACAGCGTCTCGACGCTGTGCCATTTTCCAGCAATTCCAGCTTCGGTTTGGGCTAATTTTTGGGCCTTCTCTTCACTTCTTTTTGGGCTTTTCCATCATGATTGGCCTCTTTGGATCCCCTTTTGATCCAAGCTTGGATTTGGGCTTTATTAGCTTCATTTTTGGTACTTTTTCTCCCAAAATCACCGACTTTTCTCCTAAGGACCAAATAACAGAATACATTAAATATTTTCATTAATAACACGATTAAAGCACAGAAAAGCCTAATAAATTGGGACTAAAATAGCGACATTTTTGCTCGCTATCACACCCCCAAACTTAAGCTTTTGCTAGTCCCGAGCAAAATAAATTCTAAAGATGCATGAAATAGAATCGTTCAAGCCTCAATGATTTTGAAATTCCTAAGATAGAATGGAAAACATGCAAGTGGAATAAGCAAGCACCGCATACTCTTGAAGAAATCTTAAACTAGTTTGAACTTAAGATTAATGAATAGCATGGTCAAGACTTATCTATTGATTCTTTTACTAACCTAGATTAGTCTTATGGCTTTCTCCATTTGTTTTCCCCCTACACTGGCTAAGAGCCCCTAATAGGTCGGAGTCCTTCTATCATGCAAAAAAAAGAAACTAGGGCGCCAGATTTTTTTCGTTTTCATGGGGGAGCAAAACTCTCAATCGATTTTTCACTTTCTTTTTCTTTTGCTACTCCCCCAAACTTGCATTTTGATATCTAATGGTACTAGCTTTCACACTACGGTGCAGGGACCCTTAACCCGAATTTTATTCTCTGGTTGGCCTAACTGATCACACCGCAGGTAGCTCTTTTTACCTCTACGCTTTTTCTTTTGTGCAAGCAAAAATTTTCTTTTTCAACAGATTTTTCTTTTCTCTCATTTTCTTTTGTTGCTTTTGCTTTTCTCTCAGCAGACATAACATTTTTTCTACCTAGCTCTTTAGAACAATCAAACATGAACTTCCTAGTATTAGAAACTAAGCCTATCGGGGTGACAACAAACTTTAAAAATCATAATAAGAATCTAGATTTTCAAAGACGTCATTAGATAAGACTATTGCATGCTTTAGACATCAAAACTAAGTATCAAAAAATTTTAAAATTTCACAATTTCTGCCGTGCTCCCAGATTCCACAACATATAAACCATTTTCTCCCAAAATTTCTAAAATCACATCCTTGGCTATCATAGCTATCTATTCATGCATCCAAAAGAATTCAAATATGCTCAACACAGCGAAAGCCTCCCCCCAAACTTAAATTAAACATTGTCCCCAATGTTTTAAAACAGTAAAGCATAAAGAGGGATACTGAGACTTCCCTGAGCTAGGAGCGCTTTATCCTCTTCCTTTCGATCCAGAAAAATGGGATTCTTGGAATTTTGGGATTTGCTTAAGGTGATCCTGCAAAACAAAATTGGATCACGAAGCAAAGAAAATTATTTACCGCAAAAACAACTATCTAAACTTTAATCCTTGGGTTGCCTCCCAAGCAGCGCTTTCTTTAACGTCTTTAGCTAGACGAGGCTCGACACGCTTACGGAGGCTCGAAATAAAAGTTTTCATCATCCTCCGGGCCCTGCAAAAAATCGCGCACCGAATTGCACACAGCAAACAGGGGAGAAAAAAAACTTTCCCCTGGCCCATCTTCACTAAAGAGATTATCATAATAACATTTCAGAAAATATGCAACAGCATCAAATCTCTTTTCTAGATCTCTATTCTAGATCTCTATTCTCAAAACAATTGTTAACAGAGTCATCAAGCGTTATGATATCTACTGGTCTGGGATCTAAAGATGGCCTATCAATCATGCCAGTCCATTCATCAGATTCAATATCTATATGCTCAGAAGATTCCTCAGACTCAGAATTAAAAAATGATTCGACTAGGCTATCATATGACTCACTATCAGAATTAAAGAATTCAAGCTCTTCAGGGTCAGATTCTATACTATGCACAGATTCGAGTTCCTCTGGGTCAGATTCGATGCTATATACATCATCAGGACACGAATCAAAGGTATTAACATTGTCAGGTTTCATGCACTCAGGAATATCAAGATCAGACTCAATAGATTCAGTGTTATCATGATCAAACTCAAAATTATCTATCGAGTAATCCTTTCTATACAATTCATGCTCATTCTCAATGTCAGGCAAATCAATATCATCATCAAAATCATCAATCTCAGGCAAATCCAACTCATTTTCAAAAGAAGGTAAATCATCAACTGCAGACTTTTCATTCTCATAAGCAGGCAATTCCAATTCATTTTCAAAGTCAGGCAATTCTAAATCATTCAGCTCATTCTCAAACAGAGGGTCATCTAATAAAGCATTATGATCGAAATCCCCATCATCCATAAGCACTTCTCCTAAGCCTAGGCCAAGATTATATTGTACCTCCTCATCATCGTCAGTCAAGTATTCAGGACCAATAGAAAAACAAGTATGCAAACTACATACAGACTCATCTTGGCCGAAAATACTAAACACGACTTTTTCATCATCAATGTTCAAGGTAAGCTTACTTGTATGCACACTAATCTCAGCTTTACCTGTAGCTAGGTAAGGTCTGCCTAGAATAATGGGCACCTCTCTGTCCTCCTGCATGTCTAGTACCACAAAGTCTACAGGGAAGATAAACTTGTTGACCTTCACCAACACGTCCTCCACAACACCCATCGGGTGGGTAATTGATCTGTCAGCTAACTGGAGAGTAACGTCGGTGTCCTTCATTCCTGTTAAACCAATCTTCCTGTATACAGAATAGGGCATTAAATTTATACTAGCACCCAGATCACACAAGGCCCTATTGAAAGATACTTCTCCTATGGTGTAGGGAATGGTAAAACTCCTTGGGTCTTTCTGTTTTGAAGGCATCTTTCCAGAAATTATGGTACTACTACTTTCAGACAATTTAAAATTTTCTTTTTTCAAACTTTTCTTCCTCGAAAGCATTTCTTTCATGAATTTTGTTTCTCTCACCGCAAGCGTACGGGTCGCCACAAGTAATATAGTGATTTTGAGTATAGAGTATCGTCTCCACAGGGATTGGATTTATTCAATTAATTACCGCAAATAATCTTGCTTAACTTTATTTAGAGAACAAAATCTAATGCCGAAAAAGATAAACTAAAAAGCTAATCTAGAAAGCAAAATATAAATGGAGACACAATTTGGAGGGATAATTCTAGAGTGGTTGATTTCATCAATTGGACCTTTAATGCTTAATCAATTAACTAATATGGATTAACTAATCATTTGATTCATAAGTCTAGAAGCCTAATGACAAGGACTCTCCTGTCGGTCTCCTCCTATCTCATACCTTTCAATAAAGAATCTCCTTTCGGTCTCATCTTTATCTACTTAGCATGGCATTACGACCCTTCAGTACAACCTCTAACGTTATTTATTCTATCCCGTGTCACCCGGGTAAATAACCGTTAGTCATGCATTCAGTTCTAGTCTAAGCTTCTCTCCGTCGAGTCTCCACTTAGTAACGATTCATTTAATCAGTGATCAGTTGATTAAAAGCATTACGGACAAAATGCACAAATGAACAATAATGACAATTAAACCAAATAAATTCATTAATCAAGCAAAGGTTCAACATCTAAATCAATCTCATAGAATTTAGGAATTTACTACTCATAATCACTAAAATTCAATAATTCCTAATCACAACAATTCTAGAAACTAAAACATAAAGGAAAAGGGAAGAGAAATGCTCATAAAAGTGTCGATCTCCTCGATCCCGCGCCGACCTCCATCGATCCCGAGCTCCAAAGATCTTCAACAAAGCTCCAAAACTCTCCCAAAAATCCCCAATTTTAGTGTGGATTCTAGAATGGGGTGAAAACCCACAAATTGGCACACAAAACTTGGATGCAAATGGCCCCTTTTATAGGCTCCCAGCAGGCGTAGCGTCGAGACGCTACGTCACAGCGTCGCGACGCTCTGACGTCATCTTTTCTTGGGCTCCAAGTCGTCGCAGCGTCGCGACGCTACATAGACAGCGTCGCGACGCTATTGCGATTCTAGAACTCTCCACGCGGCTGCCTAGCGTCGGGACGCTCCAGGCTTAGCGTCTCGACGCTAGGCCCTGAATCTTTAATAATGGCCCGATTTTGACTCCATTTTTGGGCCTCCAACTTTCTTTTGGCCCAAATACTTCATGCAATGGATTTTGGGCACTTTTCTTGACCCAACTTGATAATTTAAGCTTGAAATCCATGATTCTTGGGCTTCTAACTCTTTCTTTTTGGGCTTTTGGACTTGGATCTACAATGAACTTCTTCAAAATGCTCAAAAAGTCTCCAAAATCATCCAAATTCTCTCAAAATTCTGGTTTTTCTTCTTTGGCTCGGTTTTCTGAAATTTAAACATAAAATAGCATTAAAGTACACAATTCATGCACAAAACTAGCTAAAAATAATAAGAAAATGATGACATTTTTGCATGTCATCAAATTTCCCATAATTAGGCATGTTATACAAAGCATCTACTAAGGGAATATTCACAGACAATTTCTTAAACATTTCAAGGAATTTTTGAAACTGCTCATCTAATTTAACATTCTTAAAGCGCTGAGGAAAAGGTAACTCCCTGTAATCAAAGGTTGGACATTCGCCCCTCCGCTTGGGTGGGTTGATGTGCGAACCTTTGTCATGGTGGTTGCATGGAACCACTTCTTCCTCGTACAGTTTCTCTTCATGACTGCCATTCTTCTTTTCATCTTCTTTCTTTCCTGCAGAAGAGTTAGAAAATTCATAATTTAAATCAATAGAGTTAGGAGGATGTTGGGACCTTTCAGAGGAGGCTTCTTGTGCCTCAGCCCTTTCATCTTCATCCTTGCTCTTTTCTTCTTCCTTCTTCTTTTATGAATCGATCTCCAGCTTCCTACCACTTCTTAGTGTCACCATCTTGCACTGCTCTCTTGGGTTTGGCTCAGTGTCGCTTGGAAATTTTCTCTTTTGAAGGGCATTCACCGCTGAAGCGATCTGACCTATCTGCACTTCCATGTTTTTCAGAGCTGTGTCGTGGTTATTGACTGCTGTTTGGAGATTCACGTTCAGCACTTTCTGTTCCTTTATAAACATAGCCACCAACTCCTCCAGGTTATTCTTCTTTTCAGGGGCACTAGATGATGCAAAACCTGGTGGCGGCTGCAAAACATTCTTCGTATTTGAGTACGAGAAGTTCTCGTGATTGCGCAGATTTGGGTGGTAGAAGTTCGGTATTCCTTGCGTAAATGGTCTGTTCCCCACGTACTGGACTTCTTCCACATCCTGACCTTCCTTCTTCGAATAGCCTTCAGCTAAGGTGGAAATGGATTTGACCACCTCAGATGAAGTTAACTTGTTCAGGGCGTTGGTCAGTGATGCCATCTGAGCTTTCAACGAACTCGACTCATCCAATTCATAGATTCCAGCCTTCTTTGAAACTACTCCTTTCTCCGTCGGCCATTGATAACTGGTTGCCGCCATTTCCTCTAGTAAATCCTTGGCTTCTGTCACCGTCTTGGAAAGAAAACTTCCTCCTGCTGATGTGTCTAGGACTGTCTTGGTGGAGGGATTCAATCCATTGTAAAATAACTGCACTTGGAGCCAATCAGGATATCCATGCTGGGGGCACCGCCTGAGCATCTCCTTATATCTTTCCCATGCCTCGTACAACTGCTCCTCGTCCAACTGCCTAAACGTTCCAATCTCAGTCCGGAGCTTCGTGGTTTTGGCAGCCAGGAAAAATTTAGTTAGAAAAGCCTGGGCAAGCTCATCCCATGTACTAATACTGCCCGTCTCGACTGATTCGAGCCAATCCTTAGCTTTGTCTTGTAGAGAAAATGGAAATAACCTCAATCTTATAGCGTCTGCCGGAACTCCATTCATCTTTACTGTCCCGCATATTTCCAAGAATGATCTCAGATGTGAGTGTGGATCCTCTGAAGGGTGTCCCCTAAAAGAATTATCGCGCGCCATCTGAATCAATCCCGTCTTTAACTCAAAATTTGTAGCTTGAATTGGGGCATAAACAATTCCGGAATTCTCGGTCGGGAGAACTGGCTGTAAAAAGTCTCTGATTGCCTTGGGAGCTTCGTCTTGGTGGGCCATTGCTTCTGCTAATCTTCTCTCTCTATGAATGGTTCTAAGAGTCCTGTCAATTTCAAGATCTAACGGAAACAAATTAACCACCTTGTTCCTTCGCATACAATACTCCCAATCAATCAAAAGATCCAAACAAAAAACAAAAACAAAATAATATTCACAAAATAATTAAAGAAAAATATTTACACATAAATTACTATTTATCCCTTTCTTTTCGATGTCAAGAAAAATTGATTTGCTTAAAAATCAAGCCTCCCCGGCAACGGCGCCAAAAACTTGTTGGTCGCTACCGCAAGCGCACGATATCGCAAGTAATATAAAACTGAAAGAATTCCGAGTATCGAATCCACAGGGAGGCGAAGCGAAAATTAAGCAAGCAAAAATCTCTTGAGCACTAAAAATAGTTAGGAGAAATAATATTTAGGGGACAGTTCATGCAGTTAAAAAGGATTCAAAAATCAAAGCAATTAAAGAAAATAATTTGATCAATCGAAAAAAATAAAATGGAGAGAAAGAGTTTTTTAATGGGAAGAGGGGTCTTTGAAAATCAATTATTAGCCAAACAATTGTTATAATTATCCTATCTCATTGCCCAACTAATTATAATCCTAGAATCTCCGTTAATCACATAGGTTCTCCTGTCGGTTTCCCCTAATTGTAATTAATTCATTTTAACAACCTAACTGTCCTTAGCGCCATTAAAAATCATTAATTATTACGCTCTGATTCATTTAGGAATCTAAGTTTAATCAACTAATCCCGGTGTCACGACGGGCAATTAAACTAGTTGCATGGATTATGATCTATCCTAACTTCTCTCCGTCGAGTCTCCATTAAGAATCGAATCGTTACACAATTGGCCAGATTGAATAAAGCATTAAGCACATCCATACAAATAATTAGGAAAAAAAGGGCAAGAGACAGGTAATTATAACAACATTTTGTCTATAATTTCATTTCAAGACCCCAAATTGGGGTTTAGCTATACATAGCTAAAATATCCACAACATTTACAATAGAAAGGATAATTAAGAGCATAAAAGGAAAGGAATTGACCGTCGAAGAACCCCTTCGCTGACGCTCAGAGCTCCGCCGAACACTCCTTGAGCCTCCTAGGATGCTCCCCAAAATTTCCCAAATATTTCCCACTAAGAAATCTCTCAAAAAGGCTAGAAAGCCTTGAGAGAGGCTCCAAAGGAGCCAAAGAAGGGAGGAAAGGAAGGAAAGAATGGATTGATTGATTGATGATTGATGCATAAATGAGGCACCAAGAGGTGCCTTTTATAGGCCCGGATTGGAGGTAGCGTCGCGACGCTATATTGCACAGCGTCGCGACGCTGCTATGCACGAGTCGCGTTGCCCAAGAAATGGACAACGTCTCGACGCTGTGCCATTTTCCAGCAATTCCAGCTTAGGTTTGGGCTAATTTTTGGGCATTTTCTTCACTTCTTTTTGGGCTTTTCCATCATGATTGACCTCTTTGGATCCCCTTTTGATCCAAGCTTGGATTTGGGCTTTATTAGCTTCATTTTTGGCACTTTTTCTCCCAAAATCACCGACTTTGCTCCTAAGGACCAAATAACAGAATACATTAAATATTTTCATTAATAACACGATTAAAGCACAGAAAAGCCTAATAATTTGTGACTAAAATAGCGACATTTTTGCTCTCTATCAGTTAGCTTGATAGAATCACGAACACATCGTTGACCACCGTTAGTGTCTTTCCCGTTATTCTCCAGTCTTATAACGATTTGTAGGAACCGATTTTGTGATGAAATTAATGGGAAAAAGCTTGAGAGTCAAGGACTAGGATGCTATGGTTTTGAGAGAAAACTTTCAGCCTTCTTTGCATGAAACCTCCAGCAATTTCCTTCACCTCAGCATGAAGAAGATGCAAGCTTATATATATGAAGGAACAAGGCAAAGTGGAGTGAGGATTAGTCACAAGATTAGGTGGTTTGATCTCCATTTATGCATGGACTCTTCATGCATTTAGGCACAAAATTGAATTTTCAAAATTAAATCAATTTTTTTTATAATTAAAAACAATTTTAGATAATAAATTTAATTTAAATAATTAATTAAATAATTTTAATTAATTATTTTTATTTAATTTAATATAAAATATCAAATTAAATAATCGAACCAATCCCAATCTCTCTCAAAACCAATTGTTTGAATATGAATCCCTATTCATATATATAATTCAAGCCAAAATATGCATCATATACATATTAGATATATTTAAATCATCTTTACATATTTTCTACTTTCTCTTTGTATAGCTCAATTCACAATGAAACTAATACGTTAATTATATCACATATAATTAACACTTACTCCCTAAACTGAATTTGAACAATTCAAGTTCTCTCATCACATTGTTCTGAGGTTTAGTCGAATATGAGCTAGTAGGAGAACCTAATGGACCTACAGATCATGAGCTCCAACGATCTGAGATTAATCGACTAAACTCTTTAACCAAGTTAACCAACATTCGGTAAGTGTCGGGTGACTCCACTATAGATCCGCAACTTCACTCTCCTCACTTTAGATATATTTCTATCTACTCGATATAACCATGATTAGTAAGTCGATCCTTCACAGGTTGTTCGGAATTACAGCTAGGACAAAAGTACCGTTTTACCCCTATAATCACCTATTTTTCCTTAAGTCCCTGGTGCGGCAGAGGCTGAATGATGGATGTGAGATGATTAAGATGGTAAATAATAATAGAGATAAATTCAGCCAACCTTAGTGCAAGTATACACTATCCCACGTAGTAATAAAAACCTTAGAAGTATTCCAAGGGTATCGATCCCACAAGGACTAAATTGGAAATTCAGATTTGAAGAAGAAACTACTCAATTGATTGCTTAAAATAGGTAACCAAAGAAATGATTGTTGATTGATTTTTAGAAAAATAAATAACACAAGTAAATAAATAAAGAATAACAATAATAAATGAAACGAGGTATTCAATATGGATTCATTCCAAAGGCAATTACTTTAATCATGGATTATTCAACTTAAGTCTATTCAATGCATTGGGTCAGATTTAACTTCTATTTGGCATTGCTCCCAAGAACCGTTAGAAGGCTAAGCGAGTATCGTTATGAACATTTATGTGACTCGACTCCGACATATATAATTCACGAATGCAATTTATAACCATATAGTTGATATAGGGTGCCTTAGGCAGCTTTCCCTATACCACCGAACAATCTCTTTCGAGCTTTTTCTCCTATATCACCTTTATGAGAACCGATACCATCTGTCCCTTTCGAGATCAAACTCACATGACATGCAAAGTCTAAGTGATCAATTTAAACTCAGCAATATCAGAATGATATTCAATAAAGAATGACATCCATTGAACAATACTTAAGAAATAAAACACTTTCAAGCTATTGAACCATAAGGGAATTCACCATATTGAACCCCTCAATGGAATTTAGCTACTCATGGTGAGATAAAGTGCAAATGAATATCTTTTCATTGAAAATAAGATGTAAAGAATACAAATAAATGAAAAGTAACACAAGCTAGAAATAATGACAGTAGCAAAATACTAGGGTTTTTTCTATTTTATCCAATCCTTCTAGAGTTTGCTCGACACTCCACTCTCTCGCTTTTACAAAGTGGGAATGGGTTAAAATCCCTACAAACCCTAAGGTTTGATGTCTAACTAAGGTTAGAATTTAGTCATCTAAGAAGGACCTCACACATCCCTACTCATAGGCGTCAACTAGGGTTCTGTCACCACCCTCTTCTTCCAAATGAGTTCTGCTTGAATTTCCCTTCGAATCGAGGCCTTTTATAGTGTGAAAAGTGGTTGAGGAGTCACGAAAATGGTGTTGGTAGGTAGCCCAGTCAGTTTAAGAGTCAAAACAACCAGTTAGTTGCGTAAAAAGCTCGTTTACAACGACCTGCGACAGACTCAGACTTTTTTGTTTCTGCCCAGAAATGCGGTCGCATTTCATTTTGCCTTGGCAGAAATGCGATCGCATTTCAATAGCATTTCTTTGTCTTCTTCTGTTTTCGGCAAGACACCAAAACTAAGTCAAATTCACACCAAAATGAGTGCTTTTAAGCACAAATATGTATAATTTGACACACATGACTCTCAAAAACCTAACTTACCAACTTTTACATTTTTTAGGCTTGAGAATAGTAATTTTGACCAAAAACATACAAGTTTCACAAGAAATAAGCTAAGAATAAGGGGCAAAATAGGTATATTTTTGGCACTTATCAGTCCCTCTGGTCCTTTAATGAATAATTGGTTTGTGGTCCAACCATCAAACTGAGCCCCTCTCGGGCCAATGAGAGGGTGAGACCCCTTTTTCAAGACCTGGAGTCAGTACTTAAGGGAACAACCTATCTACTTTCCCTGAAACGGGTAGGAGTGAATTTCTTCTTGCAGAATTATGTCCCCAGCTATCTACCCGGTCTTATCCCCAAAATGATAGACTTATTGAGTGGGCTAACTCGGGCCACTTGCACCCATGCAAATCAAAGGATAATTCCGAATAAATAGAAGTTCATAGTTAGCTCAAGATTAAGATTGTTGGATTTTATGTCGTAAAACTTATAGTTAGTAATCTTTTGCAATAAAGATGTTATTCAGTGAATTGTTTGTTTATAATAAACCTAGATCCAATAGATAAACATCCTTGGTTATAACATGAAATACTCGAACTTTTGAATATGGACAGAGATCAAGTTCTAGTATATAACCTAAATGGGGGTCTATAATATAGGGATAAGGCTGAGTACTTTATCCTGGCGACACTATGGATGTGGCCTACTTTGCGAACAAGGAAAACGATGTGATCCTGGATCGTTCATGTAGAGACATGCGAGTGGGGGCATCCTGTGTAAATGAGTTTGCACAAGACCGGACCAAGAAATGAGTCACTCTTTAATTTATTTATAATGTCGTTTAACTGATAAGACTGACTATTTCATACGATGACCTAGGTAACTCGATCTTAATTCTGAGCTAACTGTGAACTCCTGTTTGTTCAGGATTATCTTTTGATGTGCATGGGTGAGAGTGGCCAAACATCACCGACTTAATAAGCCTACCACTTTGGGGATAATACTGGATTAGCTGGGGACATAGTATTGCAAGAAGGAATTCACTCCTACCCGTATTAGGGATAGCAGAAAGGTTGTTCCCTTAAGTGCTGACTCCGAGGCTTGAACAAGGGGCCCCACCCTCTCATTGACCCGAGAGGGACTCTGTTTAGTGGTTGGACCATAAGCTAATTGTTCATTAGAGGACCAGTGGACTTAAGGAATCAAGAAGTGCTATAGGGGTAAAACAAACTTTTGTCCTAGCTATAGTTATGAACGACCTGTGAAGGATTGACTTACTAATCATGGTTATATCGACTGGACAGAAATATATCTAAAGTGAGGGGAGTTCAACTACTAGGCTATAGTGGAGTGACCTAGTAGTTAACGAATGTTGGTTAGCTAGGTTAAAAGAGTTTGGTTCGTTAAACCTCAAATCGTTGGAGCCCATGATCTGTAGGTCCATTAGGTCCTCTTGCTAGCTTAAGGAATAAACTTTGGAACAATATGATGGAAGGAATTCGAATTTTTCAAATTCAGTTTAGGGACTATATCGGTCGTATTGGATATTACCGATGCGTTGGTTTTTGGTTAAACCTAATTTTGAGAGTTAGACATATTTAAATATGATTTAAATATCGAGCACATGAATAGGGATTCATGATTGAGAAATTACATTTCATAAATGATTGGGATTGGTTGCAAAATATTAATTTAATATTATATATTAAATTAATATATAATTATATAATTGATTATTTAATTAATAATTATTTTAAATTAATTATGAATTAATTTAAAATTGAAATTAAAAATTAAAAATTAAATTTCAGATTATTAATTAAAATCAATTAACTAAATTTGATTTTCTTTTGAATTATGAAATTAAAAAAGAAAAACAATTTTAGGAGGTGGAGTGCATGGTGACTAAACCCATGCACTCCTCCTCAATTAGCCACCAAATCCCACTCTAATTGGGATTTATTTGTTGTCTAATTGTGGGGCTTCAAGAGTGCATGAACTCCTCTTTAAATAGGGGAGGAATTGCTGAAGAAACACACAACTCTTCCATGGTGTTATGCTGCCAAATCTCTTTGTCAAACTTATAAGCTCAAAACTTCTCAAAGCTTGAAACCCAAGCACTTTCCCTTCCAATTCACGTCACTAGAGGATCCCACAATCCGTTCCAAAGGCCTGAGAATAGCAAGGAAGATCTTGTGGTAGTTCGTGATCAATTGGTGAGGAAAAACAACCCAACAATTCGTCCAATTTTGAGCTACAAGAGGTTGGTACTCAAAAACTCTATTTTTTTTTTATCTTATGAACAACATGCTTTGTATGATCAAATTGAGGTTATTATGTGCCTAAGATCTAAAATTGCTTCCGCATGTTAGATATTAACACCTTCAATTGGTATTAGAGCATGGTTTTGGCACCTAATTTCCATTAATTTGATCATGGTGGGTAGCATTTTGAAAATGAATGTGCATGGGTGCTAAAATGCATATATTACAGTTGTGGCAATTTTCTTTCTCTTCAATCTGTTGATGAAATGGTAATTGCTCACATGTATATGAGCATTAATGTGTTGAGAAGTGTCTGTAATTTTTTTAGAGTCATTAGAGTCCATTTAGTACTGTAATTGATCGAAAGAAGACGAAGGACTCAAGCTGACCGAAGAATAGGGGGCTTCCAGTCGACTCAGTGTCGCGATGCTGTTCTTCAGCGTCTCGACACTGATGCATTTTCAAAGGGACACGCCAATTTTTCCAGATTTGGTTTGGTCCAGATGCGATTCAACACTGAACCGATCTAGTTCAGCTCCAATCAACTCGATTCAGTGTACAATCAATCTTTGGAGGTCCGATTTGGTTCGTTTCAAGGCGGTTCGAGCTCGTTCGAGATTCTCGGGAGCTTCTCACACCATTTATCAATTGTTATTTGTAATAATTTAGTTGTTTGTTTGCTTGAATTGCCAAAACCGGTCCATTTCAGTGTGGTTTAATTATTTATGCATAATGGATATATGTTATAATTAAATTGTTTAGTATATGAATAAAAGTATGTCATATAGATTTAAAATCCCACCATAGAAAGCATGATTCATGCATTAAAACATGTTATAAAGAGTTATAATATAAATATGCATGATTTAGGTTTCATGTTAGATGCATGTTGAATGAATTGTTCTCGTTAATAGTTTTTAAGTATAAATGTTATATTAACTAAACGAAAATGAACAAACATGCAACATGAAACTTCCTTAGCTCGATATTAAATCGTTAACGTCGATTAGATAGCATGTTATAGGTTAATCTCTTTTATAAATAGTTATAAACTGAGATAGACGATAAAATCTATAACAAAGATAAAAGCATGCTCACCTAGGGTTAAACGAACCACAATCGATCAATCTCGTAGAATAGGTTGATAACTTGTTAAGCTAAGGTTACAAGAGAACTCACCTGGTTGGATGCTGTCTAAGGCTGGAGGTATTTAAGTTGACGGTTTACGGAACACCTCCTACCTGGGCATCAAGCCGGTACTTGAGTTAGGTTAACCTGGTTTTTACGAGCATGCACGTGAGAGATGTAAGGTTATAATTGATTATCACCTAGACATCGTAGGTTAATAAAACCTAGGCTTAGGTAAATATTCAATTAGCTGGAATATGCCTAGCTGACAATATACCCAGAAACGTTTAAAATACTTAGTGGAAGAAAAAGATATATGATAAATAAATCATTTTTCCTCTCACGTTTTCCTTCTAGTTCACACTGTGAGATTTATTCTTCGCCTCGTGTTGCTTACTGCTCCATTCGGAAGGTGTTTGCATAAATCAATAATAAGGTGAACGGAGAAGGTATTTATAGTAAGTGGGGGAAGGAAGTGTGTCAACACATCCTACGGTCTCTTCCATTAGGTTGCACCGTGAGATTCCCATTTTCCACCTGCATTGTATGCCCTGGAGCTACTAAACCATTCGGAGGGTCGTAACATGGGAGTCGGAACAACGCAATCTCCAGAAATGGATAGGGTCTCTTAGAGCCATTCCCAACACTAGCTTTTCCATTCCGTAGCATTGTTGGGACCGTCCTCTGGGGTCTGAAAATGGGAGGTCACACTTACAAGAGTAACTAATCGTTAGTATATTATTGACCAAAGTAGCGATAACTAAATGATACAGAAATAAAGAGTTATTCTGGTAATAGTATATTAGTCAAGAACGTCTTGGTTCAGTGAAGGAGTAATTGACTGCCCCTCGGTAGCAGTTATTCTAACTCACTGAAGTATCGTTGCAAATTAAGCAATGAGATGGGTACATTATTACTTTTGCTAAACTAAAATTGGATTTATAAAATGATCAATTCATTGATAAGGGTTTATTTTATGTTTTCAGCATGTCTAGCTCTTTAGGGCAAGTATTAGTTTCTGAAAAACTTAATGGCGACAACTACGGAACCTGGAAATCAAACTCAAGCATTGTATTAGTTATTGATGATCTTCGATTCGTCTTGACTGAAGAATGTCCGCCTAACCCTGGCTCAACAAGAATCCGAGTCAGTCAGGGCGCCTATGACAGATGGACTCGAGCCTATGACAAGGCAAAAGTCTTTATCCTGACAAACATATCTGATGTTCTGTCAAAGAAGAACGAGGGCATGGCTCCGACCAAGGAAATTATGGATTCATTACAAGCGATGTTTGGATTGTTGGGCTTTATGCCCTAAAACTCATAGATAGTGAATGTAACGATTGATCGAATATTAATGAAATGATATTATTGTATTATTCAATTCAGAATTATTATTTGTATTATGTTTGTCTTTCCCAAATAACCCTAATTCAATCAACTATACATCCTAGGCTGTAGTATGAGTCTTGAACTGTATGGTGGAGACATACGAGGATCACTGTTCAAGATACAGCCTAAAGGGTCTATAGTATAGGGATAAGACTGGGTGCCTTATCCTTGTGACACTATGGATACGACCCACTTTGTATTTGATACAAACACCATGCTCCAACGCGTTCGTGTAGGAGACATGCGAGTGGGGGTATCCTATGCAATGAGTTTGCATAAGACCGGACCGCGAAATAGTAACCACTAGTTATAACACCGTTAACTAGTTAGGTTTCTATTTCACTAAGACGACCTAGACAACTTAGTCTTAATCTTGAGTTGGTTATGGACTCCTGCTCATGAGAGATTGTCCTTTGATTTGTATGGGTGAGAGTGGTAAATACGCCAACTCAATAAGCCTATCATTTGGGGACAAGACTGAGTGGGGAGCTGGGAACATGAACACAAGATGAAATTCACTCCTTCCCGACTTTAGGGAAGCATATGAGTGTTCCCTTAAGTGGTGTCTCCGAGTCTTGAGCAAAGGGCCCTACCCTCTTAATGGCACGAGAGGGTTTTCTGTTTGATCGTTGGACCACAAACAAGTTGTTCATTAGAGGAGAACTGACACTTAAGGACATAGAAGTAACCCAGGGGTAAAACGGTAATTGGACCCAACTGGTGTTATGGACACTCGTGAAGGACTAACTTGTTGTTAATGGTCTACATCCGTGGACATAGAAATATGTCTGCAGTGAGAAAAGTGCAACTGTGAGTCTATAGTGGAATGTACCTGGTGGGAATTAGAGATTGCAGCCAAAGTTCCACATTGGCTAGACAAGGAGATGATCATGGGTTTATAAGAGAGGACAAGTATCTCCATTGGTATGAGGCATTTTGGGGTGAACCAAAAGCAAAGCCATGAGGGCTTATGCTCAAAGTGGACAATATCATACCATTGTGGAGATCTATGTCGTGTCCTTGTCCTTAACAAGTTTTTTTTTTTTTTTAGAAAAATGGGAAATGTGTAAATTTCAAAGCTCCAAATTAGTTTTTGAGTTGGTCTAGTCAATTCCTAGTTTCTAGGAAATAGTTGAAGTTATTTTTAGTTGTAGTCAAGTCTAAGTTGCTATTCTTGTGGAGTTAGTAAGATTAGTTGCTAACATTGTGGAATCTATTTTTAGACTTAAGATATGTATTTATATGGAGTTTTCTAGAATGAAATTTACACACTTCCCATTTTTCTCATGTCCCTTTCATTAGTTAGAACTACAGTACCCACAGTTAACGAATAATGATTAATTTGGTCAATGAGTTTAACCAATTAACCTCATATTGTTGGAGCTTCTGATCTGCAGGTCCATTAGGTCCCACTGGTAGCTCGTAAAGTAATTTGAGACAACTAAGTAATAAATGTAAATTGGAAGTGTTCAATTTGCTAAGGGAAACAATATAATGTATGTTGATACATTATCATGAGAGAAATAAATATTTGAAGAAATTAAAATATTAATAAGAATTTGATTCATATTAAATTTATAGGATATAATAGAATTTGAAAGAGTTCAAATTTTAATATGAGTTCGATTCATATTATGGAATTAATTAAAAGCCTGAAATTAAATATGTGATATTTAATTAGGTGATTAATTAATAGAAGTGTAGGTGTTAATATCAAACATGCGGAAACAATTTTGGATCTTAGGCACAAAATTTTATCAATTTGATCCTAGAAGACATGTTGTTCATATGAACAAAAACAAAGTAAAACGGTACCTACCTCTTAAAGCTCCCATTTTGTGTAATCCGAGGCTTTAAACTTCACACCAATGGCTCTTGAACAACCACTTGGATCTTCTCTACTATCCTTAGGCCTTGGAATGGATTGTGGGATCCTCAATTGATAGAAATTGGAAAGGAAAGCTCATGGGTTCATGCAAGCTTTGAGAGTATGAACATGGAAGTCTGGGGAGAATTTTGACAGCATTTTAGGTTGAAGAATTCCACTAATTTTCACCAGCTGATCCTCTATATATAGATGAAAATCATGCGTAAAAAATGCACAAAAAATTGACAACAAATAGGGAGTGATTTGAGTCATGGATTAGGTGTTGCAAGAAGCCTAATTTCATGTGTTTAGTCATTAAGCACTTCTTCAAAAATTACCAATTATTTGAATTTCTTTTAAATTAAATTTTTTTTTAATTTTTAATGAAAAATCTGAATAATCCCTCTCACTTTTATTTTCATTTTAATTTAAATAAATTTTTTATTTAATTAAAATGATAATAAAATCAATTAATTTAATATCTTATATTAAATCAATATCACTTATCCAATCCCGATTTTTCTCCTAACGAAAATTCTCGAAAATGAACCTCTATTCATGTGTTTAATGTTTAAATCATATTTAAATATATCCAACTCTCATTTTAAGTTTGATACGTAATTAAACTAATATGTCGTTAAATATCATATATAACCAACTTTTTATCATTTTCCGAATTTGAACGTTTCAAATGTTAACCTATCATATTGTTCCAAGTTTTATTCCTATTGAGCTAGTAGAGGGACCTAATGGACCTACAGATCATGGGCTCCAACGATATGATGATAACCAGTTAAACTCCTTAACCTAGTTATTCATCGTTCGTTAGCTTCCGGGACACTTCACTATAGCCCGTTGTTGCACTCCCCTCACTGTAGATATATTTCTTGTCCACTTTAGATAACCATGATTAGTAAGTCAACCCTTCACCGGTTGTTCATAACTAGAGTTGGGTCAAATGTCCGTTTTACCCCTATAGCTACATCTAGTGCCTTAAGTTGCACTGGTTCTCTAATTAACAATTAGTTCGTGATGCAATCATTGAACCAAGTCCCTCTCAAGGTTATGAGAGGGCGATGCCCCTTGTTCAAGACTTGGAGTCAACACTTAAGGGAACAACCTTTTTACTAACCCTAAAACGGGTAGCTGTGAATTCCTTCTTGCAAAGCTATGTCCCTAGCTATGTATTTAGTGTTATCCCCAAAATGGTTGGCTTATTGAGTCAACGATGTTTGGCCACTCTCATCCATGCAAATCAAAGGACAATCCTAAATAAACAGGAGTTCATAGTTAGCTCAGGATTAAGATCGAGTTACCTAGGTTATTTGTATGAGATGTTCAGTTTCAACAGTAAACGGTGTTGTAAAGTGAAAGTGACTTATCTCCTGGTCCGATCTCTATGCAAACTCTTTGCATAGGATGCCTTCACTCACATGTCTTATACATGAACGATTAGGATCACATCGTCTGTCTTTAAAGAACAAAGCGAACCACGCCAATAGTGTCCCCAGGATTAAGGTACTCAACCTTATCCATATACTATAGATCGTTTAGGCTATTTACTTGAACTTGATTCATACCTATGTCACACATAAACTTCAAGTATACATAATATAGCCATGGGTTCTTAGTTTATTGGATTTGTGGTTAAATTTAGGCAAAACAAATATATAGAAATAATACTTCATTGAAGCAAGTCAAATGTTACATTTACTATCTACGAGTTTTAGGGCATAAAACTCAACAAGAAGACCTGAAATTAAATATATGATATTTAAATTGAATAATTAATTCATTATACAATTAATTAATTGGGTAATTAATCAATTATGGAAATGATTAAATTACTTATGGAAGTAATCAATCATTTATGGAAATGATTAAACTACTTATGGAAGTAATCAATCATTTATGGAAAAGATTAATTAATTATGGAATTGATTGGTCATGGAATTGATTAATTATGAAAATGATTAAATCAGTTATGAAAATAATTGATTTTAGGGAAAAATACACTTTTAGTCCTTGAGGTTTAGATTAGGTTTCATTTTGATCCCTGAGTTTTCAAACTCAACAATTTAGTCCTTGAGGTTTGATTTTAGTTTCATTTTGGTCCCTCCATCCAATTTTCCGTTAATAATTAATGGTTTGTTGACGTGGCACTAATTTTTTATTTAATTTTTTTAAAATTGTAAAATAAAAACATATTAATATAATAAAAATATTATTATCTTCTAATTTTTTATTTTTATTTATTCTTTCTCTTCTCTTTCATCTTTTCTTCTTCCTCTCTCTTCTTCCTTAACACCCACCACCATTATTCTTCTTCAACGCACCACCAAAGGCCGGCGACCACCGCTCATCGGCGGTCGGCCGACGACAACCTCTTTTCTTTTTTTTTTCTTCATTCTCTTATTTTCTTCTTTTTCTCTTTTCTCCAATTTTTGTTTTTTTAAAAAATGGAGGCTCCCTTCCTTAAGTGTTTAAAAAATATGTCAAATTCGTCAGAAAATCATATGGAAGGAAGCACCAAATAATTCTCGAGATTTTCTAAGGAGGGCTATTTTGGCCGAAAAACTGAGGAAAACCCCCACGAGCTCAACGCAATCGGCAAGATTTGGAGAGTTGTTCGGTCCATCGGGACCTCCATGAGTTTCAGATCGAGCCGCTAATTCTGTTCTTCAGAGCCGAAATCGAGTCCATTATTCGATCCATCGAGACCTTCATGAGCTCGACGCAATCGACCAGATCTGGGTTTCGTTTTAGATCTGGAAAGAGGTTCGACAAGTATGACAAGCTGGGCCAGCACACGTTTCAGCGAGAAGCTTGGCCTTTGGATCGTCGTTCCTTAACAGCTCACTGTCGAAGTTGGCGTCAACATCGTCAATGGCAGAGAGTTCAGGGACTGTTGATGAAGGAAAAAAACAAAGGAAAAGAAGGGAAAAAAAGAAGAAGAATGGTGGTCGGTCGGTGGTTGTTGTCGGTGGTTGGCCGCTGGCGGCCGATAGCTTGTTTGGTGATGGGTGTTGTAGAAGAAGAATGGTGGTGGGTGTTGCTGGATCTTTTAACTTGGGAGGGATTTGGCTTCTAACTAATGCACTGGAACATTCTGTGAGTGCAACTGTCTCATACTCTCCCAATCGTCTCTTTTTAGACAGGATGTCTTTCAGGAACTTCACGTAATTCGACATTTGCTCAAGCGCCTCTACCAACGGAATGTTCATGTGGAGTTGCTTTAAAACGTCGAGGAACTTCTTAAACTGTGCATCTTGTGACGCGTATTTCAATCTCTGAGGATAAGGTGGTGGTGGCCTGTAATCTGGATCAATAATAAACTTTTTAGGTTTTGTGGTCGCATTTGCGGTCGCATTTTCCTGCTTCTTTTATGAGCTTGAACTTTCACTCTTTTCTTCCAAGGCTTCTGGCTCCTTGGTCTTTTCTTTCTTTTCTTTATTCTAACAAACTTTTGTGGTAACTTCTGACTTATTTTCTGTAGATTTCTCTGAAACTTCTTCTGGGATTTCCCTAACTTCTTGATTCATGGGGTATTCTGGTCCATCGTAGTCCAAGCCACTTCTCAAGGTTTGCCTTGCACTGTTCCTTACCTTCACGGTGAGGATTTTTCAGTTTTGCTGGGCAATGTCCCCTGTGGTCTATTCTTGATTTCTTGAGCTATTTGTCCAATCTACACTTCCAAGTTCCTTACAGTGGCATCATTCCTTGTCATGTATTCTTTGATTAGAGCCTCTAGATTTGACTCTTGGCTTGCATTCTAGACTTGGACCGATTGGAAACTTTTCTGCTGCTGCTGTTGTGTAAGTTGGGAACTAAATCCTGTTGAAGCTTTTTTGAATTGATTTGTACCGGCATTACTAGTACTAGCCTGTCCTCCCTAGGAGAACTTCGGATGTTGTCTCCGCCCTAGGTTGTACGTAGCTGAATACGAATTCCATCGATTTTGATTTCCGTGTGGTCCTACATAAAAAACAGATGTAGGGTTTAATGGACAATTATCAGTAATATGTTCTTCACTACAAATATCACAACAAGGAGAAGAGGTAGCGTTTGCGTGAGCGATGTTTGCTTAGTTGCCCATGGTTAAGCCCATCATCATGCTATGAATGGATTTAATCTGAGCTTGCATACTTGAATTCACTTCCGTCTCTACAGCTTTCACTGGATTCTTCCAAATTGTAGGTTCAGTCTCCCCTCAATGTCGGTTATTCATGGCTATTATGTCTAATATGGCATGTGCTTCGTTCGCAAATTTCTTCAAGAAAGATCCATTCGCAGACGCATTGACTAGAGCTTTTGAAGCTTGATCCAAACCACTATAAAAATGTTCAATAATAATACATGCAGGCAATCCATGATGAGGACACTTCCTGGCCAGCCTTTGGAATCTCTCTGAAGCTTCATCTCAATGTTGATTATATGATTGTCTAAAGGAAATGATTTCAGCTCTATACTTAGCATTTTTATTGGACGGAAAAAACTTCTCTAAAAACTTCTCTGCCAAGTCATTCCAAGACGTGATGGAGTTTGGAGGGAATGAATCCAACCAAGCTTCAACATCTCCCTACAATGAAAAAGGAAAAAGGTTTAGCTTCAATGTGTCTTCTGGTACTCCTGTTACTTTAAAAGAACTACAAATTCTTAAAAATTGCTTAATATGCTTATCAGGATCTTCACTCAGAAGTCCGAAAAACTGGCCCATGGTATTGAGCATTTGAAACATCACTCGTTTCAGCTCAAATTGTGGAGCTTCCATTGGTGGCTCAAGAATTCCTGGATTTAGAGTGGAAAACATATAAGGCATAATCCCTTATTGCCCTATTGCAGTTTCTGCAATATAAATTGGATTTTCGTTTTGTGGCATCGGTGGAACTGGAGGTGGTGGAGGTATTCTCCCACCATTCAGCTCCATTCCACAATTCTGTGGGTCAAGTTGAGGATCGACTCCAGGTTGGTGTAGGGGATGAAAGCCCCGGTGCAGCGGAAGCACATCGATAGGACCTTGCGTCGTATATTAACTAAGCTGAAGGTGTAACGTCTGGAATTTAAGCTGAAGGTTAATTTCTCAATGTCGGTAGAATCGCGATGGTCCTAAAACTAAGTTTAAATATCTTTGGGTATTAGTGTACTAGAGTACCACGTGACTGATTAGGACTGATCATAGTGTAGGGACCCTAGACTCGATTAGGGCCTCAGATCGACTTAAAAAATCCTTAAGTCTTATATAGCCAACGTGTCTTCCTTCCCCATCTCAGAACTGATAGAACTTAGTTGCCAAGTACGTTTACGTGTGTTCTATTAGTTGACTGTTAGAGCTCAGTTTCAGGCACGTTAAGGTGCAGTCTCTCAGTTGAGGATGGTGTTGAGCTTATGATCAGGCACTTTGTTCGTGCGCCAGTTGGCACTAGGCATGTTTACATGCGTCAGTTGCTCCAGCGTATTTTATGTTATATTTAGGGGTGTGTTGTGTTGGGATAGGTGTAGTTTTGCTAGAGGTGGCCAACTAGTCTCTAGTTTACTGACCCACACAACACTCTAGTTGGCACAGGTTGGGGATAGGTAAACACCCTAGGCAGAACGTCTCACGTACTCAGTTATGGCCCTAGGGTTAGAAACCCGAATGAATGATTCCAGTTAGGTCCCTATGATGTTAAGACCCAGAATCAAGTTTCATGCCATTAGATCTCATACTATCAGTTTCAGTCCTTAAGAGGGCTACTTACTGAGTATATTCTTATATACTCACCCATGCTACATGACTTTCCATTTCAGGTGGTACTTGAGGACATCAGGCGAGTAGCGAGGGTAGTGACTTGGCGAGGCTATGGGATGGAGCTGCAAATCATGTTCCTAGAAGTCTAGGACCAAGTTTTCTAGTTTCGTGTCTTCAGATGTTTTTAATATTCAATTTTATAAAAATTGTGTATCAGCGCTTTTGACTGTTTCTTTAATGTAAACGACTTTTGCTTTTGGGCCCAGTTTATTAAATAAAAGATTTTTAATTATAGTCTCTTCCGTTTTAAAGTTTCATAAGTTTTATGTAGTAGTAGCTATCCTCAATTTGTTTTAACTTCGTTTTAGTCGGGTCGTTACACTTTTTCCTTTGAAAAACATGAACATAAAATAGTTTATTCTTTTTTTTTTCCAGCATGTTTATAACATATTTGCAGCGATTTTAATGCATGATTAAAATAGCGTTTTTGCCTTTTCGTATTGGTATTTTAATGTTGATTAATATACGGTGTGAGATCCTCTCGATACGCTTCCGTTGCGTTGGGGCCCTTTGTCCCTACAATTGGTATTAGAGCCTCCGCTTTCCCTATTAATCGATATTAAAATTTGCGATGGGCTCTAATAAGTGGGATTAATGCATAATTTATGTATTGTTTGCATTGGAATGTTTAGGTTAATTTTATGGCCATCGACTTTAATTTTTATGTGGTTTGATCATGTAAGAACCCTGTGTTTTAGGCATTTAAATATAAAATCGAGTCCTTTGTAAGTCCGGGTCTACATTAGGTCTTTATGAGATGAAGATAGTTGAAATCATGGTTGGAATTGAAGAAAAACACAAAGAGCAGATGCTGTTTTTTGCCCAGATCGTGCTCCAGACGCAACAGCGTCTCGACACTGTCTCGATTCCGAGGTCGTAAGAAGAAGTCGCAGTGTCGAGACATTGCTTACGGCGTCTCGACGCTGACACGAGTGCGAAGCGAATTGGGGTTTCTCAAGCGCGGTTCAACAGCCCTAATTCACGGTTCGGTTGGCTGGGACCTATTTGGTCCGGTTCAACCCGGTTTTGCCTCAATTCATAACTTTGGAGGCCGATTCGAAGTGGTTCGGGTCGGTTTGTGCTGTCTAGACTAGATTTTGGAGTTGCAGAAGGATTTTAGGATAGAATTTAGCTATAATTATTGTAATTTACGCTTTATTTTATCCTATGGGCCAAAATTAACCGGTTCAATTGTTATTTATATGCTTTGTGGATGTCATATAGAATAATAATCCCACCTTAGGTTATAAACATGCTCATGCATTTATATATATTATAAATTGTTATAATGTATGTTTTAAATGTATGGATATTTTCATGGGTATTTTAATATAAGTGTATATTAAATATATGAACATTATAAAGCATGAAGCATGTCATTACTTAGATTAAATATAAATAGTTATGTTTAATCTGATGAATGCAACATGCTTGAATGATTTCCTTGATTGGCTTATATATAAATGTTATATTAAAAGGAAAATCAATATTGTATGAAGCATGAAACATCCATAGTAATTAATATAATTGTGATATTATATCTCATGAATGCAATTAGTTTGGTTTAATTATTTAATTTGAATATGATTGTTGAATGAATTAAACCCTAGAATCATGATTATAGGATTAATCATTAAAATTTGAAATAGTTTTAAAATTAATGATTAGAAACTGTCAATCTATAATCAAGAATTTCATGCAAACATAAGATCGTAGGGTAAATGAATTAATTTTAAATTGTTTAAAATTGATTAGACCTAGATCTTTTTCTAATAGGATTATAATTTTTCTTACTTAGAATTAAAAATAGTTTTGATTGACTAAGTAGGAAAAACATTACTATGATTATAAGGGAACTCCACCGGTTGACTAAGGCTGGGGGTACTTGACGGGAATTGGCGAAGGTCCGAGCCAAATAAATTTATAGTCCACAACACTAAAACTACTTTGTAGAAATAGTGGCCGGGGTCGAACACAGGGAAGGGGATCTAGTAGATGCAGAATTTTGTGCTTATGTAACAGGGTTTTTTTTTTTTTGGAAAAGCAGGAAAAACAAAATAAATGCTGAAAGTAAAGAGAACAGAATAAAGCATGTGATGGAAAAATAGAGCAAAAATCAATATCATAAAAAGGAATCCCTAGATTGGGATTTCTTATGTTTGAATGCTATTTCACTTGGCTTCCTAGTTTTCTCTAAAAATTATTCTATGCCGATCTTTATTAGTCCGGTTGGCTTCTTGGTTACTCGGAGGACCCCCCTACACCAACCTGTGTTTAATTAACCCGTTAACCGAGAATTCTGCAATTAACAAGATTAATCAATTTTTATCATTATCGACCGCCACCCTTCATACATAAAGTAGCAACCATCCGAGACCTCGCAATGGCCACTAAATTATATCTAACTAATTTTAGATTAAGCAATCTTGCAATTACCTACTTAAACTAGTCGCCTTAGGGTCGTGGGTCCGAAATTGTATTAACTAAACTTAAACTTAATTTAAAGGGAAAAATACACTTTTGGTCCCTAAGGTTTGGGTTAAGTTACACTTTGGTCTCAGAGTTTTCAAACTCAACAAAATTACCCCTGAGGTTTGAGATAAAGAGCAATTTGGTCCCTGCCATCCATTTTGCAGTTAAATCCTAACGGGTTTCTGACGTGGCACTATTATTTTAATTAAAAAAAATTCATTTTTAATTTTTTAAATAGAAATATATTAAAAATAATAAAAATATTATTATTTTATATTAATTTTATTTCTTTTTTATTTTTTCTCCATTCTTCTTCCTCGCCTAAACCACTATCACCACCAACTCTCTTCTCAACCACCAACCCACGGTTGTCGCCGACCGCCAGAATTTTTTTTTAATTTTTTTCTCTTCTTCTTCCTCTTTTCTTCTTCCCTCTTCTTTTTTCGAGCTTCTCGACCTGCCGGAGATGAATCTGTGTTTGTGCTCAAAGACCCACGGTTGCCGGAATCGGAAGACCCACGCGCATCTCTCTTCAGATCTGGTAGTTCCGGAAAGACCCATGGCTCGACGACACATATTTGGCTGAAAATATCTTAGATCTGAAACTTCCAGCCGGATTTGTTGAGAAACACGTTGGAGAGGGAGGAGAGGGACAATCCCGAGCCGTCGACGACGCAACGTTCCAGCTGGATCTGTTGAAAGTGGAACTTCGGCAACGCAACATTCACGAGCAGCGGCAGTCCACGACACAGGTTTCTTTCTCTTTCGAGTTTCTTGCAATCGACTTGGTGGGCAACAACAGTGGAACTCCAGATCTGGGTCTCGATGCTCGTCGGAGACCATCCTCGGAGGTGAAGAAGATGCCCATCGGAGATGTGCGTGCTGTCGGAGGATGTTTGTGGGTCTTGATTTGTGGGTCTCGATTCGTGAGTTAAGGCTGTCGGAGGAAGCTACTGGGCGGTGGCAAATAAGAAAAAGAGAAGGAGAAAAAAAAAGTTCTCTGCGGCAACAACCACTGGAGTTGAGGAGGAAGGAGTAGAAGAAAGAGAAGAAGGAAAAAAAGGGAGAGAGAAAGAAATAAAAAACTATTTAAATAATAATATTTTTATTATTTTAATAGATTTTTATTTAAAAAATAAAAAAATAATTTTTTTATTAAAATAATAGTGCCACGTCAGCAAACTGTAAGGATTTACAGAAAATTGGACTGAGGGACCAAATGTGTAACGAAATCCAAACCTCAGGGGTATATTTGTTGAGTTTTAAAACTCAGGGACCAAAGTGTTTACTTAACCCAAACCTCAGGGACCAAAAGTGTATTTTTCCCTAATTTAAATCTAATTCATACAACCTTTAACATGCATCCTAGGCTTATCAAGGGTCGTCACTCCGTAGAGATTGTCTTGCCTCATCCTAGTGGCTATCTAAAAATAACTGATAGAATACACAAGCGGTAATCTCCTAGGGTCATCAAGCCTAAGAAACTAGCCTCATGTATTGGTTTAAACAGGATAACATGCAAAACTCAATAACAATACAACAAGAACATAATTGAAATACCAGAAAACTCAGCCAAGTTTAATAACAATCAAGACATAATCCTAATCCAACGATACAAAGACGTTTAGCTACTCATAAACAAGGTAAAACCATAAAAAATTACAAGGAATTGCATAAGATAGGACCTAACAATGTTTATACAGCAACTGGAAAGTAAAGAGGACGAAACAAAATGAATAGAGACAAAAAATCTAACCTAACTGCGGACTAAACCGAAGCCTAATATTTATATAAAATGTTGTAGCGTCTCGACGCAACAGATTTTTTATTCCGCTTCAAATTCGTGTCGGCGTCGAGACGCTAGGGGCAGCGTCTCGACGTCATCCCTAATCCGAGCATGCTGTCTTTTTTCTCAGTCCTGTCTCGTTACATCTCGATACGGGGATTCAATCTTTGGCTCTTGGTGTTGTTCTTTAGGCCCGCTTCAATACATTTGGGTCTTTTCACCTCCTCGCCGTCCAAAACACCGAGATGGCTCCAAAACTCCATAATTGGCTCGAATTAACACCAATTTAGCATGATTGGCTCCCGACATTGCCTAAGCTCAAAGATCTTGAGAGTAAGACAAGTAAAGCATAAAATTCCTCTAACAAGTTTAGATTAGAGGTAATAAAATAGGACTATTTAGGTCCTATCAGTACTTAAGATGACGGTTTTTGGAACACGTCCTACCTGGGAACTGACCCAAAATATCGGAGGTGAATTAATCATAGTCAAATGTTAGCATGCAATGTCACTAGGTTTGTTAAAAGAGTTTAATACACCTAGTTCTTTAGAGTAAAGACTTTACGTTACTATGGTTATAAGGGAACTCTCCCGGTGAAGTTCTGTCTAAGGCTGGAGGTACTTAAGATGACGGTTTACGGAACACCTCCTACCTGGGAACTAACCCGAAACTTGAGTTGAATTAATTACCATAGTCATGTTAGCATGCAATATTGCTAGGTTCATTAAAAGAGTTTAATTCACCTGGAATGTTGCAATAAAATCCTCATCATAAGAGTTAGAATAGGATTAGACTTACATAGATTGACTTAGCCGAATTTATCTAAGCTAAATAACCCTAAATAAACTGTAGGACATTTTAGTGGGAGGAAAATTACAAAATGATATTTAAATCAAGTTTTGCTCCTATGTCTCTATATTCACAACGTGAGATCCATGCTCGGCTTTGTGTCGCCTTTGGCACGGCCTCCCTTCGAAAAGTGTTTGCGTAGATCAATAACAAGGTGAATGGGGAAAATGTCTATAGTAAGTGGGAGTGAGACACGTGTCAACGTATCCCACGACCTCCCCCCTTAGTTCACACCGTGAGAGTCCTATGGTCCGCCTGCGTGTTGCCCTGGAGCAACCATCCCTTCGGAGGGCCCGATCATAGGATTCACAACACCGTGAACTCTTGAATAGGATAAGGACTCTTAGGTTAATTACCAACAATTGTATTACCCTTCAGTAGCCTGCTGGTTCGTGCCTCTGAGATCTAAAAGTGGGAGGGTTACACTTACGGGGATAAGTTAAATGTGTTAACGAAGCCTTGACCGAACAACATTGGCTGATGTCTATAGGAATATGAGTTATTCTGGAATTAGAATTGGCTGAGAATGTAAGTGTTAATATCTTAAAAGCGGAAGCAATTTTGGATCTTTGGCACATAAGAAGCTCAATTTGATCAGTTAAGACATGCTATTCATATGAATAAAAACAGAGTATGTTTACCAACCTTGATTCAATGGAGAAATTGGTTGGATTTTCTTCACGTTTTTCATCACCAACGAGTCACAAACCACCAAAGGAGCCTCCTTTCTATCCTCAAGCCTTTGGAACGGATTGTGGGATCCTCATGTGATGGAAATTTATGAGAGAAAGCTTGAAGAACAAGCTTATGGAGGTGGGTTTGGTGAGTATTCAATTTGGTAGCAATTCAGTATCTAATTCTCTCTAATCTTTCAGCCTTCTTCTTCATTTATATAGAGGGATAAGAGATGAAGGAAAGCCTCAACAATTAACACTCAATAAACCAAAGATTAGGCGGGATTTTGGTGTCAAACATGAGGGGAGTGCATGGGTTTAGTCACCATGCACTCCACCTCCAAAAAATCAAGTTTTTAAGATTTTAATTAATTCAATAAGGGAAAAATACACTTTTGGTCCCTGAGGTTTGGGTTAAGTGACACATTGGTCCTTGAGTTTTCAAACTCAATAAAAATACCCCTGAGGTTTGAGATAAAGAGCAATTTAGTCCCTGCCATCCAATTTGCCGTTAAGTACTAACGGAATGCTGACGTGGCCACATTTTTTTAATTAAAAAAATCCTTTTTTTATTTTAAAATAAAAATAAATAAAAACAATAAAAATATTATTATTTTTTATTATAATATTATTATTTTTCAATCTCTCCTTTTCCCTTCTTCTTCATCCTCACCCTCCACTCTCCTACATCTCTTCCTTCTTCTTCTCCAAGTCTCCGACGACCGGCCGCCGGCGATTTTTTTTCTTCCCCTTTCTTCTTCTCTTACCCCATTTTTCTTCCTTTTTTTTAAAAAAAAAATAGGAGAGAGAGGAGGGACCTTCGTTTCCGGCCAGAAACAGAGGAGCAGGGAGATCCCTCCTCCCTCTCCGTCCAGATCTGGAGGGAGATCCCACCGCCACCCTCCGTCGAGGCCCGAAACTACTGCGCCAAGTCACGGTAGGCGACGACGACGGTGAGATCATCAATAGGCTGCTGCTGGGGAGCGAGAGGAAGTTCGTGACTTTCATGCTGCTGGGGAGCGAGATCATCAACGTGCACCGCCTCGGGATTTTTTCCAAAAAATTGATCAGGGTGGTGGAGCACCAGGCGCTCGATCCGACCGCCGTGCACGGCGTCACGCCGTTCTCGGACCTGTCAAAGGAGGAGTTCGAGCGGATGTTTATGGGCGTCAGAGGTGGAGCAAGTGGACCGGAGCTGCAGGAGAGGAATCGGGCACCGAAGATGACGGCGGAGGAAGTGGATGGGTTGCCGGAGAGGTTTGATTGGCGAGAGAAGGGGAAGAAAAAAGGAAGAAAAAAGGAAGAAAAAAGGAAGAAAAATGGGGTAAGAGAAGAAGAAAGGGGAAGAAAAAAAAAAGAATCGTCGGCGGCCGGTCGGCAACGACGAGCGGTGGCCGGCCGCTGGAGACTTGGAGAAGAACAAGGAAGAGATGAAGGAGAGTGGAGGGTGAGGATGAAGAAGAAGGGAAAAAGAGAGATTGAAAAATAATAATATTATAATAAAAAATAATAATATTTTTATTATTTTTATTTTAAAATAAAAAAAGAATTTTTTTAATTAAAAAAATGTGGCCACGTCAGCATTCCGTTAGTACTTAACGGCAAATTGGATGATAGTGACTAAATTGCTCCTTATCTCAAACCTCAGGGGTATTTTTGTTGAGTTTGAAAACTCAGATACCAAAGTGTCACTTAACTCAAACCTCAGGGACCAAAAGTGTATTTTTCCCATTTAATAATTATCCTCAGTTAATTGGATAATTATCTGAATTTTAATAATCAGAAAAATTAAAAATTCAATTTTAATTTTTCAATTTTAAATTAATTCAAAATTAATTTAAAATAATTATTGAATAAATAATTAATTATTAATTTAATATTAAATATTAAATTAATATTTTGCCACCTATCCCAAACATTTCAAAAATGTTATTTTCAATAATGAATCCCTATTCATGTTTTCGGTATTTAAAACATATTTAAATACTAAACACTCACATACACGGTTTTCACAAAAAACCCAATGTACCGACAACGCTTATCACCTCTACTTATTTTTCTCAACACGAACTTGAAGTAATTCATATTTTATCCATCATATTGTTCCAAAGGTTAGTCTCGAGCTAGCATGGGGACCTAATGGACCTATAGATCATGGGCTCCAACAGC
Organism: Luffa aegyptiaca; assembly: GCA_017139565.1. Lineage (NCBI taxonomy): Eukaryota > Viridiplantae > Streptophyta > Magnoliopsida > Cucurbitales > Cucurbitaceae > Luffa > Luffa aegyptiaca. The sequence goes on from CM029402.1 coordinate 19,566,897, forward strand.
ACGAGGTTAAACTAGCCAAACTCTTTTAACCTAGTTAACCAGCACTTAAGGGAACAACCTTTCTACTATCCCTGTATCGGGTAGGAGTGAATTCTGTTTTGCTTTACTATGTCCCCAGCCATCCATCTAGTGCTATCCCCAAAATGGTAGGAATATTGAATGGTACTTTTATGACTACTCTCACCCATGCAGATCAAAGGATAACCTTAAACGAACAGGAGTTCACAGTAAGCTCAGGATTAAGATTAAGTTACCTAGGTCATCGCATGAAATAATCGGTCCTAACAGTAAAAGGTGTTATAAAGTAAAAGTGACTGATTCTCGGTCCAGTCTTGTGTAAACATCTTTTACACAGGATGTCCCTACTCGCATGTCATTACACGAACGATCCAGGATCACGTCGTTTGCCTTATTTGCAAAGGAGGTCGCATCTATAGTGTTACCAGAATAAGATACCCAACCTTATTCATTTACTATAGACTATTCAGGTTATATACTCGAACTTAATCCCTGTCCATATATACAATATAGTTCGAGTATCTCATATTATAACCATAGATGTTTCTATTGGATTAATAAGATATAAATAAACATTTTTCACTGAATAACATCTTTATTCATATAAAGGATAACAAAACTTGAGTTCTAGGACATAAACCCCAACAAACTCCCACTTGGACTATAACTCAAGTGAGATTACAATATTTTTAGGTGACTCAACAATATATCAAATGCTAAAAACTCGTAGTCCTAAACTCTGGAGATGTCCCTCAAACACTTTAGCCGAGAGGGGTTTTGTAAATGGATCAGCCATGTTATGCTTTGAGGCTATCTGGGTGACGATCACGTCTCCTCTTTGTACTATCTCCCGGATGAGATGGTATTTACGTTCAATGTGCTTTCCTCGTTTATGGCTTTGAGGTTCCTTCAAATTCGCAACTGCTCCACTATTGTCACAATAGAGTGTGACAGGCAAGTGCATGTTAGGAACAACTTTTATCTCATTTAGAAATTTTCTAAGCCATACTGCTTCTTTTGATGCTTCATAGGCTGCAACATATTCAGCTTCCATTGTGGAGTCAGCAATACTCCTCGTCTAATACTTCTCTACACTACTGCTCCTCCATTGAGAGTGAACACAGATCCCGACGTAGATCTCCTGGAGTCTATGTCGGTTTGAAAATCTGAGTCAGTGTATCCAGTAAGGATCAAATCCTTAGATCCATACACTAGCGAATAGTTTCTTGTCCTCCTCAAGTATTTGAGGATATTCTTAACGGCGGTCCAATGTGCTTGACCAGGATTGGACTGATATCTGTTAACAACACCTATTGCATAACATATGTCGGGACATGTGCATAAAATTGCATGCATAATACTTCCGATTGCTGATGCGTACGAAATTCGTTTCATATCCTCAACTTCTTGAGGTGTCTTTGGACTTTGCTCCTTTGATAGGTGCATTCCATGTCTAAAGGGCAACAATCCCCTTTTGGAATTCTGCATCGAATACTGATTCAGAATTTTATCGATATAGGATGTTTGAGACAGTGCTAGTAATCTGTTCTTTCGATCTCTAATTATTTGGATCCCCAAAACATATTGAGCTTCTCCCAAATCCTTCATTTGGCATTGAGCTCCTAACCACTGCTTAATGTCAGACAATACTCCCACTACATTTACTAGTAATGTCCAGCAAAAACCACTCACACATTATGAAGAAGAAGAAGCCAAATATATATGAGGAGACAAGAATTATTGGAGTGGGATTAGTCATACAATCATGTGGCAAACCCACAAATTTTGCATGAAAAATTAACTTCTTGATTTTAATTTCAAAAGAATAATTTAAACAAGTTTAAATTAAATTCTGATAAATTAAAATCAGTTTCAAATAACTAATTAAATATTTTAATTAATTTTAATTATTTAATTTAATATCACATACCAAATTATATAATTGCTCCAATCTCGATCTCTCTCAAATTGTTTAATTCATAATTAAACTTTAGCGTTAAATATAACGACAATTCCCTTAAATGAATTTGAACGTTTTCAAATCCTTTCATCACTTTGTTCTAAGGTTAACTTCGTATGAGCTAGCAGGGGGACCTAATGGACCTACAGATCATGGGCTCCAACGATTCGAGATTAACCGATTAATCTCATTAACCTAATTAACCAATATTCGTTAGCTAACGGGACACTCCACTATAGCCCGTAGCTAGACTCCCCTCACTGTAGATTTATTTCTGTCCACCGGATACAACCATAATTAGTAAGTCGACCCTTCACAGGTTGTTCGTAACTACAGTAGGTCAAAAGTCCGTTTTACCCCTAAAGTTACATCTTGTTCCTTAAGTACCACTGATCCTATAATGAACAATTTGTTTATGGTCCAACCATTAAACATAAAATCCTCTCGTGCGAGGAGAGAATCGGCGCGCCTTTGTTCAAGACCCGGAGTCAGCACTTAAGGGAACAACCTCTACTATCCCTATTGGCGAGTAGGAGTGAATTCCATCTTGCAAGACTATGTCCCCAGCTATCTACCCGGTCTTTCCCCAAAATGGTAGGCTTATTGAGTCGGCGATGTGGGGCCACTCTCACCTATGCAAATTAAAGGATAATCCCAAATAAATAGGAGTTCATAATTAGCTCAGGATTAAGATCGAGTTGCCTAGGTCATTGCATGAGATAGTCAGTTTCACAGTAAACGATGTTATAAGGGAAAATGACATATTTCTCGGTCCTGGTCTTATGTCAACTCATTGCATAGGACGCCCCCACTCGCATGTCTTTACATGAACGATTCAGAATCACATCGTTTATATTAAATACAAAGTGGGCCGCGTCTCATAGTGTCCCTAGGATAAGGCACCTAACCTCTATCCCTATACAATAGACCGTTTTGGCTATCACCTGAACTTGATTCGCTTTTATGTCTACACATATAGTTCAAGTGTTCATTATATAGCCATGGGTTCTGGTTTATTGGATTTGGTTTAATTAATGCGTAATTAAACAATACTTCAATAACTACTTATTGAATAACCTCAATAACACTTTATTGATTAACTTTGTTACATTTAGGGTCCGTTTGGAATACATTTTATTTTAAATGTTTTTCAAGAATGCATTTTTTAAAAAACATTTTGTATAAAAATTGTTTATAATTTAAACACTCATATGTTTGGTTGCATTTCCTCACAAATGTCTTTATACACAAGTTATTGTTTGCTTAAGAAGTATTTTTTAAAAAGTTGGTTTTAAGTGTTTCTCTCAAAATGATTTATTTATCAATCTTATTTTATAATAAGTCATTTTTAGTTGTTGTCAACCAATATAAATTTTTTCAAAATGATTTATTTTCAAAATTAAATACTTGAAAAGTTAAACCAAACAACTCTTACTATCGATGAGTTTTAGGAGATAAAATCCAACACACCTGTCTAAGTAACAGTGTCCTAAGACACCTCAAGAAATTGAGCATATGAGACACATTCCCTACGCCTCAGCTGTGAGCAACTTAATGTATGCTATGCTCTGCACTAGGCCTAACATATGTTATGCCATGGGAGTAGTCAGTAGGTACCAGTCTAATCCAGGGTTAGACCACTGGGGAGCGGTTAAGAATATCCTCAAGTATCTTCGGAGAACGAGGGACTACATGCTTGTTGATAGCATGCAATTATGCTATCTTTTTCCTATCTATTTTGGCTAGTTTTGTGTGATAATTGTGAGCTTTAATGTCTTTTTATGTTGATTTTGTAGAAAACCGAGCCCGTGAAGCAAAACCGGCAATTTTACCAATTTTGGGATCAAACTGAAGACCTTGGACCATAAAAGAAGAAAAGAAAAGATTACACTTGAAGGGGAGGCCCAAAAAGCCCAAAAGAAAGGAGAAGGAATGGCTAAATCCGTGCATAAAGGCTTCTAGAAGGACCAGCATCGAGACGCTGTCCTTAGAGCGTCTCGATGCTGGCTGGAGTAGGCGGCAAGAAAGGTATACGTCACAGCGTCGCGACCCTGTGCGTCTTGGGCAACAAGTTAGCTCCGAATCCTCTACTATAAAAAGGCCTCTTCTCAATTGTTCAAATCATCCAATTTTGGGGAATTATCCCCTAGCTCATTAGAGAGAAAAGTGAGCAGAATTGTGAGGAAGATGGTGGAATTAATCGGGAATCCAAGGCTCCAAAATCGAGATGATCGCGACGGGAGCTTGGGATCAATACAACGATTATTTCTTCTTTATGTCTTTGTAATTTCTTATTTTAGATTGAGTTAGGATCATGGATCAAGACCACTTGGAAGAAATTATTCCCATATGTGAGTAGATCTTGAGACCTAGGGTCGTTAACTTTGCCAATTGGATATTGTAGCATAATTAATTGGAGATTGTAACGAAGTTCTTCACATTTCATCTATGCAATTCATGCTTAATGCTTTTAATCCCTTAATCACATGGATTGATTGATATGTTGGTCTAAGTTGATACTCGACAGAGAGAAGTTAGATTAGATCCAAATTGCATGGCTAATGATTGCTTGGAACACGAGAGTGGAAGAGAATTGTTAGAAATTGATGATGAAGTTGCTTAATGTCATACTATGATTAAGTAAGGAAATGGACACATAAATTAGTTATGTTAGTATGAGAAGTGAAGGAACTTGAAAGAGAAATTCATTAAAATTAATTCTAGATTTATGGAGTTGAAGTTTAGTGATTACATTCATCTAATTAATTGGGCTACAAATCCAAAAGGCTAGTTAACACCCTAGGTCAAGTCCCCTTAATAGGATATTTTCATTCACTTGCATGATTTCTTTAATTTCTTGTTAGTCTTTTACCCTTAGAGATGATCTTCTAAATAAAATTAAACATGATAGTTCTTGGTAATTAATGGACTTTATTCAAATTCCCTGAGGATTTGATACTCGGTATTACCTACTGTTTTATATTACTTGGGCAACCGTACGCTTGCGGTGATAGCATATCACTTGTGTATGGGGCTAAGGATTTGATCCTTACAAGATACACCGACTCTGACTTTCAAGCTGACAAAGATTCAAGGAAATCCACATCAGGGTCAGTGTTCACCTCAACGGGGGAGCTGTAGTTTGGAGGAGCATCAAACAAAGATGCATAGCAGACTCAACCATGGAGACTGAGTATGTAGCTGCTTGCAAAGCAGCTAAGGAAGCAGTTTGGCTTAAAATGTTCTTGACAGATTTGGAAGTTGTTCCAAATATGAACATGCCCATAACACTATACTGTGACAATAGTGGGGTTGTAGCCAACTCAAAAGAACCTCAAAGCCACAAACGAGGAAAACACATAGAGATGAAGTATCACCTGATATGGGAGATTATGCAACGAGGAGATGTGATCGTCACCAAGATCACTTCGGAGCACAACATCGCTGATCCATTGACGAAGGCTTTATCGACGAAAGTGTTTGAGGGTCATGTAGAGGGTCTAGGTTTACGAGATATGTATGTTGTTTGATCTAGGGCAAGTGAGAGATGTATAATGGGTATAAGGATGCCCTAGTTCATTGTATTATTATAGTATACTTACTTTATGTAATATACAATACTAATGACATTTCCAGGTAATTTAGATTATTATATTTACATCCCACTAACTATAGTTTTAGTTCAAGTGGGAGTTTGTTGGGTTTTATGCCCTAAAACTCGTAGATAGTGAATTTAACGATTGACCGAATATTAATGAAATGATATTGAGGTATTATTCAATTCAGAATTATTATTTGTATTATGTTTGTCTTGCCTAAATAACCCTAATTCAATAAACTAGACGTCCTAGACTGTAGTAAGAGTCTTCAACTGTATGTGGAGACATACGGGGATCACTATTCAAGATACAGCCTAAAGGGTCTATAGTATATGGATATGATTAGGTGTCCTATCCTGGTGACACTATAGATACGACCCACTTTGTATTTGATACAAACGCCATGATCCAACGCGTTCGTGTAGGAGACATGCGAGTGGGGGTATCCTATGCAATGAGTTTGCATAAGACCGGACTGCGAAATAGTAACCACTAGTTATAACACCGTTAACTAGTTAGGTTTCTATTTCACTAGGACGACCTAGACAACTTAGTCTTAATCTTGAGTTGGTTATGGACTCCTGCTCATGAGGGATTGTCCTTTGATTTGTATGGGTAAGAGTGGCCAATACGCCGACTCGCCTATCATTTTGGGGACAAGAATGAGTGGGGAGCTGGGAACATAATCACACAAGATGGAATTCACTCCTTCCCGACTTTAGGGAAGCAGATGAGTGTTCCCTTAAGTGGTGTATGCAAGTCATGAACAAAGGGCCCTACCCTATCAATGGCACGTGGACCACAAACAAGTTGTTCATTAGAGGAGAATTGCTACTTAAGGACATATAAGTAACCTAGGGGTAAAACAGTAATTTGACCCAACTGGTGTTACAAACACTCATGAAGGACTAACTTGTTGTTAATGGTCTACATCCATTGACTCAAAAATATCTTTGCAGTGAGAAGAGTGCAACTGTGAGTCTATAGTGGAATGTACCCACAGTTAACGAATAATGATTAATTTGGTTAATGAGTTTAACTAATTAATCTCATATCGTTGGAGCTTCTGATCTGCAGGTCCATTAGGTCCCACTGGTAGCTCGTAAAGTAATTTGAGGCAACTAAGTAATAAATGTAAATTGAAAGTGTTCAATTTGCAAAGGGAAACAATAAAACGTATGTTGATACATTATTATGAGAGAAATAAATATTGGAAGAAATTCAAATATTAATATGAATTTGATTCATATTAAATTTATAGGATATAATAGAATTTGAAAGAGTTCAAATTTTAATATTAATTTTATTCATATTATGGAATTAATTAAAAGCTTGAAATTAAATATATGATATTTAAATTGAATAATTAAATTAATTATAGAATTAATTAATTGGGTAATTAATCGATTATGGAAATGATTAAATTACTTATGGAAGTAATCAATCATTTATGGAAATGATTAAACTACTTATGGAAGTAATCAATCATTTATGGAAAAGATTAATCAATTATGGAATTGATTGGTCATGGAATTGATTAATTATGGAAATGATTAAATCAATTATTTCCATAATTGATTTTAATGCATGATTAAAATAGCGTTTTTGCCTTTTCGTATTGGTATTTTAATGTTGATTAATATACGGTGTGAGATCCTCTAGATACGCTTCCGTTGCGCTGGGGCCCTTTGTCCCTACATGGACCACCGTCCTCATCTCTTAGACATGAGGCTCTCAAATATCTTTACAACTCTCGGATGAAAGAAGGAATTTCTGTTCGAGAGCATGTTTTGAACATGATGGTGCATTTCTATGCAGCCGAAGTTAATGGTGCTGTCATAGATCAAAGTAGTCAAGTCAGTTTTATTATGGAATCTCTTCCGAAGAGTTTCATACAAGTTCGCACAAATTCTGTGATGAATAAAATTGAATATAATCTGACAACTCTCCTGAATGAGCTTCAGACTTACCAGTCCCTTACTAAAGGTAAAGGACAAGAAAACGAAGCAAATGTTGTTTCTGGTAAAAAGTTCCTAAGAGGTTCTAACTCTGGAACTAAGTCTGGATCTTTTACTTCAAAGAATAAGAGAATCCAGTTGGAAAAAAAGAATATTAATGGAAAGGGGAAAACTGCCATCACCAAGAAGGGCAAGAAGAAAATTGTAGAAAAAGGAACATGTTTCCACTGCAATGAGGACGATCACTGGAGAAGAAACTGTCCCAAATATCTTGCTGAGAAGAAAGCACAACAGGCTGAAGCTGCCAAGCAAGGTAAATATGATTTGCTTATCAATGAATTCTTTACAGGAAACTAGTTCTTGGAAAATACATGAAGAAGGCAAGGTAACACTCAGAGTAGGAAAAGAAGATGTCGTCTCGGCCAAGGCCGTGGGAGCTCTACAACTGTTGTTTAGAGATAGTTACATTTTGTTGGAAAATGTTTTGTATGTTCCTAGTATAAAAAGGAACTTAGTTTCTATCTCTTGCTTAATGAACAAATGTATAAAGTTTATTTTGAAGTTAATGAAGCGTTTATTAGCAAACGAGGATTCCGAATTTGTTCTACTAAACATGAAAACAACTTGTATATGTTAAGACCGAATGAAACTAAAGTTGTTTTTAATACTGAAATGTTTAAAACAGTCGAGACCCAACAGAAAAGACAAAAGGTTTCTCATGATACATTTCTTTGGAATCTAAGACTAGGACACATAATCATAATCGAATAGAAAGATTGGTTAAAAGTGGACTTCTAAATTAGTTAGAAGAAGACTCATTACCACCGTGTGAATCCTGTCTAGAAGGCAAAATGACCAAACGACCTTTCTCTGAAAAAAGTCATAGAGACAAAGAAACCCTAGAACTTGTGCACTCGGATCTTTGTGGTCCTATGAATGTCAAAGCACAAGGAAGGTATGAATATTTCATCAGTTTCATTGATGACTATTCAAGGTATGAGTATCTTTACCTAATGCATCATAAGTTAGAGGCCCTTGAAAAATTCGAGTATAAAGCTGAAGTTGAGAACCAATTAGGTAAAACGATTAAAATCTACGATTTGATCGAGGAGGAGAGTACATGGATTTAAAATTCCAAGACTATCTAATAGAACATGGAGTCACTTCCTAACTCTCGGCCCCTGGTACGCCACAACAAAACGGTGTATCAGAAAGGAGAAAAAGAACCTTGCTAGACATGGTTCGGTCTATGATGAGCTATGCTCAACTACCTGATTCGTTTTGGGGATATGTGACAAGTGCCAAAAATATACCTATTTTGCCCTTTATTCTTAGCTTATTCCTTGAGAATCTTGTATGTTTTTGGTAAAATTTGTTATTCCCGAGCCTAAAAAGTGTAAAAATTGGTAAGTTAGGTCTTTGAGAGTCATGTGTGTCAAATTATACATATTTGTGCTTAAAAGAACTCATTTTGGTGTGAATTTGACTTAGTTTTGGTGTTTTGCAGAAAACAGAGGAAAACAGAGAATAAATTAAGTAATTACTCTAATCCCGACACCAACCTTGACTTTGCTCAAACCCGATTTTTCAAATATGAATCACTATTGAAATTTAAACCATAATATATATCAAATACATATTATAATATTTAAATCCTATTTAAATATTTCCGACTCTCTCTAATACAGTTCAATTCGTAATTGAACTTTTAACGTTAAATTTATTAAACATAATTTAACGATGACTCCCTATAATATATTTGAACATTTCAAACTTTCTCATCATTTATGTTCGAAGGTTTAATCTGTATGAGCTAGCAGGGGGACCTAATAGACCTACAGATCATGGGCTCCAACGATCTGAGTTTAACTGGTTAAACTCTTTTAAGTTAGTTAACCAACATTCGTTAACTACCGAGACACTCCACTATAGTCCGATAGTTGAACTCCCCTCACTGTAGATATATTTCTGTCCACCTGATATAACCATGACTAGTAAGTCGACCCTTCACAGGTTGTTCGTAACTAGAGCGGGGTCAAATGTCCGTTTTACCCCTGCAGTTACATCTTGTTCCTTAAGTCTCTAGCTGAGTCCCTAATGAACAATTGGTTTGTGGTCCCACCACTAAACCTAAAACCTCTTTGGCCAATGAGAGGGCGGGATCCCTTTGTTCATGTTCCGGAGTTAGTACTTAAGGGAACAACCTCTCTACTATGCCTAAATTAGGTAGGAGTGAATTCCATTTTGCAAGACTATGTCCACAGCTATCTACCCGTTCCTATCCCTGAAATGGGGGGTTTATTGAGTCGGCGATGTTGAGCCACTCTCACCCATGCAGATCTAAGGATAAGCCCGAATAAATAGGAGTTCATAGTTAGCTCAGGATTAAGATCGAGTTACCTAGGTCGTCGCATTTGAAATAGTCAGTCTTGTCAATAAACGACGTTATAAAGCAAGAGTGACTTTTCTCGGTTATGGTCTTATGCAAACTCATTTGCATAGGACGCCCCCACTTGCATGTCTATACATGAACGATCCAGGATCACGTCGCTTGTACTCAAACAAAGTGGGCCGCGTCTCATAGCTTTCCTAGGATTAAGGTACCCAGACTTATCCCTATACTATAGACCGTTTAGGCTATTATTGAACTTGATCCATATTTATGTCACAACATATAGTTCAAGTACTCATGTCATAGCCAAGGATACTAGTTTATTGGATTTGGGTTATTTAATGTGCAATTCACTCAATTAATAACTTGAGTGAACAAAACTTCATAACGACTTTATCGAACAAGTATATAACTATTTGTTTTATTCACTATCTACAAGTTTTAGGGCACCAACCCCAACAACTTATTTATTTTCCAAAACCCCAACATCAATTATTTTCTTTGGTTACCTCTTTAAGAAATTTAAGAGCAGTTTCTTCTTCAAATCTGTGTTCCAACTTAGTCTCTGTGGGATCGATACCTTTGGAATACTTCCAGAGTTTTTATTACTACATGTGATAGTGTATACTTGCACTCCGTTGGCTGAATTCATCTTTAATTTCTATTTTCCATCTTTCCCAACATCCACCTTCAGTCCGCATCGCATCAATATGTAGTTGAAACCGTTGTATATATTCAGACATGGTTCCCTATAAGAGTGTTCAAGAAACACCTTACGAGTTATGGAGAGGACGTAAAGGGAGTTTACGTCACTTCAGAATTTGGGGATGCCCGACACATGTGTTGGTGCAAAAGCCAAAGAAATTGGAACGACGTTCGAAATTATGCCTATTTGTAGGATACCCTAAAGAAACGAAAGGTTGTCTCTTTTATGATCCTCTAGAAAACAATGTAATTGGGTCAACAAATGCGACATTCCTTGAGGAAGATCATGTAAGAAATCACGAAACACGTAGTAAACTAATACTTAAGGAGATTTCCGGAGAAGCTACGAACAAACAAACAAAAGTTGTGAATGAAGTTGGTTCTTCCAAACAGTCTCAAGAATTGAGAGTGCCTCGACGTAGTGGGAGGGTTATAATACAACCTGACCGTTACATGGGTTTAACGGAAACTCAACTCACCATACCTAATGATGAGATAGAGGATCCATTAACTTATGAACAAGCAATGGATGATAAAGACAAAGACCAGTGGATTAAAGTCATGAACCTTGAGATGGAATTGATGTATTTCAACTCAGTCTTGGAACTTGTAGATCAACCAAATGATGTAAAACCTATCGGTTGCAAGTGGATTTTCAAGAGAGAACAAGACTAAACTGGCAAGGTACAAACCTTCAACGCACGATTAGGGCATTACAATAAATTAGGGCATTACAATACCCAGTATATCACGGTTTTAAATATCGGTTACATTCCTCCCACTTGCCCTAGATTATTTTCTATACATATCTCGTAGACCCAAACCCTCTAGATGACTCTCAAACACTTTAGCCGTGAGAGCCTTCGTGAATGGATCAGCAATGTTGTGCTCCGACGCTATCTTTGTAATGATCACGTCTCCTCGGTGCACTATCTCCCTGACGAGATGATATTTTCTTTCAATGTGATTGCCTCTCTTATGACTTCTAGGTTCTTTTGAATTTGCAACTGCACCGCTATTATCACAGTAAAGAGTGATGGGTAGATACATATTTGGAACAACTTCCAAATCGGTCAAGAACTTTCTGAGCCATATCGCTTCTTTTGCTGCTTCGCATGCAGCTACATATTCGGCCTCCATGGTCGAATCTGCTATGCATCCCTGTTTGATGCTACGCCAGACTATTGCTCCTCTGTTCAGTGTAAAGACTGAACCCGATGTGGATTTCCTCGAATCCTTATCGGTTTGGAAGTTAGAATCAGTGTATTATGTAAGGATCAAATCTTTATCACCATACACGAGCATATAGTCCGTCGTTCTCCTATGATACTTGAGTATATTCTTCACGACAGTCTAGTGATCGAATCCTAGATTAGATTGATACCTACTGACAATCCCTACTACATAACAAATATCAAGTCTTGTACACAACATGACATACATTAGGCTGCCTACTGCAGAGGCATAGGGAATTCTTCTCATATCCTCAACTTCTTGAGGTGTCTTAGGACATTGTTCCTTAGACAAAGTAATTCCATGTCTGAAAGGTAATGAGCCTTTCTTGGAATTCTGCATCTTATATCTAATTAACAACTTGTCTATATAAGATGCTTGAGACATAGCTAGCGTCTTGTTCTTTCGGTCCGGAATAATTTGGATCCCTAGAACATACTACGCCTCAACCAAATCCTTCATTTGGAATTGAGTTGCTAGTCATTGTTTAATGTCAGTCAGATAACCTACATCATTCCCGATGAGTAGGATATCGTCTACATAAAGAACTAAGAAAGCTATTGAACTTTTGACAATCCTTTTATACACACAAGGCTCGTCAACATTCTGTTCAAAGCCACAAGACTTGATCGCAGTATCAAATCTTATATTCCAGGATCTTGACGCTTGTTTGAATCCATAAATGGATCGTTTGAGCTTGCAAACCTTTTGCTCTTGACCCTGAGCAATGAACCCTTCTAGCTAAGACATAAAGATACTTTCTTTAAGATTGCCATTCAAGAAAGCAGTCTTGATATCCATTTTCCATATTTCATAATTTTAGAAAGCAGCAATAGATAGAAGTATTCTTATCGACTTTAACATGACGACCGGGGATAAGGTTTTTTCATAGTCAATCCCCTCCCTTTGGTTAAAACCTTTTGCCACTAGTCGTGCTTTAAAGGTCTGTACCTTTCCAGCAGCGTCTCGTTTTCTCTTGTAGGTCCATTTGCATCCTATGGGCCTAATCCCTTCATGTTGATCTACAAGGTACCAAACTGAATTAAAGTACATGGATTCCATTTCGAGATCCATAGCTTTAATCCACTCGTCTTTGTCAACGTCATTCATTTCCTGTCTATAGGTCAATGGATCCTCGACCCCGTCATCAGGTATGACTGGTGTTTCTGTTAAACCTAAATAGCAATCAGGTTGTATAATAACCCTTCCACTACGTCGAGGCTCTCGTATCTCTTGAGAAGGACGTGACTGACTTGAGGTGCCAGCTTCATCGACGACTTTCATTGATGTTTCCATAGCTTCGCTCGATAACTCGCTTAATACTATCTTACTTTGTGGTTTATGATTTCTTATGTGGTCTTCTTCTAAGAATGTGGCATTTGTCGATACAAATACCTTATTCTCTTGTTGATCGAAGAAGTATCCACCTCTCGTTTCATTGGGGTAGCCTACAAATAGACATAGTTTTGAACGAGGTTCCAATTTCTTCGGGTTAGTTACTAGCACGTGTGCTGGACAACCCCAGATTCTAAAGTAACGTAAACTCGTTTTATGCCCTCTCCACAATTCAAATGGTGTTTCAGGAACACTCTAGGATGGAACATTGTTCAAAATGTAAACAACACTCAAAACTGCATGACCTCAGAATGAGTCAGGCAACTGAGCATAGCTCATCATAGAACGAACCATATCCAGTAAGGTTCTATTTCTCCTTTCTGATACACCGTTTTGTTGAGGTGTACCAGGTGCTGAGAGTTGGGATGTTATTCCATGTTCTATCAGATAGTCCTGGAATTCATAATCCATATACTCTCCACCTCGATCAGATCAAAGTGTTTTTATCTTTTTACCTAATAAGTTTTCAACCTCCGCCTTATATTCCTTGAATTTTTCAAGGGCTTCAGACTTATGATGCATCCGGTAAAGATAACCATACCTAGAATAATCATCAATAAAATTGATGAAATATTCAAATCCTCAAGTACCTTAGGAGAGCGAGGGACTATATGCTCGTATATGGTGATAAGGATTCTATCTTTACAGGATACACTGATTCTGATTTCCAAACCGATAAGGATTCGAGGAAATCGACATTGAGTTCAGTATTAACTCTAGATGGAGGAGCAATAGTCTGGTGTAGCATCAAACAAGGATGCATAGTAGATTCGACCATGGAGGCCGAATATGTAGCTGCCTGCGAAGCACCAAAAGAAGTGGTATGGCTCAGAAAGTTCTTGACCGATTTGGAAGTCGTTCCAAATATGAATTTGCCCATAACTCTCTATTATGATAATAGTGGTGCAGTTGCAAACTCAAAAGAACCTATAAGCCATAAGAGAGGAAAACACATTGAAATAAAATATCATCTCATCAGGGAGATAGTGCACTAAGGAGTCGTGATCGTCACAAAGATAGAGTCGGAGCACAACATTGCTGATTGATTCACGAAGAGCCTTGGAGATCATGATCCCACCTGAGAAACACGAGCACGAAGACGAAGACGACATGTGGCATTCAAGGACGGATCTGTAAAGCAAAATCGATGGCTCGGGCAAGAACAGAGTGGTTGCGAGCGGGCATTCAAGGGCGTGGCGACGATGGTGACTATGGCTCCACTGTGGGTGAGAAGCTTTGTTGAAGGGGTTTGCAGAGACGGGGAGAAAGAGAAGGGGTTTGTTGAAGAAGATTTGTGGGAAAGAGACTAGAGAGAATGAGAGAGAGAGAGAGGGAGGAGGCGGGCGGAAATCACGCGGCACAAACCCTAAATTTTCTATTTAACTCAAAAGCGAGAACCGAACCAAAGTGAGTCGGTTCAGTTCGGTTAGACCTGAATTTATGTAAAACCGAACCGAACCGACTCGGTTCGGTTTGATTTTTTTCACCCCTACACTGTAGTGTGAAAGCTAGTTCCTCATCCAAAAGAAATGCAAAAAAGAAAAAAAAAACAGAGAGAGAAAAAACAAATAGCAAAAAGATAGAAAAGAAAAAGAAAAGAAAGAAAAAGAAAAAAAATAGAGAGAATAAAAAGGAATTCTTTGATTAGGCACATAAGATAGAGGAAGAAACCTAGTTTGTAACATTTCGGCCTTTTAGCAAGACCTTAGTGAAAGTGTAGGGGGAAGATAGGATGAGAGTTGAGTAAGCCAATTCCGAGCTAGTAAAGTCTTCTTTAGGTGGGGTGGAGCTCTCTTGTGCAAGATAATCTTTGAAAACTTTTTATTTGTCTATGAAGGAGCGAAGAACACTCGAGCAGAAGCGTTAGCGGATCTTAGGCACCGATTTTCATTAATTTCGTGGATTAAAGCATGCTAAAACATAGACAAAAAACAGAGCACGTATAAATACCTCTTTGACGCTTCGAATTCAAGCATTCCGTTGGATGTTTCTTTACACCAACGGCTCATGGACGACCACCGAGATCTTCCCCGCTATTCTCCGGCCTTAGAACGGGCTTGTGGGAACCCGATCATGATGAAATTTAGGAGAAAGAAAGCTTGAGAGAAATGGGTTTTGAGAGCTTTTCACATACTGTTTTGGGAGAGATTTTGCAAGCTATCACCACATGATTTTTTGTCTCAGCATCATCAATTAACTCCAGCTACAAGCCATTTATATATGTATGAGAACACAAAGAAAAGAAGGCTTATTCATCAAATGAATTTTAGGTGGCAAGCTTACAAATTATGCATGAAAACAACTCATGTATGTAGGTGTCTTGAGCTTGGATTTTACCTCCAAAAATTAGATATTTTCTAATTTTCAAAAATGAATTTCTCAAATTCATTTACTTATTTAATTAGTTTTGAATTATAAAATTTAATTCAAATAATTAATTTAAATAAATCTAATTAAAACAATTGAATTAATCATAATTATTTAATTTAATATCAAATATTAAACTAAACAATTTTGCACCAACTTTAATCTCTCTCAAAATCTATCTATGGAGCGTGAATCTCTATTTACGTGTATAATATTTAAATCATATTTAAATAATTATAACTCTCTCAAATTATGGTTTAATTAAACAATTAAACTGATATGTTAAATTATATCAAATATAATTAACAATATCTCTGTAAATTGAATTTGAACGTTTTTCAAATTCCTTCATCACTCTGTTCTAAGGTTAATCCATCTGACCTAGCAGGAGGACCTAATGGACCTACAGATCATGGGCTCCAACAATCCGAGATTAACCAGTTGAACTCTTTCAATCCTAGTTAACCAACCTTCGTTAACTAACGGGACACTCCACTATAGCCCGTAGCTGAACTCCCCTCACTGTAGATATATTTTTGTCCACCCGATATAACTGTGATTAATAAGTCAATCCGTCACAGGTTGTTCGTAACTATAATCAGGTCAAAAGTCCGTTTTACCCCTATAGCACTTCTTGTTGCTTAAGCCTTCACTGAGTCCCTAATGAACAATTAGTTTGTGGTCCAACCACTAAACCTAAAACCTCTCCGGCCAATGAGAGGGCGGCGCGCCTTTGTTCACGTTTCGGAGTCAGCACTTAAGGGAACAACCTCTCTATTATCCCTAAAGACTGGTAGGAGTGAATTCCATCTTACAGGACTATGTCCCCAGTTATCTACTCGGTCTTATCCCCAAAGTGGTAGGTTGTTGAGCTACGCTGTTAGGTCACTCTCACCCATGCAAATCAAAGGATAATCTCAAATAAATAGGAGTTCATAGTTAACTCAGGATTAAGATCGAGTTTCCTAGGTCATCGCTTGAAATAGTTAGTTTCACACTAAGCGGCGTTATAAAGTGAAAGTGACTTATTTCGCGGTCCGATCTTATACAAACTCTTTTGCATAGGACGCCCCAATCGCATGTCTATACATGAACGATATTAGGATCACATCGTTTGTATTATAACAAGGTGGGCCTCGTCACGTAGTTTTTCCTAGGATAAGGTACCCAGTCTTATCCCTATACTATAAACCGTTTTAGGCTATGTACTTGAACCTGATCCATTTTTATGTCACTACATAAAGTTCAAGCATTCATATCATAGCCATGGATTCTAGTTTACTGGATTTGGGTTAATAAAAAACATAGATAAACTAATCTTTCGATAACCAGAATATAAACTATTCTAATAACGTTTTATATATAACTTTGTTATATTTACTATCCACGAGTTTTGGGACACAAATCCCAACAAACTCCCACTTGGACTAAAAACTCTAGTGGCTTGTTCAACTCATAGACCTAGACCATCTAGATGTCCCTCGTACACTTTTAGCTGTGAGGGCCTTCGTAAATGTTTCAGCAATATTTTACTCTTAAGGCAATCCTTGTGACAGTCACGTCCCCTCTTTACATAATCTCTCAGATGAGATTTACGTTTTCATTCATATACACTTGCCTCATTATTTGGAACAACTTTCCAAATGAACTTTCTAAGTCCTACAGACTCCTTTTCCAAACTAATTAAAACAATTTAATTAATCATAATTATTTAATTTAATATCAAATATTAAACTAAACAATTTTGCACCAACTTTAATCTCTCTCAAAACCTATCTATGGAACGTGAATCTCTATTTATGTGTATAATATTTAAATCATATTTAAATAATTATAACTCTCTCAAATTATGGTTTAATTAAACAATTAAACCGATAAGTTAAATTATATCAAATATAATTAAAAATATCTCCCTAAATTGAATTTGAACATTTTTCAAATTCCTTCATCACTCTATTCTAAGGTTAATCCGTTTGAGCTAGCAGGGGGGCCGAATGGATCTACAGATCATGGGCTCCAACGATCCGAGATTAACCGGTTGAACTCTTTCAATCCTAGTTAACCAACTTTCGTTAACTAACGAGACACTCCACTATAGTCCGTAGCTGAACTCCCCTCACTGTAGATATATTTCTGTCCACCCGATATAACCGTGATTAGTAAGTCAATCCTTCACAGGTTGTTCGTAACTATAATCAGGTAAAAAGTTCGTTTTACCCCTATAGCACTTCTTGTTCCTTAAGCCTTCACTGAGTCCCTAATGAACAATTGGTTTGTGGTCCCACCACTAAACCTAAAACCTCTCGGGCCAATGAGAGGGCGGCGTGCCTTTGTTCACGTTCTGGAGTCAGCACTTAATTGAACAACCTCTCTACTATCTCTAAAGACGGGTAGGAGTGAATTCCATCTTGCAGGACTATGTCCCTAACTATCTACTCGGTCTTCTCCCCAAAGTGGTAGGTTGTTGAGCTACGCTGTTAGGTCACTCTCACTCATGCAAATCAAAGGATAATCCTGAATAAACAGGAGTTCATAGTTAGCTCAGGATTAAGATCGAGTTACCTAAATCATCGCTTGAAATAGTCAGTTTCACAGTAAACGGCGTTATAAAGTGAAAGTGACTTATTTCGCGGTCCGGTCTTATACAAACTCTTTTGCATAGGACACCTCCACTGGCATGTCTATACATGAACGATATTGGGATCACATCGTTTCTATTATAACAAAGTGGGCCTCGTCACATAGTTTTTCCTAGGATAAGGTACCCAGTCTTATCCCTATACTATAGACCGTTTTAGGCTATGTACTTGAACCTGATCCATTTTTATGTCACTACATAAAGTTCAAGCATTCATATCATAGCCATGGATTCTAGTTTATTGGATTTGGGTTAATAAAAAACATAGATAAATTAATCTTTTGATAACCAGAAAATAAACTATTCTAATAACGTTTTATATATAACTTTGTTACATTTACTATCCACGAGTTTTAGGACACAAACCCCAACAGTCTCCTCATTTGTCTCTCTTGCGAATGTCTCTTGATTGCTTTAGTTTTTGGAATATTTGAGTTGTGAGGATTAAATCACTTTTCGATTATATGCACAACGTCTTTCTCTTTGGTCTGTGTGTGCCTTGCTCGAGGACTAGCAAGATTTAGGTTGGGGGTATTTGATAGGACCTTAATAGTCTTATTTTATCGCCTCTAATCTAAGCTTGTTAGAATCATTTTATGCTTTACTTGTCCTATTTACAGGTTAATTGAGCTTAGGCTATGTCGGGAGCCGATCACGTTAATTGGTGTTAATTCAGGCCAATTACAGAGTTTTGGAGCCATCTCGGTGTCTTGGACGGCGAGGAGGTGAAAAGGCCCAATTGTGTTGAAGCGGGCCTGTAGAATGACACCGATTGCCGAAGATTGAAGCCCCGTACAGAGAATAAGCAAGACAAAACCGAGAATCAAAGCAGCAGTTGAGCTTTAAGGCTAGCGTCTCGACGCCGACATGAATTCTAGCCGGAGTGTAATGTTCGCGACGTCTCGACGCTGCCCTTGGAGTCTCGACGTCACCGTATTTTCTATATATATGTAGATTCAGTTTTAGTCTGCCGTTAGGTAAGAACTTTGGTCATTTTTACGATTTCTTTGCCTCTTTTACATTTCAGCAATGTTGTAGACCATTTTTGGTCATATTTTATGGATTTTTTTCATGTTTATTGTTGATTTTACTTCATCTATGCGTAGCTAATCTCGTTTAGATCGTTGGATTGGGTTTATGTCTTGATTATAAATAAGATTGGCTGAGTTTTCTGAGATTACTTTATGTTCTTGCTGTATTTTCATTGAGTTTTGCATATTATCCCATTTAAACCAATACATGAGGCTAGTCTATTAGGATTGACGCCCTATGTGATTACCGCTTGCGTATTCTATCAATTATTTTTAGATAGCCACTAGGTTGAGGCAAGCCACTCTCTACGCGAGATGACCCTTGATAGGCCTAGGATGCATGTTAAATGTTGTACGAATTAGATTTAAATTGCATTTGAATTTGGTTCTTACGATTCCAGACCCACGATCCCAAAGTAGCTAGTTTTAATAGGTAGTTGCAAAGTTGCTTGTTAATGAACTAGTTAGATATAATTAGTAACCGTTGCAGAGGTCTCGGATGGTTGCTAAATTGTGTATAAGGGGTGGCGAGCGATAGAGTCTATATTAATTAATCTTGTTAATTGCAGAATTCACGATTAGCAAGGTAATTAGCACAGGTTAGTGTATGGGGGTCCTCCGAGTAACCCAGAAGCCAACCGGACTAATGAAATCAGTTTAGAATAATCATTAGAGAAAACTAGGAAGCCAACGAATTATAATCAAGCATAATAAATCCCAATCCAGCGATCCCTTTTCATGTTATTATTTCCGTCTAATTTCCCTTTTGCATGTTTATTTTGTGCCATATAAATTTAGTATTTTATTATTCTTTGCTTGTCCTTCATTCTAAAAATCCCCCTGTTTTCATAAGCACGAAATTCTACACTTGCTAATTCCCCTTCCCTGTGTTCGACCTTGACCGCTATTGCTACAAAATAGTAGTAGTGTCGTGGATTATAAATTTTATTTGACGACTTCGGGAGAATTCGACACCCTCCTACGGTCCCGTCATGTGGCTTTCTTGATTTTATACGTAAACGATATTCTACTCATTGGGAATGATGTGGGATTTCTGAATGACATTAAACAGTGGTTAGAAACTCAATTCCAAATGAAAGATTTGAGTGAAGCTCAATTTGTTCTAAGGATTCTGATAATAAGGGATCAGAAGAACAAATTACTAGCACTGTCTCAAGCATCCTATATCGACAATATTCTGGTTCGATATTCGATGCATAATTCCAAAAAGGGTTTATTGCCCTTCAGACATGGAATTCACCTATCAAGAGAATAAAGTCCAAAAACATCTCAAGAAGTTGAGGATATGAAACGAATTCCTTTTGCATTAGTGGTCGGTAGCCTGATGTATGCAATGTTATGTACATGACTCGACATATGTTATGTTGTAGGTATTGTCAGCAAATATCATTCCAATCCAAGTCAGGCTCATTGGACTGCCGTTAAGAATATCCTCAAGTATCTGAGGAGAACGAGAGACTATTCGCTAGTGTATGGTTCTAAGGATTGTTGGGTTTTATGTCCTAAAACTGATAGTTAGTAATCTTTTGCAATAAAGATGTTATTTAGTGAATTGTTTGTTTATAATAAACCTAAATCCAAGAGATAAACATCCTTGGTTATAACATGAAATACTCGAACTATATTTTGAATATGGTGATAGCATGCATAAATGCTATCAATTTCCTATTATTTTTAGCTAGTTTTATGCTTGAATTGTGTACTTTGATGCTATTTTATTGTTAAAATTCAGAAAACCGAGCCAAGGAAGCAAAGCCAGAGTTTTGAGAGATTTTAGATGATTTTGGAAGCTTTTGGAGCAATTTGAAGAAGTCCATTAAAGATCCATGCCCAAAAGCCCAAGAAAATCAAAGTGGAAGCCAAAATTGAAGTAAAAAACGAGCCTTTCATTGAAGATCGAGACCTAGCGTCGAGACACTAGCCCAAAGCATCTCGACGATTGGCAGCTACTAGGAAGGATCTGGAATCGCGACAGCGTCGTGACGCTGTCCATGTAGCGTCGTGACGCAGTACCAAGTTGCACTCCAAGACTGCTGACTTTCACTCTATTTTCGATTCAAGTTTGAAATTGGGGGTTTTGGGAGAGTTTTGGAGCATTGTTGAAGAGCTTGGGAGCTCGGGATCGATGGAGGTCGCTGCGGGATCGAGGAGATCGACACTTTATGAGCAATTCTCTTCCCTTTTCCTTTACTTTTAGTTTGTAGAATAGTCGTGATTAGAAACTATTGGATTTTAGTGATTATGAGTAGTTAGTTCCTAAATTCTATGAGATTGATTTAGTTTGTTGAACCTTTGCTCAATTAATGAATTAATTTAGTTTGATTGTCATTATCATTCATTTGTGCATTTTGTCCTTAATGCTTTTAATCACTTGATCACTGATTAAATGAATTGTTACTAAGTGGAAACTCGACGAAGAGAAGCTTAGACTAGAACTGAATGCATGACTGACGTTTATTTACCCGAGTGACACGGGATAGAATAAATAACGTTCGAGGTTGTCAATGAAGGGTTGTAATGCTATGCTTAGTAAATAAAGAGGAAACCGAAAGGAGATTCTTTATTAAAAGGCATGAGAATAGGAGGAGACCGACATAAGAGTCCTTGACATTAGGCTTCTAAACTTATGAATTGAATGACTAATTAATCTGAATTAGCTAGTTGGTTAAGCAATTAACCGTCCAATTAATGAAATCATTAGTCTAGAATTATCCCTCCAAATTGTGTCTCCATTTATCTTTTGTTTTCTAGATTAGCTTTTTGTTATTCTTTTTCAGCATTAGATTTTGTTCTCTAAATAAAGCAAAACAAGAGTATTTCTCGGTAACTAATTGAATAAATCCAATCCCTGTGGAGACGATACTCTATACTCAAAATCACTATATTACATGATGACCCGTACTCTTGCGGTGTTCCCATCAAGTTTTTGGGACCGTTACCGGGGATTGGCTAATTTTATTCAGTTAATATTGTGAAGAAACTGCTTGCTTTAATTTAGAGGTTTTATTTTGCTTTCTTTGTTTTTATTTTTATTTGTGTCCTGGTCCATTGTTCTTGTTGTGTTGTTAATTGGTGTTTACATCTGATTGAGAGCCTGATTATGGCTGGTTTATTGATTTAAATGGCTATTTTATAATTTCGGGTGACCCTTTAGGGAATCTGAGCATGAATAACCAACACCATCATCCAATTCTTTCTATTCAAATCATCCCCCTTTAGAACAAAAATCTCCCTTAGAGAGCTTACTTCAAGATTATATGGAGGATAATAGAGCCATGAATTTAGCTCCTGAAAATTCCCTAGGGAGATTGCATCCCCAATAGGAGGTGAGTGAAGTGCAATCTGCTTCCATAGAAGGAAAATCTTCCTTAGAGAGCTTGCTTGAAAATTTCATTGAGGAGTCTAGAGCCATGAATTTAGAATTAGAAAAATCTATCGAGAGACTCCAGACCCAAATGAAGGATAGGGAAGTAGGATCCACTTCCATAGAGTCATGTGGCCAGTGATTCATTAGCGCCCATTCAGGAGCCTAATTCTTTCGATTTGGATGAATTTGAGCATATAGGGATGAGTTGCATAGATAGCAAGGAAGAATTGGAGAGCTTTAGCACCCATCAAGAAGAAATTTGTGAGAAAGAAAAAGAAAATGAGCATGTAGTGTTTGAGGAAGTTCAAGAGGTAGAGTTTAAGGTTGAGAGGCCTTTGTCTATTCTATCTTCTTCATCCTCTATTGATCCTGAATGTTCTTTTTATTCTCACGAGTCAGTGTCAGAGTCAGAGTTCCTTTATTTTGATTTTCTCCTTTTATGCTTTTATTAAAAGAAAATACCAAAAATATTTCTTCCTCATGGGCCCACGAAAAGCTAGTGAGCCTGCTAGTGATAGTTGACTTCATCAATTCAAGGAAGAAGGGCCCGAAGAAATACGAGAATTTTTACGTGCCTTGAAAGTCCGCACAAACTCATCTAGCTAAGAGACGTTAAAAAAGCGCTTCGGGGAGGCAACCCAAGTTTAATTTTCGTCAATTTTCTTTTCTTTGTTTTTTAGTTTTTTGTAGTTAGAGCATGTTGATCTTTCGTTCCTGTTGATTAAATTTTGTAGGAGCTCGAGACCATGACTTCTTCCAAAACAAACCCCAATGATTGATGAGGCGGACATCCTTGATCTCTCTCGCACTCCAGGGTAGTATTGTTCTCCCTATATCTCTTTAGTTGTCCTTATGCATGCTTAATTAGATTGAATAATTAATACATTGAGGACAATGTATAATTTAAGTTGGGGGGGGGGGGCTTTGTTGTTCTGATCTAAGCTTATTGATTTTTTTTTTTTTTTTATGATGATTCTATTGCATATATTTTGATGAGGGCAACCCATGATATGATGTAGATAATGAATCCTATACAATTTTGGTGAAAGATGATAGCATGTTCAAGATTCATGTAAATTTAAAATTTTACTTTGAATTCCTTGCACATGTTGAGCACTTAGCCTACTTATTAATGATTTTGAATGCTTAGAACTGGATTATATTATCTAGATGTTTGTTGTCACTCCGATAGGCTTAAGATCTGATTTGAAAGTTGAACTGCATGAGAGTTTGTAATGTTTTGCTTGGGAGAAATTGCATGACTATTAGCCTGCAAAGAAAAGAAAAGAGAAGAAAAAAAAAGGAGAAAAGAAAGAGAAAAGAATGAAAAAAAGGGGGGAATAAAATAGCTTGCTATGTTTAAAATGATCAAGGGTAAAAAGAGCTACTTCTGTTGTGATCAGTTAGACCATCCAAGGATAAAATTCGGGATATGGGTCCCTACAATAGTTGTGTGAAAGCTAGTTCCCTTGAATTAAAGAAAAATTAAAGTTTGGGGGAGGCATACCCCGTTGTTTTCAGGCACCCTAATGAGGTATTGCTTTCTTAATTGTTGGGAAGCTGGGTAATTAGAGCTTAGGGCCAGTGTAGGGGGAAGATGAGTTAATGATTTTATAAACCTTTTCTAGGCCAGTAAAGACCTAATAAGAGGGCTCATACACACACACGCAAGGGATGAAAAGTTTAAATTTAAATTTTGTGATGAATGAATGTGATTTAATATTTCCTTTAATTGTTGGAGTTCATTATTTGCATCATTGAGATTAGAATCATGCATTTGCAATAGTTGACTCATATATATGGTTTTAGCTTTGCTCGGGACTAACAAAGGTTTAAGTTTGGGGGTGTGATAGCATGCATAAATACTATCAATTTCCTATTATTTTTAGCTAGTTTTATGCTTGAATTGTGTACTTTGATGCTATTTTATTGTTAAAATTCAGAAAACCGAGCAAAGGAAGCAAAACCGAAGTTTGAGAGACTTTGGATGATTTTGGAAGCTGTTGGAGCAATTTGAAGAAGTCCATTAAAGATCCAAGCCCAAAAGCCCAAGAAAAGCAAAGTGGAAGCCCAATTTGAAGTAAAAAACAGGCCATTCAATGAAGACCGAGGCTTAGCGTCGAGACGCTAGCCCGAAGCGTCTTGACGCTTGCCAGCTGCGAGGAAGGATCTGGAATCGCAACAGCGTCGTGACGCTGTACGAACTTGCGGCAAAGGCTGAATGATGGATGTGAGATAAGATGATAGATTAAGAAGAATGATTAATTCAGCCAACCTTAGTGCAAGTATACACTATCGCACGTAGTAATAAAAACCTTAGAAGTATTCCACGGGTATCGATCCCACGAGGACTAAATTGGAAATCCATATTTGAAGAAGAAACTGCTCAAATGATTTCTTAAGATAGGTAACCAAAGAAACAATTGATGATTGATTTTTGGAAGATAAATAAGACAATTAAATAAATAAATAACAATAATAAATAAAATGAAGTATTCAATATAGTTTCATCCCAAAGGAAAATAACTTTAATCATAGATTATTCAACTTAAGCCCAATCAATGCATTGGGTCAGATTTAACTTCTATGTGGCTGATAACTCTCCAAAAGGGAGTTATTTAGGCCTTATTTCTATCATGATTTGTGTGTCTTTTGTGCTTAATAGGGTTGCTTTTAGATGTATATTATATGTTTTAACCCATTTGGAAGAATGGAAGCTTTGGAGATTATTTTGTGCAGAATATGTTGCTGGGCGACTTAAGGGAGCAAACTCTATGCTGGAGCAAAGCTGGGAGCGAAAACTGCCACGTTACAGCTAGTTAGCCAATTTACCAAACTGAATTCTGTTAAGCTAATCTCGGGATAAAGGAGCAAGGATAGCCATCCACGTGTCTAGGTCAACCTAATTCAAGCTTTCCTCAACTCTATAAAAGGAGATAGCCGCCCAAGTCAAATTCATTCCACTTTTGGGAACGAGTTCACTCTCATTTCCACTTTTGGGAGCTAAATAGAGGAGAGAGATTGGAGACCATCAAGAAGACCATCACTTGCAAGCTGATCGAGGAGATTAATATTTTCTTTTATTATCTTGTGATATGGATATGTTTACTCAGATTGTTACGTGCGTTTCCATGCATTTTATGAAATAAGTAGCTTTAGGCGTTGGTTAGGAGCATGTAATTGTCGTGCTTAATTTCTAGTAATAAATATTGATTAATGCATCTTGATTAATTGTTGTGCTCATTTGCATTTTGTGTCCGCCTGGCCAGCCGGTATGAATACCTCTCTCTAGTTTCAGGGATGATTTAGGGAGTGTGTGGCGGTTAATCACACTAGATCATTGTGTATTGGTGAACGCCAGTGACTGAGCTAGGGATATCCAGTTGCCTAGTGCTTGATCGGTAGTACTTCATTGGAGTTGAAACATATTCTAAAAAATCCGGAGTTCCGGGAGGAATCTGCTAATAAGACTGCGAGAGTTTTGCATGATCAATACTATTGCTAGAGCATCTTTTAAAACAATTACTAAATCCTGACCAGCGCCTGTTTCTAATCTGTCTGTCTATCCGTTTACTTACTGTTCTGTCATTTCTTTTGCTTCAGCATTATTCTTAAAAAACCAATCATTTTTACCATACTTGAAACCATTAAAGAGTTATACAAAATAGATAAAGTGGAAGCTAGTTCAGGCCTTGGATTGATAATACTTATTACTTGCTGCGGACTGTGTATGCTTGCACAGAGTCTAGAGTCAATTTACATCTTATTTTCACTCACTCTAGGAACACAACAAGTTTTTGGCGCCGTTGCCGGGGAACTGAATAAGTTTTTATCTGATCTTTTTTGTATGTGTTTTAGTGGTTTGGTGCTAGAACTTTTTGATTGTTTCTTTTGTTTTTGTAGGTGTGAGTTTGGTGCATGAGCGATCCGCCTGGGCTAAGGTTCGAGCTTGATCTAGAAATCGAGAGAACATTCAGGATAAGAAGGAGAGAGCAGCGTAGACAGCAAAATCAAATAGCTGACGTGCCGCGTCTCCCGCAGGGTCCAAAAGATCCAGTTGATCCCTAGCAAAATCGTGTGTTGCAGCAAAACCAGTCGCTGGAGCAAAATAGACAACAAAATAATCAGGCTGAGAATCCTATCTTGGTAGCGAACGATAGGGGCCAGAGCCATTCGAGCGTATGCTTTTCCAATGTTTGATGAGTTAAATCCAGGGATTGCACGTCCTCACATTGAGGCAGCAAATTTTGAAATGAAACCGGTAATGTTTCAGATGTTGCAAACCGTGGGGCAATTCCATGGTTTGTCATCTGAAGACCCTCATTTGCATCTTAAGTCTTTTCTAGGAGTTAGTGATTCTTTTGTAATTCAAGGAGTGCCTAGAGATGCCCTTAGATTAACTTTGTTCCCGTATTCTCTTAGGGATGGAGCAAAGGCGTGGTTAAATTCTTTTGCTCCAGGATCCATTAGAACATGGAATGAGTTAGCAGAATTTTTTTTGAGTAAATATTTCCCACCGAATAGAAATGCTAAATTGAGGAGTGAAATAGTAGGGTTTAGGCAACTTGAAGATGAGACTTTTAGTGAGGCTTGGGAGAGGTTTAAGGAGCTTTTGCGAAAGTGTCCCCACCATGGTTTACCACATTGTATCCAAATGGAAACATTTTACAATGGGTTAAATGGAGCAACCCAAGGTATGGTTGATGCTTCGGCTGGAGGGGCCGTTTTGGCAAAAACTTTTAATGAAGCCCATGAAATTTTAGAAAGAATATCAACTAATAGTTGTCAGTGGTCGGATGTTAGAGGCACAAATAAAAAAGTTAAGAGTGTGTTAGAGGTTGATGGTGTGTCTACCATTAGGGCTGATATTGCAATGTTAGCTAACGCTCTTAAAAATGTGACAGTGGTTAGTCATCAGCAGCCACTAGTTGTGGAGCCTGCTGCAGTGGTGAACCAAGTTGCAGAAGAAGCATGTGTCTATTGTGGTGAAGAGCAAAACTACGAGTTTTGCCCCAGCAATCCAGCTTCTGTGTTTTTTGTAGGTAATCAGAGGAACAACCCGTATTCTAACTTTTATAATCCAGGTTGGCGCAACCACCCCAACTTCTCATGGGGAGGACAAGGAAGCAATGCGCAAGCACAACAAAAGGTGAACCAGTCAGGATTTGCGAAAGCACAGGTATTGCCCCAGCAAAATAAGCAGGCTTTGCCCCAGCAAAGTTCAGAGAGTTCTCTTGAGACAATGATGAAAGAATATATGGCTCGTACAGATGCTGCTATTCAAAGTAATCAAGCTTCAATGAGAGCCCTGGAATTGCAAATGGGCTAGCTAGCTAATGAGCTGAAGGCAAGGCCTCAAGGGAAACTTCCTTCAGATACTGAACATCCTAAAAGGGAAGGTAAGGAGCAGGTAAAGGCAGTAACTCTAAGGAGTGGTAAGCCACTAGAAAAGAGAAAAGAACCTAGTAAACATCAGGATTTAGAGGAGAATTGTGATAAAAATGATGTTGTTGAAAAAGAGTTTGAGTCTGGTCAGGGTGCTGGAGGCAGCAATAATAATGCTGGAGCATCTGGTTCTGTTCCAGATGTGGAACCACCTTATGTGCCGCCCCCACCTTATGTACCACCTCTACCTTTTCCACAAAGGCAAAGGCCTAAGAATCAGGATGGTCAATTTAAAAGGTTTTTAGAGATTCTTAAGCAATTGCATATAAATATCCCTTTAGTAGAAGCTATTGAGCAAATGCCTAATTATGCTAAATTTCTTAAGGATATTTTAACTAAAAAGAAAGGGTTAGGTGAGTTTGAAACTGTATCTCTTACTGAGAAATGTAGTGCTATTCTTAAGAATGGGCTACCAACCAAGGCTAAGGATCCAGGATCATTCACTATACCTGATAGGTCTATCACATATCCTGAGGGGAAAATTGAGGATGTCTTAGTAAAAGTAGATAAATTCATATTTTCTGTTGATTTTATTATCTTAGACTATGAGGTTGATAGAGATGTCCCAATTATTCTAGGTCGTCCATTTTTGGCTACTGGTAGGGCATTAATAGATGTTCAAAAAGGAGAATTAACAATGAGGGTTTGTAATGAGGAAGTAAAATTTAATGTGTTTAAAGCCATGAAGTATCCAGACGAAATGGAAGATTGTTCTTTCATTAGGATTCTGGAGAACACAATTGTTGAGACAGCAATGCAGGATTCGGCTACCAAACATTTGGAAGATCATGGAGAGGTTAGTGTAGAGGATTTAGAAGTTTGTTCTTTAGAGAGAAAAAATGAAAAAGAAGTATTTAGGTGTGAGGAAGTTTTTGAGTCTTTAGATTTAGGTCAAAGAAAAGCTCCTCCTATTAAGTCATCCCTAATTGAGGCACCTACTCTAGATTTGAAGCCCTTGCCGGATCATCTAAAGTATGTGTATCTTGGGGAAGGTGACACGTTGCCATTATTGTTGCATCAGATTTAATGCCAGAGCATGAAGAGGCCTTAATAAAATTGCTGCAGCAATACCGCAAGGCAATAGGTTGGACATTGGCTGACATTCAGGGAATTAGCCCGTCTTTTTGTATGCACAAAATCACTCTAGAAGAGGGATCCTTTAGGAGTATTGAGCAACAAAGAAGGCTTAACCCCTCAATGAAAGAGGTTGTTAAAAAGGAGGTGATTAAATGGTTGGATGCTTGCATTATTTATCCAATTGCAGATAGCAATTGGGTAAGCCCTGTCCAATGTGTTCCTAAGAAAGGAGGTGTCACAGTAGTGAGTAATAAAGATAATGAGTTGATCCCAACCAAGACAGTAACTGGCTGGAGGGTTTGCATGGATTACAGGAGGCTTAATAAAGCCACCCGTAAGGACCACTTCCCTCTACCATTTATTGACCAGATGTTGGATAGATTGGCTGGTCAGGCCTACTACTGTTTCTTATACGGTTATTCTGGGTATAACCAGATTACTATTGCTCCTGAGGATCAAGAAAAAACCACTTTCACCTGCCCTTACTTGACATTTGCTTTTAGGCGAATGCCTTTTGGCCTTTGCAATGCTCCAACAACATTTCAGCAGTGTATGTTGGCAATTTTTTCTGATATGATTAAGTCCACTGTTGAGGTATTTATGGACGATTTTTCAGTTTTTGGAGGGTCTTTTCAGAGTTGTTTAGATAATTTAGGTAAGGTATTAAAAAGATGTGAGGATACCCATCTAGTTCTTAATTGGGAGAAATGCCACTTTATGGTGAAGGAGGGCATTGTGTTAGGACATAGGATTTCTAAGAATGGTCTAGAAGTTGATAGAGAAAAAATTGAGGTTATTGAGAGACTAGAACCACCGAATTCAGTGAAGGGGATTCGGAGTTTTTTAGGTCATGCTGGATTTTATAGAAGGTTCATATAGGATTTCTCAAAAATTAGTAAACCTCTTTGCAACTTATTGTGCACTGATCATGTTTTTGACTTTAATGCAGATTGTAGGAAGGCTTTTGAGACTTTAAAGGCTGCTTTAATCTCAGCACCCATTCTTTGTGCACCTAATTGGAATTTACCATTTGAGGTAATGTGTGATGCGAGTGATGCTGCAGTAGGTGCAATGCTGGGGCAAAAGCAGGGAAAATTTATTCATCCTATATATTATGCAAGCAGGGTTTTAAATGAGGCACAAGTCAACTATACAACTACTGAAAAGGAGTTGTTAGCTGTTGTGTTTGCCTTTGAGAAATTCCCCCCATATTTGGTTGGATCCAAAGTCACGGTTTTCACGGATCATGCAGCAATAAGGTATTTGATGTCTAAAAAAGATGCTAAACCTAGACTAATTCGTTGGGTTTTATTATTGCAGGAATTCGACTTGGAGATTAAGGACAAGAAGGGATCAGAGAATGTCATCGCAGATCACTTGTCTCGTCTTGATCCATCATCGTCTTCGCTGAAGCAATCTGCCATCTCAGATTCTTTTCCAGATGAGCAGCTTTTTGCTGTTGAGGTAAAGATATTCAAGGAGATCCCTTGGTATGCTGATATTGCCAATTTTTTTGGTCAAGGGAGTCACTCCTATTGATATGGATTGGAGGCAGAAGAAAAAGTTTAAGCATGATGCAAAGTTTTTCTATTGGGATGATCCACTTATGTATAAGCAATGCTCTGATGGTATTATTCGTAGGTGTGTTTAAGGTGATGAAGCAAAAGAAATCCTGGAGCAATGTCACTCTTCGCCGTATGGAGGCCATTTCAACGGTCAGAGGATAGCTATGATGATTTTGCATTGCGGATTCTTTTGGCCATCCTTGTTTAAGGATGCCCATTGGTTCTACAAGCAATGTGATGCCTGCCAAAGGAGAGGAAACTTGGGGCCCAGAGATGAGATGCCTCTTACTTACATTTTGGAAGTGGAGTTATTCGATGTGTGGGGTATTGATTTTATGGGGCCGTTTCCCCCTTCTAATGGTAATGTTTTTATCTTATTGGCAGTTGATTACGTGTCCAAGTGGGTGGAGGCCATTGCATGCCATCAGAATGTTGCCAAGACGGTTTCAAGGTTTCTCCAATCGCACATCTTTGCGCGGTTTGGGACACCTAGAGCTTTAGTAAGTGATGAGGGTACACATTTTGTTAATAATATCTTAACTAAGCTTTTAGCTAAGTATGGAATCAAGCATAGGATAGCTACCCCCTATCACCCACAGGCTAATGGTCAGGCTGAAATAAGTAATAGGGAAATTAAATCAATTCTAGAAAAAGTAGTCCATCCATCTAGGAAGGATTGGTCTTTTAGGTTGGATGAGGCTCTTTGGGCTTATAGGACAGCCTATAAGACTCCTCAAGGTATGTCTCCCTATCGGTTAGTATATGGGAAAGCTTGTCATTTACCATTAGAGCTAGAGCATAAAACGTTTTGGGCTTTGAAGAAATTAAACTTTGATCTGAGTCGTGCAGGAGCAATTAGAATGCTGTAGCTTAACGAATTGGAGGAATTTCGCCAATTTTCTTATGAGAATGCAAAAATGTATAAAGCAAAGACTAAATTGTGGCATGACAAGAAAATTAAGCGTAAAGAGTTTGTCAAAGGTCAAAAAGTTTTGCTTTATAATTCTAGATTGAAATTGTTTCCTGGGAAACTAAAGTCTCAATGGTCAGGTCCGTTTGTAGTAATTGAGGTTTTCCCCCATGGAGCAATCACATTGCAAGATGAAAAAGATGGAAGAGTATTCAAGGTGAATGGACAGCGTGTCAAGCATTATTGGGGAGAGGAGTTTCAGTCGAAATATCCTTCCTTAGAGCTGGTTGATGATTGAGTGAGCATGATTTTTGCGGGAGCAGTTCGCAGAGCAGAATTTTGAGCTCCCAGAATTTGTTGTGATTTTATTTTCGCTGTTATGATTTGGTTTAATTTTAATTTTAATTATAGTGGATTTGATTGCTTTAAATTCTGCAAGATTTATCTCTATTTGTTGTTATTTCTAATTCTGTAGATTTTATTTTATTTTCGCTAGATATTTTATTTAATTTGATTAGTTTAGATTCGAGTTGGTTTAGTTTTATTTTCTGATTAGATTTAATTAGATTTTAAATTCTGTATTTATTTTCAGTTATTTGATTTTCTGTTTAGGTTTAATAAAGATTTTCTTGATTTATTCGGCTTCAAATAAAAATAAAAGATAAGATTTGATTTGAGCGGTTAAAATTTGAATTTCCTGATCTGATTTTGTATCTGAGATTTTTCTGAAAAATAATCTGGTGTTTAGAAGGTTGTTACGGCAAAGTTATGGCTGAAGCAAATATTTCGTCCGAATAGGGAGAGATTTCTTGTGAAATAATTACCTTTACCGTTTGATTTTTGAATTTTCTGAGGGCAGGTAAATTGCATGGATGCTGCCACGTGTCGCGCAGGGATAATCCAACGGTTTAGCCGTTGACAGCACGCAGTTATTTACCATGGGCGATTGAAATTCAAGTTTTTACCGTTAGTGGATTTGATTTGCAAATTAAATGTGAACGGTAAATCCATTTAATACGGGGCAAAATCTTTCGGTTACGATTTGATTTGTTGCAGCCCTATTTATTCCTAAGCCTTCGGTAAGTTCTTCTTCAATTTCTTGTCGTCCCTTGCTATTTGCATTCTTCTTTCTTTCTCTGTGTGCGATAGAAATTACTTTGAGTCTTCCATGGCAAAAACGAGAGCAAGAAAAGAGAGAGATAATGAGGAAGAGGAGGTACCCGTGACCCCCGAAGCACCGAAAGTAAAGGCAAAGAAGAAGAAGACACCAGAAGAAAAAGAAGCTAAAAGAAGAAGAAGACAGCAAAGGGCTGAAGATCAAGAAGCTGTTCAGAAAGCGGCGGAGGATGTTATTGTGGAAGAAGATCCGAAAGAACCAGAAGGACGGAATCAAGAGCAGTCTGAGCCAGGAGTTGCTGATACAGAGGAAGTTCGAGAAGAAAATACAGAGGAAGTGCAAGAAGAACAGGCAGAGGTTGCGCCTGAAAAAGTTAATGAGCAAGAACAGGAGGCTCGTGTGGAGGTGATCATGCCGGAAGTACCCAAACGCCGCCGTATAAAACGAAAAGCGGGCCGTGTTAAGGTAGTCCGAACTGATACTCCCTCGCCTTCTACTACTGACTCTAAAAGAGAGAATGCAGAGAAAGAAGAGCATGAGAAGAAGGAGGCCGAGGATAAAGCAAGAGAGGAAGCAGAGAAAAAGGCTGAAGAAGAAAGATTGCGCAAGCAAAGGACAGACAGGGGCAAGAGTGTTGCTGCGGCATCGGAGGAACCTGATGAAATAGAAGAGTCACAATTGACGTATGATCGCTTTGTCAACAATCTTGCCAGAGCAAAATATGCAGAGTTGCTGAAAAGAGACTTCTTGTTTGAAAGGGGATTTAGTGGTGATCTTCCACATTTTCTGAGGACCGGTATTGCAGACCACGGTTGGGAACGGTTTTTTTCAAAGCCTGAATCTGTGAACGCGCAGTTAGTGCATGAATTCTATGCAAATATTGACAAAGAAGAAGGGTTCCTGGTGATTGTTCGAGGTATTGAGGTCGACTGGAGTCCTGGTGCTATTAACGCACTGTATAACCTTCGAACTTTTCCCCACACAACATATAATGAGATGGCTGTAGCGCCATCCAATGAGCAGCTGAGTGACGCTGTGAGGGAAGTTGGTATTGAAGGGGCGCAGTGGCGGCTTTCAAAAACAGAGAAAAGGACGTTCCAGTCAGCCTATTTAAAGAGGGAAGCAAATGCTTGGATGGGATTTATCAAACAAAGGTTGCTTCCAACGACTCATGACTCGACGATCTCTAGGGAACGAGTGCTTCTGGCTTTCGCTATTTTGAGGTCTCTCAGTATTGATGTGGGAAAAATTATTGCTGATGAAATATCGGGATGTTGGAAGAAGAAAGTAGGGAAGCTGTTTTTCCCGAATACCATTACCATGCTTTGCAAGCGAGCAGGGGTTCCGGAGAATGAAAGGGATGTGATATTATTTGATAAGGGAATCATTGACACGCCTAACTTGGCGCGGCTTCAGCGTACGCAAGAGGCACGTCAGGGTGGGCTTGTCTACGACATCAACACGATTTTAGAACAACTCACACTTTCGGCCAGCAGGCAGGAGTTTGCCGAGAGGCAAGCTTTAACCTTCTGGAACTATGTTAGAACTCGTGATGCCAATCTGAAGAAGGCACTACAGGTGAATTTTTCCAAACCATTTCCAGCCCTTCCAGCATTCCCTGAAGATTTATTGAACCCCTGGATTATGCCACCACTTGTCGAGAGAGAAGGAGATAGAGAAGAAGATCCTAGTCAAGAGGATTGAAGAAGGGAAATTTGGGCGAGCAAACTTTTTGATGAATTAATTTTGTTGCTCGAGCATTTCTGACAACATCTTTTTGCTACTCCAATTGTTTTGCTCGAACATTCCTCTCCTTCATTAAAATGATTAATTCAGCCAACCTTAGTGCAAGTATACACTATCGCACATAGTAATAAAAACCTTAGAAGTATTCCACGGGTATCGATCCCACGAGGACTAAATTGGAAATCCATATTTGAAGAAGAAACTGCTCAAATGATTTCTTAAGATAGGTAACCAAAGAAACAATTGATGATTGATTTTTGGAAGATAAATAAGACAATTAAATAAATAAATAACAATAATAAATAAAACGAAGTATTCAATATAGTTTCATCCCAAAGGCAAATAACTTTAATCATAGATTATTCAACTTAAGCCCAATCAATGCATTGGGTCAGATTTAACTTCTATGTGGCTGATAACTCTCCAAAAGGGAGTTATTTAGGCCTTATTTCTATCATGATTTGTGTGTCTTTTGTGCTTAATAGGGTTGCTTTTAGATGTATATTATATGTTTTAACCCATTTGGAAGAATGGAAGCTTTGGAGATTATTTTGTACAGAATATGTTGTTGGGCGACTTGAGGGAGCAAACTCTGTGCTAGAGCAAAGCTGGGAGCGAAAACTGCCACGTCACAGCTCGTTAGCCAATTTACCAAATTGAATTCTGTTAAGCTAATCTCGGGATAAAGGAGCAAGGAGAGCCATCCACGTGTCTAGGTCAACCTAATTCAAGCTTTCCTCAACTCTATAAAAGGAGATAGCCGCCCAAGTCAAATTCATTCCACTTTTGGGAACGAGTTCACTCTCATTTCCACTTTTGGGAGCCGAATAGAGGAGAGAGATTGGAGACCATCAAGAAGACCATCACTTGCAAGCTGATCGAGGAGATTAATATTTTCTTTTATTATCTGTTGATATGGATATGTTTACTCAGATTGTAACGTGCGTTTCCATGCATTTTATGAACTAAGTAGCTTTAGGCGTTGGTTAGGAGCATGTAATTGTCGTGCTTAATTTCTAGTAATAAATATTGATTAATGCATCTTGATTAATTGTTGTGCTCATTTACATTTTGTGCCCGCCTGGCTAGCCGGTATGAATACCTCTCTCTAGTTTCAGGGATGATTTAGGGAGTGTGTGGCGGTTAATCACACTAGATCATTGTGTATTGGTGAACGCCAGTGACTGAGCTAGGGATAGCCAGTTGCCTAGTGCTTGATCGGTAGTACTTCATTGGAGTTGAAACATATTCTAAAAAATCTGGAGTTCCGGGAGGAATCTGCTAATAAGACTGCGAGAGTTTTGCATGATCAATACTATTGCTAGAGCATCTTTTAAAAAATTACTAAATCCTGACCAGCGTCTGTTTCTAATCTGTCTGTCTATCCGTTTACTTACTGTTCTGTCATTTCTTTTGCTTCAGCATTATTCTTAAAAAACCAATCATTTTTACCATACTTGAAACCATTAAAGAGTTATACAAAATAGATAAAGTGGAAGCTAGTTCAGGCCTTGGATTGATAATACTTATTACTTGCTGCGGACTGTGTATGCTTGCACAGAGTCTAGAGTCAATTTACATCTTATTTTCACTCACTCTAGGAACACAACAGTGGCCTTGCTCCCAATAACCGTTAGAAGGCTAAGCGAGTACCGTTATGCACATTTCTGTTACTCGACTCCGACATAGATAATTCACGAATGCAATCTATAACCCTATAGTTGTTATAGGGTTCCTTAGGCAGCTTGCCCTATAACACCGAACAATCTCTTTCGAGCTTTTTCTCCTATATCACCTTATGAGAACCGATATCGTCTGTCCCTTTGGAGATCAAACTCACATAGTATGCAAAGTCTAAGTCATCAATTTAAGCTCAACAAGATCAGAATGATAATCAATAAAGAATGACATGCATTAAATAGAAACTTAAGCAAATAAACACTTTCAAGCTGTTGAACCATAAGGGAATTCACCATATTGAACCCCTCAACGGAATTTAGCTAAGCATGGTGGGATAAAGTGCAAATGAACAACTTTCCATTGAAAATAAAATGTAAAGAATACAAAAGAATGAAAAGTGCCAAGTGTTGGAAATAATGGCAGTAGCTAAATACTAGGGTTTTTTCTTTTATCCAATCCTTCTAGAGTTCGCTCGACACTCGATTCTCTCGCTTTTACAAGTGAGAATGGTTGAAAATCCCTACAAACCCTAATGTTTGATGTCTAACTAAGGTTAGAATTCAGTCTTCTAAGAAGGACCTCGGGCATCCCTACTCATGGGCGTCTACTAGGTTCTGTCACCACCCTCTTCTTCCCAGTGAGTTCTGCTTGGATTTGACTTCGAATCAAGGCCTTATATAGTGTTGGAAGTAGTTGAGGAGCCACAAAATAGGTGCTGGTAGGTAGTCAAGTTATTTTCGAGGTCAAAACGGCCGGTTAGGTGTGCAAAAGTCTCGTTCAAAACGACCCGCGACGGATGACCTCTGTTTTTCCAGAAATGTGGGGTAATTCCTAGCTTCCTCTGTTTTCCTGCACAACACCAAACTGGGTCAAATTTCTATCAAATTGAGTCTTTTTAAGCACAAATAAGCATAATTTGACAAATGTGACTCTCAACTCCCTAATTCATCAACTTTAACATATTTTAAGCTCGAGAATAGTAAAATCGATCTAAACATGCAACTTTTGACAAAGAAATGAGCTAAATTTAAGGGTAAAATAGGTATATTTTTGCCCCTTATCACACCCCCAAACTTAACTCATTGCTTGTCCTCAAGCAATAGCCAATCAAAATGTGGGAGCTCAATACTAATTTCAAACCAAAATGTGATGGATTATATGAAATTGTCAATCATGGTACTAGCATCAACTTTTAATTGCAAATCAAGTGACATGGAATCAAGTAAACATGTTTCTCAAGATTGTTTTGTAAAAAGTTTGCCTTTCAGGAGAGGGTTCTACTCTAGTGTCAGTCACAACGTCTAAGTTTCCTAGGCATGAAGATTTCTATTATTCTTTTTCAAAGCAAAACTCTCGCTAGTCCGTCCTAACCAATATGTTTAAACTACCTAACTTCTACTCATTGAGCCTAGTGTAGTCCTTTCATAGTGAAGAAAAACAAGACTTGAGGTTCCGTGAGCATACATGAGTTACTAGACCTTTTTCTTTCTCCCCCAAACTTATTTGACTACTGATGCTCTTTTTATTCAACTTCTTTTTCTCCCAAGAGGATCCTTGCTGTCATCTTTACCTTCGTTCTAGCTTATCGACACTTTGTGGTGAAGATATATCTAGCTACGAGCAAAGTTCACAAACTTGGAATAATACTCAATTCCCTAAGTAAACCTTTCATGCAGTGGCAAACCATGGGTGTCATGAATGCCCCTGGTTACTCAGTAAACTCTAGGGAGGAGGAGTAACTCTCGCTTTTTTTTTTTTCTTTTTCTCCTTTTTTTTGGATGATATATATTGAGCACATATTCTTTTTCCAGCAGTTCAAACTTACAAAAAGCATATATATACAAAGTAAAGTAAAGCAGCCCCCCCCCCCCCCAAACTTAAAATAGGCAATGTCCTCATTGACTTTGTTTTTTAGGCATGGGCTTAACATGAGGTTTTCTATTTTTCAAAACATCAAGGCTAAACTCTCCTAATGTGTTAAAAAGGCTTAAACATGAGGAAGTTTAGACTTAAGAAAATTCTATAAAGAAAAAGACTAATGGAAAGCCTATGACTAGAAAACAATTCAGTTGTGACGGTGACACTTTTGAGATAGAACAAAGCTCTAGTTATCATCATCAAGGGCTTAAAAGAAAACTCAAATGAAAACATGTTTTTCCAAAACATTTTTTCAAGCAAAAATTTTTCTTAAAGTTGATTTTTCTTCAAAGAGTTCATAGATTTATCTTCATCTTCATCCGAGGAATTCTCCCCTACTCCTCATCCGAGGAATTCTCTCTCTCTTCATCTTCATCTTCAATGTCATCA
Organism: Luffa aegyptiaca; assembly: GCA_017139565.1. NCBI lineage: Eukaryota > Viridiplantae > Streptophyta > Magnoliopsida > Cucurbitales > Cucurbitaceae > Luffa > Luffa aegyptiaca. The sequence goes on from CM029402.1 coordinate 19,605,428, forward strand.
TCTTCTTCATCATCAGAATCCTTATCTTCTGGAGCCAGCAGCGATTGAGGGAAATCATGAAAGACAGGAGCAATGCTCGGGGTGATAGAGAGGTAAAACTCTCTAATGGCTTCGTCTCTCTCCTTGACATATGCCCAATAAGTCCTCAGGGTTTCCCTGATTTGATCCAGTTGTTGGTAGGCAATTGCTAGGGCTTCAGATGACGGTGAGGGTCCTGAAAAAGGAGTGTGTTGAGGTGGAGAAACCGGATTTAGCCCTGATGGTGGAGTGGCTTGAGATGTGGAAGCTGTCTTTTCTTTGGATGCTATTCTATTGAAGCTTCCAATCAAGGATAGGTCGATGGTAGGCCTGAAGAAGTGACACTTCTCATCCTTACCAGGGACTATCTTCACCCTCTGCAATAGCTGGGTGATCAATGACCCGAAGAAGAGCTTTTCTGCTTTCTTTCTTCCACATGCGAGGATTTCCTCCCCGATAATGCTCCCAATATTGATTTCAAAACCCTTCATAATACTGTAGAGGAGCATAACTCTCTCTACGGAGATAGTGTTGTCGTGGGTTGTTGGCATCAACATGTTCTTGAGAAAGTGAAGCCACACTGCCGATTCTGGCTTGAGGTCGCTAGGCACTAATGTCTTCCCCTTTGTCTAGGACTCTTTCCACTGAACACCCTTGTTGCCCACTAATTTCAGCACTTCTTTCATTTGTTTGGCCGAGGGGTTCTTTATGGCATCGTTCCCTCTTGGATGCAAGGGTGTTTTGATTCTGTACACCCGGTTGATGTCAACAGAAGAGAAGCTGACCATCTTGCCTCTCACCACTGCCATACTCATGCTTTCCTCCCTCAGTCCGGCGTAAAATTCTCGAACTAAAGGCACCATGCCCTCCTGAGGGTGAGCACAGAACTCCTGCCACTTGTATTGTGAGATAACTCTAGTTACGAACTCTGGCAGTGTCCCAGCTCTGTTAGAGAACCCCTTCTCGTTCAGAAAATCTCTTTTTCTCATAATCTTCATCCTTTCCTGAAAATTAACATCTCTGGAGACTTCTGGGAATGGATTTTTAGGAGGTGTAGCCTTATAGGATGTTGCTTTCGGCTTGGCAGATGAGACGGTTGGAGGAGCTGCACGAGAGGCGTCCATGGACCTTGTCCTCGGGGTTTTTTTGTAAAAGTAAAACGAAAAAAGAAAAAAAAATAGAAAAAACGACTACTTTTAAAACTATTTCGAAAAAACATGTGTCGCGCCTCTCCAAGAGGCGCAACAGTTTGTCGTGTAGCGAGTTGACGGGACGGAATTGGACGGCAAGAAGACGGATGGACGTTCCGCTTGACGGTGTTGGGTCGCGCCTCTTCAAGAGGCGCGACTCTTCCACTGGTCTCGACTCTCGAGGTCACTTCGTGAAGGAACTTCTGCATGCGAAATAAATTCTCTAACCTGCCGTTTTTAATATTTTTTTTTTCTTTCTTGAAGGGCCATGCATGGTTTTAAATAACAAGTTTTCTACTTCGTACCTCCTGACTTTTTGTTGAGAAATTTTTTAGTGGAGGCTGGCAAGCATTTCAGCTACAATTTTATTTATTATTATTATTTTTTATTTATTTATTATATATTTTTTTTAAGTTTTCATATACCCCACTGAGAGGAATTTTAAAATTAAGGAGTGATTTCTTCTTTTGTTTTTTCTTTTTTGGAAACAAAAATTAAAACAATAGTTTTTTTTTTTTCTTTACAACAAATTAGACAAGAATTTCAATCTTATAAAAACTTTAGTTTTGATCCACATTGGTCGGTTGCTCATTTTAAAGCTCTCCCGTCATATCGCTTGCTTTCTTCAACGTTCATTATTTTTTTTTTCAGAAGATCGGTATTTTTTGTTACATTGTATTTTACGCCCTTTATTTTTTTTGTTTTAGCAGTGTTACTAATTTTGTTGTTTATACGGATTTTTGTTTTACCGGACCAAATGCTACCGAAGAAATAAAAAAAAAAGTTCTTAAAAAAAGTCCTTAAAAAAATCCTTAATAAGATTCTCTTTTTTGTTATTTCTTATTAAAATAAACATGAAGCACCTAAATTTTATTCTCATCTTTATTTTTTTTAAAATAATTCTCATCTTTGATTTAGTCATTAATTTTTTTTAATGTATATAATACACACATATATACTTGATAAATTAGTATAGATATCAAATTCAGAAGGTAAAGACAACAATTAATAGTAAAATTATATGATTTATTTAGTTATGGATTAACATTAATGTATAATTAATAGTTCATAATATATATGAAAATAAAAAGTTTGGATATATATAATATATTAGAAATTGAAAAAAAAAAAAAAAAGAAGCTTGTTTAATCAAGGGCAAAGAGAACCTACCCTTCACAACTTTCTTAAATTTAGAAAATGTGAAAATGTAGAAAATTATATTTAAAAGAATTATAGAGGGTTATTTAAAAAAAATTACAAACTTTAAAATTTAAAAACATAATCATTATGTTATGATTAAGAATTTTATAATAATCATTAATAAAATAAAATAAATTAAAAAAATGGGTGAAAACCGGTGGTTGATTTGACAAAGTAATATGAAAATAAAAAAAAAATAAAAAAAAAGGGTTGTCACGCCTCTTCAAGAGGCGTGACACCCTATTTGTCCAAATAGTTTCACAAGTGTTTGTTTTTTCTAATTTTTTTCATTTTGTTTGTTATGTTTCCAAAAAGCCCTGTCCTCGGCCTCTTGGCAAATATGGGGTCATTCTTGTTTTTGGTCCTTCTTTCAGCTCTAATCTCTCTTCTTCTCTTTTTCCTCAATGCTGCAGAGATGGGAATTTGGTCGTCATCCAATTCCTTGATCTCTGAATCAGATTCTGTTTCTGAATTACTGGAGGTCTCGACCTCCTTTTTTTCAATCTCTTCTTCATCCCTCTTCTCTCCCGAAGAGGTGCTCTCAGCTGCTGGTGGAGGTCCTCTCACATCATACACAAATAAAGGATCCAAGGTCTCGTTAGCTGGTTGTGCTTCAGTGGCATTTTCCTGGCCTTCTTAAGAATGCGGCCAAAATTCAGTCGCATTCTGGCCTTCATTCCCTTCATCTTTTTCTTTTTCTTGGTTTTCTTCACTTGGTCCCTCAAGGGCCTCTTCTTCTGTTCCCAAATCAGCCTCACTTTGAGCCTTGTGCCATGGCTCAAAGGCTGCAAGGAAATCTTCAGCTCTTTTATTCTTTTCTCATACTCTTTCAAAATTTATCTTCTTTGTTTTTATTCCTTAAGGAGCTGCAATTCAGCGGTTGCTCTCCTGAGATCTTCATCTTTCTTTCTTTCCTTTTAAACTTCTATGGCCCTCTCGACCTCTTGCTTTTCCTCTTCCTTCTTTCTTTCAGCTTCTCTCTCTTCTTCAAAGTCTCTTTTTCTCAAAAACTCATCTTCTACCCTCATGTGCTGGTTTTCCATCTCTTTTTTAGCCTGAATTTCCCTCAATGCATCTTGCTCAGCCCTATATCCTTCAGCAATAAGGAGGGCTTGTGCCACGGCTTGGCAGATCATGTCCTCGAATACGTCTGGAGGCATTCTTGCTACTTTGAGGGGCTTAATAAAAAGTGGTTGTTCAAGTGCAACCTTCTTGGGACACTTCTTCCTTGCATTGTAAGTAACAAATGGTTTGTCCCTGCAAGACGAAGAAGGGTTAGTAGAAGGTTCAGATGTTTTACCCGTTGGATTCCCTCCTTGCCGAGAGCTCTCTCCAGCTCGGGCGGCTTTTTCTTCATCACATCTTCTTGCTTCTTCTTCAAGAGCTACACGTCTTTGGGCTCCCATCTCCCGAATCATCTTAAACCATTCCCTTGAGCGTTTCCTCAATGGTTGACTCGCGGGTTTTTGGGCTTTATGGAGGGATTCGGTGTGCGTGGACCTTCATGGTTGAGATGAACTCGGATTCTCCCTCAATGTAGTCGGCATTGTCGATGAAGAAGGAGTTTGAGTGGAAGTTCCTTGGTCCACGATCGCTGGGGAGAAACCCGTGGGTCTCGTCCTTCTTGTGTCGTGCATGGAAGCTTCGGGTTGTTCTTCTTGCCGTTGAAAACTCGCTTCGGCTCCTTGGGCAGGTAGATTACTCTGAGATCGAGTAATCTTGCGGGATGAAGATGATTTCGGTGTGTTCTTCATTGTTCTTGCTCGTGGGTTTCGGTTTCAAGAGAGTGAAGATGGAGAGTTTGGTGTTTGACTTGAATACCGAAAGTCTAAGTGGTGGTTGAAGAGGAAAAGAACTTAAAGTCAGCTATTTATAGTTTTCTCAATTAGGTCACGTGATGGTCATTTTAAATGACGTCACTGCCCTCTGACTTTTGGAAAATGCGGTCGCATTTCCAAATGTACTGGGGAGAAATGCGATTGCATTTTCCTCAGTACTCTACCTTCTTTATTTTTTATTTATTTTTTTTTCATTTTCCTTTGTTTTTCTTTCTTTCTTTTATTTGCTGAAACAATCACAAACATGTTAGAAAGTTCACATGCTTAATCATGATTACTTTTTTATTATTTTTTTCTTTAGATAGATAGATACAAAATAACTTGGACTTTTCAAACTCCCAGGTAAATCCCCAAGAAAAGGTGTTCCCTACAATCAACTTAAGTACCTTTTCCTAGACAAGATTTTCCTAGACAGAGTTTTTACTCTTGTCCTTATATTTTGTGATCCTATCTATATTTATTATAGATCCACATAATTTACAAAAATAATCTTTAGGAATAGAATTCATACCAGGTCAATCACAGAAACATGGGCTTCTTCTTCTTCAAAGCCTTTTCCCCAATAAGGTTTGATTCTTTGTCTTTTCATGGATTGTTGCTTGATTTCTTCTACTACTTCAATATTTTTCCCACCTTTTTCTTCTTGCTCTTCATCTCCAAGTACATCCTCTAATGTTTCTCCTTTCATCATTTCCTGATGAGTGGTTCGTGAAAGTTCATCAACCTCATCAATCATTGAGCACTCCTCAAGATCTCTTGGATATTTCATTGCATTCATAACATTGAAAGTGACTTGCAGGTCATTGACCTTCATGGTCAATTCTCCTTTCTGAACATCAATTAAGGTCTTGCCAGTTGCTAAGAATGGTCGTCCTAAAATGATTGGCACTTCCTTATCGACTTCATAATCCAGAATGATGAAGTCTGTTGGGAATGCGAATTTATCAACCTTGACTAACACATCTTCAATTTTTCCAATAGGTTGTGTTAGTGATTTGTCAGCTAACTGTAAAGTTACAGTTGTTGGTCTTGCTTCACCTATCCCCAATTGTTGAAAAATTGAGTATGGCATCAGGTTTATACTCTCTCCTAGATCGCATAAAGCCCTGCCTACATTCCTTTCTCCAATGGAACATGGAATTGTGAAACTTCCTAGGTCCTTGAGTTTGGGAAGGATTTCATTCTTGACCATGCACTAGAACATTGAGTAAGTGCAACTGTTTCATATTCTCCCAATCTTCTTTTCTTGGATAGAATGTCCTTCAGGAACTTCACGTAAGTAGGCATCTGTTCAAGCGCTTCTACCAACGGGATGTTGATATGTAGTTGCTTTAAAACATCTAAAAACTTTTTAAACTGTGCAACCTATGAAGCATATTTAAATCTTTGAGGGTATGGAGGTGGTGGTCTGTATTCTGGATCTATAACAAACTTTTTAGGTTTTGCGGTCGCATTCCCCTGTTTTTACTCTGAAATTTCATTTTTTTCTTCCAAGGCTTCATGCTCCTCGGTCTTTTCTTTATTTTCTTTATTCTGTATAACTTCTGAGGTAACTTCTGATTTCTTTTTTGGAAACTTTTCTTGAGCTTCTTTTGGGATATTCCTTACTTCTTGATTTGCTGGGTACTTTGGGCCATCATACTCTAGTCCACTTCTCAAGGTGACCGCCTTGCATTGCTCTTTTCCTTCCCTGTGAGGGATCTCAGTCATGCTGGGCAACGTCCCTTGTGGTCTATTTTTAATTTCTTGAGCAATCTGTCCAATCTGTACTTCCAAATTTCTAACAGCGGCATCGTTTCTTGCCATGTACTCTTTCATAAGAGTCTCTAGATTTGGCTCTTGATTCTTCACTTGAACTGGTTTGAAGTTCTTTTGCGACTGCGGTTGTGTAGGAGGTTTCCCAAAATTATTTGTATTGGAATTACTTGAGCCGGCTTGTCTTCCCCAAGAGAAGTTCGGATGTTGTCTCTAACCTGTGTTGTATGTAGTCGAGTATGGATTCCATCTTTTTTGGTTCTGGTTCCCTTGTTGACCTACATAAAAGACAGACGTGGGATTGAGTATGTTCCTCAGCACAAATTTCATAGCAGGGAGAAGAAATGGCATTGTCAGGGGCTATGTTGGCTTGATTGCCCAAAGTCATGCCCATCATCATGCTATGGATAGCCTTGATTTGAGCTTGCATGGTAGAATTAGCCTCTGTCTCTACTACTTTAGCTGGATTCTTCAAAATTGTTGTTGGCTCAGTTTCTCCCCAATGTCTATTGTTTGTGGCTATGGTGTCAAAGATAGCATGTGCCTCATTTGCAGACTTCTTCAAGCAAGATCTGATTGCAGATACATTGACTAGTGCCTTTGAAGCTTGATCCAATCCGCTATAAAAATGCTCTAAGATGATGCAAGCATGCAATCGGTGGTGTGGACACTTTCGAACCAGCCTTTGAAATCTTTCCCAAGCTGCATCCAAAGGTTCATTGTAAGATTGTCTAAATGAAATAATTTTAGCTCTATATTTGGCATTTTTATTGGAAGGAAAAAACTTTTCTAAAAACTTCTCCACCAAGTCGTTCCAAGAAGTGATGGAGTTCGGAGGGAATGAGTCCAACCAAGCTTCAGCATCTCCCTGCAAAGAAAATGGGTAAAGCTTTAGTTTCAAAGTATCTTCAAGCACTCCTGTAACTTTAAAAGAATTGCAAACTCTCAAAAATAGCTTAATGTGTTTATGTGGATCTTCATTTGAAAGTCCAGAGAATTGGCCCATGGTATTCAACATTTGGAACATCACTGGTTTCATTTCAAATTGTGGCGCATCTATTGGTGGCTCCAAAATTCCTGGATTTAAAGTCTGAAAAATAGGTAAAACATGGTCTCTTATTGCTCTATTGCGGTCTTCAGCAATGTAAATTGGATTTTCTTGTTGTGGCACCGGTGGAACTAGAGAAACTGGAGGAATTCTTGAACCATTTTGCTCCCTCGTATGTAAGAAGCTTCTTCTAGAGGATCCTGTGTGCTCAACTCTTGTTGTTCCCTTCTCTTTCGTCTTTGCTCTTTCATACAACGACGAAAGGTTTTTCTATCTCAAGCTCAATATCAAGGAGTGGACACCCATTGTTCATGAACTAACCTCAACCTGCAAGGGAAAAATTGCAAATCAAAGTAACATTCCCTTTGAGACAGCAACGTGGTCGCAATCAAATCGCAATCTCAGTAACAAACTGGTTTCACTTTTGGTCCTCGGCAACGGTGCCAAAAACTTTGTGCGGCAGAGGCTGAATGATGGATGTGAGATAAGATGATAGATTAAGAAGAATGATTAATTCAGCCAACCTTAGTGCAAGTATACACTATCGCACGTAGTAATAAAATGCTTAGAAGTATTCCACGGGTATCGATCCCACGAGGACTAAATTGGAAATTCAGATTTGAAGAAGAAACTGCTCAAATGATTGCTTAAGATAGGTAACCAAAGAAATAATTGATGATTGAGTTTTGGAAGATAAATAAGACAATTAAATAAATAAATAACAATAATAAATAAAACGAGGTATTCAATATAGTTTCATCCCAAAGGAAAATAACTTTAATCATAGATTGTTCAACTTAAGCCTAATCAATGCATTGGGTCAGATTTAACTTCTATTTGGCCTTGCTCCCAAGAACCGTTAGAAGGCTAAGCGAGTACCATTATGCACATTTTTGTGACTCGACTCCGACATAGATAATTCACGAATGCAATCTATAACCCTATAGTTGTTATAGGGTGCCTTAGGCAGCTTGCCCTATAACACCAAACAATCTCTTTCGAGCTTTTTCTCCTATATCACCTTTATGAGAACCGATATCGTCTATCCCTTTCGAGATCAAACACACATAGTATGCAAAGTCTAAGTGATAAATTTAAATAACTCAGTAAGATTAGAATGATAATCAATAAAGAATGACATGCATTAAATAGAAACTTAAGCATTTGAACCCCTCAACGGAATTCAGCTAAGCATGGTGGGATAAAGTGCAAATGAACAACTTTCCATTGAAAATAAAATGTAAATAATACAAAAGAATGAAAAGTGCCAAGTGCTGGAAATAATGACAATAACTAAATACTAGGGTTTTTTCTTTTATCCACTCCTTCTAGAGTTCGCTCGACACTCCACTCTCTCACTCTTACAAGTGAGAATGGGTGAAAATCCCTACAAACCCTAAGGTTTGATGTCTAACTAAGGTTGGAATTCAGTCTTCTAAGAAGGACCTCAGACATCCCTACTCATGGGCGTCTACTAGGGTTCTATCACCACCCTTTTCTTCCCAGTGAGTTCTACTTGGATTTGACTTCGAATCAAGGTCTTATATAGTGTTGGAAGTAGTTGAGGAGCCACAAAATAGGTGCTGGTAGGTAGCCCAGTCATTTTTGGGGTGAAAACGACTGGTTAGGTGCGCAAAAGTCTCGTTCAAAACAACCTGCGACGGACTCGGAACGACCTCTGTTTTTCCAGAAATGGTAATTCCCAGTTTCCTCTGTTTTCTTGCACAACACCAGATTGGGTCAAATTCCTATAAAATTGAGTCTTTTTAAGCACAAATAAGCATAATTTGAGAAATGTGACCCTCAACTCCCTAATTCATCAACTTTAACATATTTTGAGCTTGGGAATAGTAAAATTGATCTTAACATGAAACTTTTGACAAAGAAATGAGCTAAATATAAGGGTAAAATAGGTATATTTTTTACCCTTATCAATGATGTAACAGCGTCGCGACGCTGTGCCTGCTGATCACCTATAAATAGACCATTTTGCAACCAAGTTTGGGGAGCCAATTTGAGGGTTTTCACTCTATTCTCGATTCAAGTCTGAAATTGAGGGTTTTGAGAAAGTTTTGGAGCATTGTTGAAGATCTTGGGAGCTCGAGATCGATGGAGGTCGCCGCGGGATCCAGGAGATCGACACTTTATGAGCAATTCTCTTCCCTTTTCCTTTACTTTTAGTTTGTTGAATAGTCGTGATTAGGAACTATTGGATTTTAGTGATTATGAGTAGTTAGTCCCTAAATTCTATGAGATTGATTTAGTTTGTTGAACCTTTGCTCAATTAATGAATTAATTTAGTTTGATTGTCATTATCATTCATTTGTGCATTTTTTCCTTATTGCTTTTGATCACTTGATCACTGATTAAATGAATTGTTACTAAGTGGAAACTCGACGGAGAGAAGCTTAGACTAGAACTGAATGCATGACTAACGTTTACTTACCCGATTCAAAGGAGTTATTCTGGTGTTAGAGTTTGGTCGAGAATGTCTTGGTTCAAAGGAGGAGTAGCTGATCACCCCTCGGTGGCTGTTGCTCTAAACCTTTGAAGTATCGTTGCAAAAGAATTAAGATTCATAGGGCGCTTAATTACTTTTGTGAATTCATTGGATTAGTAAAAGGGTTAAAACATTAGACAACCAATTTAAAGTTTATTTATTTATTTTCAGCAATAAGTATAGGTTCTATATAATGCCTCTTTAATACGCCGAATTTGTTATTGGTATAAAGCGTACAACCAAACAAACTTTAAACACTAGATCGTGGTGAGTGATATGGAAACGGTCTTAAAAATATAATATGTCCTCAAGATGTTATATCTATTTCATTCTCGCAATGATCATGATAACATAGAAAATTCCCTAGCCAAAAAGGACATGATCCAAGACTCGAAATATGATTTATTCGTCTTGAAAACGTGCTTAGTAAAAATAGAGATTCTACCTGAATATTTATTTCAGGACCCACTAATCACAAATGTTCTTTTTCAAAGAATGAGTTCCTAGCGCTAGCTTGAACTAGTTAAAGAACTCTTAGATTAAAATAGAAGAGTTTATCTCGACTAAGGCAGTGGGAGACATAAAGTTATTATTCTTCCAAGGAACGATACATGTATATGGATTCCTATGATTAAAAGAAATTTTTTATTTCTTGTTTGCTAGAACAAGGCTATTCTATTACCTTTTGTATGAATCGTTCATTTCAAAAGGATGCCAATATTTGTTCTGCAAACATGAAGAATAACACATATGTTTTTTAAGACCAACAAAGCCTAGAGCAATTTTTAAAATCATAAGATATTTAAACCGATGAGACTCAATCAAAAAGTGACGTGTTTCTCTAAGTATCAATCTTTGACACTTGAGGTTAGCCCTAAAATGAACTTCTAAACAGGTTAGAAGACGACTCATTACCTCCCTACAAGTCATGCCTTACAAGTAAGATGACTAAATGACCTTTTTCTAGAAAAAGGGTCATCGTGCCAAAGAACCCTTCAAACTCGTACATTCAGATCCTTGTTGGATCGATGAATATAAAGATACGAGTAGGGTATGAATATTTCATCGGTTTCACTGATAATTATTCAAGGTATAACTATATCTACCTAATGCGTTATAAGTCCAAACTCTTGAAGTTCAGGTAATATAACACTGAGGATAAGATCCAAATTAGGTAAAACGATAAGGACACTTCGATCTGATCAAAGTAGAGAGTAGATGGACTTGAGATTCCAAGTCTATTTGATAGAACATGGAATTATATATTAACTCTCAATTTCGAATACATCATAGAAGAAGTGATGTATCGGTAAGGAGAAACAGAACATTGTTTGACATGGTTCATTCGATAATGTGTTGCCTAAACTCGTTTTGGGATATGTAGTATTGACTGCAATTTAAAATGCGAATATGGTTAATTCAAAATAATGTTTTTGAAATATCATTTGAACTCTGAAAAAGCATAAAATGTGTTTATGTTGTTTTAGAACTTAGGGATATCCTCATTTGAGATAATCCCGAAGGATCTGGAACCTTATTCGAAAGCATGCCTATTTGTAGGCTATTCCATAGAAACGAGTTATGGATACTTCTTTGTTCAATAGAAACTATTTGTATAGAAAAATGTTACTTTCGTAAAACGAAGGTCACGTTAGAAATCACAACCACGGAGTAAGAGAGTGTTGAGTAAGTTATATAGTAAAGCTACAAATATATCAATAAATAGTTGTTAATAAGATTTGTTCTTCAACAAAGGGTTGTTGATCGAGCTGACACATTAAGTTAGTCATGTCCTTCTCAAATGTTGAGAGAGCCTCAATGCAGTGGGAGGGTTGTTAATCAACCTAATGAAAACTGTGTATGTGTAAGTTTAACTGAAACTCCGATTGTCATGCCTGAAGACAATATCAAGGATCCATTGACCTTTAACGAGGTAATAGATGACATGGGATAAGGAGGATTAAAGTAAAAACTATGAACCTGGAAATGGAATACGTATATTTCTATTCATTTTGGTATAGACCAAAAGAAGTTCATAGTCCAAGATCTAGAACAAAAGGTTTGCAACCTTAATCAATCCATTTATGGATTGAATTGAAGGTTTCGATCTTGGAACATAAGATTTAATGCATAATTAAAACTTATGGTTTTGACCAGAATATTGATAAGTATTGTGTCAGCAAAAGAATTAGAAATAGTTAGGTAGCTTTCTCAGTTTGGTATATGCTTGACATCTTATTCATTAGGAATGATATAGGTTATCAAAAACTGACATTAAAAGGATAGCTAGCAATGCAGTTACGAATAATATATTTGGAGAGACTCAGTATGTTCTTAGATTCCAAAATGTTCGGAATCACAAGAACAAAGATCGCTAGCTCTGTCTAAAATATCTTATATGGACAAAAGTGTTGGCTAGATATAAGATTAGAATTCTGTGAACGGTTAGTTACCTATCCGACATGGAATTTATTTGTCACAGGAGTAGTGTTCTGAGACGCCTCAAGAGGATGAGGACTTGAGACGAAATTCCCCTACCTCAACAATCAGTTGTCAGTGTTGGCATAAGGTATGCAATAGGGATTGTCAGAAAATACCAATTCAATCCAAGGTAAGGACTCCGGAATGTAATAAAATGTTCTCAAGTATCTTAGGAGAACGAGGAATTATAAGCTCGTCTATGGTACGGAGGAACTGATCCTTATAGGATACACTGATTCTGATTAGCACATCGATCAAGATTCGTGGAAATCCACATCGGCATCAGAATTCATCCTTAACAGGGAGCTATATGATGACGTAGTGATGACCGCAAAGTGCACGGGCCGCAAGTAATAATAAAACGGAAGTATTCCGAGTATCGAATCCACAGGGAGGCGTGACGATATTTAAGCAAAACAATAAGTTTTTGATCACTAAAAGTACTTGGGTGAAATATTATTTAGGGACCTAATCTTGATACTAAAATGAATTAAAAATTTAAAGAATTTAAAGAAATTAAATTGATCAATCAAAGAAATAAAAATATGGAGAAAGAGTTTTGAGTGAGAAGCGGGGTCTACAAAAAAAATTGATAGCTAATTAATTATTACAATTATCCTATCTCATTGTCCGACTAATTATAATCCTAGAATCTCCGTTAATCACATAGGTTCTCCTGTCGGTCTCCCCTAATTATAATTAACTTATTTTAACAACCTAAGTGTCCTTAGCGCCACTAAAATTCGTTAATTAATACGCTCTGATTCATTATCGGAATCTAAGTTCAACGAACTAATCCCGTTGTCACTACGAGCAGTTAAACTAGTTGCATGGATTATGATCTATCCTAATTTCTCTCCATCGAGTTTCCATTAGGAATCGAATCAATATATAACTGGCCAGATCATATACAACATTACGAACATCCATACAAATAATTAGTAAAATGGACAAGAGATAGGCAATTATAATAATATTTAACTATGAATTTTCATTTCAAGACCCCAAAATGGGTTTATCTATACATGGTCATAATATCCACAATGTATACAATAAAAAAAAACATAATTTGGAGCAAAATAAGAGTAAGGAAAATGACTGTCGAGAATCCCGTCGCTTGCGCTTGGAGTCCCTCCGAAACACGCTCCGAGCCTCCTAGAGTACTCACCACAAGCTCCCCACAAAATTATCCACTCTTGACTCTCAAAAAGGCTAAAAAGCCTTGAGAGAATGCTCAAGGAGAGCAAAGGAAAGGAAGGAAAGAAGGAAGGAAGGAAGGATGGAATGATTGATCCAAAATGGGGTACCAGGGGGTCCCTTTTATAGGCCCGGAATAGGGACAGCGTCGCGACGCTGTGACATCACTCGACTTGCCCGACAAGAAAAGGGACAGCGTCGCGACGCTACCCTCCCAGTGTCGCGACGCTGTGCTGCTTCCAGAACATCTCCGCGCGGGCTGGGCTTGAAACTTGGGCCTTCTTCATTCTTTTTGGATCTTCACTTGGATTGTTGACTTTTGGGCTTCCCCTTTGACCCATGCTTGGAAGATTGGCTTGAAATGCTCATTTCTGGGCCTTTTTTCACAAAAATTCCACAACTTGCTCCTTAGGACAAAATAATGAATTACATTAGATTTTCTCAATAAAAACACAATAAAAGCACTTAAAAGCCTAATAATTTAGGACTAAAATAGCGACATTTCTGCCCGCTATCACGTAGCATCTGCATCTAGTAAGGATGTATCACAAACTTTATCTTGAAGGCCAAGTAAGTTACTACTTATAAAGCAAGCTCAGAAGTCTGTATGACTTAGGACGTTCATTTGGAAAGTTGTTCCAAATATGAGGCGACTGTGTAGAACAGAAAAGTACATCTCATCTAAGAGATTATGTGTAAAGGGGACGTGATTGTCACAAGGATTGCCTCAAGAGTAAAATATTGTTGAATCATTTGCGAACGCCCTCATTGCTAAAAGTGTTAGAGGGACATCTAGATGGTCTAGGTCTACGAGTTATAAATAGGCCACTAGAGTTTTAGTCCAAGTGGGAGTTTGTTGGGGTTTATGTTCTAAAACTCGTGGGTAGTAAATGTAACAAAGTTAAATATAAAACTTTATTGGAATAGTTCAATTACTGGTTGTCAAAAGGTTAGTTTAACTATGTATTTATAAACCCAAATCCAATAAACTAGAATCATTGGCTATGATATGAATGCTTGAACTATATGTAGTGACATAAAAATGGATCAGGTTCAAGTACATAGCCTAAAACGGTCTATAGTATAGGGATAAGACTGGTTAAATTATCCTAGGAAAAACTATGTGACGCGACCCACTTTGTCTTAATACAAACGATGTGATCCTGTGTCGTTCATGTAGAGACATGCGAGTGGGGGCGTCCTATGCAAAAGAGTTTGTATAAGACCGGACCACGAAATAAGTCATTTTCACTTTATAACGCCGTTTACTGTGAAACTGACTATTTCTAGCAATGACTTAGGTTACTCGATCTTAATCCTGAGCTAACTATGAACTCCTGTTTATTCAGGATTATCCTTTGATTTGCATGGGTGAGAGTGACTCAACAACGACACTCAATAACCTACCACTTCGGGGATAAGACCGAGTAGATAGCTGGGGACATAGTCCTGCAAGATGGAATTCACTCCTACTCGTCTTTAGGGATAGTAGAGAGGTTTTTCCCTTAAGTGCTGACTCTGGAATGTGAACAAAGGTGCGCCGCCCTCTCATTGGGCCGAGAGATTTTAGGTTTAGTGGTTGGACCACAAACCAATTGTTCATTAGGGACTCAGTGGAGGCTTAAGGAACAAGAACTGTTATAGGGGTAAAATGAACTTTTGACCTTACTATAGTTACGAACAACCTGTGAAGGATTGACTTACTAATCACGGTTATATCGGGTGGACAGAAATATATCTACAGTGAGGGGAGTTCAGCTATGGGCTATAGTGGAGTGTCCCGTTAGTTAACGAATGTTGGTTAACTAGGATTGAAAGAGTTCAACCAGTTAATCTTGGATCGTTGGAGCCCATGATCTGTAGGTCCATTAGGTCCCCCTGCTAGCTCATACGGAATAAACCTTAGAACAGAGTGGTGAAAGAATTTGAAAACGTTCAAATTCGATTAAGGGAGATATTGTTAATTATAT
Source organism: Luffa aegyptiaca (assembly GCA_017139565.1). Taxonomy (NCBI): domain Eukaryota; kingdom Viridiplantae; phylum Streptophyta; class Magnoliopsida; order Cucurbitales; family Cucurbitaceae; genus Luffa; species Luffa aegyptiaca. Next base: position 19,620,625 of record CM029402.1, read on the forward strand.
TTGATATAATTTAACGTAATGGTTTAATTGTTAATTAAACCATATTTTAAGAGAGATATAGTTATTTAAATATGATTTAAATACAACACATGTGAATAGGGATTCACGTTCGAGATTTTCGGTTTGAATATAAATAGAGATTTATATTCAGAAAAAAAATCAGTTTTTAGAGAGAAAGAGAATGTATTTAATTTAATATTTTGATATTAAATTAAATAAGTATAATTAATTAAGATTAATTAGTTATTGATTTAATTTTATTTAAATTAATTATTTGAATTAATTTAATAAAATTTAATTAGGAAATTCATTTATGAATTTTGATTTTATAATTTGAAAATCAAATTTCATGGAATTTTCCATGTTAAGACACCAATACATTGAGTCATTAAAATTTTCATGAGTTGTCCAATTTTGGTGGTTTAAGAATGCATGTACATTTTCTTCAAAAGCAAGAATTTGATTCTTGCAAAATTAATGGAAACATACAGAAGACTATATGCATTCTTGGTGTTCATTTTTCTCTCAAAAACTCCATGGAAGTTCATGCTCTAAAAACCATTTTTCTCTCTCATTTTCTTCCTCCTAATTGATCATGCTTAGGTTTCCACAAGCCCGTTCTAAGATCGGAGAAAAGCGGGGAAGATCTCGGTGGTAGTCCATGTCAAGTTCGTGTGGAGAAACTTCCAAGAGAATCAACGATTTCGGAGCTCCAAGAGGTTAGTTGTTCTTGATCTGTTTTCTCGGTTTCAACATCCTTTTAATCAACGAAATTAATGAAAATTAGTGCCTAAGATCCGCTAACACTTCCGCTCAAGTGTTCTTCACTCCTTCAGATAGATAGCTGGGGACATAGTATTGCAAGAAGGAATTCACTCCTACCAATATTAGGGATAGCAGAAAGGTTGTTTCCTTAAGTCCTGACTCCGAGGCTTGAACAAAGGGCCCACCCTCTCATTCGCCCGAGAGGGACTCTGTTTAGTGGTTTGATCACAAACTAATATTGTTCATTAGAGGACCAGTGGACTTAAGGAAACAAGAAGTGCTATAGGGGTAAAACGGACTTTTGACCTAGCTATAGTTACGAGCGACCTGTGAAGGGTTGACTTACTAATCATGGTTATATCGAGTGGACATAAATATATCTACAGTGAGGGGAGTGCAACTACTAGGCTATAGTGGAGTGACCCGGTAGTTAATGAATGTTAGTTAACTAGGTTAAAAAAGTTTGGCCAGTTAAACCTCGAATCGTTGGAGCCCATGATTTGTAGGTTCGTTAGGTCCCCTTTCTAGCTTAAGGAATAAACTTTGGAACAATATGATGGTAAGTCAATCCTTCACAGGTCATTCGTAACTATAGCCAGGTCAAAAGTCCGTTTTACCCCTATAGCACATCTTTGTTCCTTAAGTCCACTAGTCCTCTAATGAACAATTTGTTTATGGTTCAACCATTAAACAAAGTCCCTCTCAGGCCAATGTGAGGGTGGGACCCCTTGTTCAAACCTCGGAATCAACACTTATATCAGGCAAACGGCGTCGTCCAGTCACATTATCCAAATTTTATTAGTGTGGGAAAGTTAAAAGATGAAAATTTATTATATTGCATCCTATACCTTGGTTTTATAAAATATATGTAATATAGTAATTTTGTAAAAAAGGTTGTAACTAAAATCATTTTAAAAGACAAAAAGTTCACTAAATAATCTCAAAAGTTTCTTTTAGTAAGAATATATAAATAAATCATATCCGTGTTGCCTACATTTATACAGTATGGATTAGATTATAACTTTTGTATATATACTTTAACATTAGGAAAACTGCAGTGGGTGGCAAATTGGACCAAATTAATAGCAAATATAGCACCATATAAAAAAAATTACAAATATAGCAAAATCTATCGGAGTCTATCTGATAGACTTCGATTATCAGAGTTTATCAGCGATAGACTCTGATTAATCAGAATCTATCAGTCTACTGATAGACTCCGATTACTCAGAGTCTATCAATGTCTATCACTGATAAACTCTGGTTAATCAAAATCTATCAATGTCTATCAGTGTCTATCAGTGACTATCACTAATAGACTTTGATTAATCGAAGTCTATCAGCGATAGACATTGATATACTTTGAATAATCAGAGTCTATTAGTGATAGACACGGATAGAATCCGACAACAGCTTTTTGGTCTTGTACAATTAATTTTGCTATATTTGCAATTAGTTTGAAACTGTGCTATATTTGCTATTAATTTGGTTCAATTTGCCATCTATACAACTGCCCCTTGACATTATGTTTTCTTAGTCTTCGTTTATGGACTTTAAAAACTTTCAATTACGTTTTTAGATTTTGAATTATTGTTACCCTTAGTCTATGTCCTTAATGCTGAATGTGGAATATTGATGTAGTACTCCATTAAATAAATTTGGATGAGATAATATGGTTTAGTAGTTCGTTAGATCTACCAACGTCCACAGATAATAAAGAAACAAACCAATGAGGGATACTCTCATCTCTACCAACCTCTCTATCTTCTAGAACAGGGGAAGAAGAGCCAAAAAACATAGAAAAATCCCCCCATTCAGTTGCTGCATGCGCAAGCTGATGGGCCAAAACATTGGTACTTCTACTACACAACTCAAAATCGACTCTTTCTCCCCTAGACATCTCTAAAATCACAGCGAAGATCAGGCCTGATTCCGAAAGATCTTCTTCCTCTCCCGCTAACACTTTCACGACACCGAGGGCATCTGATTCGACCTTTAACGGAGGTCTGAGGCGGCCGTCACTCGTCCCACGAAGAAACGCGCTCAAGCCAACGCGAATAGCTTCGCCTTCAAGGGCCTTGATTGGCCAGCTCCGGGTAATTTGACTGCAACCTGCTCCAACTAAAGATCCGGTGGACTCACGAAGCACCCATCCAACGCCTCCTCTCCTTGCGGAATTGCTCCAGGCGGCATCGGAGTTGAGCTTCCACCATCCACGGTCTGGCGGCCTCCATAAAGGGTGACTCGACTGGCTCTTCAAACTGGATGGCTCCATGTACGGTCTATTCAGTTTATCGAAATCCTCGAAGAAATTAATTTGCTAAGCGATCTTGCAATCTGATTGGAATCTGGCTGTTGGTTGTTAATTCTACATCTGTTTCTTGAATTCCAAAGAGTCCACATAAGAATGGCAGCTTTACTGAGCTCCTCTTTACTCATCTTTTTGCACATGAAACTCCAATAATCCATAGCACTCCAATTGTCCCTGTTACACGGAAAGAGCCGTCTTTTTCAAAAAAAAAAAAATAAAAAAAATAGTTTTTTTTTTTTTTTTTGAAACAACCAATTAATGATTAATAAATAAATGGATAAATACAATTAATGGTGAATTGCATTTGAGATGGAAGATAAGAAGGGTTAAACTTAGCATTAGAATGTAATTATTGGTATTCGTAATTCATCCAACTAATTGTTATAGATCACACTAATTCATCTAAATTTTATCCAATAGTGTACTGTATTAGCGTTGTTTGGAGACAAAATTAAAGTAGACACATAATAATAGTATAGCAACAAAAATTTCCCATATGTAAGGTTAAAACATAGCAAGCGATGTTACTATCCTCCAAGTTGGTCATTTTTTACATAAAACTCTAAGGCCTCGTTTGATAATTATTTCATTTTTGGTTTTTGAAAATTAAGCTTATACACACCTACTTCCACCTATAAGATTCTTTGTTTTAGTATCTATACCTTCTTCCTTGTTTTCGTAAACAAGTCTAATTTTGAAAAAAAAAAAATAGTTTTCAAAAAGTAGATTTTGGAATTTGGAATTTGACTAAGAATTCAAATGGATCCTTAACAAAGGATGAAAACCATTGTAGAGAATTTGGGAGTAAACAAGCATAATTTTCAAAAACCAAATAGTTATGGCTCCATTTGATAACCATTTCGTTTTTTCGTTTTTGGTTTTTGAAAATTAAGCTTATAAACACTACTTCCACTCACAACTTTCTTTGTTTTGTTATCTACAACATTCCCATGTTTCATAAACCAAGTCAAAATTTGAAAACAAAAAAAAAAAAAGTTTTCAAAAACTTGTTTTTGTTTTTGGAATTTTGCTAAGATCTCAAATGTCTAAGGTCAAATTTTATAGATTTGAGAATATGAGAATCTTCCTCCTTGAGGGTTGTATAAGGTCAAATTTTATAGATTTGATAACATCGATGTCTTCAACAATGGAAAATATAATACATTGTCAACCAATGGTCATTTAAATTAAAGGCCATTCTTCGCATATGCCTAAAATGATGCCTTATTCCTTAGGGTCACTAACAAATAATGGGTTTGTACCAAAAAGGAAAAAGAACGAATAGGAAAATTTCAATTCAGTACCTTGGGTTCTTCTTTATTTTGAACCTATGGAGGTGAAAATTCGACTTTTGAACTGTTTGTCGACGATATATATCTTCACTAGTTAAGTTATACATGTTAGCAAAATATTAAGACTCCGTTTGATAACCATTTTGCTTTTTGTTTTCGGTTTTTGAAAATTATGCTTGTTTTCTCCTAAATTCCCTACCATGACTTTCATCCTAGTTAAGGTTGCATTTGAATTCCTAGCAAAACTTTAAAAACAAAAACAAGTTTTTGAAAACTACTTTTTTTTTTTCCAAAATTGGACTTGGTTTTTGAAAACATAGTAGAAGATTGATATTAAAACCAAAAAACATATAGGTGGAAGTAGGTGTGTATAAGCTTAATTTTCAAAAACAAAAAACTAAATGATTATCAAACGGGGCCTAAATTAAAGCACGTGAGGATTTGAATCTGCCCATTGATAAAGAAGGGGTTTGAATGTTTCGACTAATGAGTTATATTTAGTTTAATTCTTTATTTTTTTATTAAAAATTTCATTTCACACGTTTTCCTTTTCAATTAAGTCTTTATTGCTGCTAAAAGTTAAAAATAATGATATGAATGGATTTAAAAATGTTATTTTCCCTATGATATTTGCCAATTTAGTTTATTAATATTTTAAAGGGAAAAATACACTTTTGATTCTTGAGGTTTAGGATATGTAGCATTAAGGTTTGAATTCGTTACACTTTTGGTCCTTCCATCCAATTTTTCGTTAATTACTGACGGATTGTTGATGTGACGTTAATATTTTTATTAAAAATATATTTTAATTTTTTTAAAAAATAAAATAATATATGAAATATTTTTTCCTTTTTCTTCTTCCTACATCTTCTTCCTCATCTTCTTCTCTAAAATCCTAATTTCAGACCCACCATAGGCAATCGTCCAATGCCGCTCACAGGCGATCAAGCAATTTTTTTTTAAAAAAAAAAATTTCCCCTTCTTTCTCCTTCCTTTTCTTCTTCTTCTTTTCTTGCTTTTCTTCTTCCTTTTCGTTTTTCTTTTCTTTTTGAAAATTGAAACGGAGGAAGGAGCTCTTCCTCCATTTCGATTTTTAAAAAAATAAGAAAAATAAAGAGAAAGAAAAAATAAGAAAAGGAAGGAAAAAGAAGGGGAGAAAATTTTAATTTTTTTTTTTTTTATGGTTGTCGATAGGTGGGGGTTGAAATTAGGGTTTTAGAGGAGAAGATGGGGTAGAAGAGGATGAAAAAAGAAGAAAAAGAAAAAAAATGAAAAAAGTATTAAAAATATTTTTATTTAAAAAGAATTGAAAAAATATTTTTAATAAAAATAAAAGCCACGTATGTTTCTGTTACTACTGAAAAATTGGACGAAGGGACCAAAACTGTAACAAAATCCAAACCTCAAGGATAAAATTATTGAGTTTGAAAACTCAGGGACTAAAATGCAACCTATCTCAAAACTCAGGGACAAAAAATGTAATTTTTCCTATTTTTAACGGGTCTATTTTCAATTACACCAAATATTTTCGGTCAAATAAGTTATTGCAATGTTATAAAATATGACCACGTTAATATTTTGTCAATGAATATTAACATTTTTTATAATAAAGGTTTGATTGAAAAAATCAATATGTAAATGATGGAATTATAATTTTTTTTTACAACATGTGGGGGTGGGGACTCGAACCACAAACCTTTAGGGATGAAATCGAAAAATAAATTTATTAGGGACTAAATTATATATTTGATGTTTAATTCAATTACAATGACATAATTAAAATTTCCACCAAAAAAAAGAGAGAAATTTTCAAATTTTTTTTTATTTTTATTTAAAGAAAAGAGAGAGGCTATTTTTATGTTTGAAATGTTGATAAATTTACTGGAATAGGTGTAGTAAATATCTCACTCTAAACGAACTTAAAAAAAAAATCTCACTCTAAACATATTATTTCACTTTGAAAAGGAAAATGTACAATTTCCTTAAGCATCAAGTAAATTATCGATGTAAAGTAATAAAAATATATATAGCGTTTATATTTGAATGAGTTTCCTAGGTTTATTTGGTGTATATGTAAATTAAAATAAAAATATAATTTGAAATAGTTTTAAAACACACTTTAATAAAAAAATACACTTTTGGTCCATGAGGTTTGAGTTAGGTTTCATTTTGGTATCTAAGTTTTAAAACTAGACATTTTAGTTTCTGAGGTTGAAATTTTGTTTCATTTTGGTCCCTCCGTCCAATTTTTTATTAATTACTAATGGATTGCTGACGTGACAATAACTTTTTTATTAGAAAATTATTTTAAAATTTTTTATATAATAAAAAATTATTGTTTTTTTTAATAACTTTATTTCCTCCTCTCTCTCCTCTTCTTCTTTTTCACCACCACCACCCAACCTACTATTGCCGTCGGTTTTTTTTTCTCTTCGTCTTCTTCGTTTCTTCTTTTCTTCTTTTCTTCTCCTTTCTCATCATTTTCTTTTTTTTTTTTTTAAATAGAAAAGAGGGGGAGGGAGGAGGAGCTACCTCCTCCCTTCCCCAAGGAAAAATACAATTTTGGTCCTTGAGGTTTGAATTAAGTTTCATTTTGGTTCCTAAATTTTAAAACTCGACATTTTAGTCCTTGAGGTTTGGATTAAGTTTCATTTTGGTTCCTAAATTTTAAAACTCGACATTTTAGTCCCTGAGGTTTGGATTTCGTTTCATTTTGGTCTATCCATCCAATTTTCCGTTAATTACTAACGAATTGCTGACGTGACACCATTTTTTTAATTAAAAATTATTTTAAAAGATTTTTAAAATAAAATAATAATAAATAAATTAAAATATTATTATTTTTTATTATTTCATTTCTCTCTCCCTTCTTCTTCAAGTCCACCAACCACCATTCGCTGGTGGCCCACTGCCGAGGATTTTTTTTTTTTAATGTTTTTCTTCCTCTTCCTTTCTTTTCTGTTCTTTTCTTTCTTCTCCTTTCCCTTATTTTCTTCTTTTTTTCTTAAAAACTAAAAGCAAACCGGAGGAGGGAGCTCCTTCTCCCTCCTTGCTTTGCTTTTGGTTTTCAACAAAAAAAAAAAAAAAAAAAAAAAAAAAGAAAAGAAGAAAATAAGGGAAAGGAGATGAAAGAAAATAATAAGAAAGGAAGAGGAAGAAAAAGATTAAAAAAAATCTTCGGCAGCAGTTGGTGGTGGGACTTGAAGAAGAAGAATAAGAAAAGAAAATAGTAAAAAATATATATTTTAATTAATTAATTATTATTTTATTTTAAAAAGTTTTTTTAAAATAATTTTGTTAATAAAAGAATGGTGCAACATCAGTAATCCGTTAGTAATTAATTGAAAATTAGACAGAGGGACCAAAATGAAACGAAATCCAAATTTTAGGTGCTAAAATGTCTAGTTTTAAAACTTAGGGACCAAAATGAAACCTAACCCAAACCTCAGGGACCAAAAGTGTATTTTTCCCAAAACAAAATTGTTGCCGGTGGCAGTAGCAGATGGGTGGTGGTGAAGAGTGGTGGTGGTGGTGGTGGTGGAGGAGGAGGAGGAGGAGGAGGAGGAGGAAGAGGAGGAGGAGAAAATAAAGATATTAAGAAATAATAGCATTTTTATTATTTTAATATATTTTTATTTTTAAAAAAATTAATTATTGTCACGTCAGCAATTTGTTAGTGATGCGCAAATTGCTAACCACAAGTGTATGGGCCAAGTTATAATATAGTGATTTAAAATTGAATGTCATCCTCTGGATTGAGTTTCTAATCAATTTAACTACCGTAAATACTCTAATCCAATTTTATCTAGGGAATTAAACTTAGTGAGAATGAAAGACAAATTAACACAAAACTAAAAGTATGACAATCAATTGATGGAAAAATTCTTAGGGAGTTGATTTAACCAATTGGGTTTATGGATTAATTAATGGATGATTAACATGCTATGATTCATAAATCTAGGAATACTACAATCATACATATCTCTCTCGAGCATACATAATCCTCCCACATGCAATGAATCCAATATCCCTATCTAAATTCATTAGCATGCAAGGCCTTAAGGTTAGTCCTTTTTAACGATTTCTAAGATTATCTATCATCTCCCGATCTCAAGATTTATCCTAGTCATGCATAACGATATTTGACCTAAATCCCCTCTCCTGAGCAAGATTTAAACACAATCATCAATCAATTCATGGCGGGTAAATTGAAAGCATTAAGAAAACGTTATGCAAAAATGAAAGCATGAAACACATCCAAAAATCAATCCATAATTGCCCAAAGGGCTACATCAATCCCTAAGATATCGAACCTAGCTACTCATCCAGCACGTTACGATATAACATAAGTCTAAAACAACCATTAAAACAACTAAATTCAAGAGGGAAAGGAGAGTAAACACTAAGTCGCCGAAACCGCACGTCCCCGTCACGATCTCCACGAGCCGAGCCTTGAATCCCGCTCCTCTCCACTTGCTTCAGCTTCCACATAAGGTTTTCAGTCGAGTTTTAGGCCACAATTGCATCAAAAGTAGTCCTCTTAGCTAGCCCTAATTGCAATCTATTTATAGAAAAATAGTTGACAGCGTCGAGACGCTATAGGCACAGTGTCGCGACTCTGTCGCAAAACCGTGCATTCTGTTTAGGAAAATTCCGAGAGCGTTGAGACACTATGGTCACAGCGTCGCGACACTATGACCTTTTGCCGCCTGAATTAAAAGAGGAAAGCTCTAGCGTCAAGACGCCCAAAACCAAGGTTCTCGATGTTGGCCCTCGGTTTGCACACTTCAAAAGGCTCTTAGCTTCGATTCACTTCATTTCTTTGGCATCTTTTTGCACCCCGAACACTCGATCATTCCCATTTTCTCAATTAAGTTCCAATACATATTTCCTAGAAATAAAACACTAAAATGCATAAATTTGGCCAATTAAATATCAAAGACTAGCTAAATTAATTAGGGAAAAATAGCTAGCTATGCTCGCTATCAAACACCCCCAAACTTAAACTTTTGCTAGTCCTTGAGCAAACTAAAATTCAAGCATAGGTTGAAGAGTAGATGCAACAAACATGACTCAAACCTCAAGGCTCAAAAGTCAATAATCAAGCAATCAAGAGACATGCAGATAAGGCCCAATGAGGAAGACAAATCAAAAGTTTTCCAAAATTAACTTGCATAAGAAAGATCTAACTTAGCTAGATTAGACTCTAATAGCTCGGGATTGGATTATTAAACTCTCAACTCATCTTTCCTATACACTGGCACTAAGGATTTACTAATGAGTCAATGGAACAAATTAGTTTGTTTTCATCCATACGTAGGTGCTTTTGAATAGACCTCCAGACTGCCCAGTACTGTTGAAATGCTCTAGCCCTAGCGTCGCGACGCTAGGTTGATTGCTACTTGCTACCCACGTTAATCAGCGTCGAGACGATGGTCTTCAGCTAGACCTCCCAGGCATTGTTTCACGCGGATTTGGGTCATTTTTCTATTACTTCTTGGTATTGGGCTTCACTTCATGACCCAATATCTTCTTTTCTTCAACTTAGCTTCAATTTAGGACCCAATTGACTCCAATTTCTCCAACATTTCTCCATTTTCTCTTATTGGGCTAATTAATTCTAAAATTAACAAAATTAACCATTAAACACAAATTAATTAAGCAAGTTGTCTTAAATTAAGGAATAAATTGATAGCATTTGTGCATGCTATCAATATACCATGTTGAGTTTACTATCGAGAGAATTAAACAAGAAATGGTTGTCATAAAAGCAATATAGAAAGAAGAGGCTAGAGATAGTAATTCGTCGTTGATCCTGGAGATAGGACACCACTTATTGAACCATCGAATTGTGTGATAAAATTATATAAGTCAGCATTAGTCATAGAGATATAGGTTTAATAACTTAGTCTCTTAACAGTATTTCACAGAAAGCCAAATAAGAGTAGAACTCGGTTCACAATGCAAGGATCTGTGTTAACGCCTTGCGGCCGCATAGCAGCATTACCATGAACTCTAGAACATGAGCATAGTTTGGATCCCTTTTTTCCGTTATTGTATTTCAATTTAATATTTCCCCTTCATTAAGCATTGTTAAATCTCGTTATTTCTGGTTACCTTCGATTCAACTTAATTCAATTCTCGTCCTCGATTTATGGTATTTCACGTTCCTTTGGGTTCGATACTTAGAATATTTCCATTTTATACTACTTGAGACAACGTATACTTGCACTCGCACAAGTTTAACTTTAACTTTCAGAAGCTTTCGACTGGTTGGAAACCATGGCGGTGATGGAGGTTTCATGATGGCGTGAGAGATCAGAGAGATTTAGGGTTCTGATTTCAAGCAAAGATGATAGAAGAAGAAAATGGCATTAAGGCAATGTAGGCGCCGTTCAAAAAAAGAAAATAAAGAAGAGAAAGTGTTAGAAGATGGAATGCTTGTTTGGGGAGTGATAACACCAATTGAGTGCTAATTTATTGGCCTAATTCAAGCTAGCTAGTCTCATAGTCATTTATGTGCTTAATTATCTAATTTGTAGGTTAATTGAGAGTTCCTACTTCTAGGAAGAAAAATAGATCAAAAGGGAATTTGGAAAGTCAAATTGGTCAACCCTCGATGAACCATGCAAGAAGAAGGAATAAATAAGCCAAGTGATCCGAGCAGTAGCGTCTCAACGCTACAGCTCAACTCCACGAAATGCTGATAGCGTTGAGATTATACCTTACAATGTTAAGACGTTGTAGGTGTGCACGACCAATGCACTAAATCCATAGCATTGAGACGCTATGTGTAGTGTCTTGATGCTATTGCCTAATATATAACTTTAATTTTAGATTAGGTCAACCATCTTTAGCTTAATCCATTTTCATTCGTTGCAGCCTTGAATTTCTCTTAGTTTTCGTTATAATCTCTATATAAGGAGTATGATTAGATAAATTCTCGAGCCTTAGGGCTCCACTTGTTTTTATCTATGGTCGGCTGAGTTTGGATCGTTGATTCTATGGTGTCGAGATTGCAAGTTGTATTGTTGTGAAATGTTGTTTATAATTTGAATTGATTTGGTACTAGCTTAGTTTTAGATTCCACTTTTATTCATAAATATGTTTGGTAGATTAGCTTGACAACCTAATTGCAACTCTCGTAGTTATGTTTGCTATGTGTATTAATCAAGATCTTTAATTATCACGATTGCAGGCTTAATTTGAGTAGTAAATAGGTCGTCTCTTTGTCCATATCTGAGTCTAGCCCGTAGTTTGCATGATAGCACTAGGATCTAAAACTATCCTTATATTAAGTATGTTTTTCTTTTTTAATTAGGCATTCTAATAATCCAGGATCATTAATGTTGTTAGCTGATTAATTAACTGATAGCGCACATAGCGAGCTATATTTCCCGATGAATTATAGTTAGTCTTTGAGTAATTCTTGGCCATTTTAATGCACTTTAATGTTTATTTTGTAGGAATTGATTATTGAGGCTAAAACGAGAATTTGGAGTTGATTGGGTGTTCAAGACGCTAAAAGAAGCTAACAGAGCAAACGTAATAAAGTTGAAGGCTTAACAAAGTCGGCATACCCGAGAGCAAGCATAGAGGAGCTGCTCTTGTGGCGTCTCAATGCTCGGAACTTACCATAAGCAGAATGGGCGGTGAAGGCGACGGCGTCGCGACTCTTCCCTAGAGCGTTTCGACGCTGTCAATGTTTCCCTTATTTACCTGTGGCGGCAGAGGATAGCGTTGCGACGGTGTCCATAGCGTCTCGACGCTGTCGATAGATTCCTATAAATACAATGCGATTTGCTACGGCCAAGGGGGGTCCAATTTGAGAGAATTTAGCCCTAATTTCGACTACAGACCTTCTGTGGGAGCTGAAGCAAGGCCAAGGAGCGGGCGGAACAAAGCTTGAAGACGTGGAGATCGTGACGAGGACGTACCTTTTTCGATAGATTCAAGAGTTTTCCTTCATTTTCCTTATCTTTAGTTAGACGTAATTGCTTTATCATGCTTAGTTTATATCATAACGCAATTTATGAGTAGCTAAACTTGTTTCTTAGGGATTGATCTAGTCGTTTATGTTTATGGATTGATTTATGGGATGTTTTGTGCAATTGTTTTATGTCTGCAATCATGTTTGAATGCTTTCAATTAACTGGCAATTATTTGAATGATCTAAGTGTTGAATCCTGCTCGGGAGAGGGGGTTTAGCGTAGACTTATCTAATATTGCATAACTAAAGTAGAAATTCTAAGCTCGTGATGGAATTTAGAATAACTTTAGAATTGGTCAAAAGAACTAAAAGCCTTGCATGTTAATGAACTTAGATAAAGATATCAAGGTAATTATATGCATGAGAATCAATTATGCCCGGGAGAGATAGTTGTGATAAAAGGTTCTTAGGCTCATAAAATAAATGCACGTTACAATTCATTCCCTTAAATTAATCCTAAACTAAACTGACGAAATCAATTCCCTAAGAATTCTTTCAATTGAATCTCAATCTTTAATTTGCATCACCTTTGTTTAACAAATTTCACTACTTTTCGGTTCCTAAATAAAATTGAGCAAAAATATTCACGATACTTAATTTAACTTAAAATCCAATTACTTGACCCATGCGCTTGCGGTAGGAAAAATCCACATCATTAACGTGCACACTTGGTTAATTAGTTGTTTAATTAGAATTGTTCTTGATGCTTTGGCCAAATTAATTAGCTTAGAGGATGCATAGGCTTATCGACTTTTTTAGTTAAGCCAATCATGAGTAGTTAACGATGGATAGGTTCAATTGTTCTTTTCTCACTTTAATCTTAATTCTATGTGATGTTTAATTGCTTGACTACAAATCTTCCCTTTGAGTTACCTTAAAATTGAATTAATTACCAACGCTTCCTATGATCGAACCCGTCCACTAATAACTACAAGGAGGGTTAGGAAGCCACCATTAGGGAGTTGCGACTTTCATCATGACGCATTTATAGCGGAGAAGACTCTTGCTCTTCCCTAGACGGCTGTGATAAAGAATTTTGGGGGGGGTAGCTTGCCTCCAAAGCGTGCATGCCAATAGAATGAATGATGCGCTAGGCACAACTAATTTTTCAACACATACTCCTTTAAGACTTCAAACTCTAACTTAAAGGCCTGGGTTCTACTTTATTCTTCTTCTATTCAAAAGCTTAACTGAACGCATAAAACAAAATGCAGAGCATTTGACGCAAGAAATTTAAGGAAAGCAATCAATTAAATGAAAGCAATAAAAGGGATAAGAGTGTCTTAGTCTGATTTTCTACTCAATGCATGCCGAGACACCCTTCAGCTCGCCACATCATTGCTTTTAATCCTTGACTTGCATCGGCTGGCCTCCAGCCAAATCTGGAATTCTTTGTATTTGAAGCATATCAAATGCCTTGTCCTAGATTTGGCAGCTTCCGGCCTTTGAAGAATTTTGGCTCCACTATTACCACATTTTTCTACATAGTTCATTTGATTTGGACCCTTGGGGAAATTTGTGAATTCATCTAATTGGGGCTTTTGTTTAGGACCTTCATCCTCATGGGTCAACTGGCTAATTGTTAGCGTCACTGGCTGTTATGGACAAAATTAGTCTATCATATTTGATGCAGGAAAGCCCAAACTCATCGGGCCCAAAGGCGGAAGGAGCTCAACCAACAGGACAAAGGGTCGGAGCATGCTCCGGCCCCATGTAATGACCCTCGGCCTCGGCCCAAGGGAGAGGCCGAGGGTCACGGTCGGCCTTGGCCCAATGCCGAGGCCGACCAAGGCCAAAGGCCCGAATCCATCTCCTGAAGTTGGACGGATTTGCAACCCTAGAGATTTTTATAAAAGGGGAGGCCGCACACGCTCAGAGGTATGAGAAATCAACCCCTAAATTCACTCTACTTGTTTTCCGGCCAAAGCTAACTTAAGCATCGGAGTGTGTGTGGTCTACACCACACCGGTGTGCAGCGTTTGCTCGTCTTGCAGGTCACGTCTTTCCCGCTCGTTTACAAATTCACTGTTGATCGTCACGTGGAGCGAAGGGCAAATTCCTAAGCGAAATTTGACCATCAACAGTTGGCATTCACCGTTTGTGGGGAGGACGCTGACTAGCAAACGTTGTTTTCGATAGATAAGGTACAGCAGCGATGGAGCACAAAAATCAGCCAGTGGCAGACGAGGCGAATCCCCTGGTCCGACTCCAAGCCTAAGAGACTGAGATTGCAGCAATCAAGGGGATGATGAACGAGATGGGGCAGAACTTGGCCAAAATCCTTAATTTGCTGAAAAAGCCTGAGTCTAAGGGGCACGGGGAAGAGCATCTGCACAGAGATCCCAAGAAGGGTAAAGGAATAGCAGATGAGGAGGTAGGTGATTCGGAGACTGTAACCAGTCGGATGCACCAGCCAGTAGATGATCAAACCCGAAAAGAGGCAGGACCCAGCCACAAAAGGGTCCATAGAAATTCGCCGCCAAAGCTGGCGCCATGTATGTATACAGGGGATAATGGCAGGGAAAAGTCCAAGGCCGAGCAGGGCCAATAGAGGCGAGAGCAGGATTTATCCAAGTGGTTGAAAGAGGAAGACAACCATCGCGACTCCCAGAGGAGAGCTAAGAATGAAGACATAGAAGGGTTAATTGGGCAGATTGAACCACCCTTCACTGACGAAATAATGGGGGGGGGGAGGTGCCTCATAAATTTAAGGTACCAAACTTCCCACAGTACGACGGAAGGAAAGATCCAAAGCAGCATTTAGACGCGTACCTTACTTGGATGGATTTTCATGGGGCGAACGAAGCTACAAGGTGTCGAGCCTTCACGTTAACATTGATGGGCTTGGCAAGGCAGTGGTTCAGTAAAATACCGCACAGGTCGATCGGTTCGTTCAAAGAATTGGCACGCGTGTTTGTTACACAGTTCTTGGGGGCTCGGGATCGGCAGAAGCCGCAGATTAATTTGCTAACGGTCAAACAAGGGCCGAGGGAGAGTTTAAAAGATTACGTTAACAGATTTAACAACGAGGTTTTGCAGGTGGAAGGATACGATGATGGAGTTGCCTTGGCAGCCGTAATCTCGGGATTACAGGACGAGAGGCTGCTGAACTCGATCGGAGAAAGCCAACCGCAGACGTATGTGGAATTTATGACCCGATCACAAAGGTTTATCGAGGAACTATTGAAATCCAAGCAGGAAGAGAGGGAGAGCCGCAGAGTTTCCATATATGACCGGCATAGAGAGGACAGAGGAAAAAGGCGTCGGGCAGAAGATAGTGGCCGGGAACGACATGTGCACTCCTCGGCCAATGGCCGAGGCCGAGCAGAAATCAAAGAACCGCAGGGCAGGGCCAAGCCGAAGGCCAAGTTTAACAGGTACACACCACTAACAGCTCCTCTGGAACAGGTGTTAACTGCAATACGAGATACAAATTTGCTGAAACGTCCGAAAAAGATGAGGTTAGACCCAGACAGGAGAAATAGAAATAAATACTGCATATTCCACGGAGACCACGGCCACACAACCCGGGAGTGCATACAGCTAAGGGGTGAAATAGAAACCTTAAGTCGAGAGGGCTATCTCAAGGAATTTGTGGGACAGGACAGAGGGAAAAGACCGATTCCAGCAGATCAGGGTATGGGGGGCAACAACCCCCCACTGGAGATACAAACCATCCTTGGAGGACCATCGGGAGGGGAATCCAGTAGAAAGCGAAAAGCGGCAGTTCGAGAGGCATGGATAGAGCCAGGAGAGCAAGGTATGTACTCAATCTTACTCAATAAAAACTCACCGAACTTAGAGTTTACAGAGGAAGAGGCTGCATGGATACACCACCCACACAATGACGCGTTGGAGGTAGCCCTAACAATCGCCAATGTCAGAGTACATCTAATTTTAGTTGATGGAGGGAGCTCAACCGATGTCCTCTCAGCTGCCGCGTTCGATGCCATGAAGTTGGGAAGCAATCGCCTGAGGGCGAACCTTACACCGTTGCTGGGATTTGGAGGAGAAAAAGTAAGCCCAAGAGGAAGCATCGAACTGCCAGTGACGTTTGGGGAAGGGCCACAGACAGTTACAAGAATGATCAACTTTCTGGTGGTGGACTGCGTCCCAACGTATAACGCCATTTTAGGGCGACCAACTTTACATGGGCTCAAAGTTGTGGCCTCTACTTACCATCAGGCCTTGAAGTTCCCAACCGAGGAAGGTATAGGAGTGGTACGTGGAGAGCAGAAGGTGTCGAGAGAGTGTTACTTCATGGCGCTCAAGAGCATCGACAAGAAGGCCCAAACAACGCCCGCCTCGGAAAACGGCCGAGGCCAAGAATTTGAGGGATCAAGCTATCCCCTTCCAATGGAACATTGACCCCTGCTTGTTGTGTCAACCAGTATCCAATTTGCTAAAGACTATGTTTAATTTTCTTTTATTTCAGCAGCATGTCACTTGGAATGTAGTCGATTGATTCACTTGAAATAAAGTACTCTGAATTTCTTTTCAAAGATTTTTTACGATGCTTGAAGAGAGGCCCGGGAACTTCCTAGGCCTCCCCAAGTTTTTTCCCCAGAAGAGTGTACGCACCCCTGGGATGACCGTGATGCTTGAAGAGAGGCCCGGGAACTTTCTAGGCCTCCCCAAGCTTTTTCCCCAGAAGAGTGTACGCACCCCTAGGATGACCGTGATGCTTGAAGAGAGGCCCGAGAACTTCCTAGGCCTCCCCAAGCTTTTTCCCCAGAAGAGTGTAGGCACCCCTGGGATGACCGTGATGCTTGAAGAGAGGCCCGGGAACTTCCTAGGCCTCCCCAAGCTTTTTCCCCAGAAGAGAGTACGCACCCCTGGGATGACCGTGATGCTTGAAGAGAGGCCCGGGAACTTCCTAGGCCTCTCCAAGCTTTTCCCCAGAAGAGAGTACGCACCCCTGGGATGACCGTGATGCTTGAAGAGAGGCCCGGGAATTTCCTAGGACTCCCCAAGCTTTTTCCCCAAAAGAGTGTACGCACCCCTGAGATGACCGTGATGCTTGAAGAGAGGCCTGGGAACTTCATAGGCCTCCTCGAGCTTTTCTCCAGACTGAGTATCTGTACCCTCAGGAATGAAATGGCAATGCAAATTAACAAGCAGCGCATGAAGAATGCTCGGCCTCATTCCAAGGCTGAGGCCGAGCATTCCAGCTCCGAGGCTGACCGTTAGATGTGCAATGAGGCTTGATTGTGTCGAGACTGGTAGTCACTTCGCTCTTTGGCACAACCGAGTCCAGCCATGGAACAATTGAGCGGCAGGTGTTAAAGCATGGCTCCGCCTCATGATAAGGTCGAGGCTGACTGCCCCAACTCAGAGGCTAAAATTTTTCCTCGAAGGGCCAGGTACGAGATTAGATTTTCTTACTCAAAAAATGCAACTCTTGAATGTTGAATGCACATCTTTGAGTGGGGGCTGGGAATTAGGATAGGCTAAGACCACTCCATCCCATTGTTCAATTTTCTTTTTATATGGTGACTGCTTGAGTGATTTTTTGCATAGCTTTGCTCCTTTTTCCTTGCTTATTTAAGATGAGTCTGCTTCATAAATTATGATAAAGCCTTAAAAGGGAAATTGCATGAGACATGGCGAATAAGTTGTTACAAGATAGAAGGCTTGATTTCTCATTGATTAAAAGGGAAAAGTACAAGTGCAAGGAAAAAATGCAGGAATCAAAGAAACAGAATCTGAAAGAGCAGAATTGAAGATACACAAAGCCAGAGAAATCAATGAAGCGTCCGAGTTATCTAGTTGCGGTCGTCCCATGAGAAGTCCATGTCCCCGCGTCCACTTGACAAGCTATCTGAGGCTAGATAAGTACTGGGGTCGACAACCATAGCTGAGATCTCGGTCTTCATGATGGATCGATCGAGGTCGGGAAAGTGCTTCCGCATGCGCCGGACAGAATATTAAAATGCCGGTATAGTTCAGCAAGGTATTTGGCGTCAGAGAGATGGGCCCGAGCTTCAGCCAGCTGAGCTTTGGTTTTTGATGTGGAATTTTCCTACCGCAAGTGTACGGGTCAAGTTATAATATAGTGAATGTGAAATTCGAATGTCGTCCTCTGGATTGGGTTTCTAATCAATTTTAATTACCGGAAATACTCTTGACCGATTCTATTTAGGAATCCGAATGAAGTAAGAATGAAATTAAATCAAACACAAAACAATGCAAAAAGTGACAATCCAATGGAAACATGGTCTTAGGGATGTGATTTCACCAATTGGGATTATGGATTAATAAATGGATTAACAACATGCTACAATTCATAAATCTTGGGAAACGAAAACCACACATATCTCTCCCTAGCATACATGATTCTCCCACATGCAATTGAACCCGATATCCCTATCTAAATTCAATAAACATGCAAGGCATTAAGGATAACCTTTTTAACGATTTCTAGAATTAACTATAATCTATCGATTTCTAGCTAAATCCTAGTTATGCATAATGATTTCTAAGCTAAATCCTCTCTCCCGAGTTAGATTCAAGCATAAACATCAATCAATTTATGGCCGGTAAATTGAAAGCATTAAGAATACAATTATGCATAAATGAAATCCATAGCAAAATCCATACAATCAATCCAAAAGTGACCAACGGCTACATCAATCCCTAAGAGTAAAGACCTAGCTAATCATACAACGCGTTACAATATAGCTACAATCTAAAACAGCCATAAACACTAACTAAAGTAAGGGAAAGAAGAATTAAACACTATGTAGGCCGAGACCGCACGTCCCCGTCACGATCCCCACGAACAATGGGTTGATTTCCACTTTGCTCCCACTTATTCAGCTCCAAAGACTCTGTTTTTCCTATGTTTTACGGCTCCAAGATGTCCAAAAGAAGTCCCCCCAAAAAGCCCTAATCGCAATCTTTAAATAAGGCAACAATTGGTCGTAGCGTCGCGACGCTGTAGGGGTAGCGTCGCGACGCTACCGCGAAATTACGGATTCTGGAAGTTCGCCGAGAGCGTCGCGACGCTATGATTTTTTTTTTTTTTAGATTGAAAACTCCATTTGACTCCAATTGCTCACTTTAGCTTCAAACACATACTTTCTACAAATAAAACATATAAATGCATAAATTTGGCCAAATAATTGTAAAAGACTAGCTTAATTAATTACAGAAAAATAGCTAGCTATGCTCGCTATCAAACACCCCCAAACTTAAGCTTTTGCTAGTCCTCGAGCAAACTAAAAATCAAGCATACAATAGAAGAATGGATGCAACAAACATGACTCAATCCTCAAGGCTCAAAAGTCAATAATCAAGCAATCAAGAGACATGCACATAAGGACCAATGAGGGAGACAAATCAAAAGTTTTCCAAAATTAACTTGCACAAGCGAGATCTAACTTAACGAGATCAGACTCTACTAGCCCGGGATTGGATTACTAAACTCTCAACTCATCTTCCCTCTACACTGGCACTAAGGATTCACTAACGAGTCAATGGAACAAATTAGTTTGTTTTCCTCCATACTTAGGTGCTTATAATTGAAAATTACAACATGCATTTTTATGTGGCACTAGCTTTTACACACCTATTGCAGGGACCCTTAACCCGAGTTTTACCCTTTGGGTTGTCTAACTGATCACAACAGGGGTAGCTCTTTTTGCCAAAACTTTATTAAGCATTGCATTGCGCGCATAAGTCATGACTTTCTTTTTTTTTTCTTTCAAATTGTAACAACAAGAATGATTTTTCTTTATGAGCATGATAAGCATATATTCTTTTCTTTCCTCCTAAGCAAGATCAAACATGCTAATTTGCAAAAAATTAACTCTTTAGCTCTTCCCTACACCTATCGAGGTGACAACAAGCATATGAACCTAATAATTCGCTCCTAAGCATTCAAATCCAAATCTAGCCAAGACAAATACTGTACTCATGCAAGACATCTCCTAGAAAAAGTTTAAAAAGTCTCCCTTTTTGGGCACTTATGCTTACAACTCATCGAAAGCTTGAAAATTGACAAGAAAGTCTATCCTAGGAAATCATAGTCATGAAAAAATAGCATCCAGAAAACAACCATATGCTCAATTCAAAGAAAGCTCAAAACTATAGCCCGAACTCAGATGCTCAAGGGCTCCACAAACATGCTATTCCACCCCCAAACTTAAAGCATGCATTGTCCTCAATGTATGAAGAAAATAAAGCATAATCAAACATGAGAACAATAAAAGAGTAGGAGGAGTGAACAATACTGTCCTGGAATGACGATGTCCTCATTTGTGGAAGCTTGCAAGCAAAGGAGAAACTGGAACCAAGACCTACAAAACAAAAACAAACAATAAATCAAACGCAAAAAGAAAAACACAACTGAACTTACTTGGGTTGCCTCCCATAAGCGCTTGTTTAACGTCAATAGCTCGACGTGTTAACCGAATAGGCATCAAGGTGGT
Organism: Luffa aegyptiaca; assembly: GCA_017139565.1. Taxonomy (NCBI): domain Eukaryota; kingdom Viridiplantae; phylum Streptophyta; class Magnoliopsida; order Cucurbitales; family Cucurbitaceae; genus Luffa; species Luffa aegyptiaca. The sequence continues at coordinate 19,641,415 of CM029402.1, forward strand.
CTAATGTCAGGTGTTCCATCAACAGTGCTCTTCCTAGCACCTTTCCTATACCCCACCAACATAGCCTTTGATGTGTTCTGAGGGTCCTCAAAAGCCTTTAGGATTTCCTTTTCCTGTTGGATTCTAATGATTAGCTCCTTGCGTTCAATATCAATTATAACCCTCCTTGTAGCAAGGAATGGTCTCCCTAATATAATAGGCATGGAAAAATTTTCTTTAATATCTAAAACAAAGAAATCAACAGGGATGAAAAATCTACCTACTTTGATCAGAACATTCTCCACAATTCCATAAGGACTAACCACAGACTGGTCAGCCAACTGGAGTCTAACAGTAGTAGATTTTATCTCTCCTATATTTAGCTTTTTGCACAATGATAATGGAATGATATTTATGCTAGCCCCTAGATCACATAGTGCTCTACAAGAATAAGTACCAAAATAACAAGGAATAGTAAAACTCCTTGGATCAGACAAGTTTTCTGGTACGTTCTGTTGGACACGAGCACTGCATGTCGATGCGAGGTATACAGTCTCCATCTGCTTTTCCTTCTTCTTTTTGTTCAACCATTCCTTCATGAACTTCTTGTAATGAGGCATCTGCTCTAGTGCATTTGCAAAAGGAATATTAACAGTCAATCCTGTATAAGCATCAAGAAACTTATTAAACTGAGCCTTAGAATTTTTCTTTTTCCTATTCTTTGACTTAGGAACTAAAGCAGTAGGAGAAGGGATAGACGGCTCAAGTATAAGCTTTTCAGCTTCGTTTGAGGTGGTGCCCTCCTCAACTTCTCCAGTGAGTTCCTCAGTTTCAGTAGTCTCATCTTCCTCAACTACTTGAGTTTCCTCCTCGTGATGCACAGAGACGGCCTTACAGTACTCCAATGAAGATTTCTCCTGTTCAGCTGGGGATTTACCTTTGTTCATAGTGTTGACAACACTTACCAGTTGTCCCAGTTGAGTCTCTATGTTTTTGATAGCTGCAGAATGACCATTGACAGTAGTGTTTATGGCAATCACGGCCTCCTCGAGCTTATTTGACCTGTTAGTTGATTCTGCAATAAAAGCTCCAACTAGATCCTCTAAAGACTGTTTACTTTCTTGCTTAGGAGTGAAACAAGGAGGATTCAGAACATTCTTATTATTTGCATACGAAAAATTCTCATGATTTCTATTACTAGGGTGATAATGTGTTAGGTGCAGAATTATTATTGTACCCCCTAGAATTAAAATTAGAGACATACTGAAACTGCTCGAGATTTTCCTCCTGAGTCTGGGATGCGAGGGCAGTTGCAGACTCGATCGATTGAGCACTCACTGTACCTGAAAACTTTAAAAATGCATTAGCAAGGGAAGACATCTGGGCCTGAAGTGCACTTACGTTGTCAATCTCGAAGACTCCAGCAGCAATCTTTGTCGGTCCCAACCGCTCAGATGGCCACTGATAGCTATTGGTGGTCATTTCCTCTAGCAAAGTCCTAGCATTCTCAACAGTTTTGGACAACAGAGTCCCACCTGCAGCTGCATCAACGATAGTTTTTGTATTAGGAGTTAAGCCATTATAAAATAATTGAACCTGAAGCCAGTCGGGATAGCCATGTTGCGGGCACTTCCTCAGCAGCTCTTTAAATCGCTCCCAAGCCTTGAACAGCTGCTGGAACGTCCCAATCTCAGTCCTCAGCTTGACTGTCTTGGCAGGAGGGAAGAATTTCTTTAAAAACGCCTGGACCAAAGCATCCCAGGTGGTAATGCTCCCAGGTCGAATCGATTGCAACCAATCACGAGCTTTATCCTGCAAGGAAAAAGGAAATAAACGTAAGCGAATGGCATCTTTAGAAACACCATTTAATTTTACCGTCCCACAAATGTCCAAGAAAGATTTCAGGTGAGAATTGGGATCCTCTGTGGCCGATCCTCTGTAGGCGCAGTCTCGAGCCATCTGAATGAGACCCGTTTTCAGCTCGAAATTATTAGCATTGATTGGGGCATAGACAATCCCCGACTGTTGCTCCTGAAAGACCGGTTGAAAGTAGTCTCTAATAGGCTTAGACTCCTCGGGGTTAGGATTGGCCATTTGGATACAATTAACTTTACTTTCCCTTCGAAGTTTATTAAAAAGTCTCTCAATCTCTGGGTCAAAGGGAACTAAGGCCAACTCCCTAACCTTTCGCATACACCAACAAAACTAACCTAAAAAGGAAAATAAAAAAAAAAACAAGGAAAGAAAACAAATTAGGAAAAAAAAACTAGAAAAGGAAATAACTAAATCTAAATAAGGAAAATATAATCTACAAAAGGGAAAGATAAACAAATATGGAATGCAAAAACAAATATGGCAAAAAAAATAAGGAAACTAGCAAATAAGGAAAAACTAATCTAAAAAGGAAAAGACTAAAAAGTAAAAGTCTATCTATGGAAAATTCAAACAAATATGGAAAAGAAAAACAACAAAGGAAAAAAAATGCAATCTACCTAAAAACAAAAATAACAAAAATAACAAAAAATAAAATACACCCTAAACTAAGACCGGACAAATTTTCTTCGATATTAAAAATGACTAAATTTGCCAATCCCCGGCAACGGCGCCAAAAACTTGATGTGTAATTTTCCTACTGCAAGTGTACGGGTCAAGTTATAATATAGTGAATGTGAAATTCGAATGTCGTCCTCTGGATTGGGTTTGTAATCAATTATAATTACCGGAAATACTCTTGACCGATTTTATTTAGGGATCCGAATGAAGTAAGAATGAAATTAAATCAAACACAAAACAATGCAAAAAGTGACAATCCAATGGAAACAATGGTCTTAGGGATGTGATTTCACCAATTGGGATTATGGATTAATAAATGGATTAACAACATGCTACAATTCATAAATCTTGGGAAACGAAAACCACACATATCTCTCCCGAGCATACATGATTCTCCCACATGCAATTGAACCCGATATCCATATCTAAATTCAATAAACATGCAAGGCATTAAGGATAACCTTTTTAACGATTTCTAGAATTAACTATAATCTCCCGATTTCTAGCTAAATCCTAGTTATGCATAATGATTTCTAAGCTAAATCCTCTCTCCCGAGTTAGATTCAAGCATAAACATCAATCAATTTATGGCCGGTAAATTGAAAGCATTAAGAATACAATTATGCATAAATGAAATCCATAGCAAAATCCATACAATCAATCCAAAAGTGCCCAACGGCTACATCAATCCCTAAGAGTAAAGACCTAGCTAATCATACAACGCGTTACAATATAGCTACAATCTAAAACAGCCATAAACACTAACAAAAGTAAGGGAAAGAAGAATTAAACACTATGTAGGCCGAGACCGCACGTCCCCGTCACGATCCCCACGAACAATGGGTTGATTTCCACTTTGCTCCCACTTATTCAGCTCCAAAGACTCTGTTTTTCCTCTGTTTTACGGCTCCAATATGTCCAAAAGAAGTCCCCCCAAAAAGCCCTAATCGCAATCTTTAAATAAGGCAAAAATTGGTCGTAGCGTCGCGACGCTGTAGGGGTAGCGTCGCGACGCTACAGAGAAATCACGGATTCTGGAAGTTCGCCGAGAGCGTCGCGATGCTATTTTTTTTTTTTTTTTTTTTTTTTTTTAGATTGAAAACTCCATTTGACTCCAATTGCTCATTTTAGCTTCAAACACATACTTCCTACAAATAAAACATATAAATGCATAAATTTGGCCAAATAATTGTAAAAGACTAGCTTAATTAATTACAGAAAAATAGCTAGCTATGCTCGCTATCAATCCCAGCCCGTCTTGTGAAATTCAAGGTCGGCCTTTACCTCTTCGAGTAGACGGTTGGCGCGGTCAAGGCTGTTCTGGGCTTGGACTAACTCCTGCCTCGGGACGCTGTTCGACTGCAGTTCATTTATTTTATTTGTTAAGCTGATGGCAGAAACAGTGACCTTGGTAAAAGCCTGCAAAAGGAGCGGAGCTTGGTGAGGATTTGTTCCAAGAGAAGGGATAACCAAGTAAAGGGTAAGGGTGAATTACCTACCTCGCGAAGGTGGCGATGGACGGACTGGAAGCTCTCTGCTGGATCGTCATAGCCTAGCTCTCCCTCAGGCTTGTGGGACTGCAAACCTTGCCAGCAGCGGAGGTCGTGAGCCAACATGTCCACTTGACTCCCTGTGCCAGAATAATCTTCTGGGAGGACGCAAACAGGGAGAGAAGTACCCTCCTCTCTGATTGGAGTAGGAGCAGCCGATGGGCGGTTGCGAGATGATCTCCTCAGGCCCGTAGTGGAAGATCGCGCAACGACGAAGGGCGCATCAGACTCATCCTCGGTAAGGTCAGTGACGTTCACCTGGGAGGTTCTAGCCACGCCCTTGTTTTTCTTAGACTTGCGGCTTTCGTTGAAGATTAGGCGTGGAGGCATTGATGAGCACGCGGAAAGAAGAGACAAAGTTAATGTCACGGCAAAATTGGAGAAAAGGAAGAATAGCATTAGCGAGGCGATGAAGAGAAAACCTACTGGAGAGAGGGCGAGCGAGCTTGAGGAACACAAGATTTTCCTGGTTAACAAGATCGGGACCAAAGCGATGAACAAGCAGGATTCGCTGTGCAACTTCAGCAAACAAACGAGCTTCGGCGGTGCGGCGAGCTTTCCGGGGAACTGGGCAAGAAAGAATATAGAGGTGAGTTAGAGAAATCAGTCAAAGCAATAAGTGCGCAAATACTCACCATACTCCCGAAAAATTGTAGAAACGGCATAATGGTTACCATCTGGATTTCGTTCTAACCAATTTCCCTTAACAAAAAACCATCCGTTCCTCCAATTTTTCACAGACGTGGGAGTATTAACAATGATTCCCTTTTTGGCGCTAATATAGTAAAACAAGTGCCCTAGGTTGGGACTTCGACTGATAGAGTGTAAAGAAAAGAAAATGTCCGGATCCATAGTTGCATCTGGGTTGCCGTATGCCCATAGTAGAATGCACCCAATAAGGTGAGCCCACCCATTGGGAACAATTTGGGCAGGAGCTAACCTAGTGATCGTCAGGAAGTGTTGAAGAAGCAAGGGAAGAGGGAGACGAACTCCAAATTTGAAAATGGCCCCATAAAAAGCTACTTCGCCTACAGGGGGTGGGAGAAGCCTTCATCCGGATCTGGAACCCTCATTTGCACGTCGTCAGGAACGCCATACTTGTACCGAAGGCGCTCAAATTGCGCCTCGGTCACCGAGGATGACGTAGCCGAAGGAGGTGCAGAAGGCCCAGTGTCCTCAGCTTCCTCAGCATCTTCCTCCCCCTCTGAGTAGGGAGACTCGTCGTAAAAACTCGAGCCACTTTCAGAATGAAACTCGGTATGAACGGACTCCTCACTTGCCATGAAAAAAAAAACGATTCAAAGTGGACAGAAAAAAGAAAAATCTGCTACCTTGGAGAGAATTTGGAGGAGAGGAGAGAAAGTTGGTGAGTGGAATGGGGGGGAATGGAAGGGCTATTTATAGAGCCAAAATGGAGGGAAAGTTGGAAGGAATTTCAAATTCGAAATTTGAAATTCAAAAAAAAAAAAAAAAAAAAATAGAAGGGACAAGGCAACGCTAGGCCTGCCACGGCAGGCCTAGCCTGCTCGACCTCGGTCAATGGCCGAGGCCTAGCGTACCTGCTGCTCGACCTCGGATTCTAATATCCCTAGTTCCGAGGTTGGTTCCTAACCAACTAGAAAGTTGCTTTTCAAAGCTTTTGGCAATGATTAAACTTTTGTGCCCCACAAGATCATAACCAAATAGTTACTTGTCTAATGGTGGGATGTAGAAGAATCTTTTTATTTTATGCACCTTATTGCAGGTTAATTTTCTGAGTTAATTATTACTCTCCATTGAAAATCAAGGGAAGCCCGTGAACTCCAATAGAGAGTGGGGGCTTAATGTTATGGGCAAAATTAGTCTATCATATTTGATGCAGGAAAGCCCAAACTCATCGGGCCCAAAGGCGGAAGGAGCTCAACCAACAGGACAAAGGGCTGGAGCATGCTCTGGCCCCATGTAATCACCCTTGGCCTCGGCCCAAGGGAGAGGCCGAGGGTCACGGTCGTCGGCCTCGGCCCGAATCCATCTCCTGAAGTTGGACGGATTTGCAACCCTTGAGATTTTTATAAAAGGGGAGGCCGCACACGCTTAGAGGTATGAGAAATCAACCCCTAAATTCACTATACTTGTTTTCCGGCCAAAGCTAACTTAAGCATCGGAGTGTGTGTGGTCTACACCACACCGGTGTGCAGCGTTTGCTCGTCTTGCAGGTCACGTCTTTCCCGCTCGTTTACAAATTCACTGTTGATCGTCACGTGGAGCGAGGGGCAAATTCCTAAGCGAAATTTGACCATCAACACTGGTTGTGTCGGCATGCCCACTAGTGCCTAGGCGACTTAACCTGCATCTCTATGTATTGGCCCTTTTCTACCCCACTATCTAGGGTGGTGATCTGGTTTTCTATGATTATGGCGTAGGAGGTCACACTATGCATTAAGCATTTGGCATCGCCTTTAGACTTCCTCCATTGTAATCGCATGATCATCTTCATTATTTTGCTAAGAGATTCACTGCATGCGACAAATTCTGCAGCCATTTGCCTTTGCAATTCAACTCTCAGCTCCTTTAGCCTCAGCTCTAGGCGCTATAATGGGCACCTTGACTTTGAAGAGCAGCATATCATTTCTGGCCATATTCAGGATGACCTTGATGTTAATGGCTAATGTGACTGAAATTTGCAGTGTTGCAAGGACCTAAGAAAAAATATATTAGAAAGATCTCGGTTAAGCGCAAATACACGTTGTCACATGTAGTAATAAAACTTGGAGGTATTCCAAGTATCGGTTCTATAGGGACTCTACGGTAAAATTCATATTTGAGAAGAAACTACTCAAAAGCACAACAAAGGTAACCAAGTAAAATGAGGATGATTGGTAGTTTGGATTTTAAGAAAATAACAAATAATGAAAACGGAATCCAATTTAGTTTTAGTCTTAAGTTAAGCTAACTATCGAATTGTGTCCACATAGCAACCACATTCTACCTTGTGTGTTGAATCGGGTTTAACACCTATTAAGCCTTGTATCAAGTATAATTATGAGACTAAGCAACTAGACTCATATGTCTATGGCTAATTTGGACTTAGATAATTTAGCATACAATCCTTTAGATCCTATAGTTGTTGTTTTAGCAATACTGAAGTCCTATGTCTTGGCCCTTCATCCTATATCCCCATTTACAAAAATCGATTTTGCCTGATGATAACTCTCCAAAAGGGAGTTATTATTTGTCTTTAATGGGATAGAATGAATCTTACTAGTGCTAAATAAACACGATTGTCATTGAATTTCTACTTGTTTTAAGATATTTTGGGAAACTAATGTCTTGTACCTATTTTGCAAGAAAAATACAAATGTTGAGAAGTTGCGGCAGCAAAACATATGATCGACAACACATGTGCAAAGTTATCCATGTCGGCTGACAGAACGACTTGTTGGATTCTCGCATCAAATGAAATTTATAAACTAGCTCTATGCTACTTTATAGTAGGTAGTGATTGGATGTCCACAGGGAAGGGATAATTCTTTTTAGCTCAAGTTTTTATGGATAATTGGAATGGGAGGTTTTAGGAAAATCAATTAATGACATGGCAAGAATATTAAAATGCCGGAAATTAAGATTGCATAAAAATAAATGCAGAAATCTAAAAGCAGGAAACAAAATAATCAATTTTGCAACATCATCGGATTAGGGATTCATTGGATTGTTTGTTCCTTCAGTTTCATCGATTGCTCTATTGATTGATTTTAGTGAATATTAATGAGTATGATATTGCTTCTTGACTAAGTGGATTCTCCATCTTACCTAGTCTGAGTCTAATCAATTAATTAACCTAATACTCTGTCGTAATTAATTAACTAATTAATTAGAGTTACGTACACTACCCCTCATGCATTAGTGATGTGCACAAAATGCCCTACCGCAAGTGTACGGGTCAAGATTTAATATAGTTGACAGCGCGCATAGTGAGCTTCTTTTCCCGGTTATTTTAGTTAGTCTCTGAGATTAAATTGGCCAAAATTATGCACTTAATGTTTGTTTTGTAGGAAATTGAGTTTGGCATGAAAAGGAGCATTTGGAAGTTATTCGGGTGTTCGGGACCTAAAAAGAGGCAAAGGAATCGAAAAGTGAATGAAAATCGAGGCTTAAAGTGAGTGAAGACCCGAGAGGTAGCGTCGAGACGCTGCCTCCTTAGCGTCTCGACGCTACACAATTTCCTTATATAATTCTGGCGGTAAAGAGGACAGCGTCTAGCGTTTCGATGCTATCAAAATTCTTCCTATAAATACATCCTTATATTGCACGGCTAATGAAAGTTCAATTTGAGAGTTTTTAGACCTAATTTCGACAAGGGGCATTCTGTGGGAGCTAAAGCTGGGCCAAAGAGTGGGAACCAAGCTTGAAGTCATGGAGATCGTGACGGGGACGTGGCGGTTTCAACGGATTTAAGAGTTTTTACTTTCTTTACCTTATCTATTGTTGTTTTGATGGCTTTTGATTCAAGTTGTGTTGGTAGTTCAATGACTATGAGTAGCTAAACTTGTATGTCTTAGGGATTGATGTAGTCTTTTAGGTTTATGGATTGATTATTGGGATGTTTTGTGCCTTTATTTTATTCATGTGATTATGGTTAAATGCTTTCAATTAATTGGCCATTAGTTGAATGATTTAGTGTTGAATCTTGCTCGGGAGAAAGGATTTGGCTTAGACTTTGCTAATTGCATGACTAAGGTAGAATTCTATGATCAGGAGATTTAGAATAACTTTAGAAGTTGTAAAAAGAACTAAACTCAAAGTCTTGCATGTCAATGAACTTAGATTGAGATATCAAGTTTATTATATGGTGAGAATCAATTATGCTCGGGAGAGATATTTGTGATTTAAGGTTCTTTGACTTACAAAATAATTGCATGTTAAAAACTCACTCCCTTTAATTAATCCTAAATCTAAATTGACAAAATCAAATCCCTAAGAATTCTTCCAATTGAATTTTCATCCTTTAATTTGAATTACCTTTTGATAGTTCTCATCCTAGTGTGATCTCTAAATAAAATTGGGCAAAAGTATTCACGGTAATTAATTTAACTAGAAAACTAATCCAGAGGACGACATTCGATTTTCAAATCACTATATTATTACTTGACCCGTATACTTGCGGTAGCAAAATTGTGCATCAAGTTTTTGGCGTCGTTGCCGGGGATTGGCATATTTAGTTAGATTAATATTGTGAAAAAATTGATTGGTCTTAATTTAGGGTGTATTTTTACTTTTTTTAGGTAGTTGTTTTTTTCGTTATTTGTTTTATTTTCGTATTTGTAGTTTTCTATTTTAGTGTTTTCCTTATTCATTTTGATTTTTTTTCCTTATTTGTTAGTTTCTTTATTTGTCTTTGATTTTTTCCTTTTAAGTTAGTTTTTTTCCTTGTTTGATATTTTTCTTAATTGTCTTTTCCTTTTTTTGATTTTGCATTCCTTATTTGTTAGTGTTTCCTTTCTTAGTTTATCTTTTTTTTTTGTTTTTTTTTTTGTTTTAGCTGTTTCCTTTTCTATTTCTTTTTCCTTATTTGTTTTCTTTCCTTTTTTATTATTTCTTTTTTTTTTAGGTTAGGCTAGATTGCGTATGCGAAAGGATAGGGATTTAGCCTTAGTACCTTTGGACCCCAAGATTGAGAGGACCATTAGTAGACTTCGAAGTGAGACTAAAGATCTTGTCCAAATGGTCGATCCAAATCCTCCTGAGGAGCCTAAGCCCATTAGAGATTATGTTCAGCCCGTGTTTCAGGGGCAACAGTCAGGGATTGTTTATGCCCGATCAATGCCCAACAACTTTGAGCTGAAAAATCGGTCTCATTCAAATGCCTCTTGATTGTGCATTCAGAGGATCACCCACAGAGGACCCAAATTCTTATCTGAAATCTTTTCTAGACATTTGTGGGATGGTAAAATTAAACGGTGTTACTGAAGATGCCATTTGCTTACGCTTGTTTCCTTTTTCGTTGCAGAACAAGGCCCGAGATTGGTTGCAGTCTATTCCCTCTGGAAGCATCACCACTTGGGATGCTTTGGTCCAGGCCTTGTTGAAGAAATTCTTCCCTCGTGCTAAGACGGTCAAACTGAGGACCGAAATTGGAACATTTCAGTAGCAGTTCGACGAGTAGTTTTTCGAGGCATGGGAGATCTATGAGGAAGTGCCCTCAGCATGGATACCCTGACTGGTTGCAGATCCAATTCTTTTATAATGGTTTAAATCCTAGTACTAAGACTATTGTTGATGCAGCTGCAGGTGGGACTCTGTTGTCCAAGACCGTGGAAAATGCACGTACGCTACTGGAGGATATGGCTACCAATAGCAATCAGTGACCATCTGAGCGGTCTACACCAAAGAAAGTGACAGCTGGGGTGTTTGAGATTGATAATGTAAGTGCTCTACAAGCCCAGATGTCCTCCCTAGCTAATGTTTTCCTTAAGTTTTCAGGTACAGGAAGCACACAGTCCATCAAGTTAGCTGCTGCTATTGCATCTCAATCTCAGGAGGAGACCACCATAGAACATGTTCAGTATGTAACAAATTCTAATTTTAGGGGATAAATAATTCTACACCCACACACTATTACCCTAACAATAGGAACAATGAGAATTTTTCTTATACAAACAATAAGAATGTTTTAAACCCTTTTGGATTTGCCCCTAAAAAGAAAGAAAATAAACAATCTCTTGTGGATCTTGTTGGAGCTTTTATTGCAGAGTCAAGTAACAGGACCAATAAGCTTGAGGAGGCAGTGATCGCCATTAACACCACGGTGACTGACCACAGTGCAACCATAAAAAATATTGAAACTCAGTTGGGGCAACTTGTAAGTGTTTGACGAGACTTGTCGAAGGTCTGAGCCAAATAAATTTATAATCTACGACACTATAACTATTTTGTAGAAATAGTGGTTGGGGTCGAACATAGGGAAGGGGATTTAGCAGATGCAGAATTTTGGGTTCATGCAACAGGGGATTTGAATAATTGGATGCAATAAAATAAAATGTTGAATGTAAAAGAGACAGAATAATAAAACATACGATAGAGAGAAATAAGATGGAGATCAATATCATAAAAGGATTGCTGGATTGGGATTTCTTATGCTTGAATGTTATTTCACATTGGCTTCCTAGTTTTCTCTAAAAATCATTCTATACAGCTTTTATTAGTCCAGTTAGGTTCTTGGTTACTCGGAGGACCCCTGATAACTCTCCAAAAGGGAGTTATTTAGACCTTATTTCTATATTGATTTGTGTGTCTTTTATGCTTAATAGGGTTGCTTTTAGATGGATATTATATGTTTTAACCCATTTGGAAGAATGGAAGTTTTGGAAATTATTTTGTGCAGAATATGTTGCTGGGCGTTGGATTGGGTTGCTTTTAGACCTCTAACGTGTGTTTCCATGCATTTTATGAACTAAGTAGCTTTAGGCGTTGGTTAGGAACATGTAGTTGCCGTGCTTAATCTCTAGTAATAAATATTGATTTGATGCATCTTGATTAATTGTTGTGTTCATTTCTATTTTATGCCCGCCTGGCCAGCCGGTATGAATACCTCTCTCTAGTTTCAGGGATGATTTAGGGAGTGTGGCGGTTAATCACACTAGATCATTGTGTATTGGTGAACGCCAGTGACTGAGCTAGGGATAGCCAGTTGCCTAGTGCTTAATCGGTAGAGCTTCATTGGAGTTGAAACATATTCTAAAAAATCCGAAGTTCCGGGAGGAATCCGCTAATAAGACTGCGAGAGTTTTGCATGATCAATAATATTGCTAGAGCATCTTTTAAAACAATTACTAAAACATGACCAGCGCCTGTTTCTAATCTGTCGGCCTATTTGTTTATTTTTTGCTCTGTCATTTCTTTTGCTTCAGCATTCTATAAAAACCAATCATTTTAACCATTCTTGAAACCATTGAAAAACTAAACAAAATAGATAAAGTGAAAGCTAATTCAGACCTTGGATTCGATAAATACTTATTACTTGTTGCGGACTGTGTATACTTGCACAGAGTTCTAGAGCATTTTTATAACTTATTTTTACTCACTCTGGAAACCCAACAAGTTTTTGGCGCCGTTGCCGGGGACTTGAATAAGTTTTTATCTGATCTGTTTTGTGTATGTGTTTTAGTGGTTTGGTGCTAGAACTTTTTGATTGTTTCTTTTGTTTTTGCAGGTGTGAGTTTGGTGCATGAACGATCCGCCTGGGGTAAGGTTCGAGCTTGATCCAGAAATCGAGAGGACATTCAGGATAAGAAGGAGAGAGCAGCATAGACAGCAAAATCAAATGGCTGACGTGCCGCGTCTCCCGCAGGGTCCAGAAGATCCAGTTGATCCCCAACAGAATCGTGTGTTGTAGCAAAACCAGCCGCTGGAGCAAAATAGACAGCAAAATAATCAGGCTGAGAATCCTATCTTGGTAGCGAAGGATAGGGCCAGAGCCATTCGAGCGTATGCTTTTCCAATGTTTGATGAGTTAAATCCAGGGATTGCACGTCCTCACATTGAGGCAACAAATTTTGAAATGAAACCGGTAATGTTTCAGATGTTGCAAACCGTGGGGCAATTCCATGGTTTGTCATCTGAAGACCCTCATTTACATCTTAAGTCTTTTCTAGGAGTTAGTGATTCTTTTGTAATTCAAGGAGTGCCTAGAGATGCCCCTAGATTAACTTTGTTCCCGTATTCTCTTAGAGATGGAGCAAATGCATGGTTAAACTCTTTTGCTCCAGGATCAATTAGGACATGGAATGAGTTAGCAGAAAAATTTTTGAGTAAATATTTCCCACCAAATAGAAATGCTAAATTGAGGAGTGAAATAGTAGGGTTTAGGCAACTTGAAGATGAGACTTTTAGTGAGGCTTGGGAGAGGTTTAAGGAGCTTTTGCGAAAGTGTCCCCACCATGGTTTACCACATTGTATCCAAATGGAAACATTTTACAATGGGTTAAATGGAGCAACCCAAGGTATGGTTAATGCTTCGGCTGGAGGGGCCCTTTTGGCAAAAACTTTAAATGAAGCCCATGAAATTTTAGAAAGAATATCAACTAATAGTTGTCAGTGGTCGGATGTTAGAGGTACAAATAAAAACATTAAGAGTGTGTTAGAGGTTGATGGTGTGTCTACCATTAGGGCTGATATTGCAATGTTAGCTAACGCTCTTAAAAATGTGACAGTGGTTAGTCATCAGCAGCCACCAGTTGTGGAGCCTGCTGCAGTGGTGAACCAAGTTGCAGCGGAAGCATGTGTCTATTGTGGTGAAGAGCACAACTACGAGTTTTGCCCCAGCAATCCAGCTTCTGTGTTTTTTGTAGGTAATCAGAAGAACAACCCGTATTCTAACTTTTATAATCCAGGTTGGCGCAACCACCCCAACTTCGCATGGGGAGGACAAGGAAGTAATGTGCAAGCCCAACAAAAGGTGAACCAGTCAGGATTTGCTAAAGCGCAGGTATTGCCCCAGCAAAATAAGCAGGCTTTGCCCCAACAAAGTTCGGAGAGTTCTCTTGAGGCAATGATGAAAGAATATATGGCTCGTACAGATGCCGCTATTCAAAGTAATCAAGCTTCAATGAGAGCCCTGGAATTGCAAATGGGCCAGCTAGCTAATGAGCTGAAGGCAAGGCCTCAAGGGAAACTTCCTTCAGATACTGAACACCCTAAAAGGGAAGGTAAGGAGCAGGTAAAGGCAGTGACTCTAAGGAGTGGTAAGCCACTAGAAGAGAGAAAAGAACCTAGTAAAACCCAGAATGTAGAGAAAAATTGTGATAAAAATGTTGTTGTTGAGAAAGAGTTGGAGATTGGTCAGGGTGCTGGTGGGAGCGATAAAGATGCTGGAGCATCTGGTTCTGTTCCAGATGTGGAACCACCTTATGTGCCGCCCCCACCTTATGTGCCACCTCTACCTTTTCCACAAAGGCAAAGGCCTAAGAATCAGGATGGTCAATTTAAAAAGTTTTTAGAGATTCTTAAGCAATTGCATATAAATATCCCTTTAGTAGAAGCTATTGAGCAAATGCCTAATTATGCTAAATTTCTTAAGGATATTTTAACTAAAAAGAAGAGGTTAGGTGAGTTTGAAATTGTATCTCTTACTGAGGAATGTAGTGCTATTCTTAAGAATGGGTTACCAACCAAGGCTAAGGATTCAGGGTCATTTACTATACCTGTGTCAATAGGTGGAAAAGAGCTAGGTAGAGCACTCTGTGATTTAGGTGCAAGCATTAACCTTATGCCTCTTTCGGTTTATCGAAAGCTAGGTATTGGTGAAGCTAGGCCTACCACAGTCACACTCCAATTAGCTGATAGGTCTATCACATATCCTGAGGGGAAAATTGAGGATGTCTTAGTAAAGGTAGATAAATTCATATTTCCTGTTGATTTTATTATCTTAGACTATGAGGCGGATAAAGATGTCCCAATTATTTTAGGTCGTCCATTTTTGCCTACTGGTAGGGCATTGATAGATGTTCAAAAAGGGGAATTAACAATGAGGGTTTGTAATGAGGAAGTAAAATTTAATGTGTTTAAGGCCATGAAGTATCCAGACGAAATGGAAGATTGCTCTTTCATTAGGATTCTGGAGAACACAATTGTTGAGACAGCAATGCAGGATTCGGCTAGCAAACATTTGGAAGATCATGAAGAGGTTAGTGTAGAGGATTTAGAAGTTTGTTCTATAGAGAGAAAAAATGAAAAAGAAATGTTTAGGTGTGAGGAAGTTTTTGAGTCTTTAGATTTAGATCAAAGAAAAGCTCCTCCTATTAAGCCATCCCTAATTGAGGAACCCACTTTGGATTTGAAGCCCTTGCCGGATCATCTAAAGTATGTGTATCTTGGGGAGGGTGAGACGTTGCCTATTATTGTTGCATCAGATTTAATGCTGGAGCATGAAGAGGCCTTAATAAAGTTGCTGCAGCAATACCGCAAGGCAATAGGTTGGACACTGGCTGACATTCAGGGTATTAGCCCATCTTTTTGTATGCACAAAATCACTCTAGAGGAGGGATCCTTTAGGAGTATTGAGCAATAGAGAAGGCTTAACCCTGCAATGAAAGAGGTTGTTAAAAAGGAGGTGATTAAATGGTTGGATGCGGGCATTATTTATCCGATTGCAGACAGCAATTGGGTAAGCCCTGTCCAATGTGTTCCTAAGAAAGGAGGTGTCACGGTAGTGAGCAACAAAGATAATGAATTGATCCCAACCAGGACAATAACTGGCTGGAGGGTTTGCATGGATTACATGAGGCTTAATAAAGCCACTCGTAAGGACCACTTGACCAGATGTTGGATAGATTGGCTGGTCAGGCCTACTACTGTTTCTTAGATGGTTATTCTGGGTATAACCAGATTACTATCGCTCCTGAGGATCAGGAAAAAACCACTTTCACCTGCCCTTACGGGACGTTTGCTTTTAGGCTAATGCCTTTTGGCCTTTGCAATGCTCCAGCAACATTTCAGCGGTGTATGTTGGCAATTTTTCTGATATGATTGAGTCCACTGTTGAGGTATTTATGGACGATTTTTCAGTTTTTGGAGGGTCTTTTCAGAATTGTTTGGATAATTTAGGTAAGGTGTTAAAGAGATGTGAGGATACCCATCTAGTTCTTAATTGGGAGAAATGCCACTTCATGGTGAAGGAGGGCATTGTGTTAGGACATAGGATTTCTAAGAATGGTCTAGAAGTTGATAGAGCAAAAATTGAGGTTATTGAGAGACTAGAACCACCGAATTCAGTGAAGGGGATTCAGAGTTTTTTAGGTCATGCTGGATTTTATAGAAGGTCCATAAAGGATTTCTAAAAAATCAGTAAACCTCTTTGTAACTTATTGTGCGCTGATCATGTTTTTGACTTTAATGCAGATTGTAGGAAGGCTTTTGAGACTTTAAAGGCTGCTTTAATCTCAGCACCCATTCTTTGTGCACCTAATTGGAATTTACCATTTGAGGTAATGTGTGATGCGAGTGATGCTGCAGTAGGTGTTATGCTGGGGCAAAAGCAGGGCAAATTTATTCATCCTATATATTATTCAAGCAGGGGCACAAGTAAACTATATAACTACTGAAAAGGAGTTGTTAGCTGTGGTGTTTGCTTTTGAGAAATTCCGGCCATATTTGGTTGGATCCAAAGTCACAGTGTTCACGGATCATGCAGCGATAAGGTATTTAATGTCTAAGAAAGATGCAAAGCCTAGACTAATTCGTTGGGTTTTATTATTGCAGGAATTCGACTTGGAGATAAAGGACAAGAAGGGATCAGAGAATGTCATTGCAGATCACTTGTCTCGTCTTGATCCATCATCATCTTTGCTGAAGCAATCTGCCATCTCAGATTCTTTTCCAGATGAGCAGCTCTTTGCTGTGGAGGTAAAGGTAGTCAAGGATGTCCCTTGGTATGCTGATATTGCCAACTTTTTGGTCAAGGGAGTCACTCCTATTGATATGGAGTGGAGGCAGAAGAAAAAGTTTAAGCATGATGCAAAGTTTTTCTATTGGGATGAGCCATTTATGTATAAACAATGCTCCGATGGTATTATTCGTAGGTGTGTTTCAGGTGATGAAGCAAAGGAAATCCTGGAGCAATGTCACTCTTCGCCGTATGGAGGCCATTTCAGCGGTCAGAGGACAACTATAAGGATTTTGCATTGCGGATTCTTCTGGTCTTCCTTGTTCAAGGATGCCCATTGGTTCTACAAGCAATGTGATGCCTGCCAAAGGAGAGGAAACTTAGGGCCTAGAGATGAAATGCCTCTTACTTACATTTTGGAAGTTGAATTATTCAATGTATGGGGTATTGATTTTATGGGCCATTTCCCCCTTCTAATGGTAATGTTTTTATCTTATTGGCAGTTGATTATGTGTCCAAGTGGGTGGAGGCCATTGCATGCCATCAGAATGATGCCAAGACAGTAGCAAGGTTTCTTCAATCGCACATCTTTGCGCGGTTTGGGACACCTAGAGCTTTAGTAAGTGATGAGGGTACACATTTTGTTAATAATATCTTAAGTAAGCTTTTAGCTAGGTATGGGATCAAGCATAGGATAGCTACCCCTTATCACCCACAAGCAAATGGTCAAGCTGAGATAAGTAATAGGGAAATAAAATCTATTCTAGAAAAAGTAGTCCATCCATCTAGGAAGGATTGGTCTTTTAGGTTGGATGAGGCTCTTTGGGCTTATAGGACAACCTATAAGACTCCTCTAGGTATGTCTCCCTATAGGTTAGTATATGGGAAAGCTTGTCATTTACCATTAGAGCTTGAGCATAAAACGTTTTGGGCTTTGAAGAAATTAAATTTTGATCTGTCGTGCAGGAGCAATTAGAATGCTATAGCTTAACGAGTTGGAGGAATTTCGCCAATTTTCGTATGAAAATTTGAAAATGTATAGAGAGAAGACTAAGCTGTGGCATGACAAGAGAATTAAACCTAAAGAGTTTGTCAAAGGTCAAAGAGTTTTGCTTTACAATTCTAGATTAAAATTGTTTCCTGGGAAACTAAAATCTAAATGGTCAGGGACATTTATTGTGATTGAGGTTTTTCCCCATGGAGCAATTACTTTGCAGGATGAAAAAGATGGGAGAGTGTTCAAAGTGAATGGACAGCGTGTGAAGCATTATTGGGGAGAGGAGTTCCAGACGAAATATCCTTCCCTAAAGCTGGTTGATGATTGAGAGAGCAAGATTTTTGCGGGAGCATTTCACAGAGCAAAATTTTAAGCTCCCAGTGGTTGTTTCTATTTTATTTTCTCGTTATGATTTGGTCGATTCTAATTTGAATTAGGTTAGATTTGGTTTGTTTAAATTTTGCATGATTTATTTTAAATTTGTTGTTTTTGAGTTTCGTAATTTTGTAGTAATTCTGAATATTTTTATTATTTTTGCCAGTTTAGTTTTTATTTATTCCAATTAGATTTTAGTAGATTTTAATTCAGTTTGTATTTTCGATTATTTAAATTTCTGTTTAGATTAGTTTTGAATAAAATTTCTCCTGATTTATTCGGTTTTGAAAATAAAAATAAAAGATAAGATTTGATTTGAGCGGTTAATTTATATTTGAATTTTCGATTCGATTTTTCTATTTTAATTTTGAATTCCGTATCCAAGATTCTTCAGGTAATCTTTTGTTCGGAAGGTTGTTGCGGCAATTTTATGGCTGAAGCAAATCGTCCGAATAAGAAGGGATTTCTTATGAGATAATTACTTTTTACCGTTTGAATTTTTGAATTTTCTTTGGGAAGGTAAAGTTGCATGAGTCATCTGATGGAGCCACGTGTCAAACAGGGATAATCGAAGGGTTTAGCCGTTGGACAGCGCATAATAATTTACCATGGGCGAATGGAATCCGAGATTTTACCGTTGGTGGTTTAATTGTTCAAATTGCATGCGGTTTTTGAACGGTAAAATCAATTAATGAGGGAAAAATCTTTCGGTTATGATTTGATTTGCTGAAGCTCTATTATTCCAAACCCTTCGGTAAGTGCTTCTCACTCTATTTTCTTGTTTCAACCTTTGTCGTGTGTATTCTTCTTTCTTTGTTTCGATTTTCTGTAAGTCCTTTAAGTCTCCAATGGCGAAAACGAGAGCAAGAAAAGAGAGGGAGAATGAGGAGGAAGAGGTGCCTGTTACCCCTGAGGTACAGAAAGTAAAAGCGAAGAAGAAGAAGACACCGGAGGAAAAAGAAGCCAAAAGAAGGAGAAGGCAACAACGGGCTGAGGAGCAAGAAATTGTCCAGAAGGCAACAGAAGATGTTACTACTACATTGGAAGAAGGAAATCCGAAAGAACCTGAAGTGCAGAAGCTAGAGAAGGGCGAACCGATAGTGGCAGATACAGAAAGAGTTCAAGAAAAGAACACTGAGGAGATTCAAGAAAAACAGGCTGAGGAAGTGCAGGAACATCATGCAGAGGTTGCAACTGAAGAAGGTAATGAGCAAGAACAGGAGGCTCGAGTGGACGTGATCATGCCGGAGGTACCCAAACGTCGCCGCATTAAGAGGAAAGCGGGCCACATCAAGGTAGTCCGAACTGATACCCCCTTGCCTCCAACTATTGACTCTGAAAGAGAGAATGCAGAGAAAGAATAGCGTGAGAAGAAGGAGAGGAAAAAGTAAGAGAAGAAGCAGAGAAAAAGGCTGAGGAAGAGCGGTTGCTCAAGCGAAGGGCGGAAAAGGGCAAAAGTGTTGCTGAAGCATCGGAAGAACCTGATGAGATAGAAGAGCCACGGTTGCCGTATGATCGCTTCGTCAACAATTCTGCCAGAGCAAAATATGCTGAGCTGCTGAAAAGAGATTTCCTGTTTGAGAGAGGATATAGCGGTGATCTTCCGCATTTTCTGAGGACCGGCATTGCAGACCACGGCTGGGAGTTGTTTTGTGCAAAGCATGAGTCTGTAAATGCACAGGTGGTGCGCGAATTTTATGCAAATATTGACAAGGAAGATGGTTTCCAAGTGATTGTTCGAGGAGTCGAAGTCGACTGGAGTCCTAGTGCTATTAACGCACTGTATAACCTTCAGAATTTCCCCCACGCAGCGTATAATGAGATGGCTGTGGCGCCATCTAATGAGTAGCTGAGCGATGCTGTGCGGGAAGTGGGTATTGAAGGGGCACGGTGGCAGCTGTCAAAAACAGAGAAAAGGACGTTTCAGTCACCTTATCTGAAGAGGGAAGCAAACACATGGATGGGGTTTATTAGACAGAGGATGCTTCCAACGACTCATGATTCGACGGTCTCTAGGGAATGGGTTCTTCTGGCTTTCGCGATTTTGCAGTCTCTCAGCATTGATGTAGGGAAGATTATTGTTAATGAGATATCTGGTTGTTGGAAGAAGAAAGTGGGTAAGCTGTTTTTCCCGAATACCATTACCATGCTTTGCAAGCGAGCAGGGGTTCCAGAGAATGAAGGAGATGTTATTTTATTTGACAAGGGAATCATCGACACGCCTAACTTGGCACGACTTCAGGTACGCAAGAGGCACGTCAGGGTGGCCTTGTCTACGACATCAACACGATTTTAGAACAACTGGCACTGTCGGCCAGTAGGCAAGAGTTTGCCGAGAGGCAAGCTTTAACATTCTGGAACTATGTTAGGAGTCGTGATGCCAGTCTGAAGAAGGCTCTGCAGGAGAATTTTTCCAAGCCGTATCCAGCCCTTCCAGCATTCCCTGAAGATTTATTGAACCCCTGGATTCTGCCCCCACCGATGGAAAAAGGAGAAGGGGATGATGAAAATGAGCAGGGCCAAGAGGACTGACGAATGAAGTGGCCCTACGCGAGCATAATTTTTGTTCTGGAATTTTTGTTTGCTCGCGCATTTTCTAACCTCCTTTTCTGTTGATATTTTGTTTGCTTCTTTTGAATTTTTCTGCTCCTGACAATATATATATATATATATATATATATATATATATATATATATATATATCTGCTTTTGTAATCTCTTTCTATGCTTTTAATGAAATTTCCAAGTTGTTTTTGTTTGATGAGTATTGAGTAATTCTAACTTAACTAATTCTCTTTCTGAATTTTTGAAGCTTGGACTGGTTAAGCTTAATTCGATCAAGGTATTCTGGAGATCAGAATACCTTTTGCTTGAGCAATTCTTCTAGCCTGGTCACAGCTGCGACAAAGAAGATTTTAGAGGTAGTGTTGACTTATTTGATCCACTTTAAGCTTAGGTCTAGTCCCGCGCTTAGTTTTAAAATTCAGATAGAAATATTTAAGTTTGGGGGTATAATTTAAAATTTTAATGATTCATTAGGGACAATGAATAATTCAAGTTTGGGGGACTTTTTGCTACTCCAATTGTTTTGCTCGAGCAATCCTCTCCTTCATTAAAAAGTTTGTTAGGTTATTGAGTAACCGGGGACATTTGTGATACCCACAGTTTGTCTTCGCGTCAAAAGGTGACTTAGGAAATGTGAAAAATGATGAAAAATTATTTGCTGAAAAAAGTGATTGTTGAAAATTTTGCTGGGAAAATTCATGGAGCAAAAGTTTTGAAGGATGAATGATAATCCAGCAGTTTTTCTGTCTTCCAGAACTTAGGTGAGCTTCATCATGAAATGTTGCCATTTTGAGGGGCAAGAGATAGAATAACTAAGGATTTTTTAGCTTTACAAAGAGTATTTAGTCTAGTTGGTGATGAGTTTGAGGCAAGGGTATACTGCACCATAAAGTGGGTCATCTCATGCTTAAGAGCTTATGACTGTAGGGCTGCTTTAAGTCTGAAGAACAAAAATATAAACCCCTTAAAAATGTGTTTTAATATATCTGATAAGAGCTAGGCTGTGGCAAGTTCTTAGAATTGAGTTAAAAGTGGTGATTATTTGTCCATGCCGGAAGAATTATTTTGCTGCAGCAGAGCTTGGTTTTACAGAATGCTCAAGTAAAGGTTGAAGGTAGTGTTGGATTATCTGTTGTGATTAAGCTATGCTTTGTCTAACGTTTTGAATTCTTGAAGGGAAGGTTGGTTAGTATTGCTCGGGACGCGCAATAGTTCAAGTTTGGGGATGTGATAACTCTCCAAAAGGGAATTATCTAGACCCTATTTCTATATTGATTTGTGTGTCTTTTATGCTTAATAGGGTTGCTTTTAGATGGATATTATATGTTTTAACCCATTTGGAAGAATGGAAGTTTTGGAAATTATTTTGTGAAAAATATGTTGCTGGGCGACTTCAGGGAGCAAATTCTGTGCTGCAGCAAAGCTGGGAGCAAAACTGCCACGTCACAGCTCATTAGCCAATTTAACAAACTGAATTCTGTTAAGCTAATCTCGGGATAAAGGAGCAAGGAGAGCCATCCACGTGTCTAGGTCAACCTAATTCAAGCTTTTCTCAACTCTATAAAAGGAGATAGCCGCCCAAGTCAAATTCATTCCACTTTGGGAGAAACATTCCATTCTTGGAAAGGTTACTTCCACTTTTGGGAGCCAAATAGAGGAGAGATTGGAGACCATCAAGAAGACCATCAATTGCAAGCTGATCAAGGGAATTAATACTTTCTATCGTTATTTTGTAATTATGGATATGCTTACTCAGATTGTAACGTGTGTTTCCATGCATTTTATGAACTAAGTAGCTTTAGGCGTTGGTTAGGAACATGTAGTTGCCGTGCTTAATCTCTAGTAATAAATATTGATTTGATGCATCTTGATTAATTGTTGTGTTCATTTCTATTTTATGCCCGCCTGGCCAGCCGGTATGAATACCTCTCTCTAGTTGCAGGGATGATTTAGGGAGTGTGTGGCGGTTAATCACACTAGATCATTGTGTATTGGTGAACGCCAGTGACTGAGCTAGGGATAGCCAGTTGCCTAGTGCTTGATCGGTAGAGCTTCATTGGAGTTGAAACATATTCTAAAAAATCCGGAGTTCCGGGAGGAATCCGCTAATAAGACTGCGAGAGTTTTGCATGATCAATAATATTGCTAGAGCATCTTTTAAAACAATTACTAAAACCTGACCAACGCCTGTTTCTAATCTGTTTGCCTATTTGTTTATTTTCTGCTCTGTCATTTCTTTTGCTTCAGCATTCTATAAAAACCAATCATTTTAACCATTCTTGAAACCATTGAAAAACTAAACAAAATAGATAAAGTGAAAGCTAATTCAGACATTGGATTCGATAAATACTTATTACTTGTTGCGGACTGTGTATACTTGCACAGAGTTCTAGAGCATTTTTATAACTTATTTTTACTCACTCTGGAAACCCAACAACCCCCCTACACTAACTTGTGTTTAATTAACCAATTAACCTGAAACCCTGCATTTAACATGATTAATTAAATTAACATGATCAACCTCCACCCCTCATGCATAAAATAACAATCATTCGAAACCTCGCAATGACTACTAAATTATGTCTAACTAATCTAAAATAAACAATCTGAAACCTCACAATTGCCTACCTAAATTAGCCGCTTTAGACTCGTGGGTCCAGAATTGTATTAACTAAATATAAATTGAATTTAAATCTAATGAATACAACCTTTAACATGCATCTTAGGCCTATCAATGGTCGTCACTCCGTAGAGATTGTCTTGCCTCGGCCTAGTGGCTAACTAAAAATTACTGATAGAATGCACAAATAGAAATCTCCTAGGGTCGTCAATCCTAAGAAGTTAATCTGATGCATTGGTTTAAAGAAGATTACATGTAAAACTCAATAAAAGACAGCAAGAACAGAAAGTATAAACCCAGAAAACTCAGCCAAAGATCGATATCATTCAAGCATAATCCCAATCCAATGATACAAAAAATTTTAGCTACTCATAAAAAAAGAGAAACTACAAACAAAAATATGAAAGAATGCATAAAATATGACCTAAAAAGGTCTATACAGTAGCTAGAAAAAAAAGAGACAAAACTAATCGAAAAAGGGCCAAAATTCTAACCTAACGACAGACTAAACCGAAACCCTATATTTATAGAAAATGTCGCAGCGTGTCGACGCCACAGACTTTGTATTCCATGTCGAAATCGGGTCGGCGTTGAGACGCTAGGGGCAGCGTTGAGACGCCATCCCTAATCTGAGGCTTGCTGTCTTTTTTCTTGATTTTGTCTGGTTATTTCTCGGTACGGGGCTTCAACTTTCGATTCTTGGTGTCGTTCTTCAGGCCCGCTTCGATCCACTTGGGTCTTTTCACCTCCTCGTCGTCTAAGAACACCGAGATGACTCCAAAACTCCATAATTGGTCTGAATTAACTCCAATTTAGCGTGGTTGGCTCCCGACATCGTCTAGGCTCAAAGTATCTGCAAATAAGACAAATAAAACATAAAATTCTTCTAACAAGTTCATATTAGAGGTAATAAAATAGGACTATTTTTGTCCTATCAAATACCCCCAACCTAAATCTTGCTAGTCCTCGAGCAAGGCACACACAAACCAAAGAAAAAGATGTTATGCATATAATTGTAAAGGGACTTAATCCTCAAAGCTCAAACATTTCAAAAACTAAAGAAATCAAGAGACATTCGCATGAGACACAAATGAGGAGACAAATCAAAAGTTTTCAAAGATAATCTTGCACAAGAGAGTTCTATCCCACCGAAAGAAAACTTTACTAGCCTGGGATTGGTTTACTAAACTCTCATCGTATCTTCCCCCTACACTGGCACTAAGGTCTCACTAAAAGGCCTAAATGGAACAAACTAGGTTGCTTCCTCTTTGCCTAGGTGCCTGAATAAGGAATTCCATTTTCTTTTTCTTTTTCTTTTTCTTTTGCATTTCTTTTTTGGACAGGGTGTTATGACAACACCGCAAGTGCATGGGTCTCAAGTAATATAAAACAGAAATATTTTGAGTATCGAATCCACAGGGAGGCGAAGCGAAAATTAAGCAAAGCAAGAAATTCTTGAACACAAAATATATTTGGGGGAAATAATATTTAGGGACCAAAACATGCAATTAAAATGAATTTAAATTAAAGCAGTTAAAGAGTAAAATTTGATCAGTCAGGAAAAATAAAATATGGAGAAAGAGTTTTGAATGGGAAGTGGGGTCTTGAAAATCAATTAATAGCTAAATAATTATTACAATTAACCTATCTCGTTGCCCAACTAATTATACTCCTAGAATATCTGTTAATCACATAGGTTCTCCTGTCGGTTTCCCCTAATTCTAATTAATCCATTTTAACAACCTAAGTGTCCTTAACGCCATTAAAATTCGTTAATTATTACGCTCTGATTCATTTTAGGAATCTAAGTTTAATCAACTAATCCCATTGTCACGACGGGCAATTAAACTAGTTGCATGGATTATGATCTATCCTAATTTCTCTCCGTCGAGTTTCCATTAAGAATCGGATCAATATACAGCTGGCCAGATTGCATACAGCATTACGAACATCCATACAAATAATCAGTAAAAGAGGGCAAGAGATAGGCAATTATAATAACATTTAACTATAGAATTTCATTTCAAGACCCCAAATTGGGGTTTAGCTACACATGGCTAAAATATTCACAAGATATACAATGGAAAGCAAGCAAAATAAAATGGAAGGAAATGACCGTCGAAGACCCCATCGCTAGCGCTTGGAGTCCCTCCGATCACACCTTGAGCCTCCTAGAGTGCTCCCCAAAGCTCCCCAAAATTTCCCCACTAAGAACTCTCCAAAAGGCTAAAAAGCCTTGAGAGAAGGCTCAAAAAGAGCCAAGGAAAGAAAGGAATGAATGAAAGAATGAATGATTGATGCATAAAATTGGCACCAAGGGGCGCCTTATACAGGCCCGAAAATAGGACAGTGTCGCGTCACGACGCTGTGACGTCACCCAACTTGCTGGCCAAGAAATGGGACAGCGTCTCGACATTGTGCGGATTCCAGAACAGGCTGGCACGGATTTGGGCTTAGTCTTGGGCCTTTCTTTATTTCTTTTTGGATCAACTTGCATGGTTGACTTCTTGGGCTCCCCCTTGACCTATGTATGGAAATTTGGGCTTGGATAACTCATCTTAGGGTCTTTTTCCACCAAAAATCCACAAAGTGCTCCTTAGGAAAAAATAACAAAATATATTAAATTTCTTCAATAAAAACACAATTAAAGCGCCCAAAAGCTTAATAATTTAGGACTAAAATAGCGACATTTCTGCCCGCTATCATAGGGCACTAGCTTTCACACTACAATGCAGGGACCCATAACCCGAGTTTAACCCTTGGTTGGCCTAACTGATCACACTATATGTAACTCTTTTTACCCCTTAGCGCTCAATACAATGCAAGCATGCTTTTTCTCCAGATAAAAACAAGAAAGACGAGCATATGATTTTTCTTTTGGGCTCGCGCTCACTAACTCATTTTTCCTCTCTTTTTTTTAGCAGGAGTATTTTCTCTCTCTCTCCTAGCCAAGACTCCACACACTATTTTGCAAAAAATTTAGACTTTCTCGCTAAACCTTATACCTATCTGGGTGACAACAGGAATATAAGCTAAGTAACCACTCCCAAGCATTCAAGTCCTACTTTAAAGCAAGAAAGACACCCAACACGTGCAAGACTGTTGTGGTTCTGGAGTGGTTAAAAATATGATATAAATTTACTCCAAAATACTATGCAAGTGAACAAAATCCGCAACAAGTGATAAGTAATTTATCGTATCCACGAGGTCTTGAACAATCTCACTTTACCTATTTTGTTTAGACTTTTTAGTGATTTCAATGTTGATAAAATGGTTTAGTTTTGTAATAATTCTGGAACAAAAGAAATGACAGAACAGAAATGTAAATGGATAAAGAAGACAGATTGGAAACAGGCGTTCGTTAAGATTTCTGTAATTGTAAAAAGATGCTCTGGAAATTATATTGATGACGCAATCTCTCGCAATCTTATCAGTAGGATCCTCCCGGAACTCTGGATTTTTTCGAATGTGTTTCAACTCCAATGACGCTCTATCGATCAAGCACTAGGCAACTGGCTATCCCTAACTCAGTCACTAGCGTTCACCAACACATAATGGTCTGGTGTGATTACAAGTCACACATCTCTTAAATCATCCCTTAAACTAAGAGAAGATATTCACACCAGCTGGCCAGGCAGACACAAAATGATATTAAAAACAACAAGTAATCGAGATGCTGAAAATCAATATATATTGCTAGATTATTAAAGAACGACAATTACATAGTCCTAACCAACACCTAAAGTAAACTAGTTCATGAAATTGGAAACAACACACGTTACAATCTGTTCACGTGCATCCATAACTACAAACTTTTACAAGAAAGAATAATTCCTCTTGAAGAAATCTGTCGTTGATGGTCTTCTTAGGTCTCCAATCGTTCCTCCTCTATTCGGCCTCCAAAGATGGAATTATCTTCGTATCATTTGGAATGTTTTTGACTTGAGACGGCTACTTCCTTTTATAGAGTGGAGTCAACCCTAATTAGGTCAAATATTACACGTGGAATGCTCTCCAATCTTCTTAAATCCGAGATCACTACTAGAAATGTCACCTCATTAATGAATCACGTGCAGCTCACGTGGCCAGTTTTGCTCACAGCTTTGCTGGGTCATGGATTTTGCTCCCTCAAGTCGCTCAACATTAATTTCTCTGCAAAAGAACTTCCAAAGCATCAATTCTTCTAAATAGGATAAAACACATTATATTCAACTAATAACACACCTATTTGGCACAAATGACATACAAATAAACATAGAAATAAGGCCTAAATAACTCCCTTTTGGAGAGTTATCAAAGACATATCGAAGAAAAGTTTTAAAAAGGCTCCCTTTTGGGCACTCATGGTCACAACTAATCGAAAGCTATAAATTTTCGAAAAAAATCGGAGTCAATCCTAGGAAATCATTATCACTTAAACAAGTATATACACAACAAGCATGCAAGACATTCATTAAGCACAAACGTTGGCCTGATGCACAGATGCTCAAGGCCCAACAAAAATACAAAGTTGAATCCCCCACCCCCAACCTAAAAGTTTACATTTTCCTCAATGTAATCAATCATGCAAAACAAGGCAATGCACAAGGAAAGAATAGAACTTCCCTAAATTTGAGCTCATGGGTGGTGGATCACGTTTGCTTACAAACATAGGGGCTTGCTTTTGGTACCACCAAACCTAAAAAAAAGCAAAACAAGAAAACAAGCACCAAAGCTACCAATAAAAATAAACCTATCTAAGAATTGAAAAGACAGAAAGCAGAAAAATTATTCATTGCAAATGTTTAAGGTTGTTTGCTCGACCACGCTCTCTTCTCTTCCTTCTTTTATGGTGGTTTCTCTCCACAGGTCCAAAATACATTATTTTTGGAAAAATCTTGTTTGATTAACTTCGGGACCTGTAAAGAAGAATTAGTAGAAGCAAAAAAAATATTGGAAGCAGAAGTGGGCTGACAGAAGATTCACTCAGCCATGAGTTTAGAAGACGAGCATGCACTTGGTGATCCCACCAGATTTATCAGTAATACTTATCTGGTGCTCATCAACTACATCATACAATTCACCTTTTATGTCTGGGCATCTAATGACAGATGAATGCATCTCATTACCAATAACTATGCATGATTTAGAATTTAACGTACAATCATTAACTGGATTGGGTTCAAGCATGTAGTACTCAATAGAAAATGCATGAGGATTTTCAATATCATCAAAAATTTTGAAGTACAAGGTCTTATCCTAGAAACCTACTGACACAATACCCTCATCTACGTCAATAACTGTCTTGGTAGTCTTCATAAAGGGACGGCCAAAAAGTATCGTCGTAGAAGATGGATGGTGATTAGGATTAGGGGTGTCTAAAACATAGAAATCAGCGGGAAAGACCAAATCCTCTACCCTAACTAAAACATTTACAATTATCCCAAGAGGTTTTATGCATGACTTATCTGCTAATTGAATGACTATGCCAGATGTCTTTATATCGGTCAAGTTCAATCTCCTATCAACAGACACAGGCATAACATTTATTGATGTTCCTAAATCTAACATGACATATTTTATCTTACAATCCCCAATCATACACAGTAAAGTAAACATGTCAGGATCAAAACATTTTATAGGTAGGTCTTCAGACAATAATGCACTTACGTTCTCACTAACCTCTTCTTTACATGAGGACTTCTCCTTACCTTCATACAAAGTTTTGAGGAACTCGGCGTAAACTGGGATTTTCAAGGTTGCCTCAAGTAATGGGATGTTCACCTTAACTCTCCTAAAAACATCTAAATCATCTTGCACACTCGAAGTAACAGGTTCAGTATAGTTCACAGGTGAAGCAAAAAAAGAATTCATATTATGTGAATCAAAAGAAAAAGATTTATTAGAAACAACACAAAATTTATCAGAAACAGCGGGGAATCCTGGGGGACAATCCGGTGTAGCTACTTTTCTCCAAACTGCGCTCACATTCGCCATTGGATTCACTTCAGGTTGGGCGGGCAGCTTACCAGAACTTTTATTGTCCATCTTACTAACTTGGGTTGCCAGCTGAGTGATTTGGTTTCCCAAATTTCAGATGGCATTCCTAATCTCCTGCTGGAACTGTAGGGAGCTGTCAGTAAGTTTCTTTAAAACCTCATCAAAAGACGTACCTGAAGTAGATGAAGTTGAAGCTTGATTTTGCTTGAACATGAGCGGCCTCTGCTGGTTTCCATAGCTAAAATTTGGATGGTCTCTCCATCTAGGGTTGTACGTATTGCTGTACGGGTTGTACTGCCTTTGATTTCCATTGAATCCACCACCAACATTCAGTTCTCCACTCTCTTGGATCTCTGGGAAGGCCTCGGTAGTATGGCTAGTGTTGGGCTCCTAGAGTGAGTAAAAATGAGGTAACAATAGACTCTAGAACACTGTGCAAGCATACACAATCCGCAACAAGTAATAAGTATTTATCGAATCCAAGGTTTGAATTAGCTCTCACTTTATCTATTTTGTGTAACTCTTTAATGGTTTCGAAAGTAGTTAAGATGATTGATTTTGGTATAATGCTGAAGCAAAAGAAATGACAAAACAGAAAGTAAACAAATAAAGCAGACAGATTAGAAACAGGTGCTGGTCAGGATTTAGTAATTGTGTTAAAAGATGCTCTAGCAATATTATTGATCAGGCAAAACTCTTGCAGTCTTATTAGCAAATTCCTCCTGGAACTCTGGGTTTTTTAGAATATGTTTCAACTCTGATGGAAGAGATTGTCGCGATCTCTTGTCAAATAAATTTATAATCCACGATTCCTAAAGCTAACTTGTAGCAGTAGTGGTCGGGGTCGATCACAGGGAACAATCGGTTTATTTCTAAATTCTTTTGTGTTTTTGAGGTAACCAAAATGGGGGGGGGGGGTTTATTGATAGAAGATTAAGATATAAAGTAAAGGAGGGAAAATAAATAAGGAAAATTAAATGCAAGGAAAGTAAAGGCGAGGTTAGTTGATCTTACCACGAGGATCACTGTAATCGGGGTTGAACTTGGTGTTAAGTTTGATTAATTTCATTCATTGATTATCAATTGATTTTAATTAACTATCTAAGTCCGGCGTACTCCGGCAACAAACCGATAGCCATGATCCAACTATCACAAACATGCAAACGCTAAGTTTGATTCTAGCTTAAATTAATTAATTGGCCTATTACCTAATCTAAACCGCATTGGGATCTAGCCGAATTAATTTACATGCAACGGGCAACAAACCACAATTACAATTAATTAAATCATTTAGTTCAAGGGACGCATGCGTATAATCATAATGTTAACCTATTTGCTACTTAGATTTAGCAAGTAAATTTAGACAGGGCGCGGTCAAGGTTGTCAATCTGTCCTACCATAATCTAAACTTGTTAACAAGTAATGAAGAATAGAAATCTCATAAAATTGAATCAAACTTACAAACCGAGGTCCCGATTACAACAATCCGAGCTTAGTTGGCCATAGACAAGCACCTCCAAGCTCGTGGCTCGATCAACCGACCCATGGACTAAGAAAACTTAAAAGAACTTTTGAAACTAGAGAGAAAAGTGGCTACAAAATTGTAGTGAGGGATGATTCTAAACCTACACCAAAGGCCTCTATTTATAGGGATTCTTGGCCTTCAATTCGTGGTAGAATGGTGCTGAATTAGATCTTCAAACATGGAAAAATTCCAGCCAAATTTGGAAAATTTCAATTCTGGAAAACTTCCTAGCGTTGCAACGCTGTCCCCTTCAATTTTGGAAAATATTTCTCTGATTGCCCTTGCGTCGCGACGTTGTGGGCAAGCGTCTCGACTCTGATGATGAGCTTCTCGACGCTGCGACGGCTCCAGGGGTAGAATGGTCATTTTACGCTCCAGTTTCGCTCGTTTTAGCCCCGAATTGCTTCCAAAGCTTCGGTGAGGACCTATAGACATATTATACTCATTTTAAAGCATTTTTCGCAAGGAATTCAACTAAGACAAGCAAATTGGGAGATTCCAAGTGTATAACAAATTGGTCTTATCAAATACCCCCAACCTAAACCTTGCTAGTCCTCGAGCAAGCTAAGATTATTATGAGAGAGATTATTATTCAATGCAATATTCATGACTCAATTTCTCAAAGATAAGCATGATCAACATTTTACTTAACAGAATTAAATGCGAGACTAGCATAATTAGAGACAAATTAAAATTAACCAAATTATTCCTTATGCAAAATGTGAGCTAAGTCTTTCCTAGAGATGTTTTGAAAAGTTCGAGAAGGACTTACAAAATTCCCTATTCCATCTTCCCTCTACACTGGACAAAGGAATAATGTATTAAAGGAAAGGAACAAACTAACTTGTTTAAGGATGCAAAAGGGGGCCTTAATCTTTCTTTCTTTTTTTTTTCCACTAAAGAGCCCTAAGCTTGCATATATTTATGATTTTTAAGGGTACTAGCTTCCACACAACTAATGCAGGACCACATTTCCCGAGTTTTCTCTGGACGGCCTAACTGATCACACTAGAGGTAGCTCTTTTTACCCCGGCAAGCTAAACAAAAATATTTTTCTTCTTTTTCTCGCATTCTTTTTCTTGATAAAATAAATGATTTTTCTTTTGAAGCTCACAAGGCAAATATTCTTTTTCTCACTCCCCAAGCATTAAACAAGCTATTTTGCAAAAATTTTCTCTAAACATGCTACCTATCCTATCGAGGTGACAACGGAGGCGTGAATCCTAAAAAACCATCTAAAACCAACAATACTACGCTAGGAAGGACTCATGCTCAATTTAGTTAAGGAAGATTTCAAAAATTTTTAATTAAGTCTCTAAAGATGCTAGAATGCATGCAATTCAACTATAGGAAAAATATATACTCATGATTTTCTTATCCTAGAAATCTCATAATCAATTTTAGAGCAAGGCATGAAATCTCAAAGCTTTAAAGTTTGCTCAATTTTAAAAATAAACTTGAACACCGATTCAGATCAGTTCCCAGGTAGGTGTTCCGTAAACCGTCAACTTAAATACCTCCAGCCTTAGACAGAACTTCACTGGCTCGGGTCAGTTCCCAGGTAGGAGGTGTTCCATAAACCGTCAACTTAAATACCTCCAACCTTAGACAGAACTTCGCCGATTCAGGTTCTAATTTATTTATAAAAAAAAATTGTTTTAAATTGCTTAAAATATTAATCCAATTAAACAAAAGCAATAAATCAAGCATGCACGTAAAATAAAGTCTGCGCGCAAAGACTCGATGAAAATCTAACATGCAAGATATTTCTTCCACCCCCAACCTAAACGTTACATTGTCCCTAATGTAAATTAAATATGGAAAGTAAGGGACAAAAAGTAAAAGGGAACAGAGAACCTCCCTTGTTTAAGCATTGGGTTGACAAATATGGAAACTCCTACGATTGACAAAAATTGAAAAGCCTTGGTTTAGGAAAACCTACCAAAAATAAAAACAAAAACAAATTAGGAAAACAACTAAATATGGAAAGAAATTGAAAAAGGAAGGGATAGAATTTTGGTTTTGCTCCCAAAAGCTAGATCTCCATGAAGCTCAATTCCTTTGCCTTGCTTCTTGGTGTGCAACAAGCTTGCTCTTGCAAAAGGATTTGTCACGAAGGCCTACAAGAACAAACTACAAAAAAACAAGAAAAAGGTGAAAAAACACAAAAGGAAATAGAAATAAGACACCGTGTTCCCCGGCAACGGCGCCAATTTGACGGAAGAGATTGTCGCGGTCTCTTGTCAAATAAATTTATAATCCACGATTTCTAAAGCTAACTTGTAGCAGTAGTGGTCGGGGTCGATCACAGGGAACAATCGGTTTATTTCTAAATTCTTTTGTGTCTTTGAGGTAACCAAAAATCTTAAGACATAATGTAAAGGCGGGAAAATAAATAAGGAAAATTAAATGCAAGGAAAGTAAAGCGGGGTTAGTTGATCTTACCAAGAGGATCGTTGTGATCGGGGTTGAACTCGGTGTTAAGTTTGATTAATTTCATTCATCGATTATCAATTGATTTTAATTAACTATCTAAGTCCGGCGTGCTCCGGCAACAAACCGAGAGCCATGATCCAACTATCACAAACATGCAAACGCTAAGTTTGATTCTAGTTTAAATTAATTAATTGGCCTATTAACTAATCTAAACCGCATTGGGATCTAGCCGAATTAATTCACATGCAACGGGCAAAACACCACAATTACAATTGATTAAATCATTTAGTTCAAGGGACGCATGTGTAAAATCATAACGTTAGCCTATTTGCTACTTAGATTTAGCAAGTAAATTTAGACAGGGAGCGGTCAAGGTTGTCAATCTTTCCTACCACAATCTAAACTTGTATGCAAAGTGTTAAACAGAAAGCCACACCACCAATTTGAGACATGATTTTCAGTGGCCCTAATGATAAATCAAAGACTCCAACATTCAGTTCATTTGGTCCAAGCTATGAGCTGGTGATTGATTTCATTTTAATTTTGGAATCAATTCACCTTCCTCAATCAACTCTTCTTGATTGGTCTCTTGTTTTTTTTTTTACCGTTAGGAAGTTTTTTCTATGGAAAGAGCAATTTACTCATCTCAATTGCTCTCAAATTATTGCCTTCCTTATGTATTTTTAATTTCCTTTTTTACTCTTTCAATCCGTGTGTATTTAACAAGTTGTCTTCCAGCTTGAGAAATCAATCAAATACAGAGAATTTATTTTTCTTCATCTGCGCTGACCTTGAGCTGAAAGAAACTTGTTACAAAGAACTAAAATCACAAAGACAATTAACTAAGTAATGAAGAATGGAAATCTCATAAAATTGAATCAAACTTACAAACCGAGGTCCCGATTACAACGATCCGAGCTTAGTTGGCCATAGACAAGCACCTCCAAGCTCGAGGCTCGATCAACCGACCCATGGACTAAGAAAACTTAAAAGAACTTTTGAAACTAGAGAGAAAAGTGGCTACAAAATTTTAGTGAGGGATGATTTGAGGGATTCAAGGGATGATTCTAAGCCTACACCAAAGGCCTCTATTTATAGAGTTTCTTGGCCTTCAATTCGTGGTAGAATGGTGCTGAATTGGGTCTTCAAAGAAGGAAAATTTCCAGCCAAAATAGGAAAAATTAATTATGGAAAACGGCCTAGCGTCGCGACGCTGTGCGGCAAGCATCTCGATGTTGTCCCTTCCATTTTACAAAATATTTTCTCGGATTGCCCTAGCGTCGCGACGCTATGCGACAAGCGTCTCGACTCTGATGACGAGCGTCTCGACGTTGCGACTGCCCCGATTTCGCTCGTTTTAGCCCCAAATTGCTTCCAAAGCTCTGGTGAGGACTGTTGGGTTTCCAGAGTGAGTAAAAATAAGATATAAAAAGACTCTAGAACGTTGTGCAAGTATACATAGTCCGCAACAAGTAATAAGTATTTATCGAATCCAAGGTCTGAATTAGCTTCCACCTTATCTATTTTGTTTAGTTTTTCAATGGTTTCAAGAATGGTTAAAATGATTGGTTTTTATAGAATGCTGAAGCAAAAGAAACGACAGAACAGAAAGTAAACAAATAGGCAGACAGATTAGAAACAGGCGCTGGTCAGGATTTAGTAATTGTTTTCAAAGATGCTCTAGCAATATTATTGATCATGCAGAACTCTCGCAGTATTATTAGCGGATTCCTCCCAGAACTCTGGATTTTTTAGAATATGTTTCAACTCCAATGAAGTACTACCGATGAAGCACTAGGCAACTGGCTATCCCTAGCTCAGTCACTGGCGTTCACCAATAGATAATGATCTAGTGTGATTAACGGCCACACACTCCCTAAATCATCCCTGAAACTAGAGAGAGGTATTCATACCAGCTGGCCAGGCGGGCATAAAATAGAAATGAACACAGCAATTAATCAAGATGCATCAAATCAATATTTATTACTAGAAATTAAGCACGACAACTACATGTTCCCTAACCAACGCGTAAAGCTACTTAGTTCATAAAATGCATGGAAACACACGTTACAATCTGAGTAAGCATAACCATATTCACAAAGTAATACACGAAAATATTAATTCCCTTGATCAGCTTGCAAATGATGGTTTCCTTGATGGTCTCCAATCTCTCTCCTCTATTCGGCTCCCAAAATGGAAATGAGAGTGAACTCGTCCCCAAATGTGGAATGAATTTGACTTGGGCGGCTATCTCCTTTTATAGAGTGATAGGAGGCTTGAATTAGGTTAACCTAGACACGTGGATGGCTCTCCTTGCTCCATAATCCGAGAATAGCTTAACAGAATTCAGTTTGTTAAATTGGCTAACGAGCTGTGACGTGGCAGTTTTGCTCCCAACTTTGCTCCAGCAGAAATTTTGCTCCCTTAAGTCGCCCAGCAACATATTCTGCACAAAATAATTTCCAAAGCGTCCATTCTTCCAAATGGGTTAAAACATATAATATCTATCTAAAAGCAACCCTATTAAGCACAAAAGACACGTAAATCAATATAGAAATAAGGTCTAAATAACTCCCTTTTGGAGAGTTATCACACCCCCAAACTTGAACTATTGCGCGTCCCGAGCAATACTAACCAACCTTCCCTTAAGAATTCAAAACGTTAGACAGAGATTAGCTTAATCAAAACAGATAATCCAACACTGCCTTCAACCTCTACCTGAGCATTCTTCAAAACCAAGGACTGCTGCAGCAAAATAATTCTTCCGGCATGGACAAATAATCACCACTTTTAACACAATTCTAAGAACTTGCCACAGCTTAGCTCTATTATCAGACATATTAAAACACATTTCTAAGGGGTTCATACTTTTGTTTTTCATACTTAAAGCAGCCCTACAGTCATAAGCTCTTAAGCACGGGATGACCCACTTTATGGTGCAGTATACCCTTGCCTCAAACTCATCACCAACTTGGCTAAATACTCATTGTAAAGCTAAAAAATCCTTAGTTATTCTATTTCTTGCCCCTCAGAATGGCGACATTTTATGATGAAGCTCACCTAAGTTCTGGGAGACAGAAAAACTGCTGGATCATCATTCATCCTTCAAAACTTTTGCTCCATGAATTTTCTCAGCAAAATTTTCAATAATCAACTTTTTTCAGCAAATAATTATTTCATATTTCCTAGGTCATCTTTTGACGCAAAGACAAACTGTGGGTATCACATATGTCCCTGGTTACTCAACAACCTAGCAAATTATTAATGAAGGAGAGGAATGCTCGAGCAAAACTATTGGAGTAGCAAAAAGTCCCCCAAACTTGAATTATTCATTGTCCCCAATGAATCATTAATTTTGTGAAGTATACCCCCAAACTTAAATTTTTCTATCTGAATTTTCAACCTAAGC
Organism: Luffa aegyptiaca; assembly: GCA_017139565.1. NCBI lineage: Eukaryota > Viridiplantae > Streptophyta > Magnoliopsida > Cucurbitales > Cucurbitaceae > Luffa > Luffa aegyptiaca. Next base: position 19,677,761 of record CM029402.1, read on the forward strand.
GTGGGACTAGAACTAAGCTTAAAGTGGATCAAATAAATCAACACTACCTCAGAATCTTCTTTGTCGCAGCTGTGACCAGGCTAGAAGAATTGCTCAAGCAAAAGGTTTCTGGAGATCAGAACACCTTGATCTAATTAAGCTTAACCAGTCCAAGCTTCAAAAATTCAGAAGAAAATTAGTTAAGTTAGGAATGCTTAGTGCTTATAGAACAGAAACAACTCCGACAATTTCATTAAAAACATATAAAGAAATTACAAAAGCAGATATATTTTTTTCAAAAGCAGAAAAATTAAAAAGAAGCAGAACAAAACAAGCAAAGATAGAAGAAGATGTCGTCAGAAATGCGCAAGCAACAAAAATATTCCATCAAAAAGATTGCTCGCCCAAATTTCTCTCTTCAATCCTCCTGACCAGGATCTTCTTCTTCATCTCCTTCTCTCTCGACAGGCGGTGGCGGAATCCAGGGGTTCAGTAGGTCATCAGGGAATACGGGTAAGGTCGGATATGGTTTAGAAAAGTTTGATTGCAAGGCCACCCTCAACGCAACATCCCTTCTCTTCACATAATTCCAAAAGCTCTGGAATTGCCTTTCAGCAAATTCCATCCTGCTGGAATGCATCTGTAATTGCTCCTGCATTTGGTGGATGCCGCACACCAAACCTCCTTGGCGTGCTTCCTGCGTCCTTTGAAGCCTAGCCAGATTTGGTGTGTCAATTATTCCCTTGTCCATTAAAGTCACATCATCCTCACTCTCTGGCACCCCTGCCCTTCGGCATAACATCGCGATAGTGTTGGGGAAAAACAACTTCCCAACCTTTTCCGCCAGCAATCATAAATTTCAGGCGAAATTATTTTACCCACATCGATACTCATTGAACGAAGAATATCAAAGGTAAGCAAAACCCGGTCCCGAGACACCTTGAATCGTGAGTTGTTGGCAGCAAATGCAGCTTGATGAAGCCCATCCATGTATTGGCTTCACTCTTCAGATAAGCGACCTGAAACGTGCGCTTCTCTGTCTTCGATAGTCTCCACTGAGCCCCCTCGATGCCAACCTCCCGGACAGCCGCATTTAATTGGTCGCTAGATGGTGCTACCACCATCTCGTTAAAGCCTGCATGCGGAAAGTCCTGGAGGTTGAATAAAGAATTAATAGCTCCTAGGCTCCAGTCAACGGGCACTCCTCTGACGATAGCCTGAAATTCCTCTTGAACGTCAATATTTGCATAAAATTCCCGAACAATGTTGGAATTAACAGGCTTTGGCTTTGCACAAAATTGACTCCAGCCATGATTCACTATTTCAGTCCTCAAGAACCGTGGCAGATCATCGCCAAATCCTCATTCAAACAGGAAGTCCCGTCTCAGCATTTCGACATACTTTGCTCTGGCAAGATTGTTGATGAAGCGAACGTACGACAATCGCGGTTCCTCAGCATCGAGATTTTCAGCCTCAGTCGATGCCTCAGCAATACCTTTGCCCCTGTCTGTCTTCCTTTTGTTTGGGCAAAATCTCTTCCTCCGCCTTCTTTGCTTATTCCTCTCTTGCCTTGTCCTCGGCTTCCTTCTTCTCTCGTTCCTCTCTTTCTGCATTTTCTCTTTCAGAATCAGTGGTTGGAGGCGAGGGGGTATCAGTTCGGACTACCTTGACGCGGCCCGCTTTTTGCTTCACGCGGCGACGTTTGGTATTTCCGGTATGATCACCTCTACTCGAGCCTCCTGTACTGGCTCATTACCTTTTTCAGGCGTAACCTCTGCCTGTTCTCTTTGCACATCCTCAGTCTGTTTTTCTTGAACCTCCTCTGTATTTCCTTCTCAAACTTCCTCTGTATCCGCAACTCTTGGCTCAATCTGCTCTTGGTTTTGTTCTTCTTGTTCTTTCGGGTCTTCTTCAACCACTGTGGCAGCGACATCTTCCACCACCTTCTCTACAACTTCTTGATCCTCAGCCCTCTGCTGTCTTTTTCTCCTCTTAGCTTCTTTTTCTTCTGGTGTCTTCTTCTTTTTTGCTTTAGCTTTCGGTGCTTCGGGGGTAACGGGTACCTCCTCTTCCTCATTATCTCTTTCTTTTCTTGCTCTCGTTTTCGCCATTGGAGACTCAAAGGAAGTTTATCGCACACAGAGAAAGAAGAAAAATATAACTAGCAGGGGATGATCAAGAAAATGAAGTGAGAAAAACTTACCGAAGGTTTTGGAATAAATAGAGCTACAACAAATCAAATCGTAACCGAAAGATTTTGCCCCGCATTAAATGGGATTACCGTTCAAATTTAATTTGTAAATCAAATCCATTAACGGTAAAATCTTGAATTTCAATCGCCCATGGTAAATAATTATGTGCTGTCAAACGACTAAACCGTTGGATTATCCCTGCGCGACACGTGGCAGCATCCATGCAATTTACCTGCCCACAGAAAATTCAAAATCAAACGGTAAAAGTAATTAATTCACCTCAAAAACCCTTCTTATTTGGACGGAAGATTTGCTTCAGCCATAACTTTGCCGCAACAACCTTCTGAACAAAAGATTAGCTGAAGAATCTTGGATACGGAATTCAAATTCAAAATAGAAAAATCAAATCAGGAAATTTAAATTTAAATTAACCGCTCAAATCAAATCTTATCTTTTATTTTTATTTGAAGCCGAATAAATCAGATAAATAGTAATTAAATCTAATCTAAACAAAATTTAAAATAACTGAAAATAAAATCCAAAATCTAATCTAAACTAACCAGATTAAATAAAAACTAAATTACCAGAAATAATAAAAATATTCAGAATTACGATAAAATCTACGGAATTCAAAAACAACGAATTTAAAATAAATCATGCAAAATTTAAATAAAACAAATCTTAAATACCTGAATTAAAATCGAATCAACTTAGCGAGAAATAAAATTAAAACAAACACTGGGAGCTCAAAATATTGTTTTGTAAAATGCTCCCGCAAATATCTCGCTCTCTTTTTCATCAACCAACTTTAGGGAAGGATATTTCGTCTGGAACTCCTCTCCCCAATAATGTTTCACACGCTGTCCATTCACTTTGAACACACAGTCATCATCAACACATTGTCTAACCATAGATGCATCATTTGATATATAAAACTTCACCCCATGGAGAAATTCTTTCATCTGTTCTTTTGATAAACCAGGAAGCAAATTTCCAAAATCACGATAATTGGAAAAGTCATCATGCCAAGGTGTTTTGACTGCCTTAATATGAGCTACTGTAAATAACCACTCATCAATGAAGCACACTTGGAACACTGATTTGAGAAGAATACACAAAGGCAACTTTATTAAGGTCTCTTCATTCTCTGGCATTAAATCTGATGCAACAATAATGGGCAACCCCTCCCCAAGATACACATACTTTAGATGATCCGGCAAGGGCTTCAAATCTAAAGTGGGTGCCTCAATTAGGGATGACTTAATAGGAGGAGCCTTCCTTTGATCTAAATCTAAAGACTCAAAAACATCCTCACACCTAAACACTTCTTTTTCATTTTTTCTTTCTAAAGAACAAACTTCTAAATCCTCTACACTAACCTCTCCATGATCTTCCAAATGTTTGTCAGCCGAATCCTGTATTGCTGTCTCAACAATTGTGTTCTCCAGAATCCTAATGAAAGAGCAATCTTCCATCTCGTCTGGATACTTCATGGCCTTAAAAACATTAAATTTTACTTCCTCATTATAAACTCTCATTGTTAATTCCCCTTTTTGAACATCTATCAACGCCCTACCAGTAGCCAAAAATGGACGACCTAGAATAATTGGGACATCTTTATCAGCCTCATAGTCTAAGATAATAAAATCAACAAGAAATATGAATTTATCTACTTTCACTAAGACATCCTCAATTTTACCCTCTGGATATGTAATAGACCTATCAGCTAATTGGAGTGTGACTGTGGTAGGTCTAGCTTCACCAATACCTAGCTTTCGATAGACCGAAAGAGGCATAAGGTTAATGTTTGCACCTAAATCACAAAGTGCTCTACCTAACTCGTTTCCACCTATAGACACAGGTATAGTGAATGATCCTGGATCCTTAGCCTTGGTTGGTAGCCCATTCTTAAGAATAGCACTACATTGCTCAGTAAGAGATACAGTTTCAAACTCACATAACCTCTTCTTTTTAGTTAAAATATCCTTAAGAAATTTAACATAATTAGGCATTTGCTCTATAGCTTCTACTAAAGGGATATTTATATACAATTGCTTAAGAATCTCGAAAAACTTCTTAAATTGACTATCCTGATTCTTAGGCCTTTGCCTTTGTGGAAAAGGTAGAGGTGGTACATAAGGTGGGGGCGACACATAAGGTGGTTCCACATCTGGAACAGAACCAGATGCTCCAGCATCATTGTTGCTGCCTCCAGCACCCTGACCAGACTCCAACTCTTTCTCAACAACAACATTTTTATCACAATTATTATCTAAATTCTGGGTTTTACTAGGCTCTTTTCTTTCCTCTAGTGGCTTACCACTCCTAAGAGTCACTGCTTTTACCTGCTCCTTACCTTCCCTTTTAGGGTGTTCAGTATCTGAAGGAAGTTTCCCTTGAGGCCTTGCCTTCAGCTCATTAGCTAGCTGGCCCATTTGCAATTCCAGGGCTCTCATTGAAGCTTAACTACTTTGAATAGCGGTATCTGTACGAGCCATATATTCTTTCATCATTGCCTCAATTGAACTATCCGAACTTTGCTGGGGCAAAACCTGCTTATTTTGCTGGGGCAATACCTGCGCTTTAGCAAATCCCGATTGGTTCACCTTTGGTTGTGCTTGCACATTTCTTCCTTGTCCTCCCCATGCAAAATTGGGGTGGTTGCGCCAACCTGGATTATAAAAGTTAGAGTAAGGGTTGTTCCTCTGATTACCTACAAAAAACACAGAAGTTGGATTGCTGGGGCAAAACTCGTAGTTGTGATCTTCACCACAATAGACACATGCTTCTTCTGCAACTTGGTTCACCACTGCAGCAGGCTCCACAGCTGGCGGCTCCTGATGACTAACCACTGTCACATTTTTAAGAGCGTTAGCTAACATTGCAATATCAGCCCTAATGGTGGACACACCATCGACCTCTAACACACTCTTAACTTTTTTATTTGTGCCTCTAACATCCGACCACTAACAACTATTAGTTGATATTCTTTCAAAAATTTCATGGGCTTCATTAAAAGTTTTTGCCAAAAGATCCCTTCCAGCCGAAGCATCAACCATACCTTGGGTTGCCCCATTTAACCCATTGTAAAATGTTTCCATTTGGATACAATGTGGTAAACCATGGTGGGGACACTTTCGCAAAAGCTCCTTAAACCTCTCCCAAGCCTCACTAAAAGTCTCATCTTCAAGTTGCCTAAACCCTACTATTTCACTCCTCAATTTAGCATTTCTATTTGGTGGGAAATATTTACTCAAAAATTTTTCTGCTAACTCATTCCATGTCCTAATTGATCCTGGAGCAAAAGAATTTAACCACGCCTTTGCTCCATCTCTAAGAGAATACGGGAACAAAGTTAGTCTAAGAGCATCCCTTGGCACTCCTTGAATTACAAAAGAATCACTAACTCCGAGAAAAAACTTAAGATGTAAATGAGGGTCTTCAAATGACAAACCATGGAATTGACCCACAGTTTGCAACATTTAAAACATTACCGGTTTCATTTCAAAATTTGCTGCCTCAATGTGAGGACGTGCAATCCCTAGATTTAACTCATCAAACATTGGAAAAGCATACGCTCGAATGGCTTTGGCCCTATCGTTTGCTACCAAGATAGGATTCTCAGCCTGATTACTTTGCTATCCATTTTGCTCCAGCGGCTGGTTTTGCTGCAGCACACGATTCTGCTGGGGGTTCGCTAGATCTTCAGGACCTTGCGGGAGACGCGGCAAGTCAGCCATTGAATTCTGGTTTCTATGCTGCTCTCTCCTTCTTCTCCTCAATGTCCTCTCGATTTCTAGATCAAGCTCGAACCTTACCCCAGGCGGATCGCTCATGCACCAAACTCACACCTGCAAAAACAAAAGAAACAATCAAAAAGTTCTAGCACCAAACCACTAAAACACATAACAAAACAGATCAGATAAAAACTTATTCAAGTCCCCGGCAACGGCGCCAAAAACTTGTTGGGTTTCCAGAGTGAGTAAAAATCAAATATAAAAAGACTCTAGAACACTGTGCAAGTATACACAGTCCGCAGCAAGTAATAAGTATTTATCGAATCCAAGGTTTGAATTAGCTTCCACTTTATCTATTTTGTTTAGTTTTTCAATGGTTTCAAAAATGGTTAAAATGATTGGTTTTTATAGAATGCTGAAGCAAAAGAAACGACAGAACAGAAAGTAAACAAATAGGCAAAAAGATTAAAACAGGTGCTGGTCAGGATTTAGTAATTGTTTTCAAAGATGCTCTAGCAATATTATTGATCATGCAAAACTCTCGCAGAATTATTAGCGGATTCCTCCTGGAACTCCAGATTTTTTAGAATATGTTTCAACTCCAATGAAGTACTACCGATGAAGCACTAGGCAACTGGCTATCCCTAGCTCAGTCACTGGTGTTCACCAATACACAATGATCTAGTGTGATTAACCGCCACACACTCCCTAAATCATCCCTGAAACTAGAGAGAGGTATTCATACCGGCTGGCCAGGCGGGCATAAAATAGAAATGAACACAACAATTAATCAAGATGCATCAAATCAATATTTATTACTAGAAATTAAGCACGACAACTACATGTTCCCTAACCAACGCCTAAAGCTCTTAGTTCATAAAATGCATGGAAACACACGTTACAATCTGAGTAAGCATATCCATATTCACAAAGTAATACAAGAAAATATTAATTCCCTTGATCAACTTGCAAATGATGGTTTCCTTGATGGTCTCCAATCTCTCTCCTCTATTCCGCTCCCAAAATGGAAATGAGAGTGAACTCGTCCCCAAAAGTGGAATGAATTTGACTTGGGCAGCTATCTCCTTTTATATAGTGATAGGAGGCTTGAATTAGGTTGACCTAGACACGTGGATGGCTCTCCTTGCTCCATAAATCCGAGAATAGCTTAACAGAATTCAGTTTGTTAAATTGGCTAACGAGCTGTGACGTGGCAGTTTTGCTCCCAGCTTTGCTCCAGCACAGATTTTGCTCCCTTAAGTCGCCCAACAACATATTTTGCACAAAATAATTTCCAAAGCTTCCATTCTTCCAAATGTGTTAAAACATATAATATCTATCTAAAAGCAACCCTATTAAGCACAAAAGACACGCAAATCAATATAGAAATAAGGTCTAAATAACTCCCTTTTGGAGAGTTATCAAGGACCTATAGCCATATTATACTCATTTTAAAGCATTTTTCGCAAGGAATTCAACTAAGATAAGCAAATTGGGAGATTACAAGTGTATAACAAATTGGTCTTATCAAACTCCAATGACGCACTACCGATCAAGCACTAGGCAACTGGCTATCCCTAGCTCAGTCACTGGCGTTCACCAATAAACAATGATCTAGTGTGATTAAATGCCACACACTCCCCAAATCATCCCTGAAACTAGGAAGTGATATTCATATCGGCTGGCCAAGCGGGCACGAAATATAAATAAGCACAACAAATAATCAAGATGCATCAAATCAACATATATTGCATAGATATTAAGCACAACAATTACATATTTCCTAACCAACACCTAAAGTTACTTAGTTCATAAAGTGCATAGTAACACACGGTACAATCTGAGTAAGTGCATCCATAATTACAAAATAATACAAGAAAATACTAATTCCCTTGATCAACTTCGTAATTGATGGTCTTCTTGTAATCTCCAATCTTCCTCCTCCATTCGGCTCCCAATGATGGAAATGAGAAATGATCTCTTCCCCAAGAGTGGAATGTTCCTCCCCAGAAAGGAATGAATTTGACTTGAGACGACTCCTCCTTTTATAGAGTGATGGCAAGCTCTAATTAGGTCAAATTGGACACGTGGATGGCTCTCCTTGCTTCTTAAATCCGAGAATAGCTCAACAAACTTCGGCTCATTAAAATGGATAACGAGCTACGACGTGGCAGTTTTGCTCCCTGCTTTGCTGCAGCGCATATTTTGCTCCCTCAAGTCGCTCAGCAATATATTATGCACAAAATAACTTCCAAAGCATCCATTCTTCCAAATAGGTTAGAACATGCAATAATCATCTAAAAGCAACCTTAATTAGCACAAATTACAAACAAAACACTATAGAATTAAGACCTAAATAACTCCCTTTTGGAGAGTTATGAGCTAGTTATAGAGCAAAGCCCACAGGCTTTCGCCTGCACTTGTCCTGAACATAGGGAGCGAACAAGCTTAATTAACTCACTCATCTCATAACGCATATCGCTTACCTCGCTTTTTGTGGCTGCTTGGACAGCTGTAGTAGGTCCTCTAGTGCCAAACTGCTGAGAGTTCTCAGCCATACTCGAGATCAACTATCTTGCCTCAGCTGGTGTTTTGTTCACGAGTGCTCCTCCACTGGCGGTGTCTACCATACTTCGATCCATAGGTAGTAGTCCCTCAAAAAAATATTGGATCAATAGTTGATCTGAGATCTGGTGATGTGGGAAACTATCACATAAACACTTGAATCTCTCCCAGTACTCATGGAGTGTCTCCCCAATGATCTGCGAAATGCCATAAATCTCCTTCCTAATGTTGGCAGCTCTACTTGCTGGAAAGAACTTCTCTAGGAATTGCTTTTTCATCTCGTTCCATGTACTAATAGAAACAGAGGGAAGGTAATACAGCCAAACTTTTGCTGAGTCCTTTAGTGAAAAGGGGAATGCCCTAAGGTTCAGCGCTTCCTCTGTCACTCCATGTGGCCTCATACCAGAACATACAATGTGAAATTCCTGCAAATGTTTGTGCGGGTCCTCTCCTGCACTACCACAAAAAATAGGGAGTAGGTAATACAAAGTGGTTGCTGGTTCAAATCTAGCGCCGCCAGCTGCCTTAACGTTCTCTCCACCATGGTTGGGGCTTTAACTTCACCGAGATTATTTACTCTTCTCCTCCTTAGTCTCGTCTCCGCTCTTGACATCTCTGGTTCAAACCTAAGATCGTTGCCCTGCGAAGCACGTGTGATCATAAACCATGCAAGCAAGAATAAAAAACACAAAATCCTATAAACACTAGAAAATTCCCTTCCCCGACAACGACGCCAATTTGACGGGAATTTTCGAACATCCGAGCCAAATAAATTTATAATCCACGACACTATAACTATTTTGTAGAAATAGTGGTCGGGGTCGAACATAGGGGGATCTAGCAGATGTAGAATTTTGGGTTCATGCAACAGGGGGTTTGAATAATTGGATGCAATAAAATAAAATGTTGAATGTAAAAGAGACAGAATAATAAAACATACGATAAAGAGAAATAAGATGGAGATCAATATCAGAAAAGGATCTCTAGATTGGGATTTCTTATGCTTGAATGTTATTTCACTTTGGCTTCCTAGTTTTGTCTAAAAATCATTCTATGCAGCTTTTATTAGTCCGGTTAACTTCTTGGTTACTCGGAGGACCCCCCTACACTAACCTGTGTTTAATTAACCAATTAACCCAGAACCCTGCAATTAACATGATCAACCGCCACCCCTTATGCATAAAATAACAATCATTTGAAACCTTGCAATGACTACTCAATTATGTCTAACTAATCTAAAATTGTTGGGTTTTATGTCCTAAACTCGTAGATAGTGAATATTAACGAATTATATACTTGTATCAATAAAGTGTTATTGAGGATTAAACAATAAAGTGTTATTGTCCTTTTAAGTCTAAAATTGCACAATATAACCCAAATCCAATAAACTAAGATCCAAGGTTGTTTATATGTAACTTGAACTAGTATGTGGGGACATACGGGGATCAGTGTTCAAGTAACAACCTAAAAAGTCTATAGTGCAGGGATGAGGTTGGGTACCTTATCCTGGTAACACTATGTGTTACGATCCGCTTTGTATTCGATACAGACGTATTGATTTAAGGCGTCCATGTAGGAGACATGCGAGCGGGGGTATGATATGCAATGAGTTTGCATAAGACCAGACCACGAAATAATAAACCACTAGATGTAAAATCGTTAACTAGTTAGGTTACTGTTTCAATAGGATGACCTAGGTAACTCAGTCTTAATCTTGAGTGTGCATGTCATGAACTTCTTCTCACAAGGGATTGTCCTTTGATTAGTATGGGTGAGAGTGGCATGCACGTCGACTCAATAAGCCTACCTTCTTGGGGACGAGACTGAGTGGGGGGCTGGGAACATGACAACACAAGATGGAATTCACTCCTTCCCACTTCTAGGAGAAGTAGATGAGTGTTCCCTTAAGTGGTGACTCCGGGTCTTGAACAAAGGGATCCCGCACTCTCACTAGCCCGAGAGGGACTTTCTGTTTACTGGTTGGACCATAAACAGGTTGTTCATTAGAGGAGCACTGGTACTTAAGGAGCCAGAGGTAACTCAGGGGTAAAACGGTGATTTGACCCAACTGAAGTTACCAACACTCGTGAAGGATCGACTTTCCGTTATTGGTCAATATCCGTGGACACATAAACATTCTACAGTGAGAAGAGTGCAGTTGTGGGTCTTCAGTGGAGTGACCCACAATTAATGAATATTGGTTAACTCGATTAATGAGTTTAGTCAGTTAACCTCATATCATTGGAGCTTCTGATTTGTTGGTCCATTAGGTCCCCCTGCTAGCTCGTAAAGAGTAATTGGGAACATATTATCTTGAAAAGAATTTGAATTGTTCAAATTCAATTTGGGAATAAAGTTAATTGTATGAAGTACAAGTAATATAATGTATGTTGATACATTATAATATAAAGTTTAATTTATGATTAAACTTTATTAAATTGAGAGAATTATATATTTGAAAGAGTCCAAATTTATAACTAATTAAATATGTGGTATTTAATTAGTGAATTAATTAGGCCCCGTTTGATAACCATTTGGTTTTTGGTTTTTGGTTTTTAAAATTAAGCTTATACACACCTATTTCTATTTATAAGTTTCTTTGTTTTAGTATCAATCTTATTCCTTGTTTTCAAAAACCAAGTCCAATTTTGAAAAAAAAAAAAAAAGTAGTTTTCAAAAACTTGTTTTTGTTTTTAGAATTTGGCTAGGAATTCAAATGGATCCTTAACAAGGATGAAAGCCATGGTAGGAAATTTAGGAGAAAACAAACATAATTTTAAAAAACCAAAAACAAAGAACCAAATGGTTATCAAACGGGGCCTTAATTATTCAATTTAGTTTAAATTAAATGTTATTTAATTAAACTATATTATATGAGAGATATATTAGAATATGATTCTAATATGTAATTAATTAAATATGGCTGATATTTAATTTATTATAAAATTAATTAATTTAGAATTAATTAATTATTAAATTTAATTAAATGTAATTTAATTAAATTAAATCTATATTTTATTTTAATGTGAATTGGATTCATATTAAAACTATAGGTTATAAGAGAGATGAATATTTGAATGTGATTCAAATGATGAGTTAATTAAATATGTGATATTTAGTTAATCATTGAATTAATTAATTATGAATTAATTAGTTAGTTGGTTTAAATTAATTTGATTAAATTGGATTTAGTTAAATTAATTAGAACGTTGTATTATGTGAGGGCAATGCATTTAAATATGATTTAAATGCACATATGCTTAATTAATTAATGTGATTAAATGATTAGCATTTAATTAATTAAATTAATTTTAATTAATTAATTAATAACCATCTGATGAGGTGGACGACTGAGATTGAATCTCATCCCTCACATGAATATCACGCAGAAGGGGTCATTAGATACATGATTCATTCTGATTTTTTTTCTCTCAAGTGAATGCTCTCTCTCTTCTCATTCTCTCTCAAGCATATTACAGAGAGTTTCTCTTCTCTGTTATCTTTTCCATCCCAAAAATTCAAGATAAAGAACTGATTGGTCCCACAACCAAGTTCTTAATCTCAGAGGATAGCGGGGAAACCAAGTGGTTGTGTTCAATCTTGATTTCAGAGTCGTCAGACGATGGTGAGTTTGCTTAGCCTTAAACTTTGTAGAATTATGAATTCGTTTTTGCCAATGTATGGGTATTTTGTGAAACGAAATTAAAATGTGAACCGGTCCAATTGCTTCCGTTATAACGGAATTGGGAATTCCAATCCTTCAAAAATAAACAATCTGAAACCTCGCAATTGCCTATCGAAATTAGCCGCTTTAGACTCGTGGGTCCGGAATTGTATTAACTAAATATAAATTGAATTTAAGTCTAACCAATACAACATTTAACATGCATCTTAGGCCTATCAAGGGTCGTCACTCCGTAGAGATTATCTTGCCTCGGCCTTGTGGCTATCTAAAAATAACTGATAGAATGCACAAATAGAAATCTCCTAGGGTCATCAATCCTAAGAAATTAATCTCATGCATTGGTTTAAAAAAGATTACATGTAAAGCTCAATAAAAGACAGCAAGAACAGAAAGTATAAAGCCAGATAACTCAGCCAAAGATCGATATCATTCAAGCATAATCCCAATCCAACGATACAAACAAGTTTAGCTACTCATAAACAAAGAGAAACTACAAACAAATACAAAAGAATGCATAAAATACGACCTAAGAAGGTCTATACAGTAGCGGGAAACGAAAAGAGACGAAATGAATCGAAAAAGGGCCAAAATTCTAACCTAACGGCGAACTAAACCGAAGCCCTATATTTATAGAAAACGTTGCAGTGTTAAAGACAGCAGGCTCGACGTCTCGACACCACGGACTTTGTATTCCGTGTTAAAATCGCTTCGGCGTCGAGATGCTAGGGGCAGCGTCGAGATGCCATCCCTAATCCGAGGCTTGCTGTCTTTTTTCTCGGTTTTGTCTTGTTATTTCTAGGTATAGGGCTTCAACCTTTGATTCTTGGTGTCGTTCTTCAAGCCCGCTTCGATCCACTTGGGTCTTTTCGCCTAGTCGTCGTCCAAGAACATCGATATGGCTCCAAAACTCCATAATTGGCCAGAATTAACACCAATTTTGCGTGGTTGGCTCCCGACATCGCCTAGGCTCAAAGTATCTACAAATAAGACAAATAAAACATAAAATTCTTGTAACAAGTTCAGATTAGAGGTAATAAAATAGGACTATTTTGGTCCTATCATTGTTGTCAACACCATGCAAAAAGGTAAGACCCCAACTGAGTAGGAGAGACCTTAGATGGAGTACTATAAAGCCATCACTGTGCACCAGGTGAAGGAGATTGAAGAAGCTGAGGAGCAGGAGACTACTGAACTAGAAGGCCCCACTAGAGAAGTTGAAGAGGACACATCCTCAAACGAAGCTGAAAAGATTAATCTTGAGCTCCCTATACCCTCTCCTACTGTGTTGGTCCTCAAAAAGAAAAAAAAAGAAGAAAAACAACCAAGTCCAATTTGAATAATTTATGAATGTTTTTACGAATTTAAATATTAATATACCTTTTGTAGAAGCATTAGAGATGCCCCAGTAAAACAGGTTCATGAAATAATAGCTCTCCAAGAAGAAAAAGGAAAAAAGATACACAGTGTACCTCGCCTCGACATGCAGTGCTCGATTGCAATAGAGAGTGCCTGACAAACTAGCAGATCCAGGGAGTTTTTTTGTTTCCTGTAGTTTTGGTACTTATTCTTTTAGAGCATTGTGTGACTTAGGTGCTAGTATTAATATCATTCCTCTATCCTCATGCAAGAAATTAGACATAGGTGAGATTAAATGTACTTCTCTTAGGTTTCAGTTGGCTGACCAGTATGTGGTTAGTCCATATGAAAATGTTTTAATCAAAGTAGGTAGATTTTTCCTCCCTATTGATTTGTTTGTTATGGATATTATGGAAAATCCTCCAACACCTGTCATTCTAGATTATTTCTCACTACTGGGCGAGTTATTATTGACATTGAGCACAGGGAGCTCACTGTTAGAGTTCAACACAAAAAAGAAGTATTCAAAGCTTTTGTGGACTCTAAAGATCGTTCTGAGGAGCTCGTGATGGGCTACAAGAAAGGTGCAAGCAAGAGCACCATTGGTGGATCTTAGGACAAAAGACCTCCTTGATGCATACCTGCTTGACACGTTGAGCTAAAGACGTTAAACAAGCGCTTATGGGAGGCAGCCCAAGTGAGTTTGTTTTTGTTTTTATGTATTTGATGTGTTTGTTGTTTTTGTTTTGTAGGTGTTCTCGTGGCTCTTGTCTTGCTAGCTTTCATGAGAAGGTCATCATTCCAGGGCAGTATTGTTCACCCCTTCCATTCTTTTCTTATTCTCATGCTTATTTAGGCTTTTAGTTTTCTATACATTGAGGACAATGCATGTTTTAAGTTTGGGGGTGGAATGCTTTCCTTGTTGAGCCCTTGAGCATTCGAGCTTGGGCTATATTTTTTAGCTTATTGTGATTATTGCATATGGTTGTTTTTGGATGCTATTTTTGCATGATTATGATCTCATAGGATATGCTTTATTGTCAATTTTTAAGCTTTTGATGAGTTGTAAGCTTGAGTGCTCAAAAGAGAGACTTTGTAAAATTTTTCTAGGAGATGTCTTGCATTAGTAGAGTATTTTCCTTGGTTTAGAATTGAATTTAAATGCTTAGGAGAATTATTAGGTTCATATGCTTGTTGTCACCTCGAAAGGTGTAGGGAAGAGCTAAAGAGTCAATGTTTTTTGCAAATTAGCATGTTTAATCTTGCCTAGGAGGAAAGAAAAGAATATATGCTTGTTATGATCATAAAGAAAAATAATTCTTGTTGTTACATTTGAAAGAAAAATAATACCATAGCTTGTGCATAATATGCAATGTATAATAATGATTTTAGGCAAAAAGAGCTACCCTTGTTATGATCAGTTAGGCCAACCAAGGGTTAAACTCGGGCTATGGGTCCCTACAATAGGTGTGTGAAAGCTGGTGTCACTTAAAAATGTTTGATTCAATTTTAATTTAAAGCACTTAGGAATGGATAAAAACAATCTAATTTGTTTCATTGGCTCATTAGTAAATCCTTAGTGTCAGTGTAGAGGGAAGATGAGTTGAGAGTTTAATAATCCAATTCTGAGCTAGTAGAGTCCAATCTAAGTAAGTTAGGTCTCTCTTATGCAAGTTCGTTTTGGAAAAATTTCGATTTATCTCCTTCATTGGACCTTATGTGCATGTCTCTTAATTGCTTAACTATTGACTTTTGAGCCTTGAGGATTGAGTTATGTTTGTTGCATCCATTTACAACCTATGTCTAATTTTTAGTTTGCTCGAGGACTAGCAAAAGCTTAAGTTTGGGGGTGTTTAATAGCACGCATAGCGAGCTATTTTTCCTTGTTATTTAAGTTAGTCTTTGAGATTAAATTCGCCAAAATTATGTGCTTTAATGTTGGTTTTGTAGGAAATTAAGTTTGGCATGAATAGGATCATTTGGAAGTTATTCGGGTGTTTGGGACCTAAAAAGAGGCAAAAGAATCGAAAAGAGAATGAAAATCAGGGCTTAAAGTGAGTGAAGACCCAAGAGGTAGCGTCTCAGCGCTGCCTCCTTAGCGTCTCGACGCTACACAATTTCTTTATATAATTATGGCAGTAAAGAGGATAGCGTCGAGACGCTGTCTCTAGCGTCGATACGCTATCGAGACTTTTCCTGTAAATACATCCTTATCTTGCACTGCCAAAGAGAGTTCAATTTGGGAGTTCATAGACCTAATTTCGTCAAGGGTCATTCTGTGGGAGCTGAAGCAAGGTTAAGGAGTGGGAACCAAGCTTGAAGACGTCGAGATCGTGACGGGAACGTGGCGGTTTCAACGGATTTAAGAGTTTTTCCTTTCTTTACCTTATCTCATGTTGTTTTGATGGCTTTTGATTCAAGTTATGTTTGTAGTTCAATGACTATGAGTAGCTAAAATTGTATGTCTTAGGGATTGATGTAGTCTTTTAGGTTTATGGATTGATTATTGGGATGTTTCGTGCCTTTATTTTATTCATGTGATTATGGTTAAATGCTTTCAATGAACACCACCAAAAGTATACACCCACTATGAGTTTGTGTTGCTGAGATTTGGCTGGTCGAACCTAATATCTTGGAATGGAATTATTTTTCAGCAAGGAGTTGCTATGAGATTGAGAGAATTTTTAGGGAAAGAACCCTTTTCTGTAAAGTTACAGATAGTGTATATGTTAGGTACAACCACATCAAGAGAGAGGATATCATATCAAAAGAGAGAACTACACGATTGGGGAGGGGGAAGTTACATAATGTGTAACTTCCCAGTTGGCCATTTTTAACAAATTATTATCAAATAATAATTATAATTAAATTAAGTATATGTTATGTATATGATTAAGTTAATTAAAACAAGTCTAATTAAATTAACCATAATATATAGTTTTAACTCAACTATGTTGGGATTGGTGCCCTAAAACTCGTAGATAGTGAATGTCAAACAAATATTATATACTTGTTCGATAAAGTTGTTATCGAGATTAATTCAGTAAAGTCATTACTGAATAAGTAAATAGCACATTAGATAACCCAAATCCAATAAACTAAGATCCATGGCTATAAGATGAACACTTGAGCTTTATGTAGAGACATAAAAGTGGATCAAGTTCGAGTTATAGCCTAAACGGTCTATAGTATAGGAATAGGGCTGGGTACCTTATTCTGGGGACACTATGAGACGCGGCCCACTTTATAGATGGTATAGACGATGTGATCCTAAATCGTCCATATAGAGACATGCGAGTGGGGGCGTCCTATGCAATGAGTTTGCATAAGACCAGGACCGAGAAATAAGTCGCTCTCGCTTTATAACACCGTTTACTGACGAGACTGACTATTTCATGTGATGACCTAGGTAACTCGATCTTAATCCTGAGCTAACTATGAACTCCTGTTTATTCGGGCTTATCCTTAGATCTGCATAGGTGAGAGTGGCTCAGTATCGCCGACTCAATAAGCCTCCCATTTCAGAGATAGGAACGGGTAGATAGTTGGGGACATAGTCGTGCAAGAAGGAATTCACTCCTACCCAAATTAGGGATAGTAGAGAGGTTGTTCCCTTAAGTGCTGACTCCGGGGCTTGAACAAAGGGATCCCGCCCTCTCATTGGCCCGAGAGGGACTCGGTTTATTGGTTGGACCATAAACCAATTGTTCATTAGAGGATCAGTGGGACTTAAGGAACTAGAAGTACTATAGGGGTAAAACGGTCATTTAACCTAGCTATAGCTACGAACAACCTATGAAGAATCAACTTACTTATCATGGTTAAATCAAGTGGACGGAAATACATCTATAGCGAGGGGAGTGCAACTATCGGGCTATAGTGGAGTGTCCTGGTAGTTAACGAATGTTGGCTAGCTTAGATAATGAGATTAGTCGGTTAGCCTCGAATCGTTGGAGCCCATGATCTATAGGTCCATTAGGTCCCCCTACTAGCTCATATCGGAATAAAGCCTAGAACAAAAAGATAGGAAGCTTTGAATCGTTCAAAATCGGGAAAAAGGGTATTATCGTAAATTGTGTTTGACACAATAATTTAATTATGAATTAAATTAGAAAATGAGAGATGGAGTATTTAAAAGTGTTTTGAATACCATATATATGTATTAGGAATCATATATGATTAATTGCACAAGATTAGTATGATTAATTGGATTAATCATAAGAAATCATTTTGAAATGTCTCAAAATCAATTACCTGATGTTAAATTCAATTTGGAATTGAAATCAACATTAAATTGCAAGCTTGAAATCAGATTTCAAAGGTGTAATTAGTGGATTAAGTTGGATTCCCACTCTTGCATGAAGATACAAAGTGGAAAACAACTCACCTCATGCAACAGTTGCATGTCTTGTAAAATGGACACTTAGAATCCACTTTGGCTTGCAAGACTACCATGTGTCTTGTGTCTTGAGGCTACTCCTTGCATGGAGAATGTCTTTATAAGGGTTTTGAATCAGATTCAAAACGAGTGAGAGCCTTTTTCCTTACTGTTATGCTGTTGGAATTTGGACTCAAGCTCTCTCATCTCTCATACTTCTCCATAGCTTGATCCTTCAAGCATTCCCTTCCCATTCCCTATCTTATATAGACTCCCACAAGTCGTTCTTGGCCCGGAGGATAGTAGGGAAGACTCTAGAGGTTGTCCAAGAAAGGTTGGAGAAGAAGACACAACAAGGAGCATCACAAAGTTGAGCTACAAAAGGGTTGGTGTTTCTTTCTCTCTGTTCTGTTTTTCCTAGAACTAGCATGCCTTAGGACCAAAATTGATATAGTTAGGTGCTTCCGATCTTCAATTGCTTCCGCATGTGTTATATGAACACCTTCAAACTAAATCATATTCAATCAAATTAACTAGGCTAACCAATTAATTCAATAATTAATTGTTCCCAACATTAATTAATTAAATATCGTATACTTAATTAAATTAACATTTGAAAAATATTCAAATGTGGCTCTCTCTTTTGACCTATAGTTTTAATGTGCATCAAATATTGTAATGTATCCCCATACATTATATTAATTGCATCAAATACAATTAACTAAAATTTCCTTAATATTCAAGACTAATTAATCTTAGAACCCTTTACAAGCTAGCAAGTGGACCTAATGGACCTACAGATCAGAAGCTCCAATGATACGAGATCAAGTGGCTAAACTCATTAACCAAGTTAATCAACATTCTTAACTGTGGGTCACTCCACTAAAGACCCACAACTGCACTCTTCTCACTGTAGAATATTTCTGTGTCCTCGAATATCGACCATATCGGTAAGTCAATCCTTCACGAGTGTTCGTAACGCCAGCTGGGTCAAATTACCGTTTTACCCATGGGTTACCTCTGGATCCTTAAGTACCACTGATCCCTCGAATGAACAAGTTGTTTAGGGTCCAACCACTAAAAAGAAGTTCCTCTCGAGCCAAGAGAGGATGACAAACCTTTGTTCTAGGCTCGAAATCAGCCATTAAGGGAACACACATCTACTTATCCCAATAGGGGAAGGAGTGAATTCCATCTTGTAATGCTATGTTCCCAGCCCCCACTCGGTCTTGCCCCTCAAATGGTAGGCTTATTGAGTCGGCAAACTGGCCACTCTCACCCATACAAATCTAAGGACAATCCCTCATGAAAAGGAGTTCATAACATACTCAGGATTTAGATTGAGTTACCTAGGTCATTCATTGAAATAGAAACCTAAACTGGTCAACGGTGTTACATCTAGTGGTTACTATTTCGCGGTCTGGTCTTATGCAAACTCATTGCATAGGACCACTTGCATGTCTCCTACGTGGATGTTTTTGATCAATGCATATGTATCAAATACAAAGCGGGTCATTTCACATAGTGTCCCTAGGATAAGGGACCCAACCTTATCCCTATACTATAGACCATTTAGGTTGTTACTGGAACATTGATCCCCGTATGTCCCCACATACTAGTCCTAGTTTAATTTAAACAACCTTGGATCTTAGTTTATTGGATTTAGGGTTAATTAATGCAAAACAAGATTATTTAATAACAAATTACTGAATCACTCAATAATCCTTTATTGAGGTTAATTAATTTGTTTCATTTACTATCTACGAGTTTTGGGAAAAAACCCAACAACTCCCACTTAAACTAAAACTCTAGTAGGGAATGTACATAAAAAATGATAATCAACGAAGTAGGAATAATGTTTTGTATTAATACTGTATAATACACATTAAAACTATAGTTTATACGAGAGAGATATAATTGAATATATGATATTCAATTTAATAATTAATTAATTATTTTTTTAAATTTAATTAAAGAAATTAAAACTATAGAGTTAGTGAGGGATATTCATTTCAATTGATTTAAATGAATTAATTAATTAAATGTGATTTAATTAATTGAATATTAATTTAATTAAATTAAACTAATTAATTTTTTAATTAAATTAAATTAGTTTTTAATTTTAATTTGTTTTAAAATTAAAATATTCTAACTGATTCCATCAGTTATTTTTTAATCGTGTGAGTGGTCCACGAGTCTTTCTCCCTCACGCCTGGCAAAAAGGAGGAAGTTGGGTTCTTTTCAGATACTTTTTCCCTTCCTCTCAATTTGAAAAAAAAAAAGATCTCTCTCGTTCTATACGTTCTTTTGCTCTCCAGAAGAAGAAAAATTGTCCTCCCTTTCCCTACAGAAAAGTGTTCCCACAAACAACCCCAACACTATC
This sequence comes from Luffa aegyptiaca, assembly GCA_017139565.1. Classification (NCBI taxonomy): domain Eukaryota; kingdom Viridiplantae; phylum Streptophyta; class Magnoliopsida; order Cucurbitales; family Cucurbitaceae; genus Luffa; species Luffa aegyptiaca. Next base: position 19,698,036 of record CM029402.1, read on the forward strand.
CCCTTCGTAGTCATACTGGTGTTTCTCTTGTGGTGGTGTTCACTTGGAGGTTTCCAGCGAGTTTTCGAGATCGAGAAGCTGCTGCAATTTTCTGCAAAGTCCCAAGAAATCATCAATTCCGGTCAAGTCTCCAATCGTAAGTATGTATTCTTGACCCGTATGGTTTTTGGGGCATTTAGCATGATTAAATGGGATTTAATTGGGCTATTAAGCATGTTGTAACGATGATATTTTCCAGTATATTATTGCTGAAAATTTTGTCGACATATGGGTATTCAATTTATGATTAAAATCGCGAGCAAATGTCTGATGCTATTCCGCTACACTAGGGATATTAACACTACAAGTCGTACAGAGCCATCTTGTTTTTTTAATCACTTTATTGAATTTGTGTGGGCTTTGATAGGTGGGATTTGCATTATGAATGTTTAAATTTTCTATGAACTTGAGGTTTTTTTGGACTTAGATTTACGTTTTTATGTGATTTGATCATGTAAAGGGCCCTTGGGTTCTTGGGCATTTTATGTAAATCAAGCCTCTGTAAGTCCGTGTCTAGCAATATGATTGAAATTGGTGAAAATCAGGACCAAATTTTGCAAAACATGGCGAAAACAGAGGTTGGAACGAAGAACACAATGGCTGAAATCGTAGGAAAAAAATCAGAAAATCGCACAGGCGCAAGGGCTGACGTCAGCGGCAGCGTGACGTCATGAAGCGCGGTTCATAGAGGTGGACGGTTCGCGGTTCGGGTCTGATTTGTCAGTCACGCGCGAGTCAGCATTTTTCTGGTCGGTTCATTAACTGGTTTGACTGGTTCGTTGACTGGGCAACGGTTTTGACTGGTTCAATGTATTTTCGGTCGGGTTCGAGCAATTCTAACCCGATTTTGAGCGGTTTTGGCACGTTTTGAGCGGTTTTGGTCTTGTTCGGAGCTGCAGAAGGCTGTAATAGGATAAATTTTTGCTTTATTATTGTAATTTAAGCTTCAATTTTATCCTAGGGGCCAATTAACCGGTTCATATGCTATTTTATATGCTTTATGGATGTCATGTATTTATAATCCCACCTTAGGTTATAAAGCATGCTCATGCATTTAATATGTTATAATCTGTTATAGTGTATGATGGAAATACATGGTTTATTTTCATGAGCTGTTTAATATATATGAGTTATATTAAAAACATGAAAATGGAATAGCATGATGCATGAAATTACTTAGTTAAATATAAAGAGTTATATTTAATTTGTTGATTGCAGCATGCTTGTATGATTTTCTTGATTGGCAAATAATATAAATGTTATATTTATTAACAAGGAAATCAATGTTGCATTGAGCATGAAACATCCATAGTATTAATATAATTGTTATATTAAATTCATGGAATGCAAATAATATAGTTTAATTAATTAATTAGAATATGATTGTTGATTGAATTAAACTATAGTTTGCATGATTATAGGATTAATCATTAAAATTTAAAATATTTTAAAATTAATGATTAGAAACTGTCAATCTATAATCAAGAGATGCATGCAAACATAGGACCATAGGTTAAATTGATTAATTTTAATGAGTTAAAATTAATTAGATCTAAGGTCACATTCTAATAGGATTAGAATTATATCTTACTTAGTTTTAAAATAGTTTTAATCAACTAAGTAGGAAAAGCATTTCTATGATTATAAGGGAACTCTAACGGTGATGTTCTGTCTAAGGTTGGGGGTATTTAAGTTGACGGTTTACGGAACACCTCCTACCTAGGAACTGACCCGGAACACCGGAGTTGAATTAATCATAGTTTAATGTTAGAATGAAAAGTCACTAGGTTAATTAAATGAGTTTAATTCACCTAGAAGCTAGTTTAAATATCTTATTATAATAGTTATAATAGGATTAGACTTAGATAGATTGACTTAGTCGGATTTATCTAAGTTAAATAACCTTAAAATGATCGGTAGGTCACTTTAGTGGGAGGAAAGTTACAAAACTAAGTTTAAATCAAGTTTTACTCCTACGTCCCTATATTCACAACGTGAGATCCATGCTCGGCTTCATGTCGCCTTTGGCGCGGATTCCCTTCGAAAAGTGTTTGCATGGGTCAATAACAAGGTGAATGGGGAAAGTTTCCATAATAAGTGAGAGCGGGACACGTGTCAACATATCCCTCGGTCTCCACCCCTAGGTCACACTGTGAGAGTCTTATGATTCGCCTGCATGTTGTCCTGGACCAACCATCCCTTCGGAGGGCCTAATCATAGGATTCGGAACACCGTGAACTCCTGAAAATGATAGGATCACTTAGGCTAATTACCAACAATTGTCTTTCCTAACGGTAGCTTATTGGTGCGTGCCTCTGGGATCTGAAAGTGGGAGGGTAACACTTACGGGGATAAGTTAAATGTGTTCACAAATCTTTGACCGAACAACGGTGGTTAACGTCTATAGGAATATGAGTTATTCTGGAATTAGAGTTGACTGAGATTTGTCTCATTTTAGAGGAGGAGTAGCTGATCACCCTTCGGTGGTTGTTCCTCTAGACCTCTAAAGCATCGTTGCAAAACTTAATCAATAGTTTATTAGGGTTCTCTGATTGTTTGTTTTGCAAAATTGATTGGATGTATGCAATTGTTTGTATTTATTGTGTGATGGGTTAAGGCAAAGATAACTAATACGGTAAATGTTTGTTTTTTCAGCAATTCTTCCTCAATCATAACACTGCTTAAAAACGATAAATTTACGGGTGAAAATTATTTTGCACGGTTATCAACACTGAATATGATTCTTATAGTTGATGATCTTCGGTTTGTCTTACTGGATGAATGTCCTCCAGTCCCTGCTCACAAGGCATCTCAGGCTATAAGAGATGCATATGACTGGTGGGTAAAGGCTAATGACAAAGCCCGAGCCTACATCTTGGCAAGTATGTCGGACGTTCTTGCCAAGAAGTGTGAGCCCCTAGAGACCGCTAGAGAGATAATGGGATCTCTCAGGGAGATTGGACAACCGTCCTATCAACTCCAATACGGGGCTCTTAAATATGTCTATAACTGCCGTATGAAAGAGGGCACTTCTATTTGGGATCATGTCCTGGATATGATGGTCCAATTCAATGTGGCAGAGGCTAACGGGGCGGTCATTTGTGAGAATAGTCAATTTACGTTCATTCAAGAATCTCTTCCAAAGAGTTTCTTGCAATTCAGAACAAATGCAATGTTGAATAAGATTGAATTCAACCTGACTAACCTTCTTAACGAGTTACGGTCTTACCAATCTCTTATGAAAAATAAGGGACTGGTCGAAGGAGAGGCGAACGTTGCCCATTCCAAGAGAAAGTTCCTCAAGGGTTCATCCTCGGGGACTAAGACTGTACCCCAAGCTTCTTCATCTAAGAAGATTCAGAAGAAGAAGAAGAAGGATAATAAGGCAAAGGCTCCCGCTGCTCCCAAGGCAAGGGCAAGGCCAAGGTGATGGCTGACAAGGACAAATGCTTCCACTGCAATGTGGATGGGCATTGGAAGAGAAATTGCCCCAAGTACCTTGCAGAGAAGAAGAAAGAGAAGGAAGGTAAATTTGATTTACTCGTTTTAGAAACATGCCTTGTAGAGCATGATCAGTTTTTCTGGATATTAGATTCGGGAGCAACTAATCATGTTTGTTCTTCTTTTCAGGGAAATAATTCTTTTCAGCAGCTTAAGGAGGGTGAGATGACGCTCAGGGTCGGAACGGGAGACGTCATTTCAACTCGTGTAATGGGAGCAGCTAAGTTGTTTTTTTGGAGAAAAGTTTATTGTTCTTAATGATTTGTACATAGTACCTACAATTAAGAGAAATTTAATTTCTGTCTCCAGTCTTATTGAATGTAAATACACTATTTCATTTGATTGCAATGAAGCGTTCATTTTCAAAAATGGTGTTTATATTTGTTCAGCAAGATTAGAAAACAACTTATATATATTAAGACCAACCGATACAAAGGCACTTTTAAATCATGAAATGTATAAACTGCCGATACTCAAAGTAAAAGGCAAAGAATTTCTCCTAAAAGTAACAACGTATATCTTTGGCATTTAAGACTTGGTCATATTAACATCGATAGGATCGGCCGTTTGGTAAAGAATGGACTTCTAACTGAGTTGGAAGATGATTCACTATCACCTTGTGAATCGTGTCTCGAGGGTAAAATGACCAAAAGACCTTTTACTGGAAAAGGTTACAGAGCCAAAGAACCCTTAAAGTTCATACATTCGGATCTTTGTGGTCCAATGAATGTAAAGGCTCGAGAAGGGTATGAATATTTCATCTCTTTTATAGATGATTATTCAAGATATGGTTACTTATACCTGATGGGTCATAAGTCTCAAGCTCTTTGATCAGATCGAGGTGGAGAATATATGGATCAACGATTCCAAGAATATAAGATAGAACATGGAATCCAATCCCAACTCTCAGACCCTGGTACACCTCAACAAAATGGTGTATCAGAAAGGAGAAATAGAACCTTGTTGGACATGGTTTGTTCGATGATGAGCTATGCTCAATTGCCTAGCTCGTTTTGGGGGTATGCAGTAGAGACTGCAGTACACATTCTGAACAATGTTCCCTCGAAAAGCGTATCTGAAACACATTTCGAGCTATGGAGGGGGCGTAAACCTAGTTTGTGTTACTTCCGTATTTGGGGTTGTCCAGCATATGTGCTTGTGACAAATCCTAAGAAACTGGAACCTCATTCGAAATTGTACCAATTCGTTGGTTACCCTAAGGAAACGAGAGGTGGTCTTTTGTACGACCCACAAGAAAACAAGGTGTTTGTGTCAGCGAACGCCACTTTCTTGGAGGAAGACCATATGACATATGATAAACCATGCAGTAAATTAGAATTAGGAGAAGCTACGGAAGAGTTAACAAGAGTTGTTGATGAAGTGTGTCCTTCCGCAAGAGTTGATGAAAGAGCCAGCTTTTCTGGTCTACCTCGTCCGTCTCAAACATTGAGAGAGCCTCGACGCAGTGGGAGGATTGTATTACAACCTGACCGTTACTTGGGTTCGACTGAAACTCAGGTCGTCATACCTTATGATGGCATTGAGGATCCATTGTCTTATCGCCAGTCAATGAATGACATAAATAAAGACCAATGGGTCAAAGCAATGGACATTGAGATGGAGTCTATGTACTTCAATCAAGTATGGGAACTTGTAGATCTACCTGGAGGGGTAAAACCCATAGGGTGCAAATGGATCTATAAGAGAAAGAGAGGTGCAATCGAGAAAGTTCAGACTTTCAGAGCTAGACTAGTAGCAAGGGGTTATACCCAAAGAGAGGGGGTTGACTATGAGGAAACCTTTTATCTTGTTGCTATGCTATAGTCTATTAGAATTCTCTTATCCATAGCCACATATTATGACTATGAAATATGGCAAATGGATGTCAAGACTGCCTTTTTGAATGGTAATCTTGAAGAGAATATCTTCATGTCTCAGTCTAAAGGGTTCATAACCCAAGGTCAGGAGCAAAAGGTTTGCAAACTGAATCGATCCATTTATGGGTTGAAATAGGCCTCCAGATCTTGGAACATTAGATTTTACACTGTGATCAAATGTTTTGGTTTTGACCAAAACGTCGATGAGCCTTGTGTTTACAAGAAGGTCAACAAAAACAAAGTAGCTTTTCTAGTACTATATGTAGATGACATCCTACTCTTTGGGAATGATGTAGGGTACCTGTCTGACGTTAAAGATTGGCTAGCTGCCCAATTCAAAATGAAACATTTAAGAGAGGCCCAATATGTTCTTGGGATCCAAATCATTTAGGATCGTAAAAACAAAATGTTAGCCCTATCTCAAGCAACGTATATCGACAAAATGTTGTCTTGATATTCGATGTAGAACTCCAAGAAGGGTCTATTGCCTTTCAGGCATGGGGTTCACTTGTCTAAGGAACAATATCCTAAGACACCTCAAGAGGTTGAGGACATGAGATACATTCCCTACGCCTCAGCTATGGGCAGCTTAATGTATGCTATGCTCTACACTAGGCCTGACATTTGTAATGTAGTAGGGATAGTCAGGAGGTATCAGTCTAATCTAGGGTTAGACCACTGGACCGCCGTAAAAGGTATCCTCAAGTATCTTTGGAGAACGAGGGACTACATGCTGGTGTATGAGGCTAAGGATTTGATCCTTATAGAATATATCGATTCTGACTTCTAGTCTGACAAGCATTATAGGAAATCTACGTCAGGGTTAGTATTCACCCTTAACGGGGGAGCTGTAGTCTGGAGAACCATCAAGCAAGGATGTATAGCAGACTCCACTATGGAGGCTGATTATGTAACTGCTTGTGAAGCAGCTAAAGAAGCAGTTTAGCTTAGGAAGTTCTTGACAGATTTGGAAGTAGTTCCAAATATGAACATGCACATTACGTTATACTGTGATAACAGTGGGGCTGTAGCCAATTCTAAAGAACCCTAGCTGTAACGCCCCGCGTTTCAAAATTATGCCATTTTGGATTAATGAGGTTTAAATTCTAATTTGAAAAAAAAAAATAGAATTTAATTTTAGCCTCCAATTGATATTTTTGAAATTTAATTGGAGATATTTTCCTTTCCCTTTCTAAGTGGATGAGCAGTTGGAGGTTACGTGGAGTGAGTTGTGCATTTCTCCCGTTTTAATTGGGAGTTATGGAGTTAAGGATGCAAAAAAAAAAAAAAAAAAAAGCCCTAAGTAAAATCATCATATCCCTCACCTTCACTCTCCCTTCCCTTCATCTCCCTTTCTCGCACGCTTCCACCAACCCCCCCTCCATGATTTTCTCGATCGCGGCAAACCACGCAAGGAGTCTCCTTCGCCCCTCTTGTTCGTCGTCGGCCACCCGCGACGGTAACAACCCGTCGCCGATCTCCTCCTTGCGTCGTCGCCTCCCTCTCTCTATTCCTTCGGTTTCACATGAACCCAACCACCCACGAAACCCACGTCGCCCCATCTGTTTTCTCTTTCTCTCCGTGCCGCCGCCTATCCGTGAGTTGTAGTTAATCTCAGCCATCGCTCCTTTTCCATTTTTCGTCCCAGACGCCAGCCCCCATCTCCATAGCTGTCCTCATCGCTGTTGTCTCTCCATCCGGAAATTGACACCCACGCTGCAAGTCCCACACAATCAGCTTTTGTACAGCAAGACCTGCGATGTCCAGCCTCCTCTAACGTTGATTTAGTAATCCGGTAAGGTTTGGCTTAAGACCCACGTTATTTTCATAAGTTTCAGCATTTACCCACTTGATTTCATACTCTAAATCATGTATAAACCGTGACCTCTGCTCAATCGAGCTTTGTTTTGATTTAGCCACTTCGTAACAACATTGTACCTTCTAATTTAGGCTCTTTCGAGCAGCAACCAACGAGCGCTTGGGCTCAAAACTGATTTATGACGCTTGCCCATAACTCAAAAGACCTCGAATCAGTTTACCCATAATCGTGAGAGTTGGAATCCACGTTTTTGGGCCTAGGCGATCATTTTCCAACAAGCATTTGAGGCCATTTGGGTGCTATTTGGTGAGTTTCGGTCCCTTGAAACCATTAGAATTCATCTAAACTAGCTTTAGAGTAACTTTTAATCATTGGGCATTCTTTAATTTCAGTTTTAAACTCAATTCAGGCTCGGGACAACACTTATTCAAGGTATTTCAGTGCTGATCGATTAATTCCATCAAGGTTCACGCCCCTGTTCGGTAAGTTTCAGCACCTTACAGCACGTTCCAAGTCCCTTTTAATCTATGTTAAGGGTTGTGAGATCGTTGGGTTGTTCTCTAACCTCTAGGAAGCCTTTATTGTGTTTGTAGGTGTGCTTAGAGCCTAATCCGATATTTTCCAGGAAGCGATAGCTTGGTTTAGGAGTGCTTAAAGCTTGTGTAAGTAGTTTTTACCTGGACGAGTTTGTCTGTTTCTTGAGCATGTTGTTTGTTTTGCTTGTGTTGTTATTATATGTTGTATTTGATCTAAATGTAATTCGTTACGTGAAATGAGCATGTCGCTTTGTTTATTTCCATAAGCATGAGATACTGTTGTCAGTAGGCTATGTTGCATGTGAGTCATGTCTACATAGTGTGTGTTCATTGGGGAGAGGCGGAGCATGACGCGTAAATCATGTGCTGGGTGTGTGTGCGGAGCGTGACGCAGAAATCACGTGTGAGTGGCGCTGTGCATGGCGCGTAATACATGTGTTGGGTGGGTTTGCGGAGCGTGACGGGAAAATCACGTGTGGGATGAGAGTGCGGAGCGTGACGCGGAAATCACGTGTGAGTGCGCGGGCATGGCGCGAAAACCATGTGGGGGTGCATAGCATGATGCGTGGATTCATGTTGTCGTCCCGTCATTGCATGAAGCATGTGTAGTATCATTCATTTTTCGTTTAAAAGTATGTTTAATATATAGCTTAGAAAACATGTTGGTTGTTGTGTCGCTTTTAAAGCATGATGCTTGCGTGTGAATAGCATGTCGATGTGAATGTTTGTTGTTTGGTGGCTCAATGGGTGTGAGCTACTTACCAGTACTGTGGTTGTTGATAGCATGCAGAAATGGTATCATTTCCTATTAATTTTAGCTAGTTTTGTGCTTGAATTTGTGCTTTAATGCTATTTTATGTCTAAATTTCAGAAAACCGAGCCAAGGAAGCAAAACCAGAATTTTGAGAGATTTAGGATGATTTTGGGGCTTTTTGAAGCATTTTGGAGAACTCCATTGAAGACCCAAGTCCAAAAGCCCAAGAAAAATGAGTTAGAAGCCAAAATTCATGAATTCCAAGCCTTAACTATCAAGTTGGTCAAGAAAAAAGCCCAAGATCCATTACATGAAGCATTTGGGCCAAAGGAAAGTTGGAAGCTGATAGCGAGCATAGCTAGCTACTTTTACTTATTTAATTTAGCTAGTCTTTTATGATTTTTGGGCCATTTTATTGTGCTTTATTGTTTATTTTGTAGGAAAGCGATGATTAGAGCTAAAACGTGGAATTGGAGTTAATCGGGTGTTCGGGACGTGAAAATATGCCAAAGAACTAGAAAGTTCAAGCAACAAGGAGCCAAGAGAGGGCATTCTGCCCATCAGCGTCGAGACGCCACTCTTGGAGGGTCTCGACGCTGGTTTTCCTTAATTAGAAGAGGCGGCAGCGTCACAGCGTCGAGACGCTGTGACAATAGCGTCGAGACGCTACCGTTATTTCCATTCCAGACGCACGTGTTTTAGAGGCAGCGTCGAGACGCTGTCTGGATAGCGTCTCGACGCTACGACGAAAAATCAGTATTTATAGTTCTTTTCGGCTAGGTTTTTGGGGGGAACTCTTTTGGATACTTTTGGAGCCGTAAAACAGAGGAGAAAACAGAGGATTGAGGCTGAACAAGAGGGAGAAAAGTGGAAATCAACCCATCGTTCGTGGGAATCGTGACGGGGACGTTCGGTCTCGGCCTACATTGAGTTTTCTTTTCCCTTTCCTTTTCTCTAGTTAGACTTATGGCTTTATTATGTTTAGTTGAGCTTGTAATGCAAATCATGAGAAGCTAAACTTGTAGCTTAGGGATTGATGTAGTTGATTGAGTTTATGGATTGATTTATGGTTTAAGTTGCGCAATGTTTATTATGTTTGTAATCTTGATTTAATGCTTTCAATTGATTGGCCATTAGTTGGATGATTTATGTTTTGAATCTAGCTCGGGAGAGGGGATTTGATATAGACATACTCAAGATTGCATGACTAAAGTTTATTTTCTAATTCGTGACGGTTTTAGATTAACTTTAGAATTGGTCAAAAGATCTCATTGCCTTGCATATTAATAAACTTAGATAGGGATATCAAGTTGGTTAATTTGCATGAGAATCAATTATACTCGGGAGAGGTAGTTGTGATTAAAGGGTCTTTGGCTCATAATTTCATTGTGCATAATAACTTACTCCTTAAAATCAATCCTAGACTAAATCGGCGAAATCAATTCCCTAAGTGTTTTTCCAATTGAATTTCCACTTTTTACTTGCTTTGATTTAGTTTTCATATCATTCTCTCACTGCTTTTTGATCCCTAAATAAAATTGAGCAAGATAATTCACAATACTTGATTTGCTTAAAAATCCAATCTAGAGGACGACACTCGTTTATACGAACACTTTATTATTACTTGACCCGTGCGCTTGCGGTAAGGAAAATTCCACATCAGAAGCCCAAAAATATAAGTAAAAAATGGGTCATTCTTTGAAGACTAAGGCCTAGCGTCGAGATGCTAGGCCGGAGCGTCTCGACGCTTGGTAGCCGCGCGGAGAGTTCTGGAATCGCGACAGCGTCGCGATGCTGTCCATGTAGCGTCGCGACGCTGCATCATCTTGAGCGGCAAGAAAAGGATGACGTCAGAGCGCGAGAAGGATCCAGAAATTGGGTAGCGTCGCGACGCTGCGACGACTTGGAGCCCAAGACAGAAGTGACGTTAGAGCGTCGCGACGCTGCGCCTGCTGGGAGCCTATAAATAGAGCCTTTTGCATCCAAGTTTGGGGACCCAATTTGTGGGTTTTCACCCCATTCTAGAGTCCACACTAAAATTGGGGATTTTTTGGAGAGTTTTGGAGCTTTGTTGAAGATCTTTGGAGCTCGGGATCGATGGAGGTCGACGCGGGATCGAGGAAATCGACACTTTTATGAGCATTTCTCTTCCCTTTTCCTTTATGTTTTAGTTTCTAGAATTGTTGTGATTAGGAATTATTGGATTTTAGTGATTATGAGTAGTTAATTCCTAAATTCTATGAGATTGATTTAGTTGTTGAACCTTTGCTTAATTAATGAATTGATTTGGTTTAATTGTCATTATAGTTCATTTGTGCATTTTGTCCTTAATGCTTTTAATCAACTGATCACTGATTAAATGAATCGTTACTAAGTGGAAACTCGACGGAGAGAAGCTTAGACTAGAACTGAATGCATGACTAACGTTTATTTACCCGGGTGACACAGGATAAGATAAATAACGTTAGAGGTTGTATTGAAGGGTCGTAATGCCATGCTAAGTAAATAAAGAGGAAACCGAAAGGAGATTCTTTATTGAAAGGTATGAGATAGGAGGAAACCGACAAGAGAGTCCTTGTCATTAGACTTCTAGACTTATGAATCAAATGATTAGTCAATCCATATTAGTTAATTGATTAAGCATTAAAGGTCCAATTGATGAAATCAACTCTCTAAGAATTATCCCTCCAAATTGTGTCTCCATTTATCTTTTGCTTTCTAGATTAGCTTGTTAGTTTATCTTTTTGGCATTAGATTTTGTTGTCTAAATAAAGCATAGCAAGATTATTCATGGTAATTAATTGAATAAATCCAATCCTTGTGGAGACGATACTCATTACTCAAAATCACTATATTACTTGTGACGACCCGTACGCTTGCGGTATAAAATTGTGCAACAGTTGTACTGATACCCCTCCCCTTTCTTCCCTCCAACATTTTCAGATTATGCAGGTGTTGGCGAGTTTTATGTGCCCGGTGATGTTGAGGAGGAGGCTCACGAGGAATGACCCTAGTAGCTGAATTTGTATTATTTACTTACCTATTGAGATAGGACTTTAGATGTGAATCTAGTCGGTTAGGTGGATTTAGTCTTATGTCTCTTTTGTAATATGTTTAAGCTCAAAATTGGTTATTCGTCTTTTCGCTTCCAGCTGCGCATAGTTCAATAAAGTGGAGTCATCTCTAGGAGGTTAAATACATTTCTAGTCTAGTTAAGGTTGTGGTTTTGATGTTAGTTGTGAATATGAGACCTGACTCGTATTGTTTGGTGTAGTTGGTTTCTGATGTATTGAAGTAAGGTGGAATAGTTGGGTATAATATAGAAGTGTGGTTTGGTGTCTAACAGGTGTTAAAAATTTTGGTTTCGTCCTGTGTATGTCGTTATGCTGTCGAAATTTTTGGAGCTCTCGGTTAGTTTGAATAGAAGTTTAGTAATGTCACTAGGCTAGATAATAATAAAACCTGGGGCGTTATACTAGCAACCACAAACGAGGAAAGCACATCGAGAGGAAGTATCACCTGATACGGGAGATTGTGCAACGAGGAGATGTGATCGTAACCAAGATCGCTTCGGAGCACAACATTGTTGATCCATTTACGAAGGCTCTCTCGGCTAAAGTATTCGAGGGTCATCTAGAGAATCTAGGTCTGCGAGACATGTATATTGTATAATCTAGGGAAAGTGGGAGATGTGTAATGGGTATAAGGATGCCCTAGTTTATTGTATTTTGTATATTTACTTTTCATGTAATGTACAATATACATTTTCCATTTCCAGCTTTCGATTATTTTGTGTATATACATCCTATTATCTTGAGTTTTAGTTCAAGTGGGAGTTTGTTGGGTTTTATGCCCTAAAACTCGTGGATAGTAAATGTAACATTTAATCGAACATTAATAAAATGATATTTGATGTATTATTCACTTATTATTGTTTTATTGTGTATGTCTTGCCTAAATAACCCTAATCCAATAACCTAAACATCCTAGGCTGTTAGTATGAGATTTGAACTGTATGTGGGGACATACGGGGATCACTGTTCAAGTTACAGCCTAAAGGGTTTATAGTATAGAGATAAGGTTGGGTACCTTATCCTAGTGACACTATGGGTATGACCCGCTTTGTATTTTGATACAAACGCAATGATCCAACACATTCGTGTAGGGGACATGCGAGTGGGGGTATCCTATGAAATAAGTTTGCATAAGACCGAACCGCGAAATAGTAACTACTAGTTGTAACACCGTTGACTAGTTAGGTTTCTATTTCACTAGGATGACCTAGGCAACTTAGTCTCAATCCTGAGTGGTATGGACTCTGGTTCACGAGGGATTGTCCTTTGATTTGTATGGGTGAGAGTGGCCTGCACGCCGACTCAATAAGCATACCATTTTGGGGACAAGACCGAGTGGGGAGCTGGGAACAAAATCGCACAAGCTGATGAAATTCACTCCTTCCCGACTTTAGGGTAAGTAGATGTGTGTTCCCTTAAGTGGTGTCTCCGGGCCTTGAATAAAGGGCCCTGTCCTCTCTATGGCACGAGAGGGACTTTTGTTTGTTGGTTGGACCTCAAACAGGTTGTTCATTAGAGGAGCACTGACACTTAAGGATGTAGAGGTAACCCAGGGGTAAAACGGTAATTTGACCCAGCTGGTGTTACGAACACATGTGAAGGACTGACTTGTTGTTATTGGTCAATATCCGTGGACACATAAATATATCTGCAACGAGAAGATTGTAATTGTGGTTCTATAGTGGAGTGAACCATAGTTAACGAACATTGATTAACTTGGTTAATGAGTTTAGCCAATTAATCTCATATCGTTGGAGTGTCTGATCTGTAGGTCCATTAGGTCCCACAGGTAACTCTTTAAGGGTGTTGAGATAATTTATGTAATTTGAAATGTTCAAATTTATTGAGGGAAATGATATAATGTATGTAGATACGTTATAATATAAAGTTTATATGTACATTAAACTTTGTAATATAAATTTATTTTGAATAATGATTCAAAATTAATTTAAGGGAGAATTGAATATTCGAAGGAGTTTGAATATTAAATTTAAAGTATGAATTGGATTCATATTAAAACTATAGGCTAAAATTAATATTCATGGGATGCACATTAAAACTATAGTTTATACGAGAGAGATATAATTAAATATGTGATATTCAATTTAATAATTAATTAATTAAAGAGTTAATTAATTATTTTTTTTAATTTAATTAAATTTGATTTAATTAAAGAAATTGAAACTATAGAGTTAGTGAGGCATATTCATTTAAATGTGATTTAAATGAATTAATTAATTAAATGTGATTTAATTAATTGAATATTAATTTAATTAATTTTGTTAATTAAATTAAATTAGTTTTAATTTTAATTTCTTTTTAAATTAAAATATTCTAACTGATTCCATCAGTTATTTTTTAATCGTGTGAGTGGTCCACGAGTCTTTCTCCCTCACGCCTGGCAAAAAGGAGGAAGTTGCGTTCTTTTCAGATACTTTTTCCCTTCCTCTCAATTTGAAAAAAAGAGAACTCTCTCGTTCTCTGCGTTCTTTTGCTCTCCAGAAGAAGAAAAATTGTCCTCCCTTTCCCTACAGAAAAGTGTTCTGACAAACCACCCTAACACTATCCCCTCCATAGTCATACTGGTGTTTCTCTTGTGGTGGGTGTTTACTTTGAGGTTTCCAGCGAGTTTTCGAGATCGAGAAGCTGCTGCAATTTTATTCAAAGTCCCAAGAAATCATCAATTTTGGTCAAGTCTCCAATCGTAAGTATGTATTCTTGACCCTTATGGTTTTGGGGGCATTTAGCATGATTAAATGGGATTTAATTGGGTTTTAAGCATGTTGTAACGATGATATTTTCCAGTATATTATTTCTGTAAATTTTGTCCACGTATGAGTATTCAATTTATGATTAAAATCGCGAGCAAAGGTCTGATGCTATTCCGCTGCACTAGGGATATTAACCCTACAACCCTCTCACTGGCCCAAGAGGGGTTTCTGTTTAATGGTATGACCATAAACTGGTTGTTCATTAGAGGAGCACAAATACTTAAGAAGATAGAGATAATACAGGGGTAAAATGGTAATTTGACCTAGCTGGTGTTACGATCACTCGTGAATGACTAACTTGATTTTATTAGTCTATATCCATGGACACAGAAATATATCTACAATGAGAATAGTACAATTGTGGGTCTATAGTGGAGTGTACCCACAGTTAACGAATATTGATTAATTTGGTTAATGAGTTTAGACAATTAATCTCATATCGTTGAAGCTTCTGATCGGTAGGTCCATTAGGTCCCACTGGCAGCTCGTAAAGTTATTGAGGCAATTATATCTTGAAAGTAATTTCAAATGTTCAAATTTACTAAGGGAAATAATATAATGTATGGTGATACATTATAATATAAAGCTTATATTTTTTAATTAAACTTTATCTAATAATATTTATTTTGAATTTGATTCAAAATTAATTTATGGGAGAATTAAATATTTGAAGGGGTTCAAATATTAATTTTAATATGAATTGAGTTCATATTAAAACTATAGGTTAAACTTAACGCGCATTAGATGCACATTAAAACTATAGGATATGAGAGAAATAAAATTGAATATGATTCAATTATAGGGTTAAATTAAATATATGATATTTAATTTAATGATTTATTAATTGGTGAATTAATTAATTAATTTGATTTAATTGAATTAATTGAATTAAAACTATAGCTTTTAGGGGAGATGTTCATTTAAATATGATTTAAATGAAATAGTTAATTAAATTTTATTTAATTAATTAATTAAATAAAATAAATTTTATTTAATTCTTTTTAAATTAAATCTATGATAACGAGCCAGTTATCATAGTGTTAGCTTTCCACGAACTGCTTTCCCCACTCCCTAATTGTTAGGCTACAAGTTTGGGAGGTTATTGATTTTTCCTCCATTCTGGCATGAAAGACAATCATAGAAGCATAGTGTGGTTGATTCACCCTAATCTCTCCCAATAGTTCTCTCTCAGAGAAGTTCTCCCAAAATTCTCTAAACCTAAAAGGTTCCCACCAACCTACAACCTCAAATTTCAAGAGAATACCAGTGAAGGCCGTGTGGTGGTGTGATCGTGAATTTGCAGAGAAGATCCTTTCCCAAAGGTGTTAGTGATATTTTCCCGAGCCGTGAACGAAGGTTTGGTTCTAAATCTCTTCTCTGTATGTTTTTAAGATTAGATCCTAGATGATATTTAAAGCATGCTTAGCCTGTTAAATTAATTCATAGAAAGTTGTTCCTCTGTATTGTATTAATTGCCAACGTACTGGTATTTTAGATCGTAATTAAAACTGAGAAAATGTATGATATATGTTTCCGCGGCGTAAGGGACTTAAACCCTACAGATATAATTTCCTATTTGTAGGCTCCTTCCTCCCTAACTCTGTTGAGAAGGGCGACATGGGTTCATAACATTCTTACATCTTTGTACAGAATGTTATGGATTAAGTACTGACCTACTTAATTCTCTGACCAGTGGGTAAATTATCTCTAAATACTCTAAGTTTTACACTACTAACTTGCCCTCTCTTAAATTTTCCACACATTTTCAACCTTTCGGCTCTCGAATATGTTAATACCTCACTTTGATTAACCAGATGAAATGAGGCAATTAAAAAATAATCGCTAAGGGGCTGTTTGGGGCGCTAAGTTGGTTATAATAGTCATTGGTTATTATAGTATGGGGGTTATAATAATCTATGGAGTTAAATAGTATGTGTTTGGGGTGCAGATTATTTTAGTTTGTGATAAAATAGTATGTGTTTGGGGTACAAATTATTTTGGTATGGGTTAAAATAGTCTGTGTTTGGGGTGCTCATCTATTTAACATGGGGTTTTGAATTAAAGGTTTAAGCTGACTGGTTTTTTTTTTTTATCTTTTATCTTCCTCATACAACTTTGTACGTCAAATATCATATTTTGCAAATATTAATAACAAATGTTTGTTCCATCAATGTTAAGAAATTAGCTAAGGGTTTTAAGTTATGTTATTCTTTGACAATCTGGTCTTGTTTGGCTGTATGAAAATCATTGAATATGGACAAAATATGATTAGGATATATGTTTTTTTCTTGTCTCAAAAAAAACTTTTGTGGTAAGTATTTCTTAAAAAGAAAAAAGTTAAGTTTTCGATGTAGAGGTTAAAAAATGTGATCAATTAAAAATAAAAACAGAAAGACCATTAGAGTAAGTGTTCGATACTTGAAAAGAAAAGAAAAAGTTTAGGATATACAATTCACTTTGATTTAGGGTTATGTTTCATTTTTTTTTTACAAAACAAAAACGTTTAGGATTTTGTATAGAAAAGTCATATTAGCTAGCTTTCAGTATTGCCAAAACAAAAATAGTAAATGCTTAGTTCAAAAACCATATTAGTTTTTTTTTTTTTTTTTTTTATCAATAAAATCATTTGAAATAAACTTGAGTCTGGTAAATACAATTTCGTTTGAATGTTCTTTCTTTTTTAAAAAAAAGTTGTTCACCCTGGTTAACCTTCAATGTTGCCAAAAGTAGGGAATAAATTTGACCTGAAAAAATTGTAAGTGTTTAGTTCAAAAACGATATTAGTTTTTTGGGAAAAATACACTTTTGGTCCCTGAGGTTTGGGTTAGGTTTCATTTAGCTCCTGAGGTTTGGATTTCGTTTCATTTTGGTTGCTTCGTCCAAATTTTCGTTAAACCCTAACATATTGCTGATGTGGCATGCATTTTTTATTAAAAAAAATTGTTTTTCAAATTTTTTAAATAAATAATATTTTATTCTTGGGAAAAATACACTTTTGGTCCCTGAAGTTTGAGTTAGGTTTCATTTTGGTCCCTGAGTTTTCAAACTCAACATTTTTACCCCTGACATTTGGATTTCGTTACACTTTTGGTCCTTCCGCCTAATTTTACGTTAAATCTTAATAGATTGCTAGCATGGCACCATTTTTTATTAAAAAAATTACTTTTTTCTTAATTTTTTAAAATAAAATAATAATAAATTAATTAAAATATTATATCTTTTTATTATTTCACTTATCTCTCATCCTTTCTTCTTCTTATTCATCAGACCACCACCGGACCCGTTGTTTGTCGTCGCCAGAGATGTCGCCAAAACCCGTACAATCGCTGAAATCGTCTTCCCTTTCCCTTCTTCTCGATTTCTTTTCCCTTTTTTTTTGTTACACTGACTGAAAGAGGGAGAAAGAGAAGATCGTCGTGGGTGCCCAGATTTGGGTTCGTGCCACAGACGACGTCGCCGTCGAAACCCGTACAACCGCTAGAATCGCCTTCCCTTTCCCTTCTTCTCGTTTTCTTTTCACTTCTTTTCATTACACTTTTCTCGAAAGGTGGGTTTTCCTGATCTGAGTTCATGTCGGTTTTCAAGATCTAAGTTCTCGAGTTTTCAGATCTGGCTCGCGACTTCTTCTTCTGAGTTGGTGTGGGTCTTCTTCTTCTTTTGAGTTGGCGTGAGTTCGCGTGAGGTTCCGGCGGCAGCTCCAGCTATTTGGGTTACTTCGTGTGGTTGTGCAGGTTCGACGCCAGTTTCGACAATGTGGGTTAACTTCGTGCGATCGTGTGGGTTCCGGTGGCGGCTTCGGCAGTGGTCTAAAGAAGGGTAGCAGCTTGCGACGGCTCCGACAGTAGTCTGCGGTGGCTCTTGTAGTGGTTTGCGGTGACTCCAGCACTAGTCTGAAGAAGAAGGCAACAGCAAATGGCGGCGACGACGGTGGTTCGGTGGCAGCGGCACTGGCGATGGTTCGACGACAGAGGCTATCAGTTGAGTTTAGGGTTAGAGAACGGTGTAAAGAAGAAGATGAAAGAAGATGGAATAATAAAAAGAAAAAGAAAAAAAGGAAAAATGAAAAATGAAAAAGAAAAATAATAAAAAAGTATTTAATATTATTTATTTTAAGAAATAAATAAAAATAAATATTTTTTAATAAAATTTAATGCCACGTCAGCAATCTGTTAGTATTTGACAGAAAATTTGACAGAATGACTAAAAGTGTAACGAAATTCAAATCTCAGGGGCCAAATTGTCGAGTTTGAAAACTCAGGGACCAAAATGAAACCTAACTCAAACCTCAGGGACCAAAAGTGTATTTTCCATTTATTCTTTTATTATTATTATTTTTTTCTTTTTCCCTCTTCTTCATCTTCTTCCTCCATCTTTATCTTCTTCCTCCATCTTCATCATCTTCTTCCATTTCCATCTTCACCTTAATCATCTTCTTCCTCCATTTCCATTAAATCTTTATCATCTTCATCTTCTTCCTCAATCTCAACTTTCATCTTCATCCTCTTCTTCATCCTCTAACCCTAACGCCAGCGACCACCGACGAATTTTCCAACGATCGAAAATATTTCCCTTTTTTTTTTCCTTTCTTTTCTTTTACCTCTTTCCATCTTTTTTTTCCTTTATTTTCATTTTTCATATTTTTCGAAATGAAAATGAGAAAAAAGATGAAAAAAGGAAAAAAAAATTGGTCGTCGGAGGTCGTCGAAAAGTTGTCGGTCGGCGGCGACCGACGGTCGCTGAAAAATTCGCCAGCCAATGGTCGCCGGCAAAGTCGCTGGGCAAGGAGTCGCATGGAAGAAGAGATGATAGTTACTGTAGAGAATAGATAGAATAATTGGGTGGGTTGAATGATTGTTACTGTAGCAACACGGTGGTAAAAATAACTCAGCTCACCAGTTATTTTTGTCGATGCCCAAAACACTGAGTGGGCTATAATAGTCCCCTCTATTCTAACCAATACAGGGGGTCAAACGGCCCCTTAGAGAAAGTTAATGCACACTTTTAAGAACTATTAATGCAAAGAAGGCAAAATAGGTTGTTCCTTAAATTACATTCAAGATTTAACTAGGAAAAGCATAAATGATACACAACTAAGAGATAAGATAACCTTTCATTACTTTAAAGGAATACTATAGATTACTAATGGAAAATACTACAAGCTACAACTAAATGCATAAAAACACCACTTTTGTGGCGGCAGACAAGATGAGGATGACAGACACTTCTTCGTTTCCTTTTCGACATGCAACAATGTAGAAGAAACCCAAAATAAAGAAGAAGATAAATAGTGAAATTTGGTAGTGTTTCTTCTATGTGAGCTCGAGTGATCTTTTTCCCAAAAGTCTTTCAAAGTGGCTTTGGGCTAGGGGCACAACACGCATTGTCGCACTATAGAGGTGTGTTCAAGCTTCAAGTTAGGTATGTACTTCATTGCACAATCAGCTGAAATTTACCTGCTAAACCCACATGGTGACGCTTGGTGAGGATGGTTGATAGATGAGTAGCGAACTCAAAGAAGCTGTCAAAATCTATTTTGATTTTTTTTTAGTCTTTAGGTAACCAAAGGGGGCGATTGGACATAGAACGAGGAATAATGAAATTAAACACGAAATTAAACTAGAGAAATATTATCTTACCATGGAGATCACTAATTCAGATGCATTTGAGTTTCAATAATGGTAAACCGATTATTGATTGCATACAAGATTCAATCTAGCGATCAAAATTCCAATTGGCTTAACTGGAAAAGTCGACAAGCCCATGCATCCCTAGATTATTTAATCCAACCAAATCATCAAGACTAAATCTAATTAATCAATCAATTAATTCACATTTTAACTAACTAATCAATGGCATTAAAAACATGGATTAATAGATCACCTAAATTAACTAGGAAAAGCCTAATTAATTCTAAGCGTCAAATTAGCTAGGAAAAGCCAAATTAATTCTAAGCGTCAATTTAGATCTTAAGTCTATTATGCAAGTTGCGAACCGACCAACAACCTCAGACATGCACACACGTACAAACCTATTTTCTACTTGAATTAAGTCAATCACAAAATTTACAGATCTTGATGAATATGTATAACCAAGTTAAACACAACATCTGTGATGTAGTTTGTCAGGCTACTCTACCATTCGTGCTTAAGGATAAAAACGAAATCTAAATCACAATCAATGCCTAAATTATGTTATTAATGAACCAAAATCTCACAATTAAACCATTACTTACAAATCGAATCTTTCGAATATACCGATCCTAGCTCAGTCAACCATGGACAAGCTTGCATCAAGTCCCGGGGGCTTGATAATACATCCTAAATCTTTCTGAAACAAAGAAATTACAAGTAGATTGAAAGAAAACTGAGTCTAAACTAAGAAGTTCGACTTAAGATCAAGATAGTTATGGAAAATGAAGCTTTTATACACCAGGTGATACTGTCGAGACCCTATCCAAAACATCTTGACGCCATGGAAAAATTTGGCTAAAATGTGCCTTTTAAGAATCTCAACGATCCCAGTGATCTACAGCGTCGAGACACTGTTGTTGCTGTCTTTTTAGCTTGCTTCTTGTTCTTTCCAAAATACTCTTTTGGTGCATTTTGCTCATAGGAAGTCTAAACGCTCGATAAACCTGCAAGTTGGACATTAAAGCAAAGAAATGATCATAAAATTAGCTAGAATCAGGCCAATAAATTAGCACTAAATTAGTGTTGTCAATGGAGACAACAACTTTCTAAAATAAGCAACAGCGCGTCTACCGAAAATTGGAGAGTTTCATGCGCAAGCTTTGGCAATACCATCCAAGGATGAAAAAATCGCAAAATATCGGCGATATATTGCCGAAATATCGAATTTCTCGCGGGTCCGATAGAGATATGGGGGGTTAACATCGTTTTTACCAATATATCGCGATATATCGCAAATATCGTCGAAATATCGCAACAATATCGTTTTACCGAAAAATCGAACGGAGATTTATATATTCGCGGATAACGGACGGAATATCGCGGAAATATCGTGGAAATCTCGCGGAAAAATCGTGGAAAAATCACGGAACTGAAATTGAAGATTTAAAATAAATTAGCGCTTTTTATCTTATTTGGTAACATTGTATGTTGGTTGCGCGCGAATTCAGTTCCTTCTTACCTTGTGTCATGACCTGGGTTCAAGTCCAATGTTGTACAAACACCCCCTTATATTTTTTTTTCCTTTCTCTCAGACTCTTTCTTCATTCCACCACAACTCCACTCTCTACCTTCTTTTTTTGTTTATTTTTATTTTAACATATATAATGTTTATTTTTTAAATATTATAATATGATTATAAATTTAATTTATACCGTACTCTCCTTATTTTTAATTTTTAAAAAATCAATAGCATATTTCTAATAATTTTGTATATCTTTGATAATTTTAATTTTTGTGTCTAGATCAATTTTTTATTCTTCATTTCTTTTAAAATTTTATTTAATTACTCTTCAATTTCTTTTTGTTACATGTGACCATCTACAATTTATTATATATTTTTTTTCTATTTCCCACACTTCCTCTCATTTCTTTTTCATTGCTTTTTCACTTCAAACATGACATTGGGAGTGAGTTTTGCTTGTTTGACTTGAAAAGTAATTCATTTCCAAAGATTGTATTTAAAAAAACAAAACAAAGAAATCTTCCAAATTTTACCTCTAAACAATTTCCTATATATTTTTTTCTATTTTCCACACTTGATTTGAACATTTTCATTGTTTTTTCACCTCAAACGTGACTTTGATGTTGTATGACTACAATTTTTTATCAATGAAATATTCAACTTCATGTTCATTTTTCGGTCTTTAGTGTTATCTATTATTGTATTACTATTCATATTTAGTTTATAATTATTGATATATATGCTTAAACTAATAGTTTATCACTTAAATAAGCTTAGTTCAAAGTTTCATAAAAAATTTCAAAATATTTTTATGAGTTTCCGTAATATCCGTGATTTTTCCGGGAATATCCGTCGATATTCAAATATCCATCGATATATCCGTAAATCTGAGTTACCGATATTAGTACCAATATCGATATTTTCATCCTTGATACCATCGCACTGATTCCTCGGTGTTGGAGAGATTTGATTTGCTTGGGCATTTGCTTCCTGCGCATCCTTGATAACACTCTAAAACTAGTGTTTTTCCCCATTAATTAATGCTAGTTCGGTTGATTTTAATGTTTAATTGTGTAATTTGTAGGTATTCGAGCATTAAGAGACTTAAGATGCATTTTGGGTGAAAAGGAGCAACGAAGTTAATTGGAAGTCATTTCATTAATTCCGAGCTCAAAAGATGAGAAGAAAGCCAAAATCTCGAGAGGAAAGTGTCTCAACGCTACCAGAATCATCAAAACACCTTAAAGTCATTTTATTGTATTCAATAACTTGTATCAAACTGTTAGTATAGTCCATAATCTGTTTTATGTACAAACTATTATACAAGATTAAAGAGGAAAATATAAATAAAAACTAGTATTAAAAAAAAATTTCAAATTTGCGACCAAACATAAGTTTCGTCGCTAGTGGTCAAATTTTGGCGCAACCATTCGTGCGACATTTAATTAGTTTCGTCGCAAGTTGTGACGGTTTTCTCTTTTCGTCACATGTTGCGACGTTTGATTGATTTCGTCGCAAGTTGCGAAGAAATTTACAAAAACGACGCTGATGATCTTTTGCGACTTACCTTTTGCGACGTTTTTTGCGATGTAGTTTTTTTTTCGCTAAAAATAATTTGAGACGAAATTTAATTTTTAGCGATGTTTTTTTGGTCACTGTTGAAAGAGAAATTTTGACCAATCACAAATTACCACGCCATTACATGAAATTAATGACGAAATTATAATTAATTAAATTTGGGACCAATTATAAATTGACATGTGTCTCAAATTTAATTTGAAGACAAAATTGGTCAATTATTAATTTATAGAGTCAAATTTCTATTCGATCAATTAATTAAAATTAAATTAATTTGATCAAATTAATTACTTTGACCAATTAATTAAAAATAATAATTATTTGGATCAAATTTGAGTCTTTTAAATATTTGGGTCATATGGCTTTGGGTCAAATATGAACCAGACCCAAGACTAAATAGTTGAGCCCAAGCCCAAGTTGTTGGCCCAAAAGTCACCAGGGTCCATCCAGCAAGAACTCTATAAATAGAGGGGTTCTCTTCCATTTTAGGGGATCAAAATTTTGAAGCTCCAAATAAGAGTCAGGGAATCCAAAGAAAGACTCTTCAAGACTTCTTGAAGACTGAAGACGCTTCAAGACTAGAAGACTCAACAATTCTTGAAGACCAAAAACTCTCCAAGACTTCAAGACCTCAAGACTTCTTGAAGACTAAAGACCTTTGAAGACTAGAAGACTTCAACAATCCTTGAAGACCAAAGACTCTTCGAGACTTCGAGACTTCAAGACCCCAAGACTTCTTGAAGACTAAAGACCCTTCAGGACTAGAACACTTCAACAATCCTTGAAGACCAAAGACTCTTCAAGACTTCAAGGCCCAAGACTTCTTGAAGACTGAAGACCCTTCAAGTAGGAAGACTTCAACAATCCTTGAAGACCAAAGACTCTTCAACACTTCAAGACCCCAAGATTTCTTGAAGACTGGAGACACTTCAAGACTAGAAGACTTCAGCAATCCTTGAAGACCAAAGAATCATCAAGACTTCAAGACCCCAAGACTTCTTGAAGATTGAAGACCCTTCAAGACTAGAAGACTTCAACAATCTTTCAAGACCAAAGGTCATCAAGACTCCAAGACTTCAAAAGCTCCAACGACTTCAAAAGCTTCAAGAATCAATTGAAGCTTCAGACTCGAGAAGAGGTGCTACAGCCCTTGAGTGAAACACATTCACACACAAGAGAGAGAATTAGAGGATTAAAGTTAGAGATTGTACACCCACACGCATATTACATCAATACAAATACATATTTATTCCACGTGTCTCCATCTTCAAAGTTACGTGTGAATAAATTGGCACGCTCGGTGGGACCATCTCTACCTCTCATCTCTTTCTCTTATCTTAAAACAAAAGTGGAAACATGTCATTCAAATCTTCTTCAATGACTGCTGCCATAAGGGACTTTTACACGAGTTATACTACCCATTGTTGCTTTAATGAACTGAGGTTGCAAGAAGATAAAGCTCCTATCATTACAGGCAAAGAAACAACATTGCAGGGGGCATATACCAATGACAAGTTTCTTGTTAAGTATAACCCTTTGTTTGAACTTGATTCTATCGTAGTGACTTTCATGATGACTGAGACAAGAACTATAGAAGAAAGAATGGCTGAGATGTAGGAGCACATCAACACCTTAATGAAGGCGATTGAAGAAAAGGATTCTCAAATCATGCACCTAAGGAGCCAAATTGAGAACCAATATATCGTTGAATCAAGTCAAACCCAAGTCGTAAAAGATCACGACAAAGGAAAGACTATAGTGCAAGATGATCAACCACCATGTTCTGCTTCGATCGCTTCACTATCCATCCAACAGCTCCAAGATATGATCACAAACTATATCAGAGCTCAGTATGGTGGACCTATTCAAGATTCCCTCTTGTATTCCAAACCGTATACTAAGAGGATTGATAACTTGAGGATGCCAATCGGGTATCAGCCACCGAAATTTCAGCAGTTTGATGGAAAGGGCAATCCTAAACAACATATTGCCCACTTCGTTGAGACATGCGAGAACGTTGGTACTCGAGGTGATCTTCTAGTCAAGTAGTTCGTTCGAACACTTAAAGGAAATGCTTTTGACTGGTACACTGATTTAGAACCTGAGTCAATAGACAATTGGGAGGAATTCGAAAGAGAGTTTTTGAATCGCTTCTACAGCATTAGACGAACCGTTAGCATGTTCGAGCTCACCAACACTAAACAACGAAAAGGTGAACTCGTTGTTAACTATATAAATCACTTGAGAGCCATGAGTCTAGATTGCAAAGATCGCCTCACTGAACTCTCTTCCGTTGAGATGTGCATTCAAGGCATGCACTGGGAACTCCTCTACATCCTTCAAGGTATAAAGCCTCGCACCTTTGAAGAACTAGCAACTCGCGCCTACGATATGGAACTAAGTATTGCTAGTCGAGAAAACCAAGACCTTCTACTCCCTAACATGAGGAAGAAAGGAAGGAATGACGAAGAGACTATAGAAGAATCAATGGTTGTAAACACAACCTTTCTTAAGTCATATTCAAAAGAAAAACGACACGAAAATGGAACACGTCGCTTAACCTTAAAGGAAAGAGAGAAGAAATTCTATCCTTTCCCTGATTTTGACATCCCTGACATGCTGGGACAACTACTGGAAGCACAACTGATAGGGCTTTCTAAGTGTAAACGACCGGAAGAGATGGAGAAACTCAATTATCCCAATTATTGCAAGTATCATCGAGTTGTCTGTCATCCAGTGGAAAGATGCTTCGTCCTAAAAGACTTAATTCTAAAACTAGCTAAGGAAGGAAAAATTGAGCTCGACCTTGATGAAGTAGCTCAATCAAATCTTGCTACAATCAAAGGAAAGAGTAAACATCAAAGAAAGAAGGATCCTAAGAAACTTCAACCCAAGAGGAAGAGAAGTAAAAACTTTTCTCAACCTCAACAACTGGTGATGTTGAATAAATCCTTCTCCAAAACTTTCCACAGAACGGAAAAAGAAAACTTTGCAACTTCCTACTAAATCAGAAGTTGACGATTCTGAGAAGGATGAACAAAGGACTTCTGTCTTTGATCGCATCAAGCATTCAACAACTCTTCCTTCGATATTCCAAAGAATGAGTATGGTCGTGACAGAAGAAGAAAATCAATGTTCGATGTCCACCTCCACTCGACCCTCAACTTTCCAAAGGCTAAGTGTCTCCACATCGAAGAAAAGTCGATCTTCAATATCTATCTTTGATCGCCTCAAAGTAACAAACGATCAACCTCCAAGAAAGATAGATAACTTAGAGGTGAAATTGTTCGATGAAGTAAGCAGTGACAAGAAGCTTCAATGTATTGTCCCATCATGTATGAAAAGGAAGTTCTTTATTCTCATAAATACAGAAGGTTCGTTGAAGGTGAAGCCAAATCTCATTATCCTGACTAATCTTACAAGTGAAGGATCTGATCAAGACCATGATGAAGATAAGGGCTTTTAAAATGTAAAAGCTCTTTATCGCAAGAGCCTAAACTGCATGATGTTCCTAGTCCACATGAGCTTAAAACGTGGTAAAAAAAAAAAAAAAACAAATTGAACTATGTTATGACTTGATCCCTTTTCCTCAAGGGTACATAGGCAGCTTAAAGATAACTTTAAGTTCAGTCTCTGCAAATAAAAAAAGAAGGTGCAATAAATATTGAAGCATGACAATACAAATTGAAGAAATTCTTCACTACTGAGGGCAACACAACAAATTGAAGTTGTACACCGTTATAAATGTGAAGCTACGAGTTGGATGAATAAAAGAAGACTTCATTCCTCCAAATTCAATGTCTCGCTAGCCTCAAGTTCAGTGTTTCACTCACCATAAAGTTCGTTGTTCCCTCTTCTTCAAGTTTGAAGGTTATCACGCTGCTTCACTATAGTTTCTACTCTCCAAGTTCGAAGGTTCTCATGCTGCTTCACTACAGTTCCTTATCTCCAAGTTCAAAGGTTCTCACGCTGCTTTGCTGAAGGAACTTCCTCTAAGTTCGAAGTTTCTCACGTTGTACGTTGCATGTTTCTTCTCCAAGTTTGAAGGTTCTTACGCTGTACGCTATTGTGTTGTTCCTTCTCCAAGTTCGAAGGTTCTTATGTTGTACGTTGTTGCACAGTTCCTTCTCCAAGTTCGAAGGTTCTTCGCTGCTTTGCTGCTGTTCCTTCTCACCCTCCAAGTTCAAAGGTTCTCGCACGCTATGCTTCTTCCTACTTTTCTTCAAGTTCTGAAGGTTCTCACACGCTACACGCTGTTGTTCCTTCTTTTCTTCAAGTTCTGAAAGTTTTCACGCGTTACGCTGTTGTTGTTCCCTCTCCTTCCAAGTTTGAAAGTTCTCGACCGCTGCGCAACTTCCTACTTTTCTTCAAGTTCTGAAGGTTCTCACACGCTACGTTGTTATTCCTTCTCTTCTTCAAGTTCTGAAAGTTTTCACGCGTTACGCTGTTGCTGTTCCTTCTCTCATTCCAAGTTCGAAGGTTCTCGTGCGCTCCTCTACTTCCTACTTTTCTTCAAGTTCTGAAGGTTCTCACACGCTACGTTGTTGTTCCTTCTCTTCTTCAAGTTCTGAAAGTTTTCACGCGTTACGCTGTTGCTGTTCCTTCTCTCATTCCAAGTTCGAAGGTTCTCGTGCGCTCCTCTACTTCCTACTTTTCTTCAAGTTCCGATGGTTCTCACACGCTACGCTGTTGTTCCTTTTTTTCTTCAAGTTTTGAAAGTTCTCACGTGTTACGCTATTCCTTCTCTAAGTTCGAAAGGTTCTCTACTATTGTACGTTGTTGCATTGCTCCTTCTCCAAGTTCGAAGGTTCTCACGTTATGCTGCTTCGCTACAGTTCTTTCTCTCCAAAGTTGAAGGTTCTTGCTACTACGCTGCTTGTCTCTTCTCCCCATGTTCCGTTGCTAAGCTGCTAGTTTCCTCTCCCCAAGTTCGAAGGTTCTCACGCTGCTGTCTCTTCTCTCCAAGTTCGAAGGTTCTCTCTCCAACTTCACAGTTCGAAGGTTCTCGCTACTACGCTGCTAGTCCCCCCTCTCTCTCTCCAAGTTTGAAGGTTCTCCAAGTTCGAAGGGTTCTCACGTTGCGCTGCTTCTTTCTCTCTCTTCGCTGTTCATTCTCCAAGTTTCGAAGGTTTTGACGCTGCACTACTTCCTTCTCTCTCTTCATTGTTCCTTCTCCGTTCTTTCTCCAAGTTCGAAAGGAGGTTTTGGCGCTGGACTGCTTCCTTCTCTCTTTTCGTTGTTCCTTCTCCAAGTTTCGAAGGTTCTGACGTTGCGCTGCTTGTCTCTTCTCTCAAAGTTCGAAGGTTTTACTACGTTGCGCAACTTGTCTCTTCTCTCCAAATTTGAAGGTTCTCCTTCTATTCTCTCCACAGGTGCTCTCTTCAAGTTCGAGGGTTCTCACGCCGATTAATGTCCAAGTTCGAAGGGCACTGCTGCTGCTGCTGCTACGATTCATGTCCAAATGTGCATCTTAAAAATTAAGATTGACGGTTTTGAGACTCGAACTCACGACCTTTAAATATCTAGCTTGACTATTAAATCATTAGACCATGCAAGTCTTTTGATGAACATTCACTTGTTAATATTTTGATGAACATTCGCTTATTAGTCAATTCAAATCTTGTCAAACCCAAAATCAACCAATGTCCAAACTCAAATTCTATTCCAAATGCAAGTTAAAATTTGATAAAATTTTACCTCAAGTCAAAAGTTGGCGACCTCGCTTCTTTTTCCAAAGTTGACAGCTGGCGGCTACGCTTCATCTTCAAAAGTTGGCAGTTGGCAGCTTTCGCTTTATCTTCAAATGTTGACAGTTGGCGACTTTCGTTTCGTCTTTAAAAAAATTGTTTTTTTTTCGAAAGTTGACGGTTGACAAGTTCACTTCATCTTCAAAAGTTGACGGTTGGCGGCTTCGCTTCTTCTTCAAAAGTTATGGTTGACAACTTCACTTCATCTTCAAAGGTTGGCATTTGAAAGCTTCGCTTTCACTTCATATTCAAAAGTTGACGGTTGAAGTCTTCGCTTTAGAACATCTGCAAAGATGAGTGACTTTAACATTGGCTTTATCTTGAAAGTGTCCAGACTAGAAGATCCATCTTAGTTGCGAGTTAAAAAAAAAGAAAGAAAGAAAGACAATAAAAATATTGTTAAAAATTTTTTATCACTCTTGCAAGCTACTCAAATCACCCAATAAAATAGGGGGCTGGTCTAGACAGGAGGTGAAGTCACTGCAAATGAAGTTGATGACGATCGTTGTAGGCGAGTCTTGTGACCACCCCTACAGGAAACTAAAGTCATCAGAGTGAATGGTCTAGACATATGATGAAATCACTGCAAATGAAGTCAATGACGACCGTTGTAGACGAGTCTGGTGACCACCTCTACAGGAAACTACAGTCATCAAAGTGACTGGTCCAAGACAGGTGGTGAAATCACTGCAAATGAAGTCGATGATGACCGTTGTAGACGAGTCTGGTGACCACCCCTGCAGGAAACTACAATCATGAAAGTGACTGGTCTAGATAGGTGGTGAAATCACTGCAAGTGAATTTGATGACCACCATTGTAGGCAAATCTGGTGACCACCCCTACAGGAAACTACAATCATCAAAGTGACTGGACTAGACAGGTGGTGAAATCACTGCAAGTGAATTTGATGACGACCATGATAGCATGCAAATATGCTATCTTTTTCCTATATATTTTGGCTAGTTTTTGTGCGTTAATTGTGAGCTTTAATGTCTTTTTATTTTGATTTTGTAGAAAACCGAGTTCGAGATGCAAAACCAAGAATTTTACCAATTTTGGGTATAAAAAGAAGACTTTGGACCATGAAAGAAGAAAATAAAAGATTTCAATTGAAGTGGAGGCCCAAAAGCCCAAAAGAAATGAAGATGGAAGGCTTAAATCCGCGTGTGTGGCTTCTAGAAGACCTAGCGTCGCGACGCTAGGGCTAGAGCGTCGCGACGCTAGGTAGTGTAAGCGGCAAGAAAAGGCTGACGTCACAGCGTCACGACGCTGTGACTTGGGCAGCAAGAAAAGAGGCGAATCTTCACCTATAAATAGTCCCCTTCCCAATGGTTCAAATCATCTAATCTTGGGGGGCTCTCCCCTAGCTCAATAGAGAGAAAAGTGAGTAGAATTGTGAGGAAAAAGGTGGAAGTAATCGAGATTCCAAGGCTCGGGAATCGATACGATCGTGACATGAGCTTGGGATCAACAAAACGGTTATTTCTATCTTATGTCTTTGTAATTTATTATTTTAGATTGAGTTAGGACCATGGATCAAGATCACTGGGCCGAATTTATTCCCATTTGTGAGTAGATCTTGAGACCTAGGGTCGTTAATTTAGCTAATTGGATATTGTAGCTTAATTACTTGGGTTATGTAATGAATTTCTTCATATTTCATCTATGCAATTTGTGCTTAATGCTTTTAATCCCTTAATCACGGATTGATTGATTTGTTGGTCTAAATTGATACTCGAAGGCGACATCCTTCTGCAGTAAGTTCTTCATCGGCAATGCATTCTTGCTGAAGTCTTTAATGAACCTACGATAGAAACCTGCATGGCCAAGAAAAGATCTAACCTCCCGAACGTTCGTAGGGTAGGGTAAGTTAGCAAAAACGTCAATCTTAGCCTTATCAACTTATATGCCTTGCTCAGAAATCACATGTCCCAAACACAATTCCTTAGTTAGCCATGAAATGACATTTTTCATAATTAAGAACTAAATTAGAATTGATGCAACATTTCAAGACTTTAGCTAAATTAGACAAACAATCATCAAAGGACTCCCCATAAACCGTGAAATCATCCATGAACACTTCGATGCATTTCTCAATATATTCAGAGAAGATGCTCACCATGCATCTCTGAAATGTACCTGGGGCATTACACAATCCAAAGGGCATCCTTCTGAAGGCAAATGTTCCAAAGGGACACGTAAAAGTTGTTTTCTCCTGGTCTTCCTGTGCAATAGGGATTTGATAGAAACCTGAAAATCCATCTAGAAAGCAGAAAAAAGGTTTACCAGCTAATCTTTCTATCATTTGATCTATGAAAGAAATAGGGAAATGGTCTTTCTTGGTTACAGTGTTCAGCTTCTTGTAGTCTATACACATCCTCCATCCATTTTGTACTCTCATGGGTACTAGTTCATCATTTTTGTTCCTAACTACAGTCATGCCTGTTTTCTTAGGAACTACATGAATAGGACTTACCCATTTACCATCAGATATGGAGTAGATAATACCTACAGCATGAAGCTTATTGATCTCTTTCTTTACCACTTCTCTCAGAATTGGATTCAGGCACCTCTGAGGCTCCCTCGAGGGTTTTGCGTCCCCTTCCAACTGAATCCTATGCATGCAAGTGGCTGGACTGATCCCACTGATGTCAGCTAAGGTCCACCCAATGACGTTCTTAGGCTCCCTCAACACGTTTACCAGTCTTTCCTCCTGACCTGCAGTTAACTTTTTAGAAATAATAACTGGTAATGTATTACCTTCCCCTAGATAGGCATACTTCAAATGCTCCAGTAACGCCTTCAGTTCCAATTTAGGTGCCTGCACAACAGAGGGCAACATTTCACCAGAAGTAATAGATATACCAAGATCAAAGGAAATAAGAACAGGGGAAGAATCAGAAACCAACTCCCCTGTTTCATCGATGTCAAGATCTTGGTTGCCTTGCTCCAAAACCACGCCAATCTTATCACTCACTACGATATCCTGCACTACGGAATCAACTGTCTCCACATGGTAAACGGAAGTAGAAACATTAGGGTATTTAGCAACTTGTGGAATGTTAACCTTAACAATCTCCTCCTGATACTCTAAAGACAGAACATCCCTATGAAGATTTATCATGGTCCTAGCTGATTTTACAAATGGTCTCCCCAACAAAATAGATGCAGCACTAGGGGGAAAACTTTTATCAATATGCACGACATAAAAATCGACAGTAAATAACACATCTCTCACCTGAACTAGGACATCCTCTACAACCCCTAGAGGGTACATGTAAGATCTGTTAGTGAAGGTGTTAATATCTAAAAAGCGGAAGCAATTTTGGATCTTAGGCACACAATTTGTTCAATTTGATCATTATTTGCATGTTGTCCAAGAAGAAGAAAAATAGAGTGTGTTTTACCAACCTTGTATCAATGGAGAATTGGTTGGATTTCTTTGTTCTTGTCTTCACCAACGAGTCACGAACCACCAAAGCATCTTCCTTGCTATCCTCAAGCCTTTAGAACGGATTGTGGGATCCTTAAGTGATGGAATTTCAGAGAGAAAGTATGAAGAACAAGCTTGCAAGGTAAGTTATGGTGAGTTTTCAATTTTGCAGCATTTCTCTATGTTTCAAGCATAATTTCTTCAGCCATCTCCTTGCCTTTTATAGAGGGATTAGAGATGCAAGAATGCTCTAGCAATTAACACTCAATTAACAAAAAGATTAGTGGGAATTTTGGTGTCCAATTTGGGGTGAGTGCATGGGTTTAGTCACCATGCACTCCACCTCCAAAAAATCAATCTTTTTTATTTTTATTAAATCCATAATTATCCATGATAAGTTGGATAATTATTTGAACTTTAATAATCTGAAAAATTAAAATCAAATTTCAATTTTTCAATTTTAAATTAATTCAAACTTAATTTAAAATAATTATTCAATAAATAAATAATTATTAATTTAATATTAAATATTAAATTAATATTTTTCCACCAATCTCTAACATTTCATAAATGTTATTATCAATCACGAATCCCTATTCATGTTGTCGGTATTAAAATCATATTTAAATATTAAATACTCACCATAACGGTTTTCACAAAAAACCCGACGTATCGACAACGACTATCACCTTTACTCATATTTCTCAACATGAACTAAAGAAATTCATATTTTATCCATCATATTGTTCTAAAGGTTAGTCTCGAGCTAGCAAGGGGACCTAATGGACCTACAGATCATGGGCTCCAACGGTACGAGGTTAAACTAGCCAAACTATTTTAACCTAGTTAACCAACATCCGTTAACTACCGGGACACTCCACTATAGCCTAGTAGTTGAACTCCCCTCACTGTAGATATATTTGTGTCCACTCGATGTAACCATGATTAGTAAGTCAATCCTTCACAGGTCGTTCGTTACTATAGATAGGTCAATAGTTCGTTTTACCCTTATAGCACATCTTAGTTCCTTAAGTCCATTGGTCCTCTAATGAAAAATTTTGTTAATGGTCCAACCATTAAACAAGATCCCTCTCGAGCCAATGAGAGGGTGGGGCGCCTTGTTCAAGTCTTGGATTCAGCACTTAAGGGAACAACCTCTCTACTATCCCTGAATAGGGTATGAGTGAATTCCATATTGCATTACTATGTCCCCAGCCATCCATCTAGTGTTATCCCCAAAATGGGAGGTTTATTGAATGGAATTTTATGACCACTCTCACCTATGCAGATCAAAGCATAACCCTAAACAAACAGGAGTTCATAGTAAGCTCAGGATTAAAATCGAGTTACCTAAGTCATCGCATGAAATAATCAGTCTTAACAGTAAATGGCGTTATAAAGTAAGAGTGACTTATTTCTCGGTCCAGTCTTGTGTAAACATCTTTTACACAGGATGCCCCTACTCGCATGTCTTTACATGAACGATCCAAGATCATGTCGTTTGCGTTATTCGCAAAGTAGGTCGCATCCATAGTGTTACCAGAACAAGGTACCCAACCTTATTCATTTACTATAGACCATTTAGGTTATATACTCGAACTTGATCCCTGTCCATATTTACTATATAGTTTGAGTATCTCATGTCATAACCATGGATGTTTCAATTGGATTATAAGTTATAAATAAACAATTTCACTAAATAACATCTTTATTTATATAAAGGATAACAAAACTTGAGTTCTAGGACATAAACCCCAACAAACTCCCACTTGGACTATAACTCAAGTGAGATTACAATATTTTGTGAGGTAACTTAGCATTATATGCTAAAAGCTCGTAGTCCTAAATTTTGGAGATGTCCCTCAAACACTTTAGCCATGAGGGGTTTTGTAAATGGATCAACCATGTTCTTTTCTGAAGCTATCTGGGTGACTATCACGTCTCCTCTTTGTACTATCTCCCGTATGAGATGGTATTTGCGTTCAATGTGCTTTCCTCGTTTATGGCTTCGAGGTTCCTTTGAATTTGCAACTACTCCACTGTTGTCACAATAAAGAGTGACTGGCAAGTGCATGTTTGGAACAACTTCTAACTCACTTGAAATTTTCTAAGCCACACAGCTTCCTTTAATGCTTCACAGGTCGCAACATATTCAGCTTCCATTGTGGAGTCGGCAATACATGTTTGTTTAATACTTCTCCACACTTTTGCTCATCCATTCAGAGTGAACACAGATCCCGATGTAGACCTCCTTGAGTCTATGTCGGTTTGAAAATCTGAGTCAGTGTATCCAGTAAGGATCAAATCCTTAGATCCATACACTAGCGAATAGTCTCTTGTTCTCCTCAAGTATTTTAGGATATTCTTAACGACAGTAAAATGTGCTTGACCAGGATTGGACTGATATCTGCTGACAACACCTATTGCATAACATATGTCGGGACGTGTGCACAACATTGCATACATAATACTTCCAACCGCCGATGCGTAAAGAATTCGTTTCATATCCTCAACTTCTTGAGGAGTTTTAGGACTCTGTTCCTTTGATAGGTGCAATCCATGTCTAAAGGGCAACATTCTCCTTTTGGAATTCTATAACGAATATCGATTCAGAATTTTATCGACATAGGATGCTTGAGACAGTGCCACAAATCTGTTCTTTCGATCTCTAAGTATTTGGATCCCTGTCCATATTTACTATATATTTCTAGTATCTCATGTCATAACCATGGATGTTTCAATTGGATTATAAGTTATAAATAAACAATTTCACCAAATAACATCTTTATTTATATAAAGGATAACAAAACTTGAGTTCTAGGACATAAACCCCAACAAACTCCCACTTGGACTATAACTCAAGTGAGATTACAATATTTTGTGAGGTAACTTAGCATTTTATGCGAAAAGCTCGTAGTCCTAAATTTTGGAGATGTCCCTCAAACACTTTAGCCATGAGGGGTTTTGTAAATGGATCAGCCATGTTCTTTTCTGAAGCTATCTAGGTGACGATCACGTCTCCTCTCTATACTATCTCCCGTATGAGATGGTATTTGCGTTCAATGTGCTTTCCTCGTTTTTGGCTTCGAGGTTCCTTTGAATTTGCAACTGCTCCACTGTTTTCACAATAAAGAGTGACTGACAAGTGCATGTTTGGAACAACTTCTAACTCACTTGAAATTTTCTAAGCCACACAGCTTCCTTTGATGCTTCACAGGCCGCAACATATTCAGCTTCCATTGTGGAGTCGGCAATACATGTTTGTTTAATACTTCTCCACAGTTTTGCTCATCCATCCAGAGTGAATGTAGATCCCGATGTAGATCTCCTTGAGTCTATGTCGGTTTGAAAATCTGAGTTAGTGTATCCAGTAAGGATCAAATCCTTAGATCCATACACTAGCGAATAGTCTCTTGTTCTCCTCAAGTATTTTAGGATATTCTTAATTGCCGTCCAATGTGCTTGACCAGGATTGGACTGATATCTGCTGACAACACCTATTGCATAGCATATGTCGGGACGTGTGCACAACGTTGCATACATAATACTTCCGACCGCCGAAGCGAAAAGAATTCGTTTCATATCCTCAACTTCTTGAGGAGTTCTAGGACTCTGTTCCTTTGATAGGTGCAATCCATGTCTAAAGGGAAACATTCCCCTTTTGGAATTCTGTAACGAATATCGATTCAGAATTTTATCGACATAGGATGCTTGAGACAGTGCCAGAAATCTATTCTTTTGATCTCTAAGTATTTGGATCCCCATAACATATTGAGCTTCTCCCAAATCCTTCATTTGGAATTGATCTCCCAGCTACTGCTTAATGTCAGACAATACTCCCACTACATTTCCTATAGGTAGGATGTCATCAACATACAGAATTAAGAAAACTATAGTAGAATCAATGATCCTTTTGTATACTCAAGGTTCATCTATATTCTGTTCAAAACCATAAGATTTGATTACAGTGTCAAATCTTTTATTCCAGGATCTTAAGGCTTGTTTCAATCCATAGATGGATTTGCTTAGCTTGCAAACCTTTTGTTCTTCTCCCTGGACTATGAATCCTTCTAGTTGGACTATGTAAATACTCTCGTAAAGATTTTCGTTCAGAAACGCAGTCTTGACATCCATTTGCCAAATTTCATAATTATAAAAAGCGGCAATGGATAGGAGTATTCTTATTGATTTCAACATTACTACTGGTGAGAAGGTTTCATCAGAATCAATTCCTTCTTTTTGGTTATAACCTTTAGCCACCAATCGGGCTTTGAAGGTTTGTACCTTACCAGTTTGGTCTCGCTTTCTCTTATAGATCCACTTGCAACCGATAGGTTGTACATCACTTGGTTGATCTACAAGTTCCCATACTAAGTTAAAGTGCATAGATTCTTTCTCAAGGTTCATGGCTTTCACCCACTGGTCCTTATCCTTATCTACCATTGCTTGTCTATAAGATAAAGGATCCTCTACTTCATCATCAGGTATGATGAATTGAGTTTCTGTCAAACCCATGTAGCTGTCGGGTTGAATTATAACCCTCCCACTACGACGAGGCATACTCATATCCTGAGATAGTTTCGAAGGACCAGCTTCACTAACAACTTTTGTTTGTTTGTTTGTAGTTTACCCGAAAATTTCTTTAAGTATTAGTTCACTGCGTGATTGATGATTTTTCATATGATCTTCCTCAAGGAATGTGGCATTAGTCGAAACAATTACCTTATTATCTTGAGGATCATAAAACATACCTCCTTTTGTTTCTTTAGGGTATCCTATAAAAAGGCATATTTTTGAACGACGTTCCAATTTCTTGGGTTTCTGCACCAACACGTGTGCTGGGCAGCCCCAAATTCTGAAGTGTCGTAAACTCCCTTTACGTCCTCTCCATAACTCGTAAGGTGTTTCTGGAACACTTTTTGAGGGAACCATGTTCAAAATATATGTAGCAGTTTCGACGGCAAAACCCCAGAATGAATCAGGCAATTGTGCATAACTCATCATAGACCGAACCACATCCAATAGGGTTCTGTTTCTCCTTTCTGACACACCATTCTGTTGTGGTGTACTAGGTGCTGAGAGTTATGAGAATATTCCATGTTCTATCAAGTAGTCTTGGAATTCTAAATTCATGTACTCTCCTCCTCGATCAGATCGTAGAGTTTTGATTGTTTTGCCTAATTTATTTTCAACTTCAGCTTTATACTCTTTGAATTTTTCAAGAGCTTCTGACTTTTGAACCATTAGGTTAAGATACCCATATCTTGAATAATCATCAATGAAAATGATGAAGTATTCATTTCCTCCACGTGCTTTAACATTCATTGGACCACAGAGGTCAGAGTGTATAAGCTCGAGGGTTTCTTTGGCTCTTTGACCTTTTTCAGAGAAAGGTCTTTTGGTCATTTTACCTTCTAGACAGGATTCACAAGGTGGTAATGAGTCATCTTCTAACTCATTTAGAAGTCCACTCTTAACTAGCCTTTCAATACGTTTTTGATTTATGTGTCCTAGTCTTAGATGCCAAAGAAGAGTATCTTGAGAAACTTTTCGTCTTTTATTTTGGGTCTGAGCTGTTTTGAACATTTCAGTATTATGAACAGCTTTTATTTCATTCGGTCTTAACACATACAATTTTTTTTTAAGTTTAGCAGAACAAATGAAACTAAGTCTTTTGAATATAAACACTTGATTGATTTCAAAAGATACTTTATATTCATGTTCTATTAAACAGGAGATAGATATTAAGTACCTTTTCATACTAGGAACATACAAAACATCTTGCAACAAAATATATCCATCTCTAAAACAAAGTTGTACTTCTCCCACTGTTGTGGCTGAGACATCTCTCGTTCCTACTATGGGTGTCACCTCGCCTTCTTCAAGAGTTTTCCAGGAACTAGTTTCCTGTATAGAAGAGCATACATGATTAGTCGCTCCTGAATCTAATATCCATATGGAGTTATCATTTTCTACTAAGCATGATTCGATAACAAGTAAATCGTATTTACCTATTTTGGCATCCTCAGCCTTTTTTGTTTTCTTCTCAACAAGATACTTAGGACAGTTTCTTCTCCAGTGACCGTCCTGATTACAGTGGAAGCAGGTTCCTCTTTTTGTAATCTTTTTCTTGCCTTTCTTGATCATGAGAGCTTTGCCCTTTCCCTTGTTCTTCTTTTTCTTCAATTGAATTCTTTTGTTCTTAGAAGTAGAAGACTTAGATTTATTCCCAGAGTTTGATCCTCTTAGGAACTTCCTACCAGAAACAACATTTGCTTCGTTTTCTTGTCCTTTACTTTTAGTGAGGGACTGGTAGATTTGAAGCTCGTTCAGGAGAGTCGTCAGGTTGTACTTAATATTGTTCATAACTAAATTGGTACGAAATTGTATGAAACTCTTCGGGAGAGATTCCATAATGAAACTGACTTGACTACTTTCATCTATGACAGCGTCGTTTACTTCGCCTGCATTAAAATGCACCATCATGTTTAACACATGTTCTCGAACAGAAGTTCCTTCTTTCATCCGAGAATTATAAACGTACTTGAGGGCCTCATGGTGAAGGGATGTGGACAGCTATCCAAACATGGCCTGCAGTGAGTCCATTATTTCCCTTGCAGTTTGCATGCCCTCATGCTTTTTAGACAGAACATCACTTATGCTCGTCAATATAAAGACCTTAGCCATTTCATTGGCTCTAGTCCATCTGTCATAGGAATCTCGATTTACTCAAGTTCCTGTCGGGCCAGGGTTAGGAGGACATTCTTCCGTTAAGACGAATCGAAGGTCATCAATCACTAATACTGTATTTAATTTCAATTTCCAGGCTCCATAGTTGTCACCGTTAAGTTTTTATGAAGCTAATAGTTGTACTAATGTGCTAAGCATGCTGAAATAATAAAATCCTTTATCAGAGAATCAAATATTTAATAAATCTAATTAAGTTTAGCAAAAGTAACAATGTACCCATCCCATTAATTATTTTGCAACGATACCTCAGTGAGTCAGAATAACTGCTACTGAGGGGTAGTCAATTACTCCTTCACTGAACCAAGACATTCTTGACTAAAAATTCTATAACCAAAAATAACTCCTTTATTTTTGTATCAATTTTAGTTATCGCTACTTTGGTCAAAGATAAGCTAATATTAGTTATCTCGTAAGTGTGACCCTCCATTTTTTTAGATTTCAGAGAACGGCCCCAATAATGCTACCGAATGGAAAAGTCAATGTTGTGAATGGCCCTAAGAATTTCGTTATCATTATGTGAATCCGCGACGCTACAATCTCTATGTTACAACCCTCCGAATGGTGTCGCAGCTCCAGGGCATGCTTAGCAGGCGAACATAGAGACCTTGCCTTTGCGAATCAATGGAAGAGACCGTAGGATGTGTTGACACGCTTCCTTCACCCACTTACTATAAATACTCTCTCCATTCACCTTAATAATGATTTATGCCATCACCTTTCTAATGGAATGGTTACGTTAGTAAGTAACAAGAGGCTATGCATATTTCTCACCGTGTGAATTTTAACGGAGAACGTGAGAAAAAATATCTTTTTTCCCACTAAGTATTTTAACGGTGTTGGGTATATTGTTACTTAGGCATATTCCGGCTAATTGAATATAATCCTAAGTCTAGGTTATAATTAACCTAAAATGTCTAGGTGTTTTATAACCTCACATCTCTCACGAGCAAGCTCGTAAATCCTAGGTTAGCCTAACTCAAGTACCGGCCCGATACCCAGGTAGGAGGTGTTCCGTAAACCGTCAACTTAAATACCTCCAGCCTTAGACAGCATCGAACCGGGTGAGTTCTCTTGTAACCTTAGCTTTACAAGTTATCGACCTATTCTAAAAGATTGATCGTTTTTGTTCGTTTTAAACCTAGGTGAGAATGCAATTATCTTTGTTATAGATTTTACGTCTATCTCATTTTATAAATTGATTATAATTGAGATCAACCTATAACATTCTTTCTATTCGACGTTAACGCTTTAAAATCGAGCTAAGGAAGTTTCATGCTGCATGCTTGCTCGTTTTCGTTTAAATAATATAACGATTATAAATAACGAGAACTAAACATTCAACATGCTTCTAACATGCAACCTAAATCATGCATACTTATATTATAACTCTTTATAACATACTTAAACGCATGAAGCATGCTTCCTATGGTGGGATTTTAAATCTATATGACATACTCTTATGCATATCTTATTCATAATTAATTATAACATGCATTCATAAAGCATAAATAATTAAACACACTGAAATGGACCGGTTTGGCAATCTAAGCAAGCAATTAACTAAATTATTACAAATAATAATTTAAAATTGAGTTGGGAAGCTCCCGGAATCTCGAACCGACTTGATCGGACCCGAACCAGACCTCCCAAGTGTTGAAACTCATTGAACCGGACGAAAGGGGTCTGAACCGGCCGAGAATCACTGAACCAAACCGAGATTTGCTTAAACCGCCGAGATCTGGAAAACGCGCGCCTGTTCTTCAAAAATGCATAAGCGTCGCAACGCTTGATGAATAGCGTCGCGACGCTCTCGCGATTTGCAGCCCCTGTTCTTCGGGCAGCATGTGTTCTTCTCCTTCTTTTGATCAATTACAACACTAAATGGACTCTAATGACTCCTCAAAAATTACAGACTCTTCTCAACACATTAATGCTCATATACATGTGAGCAATTACATTTTCCTCAACAAATTGAAGAGTAAAAAATTGCCAAACCGTAATATATCCATTTCAGCACCCATGCAAATTGAATTTCAAAATGCTACCCACCATGATCAAATTAAAGCAAATTAGGTGCCCAAACCATGCTCTGATAACAATTGAAGGTGTTAATATCTTAAAAGCGGAATCAATTTTGGATCTTAGGCACACAATTTGTTCAATTTGATCATTCTTTGCATGTTATCCAAGAAGAAGAAAAACAGAGTGTGTTTTACCAACCTTGTATCAATGGAGAATTGGTTGGATTTCTTTGTTGTTTTTCTTCACCAACGAGTCACAAACAAGCAAAGGATCTTCCTTGCTATCCTCAAGCCTTTAGAACGGATTGTGGGATCCTCAAGTGATGGAATTTGAGAGAGAAAGTATGAAGAACAAGCTTGCAAGGTAACTTATGGTGAGTTTTCAATTTGGCAGCATTTCTCTATGTTTCAAGCATAATTTCTTCAGCCATCTGCTTGCCTTTTATAGAGGGATTAGAGATGCAAGAATGCTCTAGCAATTGACACTCAATTAACAAAAGATTAGTGGGAATTTTGGTGTACAATTTGGGGTGAGTGCATGGGTTTAGAGTGTGTTTGGATTAACTTTTCAAGTGTTTAATTTTGAAAAAAATCATTTTGAAAAAATTTATAGTGTTTGGCAACCACTAAAAATGACTTATTAGAAAATGAGATTGGTAAATAAACCATTTTTAGAGAAACACTTGAAACAAACTTTCTTAAAAAGAGTCTTTAGTATACAATAACTTGTGTATAAAAACACCTATGAGGAAATGCAACCAAACATATGAGTGTTTAAATTCTAAACAATTTTTATACAAAATGTTTTTTTAAAAATGCATTCTTGAAAAACATTTAAATTAAAATGTATTCCAAACAGACCCTTAGTCAACATGCACTCCACCTCCAAAAAATCAATCTTTTTTTTTTATTTTTATTAAATCCATAATTATCTATGATAAGTTGGATAATTATTTGAACATTAATAATCTGAAAAATTAAAATCAAATTTCAATTTTTCAATTTTAAATTAATTCAAAATTAATTTAAAATAATTAATTATTAATTTAATATTAAATATTAAATTAATATTTTTCCACCAATCTCTAACATTTCCTAAATGTTATTATCAATCACGAATCCCTATTCATGTTGTCGGTATTTAAATCATATTTAAATATTAAATACTCACCATAACGGTTTTCACAAAAACCCGACGTATCGACAACGCCTATCACCTTTACTCATATTTCTCAACATGAACTAAAGCAATTCATATTTTATCCATCATATTGTTCTAAAGGTTACTCTCGAGCTAGCAAGGGGACCTAATGGACCTACGGATCATGGGCTCCAACGGTACGAGGTTAAACTAGTCAAACTCTTTTAACCTAGTTAACCAACATCGGTTAACTACCGGGACACTCCACTATAGCCTAGTAGTTCAACTCCCCTCACTATAGATATATTTGTGTCCACTCAATGTAACCATGATTAGTAAGTCAATCCTTCACATGTCGTTCGTTACTATAGATAGGTCAATAGTCCGTTTTACCCCTATAGCACATCTTTGTTCCTTAAGTCCACTGGTCCTCTAATGAAAAATTTTGTTCATGGTCCAACCATTAAACAAGATCCCTCTTGGGCCAATGAGAGGGTGGGTCCCCTTGTTCAAGTCTTGGATTCAGCACTTAAGGGAACAACCTCTCTACTATCCCTGAATAGGGTAGGAGTGAATTCCATATTGCATTACTATGTCCCCAGCAATCCATCTAGTGTTATCCCCAAAATGGGAGGTTTATTGAACGAAATTTTATGACCACTCTCATCTATGCAGATCAAAGGATAACCCTAAACAAATAGGAGTTCATAGTAAGCTGAGAATTAAGATCGAGTTACCTAAGTCATCGCATGAAATAATCAGTCTTAACAGTAAATGGCGTTATAAAGTAAGAGTGACTTATTTCTCGGTCCAGTCTTGTGTAAACATCTTTTACACAGGATGCC
The DNA here is from genome assembly GCA_017139565.1 of Luffa aegyptiaca. NCBI lineage: Eukaryota > Viridiplantae > Streptophyta > Magnoliopsida > Cucurbitales > Cucurbitaceae > Luffa > Luffa aegyptiaca. The sequence continues at coordinate 19,741,075 of CM029402.1, forward strand.
CCTACTTGCATGTCTTTACATGAACGATCCAGGATCACGTCGTTTGCGTTATTCGCAAAGTATGTCGCATCCATAGTGTTACCAGAACAAGGTACCCAACCTTATTCATTTACTATAGACCATTTAGGTTATATACTCGAACTTGATCCCTGTCCATATTTACTATATAGTTCGAGTATCTCATGTCATAACCATGGATGTTTCAATTGGATTATAAGTTATAAACAAACAATTTCACTGAATAACATCTTTATTTATATAAAGGATAACAAAACTTGAGTTCTAGGACATAAACCCCAACAGTAAGCTAACTGAAATATATTACCAGTAATTCTTAGGTCATTCAACTTAAGATCTATATAGACAGAGTAAGGCATGACATTAAAAGATGCACTCATATCAAGCATGACATACTCTATACTCTTACTACCTATCACATAGGGTATGTAAAACAAACCTGGACCTCCAAACTTTTATGGCCTATTACTCTGTAGAAGTGTCGAAACGATCTTACTCACCTTAATTCTTCCATGCTCTTTTGCCTCCCGCTTAGGAATACGTTCCATGTCCTTTTGCAGGGGTATGTTGATTTCGAAGCCTCTGAAGAATTCTTTCACCTCCTGCTCGAAGTCTCTCTCCTTTTTGCTTTTCAACCTGCCAGAAATATTATCCTTAGGGAAAAAATGAGGGTACATACGAGGAACAACACATACCTATGGTGCTGAAGTAGAACATTCCTCAACTTCTGCCCTCGATTCTATCGCAGTTTCTTGTACTGATGCCCTTGATTGAAGCTCATCCTCTAACTGGACTAGACGACTACTCAACAGGGTAACTTGGTGTTCCTGATTTTGCATACTATTTCGCACATCCTGCTGAAAAGATGGAGTGGTATCAGCTATATTTTTAATGAGATTTTCTAAGGAATTACCTGACTGCTGGTCCTCGGGGTGGTAGCCTGATGAATCACCAATGGTTGTACAACTGCTACAGTCCTCCCTCACCTTAAGTTTATGTGCAAGAGAATGAACCAGTTCGATTAGCTTGTCTAACTTGACCTCTAAATTCTTTACCTCTTTAGCTAAGGATGCTATCTGGTCATCTTGTTTAACGCTACTCTGGCGTTCACTCTCTGCAAGGTTGACTATGATATCTCTCACTTCCCTTGGTGACTTGTTCATCATAGAGCCTCCACTAGCTGCGTCGATCCACATTCTACTATTTTGGAGCATACCATCATAGAATCCTTGAAGCTCGTGATTGTGGAAGCTTGAGCACAAACGATAAAATCGCTCCCAATACTCGTACAATGCCTCCCCTGAGGCCTGGGTGATGTTGTCGATCTTCTTCCTAATCTTTGAAGCTCGTGAAGGTGGAAAGTATTTTTCAAGAAAAAGTTTCTTCATCTCTGTCCACCTGGTTATAGAACCATGAGGGAGGAGGAAAAGCCACTCCCTTGCTTTACCCTTAAGGGTCAGAGGAAATGCCCTTAAATTGATGGGATCTTCAATAGTTCCTTGAGTGGAAAAAGCTAGGTAGAACTCTTTTAAGTGCAAATAAGGGTCATTGCCTGCATCACCATAAAAAGTAGGAAGTAAGTTTATTAAACTAGCCCGAATGTGAAAATTACCTTCAATATCTGGATAAACAATACACAAAGGCTGCGAACTGAAGTCAAGGGCCAACAACTCCTTCATTGTGCGCTCGGCCAACATGGTAGAAAATAATTATCGACCGAGGATATGCTGGACATGACTCTATAGTTCTCTTTCCTCTTCTTGCTTCTCTCCTTAGATTCAATTTGTTCTTGGAAATATAATGATCAACTAAAAATCCTACAAGATACAAACTAAAACAAAAAGACAAAACAGAGGCGAAAAATCTAGATTAACGAAATTGATTGACCGTGCTCCCCGACAACGACGCAATTTGATGGAAGAGATTGTCGAGGTCTCTTATCAAATAAATTTATAATCCTCAACCTCTAAAGCTAACTTGTAGCAGTAGTGGCCGGGGTCGATCACAGGGAGCAACTTAATTAATTAATTTAATTAGATTTCTCAATTAGTAACAAAAAGGGGGTTTAAAAGATGGATTGATTAGAAACGTAAAGTTGCAATAAGGTAAAATAATGGAAAAGTAAAAATAAGCTAGCTAATGTCACCTCGGTATCGCGCAATTGGTTATTCTAACTTGGGTTTGGCAACTCAATCATTGACACTCGAATTTAAAGAATTATTATTGATTACTCAACATTCATTGGAACCAATGATTATGATCTATATTTTGTTTCAACTTGACAAATGCATCAAAGTTAGAATCTAATTAGTATTCATAAACATGAACCTAACCGCATTAAGAGAATTGGATCATTGAGTAGATTTTCATGAACTAGGAACAACCTAAATTCATACAATTCTAAGCTCAAATTCCTAAATCTATCATGCAATTATATTAATCGAGATAACATTCTTTTCAACACAATCACACAATACATCTATCACTAACCAATTTAGTAAAGCAATTACTTTAAATCAAGCAAATAGTTTGTCAAACTATTCTATCAAAGCAATTGTAATTTAAGGATGGGAATTCAAGACATAACCAACAATAATTCATCTAAAATCATAAACAAGGTCTCAAGAGTGTGCCAAACTTACATTAGAAGTCCCCAATTGCAACGACGTAAACTTAGCCGGTCATTGAAACGCTCCAACTAAGCTCCTCGGCTCGATTAACCATCCCAAAATATAATAAAACTCACTAAAATTACAAGGGAATTCAGAATAGTACAAGCAAGAAGAGGGAGAAATCGAGTCTCAGGGGAAAAAACCAAGCCAAAACGCAAAAATCTGCAAAATACACTTTATACCCAGTCGCAGCGTCGCGATGCTAGGCCAACAGCGTCGCGATGCTGCCCCCTGTAGAATAGGAAAAAGTCTCGGGTTGCCCTAGCGTCGACGCTAGGGCAACAGCGTCGAGACGCTCTGGCCTCGCGCGCGAACTCCAGGATCCTTTCCTAATTTACGCAGCGTCCCGACGCTTGGATGGTAGCGTCTCGATGCTGTGACGGCTCTAGCGGCAGAATAGTCATTTTACGCTCAGGTTTCGCTCGTTTAAGCCCCGAATCGCTTCCAAATTGGGAGATTCTAAATGTATAACAAATTGGACTTATCAGCCCTCACCATCATCGGAAGCCCTAACCATTGCCTACCGCCAGCTAGATCAAATCAGGGAAAACCTGAAGACATTGGGCATATGCAAAGGAGAGGGATGAAGCCATTAGAGAGTTCTATCTCTCTATCTCCCCGACTATTGCTCCGGTCTTTCCTGATTTCCCTCAATCATTGTTGCCTCAAGAAGACAAGGATTCTGATGAAGAAGAAGATGAAAATAATGATGAAGATGATGAAGAGAAAGAGAGTTCCTCGGACGAGGACTAGAGAAGTTTTCTAACCCCTTCACTTGCTGTTTTTTTGTATATAATATTGTTTTGTTGCTTGCTGTTTTTAGTTTTAGCATGATTTAAATTATGTTTCTAGTTGTTTAGTTGTTGTTTTGATTGCTTTAATTGTTTAGTGTTAATAGTATGATCATAGGGTAGTTTAGATAGCTTGTTGATAGTTTAGATTAGATAAACTTGGGTTTTTTTTAATCTTTTCTTAGAAAAATTTGCTTGCTGTTTTTTAGCTTAACCTATGGACTTCTTGAAAGAAAAATAAATTTTCACTTAGAAAAATGTTTTGGAAGAAAAGCATGTTTTCAAAGGAGTTTTCTTTTAAGCCCTTGATGATGAAAACTAGAGCTTTGTTCTACGTCAAAAGTGCCACCGTCAAAACTGAATTGTTTTCTAGTCATAGGCTTTCCATTAGTCTTTTTCTTTACAGAATTTTCTTAAGTCTAAACTTCCTCGTGTTTAACCTTTGTAACACTCTAGGAGAGTTTAGCCTTAAAGTTTTGAAAGACAAAAAGCCTCATGTTAAGCCCATGCCTAAAAAACAAAGCCAATGAGGACATTGTCTAACTTTAAGTTTGGGGGGGTGCTTTACTTTGTAAATATTTATGCTTTATGCTTGTTGTAAATTTGTACTGCTGGGAAAAGAAAATATGCTCAGCATATATCATATGAAAAAAAAATGAAAAACCGAGAGTTACTCCTCCTTCCTAGAGTTTACTGAGTAACCAGGGGCATTCATGACACCCATGGTTTGCCACTGCATGAAAGGTTTACTTAGGGAAGTGAGTATCATTCCAAGCTTGTGAACTTTGCTCGTAGCTAGATATCTTCACCACAAAGTGTCGATAAGCTAGAACGAAGTTAAAGATGACAACAAGGATACTCTTGGGAGAAAAAGAAGTTGAATAAAAGAGCACATGCAGTCAAATAAGTTTGGGGGAGATGGAAAAGGTCTAGTAACTCATGTATGCTCATTTTTACCTCAAGATTGTTTTTCTTAACTAAAAGGACTACACTAGACTCTATGAGATGAAGTTAGGTAGTTTAAGCACATTGGTTAGGATGGATTAGGGAGAGTTTTGCTTTAAAAAAGAACAATAGAAATCTTCATGCCTAGGAAACTCAGACATTGTGACTGGCACTAGAGTAGAACCCTCTCCTGAAAGGCAAACTTTTTAGAAAACGATCTTGAAAAACATGTTTTCTTTCCTTCCATGTCACTTGATTTGAGATTTAAAGTTGATACTAGTACCATGATTGATTACTACACATGAACCTTAACATTTTGGTTTGCAATTAATATTGAGCTTTTACATTCTGATTTGCAATTAAAAAGTTGATCTCTTACGTTCTGATTTGCTATTGCTTGAGGACAAGCAATGAGTTAAGTTTGGGGGTGTGATAAGGGTCAAAAATATACCTATTTTACCCTTATATTTAGCTCATTATCTTGTCAAAACTATATGTTTTAGATCAATTTTACTATTCCCGAGCTCAAAATATGTTAAAGTTGATAAGTTAGGGTGTTGAGATTCACTTTTGTGAAATTATGCTCATTTGTGCTTAAAAAGACTCAATTTTAAGGGAATTTGACTAAGTTTATTGTTGTGCAGGAAAACAGAGGAAATGTTGGAATTTACCCAGAAATGCGACCGCATTTCTAGGAAGGCAAAATGAAATGCGACCGCATTTCTGAAAAACAGATGCAGTTCCGAGTCGTCCGCGGGTCTTTTTGAACGAGACTTCTTCGCACCTAACCGGCTGTTTTGACCTCGAAATCGATTGGGCTACCTACCAGCACCTATTTCACAGCTCCTCAACCATTTCCAACACTATATAAGCTCGTGATTCGAAGTCAAATTCAAGCAGAACTCATTTGGAAGAAGAGGGTGGTGACAGAACCCTAGTTGACGCCTATGAGTAGGGATGCCCGAGGTCTTTCTTAGATGACTAAATTCTAACCTTAGTTAGACATCAAACCTTAGGGTTTGTAGGGATTTTCACCCATTCCCACTTTGTAAAAGCCAGAGAGTGGAGTGCCTAAGCGAACTCTAGAAGGATTGGATAAATAGAAAAACCCATAGTATTTGGCTAATGTCATTATTTCCAGCTTTTGATACTTTTCGTTTATCTGTATTCTTTACATCTTATTTTCAATGAAAATGTATTCATTCGCACTTTATCTCACCATGAGTAGCTAAATTCCATTGAGGGGTTCAATATGGTGAATTCCCTTATGGTTCAATAGCTTGAAAGTGTTTTATTTGCTTAAGTTTTGTTCAATGCATGTCATTCTTTATTGAATATCATTCTGATCTTGCTGAGTGTAAATTGATCACTTAGACTTTGCATGCTATGTGAGTTTGATATCGAAAGGGACAAACTATATCGGTTCTCATAAAGGTGATATAGGAGAAAAAGCTCGAAAGAGATTGTTCGGTGGTATAGGACAAGCTGCCTAAGGCACCCTATATCAACTATAGGGTTATAGGTTGCATTCGTGAATTATCTATGTCGGAGTCGAGTCACAGAAATGTGCATAACGGTACTCACTTAGCCTTCTACCGGTTCTTGGGAGCAAGGCCAAATAGAAGTTAAATCTGACTCAATGCATTGAATAAGCTTAAGTTAAACAATCCACTATTAAGGTTATTTCCTTTTGGATGAATCCATGTTGAATACCTCGTTTTATTCATTGTTGTTATTCTTTTGTTTATTTGCTTGTTTTACCTATTTTTCTAAAAACCAATCATCAATCATATTTCTTTGGTTACCTATTTTTAAGCAATCAAGTTGAGCAGTTTTTTCTTCAAATCTGAATTTCCAATTTAGTCCTCGTGGGATCGATACCCTTGGAATACTTCTAAGGTTTTTATTACTACGTGCGATAGTGTATACTTGCACTGAGGTTGGCTGAATTTATCTTTATTATTATTTATCATCTTATCTCACATCCATCATTCAGCCTTAGCCGCACCACCTACCATTTTATATTATTTGCGGCCCGTGCACTTTGCGGTCATCAGACCATTGTAGGCAAATCTGGTGACCACCCCTGCAGAAAACTACAGTCATCAAAGTGACTGGTGGTCTACATAGGTGGTGAAATCACTGCAAGTGAATTTGGTGACGATTGTTGAACGAAACTTACACATTCAAGCAAGAAAGAAACGAAAATTAAAAAAATTAAAAAAAATTAAAAAAGAAGAAAAAAACGAAAAAAAAAAGTTAAATTAAAGAAAAAAAAAAAAGAGAGAATAAAGTTTCCTACTTGAATCCTTTCTTGAATGCTCTCTGCAATTGATGTGTGCTCTCCCCTACTGAGGTTCAACCCTATTTATAGAAAGGAAAGTTTTGATTCAAATAGACAAATCTTATCTCCAACGACAATCTTCATCAATTTTGGGATTTTGGTTTCAAATTTTAACCCAAAAATATGAGATTTGATTGAAATATAAAAATATCGGGATTTTATTTCAAATTTTAACCCAAAAATATGAGATTTGATTTAAATCAAATTGAAAGATAAAAATATGGGGATTTTGTTTCAAATTTGAATGCAAACTATGAGATTTTATTTACGGCCCGCTTTGTATTTGATACAGATGTATTGATCCAAAGCGTCCATGTAGTAGACATGCAAGCGGGGATATCCTATGCAATGAGTTTGCATAAGACTGGACCACGAAATAGTCAACCACTAGTTGTAACACCGTTAATTAGTTAGGTTACTGTTTCAATATGATGACTTAGGTCTTAATCCTGAGTGTGTCATGAACTCCTTCTCACGAGGGATTGTCCTTTGATTAGCATGGGTGAGAGTGACCTGTACGCCGACTCAATAAGCCTTTCTTTTTGGGGACAAGACCGAATGGGAGGCTGCGGACAGGACAACACAAGAAGGAATTCACTTCTTCCCACTTCTAGGAGAAGTAAATGAGTGTTCCCTTAAGTGGTGACTCGAGACTTGAACAAATGGATCCCGCCCTCTCGCTGGCCCAAGAGAGACTTTCTGTTTAATTGTTGGACCATAAACAGGCTGTTCATTAGAGAAGCACTGGTACTTAAGAAGACAGATATAACACAGGAGTAAAACAGTAATTTGACCCAGCTGTGGTTACAGACACTTGTGATGGATTTACTTACCGGTATAAGTCTATATTCGTGGACACAGAAACATTCTACAGTGTGAAGAGTTCAGCTGTGGGTCTTTAATGGAATGACCCACAGTTAATGAATATTAGTTAACCTAATTAATGAGTTTAATCAGTTAACCTCATGCCATTGAAGCTTCTGATCTGTAGGTCCATTAGGTCCCTCTGCTAACTCGTAAAGAGTAATTAGGAAAAATTTTATCTTGAAAAGACTTTGAATTCTTCTAATTCATTATGGGAATCAAATTAATAGTATGAGATACAATTAATATAATGTATGGTGATACATTATAATATATAATTTAATTTGTGATTAAACTTTATTAATTGAGAGAATTATATATTTGAAGGAGTTCAAATATATGACTAATTAAGTATATGATATTTAATTAGTAAATTAATTAATTAATTATTCAATTAAGTCTAATTAAATGTGATTTAATTAAACTATAAATTATGAGAGAAATAAATATTTGAAGAAGTTCAAATATTAATATGAATTTGATTCATATCAAATTTATAGAATATAAGAGAATTTGAAGGAGTTCAAATTTTAATATGAATTTGATTCGTATTATAGAATTAATTAATTGAAGGCCTGAAAATTAAATATATGATATTTCATTGGATAATTAATTAATTAATTAATCGAAGGTGTGCAATTATGATATTTAATTGGGTAATTGATCAATTATGGAAATGATTAATCACTTATGGAAGTAATTAATCAATTATGTAAGTGATTAATCATTTATGGAATTAATCAATTATGGAAATGATTAATCATTTATGGAATTAATCGATTATGGAAATGATTAATTATGGAAAATATTAATCATTTATGGAAATAATTGATTATTTGTGAATATTTTATTCATGGCCTTTTTTCTATAAATAGAACACTAAACCTAGGGTTTAGTTGGCACAACATAAGGCCACAAGAATGCACTCTTGCATTCTCTCTAGCCTCCCTAGTCATTCACTCATATTCTCTCAACCAAGAACAAAAAGGGGAATTTTTCCTCTTGTGTTTTTCCCATTCAAGATTAGGTAGTCCCACAACTACGTTCCTAATCTCAAAGTCATAGTGGGGAAGATCAATTAGTGGTGTCCCAATTGTTGACACTTGGTCCCTATGAAATCAAGAAAGGCGTTCTTGATATTTCAGAGACGACAACGACAGTATGTATGCTTCTCCCCTTTAGATTAGTTCTCAGGTTGTATGCTTAGCCTTAATAAATAGATTTAGAATAATTTGTTGAATCTTTGCCAATGTATTGGTATTTTGGTAGAAACAAAATTAACTACGAATCGATCCCAATTAC